>CM066040.1:222164361-223557695 GCA_033557465.1 Ichthyophis bannanicus | reverse complement strand
AACATAAGCATATGATGGTGGCTTTTGTTGTGCGCCCCCCTCCCCCCGGGCCATCCACTGTGCAGGTGGCAGGTGCCTATAGTACAGCATTTGTGGTGGGCAGGCATAGATGGACATTCCCACACCCACCCCCCATCAGCGCCTGGCAACATTCTGTACCTTGCACATGGTGGTGGAATGAGCTTGGGGGCATCCTGTCACTGCCCTAGCAACTACTGGCTAGTGTGGACAGGTTATTTGTCTGTTGTGTTTGTCCTTTCTCAGATGCTGTATTTTGCACTTCAGGCTTATATGTCCTATGTGCCGTCTGGGTGCCCACCAGGTCCACTCTGTGCCCCAGCTGCTCATGCTACATGTTCCCCCTGCAGTCCCCTATGTCACATTTGTACCATAGCCATAGTGGCCTTTCATACTTTGGCACTGTGGTGTTGCTGGAAATGGAGCACTACTATCACGTTTCTTGGGCTCCCTGCCTATGCTGTACATTGCTGACACTGAAATGGTTTCTCTCCCCTGCAAATGTGCCCCTAATGGCAGGTTTTCATTTGCGGTAGGATTCAGCCCTTCAGTTCAGCGCGTTAATGTGAAAGGAGCCTCTCCCCGCCCACTCTCCACCCATTGACCCCTTCTCTCCGCCCTCTCTCCACCTTCTGCGGTGTTTACCGCGGCCGCGGACGTTAACGATCGTTAACGTTACATACCGCGCGTTATGCAACGTTAACTAACGTTACATAACGCGCGGTATGTATCGTTACTGAAGTTTAGTAAACATACCTCTAAGGGAGTCTTTTACTAAAGGCTGCTAGATGTCAGCGTTGGTCTGGCATGTGGTAAAAGCGCACATTGAACCCGCATTTGCAGGTGGCATGGAGCTATGATAGCGCCACCAGATTTTGGTGCTAACTGTATATAGTGTCTTAGCGTTGCAAATAGGAGGATTAGGGGTGGAGAGTGTGCAGAACACAGAACACATGCTGTGCAGGCAGCACACCTGCACAATTTGCATGGTAGGCTAGTAGTGCAGGTAAGGTCTCCAGAATAAAGTGTGGTGCCATTTAAAGCCTGCTGAAATCCTTTGAGAAAATGGCCATTGAACAACCTATAATATAACACTGGGTCATGTTGTAGTGTCTTTGATTAGAAGAGAAATGAGGGTACATTAACATGGTCAATACTTCTCTTAAAAAGTTATGGCATATTAGTTGTTTGAATGCTTCTTTATCTCTATAGCAGGAAACATCTCGATAGCTTTTAAAGATGGCTACTTTGAATTGATAAGAATCTATTGTAATTTCTCCTTTTTTTATATATTAACTTTGCATTATACTTTCAAAAAGCATGTCCTTTGAAAGCTAAGAAATGTAAAATCTGGACTTCTGAAGTTACTAGATAAAGCATGTATTTGTGTCTCTTGGAAGGGCAAAGGAATGTTACCAACATTACATGAAAAATTGACATAAGTTCAATTGCATTGTAGCTTGCTAATCATATTGTTGACTAATTTCGTATAAGAACCTGAAAAGAAAAATTACAAAACCATGGGGTATGTTTACTAAACCGTCCTAATGTACCGGCGCTAGTTGCAGCGTTAACATGAAGAATTCCATATGAGGAAGTGGGCGTTCCGGCGTCAAGGCAACAATAGCTGGTTATCGCGCGATAGAGATTGCCTTGCCGTCATCGTGCAATAGTGTGTGTGCCGTGGCTCATTTGCACGCGATAACCATAATTACGTAGCAGCGCCGTAAAAATAGCTAGAGAGGTATAGCACACTGGTTAATACAATGACTGCTGAGACAGCAGTCATGAGTTTGATCCTTCAGTGGTGTTTTTTAATAAAGCTGTCTGAGGGATTTCCTTTTAATTTAAATCAGTGCTGCCAGCAAAAACACCCTCACAGTGCTGTAACCTAAGGTGCCCATAAGGCACCCTATAGAGCGCCCCATAGGTCACATTATAAAGTGCCCTGTCTGCCAAGGCACCTTATAAAGTGCCCTATAGGGCGCCTTATGAGGCACCTTAGGTTACGACACTGTGAGGGTGGTTTTGCTGGCAGCACTGATTTAAATTAAAAGGAAATCCCTCAGACAGCCCTATTAAAGAACACCACTGCAGAATTGAACTTATGACCTCAGCTTCCACAGTCATTGTAATAACCAATGGGCTACATCTCTATAACTTCTAACACAGCACTGGCTGGCTACAGAAAGACTTCAGGTCACCACACAAACTGTCTGCTGTGGTTACCAGGAAAGGGCAAACCCACCCGTACCCATGATGCACTGCACATGCAGATCAGAAGTCTACATCTGATCAAAACATGGGGTATGCGCCTCTACGGTACCCCGGCCTGGTAGGGGGACTGACCATGTGTGTTACTGGCATAGAGTAGCTACAGACCGTGATATTGTGCAGTTCCTGTGCTCACCCTGAGGGTGAGGTGGGGCGCCCAGCACCAGGTCCGCAGCACCTGGCTTGGCTGAGATAAGCTGTGCTGCAGGTCCCCATCAGTGCTAGTGTGGGATAGGTAGTCCTTACAGACACACCTAGGATACACCTGTGTTCATCTTTATTTCTAAGTCATGTTTAACCCTTGAGAACTATGATGAACCCAGGATAGTGCATATCCTGTGTGTTGTCATGGTCATATGTTATAAGAGAAGGGTGGTGTTAGGATCCAAAAGTGGATTATGACATGTTGTGGCCACTCTGTCCGTGCAGGTGGTGGTCAGGCTCTACAATGTCACAGATACATCCTGCCCAGACTGCCGTGTCTAGGCCGTACCCACAATACCTTGCTCCTCATTATGCACATTGGCAGGCTAACACTGGAGACAGTACAAGCATTGGGGGCTCAGTAAGGTGTAGGCAGCCACAAAACACTGGGTAGACATACACACACTCTCACACCTATGTCAGCATTGTGCAAAGATAGAGGTGGTTGGCAGCCCTGGCCGCCACACCAGTCCTGGGCACAGTGCAGGCATTGCTAAGGTATGAAGGTTCTAGTATTGGTAGTTGCTGCTCTGTGCAGGGCCCAACAGCCTGACTCTCCATGAAGCTTTGGATAGTGGAGCCTGTGGGTGTGGGTGTGGGTGTTTATTCCCCTGTTGGCCAATGCTCTAGGGCAGAGGTTCCCAACTCTGGTCCTGGTGGGCCAAGCACGATCCAGGTTTTCAGGCTGTCCCTAATGAATATGCATGAGATATATTTGCATACAATGGGGGCACTGCATACCAATGCATCTCATGCATATTTATTAGGGACAGCCTGAAATCCTGAAGGGTGTTTGGCCCTCCAGGACTGCAGTTAGGAACCTCTGCTCTAGGGAGTACACATGTGTATGGTGTATGTGTGCTGTAGGGTAAAATATAGGGACATGGTCTGCAAGAGCCACAGCTTGAACTCAAACCTGTGATCTTCTGCCCCTGAACACACTGGCTGTGTGTACTGCACCAAACTGTTGCCACAGATGTAGGTCATTCCCTGGGGATACCATTACTGCTCATCAGACAGACCTTATCTGTTGCACTGCACACCACCCACCTGAACAGGGCTTGGCCTTGGTGTGCTGTGCGTAGATGCCACTGCCCCCTCCACCACCAGCGCCCCTCCGCCACCATGCTGACATGCCCTTATGCCGGTGCTGCTGGTGGTGCGCAGTCCCAGGCCATCCAGTGTGCCCATGGCTGCCTATGGTGTGGGATCTGGGGTAGGGGTGCCTACATAGACATCTGCACTTCCCCCCGGCACCGCCTGTCAATGTTATGTGCCCTTTGGGGTACCTGCTGGGATACCCTGGAACACTGTGGGACACACACTCGTGGGCATGTTTCACCTTGGTCAGTTGCTGTCTTGCTGATTTTCCGTTTCTGCGTTCCTATGTGCCACCTAGGCATCTGCCTAGTCCACCCTGTGCTCCAGCTGCCCCACTGCATGTCCCGCCTGCAGCCCCCTGTACTCCATT
This sequence comes from Ichthyophis bannanicus, assembly GCA_033557465.1. Lineage (NCBI taxonomy): Eukaryota > Metazoa > Chordata > Amphibia > Gymnophiona > Ichthyophiidae > Ichthyophis > Ichthyophis bannanicus. Next base: position 223,553,728 of record CM066040.1, on the reverse strand, counting down.
TGTAGCCTCACCGTAGTGCCCTTTCATACTTGGGCAATATGCTATTGCTGCACATGTATCACTACTATCACTTTTCTTGGTTTCCCTACGTTTGCTGTACATTGCTGACTGAAATAGTTTCTCTCTCCTGAAAATGTGCCTCTAACGCAAGGTTTTCACTGGCGTTAATTTACAGACCTTCATTTCACAGCGTTGGTGTGCCTGGAGCCTCTCCCCAACCACTCTCCGCCCATTGACCCCCTTCTCTCTGCCCTCTGGGGAGCCTTACTCCACCCTCTGTGTGCCTTAACGCCGCCGGAGATGTTATCACGTGAAACCTCACACTATCACGCGATAATGTTACTTTATCACACGCTAACGTTACGTATCATGTGGTAATGTTATGTATTGCATGCAAACTGCGCCGCTGCAACGTTATCGCTCTTTAGTAAACATCCCCCCATGTGCCATGCAGTGAAAAGCAGTACATAATTGGGCGGAGGAGTTTGTTGCCTACCAATTTATAGTCCAATTTGACTGAATGTTCAAGGCAGAGTACATTATAGGATACCTTTTTGGGAACCTGACAGGTACTTGTGACCTGGATTGGCCACTGTTGGAAACAGGATACTGGGCTTGATGGACCTTGGTCTGACCCATTATGGCATTTCTTATGTTCTTATGCTCTTAGGTGCACTCCTGGCCACCTCCATAGTGACATTGAGTGTTTCAGTGCTCCTGTAGTGCCATAGCAGGGCCCCACACACTGCGGTAACTTGTGTTCCACGTTCCTGGCAGTCAATGCTGTGGTGTTGCCCTAACGCACCATGGATTCACTCTTTATGGGCAAGTTGTGTAACACCACATCAGATTTTAGTAAAAGTCCCCTAATTTTATCCATAGTGGCAGAGTTAGCTTGGCAGTACTGCCATTTGCAGATGATTCTGTTTTACTGATTTGCCTTTTTAGTTTGCTTGTGGGTCAAGTTTCCCTTTTTATTTTGAGATTTATTTTTTATAGTGACTCATAGGTGTCGGAAAGGGATGAACCAACATCATTGCTGCAATTATGGCCTTCTACTTCTGTCCATGGGGATACGATCTCCCTTGGGCAGAAGTAGGGGAGGGCCGTGACCCGACAGGCAACAGACTACCTGCAGGGATCCCCTTCCCCTATGGGCAGAAGAGTACTGTGATCATCGGCCTTCCCCTCCTGTCTGCCTATGGGAGATTGGATCATTCGATCCCCACAGGTAGACAGGAGGGGAAGACAGCCATCGCAGCCTCATGCAGCTCAGCAGGCCTAGGGGCAGAGCTTGTTCCCCCCCCCCAAAAAAAATGACATTCCGGTGTCCTTGCAGTGGATCATATGGTTTGACCTTTGAGGGGGAGTTTATAAGTGTGCTGCCATTTGTAAAATTATTTATTTTATTATGTTGTTGGTAAGTGCCGTCGAGTCGGTGTTGACTCATGGTGACCCTCTGGATAGTAGTCCTAAAACTGTGTTTAGTCTTCAGTCAGGCGACTCATTGCTGACAGACTGGCACTCATAGCTGCTGTTATTGAATCAATCATTCTCATTGGTGGCCTTCCTCTTTTGCGTTTACCTTCTATCTTGCCAAGCATGATGTCTTTCTCTAATGATCTCTCTAGTCACATGATGTCTCCAAAGTATGAATGCCAAAGTCTTGTCTTCTGAGCTTCTAAAGAAAGCTTAAGTTTGATCTCCTCTAGTACTGACTGGTTTGTTCTTCATGCAGTCCATGGTATACACAGTATTCATCTCCAGCACCATAATTCAAAGGCATCGATTTTCTTCCTGTCTATCTTTTTCACTGTCCAACTTTTGCATCCATTTGATGTTATTGAAAATACCATGGCATGAACAAGTCAAATTTTTGCATGGAGAGAAACATCTCTGCTCTTGAGAACCTTGTCTAGGTCCTTCAGAGCCATTCTGCCAAGAGCAATACGTAATCTAACTTCTTGACTGCTTGCTGCTTCTTTATTGATAGTTGATCCAAGTAGGTTAAAGTCATCCGCTATTTCAATTTCTTCTCCATCAATGATGAACTTATTGCTTTTACCATTTGTCATGATCTTTGTCTTCTTTACATTAAAGCGAAGGCCCATTTTAAGACTATCTTCCTTGATCTTGAGAAGAAAATGTTTCAGATCATCTTCACTTTCAGCCAGAAATGTGGTATCATCAGCATAGCGAAGGTTGTTGATGAGTCTCCCACCAATCTTCATACCTCTGTTGTATTCATATAGTCTTATTTCTCTGATGATTTGTTCTGCATATAAATTAAACAGGTAGGGGGAAAATATGCAGCCATATCATACACCTTTGCTGATGTTAAATGATTCTGTTTCTCCTTGTTCCATTCAAACTGTTGCTTCTTGATCAATGCAAGAAAACAATCAGGTGTTCAGGTATACCCATGCTTCTTAATGTGGCCCAGAGTTTCTGATGGTTTACACAGTCAAAAGCCTGGCTATAGTCAAAAAAACACATATAGATGTCCTTTTGATATTCTTTAGTCTTTTCAAGGATCCATCTCATATCTGTGATGATGTCTCTTGTTCCTCACCCTTTCCTGAACCCTGCTTGCACTTCAGGAAGGTCTCATTCCAGGTATGGTTGTAGTCTCTGCTGAATAATCTTCGGTAGAATTTTGCTGACATGTGGGATCAAAGCGATTATGCAATAATTTCCACAGTCAGTTGGATCACCTTTCTTTAGTACTGGTATAAACATAGATCTTTTCCAAGTCAGTAAGCCATGATGTTGTCTTCCAAATTTCCTGGCAGAGTCTTGTAAGTATGGTAACAGCTGCATCAGATTGCTGTAATACTTATATAGGAATGCCAACGATGCCTGGTGCTTTGTTCTTTGATAAGGCTTTCAATGCTGCTTCAACTTCTTTTTTCATCATCAATGGTTCTAAATCATAAGGTACAGATTGAAATGGCTGTTGGTCCACTTGATCTTTATCGTATGATAACTCTGTATATGCTTACCACCTTTTCTCGATCTTCTCAGCTTCATTCAACATGGATCCTTGAGCATCTTGTAACATTCCAATTCAAGACTAGAAATTTTTTCTTTAACTACCACAGCTTTAGGATAGCCGATCTTGTTCTTCCTCTATTAGTTTCTGCTTCTATTTCCTTTCATGCATCATTGTACTACTTCTCCTTGTGTTGTCTGGCTACATATTGGAAATATCTGTTGAGTTCTATGATTGGCTCTCTTTCTCCCCTGGCTTTAGCTTCTCTGCATTTCTGGGCAATTTTCAGAGTTTTTTTTGGTCATCCATTTTGGCCATTTTTGCTTTTTCACCTTTTATAGCGATTTCTCCTTCCAACATAAAACTTCTTGATGCCATCCTATAACTCATCTGGAGCTCTACCATCTGTATTTAAAGCACCAAATCGATTTTGCAGGCAGTCTTTAAATTCCAGAGATATATTTTCAAGGTCATATTTTGCTATATTCATGAGCGGTTTGCTCTTTTTCAACTTTAGCTTGAGTTTGCATATTAGTAGTTGATTTGCACCACAGTCAGCTCCGGGTTTTGTCTTTGTTGATGTTATAGAGTTTTTCCATCGTTGACTTCCACAGATGTAGTCAATTTGATTTTTGTACAATCCATTGGGTGAAGTCCATATGTACAGTCGCCGCTTGTATTGTTGGAAGAAGGTGTTTGTGATGAATAGATCATTGGTCTTGCAGAATTCTATAAATCTTTCTCCAGCTTCATTTCTGTTGCCAAGTCCATTTTTACAAATATTTTGCCTTCTTCTGTGTTGCCAACTTTTGCGTTCTAGTCACCCATGACTATCAGGATATCCTGTTTGCATGTTCTGTCAATTTCACCTTGTACTTGTTCATAGAACTCATCAATTTCATCCTCTTCTGCAGCTGTTGTTGGGTCATATACTTGAATTAAAGTTGTGTTGATAGGCATTCCTCATAGATGAATAGAAATTAAGCGTTCACTGATTGCATTGTATTTCATTACAGTTCTTGCAAGTTTCTTCTTAATTATAAATGCAGCACCATTTCTTCTTTGTCTTTCATTTCCAGCATAGTAGACCATGTGATCATCAGAAGCAAAGTGCCTGATGCCGGTCCCTTTCAGTTCGCTGATACCCAATGGATCTAGTTGTACACATTCCATTTCATTCTTGATCACATCCAACTTCCCTTGGTTCATGCTTCATATGTACCATGTCCTAATATGTAAGATGTCTTTGCAGCTTCTGGAGTAGAGGAGTGGTCTAGTGGTTGGGGCAAGGTACTTCAGGCCGGAAGGTTGGGGGTTCAAATCCAACTAGAGGACAGCAACCTTGGGCCGGAAGGACTGGGGTTTCTAGTCCCACAGGTGCTCCTTGTGGTCTTGGGCAAGCCACTTAACCCTCCATAGCCCATGTTCCCTGTAAAATAGTTATCTCCAAGTTATAATGCCCTGTTCAATGTAATTTCAGTTTGTTCAATGTAAACTGCACTGATGCAGAATAGTACAGTATATAATTGAATGTAAATAAATAAACTCTCATTTCCTGTGTAGCTACATCAGCAATCAGACATCACAAGGACTTTGCTCCAACCACATCATAAATGCTGGCTTTACTTTGAAAAGTCTCCTCCCCAGTAGCTAGTTGAGTGCCTTCTGACCTGGGGGGGTCTCATCATCCAGCACTATAGGCCCATCCATTGTGTGAGAATGTTGTTCATACAGGGTCCTGCACTTCTGGGGCCCCCATGCCAACAACATCCCGCATTCAATACCGGTGGGCAGATCAGCTTTAGAGGACGCTGGAGAGGTCCCAGCTCACCTCTAACCGCTGCCGAAGTGAAGAGTGTCTTTTTTCTTCACTTCAGCAGCTGTACTGTAGTTTAGGATGCTGCCACACTGAGTGCCGAGAAACAGGATGTCCCCTTTGATGACAGTGTCGTAAACTACAGTAAACTACAGTACAGCTGCTGAAGTGAAGAAAAAAGGCGCTCTTCACTTCGGTGGCTGTTAGAGGTGAGCTGAGGCCTCTCTGACTGACACTCTCCAAAGCTTTTTAGACAGCTGCGGGGTTCTTTGGGAGGGGGGGACTAAACTGGAAATAGCTGATGGGGAGAGGGGGTTGGACTGGAAATGGGCTGAGTGGAGAGGAAGATAGGACAGGAAATAGGCTGTTGGGGGGGGGGGCTAGGATTGGAAATGGGCTGATGGGAAGGGGCTTGGATTGTAAATGGACTGATGGAGGGGCTAGGATAGGACTGGAATTGGGCTGATGCGGTGAGAGCAAAAGGAGAAAGATCAGTATGTTAAAGCAGATGTAGAGAAAGAATGTAAAAAAAAAACCTAGAAGAGAGAAGAGAGAGAAAAGGACAAATGGACAGCAGACAATGGAGAGTTAGCAGAAGACACGAAGAAACTTGAAGAAAGTGACTGGAGCAATTGCAACTGAAAAATAAAATGCACAAACAACAAAAGGTAGAAAAATATTTTTTTATTTTAAATGTATTAACTGGAATGTGTCAGCTCTGGGAAATGTGCATCTTTAAAGTCTGCATTTTGTTTAGTACAAGAGGAAATTAATTTATAGTTTTATTTCTGCAGTGTTGTTGTACATTCCAAGTTAGGCTTTTGGGGTTCCCAGTTTAATTATTGTCTTCCTATTTCTAAATTGTGATCTCTTGTTCTTTGTTTGGTGATGGACCATATTTTTCATGTATAACTATGGGGTATGTTTACTAAATCGTCTTAATGTGCGCTCTGATATGTTAGCGCGTGATAAGGCACCTTATCGTGCGATAATGGTGCTTTACCATGCGATAAGGCGCCTTATCGTGCGCTAACGCGCTCAGCGGCGCAGACGAACGCTGAAGGTGGAGTAAAGGCTCCCTGAGGGCGGAGGAAGGCTCCCCAGGGGCGGAGAGAAGGGGTCAATGGGTGAAGAGTGGGAGGGGAGAGGCTCCCTGCTCACTAATGCTGTGGATTTTGGGGCTGAAAACTAACGCCAGTGAAACCCTGGCGTTAGAGTAGATTTAAAGGGAAGAGAAACCATTTCCGTCAGCAATGTACAGCAAAGCCAGGGAAACCTACAAAAGGTGATAAGTGTGATACATGTGCACAGAACAAAAGGGCAGATAAACATTGAAAATGACCTGAACAAACTGGAAAAAAAAAAAAAAACCTAGCTGGGCAATAGTGATATCAATGGGAAACATCAAAAAACACTACCGAGAAAGCTCCAAAAAAAAGATATCAATTTTGGAAGTGGCTATGCTCTGTCCCCATACAAGGTGAATGATCCCACAGTGAAATAACGCTGATCAGGGTTCTCCCTTTCTATTGGACAGGTTTCCTATGGCATGCACATGTCCCGCAACAGAAGGGTGGGCATGTCGGAACGGGCAACTGGAAAGATGCTGGAAAAGGGGACACAGAGGGCTGCAGGCGGCACATGCTGTGGTGCAGCTGGGCCACAGTGCGGACTAGGGTGATGCCTAGCTGGCCCATACGAATGCTGAAACAGTAGAGCAACCAGACAGCAATGGATGAGGGCCCAACACGGGCACGAGTGTGTTTCCCACAGTGTCACAGGGGATAGTACCCAGCAGGTACCCCCAACGGTACAGAACATTGGCAGGTAGTGCTGGGGGGAAGCGTGGAACCTATGCAGGCACCCCTACCCCAGAACCCGCACCATAGGCAGCCGCCTACCCACACACTGGATGGCCCAAGACTGCGCACCACCAGCAGAAGGGCATGTCAGCATGGTGGCAGAGGAGTACTGGTGGTGGAGGGGGCAGTGGCTGCTGCCCACAGCAGACCATGGCCCAGCCCTGTTTAGTGGGTGCCGTTCACTGCAACAGACAGGCTCAGTCTGACAAACAGTCATGGTATCTCCAGGGAATGCACTATCTCTGTGGCAACACGGTGATGCAGAGCACACAGCCAGTATGTTCACAAGCAGAAGGTCACACGTTCAAGTCCCAGCTGTGGTTTCCACTAACCCAGTCCCCACATTTTACTCACTACTAAAATGTGGTAATACAGACAGAACCTTTAGTGCAGATAATGTAAACATGCCCAAAACGCCTACATTTTACCCTACAGAGCACAGACACCATAAACATGTGCATTACCTAAAGCAGAGTCTCCCAAAAGCAGTCCTGGAGGGCCAAACACCATTCAGGTCCCATGCTGTCTCCACTAAATATGGCTATGCTGCATTTCTATGCACCGCCCCCATGGTATGCAGATGTATCTCATGCATATTCATTAGGGACAGCATGAAACCTGAACAGTGTTTGGCCCACCAGGACCGGAGTTGGGAACCTCTGCCCTAGAGCAGCGGCCAACAGGGGCAGACACACCCGCACCCACAGGCTCCATTATCCAAAACCACCTGGAGAGGCAGGATTTTGGGCCCTGTGTGCATCTCCCAATACTAGCACTTGCATACCTTAGCAATGCCACCCTAAACCTGGGAATACGGTACACATCTATCAAAAGGTTGCTATGATTACTGGCAGATAGCAATTCCTAAGTTAAGCACACTTTGCTGATTGAGCTGCATCATAGCAACCTTTCTGATGTCTGTGGAGTGTGCTACAGGTTTTGTGTCTGACAGTGTTTACCACCCTGGGGAGTGACTCCTACAGTATTGCGTACCATAGCCATGCCTGCACTGTGCCCAGGACTGGTGCGGTGGCCACCTCTATAGTTGCACAATGCTGGCATAGGTGTGGGGAGTGTGTGTCTGTCTATCCAGTGTGTGGTGGCTGCCAACACCCTCCTCAGCCCACACTGCTAGCACTGTTGCCAGTATTGGCCTGCCAATGTGCATAATGAGGAGCAAGTTATTGTGGGTATAGCCCGGACAGGGCAGCCTGGGCAGGATGCATCTGTATAGGGCATAGGCAATGGCTGGGACATTGTAGTGCCCAGCCACCACCTGCACAGACAGGGTGGCCACAGCATGTCCTGCTGGGAGGTCACTCTCACCCTGACTGAACAGTGACCACAGCATGGTTAGGTTCCCCCATAGTGTTATGTAGTATTTCTCTCAAGTGGTATATATGGGTTCTCTTTTCTGGGGCCCAATCACTGACTTATGGTGGGTGTGCTCACATCTCCTCCAGTAATATGCACTATGGACTAGCTAGCAGACTGTCTGTATGTATGGCTGGAACACCTTGCAGGGTGCAGCGGCTGGAGAATGTCAGATAGTGGTGGGGGGCAGCTGAACATTTCCAGGCCTACTGTCTGTCTGCTATTGCCTTATGGATGAGCTCAGATCTGCATTGACTGCCCTGTAGGGTGTCTGTTCTCCAGCAGGATTGAGGTTGCTGGTCCCCTCTACTGCCACCATGCCAGGGATGTAGATTGTGGATCTATTGGTGGGAGATCCTATTCCCCCACCCTGAGCACCAGGTTGGGTGGTACTACATAATCCACCTATGGGTCCAAACACCCCCCCCCCCCCTGTGACTTAAATCATGTGACCATGACACCCACACAGGATATGCACTATTCTGGGTGCATCATAGTCCACAAGGGCTTGACCTGACTAGCAAATACGGATGGACACAGGTGTAGCTACAAGGACTAGCTATCACACACTGGCACTGATGGGGATCTACAGCATAGCCTGTCTCAGCTAAGCCTGGCGCTGTGGACATGGTGTTGGTCGCCCCACCTCACCCTCAGGGTGAGCACAGTAGCCGCACAGTGTGACGGTGTGTAGCTACTCTGTGCCAGTAACACACACGGTTAGTTCCCCCTACCAGGCTGAGGTGCTGTGGGGGTGCATACCCCATCTTGTGATCATCTGTAGACTACTGATCTGCATGTGCAGTGCATCATGGGTATGGGTGGGTTAACCCTATCCTGGTAACCACAGCAGACAGTTTGTGTGGTGACCTGACGTCCTTCAATAGCCAGCCAGGGGCTTGTCAGCAGCACTAGAGATGTAGTCCACTGGTTACTTCACTGACTGTGGAGCCAGAGGTCATGAGTTTGATCCCACAGTGGGGTTACTTGATAGGGCTGTCTGAGGCATTTTCTTTTTTTAATTTAAATTGGTGCTGCCAGCAAAAACACCCTCACAGTGCTGTAACCTTAAGGTGCCTCATAAGGCGCCCTATAAGTCGCCTTATAAGGCGCCCCATAGGGAACATTATAGGTGCCTTGGCCATCAATGCACTTTATAATGTGCCCTCTGGAGTGCCTTATAGGGCGCCTTATGCGGCACCTTAGGTTACGGCCCTGTGAGGGTGTGTTTGCTGGCAGCACTACTTTAAATTAAAAAAGCAAAATGCCTCAGAAAGCACTGATTTAAAGTAAAGGGTAATGCCTCAAACAGCTTTACTCATAAAGCCCACTGGGGGATTGAACTCATAAACCCTGCACCATCAGTCAGTGTATTAACCATTGTGCTACAGCTCTGCTGCTGTGTTTACAGGTCAGTGCGCCTTCTTAAAATTAACGCGCGTTAACGTACCACGGCTCCCTCCATCGCACGAAAAGGTACCTTATCGGATGCTAACCTGAAATGCTACGTTAAGACCGACACGCCCACTCCTTTTATGGCATCCTGCACACTAACGCCGGCTGCACGTTAAGACTGCTTAGTAAACATACCCCTATGCTGCAGTATTCTGTTCATGTAATTTCTATCTGACAGTCTCACTTTTTCTCTTTCCCCAGTAACAGATGTATTGGTATTCTCTGAGATGTATTGGTTTAATATTTGCAGTGTTGCCTTTTGATAGGTAGGGTATGGTGCTTTTATGGTGCTGGTAGTGCTGTTATGATATGGTGGGTTTGCTATGGGTTCTAAATGGGCAGTGTTTGTAGTATTTCCTAATGTGCCTCGCGGTTGGCACTGGAGTATAGTAATGTAGAAATCTGGTAGTCTTTCTTTATCAAGACACTCATTAGGAGGCGTGTTTACTAAACGTTACTGCATGTTAACATTATTCAAATAGTTATGCAAATGAGGCCCCCCACCAATTCTCCGCACAAGGCCTGCACCACCCCCCCCCCCCCCTTGAGCTTCCCCTGCATGGCAGTGGCCACATAGATATCCCCACTACAAAACCTTGTGGCGGAGACACCCATTTAATATGTTATGCACATCCACACCTGCTATTTTGCATGTTATTGTGCCCTCATTCCCTATTAGTCTTTTATAACTGAAAAAAACAATACAGTTGACCTCCTTTTCTATGCCCTCTATGTGCTTCTGCTGGGGCGAGGGGCTGACTTGATCACTATTTCTAAAATTGGCTGCATACGTCCATTCTGCCCAGAACACCACTTAGACTCTTCCTCTGCTCCCTTTTCACAGCTTGGGCATTTTTGCACCGGGAACATCTCCAGAATCAGCTTCTAAAATGCCTCTGAAGAAGTACCTGTGATTTGGACATCTGCATGTTGTTTGCAGATGTTCAAAGCACAAATAGTGCTTTTAAAATAACCCCCTTAATCTGTTGTTCATACCTTTTATTACTCCTTGCCTTATAAAGCTGTCATTTGATCTTGCAGGAAAGTCTTATTACCTTTTATGAAGAGGTGGATGATCCATTCACTTTAATTTTATTCCACATGGGTGTTCTTAAAGATACCAATTTCATATTATATATGTTTTCTTTTCCTCCTTTTTTTTATTCCTGTTATGCTTTCTGGTGTGTATCCTTTTTATTATTTCATATGCTTTTGGTATTTATGGGCTATTGCATGCCAAGATAAAGGCAGGTGTATGATGAAACATGACAATGCCCAGTTACAATAAATATAATCATTTACTCTTCGGACTTCTTTTCTCATCTCTGCTGATTTTCTTCACTCTGTGCATTCATTGGACTTTCTCTCTTGTTTGTGCTGCCCTTATTATCATATCTGACGGGTTAAGTGGAATTTGCACAGGACATGCAATGATTATTCAGCAAGACTGCTTCTTCAGATACTGAGTAAGCTATGCACCCATAGGTTTTGAATTTCCAAACAGTGCTGTGTTTTTATTACCCTGCTGAACTTCAGTTGGTTCTGTCACATTCACTCCAGACATTGAAGTTCTATTCTATATTTGGGATAGAAGTGTGGTTGGACATGTGGAGGCCAATACCCATCGGGGTACGTCCGGCCGTCCAAAATCTGGATGGGCCGGTCCTGCAACTGATTCTGATCCCGCAGGGGATAGACATCCCTGTGGAATCAGAATCGGGTGCAAGGGGGCTTGGATGGGCAGGCTGTGTCCTGATTCTGAGGGCCAGGATGTCCAGTCCGTTCCCCACATAATGCAGCCACAGCTCCTGCATGGAGCTCGGTGACTTGGCATCCTGTCGCCATGGCACTGGGATGCCATACAGGAGTCCCAACTGCCGGCTGGCTCCTAGAGCACACAGTTTCATGCTGCCTGACCCCCGATTGTGCCTCCCAAGGACAGGATCAAGCTGTGGGTAACCCCCTGCCCCCACTCACCTCCTGCCAGGTCCTCACTGCTTCTGCAGCAATTGATGGGAGAACTTATTCTACGCCCAAGGTAGAATAATTTCCCCATTCAGGCTGCGACCGGAATTGGCCCTGTACATCTGGGCCAGGGTCCTGCCTCCAGCCTGCCCTGGCCCTCCCAATGGCCCACCACTCCCACCCTCATACAGAGCTCTCCACACATCTCCTCTGTGTGTTTGGGGAGCTCTGCGTTGGGAATCGGCCCCCTGGTGTTTATTGGGGATGGATGTCCAAACCAGATGTCCATCCCCGCTAAATACGACTCAGAATTCCCCCCTCAGTATTTATGCTTTGTAAATTTTTATGCCCTTGTATTGTACATTATTTTGAATGTGACATTTAAAGCAGGTGACATTTTGGATTTTCTACTCACAAAGAGGCTATATGCGGAGGTTGTTAAAACTGTCTTCTTCATACTTATTTACTGCTCACCAACGGAGATAGCACGTTGAATATCTAGATGGGTGCCCATATGAGCAGCAGCGATCACACAATGTGGTTTGAGATAAAAGCCAAGGTGGAGTCAAATAACAGCAAGTTCAAAGTCCATGGGGTATGTTTACTAAACTGCGGTAATGTCATTCGCAGTAGGTTCTGCGGTAAAGGTAGAGATGCCCATATAAAGGCATGGGCGGTGCATCGTTACAGCAAGCTGACAGAGAACACGCGTTACAAGGCACCTTAGAATAATGAGTGTTACAAGGCGCCTTGTAAAGCGCCTTGCAAGGCGCCTTATAAGATACCATGTAAGGTGCCTAGTAAGATGCTCTGTAAGGTGCCTTGTAAGGTGCCTTATAAGGTGCCATGTAAGGTGCCTAGTAAGGTGCCTCAGAAGGCGCCCTATAGGGCCTCCTAGGCTAAGCACCATATTAGGCACCTTTGGACAAGTCACCGCTGAAGGCACCCTGGGCTATGTAACCATAGGTTAAGGGGCAGCTCTACCACAGCACAGGGTGCTGGCAATGTAAAGTACCGTAAAAACAGTTGGTGGCAGACGATGGAAATATGTGTCCCCCAGTAGAGGTGAAGGTGGCAGGATAGTTACAATGATGGGTGGACAGAGGAGTGGTGGTGCCATGCAGATCAGGCACAGGCGAGGCAAGCACAATGAGGCGCAATGCAGGAAAGGGTAGCAGTGCAGGACATGGGTTGGCAGCCTGCACAGGCAGACAGGACTCTACACAGCTGACAGATGGAGAAAGATGGACCGAGGGAATGTTGGCAATTGTGGCAAGGGTATTATGGGCTGGAAGCGCAGATCTGCAAAAATATGACCTCTACAGGCATGCACACTATTTGAGTAGGACAGGCATGAGAGGAGGGAACAATGAGGAACTGAACCAATGAACACTGCCAAGAATGGCAATGTATTAACCGGTAGGCTATACCTCCATGGTGTATGTCACAGCAGTACCCATGATGCAATGCACATGCTGAATAGCTGTCTACAGCTGATCACCAAATGGGGTCTGCACCTCTCCGGTACCTCAGCTGGGAAAGACGAACTGACAGTGTGTGATAGTGGCACAGAGTAGCTACAGACCATGCCATTGTGCAGGTTCTGTGGTCACCCTGAGGGATAGGATTGGTGCCCAGCACTAGGTTTGCAGTACATGTGGTGCTAGAGATAGGTCCTGCTGTACATCCCCATCACTACCAGTGTGTGACAGGTTTTTTTGTGCAGTGCAGCTGAAGGTAATTTGGTGTCCATCTGTATCCTGCAGTCACATGTGGACCTGTGGGACCAGACACCAACCAGATTAGTGTGTACCCCATGTGAGGGTCTGGCTGACATGGGCAGCTGTTATCAGGGCAGAGGGGTTCCTTTAATTGCATGGGGTATGTGTAGCAGTGCCTGTATAGGTCACAGTGGTATACTCTACATACCCCAAAGGGCACAAATCACCCTTTTGTAGGTAAAGGACAGCACCCCCTGACCCAGGGACGCAATCTCCATCCCATTTGTACAAGACAGCCCTCCAGGGTTGGTAAACCAGAGCCATGCCTATGACTGAAACAGGGGCAGACCAGGAGCAATGCTGGCGTTAGATCTGGAAACCCCAATTGCTTCCCACCACTGTCTGCCAGTCACCAGCAGACAGCACAGTCAGACTGTACCTTAAAGGTGTTCCGACCATACACAGTCTAACTGCAGACAGCTCACCATGAACTATGTGCAACAAGCAGGCATCTCAGTGATTGGGAAGCCAGCACTGGAGAACACAAATATATCACTAGAGACAAACTGTGTAGAGCGCTATGTGGGAACCTAGACCTGCCATGGCCACTGCTCGTTCAAAGTGAGTGCCCTCCCAGCATGCCATGCTGTGGCCACCCTGTCCATGCAGGTGGTGGTCAGGCACTACACTGTCCTAGCCATTGCCCCACACCCTGTGAAGATGCATCCTGGCAAATCTGCCCTGTCCGGGCCATACCCAGAATACCTTGCTCCTCATTATGCATCTAATCTGGCTAACGCTGGTAACAGTGGGACATTTTGGGCCCAGTGAAGTGTGGGCAGCCACAGAACAATGGATAGACATACAAACACGCTCACTCCTTTTGCAGCATTATACAAAGATAGAGGTGGTTGGCAGCCCTTCCCACCACACTAGTCCTGAGCACAGTGCCGACAATGCTAAACTGTGCAGGGGGTAGTAGTAGTGCTTTGGTGATAACATCATCCCAATGCTGGGGCCAACAGCCTGCCACTCCCTGCATCATTGTATTACATAAGAACATAAGATATGCCATACTGGGTCAGACCAAGGTCCATGAAGCCCAGTATTCTGCTTCCAACAGTGGCCAATCTAGGTCATATGTACCTAGCAGTTTCCCCAAGAGACACAAGTTCCGCAATGCTTGTACTGGGTCAAGCATTGATATCTTCGGTCACTTCTTAATAATGGTTTATGGACCTTTCCTCCAGGAACTTGTCCAAACCTTTTTTAAACCCAGCTACACTAACAGCCTTTACTACATCCTCCGGTAACAAATTCCAGAGTTTGATTACACGTTGAGTGAAAAAATATTTTCTTTTATTAGTCTTAAATAGTTTACCCTGTAGCTTCATTGCATGTCCCCTAGTCTTTCTATATTCTGATAAGGTAAACAATCGATCTACGTTTACCCGTTCCACTCCGTTCATCAATTTATAGACTTCTATCATATCTCCCCTCAGCCGTCTCTTTTCCAGGTTAAAGAGCCCTAACCTTTTTAGCCTTTCTTCATAGGAGTATCCTTCCATCCCCTTTACCATTTTGGTGGCTCTTCTCTGTACCTTTTCTAAAATCGCTATATCCTTTTTAAGATACGGCGACCAGAATTGCACACAATATTCAAGGTGCGGTCTCACCATGGAACGATATAGATGCATTATAATATCTTTTGTTTTATTTTCCATCCCTTTCCTTATCATACCTAGCAATCTATTTGCTCTCTTGGCCGCCGCTGCACACTGGGCCGAGGGTTTTAACATGGTATCCACAATGACGCCTAAATCTTTTTCCTGGGTGGTGGTTCCTAATGTGGAACCTTGCTTCGTGTAACCATAGTTTGGGTTGTTCTTCCCTAGGTGCATAACCTTGCACTTGTCCACATTAAATTTCATCTGCCATTTTGATGCCCAGTCTTCCAATTTATCAAGATCCTCTTGCAATTTTTCACAATCCTCTTGGGTTTTAACAACTTTAAATAGTTTTGTGTCATCTGCAAATTTGATAACCTCACTTGTTATTCCACTTTCCAGGTCATTTATGAATATGTCAAAAAGCAGCGCACCCAGCACAGATCCCTGGGGTACACCACTATTCACCTTTCTCCATTGGGAAAATTGGCCATTTAGCCCTACCCTCTGCTTTCTATCTTTTAACCAGTTCCTGATCCACAATAGTACATTGCCTCCTATCCCATGACTCTTTAGTTTTGCCAAAAGTCTCTGATGAGGGACCTTGTCAAAGGCTTTCTGAAAGTCCAGATACACAATATCAACCGACTCACCTTTGTCCACCTGTTTATTCACTCCTTCAAAAAAACATAACAGATTAGTAAGACAAGATCTTCCTTGTCTAAAGCCATGTTGGCTGTCTCCCATTAGGTTGTGACTATCTACATGCTGAGTAATTTTATTCTTTATGATGGTTTCTACCATTTTTTCCCGGTACTGACGTCAGGCTCACCGGTCTGTAGTTTCCCGGATCACCCCTGGAACCCTTTTTAAAAATTGGTGTTACATTGGCGATCCTCCAATCTTCAGGTATTAGAGATGATTTTAATGATAGTTCACAGATTACTGATAGCAGTTCTGCAATCTCATATTTCAGTTCTTTCAACGCCCTTGTATGTATACCATCCGGCCCAGGTGATTTGCTACTCTTCAGCTTATCTATTAGTTGTAAGACATCTTCCCGATGTATCGATATTTCCTTCAATTCTTCCGCACCTTTAAATACCACTTCAGTCATGGGTAACATCCCTACATCTTCCTCAGTAAAGACCGAAGCAAAGAATTCATTCAGTCTCTCCGCTATTGCCTTGTCACCTCTTAGTGCTCCTTTAACCCCTTTATCATCTAATGGACCAACTGACTCTCTCACAGGTTTTTTGCTACGAATGTACTTGAAAAGGTCTTTATTTCGCGTTTTTGCTTCCGCAGCAAGCTTCTTCTCAAATTCTCTCTTTGCCTGCCTTATCAATGCCTTGCATTTGACTTGCCAGTGCATTTGACTTGCCAGTGCTTGTGCTGCATTTGACTTGCCAGTGCATTTGACTTGCCAGTGCTTGTGCTGTTTCCAGGTTTCATCATTTGGCTCTTTTTTTCCATTTCCTGAAAGATGCTTTTTTGGCAACAACAGCCTCTCTGACCTCATCTTTAAACCATGCTGGCAGTTTTTTGGACTTCCTTCCACTTTTCTTAAAGCATGGAATACAGCTGTTCTGGGCTTCTAAGATAGTATTTTTCAACAACACCCAAGCTTGATGTACGTCTTTAACCTTTGCAACTGCTCCTTTTAGTTTTTTCTTAACTGTTTTCCTCATTTTATCATAGTCTCCCTTTTGAAAGTTAAAAGGTAGTACTGTGGATTTCCTTACTATCCCTCCTCCACTAATTAAATCAAAGGCGATCATGCTATGATCACTATTGCCAAGTGGCCCCAACACCCTTATCTCTTGCACTAGATCTGGTGTTCCACTAAGGACTAGGTCTAATATGGCTTCCCCTCTGGTCGGTTCATGAACCAGCTGCTCCAAGAAGCAGTCATTTATTTCATCTAGGAACTTTATCTCCCTAGCATGTCCTGACGTGACACTGACCCAGTCGATACCGGGGTAATTGAAATCACCCATTATTATTACTGCACTGTAACTTTTGTTAGCTTCCTTGATTTCTTTGAACATTTCATCATCCATTTGGTCATTCTGGCCAGGTGCTCGATAGTACACCCCCACTGCCATCGCCTTCCCCCTTTTATATGGAATTTCAATCCATATAGATTCTACAGCAGATTTTGTTTCCTGCAAAACTTTAATCCTTTCTGAGTCAATGCCCTCTCTAACATAGAGCGCAACCCCTCCACCAATTTGATCAGCTCTATTGTATTGTGGAGCCTGTGTGAGTGGGTGTTTGCCCCCCTGTTCGCCGCTGCTTTGGGCTTTGCACATGTTGCTGTTGTATCTGCATTGTAGGGTAAAATATAGGGACATGCTCTGCAGGAACCACAGCTGGGACCTGCACCTGTGACCCTCTGCTCCTGGACACACTGGCTGGGTGTACTGCACCACACTGTTGCCACAGATGCATGGTAGTCCCTGGGGCTACCTGCACTTTTCCTCAGCCAGACCTTTTATGTTGCACTGCACACCACGTACTGATGCAGAGCATGGCCTGGGTCCACTGCAGGGATGTGGCACTGCTCCCTCCAGTACGGGCACACGCCCCCTTGCCAAGCTTATGTGGCCATTTTCTGTCAGTGCTGGTAGTCCGCAGTCCCAGGTCATCCACTGTGTAGGTAGGCGCCCGCCTTGGAAGCGGGTTCCAGGGTTGGGGGGATACATGGACATCCACACATCCCCCCATCACTGCCTACCACTATTATGTCCCCTCCACTTGGGGGCGGGATGGCTGGGGGGGATGTCAGGTCTGTGCCCTAGTGACTATTGGCTAGGGTGAACCAAGTAGATATTGGTGGATTGTGTTTGGCCTTGGTTAACTGCTGTCTTGCTGATCTCCGGTGTCTATGTTCCTATGTGCCACCTAGGCGCCCGCCTGGTCCACCCTGTGCCCCAGCTGCCCATGCTACATGTCCCGCCTGCGGCCCCCTATGCCCCATTTGCACCATCGCCATAGTGGCCATTCATACTTTGGCACTATGGTATTGCTGTACATGGAGCACTACTATCACAGTTTTTGGGCTCCCTGCCTAGGCTGTACATTGCTGACACGTAAATGGTTTCTCTCTCCTGCATATGTACATCTAACGGCAGGTTTTCAATCGTGTTAGGATTCAGCTCTTCAGATCAGCACGTTAGTGTGAATGGAGCCTCTCCCCGCCCACACTCCGCCCATTGACCCCTTCTCTCCGCCCTCTCTCCACCTTCTGCGGTGTTTACCGTGCCGTGGAACGTCAACGATCGTTAAGTAACGATAACACGCGTTATGAGATGTTAACGATCGTTAACGTCTCATAACGCGCGTTAACATTACTTAACGAGCGTTAACGTTACATAATGCGTGTTATGTAACGTTACCGCAGTTTAGTAAACATACCCCCTAAAGTTCAAAAACACTGTCTTCAGTAAAATGGCCAAGTACCTGAAGGAGGAGTTGGTAGGGTGGGAGGGATAAGGGAAGTGGGATTACAATAGGCTAAACTAAAGGAGGCAATAAAAGGAGCAACAGATACATATGTAAGGAAAGTAAATAAAAACAAGAGGAAAAGGAAACCTTTTTGGTTCTTCAAAGAAGTGGCTGCACTAATAAAGGCAAAAAACCACAGCTTTCATAAAATTCAGAAGTTCACAGAGGAACACAGAAAGGAGTATAGGATCAAACTAAATGAGAAATAAGGATAGCAAAATCAAAGGCAGAAGAAAAGATGCCTAAAGATGTGAAGTGTGGCGACAAAACTTTCTTCAGGTATATTCGGGAGAGGAGGAAAATCAGAGGTGGAATTGCAGGACTCAAAAGTGCTGGGAACGGATTTGTAGAAAGTGACATTAAAAAAGTGAAAATGCTAAACAAATACTTCTGCTCTGTTTTTACTAAAGAAAATCTTGGAGAAAGGACCACCTGTGATTGACAAATATACAAATGGGAATGGAGTACATACCACACCATTCATAGAAGATGATGTTAGAAAAGCTTGCAAAACTGAAAGTGGACAAGGCCATAGGACCAGATGGTATACATCCCAGGATACTGAAAGAGCTCAGAGAGTTTCTTGCAGGGCCATTAAAGGATGTTCTTAATAGACCCTTGAAGACAGGAGAAGTTTCACAGGACTGGAGAAATGCTGATGTGGTACCTCTTCACAAAAGTGGTAACAGGAAAGAAGTGACAAACTACAGGCTAGTAAGCCTTGCCTCAGTGGCAGGAAAAGTAATGGAGGCGCTCCTGAAAGAGTGAATAGTGGACTTTCTCAAAACCAACAGGTTGCATAATCCGAGGCAACATGATTTTACCAAAGGACGATCTTGCCAAACAAATCTGATTGAGTTTTTTGACTGGGTGATGAGAGAACTAGATCAAGGGCATGCGATGGATGTAATCTACCTGGATTTCAGCAAAGCCTTTGATACTGTTCCTTATAGGAGGCTTATCAATAAACTCAACTGCTTGGGGATGGGTCCCAAAGTGGTGAACTGGATCAGAAGTTGGTTGAGTGACAGCCAACAGAAGGTGATGGTAAGTGGAACTCACTCGGATGAAAGGAAGGTGATTAGCGGTGTGCCCAAGGTTTCGGTCCTAGGATCGGTACTGTTTAATGTATTTGTGAGTGATATTGCTGAAGGACTGAATAGAAAAATTTACAACAGAGTGGACTCCCCTGAGAGAGTGGATAACATGAGGAAAGATCTACAACAGCTGGAAGAATGGTCTAATGCTTGGCTGTTAAGATTTAATGTGAAGAAGTGCAGTGTCATGCACTTGGGGAGCATTAATTCAAGGAAATTGTACACGGTAGGGTTTGAGAGATTGGTGTGCACAGACCAGGAGAAGGACCTCAGAGTGATTGTTTCTGAGGATCTCAAGGTGGTAAAATAGTTCAACAAGCAGGTGGCAAAAGCCAGAAGGATTCTGGGTTGCATACAAAGAGAAATTACCAGCAGAAAGAAAGCAGTACTAATGCCACTGTACAAGTCGCTGGTGAGGCCTCACTTGGAATATTGTGTTCAGTTTTGGAGACCATATCTCGCAAAGGATATAAAAAAGACTGGAAACGGTTCAGAGGAAGGCGAGCAATATGATTTGGTGCCTGTGTCAGAAGACTTATGAGAAGAGATTTGAAAACCTAAATATATACTCTCTGGAGGAGAGGAGGGATAGAGGAGATATGATTCAGAGCTTTAAATACTTTGAGTATTAATGAACAAACAAACCTCTTACAAAGACAGGAAACTGTAAAACTAGAGGGCATAACATGAAGCTTCAAGGGGGTAAACTGAAAGGCAATGTCAGGAAATACTTTTTCACTGAAAGGATGGTGGATGCTTGGAATGCCCTCCCGATGGAAGTGGTGGGGTCAAATAAAGTGAAAGAATTCAAAATGGCATGGGACAGACACAGTGGATCCCTTTATAGCAACAGGATAAAATCAAAATAAACAAAACTATCTCTTATATCTCAACAAATAGGGGTGACCTACAGAGAGCGGTGGGTACACCCTTAAATAAAGATATGGGGAGGGGTGACCTGCACAGAGCAGCAGTTGCACCTACTCTTGCTTCCTTGCTGGGCAGACTAGATGGACCATCCTGGTCTTTATCTTCCATCATATACTATGTTACTATGTCTCTTTGTATGAATATCACAAATAATTTAAATTTAAGTTCTTGTACGATTTTCTTTTTGCATTCTTTGAGTACAGAGATTCATTAACTACCCCAAGCATTTAATGTTTACCCACAGCCTTTGAGCTATAACATATCATCCTACTCTTTTCTATGGGAAAGAAAAATTACATCAAAACATTAATATGCACTTTAGACCCTTTTGCACAAATCAATAATTATTGATTCAGCAAAAATGTCTTTTGGATACTGCACAGTCCACTTTTTCTTCTTCGATAAACCTTTCCCAACAGGAGGCACCATGTAAAAGTAGCAATTGCTGATATGATCTGTTGGCTCTCTCCAAATCATTGGTACCGAAAAAGGCATGGATTTTCTTTTTCTATTCAACCACTGGTGAAGATTTGTTTCAGCATATGTTGCAACATATGTGTGGGTTCGAGCTCTTGTCCTGATCTCCAATTTTGTAGTCAAAGTAAAGGTGGTAGGCTTTCTTAATCAAACTATTACGAGGCATCATTCACTTTGGCTAAACGGAAAAAATCAAGTACCAAGAAGACTGGTCTACAGCCAAAATACTACTTACAAGTAATGCTCATTTAAAAAATGTTGCACAATTTGTTCTGCAGAATGATGTAATTAAGCTGAGTTAGGACTGCATCATCTATGACTTCTAGGAATAACGTGATGCAATTTATATCATGTATGATGTAATAGCACCTTCAAATTGCATCATTCATGAATTGTTTTGCCTTAAAAGCAAGTACTATCCAAACAAAGATAAAGGGGCATGTTTACTAAACACCGTTGCTGTGCGGGTTCCCGTTAATGTGCTGGTGCCATATAAGGAGTGGGCGGGCCAGGCAGAAAAAAGAAAAAAACCGGACCGTACGTGTGTGCGTCACGCAAATGTGCGGGGCCCACATTAGCGCGTGGGAAGGCTAAGCGGGGCGCTGCTGCATAACCAAACAACAGAGCCGTAGTACAACAGTGAAGACACTGACCTATGGTGCAGGGGCCAGGGGTTCAAACCCCCATTGCGCTCAATGAAAAAGACCAGCTGAGGCATCAACTTTTATGAGCAAAAGTGGTGTAGGAGGTATATTGATTATGGGCGGCAGAAGGCGGCGCACTCTTTTTTTATACGGCATGAGGCGGCGCACTGTTCATTGTGGGTGGCAGATGGCGGCGCGCTGATAAAATGGGGCAACAGAAGGCGGCGAGCCTGTGGGCAGAAGGCGTCGCGCTGATGTGTGAGGGGGCAGCCCAATAGTGGGAGGGATAAGTGGTGCGCTGATGTGCAAATAGCAGGAATGGAGCCATAGCACAATGGTTAAGACACTGACCACTTGTGCAGGCATCATGGGTTCAATTCCCCACAGTGCCCATTGAAGACAGCTGGCTGAGGCATTATTTTAAGGGGCATGCCCATGTTGGGCGGCATAAGGCGGGGCGCTGTTAATGTTACGCGGCAGAAGGCGGTGCACTGCTAATTTTGTGCGCCACAAGACGGCGCGCCGATGGCTACAAGGCTGCGCGCTGCTGCTCAAGCACAGGAACAGAGCCACAGCACAATGGTTGTGACACTGACCAATGGTGCAGGGACCAGGGGTTCAATCCCTCACAATGCCCATTGAAAAAGACTAGCAGAGGCAGTATGTTTTATGTTGTGGAGTGCTGTAGTAGGCCCACTAATTTTATTTTGTGATAACAACTAGAAAACGCACGCTCACAGCATGTTAACATAAGGCAGCCCATAAGGCACATGTGACAGTGCACCGTCCGCCAAGGCACCCTAGAATGTCCCCTATAGGGCAGCATGTATGTTGCGACACAGGATAATGTATAGTGCACCCTATATGGATGGCAACCATAAAGTGCCGTATACGGCGCCCCATAAAGCGCCCTCAGAGGCACCTTATGGGTACAGTACGCTCAGGGTGTTATTGCTGGCAGCAACATATGTACAGTAAGTTAAAAAGATGCTGTGAACACCCCTATCACAGAACCCCACTGTGGGTTTGAACCCATGACCTCTGGCTACACAGGGAGTAATGCAACCATTGGGCTACAACTCCATAGCTGTAAGCAAGCCCCTGGCTGGCTGCAGATAGCCTGCACGTCACCTCACAGACAGTCTGCCGGTGTAAACAGGATAGGGTTAGGCCACACGTACCCATGATGCACTGCACATGCAAATTAGCTGTCCACAGATGGACACAATATGGGTAATGCACCCCCACAGCACCTCGGCCCTGTTGGGGGGAGTGACCGGGTGCACCCACACAGCACCTCAGCCTGGTAGGGGGCACTGACCGGGTGTTTTACTGGTACAGAGTAGCTACACACCGTTACATCGTGTGGGTTCTGTGCTCACCCTGAGTGTGCAATGAGGCGCCCAGGACCAGGTCCACAACACCTTCCATGGCTGATGGAGGCCAAGCAGGAGTTTCAAAGCAGTGTTAATGTGTAAGATAGCTAGTTTCTGCACAAACACTATGGATATCCCAGTCAGGCTCAGCACCCCCTGGGAACCCCCCACCAGGGCTCTCCCCCCAGCAGCAAACATGGCCACAACACAATAGCAGCCAGACATAGGACCAGGATAAGGCAAGCTGCACCCCACCACCAGATATCCCCTGCAGCAAGCCATTCCAGCAAGACACATACCAGCTACAAACAGTCTGCTGGTTAGTCCATAGTGCATGTTCCCAATGGAGACACATGCACCCAGAACTGGTCTGCCAGCATACACAGCAAGCAGATAGATCAGTGACTGGGCCCCAAATAGAAACCCATGATCACATGAGAGAAACACTGTATAGCACTATGGGGGTGCCTAGCCATGCTGTGGTCACTGCACAGTCAGGGTGAGCG
This sequence comes from Ichthyophis bannanicus, assembly GCA_033557465.1. Classification (NCBI taxonomy): domain Eukaryota; kingdom Metazoa; phylum Chordata; class Amphibia; order Gymnophiona; family Ichthyophiidae; genus Ichthyophis; species Ichthyophis bannanicus. Next base: position 223,530,336 of record CM066040.1, on the reverse strand, counting down.
TGATCTCCCAGAAGGACATGCTTTGGCCACCCTGTCTGTGTAGGTAGTGGCCGGACACTACAATGTCCCTGCCAGTGCCCTATGCCCGGTGCAGATGCATCCTGGCCAGGCTACCCTGTCCTGGCTATACCCATTGTACCTTGCACCTCATTATGCACATTGGCAGGCCAATACTGGCAACAGTGCTGGCAGTGTGGGCTGTGGAAGGGGCTTGCAGCCAACACCCACTGTATAGCCAGACACACACTTCCACACCTATGCCATCATGGTGCTACTATTGAGGAAGTAATTAGCCTTGCCCACCAAACCGGTCCTGAGCACGGCAAGGCATGGATATGGTACGCAGTACAGCTGGGGGTCACTCCCCAGGGTGGTAAACACCGTCAGAGGCCAGGCCTGGAGCACGCACCGCAAACACCTAACAGATTGTTCGGATGGGGTCAACTAGCAGTATGTGCGTAACGTATGGATATCTAGCTGCCTGTGCTCCTAGCAAACGTCTCAGAGCTGTGTACCATATACCTCAGGTGTAGGGTGACATTGGTAAGTTATGCAAGTGCTAGTTTTGGGAGATGCATGCAGGGTTCAATGGTCTGCCTCTCCAGGAGACATTGGCCAATGAGGCCTGTGGGTGTGGGTGTGTCTGCCCTTGATGGCTGCTGCTTTACGGCACAGATTCCCAACTCCAGTCCAGGTTTGCATCACACTGTTCTGGTTTTCCTGCTGTCCCTCATGGATATGCATGAGCTACATCTACATACCATGGGTGTGGTGCATAGATATACAGCACAGGCATTTGTATGAGTGGCATCATGGAACCTGACTGGTGTGTGCCCCACCAGGACTGCATTTGGGTGATTCTGCTCTGGGTACTGGCCCTGTTCATGGTGTCTTTGCTCAGTGGGGTAAAAGATAGACGTATTGCCATTGCATATGTCCAAGCCAGGAAAGGTGTGCCCTTACTATCACTGTTTACTTGGGGGAAAAATATGTGGGCAAGATTGGCAGTTGCCCCAGTTGGGCTTTGAACCTGTGACCTTCTGCTCTTGCATGCAGTGTCTGCATGCACTGCACCACTGTGTAGCCACAGATTGGGTGGATTCCCTGGCATGTCCATGACTGTGGATCTGGCAGGGCCTGTCTTGCAGTCTGTTGCAGTGGATGGTGGCAGCCTGCACATGGCTAGCTAGGCCTCTGTCTTCTGTCGCTAGCAGCCACTGCCCCCTGCACCACATGTACTCGTCCGCCAACATGCTGGCATGAGCTCCTCCCATAAAAAGCAGGTGACCTGATTGGAATGTGGCAGTACGGGACTGCATTTGGGGTACTTGGCTGTGGGTAATGCCCATTGTTGTGGTGTGTGTGCGTTGTTGGGTAAAATATGGGTGTTTTCCCCATGCTTATGTCCCCTGCAATACAGGGGTGTCTGCGCTATCTGTGTTTAGTGGTGGGTAAAATATAGGGACTGGGCTGGCAAGTGCCCCAGCTGGGCTTTGAACCTCTGACCCTCTGGTCCTAGAGGTACTGACTTTGTCCGCTGCACCACACTATGGCCACAGAGACAGTGCAGCCCCTGGAGGTAGTAAACCTGGCAGGATGGAGTCACAAACCCTGCTCTACGCAATTTTACTGTGGGCATATGCATCCTGTCTGGTGACAAACGTGCACATAAACCACGGAAATGACCACGGGAACTGGGGGAAATAATATCACCACGCTGGGCAACAGTGATATTAATGGGCAACCATAGCAAACACTCCCAGGACAGCTCCACAACAGGAAATGTTGTTTGGAAGAGTCTCCGCTCCGTAAACCCTTCCTAAATTCATTTCTTTTTTCTGGAGCTTTGTTGGGTGTGTTTTCTGTATTTGCCCATCACTATCACTGTTCCCCAGCTGAATTACTATTTTTAATAGTTCTGTTGTGGTCATTTCCTATTTTTATGTGCACTTTTGTGCTGTGCACATGTATCACACTGCTCACGTTTTGCTGGTTTCCCCGGTTTTCCTGTACATTGCTGACAAAATGGTTTCTCTTCCCTTTAAATGCTTTCTACCGCGAGTGTTTCACTCGCGGTAGTTTTTACATGCAAATTCGGGCCCGATACTGTGCGGGGACCCTCTCCCCACCCACTCTCCACCCATTGACCCCGTCCCTCCGCCCCTCCGGAGCCTTCCTCCGCCCTCCTTTAGCCGTTCCACGCCTCTATCGGACATTTGCGGGCCCGCACTTGTACGGGGCCCGTTGGTGTGCCGCGTACCTGTGTGGGGGTGACACGCACTTGTGCGGGGCGTTTAAACACGTTTATGCGCGTTTCAGTGGCGCGTTGCCATGCGCTATTTTGCGGCGCGCAAATTTGCGGACTTTAGTAAACATGCCCCATAGGCTTACCACAAATCCAGTTGAAGATGTGCATGTATTTTAGTAATTTATGTTTTAAATTGAGATCTCTTTCCATTATAACTCGTATATCTTTCCACTTCCGAAGTCGAGGTCATATGTACTTACCCAGTAGTGTAATTTGAAACTAGAGCCAATAAACAATTTTAAGCATCATTTTCATTCTCAGTGATCCAGACTTAGTAAAGTGAGACTGAATTTATTTTGAAAGCATTTTGGCTATAGAACAGTGGAATGCTTTAAAGGCTTTCAGAGATTGGTTGACCAATCAAATTGTAATTATTCAGATGGACAACCAAGTAGCAATGTACTACACCAACAAGCAGGGAGGCACTGGGTCATACCTCTTATGTTGGGAGACAGACTGTGGAACTATGCTATCTCACATGGGATGATGTTCAAGGCCCGTTACCTGGCTGGAAGAGCAATATCCTGGCAGACAGGTTGAGCCATGTCCTTCAATCTCATGAATGGATAGGGGAGTGGATCAGAGTATCCTTTGGGAGTGGGACACCCCCTCAATGGATTTTTTTCCACTCCTCAGAACAGGCAATTGCCTCAATTCTCTTCCACGGTAGGGGACACACAGCAAACTAGTTTCAGATGTTTGCCTCATTGATTGGGTCTTTTGAATGCATATTCTCCAATACCTCTGATAGCACTCTCCTGAAAATCAGGGACAACAGGGGCTCCATCATCCTCATAGCCCCTTACTGGCCCAGGCAACTCTAGTTCCCTTTATTTCTCAAGCTTCCATTGGGGAATTAATTTGTCTAGGGTATTCACCAACTCTTGTTACGCCTGTCTGAGGAATGATGTTATACCTCAACATCAAGTCCCTTGTCTTCACAGTTTGGATGCTGAAGGCCTAACTTTGCCCTCTCTAAACCTACTGGTTGGCATGAACAATGTCCTCTTGGCTTCCAGGAGAGATTCCACTCAGAGATCTTATGGATTTAAGTTGAAGCGATTTGCTGTCTGGCATGAAAGAAAGGTCTTAGATCCTTTCTTATGTCTCACAATTCATTCTACATTTCTCAGAGTCCAGCTGAAGATCAACTTAGTAAGAGTAGATCTCAGTACAACTGGTGCTTATCACCAGCATCTAGAAAGTAAACTGTTCTTTGTACACCCTTTAGTTGTTTGCTTCATGTGGGGCTTGCTTCTAATGAAATCACCCCACAAACCTCCTGCAGTGTTTTGGGATCTCAGTACAGTTTTGTCTCAGCTTATGAAAGCTCCTTGTGAGCCACTGGATACCTGTGGACTAAAGTAACAGACCTTGAAGGTCTCATTTTTGGTGGAAGTCACCTCAGCATGCAGAGTAAGTGGGTTCCAAGCCCTAGTAGCTGATCCACTCTAAGCAAAGTATTTCAATAATAGGGTGGTCTTACATACTTATCCTAATTTCATTCCTAAAGTAGTGTCAGAATCCCCCTTTATTCATCAATCATCCTTCCCATATTTTCCCAAGGCCACATCCTCACAAAGAGGACTGCAAAAGAGCCTTATTCTTCTATCCAGAGTAGACTAAAGCCCATAGAAAGTCCACCCAGCTTTCTTTTTTTCTTTTGATCCCAATAGATTGGGGGCTGCAGTCATCAAATGTTCACTTACAATTTGGCTAGTGGATTGCATCTCTTTCAATTATGCCCAGGCAGGCTTGATTCTAGAGGGTAATGTCACAGCTTAAAATGTCAGGACCATGGCTTTGTCAGTTGCCCACTTGAGATTAGTGTCCATGCAAAAGATCTGCATTGTCACAACCTGGACTGCTCTCTACACATTCACATCTCACTATTGTTTAGAAAGGGATTCCTGACATAACAGCAGATTCGGCCGATCTGTTTGTTGGAATCTGTTTTGGGATTAAAATCCAAAATCATTTCACCTGTAGGCCCAGTTATTTTCAGTTTCAGGCTGCCTCATTAAAAACAACATACAGTATGTTCAAATCTAGATTTCTTACATAATAACTGTGCTGCAGAATTCTGCACCAATTGCCACACTCTAATAGAGGCAACGGGTAATTCCCTATATATGATATTACAATAGTCCAGACCTTGATTCACTAATGATTGAAAAGTTGTAAGAAAAGTGTTTTCGGATAATAAAGTCAGCAAATGACACACCACCAGCATTTAATTGACGGACAACTTTATCAATTTGTGACCAAAAGGTAAAATGTTGATCAAAAATTATGCCTAAATACTGGATGTCAGGCCTAACCAAAATTTTCTCTCCTCCCACATCAACAGACTTTGGCAGAACAAACGTCATATCTTGAATAACAAATAAAACCTTCAATTTAGCATTAGTTAAGAAACATGACAGCAGAAAAAGACCACATGGTCTATCTAATCTGCCCTTCCATATCAGCTGCAATAGTCTCTTTCTTTTTCCTTTATAGAAACATAGGGGTATGTTTACTAAACCGTCCTAATGTTACCGGCGCTACTTGTGGCGATAATGTGAAGAATGCCATATAAGGAGTGGGCGTTCCAGTCCTAAGGTAGCAAGAATATGTATCACGTGATAGTGGGCGCCGTGGCACGTTAACGCACGTTAATCCTAACTACATGCCAGTGCAGTGCTAGAAGCAGTGGTGTAATCTAAAAAGGCTGTCAGAGGCATTTTCTTTTAATTTAAATCAGTGCTGCCAGCAAAAACACCCTCACAGTGCCATAACCTAAGGTGCCTCATAAGGCGCCCTATAAGGTGCCCCATAGGTCACTTTATAAAGTGCCCTGTTTGCCATGGCACCCTATAATGTGTCCTATAGGATGCTTTAGAGGGTGCCTATGAGTCACCTTAGGCTATAGCACTGTGAGGGTGTTTCTGCTGGCAGCACTGATTTAAATGAAAAGAAAATGCCTCAGACAGCCTTTTTAGATTACACCACTGAAGGACTGAACCCATGAGCTCTGCCTCCACAGTCAGTGAAGTAACCAATAGGCTACATCTCAATAGCTACTACCACACTGCTGGCTGGCTACAGAAAGACTGCAGGTCACCACACAAACTGTCTGCTGTGGTTACCAGGATAGGGTAAACCCACCCGTATCCATGATGCACTGCACATACAGATCAGCAGTCTACAGCTGATCACATAATGGGGCATGCACCCCCACAGCACCTAGGCCTGGTAGGGGGAACTGACCGTGTGTGTTACTGGCACAGAGTAGCTACAGACCGTGACATTGTGTGGTTCCTGTGCTCACCCTGAGGGTGAGGTGGGGCACCCAGCACCAGCTCCGCAGCACCTGGCTTGGCTGAGATAGGCTATGCTGCAGGTCCTCATCAGTGCCAGTGTGTAATAGGTTGCCCTTGCAGATACACCTGTTTCCATCTGTATTTCCCAGTCACATCTAGCCCTTGTGTACTATGATGCACCCAAAATAGTGCATATTCTGTGTGGGTGCCATGGTCACATGTTATAGGTGAAGATGGGTATTTGAACACAAAAGCGGATTATGTAGCACCACTCAACCTGCCCTCTGTGGCTCAGGGTGGGGGGACAGGATCTCCCACCAACAGATCCACATTGTACCTCTCTGCAATGGTGGGAGTAGAGGGGACCATGCACCCTACAGGGCAGTCAATGCAGATTTGTATGCATCACATAAGGCAATGGCAGACAGGCAGAACGCTGGAGCAGCTCAGCTGCCCCCCACCAATATCTGACATTCAACAGCAGAGGACACAGTCACTCTCGATCCACCGCACCCTGCAAGGCATTCCAGCCATACAAATGCTAACTGCAAACAGTCTGCTAGCTAGTACATAGTGCATGTTCCTGGAGGAACTGTGTGCACCCAAAAATGGGATGTGAGCACACACACCAAGCAGGTATGTCAGCGATTAGGCCACAGAAAAGAGAACCCATAAAAAAACAAAACAGTGTATAGCACTATGGGGGAACCTAGCCATGCCATGGTCACTGTTCAGTCAGGGTGAGAGTGATCACCTAGCATGACATGCTGTGACCACCCTGTCTGTGCAGGTGGTGGTTGGGCACTACATTGTCCCAGCCATTATCCTATACCCTGTGCAGATGCATCCGGCCCATGCCACCCTGTCCGGGCCATACCCACAGTACCTTGCTGCTCATTATGCACAATGGCAGGCTAACACTGGAAACAGTGCAAGCAGTGTGGGTTCAGTAAGGTGTAGGCAGCCATAACACACTGGATAGACAGACACACACTCCCACACCTATGCCAGCATTCTGCAAATATAGAGGTTTGTGGCAGCCCTGGCCGCCACACCAGTCCTGGGCACAGTGCAGGCATTGCTATGGTACGCAAAACTGTTGGGGTCACTCCCCAGGGTGGTAAACACTGTCAGAATCAATAAGTGAAACACATTCCACAAATATCTGAAAGGTTGCTATGATGAATCTCTATCAACAAATAGTGTTTAACTTAGGATTATTTATCTGACATTAATCAAAGCAGCCTTTTGATATATGTGGAACATGTTCCCAAGTTTACGACGGCATTGCTAAGGAATGTAGGTGCCAGTATTGGGAGATGCTGCTCCACGCAAGGCCCAACAGCCTGACTCTCCATGAGGCATTAGATAGTGGAGCCTGTGGGTGTGGGTGTTTGTACCCCTGTTGACCTCTGCTCTAGGGCTGAGTTTCGCAACTCCGGTCCTGGTGGACCAAACACTGTTGAGATTTTCATGCTGTCCCTAATGAATATGCATGAGATACATCTGCATACAATGGGGGAGGCGCATACAAATGCAGCACAGGCATATTTATTAGGGACAGCATGAAACCTGAATGGTGTTTGGCCCCCCCATGACTGCAGTTGGGAAACTCTGCTCTAGGGATTGCACATGTTTATGGAGTCTGTGCTCTGTAGGGTAAATTATAGGTGCTTAAGGCATGTTTATTTTATCTGCAATAAAGGTTCCGTCTGTATTACCATGTTTTAGTACTGGGTAAAATATGGGGACAGGGTTGGCAGGAGCCACAGCTGGGACTTGAACTTGTGACTTTCTGTTCCTGAACACACTGGCTTTGCTGGTGGTGCTGGTGGTGCGCAGTCCCAGGCTATCCAGTGTGCTCGTAGGCGGCTGCCTATGGTGTGGGTTCTCGGGTAGGGGTGCCTACATGGACATGCACGCTTCCTCCCGGCACCGCCTGACAATGTTATGTGCCCTTGGGGGTACCTGCTGGGTAATATCCCCTGTGACACTGTGGACACACACTCATATCCATGTTGGTCTCTCGTCAGTTGCTGGACCACAGCATGTGCCGCCTGCAGCCCCCTGAATCCCATTTACAGCATCAGTACAGTTGCCATTTCCTACGTGCCCACCCTGCTGTTGAGGCACATGTGCACACCATAACAAACCTGCCCAATATAAAGGGAAAACCCTGATCACCGCTATTTCAATGTGGGATCATTCACCTTGTAGGGGGACAGAGCATAGACCCGTCCAAACATGATATCTTCTTTTTTATGCTTTGTCAGTAGTGTTTCTTTATGCTTCTTATTAATATCACTATTGGCCAGCTTGGTTATTGGGATTTTACATGTGGTTCAGGTTATTTTCTATGTTTATTTGCCTTTTTGTTCCGTGCACATGTATCACTACTATCACGTTTTTAGGTTTCCCTGGCTTTGCTGTACATTGCTGACTGAAATGGTTTCTCTTTCCTGCAAATGGAAGAGGAAGACAGGCATCTGTATTTGGAAAAACTTAGAGAAGCTAGCAAAGTAGTCAAGAAGGCAAAGATTCAAAAGGAGGAGGAAATAGCCAATGCAATAAAATGGGGGGATAAGACATTTTTCAGATATATTAGTGAGAAGAGGAAGGGCAAAAGTGGTATTGTCAGACTCAAGGGTGCAGGGGGGGAATATGTAGAAGCTGATAAGGATAAAGCGGAATTGCTTAACAAATATTTTTGTTCTGTGTTCACAGATGAAGAACCAGGAGCAGGACCTCAGAAAACACCCACAAATAAGAACAGAAGCGAGGGACATCTTGAACAATTTTCAGAAGACTGTGTTCGTGAGAAACTAGCTCAACTTAAAGTAGACAAAGCGATGGGACCGGATGGGATACACCCTAGAATACTGAGGGAACTTGGGGACGTTCTAGCAACTCCACTGACTGACCTTTTCAATGCCTCGTTGGAGTCGGGAGTGGTGCCAAAGGACTGGAGAGAGGCTCATGTGGTGCCTTTACACAAAAGCGGAAGTAAGGATGTGGCTGAAAACTACAGGCCGGTTAGTTTAACTTCAGTGGTGAGTAAATTAATGGAAACGCTGTTGAAAGAGAAAATAGTGAGGTTTCTGGAGTCCAGCGGATTACAGGATCCGAGGCAGCATGGATTCACCAGAGGCAGGTCTTGTCAGACAAATCTGATTGATTTCTTTGACTGGGTGACCAGGGAGTTGGACCGAGGGAGAGCTCTAGATGTGGTGTATTTAGATTTCAGTAAAGCCTTTGACACTGTTCCTCACAGACGACTTATAAACAAACTGAGCACCCTAGGGATGGACCCTAAAGTTACTGCTTGGGTTAGAAATTGGTTGGGTGGGAGGCGACAAAGAGTACAAGTAAATGGAGCTCACTCTGAGGAGAAGGATGTTACCATTGGTGTGCCCCAGGGATCTGTCCTTGGTCCGATTCTTTTTAACATCTTTGTTAGTGATATAGCAGAAGGGCTGTTGGGTAAGGTTTGCCTCTTTGCGGATGATACCAAAATTTGCAATAAAGTAGACACCCAGGAAGGTGTAGATAACATGAGGAGGGATCTGGCTAAGCTTGAAGAATGGTCTAGAATTTGGCAACTGGGATTTAATGTTAAAAAATGTAAGGTCATGCATTTGGGCTGCAGCAATCCAAGGGAGCAATACAGTATAGGAGGTGAAGTACTTTTGTCCACTAAAGAAGAGCGGGACCTAGGCGTAGTTGTGTCCGATGATCTTAAAGTAGCTAAACAGGTAGAAAAGGCGACGGCAAAAGCTAGAAGGATGCTTGGGTGCATACGGAGAGGAATGGCTAGCAGAAAAAAGGAGGTGATAATGCCTCTGTATAAGTCTTTAGTGCGACCTCATTTGGAGTATGATGTGCAATTCTGGAGACCGCACCTTCAAAAGGATGTGAACAGGATGGAGTCGGTGCAGAGGGTTGCTACTAAGATGATTAGTGGTCTTCATTATAAAGCATATGAGGACAGACTTAAGGATCTTAATATGTACACCTTAGAGGAAAGGCGGGATAGAGGTGATATGATTGAGATGTTTAAATACCTCCGTGGCATAAATGTTCAGGGAGAGAGTCTCTTTCAATTGAAAGCAAGTTCTGCGACGAGGGGACATGGGATGAGGGTGAAGGGAGATAGATTCAGGAGTGATATGCGGAAATATTTCTTTACGGAAAGAGTAGTGGATCCGTGGAATAGTCTCCCAGTGGAGGTGGTAGAGATGAGGACAGTAACTGAATTCAAAAAAGCATGGGACCAACACAGAGGATCTCTAAAGGTAAAAAGTGGACTGTTGTAGTTGTTATGGAAGGACAGACTAGATGGGCCTTGTGGTCTTTTTCTGTCATCATGTTTCTATGTTTCTATGTAAATGTGCCTTAACGCGAGGGTTTCACTGGCGTTAGTGTTCAGACCCAGATTTCACAGCTTTAGTGTGCCTGAAGCCTCTCCCCTCCCACTCTCCGCCCATTGACCCCTTCTCTCCGCCCTCTGGGAAGCCTTACTCCACCCTTCAGAGCCGGATTTCACAGCGTTAGGGTGCCTTAAGGCCGCAGCTGCATTATCACGCAATAAGTGACATTATCACACGATAACATAACATTATCGTGCAATAATACCGCTGCTGTGACGTTAGCGCCATTTAATAAACATACCCCTATGATAAAATGAGGATAACATTGTTAAGAAAAAACTAAAAGGAACAGTTGCAAAGGTAAAAGACTTACATCAAGCTTGGGTGTTATTTAAAAATACTATCTTGACAGTCCAGACCAGCTGTATTCCACGCTTTAAGAAAAGTGGAAGGAAGTCCAAATAACTACGAGCATGGTTTAAAGGTGAGGTCAGAGAGGCTGTTGTTGCCAAAAAAGCATCTTTTAGGAAATGGAAATGCACGGACAGAGCAGCAAATATACAACAAAAGAGGTCTGACAGTCAGCGGCCATTTCGCCTGTGGACATTGTGATTTTTGTGACACTACTATATCAGGAGATACATGGGAGGATCCAAGTACAGGACATCATTATCTGTCAAAATCTGCCTCTGAATGTCAGACCTCTTTTGTCGTATATTTGCTGCTCTGTCCGTGCAATCTGAAATATGTAGGCAGAACGATTCGCCCAATTCAGAAACGCCTCTTAGAGCACCGATCACGAATTAATTCATACTTAGAATCAGCGCCCCTGGTTCCGAATTGCCAACATTTGGGTCATCAGTTTGGTGATTTAAAATGGTGAGTGTTAGAGTGCATCCCTCTCTCGGTGAGAGGGGGGGGATCGTAAGGCTAAACTGCAATATCGGGAACAGTGGTGGATTTTTCAGTTAAATTATATTATTCCTTCTGGTATGAATGCAGAGATTGACTGGTGGGGATTGAGGTTTTGATCGTTGGAGGTGCTTATCGGGTGTATTGTGGAGATAATGTATTTCTGACATCATTTTCACTTCCTTATTTAACCGGAACCAAGGGGTGAGGTTCATTTGCCTGAGGAAGAGCTGGAGAGCTGTATGGCTTGAAACACTGATTGGTGTAGCGTGAATCTCACTGGGTTGTTTGAGGATCACCCAGCTGGTTTAAACAGTTACAGAACTGACTTGTGAAGGAGTTTTCATTACTTCTGGGATTATCCAAGAGCGGAGGATTTAAACAACTTGCATAGCGAATGGGAACTTGGATTGAACTGCCTCTTTACCGTTGGAGAGTGGATAGTACGGGAGGTGCTACACAAGGACGGTCCTGTTTGTCTGCGGCTGGGTGATATCAGATAAGTGTAGGCAAGAAGAGTAAAGCATTTGCCACTTTTGAAAAAAATTTTTAGTTGAATGACAGCTGGTGGTGTTGATTCTGTGATATACTTGATCTTTGTAGGTCCTTTTTTGAATGATTAAAATGGAGGGCTCACTTCAAGAGAGGAAGGATTCCTTCTCATGGTGAGCGATCCGACAAAAAATAAAACAGAAACTTTGAAAATCCGTTTTTTTAAATTTGGGGTAGGGGGTATAAGGTTCCTGTGGAGTTAATACTTTTTAGAAATGAAGTGGTGGGTTGATATGTTGTGTTGATTTCTGGGGGTGTATTAGAGATTTACTTTTGCATGCTCTGGAAATGGCATCAATCTAGACTGTGCTCATATTTTGTCTTTAGTTTAGGCATGTATCCAGATATCTTGATCATTTTTTATGTCATTGCCCCAACCTGCTCTCTGCTTTCTTCTATTTTTTGATACTCATTGATATCCAGATACACAGGCGTATTGCATGTTTCAGTACACGGGACCACCAAAGGTATCAAAATACATACTTTCAGTCAGTATTCATTGCATTTCCTTAAGATCTTTGCTTTTAGATCTTTTTTTTATAATTGCATTTTACTTTCACATAGCATGCTCCTCCAATTACACATCTGTCCTAATTTGTTTTTATATTCTGTAGACATGATTTCAAAATCCAATTAAAGACCTCGGTGTTAGATCATTATAAACAATAAACAAAACTAGGGCATTGATAAGCTGCTATCCACTGACAACTTAACATGAAAGATGTTTAATTCTTAAACTTGGCTTCTGCTTCCAGGGCTGATTGTGACTAGGATGTGATCGAGGTCATATTTACAACCTATGAGGAGTGAGAGTTTTAACTGTCAGACTGTAGCAACACCCACCATCAAGACCCAGAGGGTATGAATACCAGACTACAGAGAAGAGTCTGGCCACGGATTGTCACTGTGATGACTGAGCTAGCTCAAGGAAGGATTATTTGTAAAAATGGGAAAAGCCCCCCGATTGTTCTTTCCAAATTCATACATGCCTGGGGTAGGAGAGCAAAAACGTGTATTTCCTTAGGACAACAGGGGCTATGTGTGGCTGTATAAGACATTTTATGGCTGATGGTGTCTGTGTATTTGTGTCTTCTATCTTGAGACTATGGGATATGTCTATTAAGCCAGGCTAATGGTTAACCTGGGCTATCTGCACCCAGGACCCATGTTATTCAATGGGACCTATGTAGGAGCAGATAGCCTGGGTTATCCATTAGTCCAATTTAGTAGACATACTCCTGTATATGGGGATTGTTTGGGGACGTCTATGTATGTGTGTATGTGTATGCATATGTGTATGATGTAGAGGTGTGTATATATGTGTGGTATGATGTGGGAGTAGGGTGTGTGGCCTGCTGCATTCTGTCTTCATAGGCATAGCTTTGTTTGTACATGTGCAAACAAAGCTATACATATGAACAGATAGACAGATGGATTGACCCTCAACAAGATCATTGTGCTTGATACAAAACATGCCTGAGAACAAAAACCAGACACTTAGGGGCCAGTATTTAGAAGCCCTTATCTTCCTAACCATAGGGATTGTCCAGATAAGAGTGCCGTGACACACATTCCACCACACTATCGGGACATTGCCATTGTACCTCTCCACAGGCCACCTCAGCACCATTTGGATAGTGTAGAGGGGGCCCATGACTACAGTCAGGGTGGTTATGACTATCTGGACAGTGGCACAATTCAGCCGATATGCAAATGATTTCTGCCCTTATGGAGAAACTTAAGAAAGCTAAGTGCTATCTGGATAGGCTAGTCAGATCGTGGCAGAAAATAGCTGCTCTCCTGGTAGTCACTGGCTCTTACTGTAGTATCTGGATTTTCAGTGCTACCCATTATCTGGATGCTAGTGTTGAAAATATAAATAGCTTTTTAAGCACCAGATCCAGTGCCTTTAAATATCAAGCTTTTTGAATATTGGCCCCTAAGAGGTTGAGTTCCTATATTTAGGTACCTAAGTTAGGGACGTAAAGTGGGTAATTTTATAATGGGCCAATATTCAAAAGGGCTTAAGTGCTTAGCAGGATCTATCCCACTGAGCCTAATATTCAGCGGCAGTATCCAGATATTATCTCTGACAGCAATGGGTGCTGTTGAGTCAGTGCTGACTCTTAGCAATCCAGCAGCCCCTGGGGTTTATTGGCAAGGTGTGACTGGAAAAATGTTTCCAAACCTTTCTTCCAAGACAATGAAGGGTAAGGTGACTTGTCCAAGGCCATAGGGAGTAGCAGTGGAAATCAAATGCTAGTCTCTTCTTACCAGACTGCTCCACTAACTCCATTATCACGGCCTACTTTGACGCTATCTGGATAATGCCAGTGCAGTCCAGGCTGGCGGGAGCTGGGATGCAGCCAGCAATTACTGTATCTGAATGGGGCGATTTTCAGTTCTGCTATCCCAATAACTATTCACATAACTTAGCAATTATCGCACAATCGTTCTGATCCCACATGCCAGCAAGATTCTACTGAAGATTATTCAAAAGAGACTACAACCATACCTGCAACAAGAACTACCTGAAGTGCAAGCAGGGTTCAGGAAAGGGCGAGGAACGAGAGACATCATTGCAGATGTGAGATGGATCCTTGAAAAGACTAAAGAATACCAAAAGGATATCTATTTGTGCTTTATCGACTATAGCAAGGCTTTTGACTGTGTAAACCATGAGAAACTCTGGACCACATTAAGAAGCATGGGTATACCAGAACACCTGATCGTTCTCTTGCACAATCTGTACATTGATCAAGAAGCAACAGTTCGAACGGAACAAGGAGAAACAGAATGGTTTAAAATAAGCAAAGGTGTAAGACAAGGCTGCATACTTTCCCCCTACCTGTTTAATTTATATGCAGAACAAATCATCAGAGAAGCAGGATTGTATGAAGACAACAGAGGTGTGAAGATTGGTGGAAGACTCATCAACAACCTTCGCTATGCTGATGATACCACATTACTGGCTGAAAGTGAAGATGATCTGAAACATTTGCTTCTCACAATCAAAGAACATAGTCTCAAAATGGGCCTGCACCTTAATGTAAAGAAGACAAAGATCATGACAACTGGCATAATCAACGTTGAAGGAGAAGAAATTGAAATTGTGAACAATTTTAACCTACTTGGATCAACTATCAATAAAGAAGCAACAAGCAGTCAAGAAATCAGACGACGCATTGCTCTTGGCAGAATGGCTATGAAAGACCTAGATAAGATTCTCAAGAGCAGAAATGTCTCTCTCCATACAAAGATTCGACTTGTTCAAGCCATGGTATTTTCAATAACATCATATGGATGTGAAAGCTGGACAGTGAAAAAGACAGATAGGAAGAAAATTGATGCCTTTGAATTATGGTGTTGGTGGCGAATACTGTGTATACCATGGACTGCCCAAAGAACAAAACCAGTCGGTACTAGAGGAGATCAAACTTAAGCTTTCTTTAGAAGCTCAGATGACAAGACTTCAACTTTCATCCTTTGGACACATCATGTGAAGAGAGAAATCATTAGAGAAAGACATTATGCTTGGCAAGATAGAAGGTCAACGCAAAAGAGGAAGGCCAGCAATGAGATGGATCGATACAATAACAGCAGCTACGGGTACCAGTCTGTCAACAATGAGCCGCCTGACTGAAGACCAAACACAATTTAGGATAGCTATCCAGAGGGTCGCCATGAGTCGACTCCGACTCGACGGCACTTAACAACAATAACAACTTAGGAGAGCAAAAAAAATCCTGTTCCAAGTGCTATGGATTGCCTATCCAGATAGCGGCTGAATATCACTGTTATCTGGGAAATGCCAGCACTGACCACTAAATCAAGATATACAGTGCTGGCTGGTATCTAGATTCCAGCACTGCTCCAGGCTGAATATTTTACTGCATACAGAGGGTCATGTTAGAAAGACAGCACCCAGTTGAAGCACTCTTCAAGGCTTAAACATAGACTTAACATAGGTGCTTTAAAGCCTATTTTTTTAAATTGAGTAGGCACCTTCCTGTCTTTAAAAAAATTCCAGCCTGAATGGCAGCAATTATACCTTAAGATATAGACATTTGTACCAGCCCCTAGAACTAATGTACATTTCCACGCCTAGAGGTTTGCAAGAGCATGTATAAATTGTAGCATTTTCTAATCTATGCACATACTTGTGCACTCCTTCCATGCTCCACCTCCTTCCATGCCCCACCTCCATTCCTCCCATGCCCCACCTCCATTCCTCCCATGCTCCACCTCCATGCCTCCCATGCTGCACCTCCATTCTTCCCATGCCCCACCTCCATTCCTCTCATGTCCCACCTCCATTCCTTCCATGCTCCACCTCCATTCTTCCCATGCCCCACCTCCATTCTTCCCATGCCCCACCTCCATTTCTCCCATGCTCAACTGCCATTCCCCCCATGCTCCACCTCCATTCCTCCCATGCTCCACCTCCATTCTTCCCATGCTCCACCTCCATTTCTCCCATGCTCAACTGCCATTCCTTTCATGCCCCACCTCCATTCCTCCCATGCTCCACCTCCATTCCTCTCATGCCCCAACTCCATTCCTCTCATGCCCTACCTCCATTCCTCCCATGCTCCACCTCCATTCCTCCCATGCTCCACCTCTATTCTTCCCATGCCCCACCTCCATTCTTCCCATGCCCCACTTCCATTCCTCCCATACTCCACCTCCATTCTTCCCATGCTTCACCTCTATTCTTCCCATGCCCCATCTCCATTCTTCCCATGCCCCACTTCCATTCCTCCCATACTCCACCTCCATTCTTCCCATGCTTCACCTCTATTCTTCCCATGCCCCATCTCCATTCTTCCCATGCCCCACTTCCATTTCTCCCATACTCCACCTCCATTCTTCCCATGCTTCACCTCTATTCTTCCCATGCCCCACCTCCATTCTTCCCATGCCCCACTTCCATTCCTCCCATACTCCACCTCCATTCTTCCCATTCTTCACCTCTATTCTTTCCATGCCCCACCTCCATTTCTCCCATACTCCACCTCCATTCTTCCCATGCTCCACCTCTATTCTTCCCATGCCCCACCTCCATTCTTCCCATGCCCCACTTTCATTCCTCCCATACTCCACCTCCATTCTTCCCATGCTTCACCTCTATTCTTCCCATGCCCCACCTCCATTCTTCCCATGCCCCACTTCCATTCCTCCCATACTCCACCTCCATTCTTCCCATGCTCCACCTCTATTCTTCCCATGCCCCACCTCCATTCTTCCCATGCCTCACCTCCATTTCTCCCATGCCCCATCTCCATTTATCCCATGCTCCACCTCCATTCCTCCAATGCGCACATCCACTGGCAAAGAACATGACATCAAGCACAGTGCGCACTTTTATACCGGTCATTATTTTATAAGCAGGCATTAATTGTTAATTGCTTTTTGCTTTTGCCTTGTAAATACGTTTTTCCAATGTTATAATGTAAAGTTCCCATTTGTTCTATGTACACTGCCACTGATCTTTGGAAGTGGCAATATATAAGTTCTAATAAATAAATAAATGAATAAATAAAATTAACCTGCACATATGTGCATTAATAACTAAAATAACCCCCAGCTAGATGCATATTCAACACCTAAAAGTATGTGCCCCCTTCCAACTTGCCCCATAAATTCTCTTGCACATGGTAAAGAGCTTTCTACAAAATTGCACCTGTATAAATATGTTCCCCAAAAAAACACATCTACTTACATGCACGCTATTATCCCAGGAATGTATTTTGGATTGAGCAGAGGCTGAGTTGTGATGTACTTTTATATTTTCTAAATATACAGATACATATTGTATATATATTTTTATGTGGCATTTGCATGCTATTGAGGCTAGTTCTGGGTTCTGTTTTATAAAGGCTCCTCCCTTGATAAAATAATAATAAAATAAGAACCTTTCTTATCATTATATCTAGGCACCTTGTTATAAAATTGCTCCTTAGATACTGCAATGGTTTTGTCAGGAAGGAGGAAGCAGGAATAGCAAGCCAATGAGGTCCACAAACAAGCTTTCCACTAAATGTGGCACCCCAGGGTCCAAGGAACATTGGATGAGGTCTTTCACCTGTAGCAACCACTTTCCCTTTGGACCAAGCTGCCAGGACCTAGCTGACCAAAACCCACAGTTCAGTTTAGTTTAGTTGTATTTGCTTAATTGCCTTTCTGGGAGTGGAGTAGTTTAATGGTTAGAGCAACAGCCTAATTCCCAAGTGATCAGGGTTTGACTCTCACTGACACTCCTTGGGCAAGTCACTTTACCTGCCATTGCCTCAGAAAAATAGGCCTGGCAATCTACTCAAGGTCGTATCTTGCCAAGAAAACCCAGGGGCTGCTGGGTTGCAAGGGGTCAGCATTCACTTCACAACACTTTAAAAAAAAGTTGTCTTTTAATGGTAGTCATCAAACACATGCATAAAACAATGAGATAAAATAAGATAAGGCAAATAATAGCAGGCCAAGAATTAGGGGCCTCAATTTCAGACTCCTAAATTAGATGGCTTCATTCTAGACTGAACATCCATCTAAGTACAGCTGAAATTTCTCCAAATTACGGTAAGTAGGCCAAGTGCTCGGCTCAGCCTTTGAGGGGGTCCTTTTATACAGTATTTTGAAGTGCATGTGGCAATACACATGCATAAAATAACTTTTATAAAATTAGAACCAAAAATAACATATAGTTAATAGGTTACTTATAAAAGGACAATTTTATTATCAAAAAATAATTAAAATAAAAGACAGGGGAATCAACGTACGTTCAATGAACTATGCATTACTAAATCAGTGCAAAAAGCATATGATAGGCCCAGAACACCCTCACAGTGATGCATCATTGTTTACCCCACACCATCACACTATAAAGTAGCACTAATGATGTAATGAATACCAGCCACAAAGAATAAAATTACCCCATATAAGAATATAACCAATAATAAAGTGCCATGCAGTAGAATCTACATCATATAAAAGGCATAAAATGAAAATCAACGAACACTTCCCCAAATGTATTCCAAAAAACACAGTTTCCAATAGTAGAAAGCTGTCCTAAGTGTTATGGATTATTGGCACCCTTGCAGTTCAACCCCTTAATGTCCAATATCTCCTAAAAGAAAGTGGCCAGTGAAATGGCTTTGACTATATATGCACATATATTTGACACACAAAAGAATTGAAGAAAACAAGACCAATTAAAAAAGGAAATAGTATAAAAACTGAGACATTGCCAGTTGTCCCTTTGTGTACTTTTATGAGGCTACAAAATCTTTTTAAAAAAGATAAAAACAGAAGGTTTTGCCATGAGAAAGGTGATTCTTTCAGGGAAAACCATCCAAGAAAAAATTAGTAGAATATCTTAAGGTTGTGAGCTCAGGGAGTTTAGTGGGTTCCCTTTTCATTCAGTGATAAATTAGCAGGGGACTGGGTAGTCTTTTTGTGTGTAATATAGGACATGATTATTGGCACCCTTAGAAACAATTCAAATTAGTTTGAACGGAAGAGCCACATTCCCATTGTAGTAAAATTAGACACACCTTTGATCAATTGTCAGTACTCACCTGACTTGAATCAATCGGTGAATGATGGCTCCAGGACCATACCTAGCCCTGTGTGAGCGGTGCGGCCGCACGGGGTGCAAAGGCTTAAGGGGCGCATTTCAGCTGTCTGCCGTTGCCTACTGCCACCACTTTTTCTTCTCTCAGTGGTGGCAGGCAATGGCTGAAATGCGCCTCTTAAGCCTTCTCGCGACACGCTAAGCAGGTCTGTCCCTCCCTGCTCTGATGTGGCATCAGAGCAGGGAGGGACAGAGCTGCTTAGCACGCTGACCACTTGCCTCGTCTCTCCCACCTCCATCCAGAAAGTGGCTAGATGGAGGTGCGGGGGTGCACCCCAATGTGCAAGTCACACAGGGCTCGATTCACACTTGGTACAGCCCTGGATGGCTCTAATGTTTAAAATGGCCACATTCACTCCCTGTAACATTTTCACTAAGGCGAAGACAAGAGCTGCCTGAGATCATCATAAAAAAGCTATTAACACCAAATATCACACTTCAAAGGGACCATCTCCAAAGACCTCGGGAATCCTATGTCTACAGTTCACAATATTATTAAGACGTTTTCTGCTCATGGAACTGTCAAGAACCTCCCAGGACATGGTGGAAAGAGGAAAATTAATCCAAGAGGTCTTAGAAGGTTAGTGTGAACTGTTGGAAAAACACCACGTACAAAATCCAAAGAGTTTAAGGCTGACCTGGAGCAATCTGGAATGATGGTTTCAATCTGCACCATATGCCGCTTAGCAAACAAAGAAGGACTTCAAGGGTTAAGGCCAAGGAAAACCCCACTGCTCAAAGAAAGACATAAAAAGGCCCGCCTGATCTTTGCCCAAATCCACATTGAGAAACCACAATCCTTCTGGGAAAATGTTCTGTGGACAGATGAAACCAAACTTGAGCTCTTTGGCAATGAAGACCAGTGATACATTTACAGGCGAAGAAATGAAGCTTATAAGGGAAAAAAACACCCTTCCTACAGTTAAATATGGCGGACGTTCCATAATGTTGTAACGCTGTTTTGCTGCCTCAGGAACTGGAGGCCTGGAACTTATTAAAGAAATCATGAAATCAGCGGACTACCAAGGTATTTTGGAGCAAAATGTGCTACCTAGTGTCAGAAAGCTAAGTCTGGGTTGAAAGGCATGTGTCCTCCAACAAGACAATGACGCAAAACCTACATCCAAAAGTGCAAAAGAATGGTTAAAAATGAAAAAAAAAATTGACTGTTTTAAACTGGCCAACAGTGAGTCTTGATCTCAATCCAAATCGAGAACCTTTGGGAAAAAGCTGAAATTTGCCATTGGTAAAAGGAATCCTGGAAACATTCATGAGCTGGAACAAATAGCAGTTGAATAGTGGGAGAAACTACCAGCAGGCCAATGTATGAAACTTGTAGATGGCTACAAGAAATGTTTGGAGGCTGCCAAGGGTTGTGCAAACAAATATTAGTGAAGGGTGCCATCAATCCTGTCCAGATAATATTTTTTTCAGAAGTTACTACATCTAAGTTACACAGACACCTTTTTTGTATGTTGTATACCTTTGAACCTACTATTAAAATATTATTGTGACATACAGTTGGAAAATTTCCAGTTATTTCTCAAGATATTGTACACAGCATACCTAAATTGCATGGGTGCCAATAATGTTGACCACAACTGTATCTCAAGAACTTCACTCAAACAGGCATAGACAACCATGTCCAAAATTCTTGGAGGAACTCAAATTGTACTATTACTTAACGTGCCCAAGTTGTTGCTTGGCATACCTGACACCTCCCACTGTTGGCACCATGGTGTTCTGGCAGCAACTCTGCCTGTAGATTCAATTTTCATCAAAGTCGGCATCAGCCTGCCCACGACAAGGGTAATACATTCAGTATCCTTCAAACATGCTCACACCTTCCACCATTGGACACATGATACTTCCACGACTACTCAGCAGGCAACAGAGGCTGTAAACTGCAAAACACAGCAATGTAGTAAAACATATATCTAATTGATAACATAGGGAAAGGTAAAACTTACTTCTGAAACTGCCAAAACAGTCCAGTATTCCAAAATATTTGTTTTGTGGGTCTATATACTAAGCTATGCTAGCTGTTTAATATAGACGTTACCATGCACTAACAGCACAGACACATGCTGAGTAAACACACAGTGCCTTAACAGTTAGGTTCTTGTAATTTCATCAGTAAACTGCTAACCTTGAAGGGAGCATTGAATGAGCAGAGACCATACTATACAGTCAGCATTGAAGTAGATACTGCCTGTTAGCTACTAAGGAGAAGCAGTTAATGCCGCCTCTCAAGGTGTAGCTAATCATATGACATTAGCTGCCATGCAATTAATGAGTAATAATATTTTCTCTGCATTAACTGAATGGCAAAATGATGGGAGCACCCCCAACAGTTAATATAGCGGTTTTGTTATTACCGAATGTCAGTTTTGGCAGTTACCATGTATGGGTGTGCAGTCAAAAACATTTTGTTTTGTTTAGTTTCCTGTACCATTTGCAGGTTTGTTTTGTTTTATAAAAACAAAATAAAAATGTATTAATATAAATGTTGTTTTTATAAATAACCCGGGACAAGCATTGTGGAACCTGTGTGCATTTTGGGGAACCTGCCAGGTACTTGTGACCTCGATTGGTCACTGTTGGAAACAGGATACTGGGCTTGATGGGCCTTGGTCTGACCAAGTATGGCATTTCTTCTGTTCTTATGTCAATTCAAGGGCAATTTTGTTAATTAAATAAGTGGCTTTGACTGCTGCTCAAATAAAAAAAACACAGCTGAAAGGTTACTAGAAGTTTCAGGCAAGCAAACAATCCAAATGACTTTCTTTCTCCCTTCAGAGGCTGGCCTCAAACAAGTCACCATTAGGTTAGAAGGTAGGCATCTTGTCTCCATGATGACTGGCTCTAGTCAGCTTGTTCTTCTTTTACTGCTGGTAATCTTCGTTCCCATTTCCCGATTGGCCCAAAGTTTATCTGGTCTATGCAAACCTTTCCTAGATGTTTTGCTCTGTGAATCTATTGATTCCTGCTCTAGGGACTTATTCCAAAGATTTTTTCTTTTGCCATATTCTGGTACTAGTAATTCTCTGAAACCATGTGTAAGTATATGATTAGACACATTCACCAAGCCTAATCCAAATACTGGTTGTCCAAGCAGTGAAGATCAAAGATTATTCTGTCTAATTGTTATTATATTCCTGATAAAGTAAGAGTAACATCATAACATAGTATATGATAGTAGATAAAGACCAATATGGCCCATCTAGTCTGCCCAGCAAGGTGGCCACAGTGGCATAACTGCAGCTCCGTGCAGGTCATCCCCCTCTATTCCTGTGTCTAGGGTTGTACATGCTGCTCTGTGCAGGTCAGCCCCCCTCTATTAAAATATATCTAAGTTTCCTTTGAGTTCCACTGTGTCTCTCCAATGCTGTTTTGAATTCTGTCACTGTTTTGCCCCCACCACCTTCATAGGGAAGGCATTCAGTCTATTCACCACCCTTTCGGTGAAAGAGATAGTGGGATGACTCAAGGGTGGAATCCAAATATTAACCCACTGCTTTTCTTAAGGATTCGCAAGGCATGAATTCCACTAGCACCACCCACCTGGTTTCATTTAGTTCTGAATTTGATAAAATGATGACTTTGAAGGCTTACCATAAGAAAAAAGGCTCCTTATTTTATGATGATAGGATACAGATCTTTCCTGATGTATTTTGTGTAGGAAAGCTTTCCTTTTCTGAAATCGTGTGTATTGGCTCAGGTGCAACTATTATTTTATGCTTACCCTATAAATGTTTTATTTCATATCAAAGTAACAGATTTGTTTTTGCAGAGCCAGTACAACAGGAGAATCCTAAGTGGATAAGGAGTCTGGAGGAATGTAAGTGGATTAATTAATTAATGTGGTGTTGTTAAGGGATCTTCCCTTTGGACTTCCTTTAATAATTATTACGTGCAAGTTTTCTCTCCATTGGTTGTGTTGTTGGGTATCTTTTTCTCTGATTTTCCTTTCAAATGTATTTCAGTGATGGGCTATTGTACTGTACCTATATAATTTTGGTATTACTATCTTGAAAATTAAAACATTCTCTTCAGCTTCATTTAAAGTATGCCTTCCTTTTAAGTGTGTCTTTTTTATCACACTGATTTTTGCTGAAATAGTCTGTGATGTTGAGTGTTTCCATCTGAGTACCATTAGGGCCAATTTCATTAATTGTATTTGCTATTAATAGAATGCACTAGGTTACTGCTGTCTTATAGGGTAGCCTTCACAGTTCAAAAAATTATTTTTTTTATTGAAACAAAGCAGCAGAATAAGGTCTATAAAATGTTTCTAAAAGGAGAGATAAAAGCCTTTATTTTCCCTGCTATCCTGGCTTTTAATAAACATTGGTCACTATATTTATAGGTTTGTAAACTGGTTACCCTAGTCTGAATAGCTAGCTTAATAGTCATTTCATTCCAGAATCAAAGATAACCATCTTAGTTGTTTGTTCCCACTCCAAATTAAATCCACAAGACTTTAAAAACCTGTTCTATAATGATAATAACATTTTTATCTATATTCCATTTTAAGCTTTCTGGGTTGATTGGACTTTTATCTTCTGTGCTTCCCTTCTCATAAAATGTATTCCACCATACCTTGAACTTAGAGAAATAAAAATGCATGCATTTAAGAAATCAATAATGTATTAAACATTTGTGTGTGTCTAAAGCAAATAGAACATTTTGAAAATATATTTAGTGCTACTACTATTGAGCATTTGTATAGCGCTACAAGACATACGAGCACTGCACCGACACATGTAAAAGATTGTTCCTGCCCATCAGAGCTTACAATCTAGTCAAAACAGACGACACAGTAGGTGCAGATATGGGATACATCTAGGAAGAATGGTAAGGAAACAAAAAGGAGATCAGGTGAATCAAGATCCGAAGGGGCAGCGAAGAAGTGAGTTTTCAGCCTTGATTTGAAAAGAGTCAGAGAAGGCGCCTGATGTACAGACTCAGGTAGATTGTTCCAAGCATAAGTTGCAGCAAGGTAAAAGGAGCGAAGTCTGCAGCTAACAAGAGAAGAGAAGGGCACAGATAGAAGCTATTTGCCAGAAGAGCAGAGTTCCCGAGTAGGTGTGTAGGGAGAAATAAGAGAGGAAAGGTAGTGAGGAGCTGCAGAGTGAATGCACTTATAGGTCAACAAGAGAAGTTTGAACCGGATGTGGAAATGATAGGGAGAAAATGAAGTGACTTGAGTAGAGGGGTAACATGATCATGACGAGACTGGTGGAAGATTAGCTGCACAGCAGAGCGTTGAACAGATTGAAGGGGAGAGAGATGATTCAGAGGGAGATCAGCAAGGAGTAGGTTACAATAGTCTAGACAGAAGGTGACTAAGGAGTGGATAAATCTCTTAGTAGTGTGTTCAGAAAGGAATGAGCAAATTTTGTTGATGTTGTAGAGAAAGAAATGGTAGGTTTTAGCTATCAGCTGGATGTGTGTGGAGAAGGAGAAAGTCAGACGACCCCAAGGTTGTGAGCTGAGACAGGGAGGAGTATAGAGTTATCCAAAGAGACTGAGAAAGGAGGAAGGGGAGAGGAGGGTTTAAGGGGAAAAATAAGAAGCTCAGTTTTGGCCATGTTCAATTTCAAGTGGCGGTGAGACATTCCCCTAGTGAGAACACCCCGAGGGTTCCAATATATCCTGGTCATCGTAGACCTAGCCACCCGATTCCCTTGGGCGATTCCCCTATGCTACATATCCGCCAGAACTATATCTGCTGAAATAGTAAAGTTATTTTGCGAGGTGGGATTTCCCCGGGAGGTTTTAACTGACAGGGGTAGTAATTTTATGTCCCGGTATCTGGCCCAAGTGTAGGACGCCTTTGGTATCCAACATGTCAGAACGGCCGCATATCACCCACAATCAAATGGCCTAGTTGAGAGGCAGAACCAAACCCTAAAGAGAATGCTAAGGAGAAGTCTCGAGGGGGACATGACTGACTGGGATATGATGCTTCCCTTTGTATTGTATGCATGCAGAGAGCGGAAGCAGACGTCCTTGGGCATTTCTCCATATGAGTTGATGTACGGGCGAGCTCCAAGGGGTGTACTCGACATATTACGCGAGCAGTGGGTGGAACCAGCCATAGAAGAAATCGGGATACCCCAATTCTTAAAAGATTTGAAAGGACACCTACAACGTATGTCCCAAGTGGTGGAAGGGAATATAACAGCTAGCCAAACCCGACAGAAAGCCCACTATGACCGGCACGCAAAGCCTCGCCAGTTGGAGGTAGGTGAAAAGGTTATTGTAACAGTGGCCGGACCAAGCCCCAAATTTGAGAGTAAGTGGAAAGGGCCTTATAGGGTAATAAAGCAGGTCTGTCCGGTATCCTATTCGGTGGGGAATAGAAGAGGACAACAGCAGATTTATCACATTAATGTCTTGCGACCCTGGCACGAGCGAGTGGCATTGGCTCGGTTGGTGGCAAAAGACGATAACCAAATAGCTGTCAAATAGACCATAATACCCTAGCAAGAATTACGGGTTGTGCGGGGGTTAGTACGCCAGCCCGTAATATCTTAAGGGGGGGGGTATGTGTGGTGGCAAGACTGTAGTGGAGCCCAGGGAAATGGATAGAAAACAGACATTTACCCCTAAGCAGAAGAATAGTTCAGGGAGTTTTGACTTTGAAACTCCAGCCAAGGAAAAAAAACACACACATAGAGTTGCTGAGTGCAAGCCATGCCCTAGCTCCAAGGCAACCAGGGTAGGTAATGGGGAACACCCGGGGGCGGAGTTTGATGCCATAGGGCAGCCCCAGTCATTTAAGCCTGAGGAAACAGGAAGAGAGGAGACAACCGGGGCACCAGGAAGAGAAGGGACAACCGAGGAACCAGGAGGAGAAAGGGAAGGTTCTGCAAGGAAGCTGAGAGAGGGAGGTGTTCTAGAAGCAGCCTCAGGAAAGGTTCTCATTGCAGCC
Source organism: Ichthyophis bannanicus (assembly GCA_033557465.1). NCBI lineage: Eukaryota > Metazoa > Chordata > Amphibia > Gymnophiona > Ichthyophiidae > Ichthyophis > Ichthyophis bannanicus. The sequence goes on along the minus strand of CM066040.1, from coordinate 223,504,325 downwards.
AGCACACAGGAAACTACAGCTCTGAAGGAAGCCCATGCTGTAGGAGAATTACAGCACGCCCTGAAGACAGGAGGGTTTATTCTGAAGAAAGTGCTGTCTTGGAGCAGGGCACTGGCGTGGTCCTACCAGAACCTGTGGGAAGAGCTTCACCTCGAGGAGGGTCTGTAAAGAGCTCTGTTACTAGAAGTAAGGTGAGCCCATTTGAAACCTTGCATAGTTTATTGAAGGATAAGAATTCCCTCAGCCCTTCCAAGGTTCCTCAACATAGAAAGAGGTCTCATTGGGAGAAGGTTTTAAAGTTATTAGAAGAAATACAACCTGAAATCCCACAAGCTGATTCCAGCCAGATGCTAACTGACCCCGAGTATGAGAGCATACAGGTAGATAACTATGATTCTGATAATAGTTCTGCCGACTCTCAAATGGACTGTTCTTTGTGTGTAAAGCACAGGTGAAGAAGCTGTAAGGTTTAAAACTGAGAAAACCCAGAAGCTTTGTACTTGCCTTTTCTGCTAGAAATGTTTGGAATGAAGTTGCTAACATTTTAAAGCTGGCAGAAGTGCTGGTTTGAATGCTTAAGAAGTCACTACCTAAACGTATAAAAAGCCAGAAGTAAAGTGGGTTGTGCTTTGCATAGTGCTCAGTTTGGAAGAGCAGTTATTTGGGCTGAACTGAGCAAGGAACCCTTAAGCTGTATTCTTGAACTCTGGAAAAGATATACTACTGGTATAACAAGCTGAGTGAAGCAGTTGCTACCGGTGTTACTGTGAAAGTTCCTTTTTCTTTATTTGGAGAAGTATCCTACTTTTGTTGCTGTATGTTTGAAAGGGCAAAGAAGAAAAGAATACATTTTTCCTGTATTTGCCTTCCACCCTCGGCTACTCATTTTTTTCACAACAACAATCCCCAGAAGCCTTGGCTCTGGGGAACCCACACTACCAAGGGACAATAGGAGGTACGCCCACTGCCTATAGGCAACCACCTAGCCAGCAGGGGGTGCGACAGCCTCTCATGTTGTTTTTGCGCTTTTTCCTTCTTAACTTTTCCAGATGTGGGAGACACTAAGTCATCGTGTGAAGATAAATCCTTTATCGCGCGATAAGGTACCTGTGCACCTGAAGAAGCGCCATTATCGTGCGATAACGTCACAGAGCGCACATTAAGACGGTTTAGTAAACATACCCCATAGTGTATATGGACTTTCAGAAAGCCTTTGACAAGGTCCCTCATCAGAGACTTTTAGCAAAACTAAAAAGTCATGGGATAAAAGGCAGTGTACTATTGTGGATCAGGAACTGGTTAAAAGATAGAAAGCAAAGGGTAGGGTTAAATGTCCTATTTTCCGAATAGAGAAAGGTGAATAGTGGAGTACCCCAGGGATCTGTGCTGGATCCACTGCTTTTTAACATATTCATAAATGACCTGTAAATGAGAATAACGAGTGAGGTTATCAAATTTGCAGATAACAAAAAACTATTTAAAGTTGTTAAAACCCATGAGGATTGTGGAAAATTGCAAGAGGTTCTTGATAAATTGGAAGACTGGGCATCCAAATGGCAGATGACATTTAATGTGGACAAGTGCAAAGTTATGCACCTAGGGAAGAACAACCCAAACTATGGTTACACGATGCAAGGTTCCACATTAGGATCCACCACCCAGGAAAAAGATTTAGGTGTCATTGTGGATAACATGTTAAAACCCTCGGCCCAGTGTTCAGCGGCGGCCAAGAGAACAAATAGAATGCTAGGTATCATAAGGAAAGGAATGGAAAATAAAACAAAGGATATTATAATGCCTCTGTATCGTTCCATGGTGTCACTGCGCCTTGAATATTGTGTGCAGTTCTAGTCGCCATATCTTAAAAAGGATATAGCTTTATTAGAAAAGGTTCAGAGAAGAGCCACCAAAATGGTAAAGGGGATGGAAGGCTAAAAAGGTTGGGGCTGTTTAACCTGGAAAAGAGACGGCTGAGGTGAGATAAGATAGAAGTCTATAAATTAATGAACGGAGTGGAACAGGTAAATGTAGATCGATTGTTTACGTTATCAGAATATAGAAAGACTAGGGGGCATGCAATGAAGCTACAGGGTAATCTATTTAAGACAAATAAGAGAAAATATTTTTTCACTCAATGTGTAATCAAACTCTGGAATTTGTTACTGAAGGATGTAGTAAAAGCTATTAGTGTAGCTGTTTTTAAAAAAGGATTGGACAAGTTCCTGGAGGAAAGGTCCATAAACCATTATTAAAAAGGGACCCAGGATATCAGTGCTTGACCCAATACAAGCATTGTGGAACCTGTGTCTTTTGGGGAAACTGCTAGGTACTTATGACCTAGACTGGCCACTGTTGGAAACAGGATACTGGGCTTGATGGACCTTGGTCTGACCCAGTATGGCATATCTTATGTTCTTATGTTGTGCCTATAGTGTTCTCTTAAGATCTTGATTGCTTGATTGAAGATGGATCTATGAAGTGAATGAGCCTTTGGAAAGAGAACCTTTTTTCTGTACATCCCTGACACAGATAAGTTCAAAACATAATATTGTGTTGTACATGGATACTGTTATTTGCTGTAAAAGGACTCACTAATTATATTTTTTGGAAATAAAAACTGTGCATTTTATAATATTCAGAAGAATGTTGCAATTCTGCCCCAATTCCACCAAAAGTATTCCCCAGGAATGTCTATATTCATGGATCATGTAAAAGTAGGAACACTCTTTCCATGCACCTGCTTTGTCCACATGTATGTTGTTGTTGTTTTATCCTTTTGATCAACCATCTTGCCTCCAACCTCTGCAGTCTCTTTTTCCCTCAGTTCTCTACTTAAGGCACCTCTGCCTCCTATTCCTCTTTCTCTCTCTACCCAAACTCTAGCTGACTATTTCCATGATAATATACATAAGATTATTCTTCAATTCCCCACCAAACCTCCTTCTTCTTCTTCTCCTCCTCCTCTTCCCCCTCTCTATTACCAACTTTCCCACTCAATCTCTTTCATCCTTTTCTAAAATCTCTGATTTTCCTCCTCCAAACTTACTACCTGCTCTTCTGATCCTATCCCCACTCACCACCTCAACCCCATCTCCTCCTCCATCCCACATTTTCTGAACCTTTCACTCTCCACTGCAACCTTCCCCACAGCCTTCAAACATGCTGTAATCACTCCTCTCCTGATGAAAACCCTCACTTGACCCTTTTTGTCCTTCTAATTATCGACCCATCTTCCTTCTCCCATTCATCTCCAAACTTCTTGAACAAGTGGTTCTTCAGCTCTGTCTTGAGTTTCTCTCCTCTCATGCCCTCCTCAAAACATTTCAATCTGATTTTTGTCCCTTTCAATCTACTGAAACAGCTCTTGCCAAAGTCTCCAGTGACATATTTCTCATCAAATTCAAAGGTCTTTACTCGGTTCTCATTCTTCTGGACCTTTCTGCTGCTTTTGATATTGTTGACCACCTCTTCGTCCTCAACACTCTCTCCTTTCTTGGTTTTAGGGACTCTGTGCTGTCTTGATTCTCTTCATATCTCTCCAATTACTCTTTCAGTGACTGCTCTGGTGGTTCCTCCTCTACTGCCATCCCTCTCTCAGTTGGTGTACCCCAAGGATCCTCTCCTTTTCTCTCTCTATACGAAGTCCCTTGGTTCTCTTATTTCTTACCATGGTTTCGAGTATCACTTTTATGCTGATGACTCTCAAATCTATCTATCCAGTCCTGACATCTCTCCTTCTCTCCAAGATCATATCTCTGCCTGCTTATATGACAGCACTGCCTGGATGTCTAACTGCCAACTAAAATTAAACATATCTAAAATGGAACTCCTTATTTTCCCCCTAAACTTTCCTCCCCCCTCCCTTCCTCCGTCCTCTATCACTGTTGACAACCCTCATCTTCTCCCTGTTTCCTCAGCCTGTAACCTCGGGGTCATCTTCGACTCCTCTTCCTTCTCTACTCATATACAACAGATAGCCAAAACCTGTCACTTCTTCCTCTACAACATTAACAAAATCTGCCTCTTTCACTCTGAACACACTACTAAAACTCATCTATTCTTTAGTCACTTCCTGTCTGGACTATTGTAAGCTCCTCCTTGCTGGTCTCCCTCTGTTATCTTTCTCCTCTTCTATCCATTAAAAATTCTGCTGCATGGCTAATTTTCCACCAGCCCTGATACACTCATATTATTATTATTCTAACATCTCTTCACTGGTTTTCCTTCCACTTTCACATTCAATTCAACTGCTTCTTCTAACTCATAAATGCATTCACTCCACTGCCCCTCATTACCTTTCCTCGCTCCTTTCTCCCTACTCCCCCTCCTTGGCTGGCTTTCTTCTCTCAATGCCCTTTTTTTCAATTGTCGGCTCCAGGCTTCAATCTTTTCATCTTGCTGCTCCTCATACCTTGAACTTCCTGTCTTTATCTTTATTCAAAACTTAATATACCACTCACACGTAATTTACCAGAGCGGTTTATAATTACCAAAATACAAAATACTGCTATGAAGAGGAAACAGAACGCCAGCAATTCAGATAGGAGAGCGATAGCAAGTTAAAGATAAGGAGAGCAGATAGGGAGGACTATATCAGAGATGGGTAGGATGTACATTTGACATCAGCGGGGGGCGGGGGACAAGGGGGAGGGGGTAGGTGAAGGTCAAAAGCTGTACAGAAGAGGTGGGTCTTTAATCTAGCTTTGAAAGTGTTGAAGGAGAGTTCCAGGTGGAGAGCCATCGGGAGTGAGTTCCAGAGCCGAGAGCCAAGGAAAAAAGAAAGCGGAGGACCGAGTGGATTCCAGATGGGCTTGAGATGGGGAAGGGAGAGACATGCGATTAGAGTGGATGGACCTGAGGGACCAGTGGGGGGTGTGGAGATGGATCAGATCAGAGAGGTTGAATGGTGTACTGGTGTGGATTGATTTATGAACAAAGATGAGGATGTTATACTGAATTCTGAAGGGTATGGGTAGCTAGTGCAAGCAACTGAGAAGAGGTGTAATGTGGTCTGTATGGAAGGCATAAGTAAGGATATGTGCGGCTATGTTCTAGATGAGTTGAAGTCTGCGCAGTTGGATTTGGGGGAGACCGGCCAGGGAAACACTGCAGTAATTCAGACGGGACATGACAAGTGACAGGAGCAATGTGGTCAGGGAGGGAACTGAAATGAAAGGACGGACCGCGCAAAGTTGCTTCAGAGTATGGAAAGAGCGCTGGACTACAGATGAGATGTGTTATTTAAATAAAATGGACAAATCAAGGGTGACACCAAGGTAGCGCAGAGATGAGATGACAGGGATGGGGGAGGAGGAAAGAAGGGAGATGAGAGGGGGGACCGGGTTGCCGGAGGTAAACCAGATGGCCATGGTTTTGGAGAGATTAATGTGCAAGTAATTTGTGGACATCCAGAAGGCCACGCAGGACAGGCAGGCATTGAGGGGGTCAATATCAGGTGCTGTGGAATCTGTATGATGAAGAAGGATGATATCATCAGCGTAGTAATACGTGGAGATACCATATTGCTGAACCAGGAGGGTAAGGGGGGGGGGCAGTAAGATATTAAACAAAAGCGGGGCCAGGATGGAACCCTGAGGCACACCATAGTGAAGGGGTGTTGTGGGGAAGGAAGCAGACACTGAAAGAACCGAGAAGGACCTGTTGGTGAGGAAGGAATGAAACCAAAGAAGAACCGAGCCGGAGAGCCCAACACTGCAGAGACATGTAAGAAGGGTGCGGTGATCGACTAAGTAGAAGGCAGCGGACAAGTCAAGTGAGACAGCAGTTAAGAAGGAGCCCTGGTCATGTACAACATGCAACTCATTAAGGAGAGAGAGAAGAATGGATTCTGAGCTGTGGCCAGGATGGAAACTGGACTGTCAGGAATGGAGGGCTAGAGAAGCTTCGAGATGAGGGGAGAGTTGGTCAAAGACTCATTTTTCCAGGAGCTTTGAGAGAAACGGGAGATTAGAGATGGGACACCAGTTTGCAGGAATGGAGGGGTCTAGAGAGCCCTTCTTTAGAATGAGATGGATCAGAGTGTGCTTCCACAAAGAGGGGAAAGTACCAGACAGGAGGCTTGAGTTGAAAATAGAGAGAATTTGAGGTGAGAGAGCTAGGGAAGGCTCTAGGAGCCAGCGGGAGGGTATGGGGTTGGAAGGGCAGGTCGTCTTATGGATAGAGGTAAGGGCCTTAGACAATGTTGGGAGGGTAATGGGCTGAAAAGAAGATCAAAGATGGGAGAGAGGGGGAGCCGTAAAGGCGGGTGGGGAGATAGGGTAGGGGGGGATCCATGGAGGTAGGAAGGAGAGGGGGAGGACTAGTGGGGAAAAGGAGACAAAGGGAGTGCACTTTAGTAGCCAAGTGCGAGGCCAGGAGAGTAGGGTCAGGGGTAATATGGGAAGGGGGGAGGAGGCCAGGGAATGGGATGCGGAGAGAGAGTGGAGAACAGAGTAGAGCTGACATGAGGAGTTAGCAGAGGAGGAGATGAGTTTGGAAAAGTAGTCCTGTTTGGCAGAATGAAAGAGAAGATGGCAGTGATGATGGCAATAGCGAAAATGGGCTTTGGCGTTTCTTTACGTCAAGTCTCTTCTCTCTGTTTCTTCAAATCCATGCTAAAGGCTCAAATCAGCTTTTGAGTCTTAATCCCTTATTCTCCTTGTGTCTCTTTCCTCTTTTACCACTTTTTTCTTCTGTCTTGTACTATCCATCTTGACTAGATTGAGAAACTCTTTGAGCAAGGACCATCTTCTTCATGTGTTTGTGCAGTGTTGCATATGCCTTATAGCACTATATAAATGATCGATAGTAGCAGTAGTAATACAGTAGTTGTTAAGTGCCATTGAGTCAGTGTCAACTCATGGCAACCCTCTGGATAGCTGTCCTAAACTGTGACAGGCAGCTCATTGTTGATAGAGTAGCATCCATTGTCGCTGTTATTGTATTGATCCATCTCATTGCTGACCTTCCTCTTTTGCGCTGACCTTCAACATTGCAAGCATGATGTCTTTCTCAAATTATCTCTCTCTTCCATGATGTGTCCAGACTATGAAAGTTGAAGTCTTATCTAAAGAAAGCTTTGGTTTGATCTCCTCTAGTACTGACTGGTTTGTTCTTCAGGCAGTCCATAGTATACACATTATTCTTCACCAGCACCAAAATTCAAAGGCATCAATTTTCTTCCTATCTTTTTCACTGTCCAAATTTTGCATCTATAAGATGTTATTGAAAATATCATGGCTTAGACATCTCTGCTCTTGAGAATCTTGTCTAGGTCCTTCATAGCCATTCTACTAAGAGCAATGCATCATAGGATTTCTTGACTGCTTGATATTTCTTTGATTATGATCCAAGCAGGTTAAAGTTGCCCATTATTTCCATTTCTTCTCCATCAACAATGAACTTCTTGGTTTTGCCAGTTGTCAGGATCTTTGTATTTTTTACCTTAAGGTGCAGGACCATTTTAAGACTATGTTCCTTTATCTTGAGAAGCAAATATTTCAGATCATCTTCACTTTCAGACAGTATTATGGGATCATCAGCACAGTGAAGGTTGTTGATGAATCTTCCACTAATCTTCACACCTCAGGTGTGGTCATATAATCCTGCTTTTCTGAGGATTAGTTGTGCATATAAATTAAACAAGTAGGGGGAAAATATGCAGCCTTGTCATACACCTTTGTTGATTTTAAACCATTTTGTTTCTCCTTGATTCATATGAATTGTTGCCTCTTGATCAATGTAAAGGCCGTGCAAGAGAGCTATCAGGTGTTCTGGTATACCCATGCTTCTTAAGGTGTCCAAGAGTTTCTCATGGTTTATGCAGTCAGAAGCCTTGCTGTAGCCAATAAAACACATATAGAAACATAGAAACCTTACATTAAAAAAAGATCATATGGCCTATCTAGTCTGCCTTTTCATATCAACTACTATAGCCCCTTTCTTAACTTTAGAGATCTTCTGTGTTTGTCCTGTTTTCTTGAATTCAGATACTGTCCTCGTCTCTAGTACCACCATTGGGAGGCTATTGCACTCTTTTCATAAAGAAATATTTCCTCATATTACACCTGAGTCTATTCCCTTTCACCCTCATCCTATGCCTCCTTGTTGCAGAGCTTACTTTCAATCAAAAGAGGCTCTCCTCTTGTGTATTTATGTCATGGAGGCATTTAAATGCCTCTATCATATCTCCTCTATCCAGCCTTCCCTCTAATGTCTACATATTAAGATCTTTAAATCAGTTCCCATATGGTTTATAATGAAGACCACTGACCATTTTAGCAGCCACTCTCTGCACTGACGCTATCCTGTTTATATCCTTTTGAAGGTGTGGTCTCCAGGGTTGCACACAATACTCCAAATGAGGTCTCACCAGAGACTTAAACAGAGATATCTCCTTTTTTTGGCTGACTATTCCTCTCCCTATGCACCCTAGCATCCTTCTGGCTTTTGCCATCACCTTATCTACCTATTTAGCCACTTTAGGATCATCAGAAACAATCATGTACACCCAGGAAGGAAGAGATAACATGAGGAGGGATCTAGCTAAGTTTGAGGAATGGTGGAGAATTTGGCAGCTGAGATTTAATGCTAAAAAATGCAGGGTCATAAGAACATAAGATATGCCATACTGGGTCAGACCAAGGTCCATCAAGCCCAGTATCCTGTTTCCAACAGTGGCCAATCTAGGTCATAAGTACCTAGCAGTTTCCCCAAAAGACACAGGTTCCTCAATGCTTGTACTGTGCAGTGATATCCTGGGTCCCTTTTAATAATGGTTTATGGACCTTTCCTCCAGGAACTTGTCCAAACCTTTTTTAAACCCAGCTACACTAACATCTCTTACTACATCCTCCGGTAAGAAATTCCAGAGTTTGATTACACGTTGAGTGAAAAAATATTTTCTCTTATTAGTCTTAAATAGGTTACCCTGTATCTTCATTGCATGTCCCCTAGTCATTTTATAGTCTGATGATGTAAACAATCAATCTACGTTTACCTGTTCCAATCCATTCATTAATTATGAATGCATTTGGGCTGCAAAAATCCAAGGGAGCATTCTGCATAAGGAGTGAAATACTTCTGTTCATGAAAGAAGAGTGGGCCTGTGCATGATAAAATTAAAACTTTAAAGTAAACTAAAACACAGTAACCTAAAAAAATTGAAATAAAGGAACATTCTAAAAGCAAACAATCATAATTGAGCCATAAAAATCATATGTAAAATAAATAAGGATAGAATAAAAACAGCATAAAAGGGACATTAACAACCATACATTAATATAGAATCATATGTGTTGTTATTAAAAAAGCAAACCATATTGTAAATTGATGCCAATTAAGATAAGATAAAACAAGGTGAAAGAATGAGAAACCCTATAGGAATAAAAGTTATTGTTAATTTGTAGAATCATGATAAATAAACAAACACACAAACTGATAACAAAATTAATCAGAACAAAACACAAAACAGAAAGAAGCACATGTGGTATAAGTTAAAAGAAGAAAAAGATAAAAATTTCTCATTGATACGTTGAGGCATGTGTCCTTTGGTATTGGTGATCGTGAGTCCAAAGTTGCAGACCTGGAAGCCAAACACTCAATATTGTGAGGAGGAGAAACTAGCATGTTTAGTTATAAAGGCAACTTTTAGCATTAAAACTTATCACAAAGGCACATATTCAAATAAAGGATCTTAGGCTTTTTTACGCTCCTCCTCCTTTTTTTAAGAACCATGCCTTTGCATTTTTTACATTCAGCTAGTTATGTTAATATTTTTAATTTAGTTTTAACATAATTTTGAATGAGATGTGTTTTTATCGTATTTTAGGCATGGTTTTAACTAACTAACTATTTATGGTCCAATGATTACATAGACGATTCCACCATGTGTGCCAGCTAAGATCAGCAATTACGAGATGCAGCGCCACTCCCATCATAAAGTCAAATAGGAAATGGCAATCCCTCTGTAACGGCGAGATGCCAATCGTTGACCGGAAAACTATAATAGATCAAGAGAGAGTGGCCCTGAATCCCAAAACCTCTTGGATTCGGTTCCAAATCGAAATCCAGTAGGACTGAACATTAGGGCAGTCATATACCACATGCCTTAGAGTGCCAACATCCCTTCGACAAGACCAACACACATTACCAATAGACTTGCCCCACTTGGGAACCTTTATCAGGGCCAAATCAGCTCTGTGTGCAAAGAAATATAGTGTTTGGGAGATCCCGAGTAACATGCTCTCATATCCGCTGAGTGCCAATAGAATGTGGGGAGGGACGATGGACTACCAAATGATAGTAGTAAGAAACCACCCCTGAGGCCTGTTGGGCTGTATCTATGACATTTAATATCCCCCATTCTTCAGGTAAATATCTGATATAAATAAAGGATTTCTCTATGCAATGTCACAGCTGAATCCACTGAAAGTATAAAGATTTAGGCAAGTCATATTCACACTGTAGACATACAAAAGGTTTCCAACTGCCTTCCAATATCAGTTGACCTATAGACCAAATGTCTCTACTAAACCACTGTTTCCAAAGAAAGTAGGGTAGTCTATGTTAGGGGCATAGATACTGATTAAGGCCAGTTCAGTGGATCCTATCTTGATAACAGCCATTGCCCAGCATCCTTCTATATCAGATCTGGTTTGCAGCACAGTAGGGGATAAAGATTTCCTTACTAGAATGGCTACCCCGTTTTTTTATGATTAGCAGCTGAGAAAGCCACAAGTGAAAAGGGTTTCATATCTAATTTTAAAGACTCCTTTACATTCAAATGAGTCTCTTGTAAAAAGAGGATGTCCGCACACTCCTTGCGCCCGTATAAAAGTATCTTTTTCCTCTTAATGTGATTGTTAATGCCCTTAACATTCAGTGAAACTATCTTAAAGGAAGACATAGTGACAATATAGCACACTGTGATAAACAATTGTTACAGAAACATACCAGGTTGTAACACATGATTTCACATTGTTAATCCACATCTTTAAAACACCCAGAATTGAAGCAGTGTTTAAAGCCCGAGGAAAAGAACACAAGCAGAGATACCACCCCTTGGCCATAGCCCTTGTAGAAGATTGCCCAAAAACCCCCCACATGATTCTAAACACCAAAAGCCACCTAAACCCTGGGGGGCTATACCAACTCTGAACTTAGCGGGTGAGCCCAAAGGGACAAGACAGGCACGGAGGGTATAACTAGCTAATTTACTTCAACTCCTCTGCCAAGTAAGGCTTCTTGTGCAGACCACTTCCCATAACTAGAATAACGTCCCCAAATGCCGAGGCTCTAAAACTAGGACAAAACGACCCCTCCCCATAGACTGTATAACCACTAAGACTTTATGTAAACATATAAGAGCCATAATGACTATCCATTTTCTTAAAGCAGTGAGAACTGCTATTCAAGGTGTGGTCACACCATGGAATGATACAGAGGCATTATAATATCCTTTGTTTTATTCTCCATTCCTTTCCTTATGATATCTAGTATTATATTTGCTGTCTTGGCCATCGCTACATACTGGGCAGAGGGTTTTAACATGTTATCCACAATGACGCCTAAATCTTCTTCCTAGGTGGGAGTAGCCATGACTATCTACATGTTCAGTAATTTTGTTCTTTATAATGGTTTCTAATATTTTTCCCAGTACTCACGTCGGGCTCACCGGTCTGTAGTTTCCCAGATTACCCCTGAAACCCTTTTAAAAAATTGGCATTACATTGGCCATCCTCCAATCTTCAGGTATCACAGATAATTTTAATGATAGTTCACAGATTGATAATAGTAGGTCTGCAGTCTTATATTTAAGTTCTTTCAACACTCTTGGATGTATACCATCCAGTCCAAGTGATTTGCTACTCTTCAGTTTATCAAATAGTTGTAATACATCCTCCCGGTGTATCAATATTTCTTTCAATTCTTCTGTGGCATCCCCTTTAAATACCATTTCAGTCATGGGTAACATTCCTACATCTTCCTTAGTAAAGACCGAAGCAAAAAATTCATTCAGTCTCTTTGCTATGGCCTTGTCCCCTCTTAGTGCCCCTTTTTACCCTTCTATCATCTAATGATCCAGCTGACTCAGTTTTTTTGCTACAAGTATGCTTGAAAAAAATCTTTATTATGCGTTTTTGCTTCCACAGCAACCTTCTCAAATTCTCTCTTTGCCTGCCTTATCAATGCCGTGATAATTTTATTTCCAGTTTTCATCATTTGGCTCCTTTTTCCATTTCCTGAAAGATGATTTTTTGGTAACAGCAGCCTCTTTGAACTCACATTTAAACCATGCTGTCAGTTTTTTGAACTTCTATTTTTCTTAAAGCGTGGAATACAACTGGTGTGGGCTTCGGATATAGTATTTTTAAACACCATCCATGCTTGATGTAAGTCTTTAACCTTTGCAACTGCTCCTTCTAGTTTTTTCTTGACTATTTTCCTCATTTTATCATAGTCTCCCTTTTGAAAGTTAAAAGGTAGTACTGTGGATTTACTTACTGTCCCTCCTCCATTTATTAAATGAAAAATGATCATGCTATGATCACTATTGCCAAGTGGCCCCAACATTCTTATCTCTTGCACCAGATCTTATGTTCCACTATGGACTAGGTCTGAAATGGCTTTACCTCTGGTTGGTACATGAACCAGCTGCTCTAAGAAGCAGTCATTTATTTCATCTAGAAACTATCTCCCTAGCATGTCCTGCCGTGACAGTGACCCAGTTGATACTGGGGTAATTGAAATAACCCATTATTATTACTGTGCTGTAACGTTTCTTAGCTTACCTGATTTTTTGAGCATTTCATCATGCATTTGTTCATTCTGGCCAAGTGGTCGATAGTAGATCCCCCCTTCCATCGCCTTCCCCTTCTACCAATGTGATTACCTCACTTGTTATTCTCACTTCTGGGACATTTATGAATATGTTTAAAAACAGCAGACCCAGCACAGATCCCTGGTGTACTCCACTATTCATCTTTCTCCATTGAGTAAATTGCCCATTTAACCCTACTCTCTGATTTCTGTCTTTTAAGCAGTTCCTGATCCACAATAGTACACTGCCTCCTATCTCATAACTTTTTAATTTTGCCAAGAATTTCTCATGAGGGATTTTATCAAAGGCTTTCTGAAAATCAAGATACACTATGTTGGTCATGCCAAAATGCAAATAGCGGGGTTGCATGTGTGATAAGGAAGCTTATCATAGCTCAGGTAGGAGCTATAGAAAAGATGATGTGACTCTGAACAAGCAACCTGTCAGTTCTGGTAGAAGTGAGAAAACAGAGTTTTCACATAAAAGACTACCAGTCCCAGAATGCACCAGGTTTCCAGCAGCCATGAGAGGGGCTGAAGTGAGAAAATGTGTGTGCAATCAAGAGAGCTATGAGGTAATCCCTAAGCACTCATCTCAAAGGGCAGGGCCTGATTCAAGACAGCTGCACTGTGTTAGGGAGCAGCACACATTAGGAAAGAATAAGAGTAGAGCTTATTCTTCAGGAAACAGTTTCAGCAACAGTTTGAAGAACAGCTTCAGCAAAAGCCACGCAGATAGAGAGAGAAGGAAACTCTCTGGAAGGAAGAGAAGAAAGGCCATTGGAAGGTCTGGGAGATTCCAAGGCAGTACTCATACTGGGAGGTATTCCAAAAGCCAGCAGAGTCCATTGGACTGGATTCAGCCAGAGGAATGGAGTGGCAGAGATAGGAATCACCAGTGGCTACCTGGAAGAGAGAAGACTGCATGTGGAAGGGACTTTCAGACCAAGGCCAGAAGGTATGTGAGAAGATCCAGTGTCCAGGGATCAAGATTGGAAGGCTGGACATCAGAATTGGGTTACATATTGGCCAGGCTATACAGAGAGGAATAATGATAGCAGGAGAGGCTCAGGTATGAACACTGATCCAGACCCTATCTATAACAGAGAATGGCAGCCAGGGAATAAGCATTCTCATGATAGTGCCTTAATGAAAGACTCGTCTGTGCCAATGTATGATAGTGACCATATGCTGATTGATGAAGAGGGAGATACAGCAAATGAAACTATTTATATGGACTGTTCTCTATCTAAATGCTATTGCTAGCTTTCTCTGAGCAAACACATCAGCCATCACAAAGAAACCTAACTTTGTTCTTTATTTCCACTGCAAACAGCTCTTAAAGCAGGATTTGGGCTCACACAGTAGCAGCCAGCCAGCTAAAGGCTTTCAGCTGGTCCATTGATAGTAATTAGGGCTGCACCTGATTGTGTGGGTGAGCAAGGGAGAATCACTGCTGAGATCTGCGTGGAAAATAAGCAGAAGTTAACCTAACCAGCAAAGTTTATTCTTTTCTTTGTGCCTTTGTATTTGGTAATTATTTGTTAAGAAAACATTAGCTAATTGCCTGACAAGCTGAAGGTTGTTTCTGGTTTACTTTGTGACTTTTTGTTATCCATTTTAAACACTGCAAGCAAGTAACCTCATTTATAGTGCTATCAAGCATACATGTGCTGGGTGAATTAAACCCCATCAATAAAAGAAGTATTTTATTGATCTTACCACTTGGTTTCACAACTCAAATTATTGTCATCAGCTGTGTTTGGGAGTGAATGAACTATAATACCCACAATACCTTGCAAGAATCATATGAATATATGCATCGTCAAGATTGTGTAAGTTCTCACCCTAGGCAGCCGTCTGACACATGATCAATTCAGATGTGCATCCCCTGCTATTTGCAGGGACCATATTTTGCCCCTTGTCTCCCCACACATACTGTGCTGGTGTGCGGGGAGCACTGGATGGGGGCGAGATGGAGGCAGAGAGTGGGCAGAGCTGGGGTTGGCGGTAGCACCTGGATATACAGGGACTATACAGGTCACGGCCCTCTACGTCCAGCAGATGAACATGGGACTTATTCAGTCTTGGAAGTGGAATAAGTCCCAGGAGCGGAAGAGATCGAGCCTGACAGCACCCAGCAACCCACAGCATGGATGAAGGTGAGTCCCCCACAGCCCAATTCTGGCTCTGGCAGACCCAACTGAGGGTTGAGCAGTGGGAAAATGCAACATGTTCCGCTGTTGGGCCTGCTTGCTCCTGCAGGCGTACTGGTGCCATGGAGCACTGAGCGGTGGGGATGGACGGCCTGCTGTACGTCTCCCTGCTCAGGATACTGTGTGCCCTGGCCCAACTAAGTGCCCAATCCTGCACCTGCAGAAATGTTTAGCTCCCACAGTTGCAGAATCAGGTGCACCTGTGCCCCGTCCATAATCTGGCCATCTGGACAGTCCAGACATGCAGATCATGGAATCTGCCTCTATATCAATCAGCTCACTTTTATCTACCTGTTTATTCACACCTTCAGAAAAATATAATAGATTAGTCAGACAAGACCTTCCTTGGCTAAATCCATGTTGGTTTTCTCCCATTAAACCATGACTGCCATTTTGCCGTGATGTCAGGCTCACCAGTCTGTAGTTTCCCAGATCATCCCTGGAACACTTTTTCTGCCTGTGAATATCTGCCTATCATATCATTGCAAATGGATGCTCTATTTCCTGTTTCCAGTTTAACCCACAGTATCTCCTCTATCCCTTCTTAGCACTGAAATTCTGTAACTTTAATATTTTTTTTCACATGTAATAGTACCTTATGTAAAATGATGCACCCAGTATCATATAATTAGAGACCGTGATTCTTTCATTAGAAGACTTCATTTTTCACAAAGTATTACATTATACTGGAAGTACTCAGAAACTATGGGGGGCATATTCAGCAGCGATGGCTAGGCTAAATTAAAAGCCTAGCTGCCGCTGCTCTAGTTAGAACCGTATATTCAGTGGTGGATCATATCCAGTTTTCACTAGTGAATATCCAGGTTGGCTGAACATCAGCACTGCAGTTCGGTTTGCTGAGATATTCAGTGGCTAATCAGGTAGCGCTAACTGGTTAAAGTTAGGCCATCTATTCAGCTGTCCTAATTTTAATCGATTAAGCTAACCTGTTAGCAGCTGAGTATAGCCACTAACTAAAGGGCGGCTGTCACTGACTCCGTTACACCCACTAAACAATTCCAATTTTAATCGAGCATTTGTTCAACAGTCTATGGTGATGCTCAGTGACACTAATCAGTTAGTGCTGCTGACTATTGCACTGACCCACATTTTAACCAGTTAACAGGACTGTTAACCGGCTAAAAAGCTTTGAAAATGACATCCTATTTTTTTTAAAATAAAATGGTGCAGCGTCTATGGTACACAATTTGTTAGTTCTAAATTGCTGCACAGATGGATTGTCTAATTTTACTGATCCTTGTCAATTCTATTTCAAGCTAGAACAGAAATGTTGAAAGAGTGTTATACATTACACCTTGCATGCACTCAATTCATATCAGCATCGATGTTACTATTGGCACCGCACGCAGAAAGATGGGCCAAATCATGCCTTACTAACGAGAAATATACCTTTGAATTAATGGATAGCACTGAAGAAACGTGAATTAAATTACAGATCATTAAGTCAGAGACTGATGAAGCTTGGTCAATTGGAAGAAGAGCCTAGCGGTTCGAACCGCAGGCTGAAACTAGGTATGTCAGGGATCAAATCTTGCTTCTCCTACTAATGCTCCTTGTGTTCATAAGTCATTTTACCCTCTATTGCCTCAGGTATATTTTAGATTGTGAGACTTCTTGGGCAGAACCTATGAACTGTATCAGCATATGAAGCTCAGATTTGGGGGAAAAAAACCAAGTAATAAAACTACACTCAAATGGCAAAACGAGCACTTAGAGTCAGAATGGGTAGGAGTTGATTGACCTGCCTGGTGCTCTTCACATCTCTATTTTAAATATGTACAATAAATCCTGATGTTCAATACATTAATAATATAGCATCTCCCTAAAATGTGATAAATACTAACTTGACAATGCATAAATCACAAATTGTGACTGGTGAAACAGAGAATGGAACTGCAAATCCCCAAATGAACTTAGGATCACCAGTAGGGCAATTCAAATCTGATTTTCAACAAGTTCATTACACAGACATTGTATGAACCAGAACACTATGGCTGATGTAACTCATGACATTTCTAAGCATGATTGCTCCTGGGGCAAAAAACAGCAATTGAAAAGTGACCTTTTTATTGCTACATGAAGAAGAAAGTAATAGAAGGCATTTATCCAGGGGGTAAAGCCTGATTGAAATTGTCATTCACAAATGTAGTTTGTGCACTGTGTGGCATATGCACTTTTCGTCACTCTGAAGGGAGGTAAACAGTATGGGAGTCATTCTGAAACACAAATAAGCTGCTTGCATGTGCAGGATAGATGTTTTTCTTGTGAAAACATCTAGAACCATATTTTGAACCCTCACGGCCCTGCACATACATGGTACTTAAGCAGGGATCCCAAAACGTGGGCGGAAGGAGGTAGAATAGGGGTGCAGCCAGGCACGGAGATGTGTAAAGCATATTCCGGAGAGACCTGTGCATGTCTGCAGTCATCCCCACAGACGTCCACGTTATACCTGCAGAAACGTGGAATAAGGGTAGGACTTAGAAAGATTTGCTCTCTGCACCTCAATGCAGGCCATATTAGTGAATAGATGTGAAACCTATGCTGTGCACTGGTGTGTCTGCAGTCTGGAAAACCATGGCATGCAGTGCTATTGAACAGAAAGCAGAGGAGAGGGAGGATGTAAGTCAAAGTAACGTAAACACCTCCACAAACGTATGTGGAAGAGTACTGGTGCACATTCCGGCTATGCTGATATTTGCTGTGTATGCTAGAGGCAAAGCTAGGATTCCCTAATAATGCCTCAGTCCTCGAAATGATACAGGTGATGGTGTCCTAGAACGCTATGTGAAAATGTAGTCCCAGCTATTGGTGATATGTGCAGCACCCAGCCAGATGGAATGCTGCACACAGTGGAGCTTTACCCTATGCTCTGTTTATTTATTACATTCTCTTATATACCGTGCTATTCTGCATCAGTGCAGTTTACATTGAACAAACTGAAATTACATCGAACAGGGCATTATAACTTGGAGATAACTATTTTACAGGGAACATGGGCTATGGAGGGTTAAGTGGCTTGCCCAAGACCACAAGGAGCACCTGTGGGACTAGAAACCCCAGTCCTTCCGGCCCAAGGTTGCTGTCCTCTAGTGGGATTTGAACCCCTGACCTGAAGTACCTTGCCCCAACCACTAGGCCACTCCTCCACTCCACTCTGCTCTATTCAGTGTGTACATTTCCCAAATGCAGAGACGGTCAGATGTGATCCCTACTGGAACACAAAATTGGGGATGCAGTATGTCAGTGGCAATATGGCAAATCTTTTGCGAACAGCTCACTGTCGTGGTTGGTTACAGATGTAGGCTTATGATATGCAATGTGCATACAAAGTTTGGTTCTTGAGGCTGATATACTGGGAGTGCTGTTTGGGCCTGATGTAGCTTTGTATCTGTGTGAGGTTCACCTACGTTGTTATCATTTAGGTATGTAGACATTTGGAAATGTAATAAAAAGGTATGATGCTGGGTTGACAGTGCTGATTTCTAAATGCTTTCCTTTCCATCATCCAGGGGTCGGTCCTGGGCCCGGCACTGTTCAATGTATTTGTGAGTGATATTTTTGAAGGACTGCATGGAAAAGTCTGTCTTTTTGCAGATGACACGGAAATTTGCAACAGAGTGGACTCCCCTGAGGGAGTGGCTAACATGAGGAATGATCTACAAAAGCTGGAAGAATGGCAGTTAAGATTTAATGCGAAGAAGTGTAGTCATGCACTTGGGTAGCAGAAATCCAAGGGAAACATACACGATAGGGGGCGAGAGATTGGTGTGCATAGATCAGGAGAAAGACCTTGGAGTGATTATTTCTGAAGATCTCAAGGTGGCAAAACAGTGCGTCAAGGCAGTGGCAAAAGCCAGGAGGATGTTGGGCTGCATACGAAGAGGAATTACCAGCAGAAAGGAAGAGGTACTAATGCCACTGTACAAGTCACTGGTGAGGCCTCACTTGAAATACTGTGTTCAGTTTTGGAGACCATATCTTGCAAAGGATGTAAAAAGACTGGAAACTGTCCAGAGGAAGGTGACCAAAATGATTTGGAGCCTGTGTCAGAAGCCTTATGAGAAGAGACTTGAAGACCCAAAAGCTGTACAAAATAGATGGGTCTTGAGCTGCATTTTGAATTTAGGGAATGAAAGTTCTAATTGAAGGGATGAAGAGAGGTTATTCCAGAGGGAGGGTCTGAGGAAATAAAAGTGGAGTAACGTGTTGTGTCTAAATGTGCCTGAGGAGGGGGTGAGGTGGCAGAGAAGACAATTTATCTGAATGGAATGGAGGGAACGTTGGGAGACGTGAGGGATAAGTGAGGAAGCAAAATATTCTGTGGAGCCAGTATAAAGTGTCTTGCAGATCTGGGTGAGAATCTTGTAATGTATGTGAAATGGTATGGGAAGCCAGTGGAGACGGATTAGAAGGGAGTTTATGTGGTCATAGTAACATAGTATATGATGGCAGATAAAGACCAGTATGATCCATCTAGTCTGCCCAGCAAGATGGCAAGAGTATGTGCAACTGCCGCTCCATGCAGGTCACCCCTGCATGATATCCCCCCATGCCTTTGTTTAAGGGTGTACCCACCACACCGTACAGGTCACCCCTATTTGTTGATATATAAGAGATAGATATGTTTATTTTGATTTTATCCTGTTATAAAGGGATCCACTGTATCTGTCCCATGCCATTTTGAATTCTGCCATTGTATTTGCCCCCATCTCTTCCATCGGGGCATTCCAAGCATCCACCACCCTTTCAGTGAAAAGGTATTCCTGACATTGCCCTTCAGTTTACCCCTATACAGCTTCATGTTATGCCCTCTAGTTTTACAGCTTTCCTGTCTTTGGAAGAGGTTTGTTTGTTCTTTAATACTTTTTAAGTATTTAAAGATCTCAATCATATCTCCCCTATCCCTCCTCTCCTCCAGAGTGTACATATTTAAGGTCTTCAAGTCTCTTCTCATATGTCTTCTGGAGCAGCCTCAAAATCATTTTGGTCACCTTCCTCTGAACCGTTGCGAGTCTTTTTATATCCTTTGCAAGATATGGTCTCCGAAACTGAACATGATATTCCAAGTGAGACCTCACTAGCCACTTGTACAGTGGCATTAGTACTTCCTCCTTTCTGCTGGTAATTCCTCTCTGTATGCAACCCAGCATCCTTCTGACTTTTGCCACCACCTTGTCACACTGTTTCACCACCTTGCGATCCTCAGAAACAATCACTCCGAGGTCCTTCTTCTGGTCTGTGCACACCAACCTCTAGCCTCTTATCGCAAACAATTCCCTTGGATTTCTCCTTCCCATATGAGGAACAATATTAAAGGCTTTGCTGAAATCTAGGTAGATCACATCCTTTTGCATGCCCTTGATCTAGTTCTCTAGTCACCCAGTCAAGGAACTCAATCAGATTTGTTTGACAAGATTGTTCTTTGGTAAAATCATGTTGCCTCGGATCATGCAACCTGTTGGTTTTGAGAAAGTCCACTATTTGCTCTTTCAGGAGCACCTCCAATACTTTTACCGCTACTGAGTAAGGCTTACTGGCCTGTAGTTTGTCACGTCTTCCCTATTACCACTATTGTGAAGAGTTACCACATCAACCCTTTTCCAATCCTGTGGAACTTCTGCTCTCTCCAAGGATCTATTAAAAACAACCTTTAATGGCCCTGCGAGAACCTCTCTGAGATCTTTCAGTATTCTGGGATGTATCCCATCTGGTCCCATGGCCTTGATCACTTTCAGTTTTGCAAGCTGTTCAAACACATCATCTTCTGTGAATGGTGTGGTATCTACTCCATTCCCATTTGTATATTTGTCAATCACAGGTGGTCCTTCTCCAGGTTTTTCTTTAGCCAGGGTTGGGCTGCAGGGAATCTCCTCTGCCCTGATGTCTTCTGCTGACTAGGGAACTTATTCCATCCCAAGGTGGAATAAGTTCTCCATGCAAGTCACCGTCCCTGGACGTACAGGGGCAACATTGGAATTGGCCCTGTAAGTCCAAGGCCACCGACTGCCCACTGCCCGCCCTAACGCCACCCCCGATCCATCCCTTTACAACACGCGGGGAAGGTAGACAGGATCGGGAAAGGGCCAGAATAGCAGGGATGGATGTCCATTTCCACTATTCGTGTCTCAGAATGACCCCATTTGTATTTAACCAAGTTGCAAAATGGATGCGACATTAATTCAGAATGGAAAGATCAGGCAGTGAGGATCCATATGAAAAAGTAGGAGGATATCATCTGCATGAATGTAAGTGGATATGCCATGCCATAAGAGCTAGTAGCGAAAGAAAAATGTTAGAGTATAGTGCCAAAACAGAGCCTTGAGGAACACCACAGGAAATAGGATAGGAGGAAGAAACAGAAGAGCCCATATTGATGCGGAAAGAAATCTGTGAAAGAAAAGACGTGAACCAGTTGAGGACAATGCCACAGAGACCAATATTGTGTAAATGAGTGAGGAGAAGGTCATGGTTAACTAGGTCAAAAGCTTAGGAAAGATCAAGCCTCTGTTGAGCTTAAGCTCCTGTGTAAATAGTTAAAATGTTCTCTGTTACCTGTATACACTGTTGACATTGTAAATAGTTCTGAGGAAAAGTTCCATGTAAGCAAAGTTATGTTCTCTGTAAACCGCCTTGAGAATCTGAAAGGTGGTATATAAAAAATGTTAAATAAATAAAAAAAGAGAGATGGCAATAGTAACATCCCCACGATCCAAGGAGTGGTAGACTTCACTAAGCAAAGAAAGAAGGATAGTGTCAATAGGGTGACCAGTGCAGAAACCAGATTGGCGAGAGTGCAGAGGTCTGCTTCTATGAGACTGCAAGTGAGAACGTGTGTGTGTGTGTGTGTGTGGTTGGAGGGCTGCATGGGGGATCTAGGTTTCTTATCCACATATTGGAGGGGGAGGATAGGAATGGCTGGCAGGAACCTGAACCGTAGGGGTGACTGCAGCATTACCAGGTGCCAGTGAGAACAGTCAGGGGTGAGCAGAACAGTTCCGCAATAGCTTACCTGTCCAAACATACCCCTGTCACTAAAATGGGGACCTCTAAAGGAGGGCATGCAACAGTGCAGGAAGCAGGAAGCCGTGTCCAGGAGTACCGTCATTGGACTCCGCAATTGTGCCCAGTTGTAAAGAATGGCAATGGTGTCTTTGGGCATGTCTCTGTGTTGCTCACACTGCTGACTGCTGTGAGTCCGAGGGCCCCTTATTAGTTAGAGGGATATGTCTGGACAGTTTGCTGTGGAGAACCTGTACTGCTTTGTTCATGTCCTTACTTAGCATTGTACATACATGTTCCACTGATGTTCACAACATACATACCTAGGGAGGTCTTCTACTGCCATATAAGTTGTGCTGCAATGCCTGCTTGTGTTTCTACAGCATTACAGTGCACTGTGATTGCTTTGTAGTGTTCTGGGCATGCCACAGACTAGTTTGTATTGTCTCACTTGTATCCACCTATATGTATCTTCAGCTGTCATTGTAATTCAGCCATAAAACAGCAGGAGCTGCACGTTTTAAAGAGGAGGCATGGCCGTACGCAGGTATGTCTCGGAGACAGGCAGGATCGCATATGTACATCTTTTCAGAATACGGGGAGCACTGGGACATATATAGCCATTATTGATGTATACCCATCTCTGTACAATATAGTGCTGTGTGCAGCCCATGCCGAGTACATCCACGGCTGTGTCTATTCCTGTGTCTGAGGAATCAGGTTCCATTCGTGTACATTTTCAGTTTAGACATGCTCGCAGGCCAGACGTGCATGTACTAGAATTGGCCTCCATGTGTGCATGCGATTTTTAAATATATGCAAACTATTTACCACCCCTTGGACACCTACACAAGTCGAAGGAGCAAGTATGTGGATGCTTTTAATGTAAATACTTTGCATTTGCTATTTTTCAAAAATATTTTCAGAAAGTATGAGATGATTTTATTTATTTAACAGGTTTTTTTTTTATAACACTTTATCATTTTAGTCAAAGCAGTTTACATTAACTTAAACTTGGTAATATGCATCAAACAGGGACATTGATAACTTTGAATTTTCTGAGGCAATGGAAGGTTAAGTGACTTGCCCAAGGTCACAAAGAGTGCTAGTGGGAATTGAACCCTGGTCTCTTGGTTCTTAAGCCAATGCTCTACTCCTCCACTTTTTAAGAAGGTGCCTAGTTTAAGAGAGCAAGGAGGTGTCTACTTAGGCGCTAATGTATAAGGCTACACAGGGCCAATTACTGAAGTGCGCTAAGCAGTTAGTTTGGGTTACAGCCCACGCTAATCCTATCCTGTGATCCATGGTAACTGCTAGCGTGGGGCCAGCATAGTTAGTGTGTTCTGATTTCTGCAGTAACTGTGAGGCACATGTTGAGTTGGTAAGTGGGATAGTTAAGGGTGGAGAGTGGGCGGGATGAGTGCCTTGCAGTCAGCACACTCCATGCTAACTGCAAGACATGCCATTAGCACAGGCGTACTTACTGTCACCTCTATAGGTGGAAGCAAGGGCACCCATGCTAATTTTAAGCCGTGTTAGGGAAGGGCGCACCAGTTTAAATAGCGGGAACATGCTTTCCACCATCCCCCGATAATTAATGAGGTGGTGCTGCACTTAAAGTGCCATGGTTTTGACCCCATAGGCACCTATACAAAAAATTTAAAAAAGTAATGTGTGTCATTGAGTCAATACTGACTCCTGGTTTTCTTAGCAAGGTAGAACTGGAAGTAAATGCGCAGTGGGTTTACAGCCCCTGCTATTCCAAGGTGGTCACCCATCCACATATTAGCCAGGTCCAACCCTGCTTAGCTTCAGAGATGAACCAAAATGCAGGCTCATTCAGTTCAGTTTAGTTTAATTTAATTAAAGCTTGATATACTGCCATTTCAAAACAGCAAGGCGGTTTACTCTAAAACGAGGAAAATGGGAAAAGAATGCCATTGTAGACAGAATAATGAAATACTAAATTAAGAAGAGGAGATCATGGCCTAAATGCAGCCACAGACATAAGAACATAAGATATGCCATACTGGGTCAGACCAAGGTCCATCGAGCCCAGTATCCTGTTTCCAACAGTGGCCAATCTAGGTCATACGTACCTAGCAGTTTCCCCAAAAGACACAGGTTCCACAATGCTTGCATTAGATCAAGCAGTGATATCCCATGTCCCTTTTAATAATGGTTCATGGACCTTTCCTCCAGGAACTTGTCCAAACCTTTTTTAAACCCACTTGCCTGAGAGCAGTTGTAAATGAATGTATTTGAAGAATGCACATAAATTAAATATTTCATAATCAATGTGCTTACTTGCAAACTGTGACTGTGCTCTGCCCAGATCACCGGCGGTGCCTACCAGCAAGTACACATTTGATCCAATGTGTATACTTTTATGTTGGTTGGTATTTTCATGAGAGGTCTTTTACATGCTTATGTGTCCAAATATGTGCATAAAAGACTTTAAAATTAGCCCCTAAGAGGATATTTCTCAAGGCTTTTTCTCTATGAAAAGACTTTTTTACATGTGGAAAACGTATGCCTACTTTTAAATGATCTGCATGTAGATGATCCAGGAGGGGGGGGGGGGGGTGTACTTTGGATTGAGCTGGAACAGAGTTGTGATCTGATGTGCACTATTGGGGCTGGTTCTAGCTGCTTATTTTCAAAAGACACATAAAGGCACATTTTACAAAAGACGTCTAAGTGCAAGCTTGGACACCCAAGCTTGAATGTTCCTAAAAACGGCAAGGCCATCCAAATTTAGGCCCGATTTCACAAACGTCTGTAAATGTTCCCAGTATAGTATTTAATACTAGAGATGTCTATGAAGCATGCAGCAATGGCACAAACCCAAAACAAGTTTTCCAAACACATAGAACATGTCATTGCTGTTGTGAAGAGTACTACAGGTAGTGCACATAGGGCCAACTTCTCAACATACTCCAAAGCTTTTAGTGCCAAAATGGGCTCTTTTCAATGCCTATTCATGCCTGGGGCAGGTCTAAGTCTGAATGCAGGCACAGAAATCCCTGAGGGTTCTAAGACTTATCGCAGATGTCTATGTCTGTAGTTCCACCCCAGATACGCCTTCATCATACCCCCTGCCAATTTAGACATCCCTTCAGCGGAGACATCTAAAACCCCTGTTTCTGAAATTACTCCAGAAATGTCTCGATGCACATTTATGGACATCAAAATCACATCTAAGCGATTTAAAATGACCCCCATAGGCACTTAGCTAGCCTTTATAAAATAAAATGAAAATAGGTGCCTCCTAAGAGAACTCTGTGCTACAGGTTTTCTCCGATTTTTCTGTCTATGGGAAAAATGCTTAGTGAATAGGGCCCTAAAGTACCTGCAAAGTTTGTCACTGTGCGAGCTGTTTGCAAGCTAACCCTAGGAAGTGCTAGCTGGCATGTAATTTTAACATATTATAACACATATAATAAACATAGTTGTCTTTTAGTTAAACAGAAATACTGAATTTCCCATTCCTGATATACCGCATAATGTTTTCTTTGAAGCTTGATTAATAAGTTTCAAACGAGGATAGAGTTTAAGCAAAAATGTTAATATTCCACAGAAACTCTTAATGCAATCCATTCTACAATAAAAGGAAATGAAGATAGAAATTCTCTTTCATTTGACCGTGCATGCCCAAATGAGTTTCAGAAGCAATTTTTCTGTAATTACTAGCTTCTCCAATGGATTAGATTTTAAGAAACATGAAGTCCAGTATCAGCATCAAAGCTATCATATCCTGAGATATTTTATTTGATGTAGAAATTTAAGGTTTCTAATATTTTGGTAATGACTAGAGTAGAACAAAAGCACATTTATAACTTATTACCTTTGTTGCAATAAAAGTTTTATGATGCAGCAATATTCATTGGGAAGATGATTTTTCTTCTTAGCCCGCCATGTTGGTAAATTCTGTATATTCAATTCCAAGTTTCTGAAAAATATATAAGTTTTGTATTTATTCCTTCTGCCAGTTCATACTGTGCTTCTTTCAGCTATTATTTAGTTTGGCAATTATCATGGTGTTAGTAATATATAACTATATACTTAGCATTAATATAGATAATATCACATCTACATCACTGTCATTTTGCTTTCTGCTCAAGTATAAAGCTGCTCATTTTTTCACTTTAAATAAATGCTAAAATAAAGGAGATGCTCTTCCTAGAGGTATGCTACAAATGAAATATCATTTCTTATTAGTATTTTGTTAGTTCAGAAAAATGTCAACTATATTAACTACCGTGAAGTAATTTTATGGAATTCTCAAGAACTACATTTACTCCCTCTTATAATGACCAAAGGCATGACAAAGAGAAGTCATATGAAGCGCTAAGGGGTCTTTTACTAAAGGGTGGTATCGTGTTGCACCTAATGCGCCAATTGCATTTTTCTTAGCAGCTAACGCAGAGCACTTTGCCTTAACATGGGCTGCATTAGCACAGTGCACTTAACTCTACCTATTGAGATGGTTTTAGGTAAACTCAAACCAGTGCACTTAGTATGCAGTGCGAAACCTTTCTTGAACCCAACTAATTGGTAACATGGAAAGAGGTGAAAAAGAACTCATGCTGGCAAAAAGTGTGAGTGGAATGAAAGAGAGAGAAAATGGCAAGACTTTTTCAGAGGTATGCAACAAGAGGAGGAAGACCAAAGCTAGTACTGTAATACTGGGAGGAGACTAGGGAAAAATGTGCAGAAGAAGATGAGAAAAAAAAGAGAAAAGTTAAACAAATTATTCTGTTCAATGTTCACTGAGCTACAGGTGTTTGAGAGTAGTATAGATGTGATACTGTTTACAGAGGAAAGAACTATCGTATATCATTTCCCTGTCTGGCTACAATCATCAGTAGACTGACTAGAAGAAGCCCCCCATTGAAACATGATGGCTCATCTGCAATATGCTTGCCTTCTAACTCCAAGGTTAGCAGTTTGAGGCCAGCCTGTGATGAAACGGGGGACGGGGGACGGGGGGGAAACAAACATCAGAATCTTGTTAGTTCCCATGTTGTTTCAAATGACTGCACATCCCTAATATATATTTACAAAACAAATTTTAATATTTGAAAGTCTGAAGTCCATATATTCATGTATATGGGTTTGTTATTGGAAGGATGGTGTTAAGATGATTACAATTGTGTTCAATAAATAAAATCTTGACTGGGGGACACTAGAGGTCTCAAAGTGAATTGAGAGGGCGCAAGGCTGACGTTTCATCTAGGATGCTTAATACTCTTGCATTGCCTCGGAATACCTTCATGAAATAAATGCACAGGAGGTAGCCTTCTTCTAGTTGAAAAGAAGCTCCAGAATGAGGGTTAATAAGATAAAGATGAAAGGGGATAATCTGAGGAAATATTTGTATACTGAAAGGGTGGTAGATAATTGGAACAACCTCCCAGTGGAGATAGTAGAGACAAAAACTGTATCTAAATTCAAAAACGTATGGCACAATTACAGCCGATTTCTGAAGGAGAGAAGAGCTTGTACGACTTAAGAGTTCTTATGGTTGGAGAGACTGGATAGGCCAAATGATCTTTTTCTGCTGTCATTTTCTCTGTTTCTTTAAGAATATGTCCAAATCTGAATATTTGACAGGTCCAAAATTTAACTTTGAAGAATAGGAGCTGGATCCCCAAACAAATTGCTTTTACGTTGTATTCAATAAGGAGGAAAACTAACTAAGGATAAAAACAAGCACACTATAAAAGGCTGCTGAACCTATCATTCCAGGAAAAATATACTAACATCACAGTTCACGGAGAGCAACTGAATAATGCACGCAGGTTTTAACAGCAGTCATATGATGATGATACCACAAATGTTAATGTTTTTTTCCCCCAATTCTCTACATATTTAGCAGTTCCTGGAATATGATGGAAAATAATAGAGCAGGGAGAAGATAATGTATACCTAAGTAAATGGATAGAGTGTAATAGAAATGTCTCCAAAGACCCCAAAGAACCTTTCAAATGAGGATGTTGATTTCTGCTTGTTACTATATTAAATCTATGGCTGGTCCTCTTATCCTTCAGTGAATAATTGCAAAGTAGTTACGGAAAATAGTTACAGTAAATGTCCAGTGTCTTTCAAAATTTACCCTGGTATACCATTTAAAACAAAGCAAGGGCAGTAAACAAAAGCAATAGTTCAATGCTTAGAAATTGAACAACGGCAAATGACCCAAACTTATGAGATATGACTCGTATATTAATATATAGAAACAAGGGGTGCGGAGCCTAACTTTGTGTGAGAGCTTAGCTCCGGAGGGTTAGGTCAAGAATCCTGACTTTTGCTGCTATTGTCGTTGCTCATCCAATTTATTTTGGAAGCAGTCAACCCCGGATATGTCTGCCCCAAACCGACGCGTCTGGATTATCAAAGATCACAAAGTGCCAGTGCAAAGCGAACTAAAACGGAGCCTCTCTTACCTCATAAAATGGCGGTCATCCGAGATTGCCCTGAGGCCTTGCAGGAACTTCTTTCTGAGGTTTGTGCTGTTAAAGACATGGTGAAATCAAATGGAGACTCGCTGACCACAATGCAAAAAGATATTACTGCCTTAAAAAACAGTCTGGAGTCTATCACAGTGAGGCTGAAGAAGGTGGAGAAGGTGGTTGCAACACACATGGAGCGGTTCAGGGCTGTTGAGAAGCAAGCAAAGCTGATCTGGTCATTGCAGAGAGACCTGGAAGATTTATTTATTTATTTATTTAACTGCATTTATATACCGCTTTTCACCAGGTCAAAGTGGTTTAACAAGGAAGGGGGGGGGGGTGGACAGTAATCAGTGTGGAGGGGGGGGGGAGAGCCATCACCAGGGGGCCAACATTGATGATTCAAACATGTAGTAAAGACTTAGCCAATAGACATAGGTCTCTTCTAGGGTATTTTGTGGATTTGGCTGAGGGACTGTGGGATGTCAGTTGAGGTTGTCTGCTTCTGGTCTAAGGTATTCCTGAAAGAGGATGGTTTTTAGTTGTTTCCAGAACTCGGATAGATCGGTAGTGTTTCTGATTTGGCTTGGTAATGAGTTGCAGAGGGAGGGTGGCAATAATCATGCTCAGAGAAATAATATCAGGATCCTGGGAGTCCCCAAAGGAGCTAAAGGCACAAATATGATGGCCTTTTTGCAGTCAATGATCCCGGGTGTGCTGAAAGTTAAGTTCGCTATGCCATTTGAGATTGAACATGCTCATCGAGTGCCTACTCAGTCTAGGGTCTCGGGCAAGCTTCCATGCCCAATCATTTTAAAGGTTCTGCATTTTCTACAAGTCACACAAATTATGGAAGTAGCCAGATTGCACTCTCCATTGGAATATCAAGGGCATAAACTCCTCTTCTTTCTGGACTTTGTGAAAGCAACTGTAGACCGGAGGAAACGTTTTTTGGCGGTGCATCCACAATTGCTGCAGTTGCAGGCCCGTTTTGGGCTGCTTTATCCTGCCCATATGAGAGTCACACTGCACAATCAAACTAGGACATTCGATGATGGAAGATAAAGAACTGGTGTTGATGCGGTGAAAACCCTGCCTTACACTCAGCGGTGGATATAAGCTTGTAGAGTACCTCAATTTTCCTTTTGTGGGAACCTTAACTGGATATAAGTTTGTGAAGTCATGATTTGAATCATAATGGAGTCGTCATTCATTATGGCTCTTTTGGGGCAACTCCAGAATATTGTTCTGGTCACACTGTTCTCTTCTTTTGTTCTTTTCTTTATTTCCTTTTTTTTTTTTTTGTCTTCTGTGGCATTTGGGATAGATCAGAAGGCGTCGGGGCATTGAAAAATAGGATGGCCCTCATATATATATATATATATTTTTTTTTTTTTTTTGCAATCATGCAATGCTTTGGGAGGGGCCGTTCTGCTCTAGTGTTTGAGTTTTGGCTTTTGGGGAAGATACATCAGTTGTGGGTAATTCTTAGTATAAGGAGTTCCGCTTAGCAGAGGAGAAGAATTGAATCATTTCGTCATACCCTCCATGCCTGTCTTGTCCTTTTGGACTCACCCACTAAGTTTAGAGTTCGGTATAGCCCCCCAGGGTTTAGGTGGCCTTCGGTATTTAGAATCATGTTCCTTCTTGGGCGATCTGTTATAAGGGCTATGGTCAAGGTGTATTATTTCTGCTTTTGTCTTTTCCCTTGGGTTAGTGCTTCAAAGATGTGGATTAACAATGTAAAATTTTATGTTACAACCTGGTTTGCTTCTGTAACAATTGTACATTATTGTGTGCTATACTGTCACTATGTCTTCCTTTAAGAGAGTCTCACTGAATGTTAAGGGCATGAATAATCCCATTAAGAGGAAAAAGATATTTTTATATGGGCGCAAGGAATGTGCTGACATCCTGTTTTTGCAAGAAACACATTTGAATGCAAAGGAGTCTTTAAAATTAGATATGAAACCCTTTACACTTATGGGTTTCTCAGCTGCAAATCATAAGAAAATGGGGTAGCCATTCTTATAAGGAAATCTCTATCCCCTACTGTGCTGCAAACCAGATCAGATATTGAGGGGCGATGGGCAATGGCTGTTATCAAGATAGGACTCACTGAACTGGCCTGTATTAATATTTATGCCCCCAATATAGACTGCCCTACTTTCTTTAGTTCTATAGTGGCTCTGGCGCAAGAGGTATCCAGATACCCGACTATTATGGGGGGGAGACTTCAACCTCACCGTAGACCCCTTGTTGGACAGGAGACCTGTTAGAACTAGTAAGGTTTCCAAAGCACACCCTGTTCTTTTGTCGCTAATGCCAAGAGTTAGGTTTAGTAGACATATGGTAGTTGCAGCATCCTGTTGATAAGGAATACACTTTTTTCTCTCATCCTCATAACTCAGTATCACACATTGATTTTTTCTTAGTCTCCAAGGGACTGTGTTCTAGAATCAGTGAATATTCATGCTGCCCATATATCTGATCATGCAGCAATCTCAATCTCCCTATTAGACTTTATGAGCTGCTCATCTCATTCACAATGGCATTTTGACAGAACTCTTCTTAGCAATCAGGAGTTCTGTGAAACCATTCTAGTGGCCATAGAGGAGTATTTTCAGTTTAACTTGCCCCAGGACACTTCAGGATGGGCATGGTGGGAGGGTTTCAAAGTTAACATACGGGCCACCATAACCAGCTTTGCTATACATCAGGACAAACAACGTAAAGCAGAACATGAAGCTTTGGATAGGCAGATTAAAGTAGGGGAACATATCCCAGGCCAGAAAACTGATCCCAACATTCTGATACGCTTACAACACCTTAGATTTAGATATAACACAATCCTAACCACTGAAGCTTCACAGAATATTCAGGTGCAGAAAGCCGGTATTATTTAGAAGGCAATAGGGCCAGATGGTTACTAGCTAACTCATTAAAAGGTCATAAAGAAGCTTCTCGCATTGCTGCTTTAAGAGATTCCCAGGTGCAACAACTGATTGTTGCGGACACTGAAATTGCAGAAACCTTCCGTCAATTTTACGCTCAGCTGTACTCTCTAGAGATAGAATACTCTGTGGACGTTTTTGAGAGATTACTGGCTGATATTCAGAGGCCTAGTCTAGATCAGGAAACAGCTGCAGCTCTAGAAAGGCAGATCACGGTCATGGAAATTATCCAGGCCATTGAGTCTATGCAAATGGACAAGGCTGCCGGATCAGATAGTCTGCCAGTTGAATTTAACCTTTTCTAAAGTGTTAGGTCCATATCTCCAACAATACTATAGGTCCATATCTCCAACAATACTCAATTCTCAGCTCCTATTAGAAGCGGATGCCGAGAATGGAGTGTTCGTCTCTGTAAACATAGTGGTTCTTGAAAAAGCTGGGAGGGACCCTCAGATGGCCAGTAACTATCGTCCAATATCGTTACTAAACGCAGACTATAAAATATTCGCTGCCACCTTGGCCAATTGTCTTTCTAAATTAATTCCATCTTTGATCCACCCGGATCAATGTGGCTTCACAGAGGGACACTCTACAGCTGATAATGCCAGAGTGTTTTGTCATGTGTTAGAAGGAGTGGAAGGAGTAGAGGGTCCACTGGTGGTATTGTCGCTGGATGCAGAGAAAGCATTTGATCGACTGGAGTGGCCTTTCTTATTTGCTGTTTTGAGGTGATTTGGTTTTGGTGAAGGATTCATTAAATTAATTAAACTTATGTATACGAGACCAAGTGCTAACATTTTTGTGAATGCGACTCAATCTAGAGATTTTTTCTTAGGGTGTGGCACCCATCAGGGTTGCCCCCTTTCACCTATCCTATTAAATCTTGTCTTGGAACCCCTGGCTCTGCTGTTCAGACAGAGTTCTGCGGTTAAAGGTGTACCCATTGCTGATTTGGAAATTAAGCTCTCGACCTATGCTGATGACTTATTGCTGTTCACTATGCCCAGTTCAATTCCGGCTGTTCTAGAGTTGATAGACCAATACTCAGGGTTATCATGATATAAAATTAACTGGACAAAGTCTGCAGCGTTCCCTTTAAACTCTTCAGTTTGTAGTGCAAACTTGACTGACTACCCTTTTGTATGGGAATCCAAAATAAAGAAATATTTAGGAGTTCATTATTGTCACCACTTACTGAAACTCTGTAATATAATGAAGAGACTCTCCTTACTACTGTATGAAATATGACTGTGAGATGGTCGCTGGTCTGTCTTTCTTGGTGGGGTTGTCTTGAAGCGATGAAGATGACTATCACTCCTAAGGTGAACTATGTCTTAGAAATGCTGCCAGTTTTCCTTTCAGATAAAACATACCGACAAGTGGAAAGGACTCTTGTCCAGTTTTTATGGAAAAACAAACTACCTAGAATTGCTCTTAGGAAGCTTAAGTCTATAAAAGAGGAGGGGGTGTGAACGTTCCTGATTTTCAGGCCTACCACTGCGCTTTTTTGCTAAAACAGGGGTCAAGATGGGTCGAGAAGAATAAGGGTCAACACCCAGTGTGGCTTGATTTGGAAGAGAGATTGACGGCTCCGTTTCCCTTGAATCTCCTCCCTGGCATGGTGTTTTTGGAGAGGTTGAGGTTTCATAGGGTTATAATGGGCACCCAACAGTTAGCGAATATAATTCCTCTGGAAAAGTGCTTGTTGATGCTTATTCCCATTTGGTATAGTCCTTTTTTAAAAATTCATCAAAATCCTTTCGCCTGGAAGCAATGGTTTAGCAGGGGTATTGGGTCCATAGGGCAGTTAATATCCGAAGGTAAGTGGAAGCTTTTTGCGTGTCTGCAGCATGAATTTGACTTGCCCAGTTCCTTATACTTTCAGTGGATTTAGTTGAGACTCAGTATAGGGAAATCCCTCATCGATATCAGATCTTTACCTGGGGAATGGGGGTTACTCAACATTATTGGAACAGCCCAACAGGCCTCAGGGGTGGCTTCTTATTATTATCAGTTGGTAGCCCATCGTCCCTCTCCACATTCTATTGGCACTCAGCGGGTATGGGAACATGACACTGGGTACACTCTCTCTCCGGATTTATGGGGAAAATTTTGGGGTAAACTAATTAGAATTTCTCAATCCACCTCTATTTCCCAGGCACTATACTTTTTTGCACACAGAGCTCATTTTACCCCAATAAAGGTTTCCAAGTGGGATAAGTCAATTGGAAATGTATGTTGGTCATGTCAAAGGGATGTTGGCACTTTAAGGCATGTGGTCTATGATTGCCCTAATATTCAGTCCTACTGGATTTCGATTTGGAAATGGGCTTGGGATTCAGGGTCACTCTCTCTTGGTCTATTATTGTTTTCCTTTCAGCAATTGACATCTCGTCGTTACAGAGGGATTGTCATTTCCTGTTTGACTTTATGATGGGAGTGGCACTGCCTCTCTTAATTGCCAATTGGAAACACATGGCAGATCTCAGTTGGCACACATGGTGGAATCAATTATCTAGACCTGTATTCTGAAACCAGGTGATCCTGCACGTACACGGCACTAGAATGGACATATCAGAACGTGGGCGGGAGGGGGTGGAATGGTGGCATGGTCAGGCATGGAGACGTACATTGCATATTCAAGAAATGCACATGTACGTCCCCGGCACTTCACCCATACGCCTATGTTATACTTGCTGAAATGTGGAATAAGGGCTGGACTTAGAAAAAATCCTGCTCTGAACTCCAATGCGTCCCATAGAGATGAATGGCTATGACATGTCTGTATTGATCTGGTGCGTCCACTGTCTGGGGGAGCAGAAGGTGCAGTGGTAATGAATAGAATACACAGGTGAGGGATGTTTGTAAGATAAAGTAGCAGTAAGAAACACCCCGACAGAAATGTACAGCACTGCAATAATCATTATTCTGGCATATAAATACATATCCAAATGCACCATCAGAGGTCTCTAACATTGTACCGTACACATCTGAAAGGAAAGTTGATGGTGCATATTGACTTGTATTCATGTTTTCACGGTTGCATGTGCTCATCCTGATGGCTCCCTGTTATTGACAGGGATATGTATTGACATGTAGCTGTAGGGACCTATTTTGATCTTTTCTGGCCCATATTTGGTATTCGTGGCAGCGATATCCACCGCAGCGATATCCACCGCAGGAATACCTAAGGTGTTCTGAAAATGCCTTGTATGTTTTGCAGTCAGGACAAACATCTCACATTCCACTTGCTGTTACAGTAGCCTTGGTGCACTTGGATAACCTTGTACTATTCTGAGCAACCAGCAGACAAGTGTACATAGTCTCCTTTGCATGCAAATACCTATTTCAACAGTATTCATGTTTTGTTTGCATGGATATAACATTGTCAGTGTCAGCATCAGCTTAGGATATGTACATATTACCAGAGAAGGCGTGGCCATACAGAGGCGGGCAGCATCAGATACGTATAACATTTCAGAATATGGTGGGCTTGGGGACGCCCAGACTGTTTACCCGCATCTGAGGCATGAGACAGTCCGGATAGCACTTCCACATGCCTGCTGAACACGGCTATCTTTCTGATTCCAGACCTATGGGTATGTCCAGACTCACGGACGTGGAATTAGGTTCAAAGAGGGCATGTTTTTGATTTAGATGTGTCCATGGCCAGGACATGCACATTATGGAATTGGGCTCCACGTGTATGTGTGCAGTACTGCATACATCTAGTAGTGCTATAGAAATTAGTAGTACTAGTAGTAACAGTAACAGTAGTAGTAGTATTGTCTAATGTGCGGTAGGTGCAAATATTTATTTCACTTTAGCAAATTATCTCCTTTGTTCATTAGGTAAATACATAAAGTCAATTTCCCAAGAACCATTGGGGGGATGTTCAGCAATGGCAGCCAGCATAGTTAAAGTGGCTGCCCATCACCACTTTAATTTTGCCTCAGATATTCAATACTGGGGATATATCTGGGCCTCAGCATTGAATATCAGCTGTCCTAACACTTTAGCTGGTTAGGGTAACTGGCTAGCATGCACCAGCAGCACCTGAGGATATTTAGCAGTACTAACCACGTTAATGATGCCAAATATGCTGGTGATCACGATTAAAACATTTTGCTAACTGCGTTAATTGCATTGAGTATTAGTAGCCTTTCCAATAATTTACTAACCACAGAGATTAGACTAACCGGCTTATAGCTCTCAATGTCATCCTTACATCCGCTTTTGTGTAAAAGGAACACATATGCATTTCTCCAGTTCTCTGGAACCACTCCTGACTCCAAAGAGGCAATGAAAAGGTCAGACAGTGGAGCCTCTAGAACAGGGGTCTCCAACTCCGGTCCTGGAGGGCACCAAACCAGCCAGGTTTTCAGGATATCCCTAATGAATATGCATGAGATAAATTTGAATACAATGGGGGCAGTACATTCAAATATATCTCATGCATATTCATTAGGAATATCCCGAAAACCTGACTGGTTTGGTGCCCTCCAGGAATGGAGTTGCAGACCCCTGTTCTAGAATGTCCCCAAGTTCACTTAGTATTCTTGGATGTATCCCATCCAGACCCTACTTTTACTTTAGCTAGTTCCTCATGAACACAGTCTTATAAATCATTTGAGATCCCCATCATTTCTGTTCCTATTTGTGGGTGTTTTCTGAGGTTCTTCTCCTGCTCCTGAGGTCCTGCTCCTGTGAACACAGGACAGAAATATTTGTTAAGCAATACTGCTTTATCCTCATTAGTTTCTGCATATTCCTCCCCTTCAACCTTGAGTCTGACAATATCACTTTTGCCCTTCCTCCTTTCACTAACATATCCGGAAAATGTCTTATCCCCGCATTTTATTGCATTGGCTAGTTCTTCTTCTTTTTGTACCTTTGCTTTCCTGACTACTTTATTAGCTTCTCTAAGTTTTTCCAATATAGATGCCTATCTTTCACTTTCTGTGATCTCTAATATTTCATGAAGGCCTCCCTCTTTCTTCAACTTTTCAGCTGCTTCTTTTGAGAACCATAGTGGCCTACTTTTCCTTTTACATTTATTTATATTTCTAACAAAAAGGTTTGCCCTTAAAATATTTCCTTTCAGTTTTGCCCATTGCTTCTCTACATCCCCCAACTGTTCTCGTCCTGCTAATGACTCCTTGAGGTATTGCCCCATCTTGGCAAAGTTAGTTTTCCTAAAGTCTAAGACCCTGACTTTTGAATAGATTTTATTAGCCCTAGTCCTAATACTGAAACACACCATCTGGTGATCACTGGATGCAAGATGATCTCCCACTATAACATCAGAAACATGTTCCCCATTGGTAAGCACTAAATCCAGAATGGCCCTTCACGTGTGGGTTCTGTTACCAGTTGATGGAATAGTTCTCCCGGTAGAGAATCCGGGATCTCCTTCTGGATGACACTGCAGCAGGGCCAATCCACATCCGGCATATTGAAATCACCTATCAGTAGCACTTCTTCTTTTATGTTAATACTGCATATATCTTCTATTAAATCTTCATCCACTTCTATTCCTGTGAGGGGGATCTGTATATCTCCTTTCTCTCTTTTTAGTTTAACCCAAAGTGCCTCCTCTCTTCCTTTTAAGCACTGCAATTCTATAGCTTTGATATTATTGTTTACATATTGTGCCTCTCCACCTCCCCTTCTTCCTACCCTCTCCTTCCTGAAGAAGGTATAGCCCAGTATAATTACATCCCAGACATGGTTGTCCATGAACCGTGTCTCCATAACCACCACTAAATCCAAGTCAGTCTCTTCCATTAATGCTTGAACATCTGGGATCTTATTTCCGGTGCCACGGGCATTTATACACACTGCTTTTCAGATGTTGCCCCTTTTACCCATTTCTACAGAGATATTTAATGTTTCTCTTACTTGGGGGCTTTCTTCCCCTATCGCCAATGAATCGTGTTTAAAACCCTCTTCAGAAGGTTACCAGTCTGCTGCTGAAGACATGTCATCCCTTCTTAGACAGATGGACACCATCTGTGCTCTGCAGCTCTTGAAACCTCATCTCCTGGTTCAAGAAACCAAAATGCTCTCAATGACCCCATCCATGTAGCCATGCATTTGTCTCCAGGATGCAAACTTCTCTGCCTCTGTCTTTACTCTCAACCAGGAGGATTGAAGAGAACACCACCTGTACACCTATCTGCTTCAACCTTAGTCCCAGAGCCATGAAGTCACTTCTGATATGCTCGGAGGGATGCCTAGCAGTATCCCTCCAAGCACTAGGGAGGAGTGGCTCAGTGGTTGGGACAGGTTACCTCGGGCCAGAGTGCTGGGGGTTCAAGTCCCACATGGGGACAAGCAACCTCAGACCGGAGGGACTGGGGTCTCTAGTCCCATGGCCACTCCTTGTGGCTTTGGGCAAGCCACTTAACCCTCCATTGCCTCAGGTACACTTAGATTGTGAGCCCTTCGGGGACAAGGGAATAAAAGGTATCTGTTAGTATACATGTAAACAGCACTGATTCTAAAGAGCATGGTATAAAAAATAAATAAATAAATAAATCATTTTTGCTGAAATGGATAAGCAACATTTGATAATAATCAGTAGACTTGATGAGTCTCAGCAAATTCTCTGCAACATCTCGGAATTGAAATCTGGCAGACAGCACACCTCTGTGAATATCAAGTCTGGTCAGCAGATGGATGCCTCAGTAGCTCTCAGAAGAGAGTCACCAACCACCCTTACCGTTCTCTTCCTTGTGGTGACTGACTCTGCAACTTTGGGGTGCTCAAGCTGTAGTTCTTCCCTTTCTTTGAATGCTTCACTTTCTCCACTTCCAAGATCGCATACTCATTTTTCAATTGAAGGGCTTGAGAAGTTGGATTGTTGATACTGCAGGCTCTGGTGACTTGTGTCCAACCTTCATTTTGTAGCTTCCCATCTTCACCTCTGTCAGAGAGCTTGGATGTTTCAAGAAGCATCTCATCAATGCATTTTTCTCTGTCTCAAATGCTTCTCAGCCTCACCATCTCTTCCCTGAGCTCCTCCACTTGTTTCCTGAGAGCCTCAGCATGCAGGTATCCTGCACATGGAACCTGTCCTTCAACTGGCATTGGGATCTCTGTCTGGAAAGAGGCAGAAACTATAACAGGGGCAACAGCTTTAGAAATATGATTTTTCCCAGCCATTGATTAGTTGATATAGCTTTGGTACCTGTAGAAGTAAAAGAGAGAGACCTACCAAAGTCCCTACCTGTTCCTCAGCTTGCTGGTAATGGAGTCTATCAGGAATGCCAGTACCTGAAAGGTTCTGTAGATCCTTATACAGCACTTCCAAGTGGCTTAGCCAGTTAATCTAGGGCCTCTAACACCTGATGAGGTCAGTGGCTTCAAATAGCTGTGAATGGGTAGCTTGCTTGTAATGGATTCCATCAGGAATGCCATTCGGTGGAGACCACAATCATGCCCATAATGAGACCTGCCTGAAATACAAGCATCATTTTAGGAAAGAGTGACAAACAAGAGGCATTAATATGGATGTGAGATGGATCCTTGAAAAGATAAAAGAATGTTAAATGGATATCTGTATGTGTTTTATTGACTATGGCAAAGTATTTGTGTAAATTATGAAAAACTCTGGGCCACATAAGAAGCATGGAAATAGCAGATCAGCTGATAGTTCTAATGTGCAACCTTTACATTAATCAAAAAGAAATAATTTGTATGGAATGAGGAGAAACATAATGGTTTAAAATCAGCAAAGTTGTATGACAAGGCCACATGCTTTCCCCATACTTGTTTAATTTATATACAGAACAAAGCATCAGAGAAGCAGGGCTGTATAAAGACAACTGAAGTGTGAAGATCACTGGAAGACACATTAACAACCTTCACTGTGCTGATGATACCACGTTACTGGCTGAAAGTGAACTTCATCAGAAAAATCTGCTTATCAAAATCAAGTAACATTGTCTTATAATGGGCCTGCACCTTAACATAACGAAGACAAAGATACTGATGACTGGCAAAATCAACCATTTCATCCCTGATGGAGAAAAAATTGAAATAGTAAATATCTTTAATCTGAATGGATTAATAATCAATTAAAAAACAAGCAGTCAAAAAATCCAGCAATGCATTGCTCTTGACAGAACAGCTATGAAGGACCTAGACAAGATTCTCAAATGAAGAGACATCTCACTACATTCATTGATTCACCTTGTCCAAGCCATGGTACTTTCAATAAAATCCTATGGATGTGAAAGATGGTAGAGAAGAAGAAGGCAGGAAGATAATTTTGATGCATTTGAATTATGGTGGTGGTGAAGAATACTTTGTATTTCATGGACTGCCTGAAGAACAAATCAGTTGGTAATAGAGAAGATCAAACCTAAGCTTTCTTTAGAAGCTCAGATGATAGTTTCATACTTGAGTTTCATACTTTGGACACATCATGCAAAGAGAAATTATTCAAGAAAAACATCATGCTTGGCAAGGTTGAAGATCAGCGCTATAGGTGAAAGCTAGCAATGCAATAGATCAATACAATAACAGCAGCAATGGATGCCACTCTATCAACAATTAGCCACCTGACTGAAGACGCAGAACAGAGGGTCGCCATGAGTCAAAATTGATTCAATGGCACTTAAGCACATTGATATCGTTGTTAATTCTGTACTTAAATCAAAGGCATGACGTAAGCTTAGATGATTTAAGTGTATATCACCTTTGAAAAAATGTGCCAAAAACAAAATGCATCTGGGAGTAATTTTATAAGGATGTGTCCATTTTAGGCACTAAGATTTACAGAAATTCTGGTATTTTAGTCATTAATGTGTGTAAGTGGCCACGTCCACTCAGAAATTATCTCTAATGAAATACCAAACTGCTTGAAAATATGCACACTAATTTGATAGCTTATATGTTCATCTTAGTGGAATTTGTGGGTTGCATGGGTAGTGCAAACAAGTAGGCATGTTGATTATAAAATACAACAATTTACGCACATACTTGCAATATGTAAGTGTGATCATTTGTACTAGCTCTAGGGTAAGTGATCTTATCTTAAGTTAAGGCATAATTTCTACCTCTTATGCTAGTAAATTAAAGGAAAGGTAGGTACCTGCTTTTCTTTATAAAATAGTACCTAAGTACGTAAGTGCTACTTTCACACATAAAGTAGGCTCCTCCCTATGAAATTACCCTCTTATTGCTACTTTCTGATCACTGTAGTGCCATTTTGTGACATCACAGAGATTTTCAAGAATGGACAATATCCAAATACCAATCTAATACCTCAGCTGTAGTAAATAATCTTTGCATTCTCATTGTGACAGAAATATTAATAACCATGAGGTCTAAAGAGCTATGGTTTATTTTTGGCATTTTAAACTTCTGCAGTTGAGATTGGATAACTAGTCCTGAATATCATATTAGCTCTGTGTTCAATTACCTCTCGCAGGTTTGTATTTTTCCCATCACTCAAGAAAATGAAAATCAGAGTTTTATTTCAAATATTTTAAAATTGCAGTTGGATTTGGTCTACAAGTCCATCTCTTTAAAAGAATAAAATAGATGACCTCATAAATCAATATATTCCTCGTCACTTCAAGAAACAGAAACAGAGATAATGTAACAAAAGCTGCTTTCATTCTGTCTCTTGCTCTAATGGGAAGAAGAGCATTTGATTTTATGGTGCATCCATTAGCAGAGGGATGGAGATAGAGAAAAAGATTAAAGTAAAAGGTTGAACACACGACTAGGAAACATGTCAAGCAGCCAAAGAGCATAAGATATCAAAAGATATAAAGCAATTCAACTTTGTGTACTGCACTTAGGTTGCACTTTAGCTTTAGAGTTTGTCTCCGATTTTATTCAAAATATACTTAAATTTGGGGTCATTCTAGATAGAAGCTCCATTTATGAGGTATAGTCTGAAAATGGGCATTCAGATGTACAAATCACAAAGACGTCCCCAGAATCATTTTAGAAACTGGGTATGTAGATGTCCCTAGCACAAGCATGTTCATGGACCATGGGGGTGGAGAAGAGGTGTGGCCTGTGTGGAACAACAGAGATGCACACCTGGCTCTAGTTGTTGAGGCATATATGTCTATATTTGCTCCTGACCATGAATAAGGTGCAATAAAGTGCTCGTTTCTTGGCTGCAATGCTTCCAGGAGTAAGACCAAAATGGTTTTCATCGCCACCATTAATATTTCATGCCAAAGAAAATTCTATGTAAATATATACTCCATACATATTACAGGCCCACTGCTTTACATCTGATTATCTGAAATGACCGGCCGGGACATGTAAGTTTATTAACATAGTTGCTCCCCTTCTGAAATACCCTGCATGGCATGTCCAAGTACCCATTTCTGAGGCCATGAAATTTGGGGATGTCCACATTTGTGAAATGATCTACACCCAAGCACGTACCGAGCCTTGCTAGCTGCACAGGCCTGTAGCCAGAATCAGTTACTGGGATGTTAATTTGTTTGTAACAGAGACTGAGTGATTTCAGAAGGTATTATAGGGACCTCCATTCACTGCTGCCACTCCCCCAGAGCTTTGGACGTTGTGTACTGGACATCCCAGATTCTTCCTAGACGTCCCTTCTAAAATCCCACTTATGTTTATTTCAGTTGGCTCAAATAGGTTTGCACTTAATTAGTGTCAGTCACTTTTCACAGCCTTTGAATACAACATTAATAATGTAAACTGGTACATATCTCTAGAGGTATAATTGGAATTTTCAGGTGATTATAATTTGGATACAAAATATATGTGCTAAATAGAATTCTTATTTGTTTTTACTATTCCGTCATCAAAAAAGAACGGTCTGTCTCATAATTAAATTTAGGAACATGGTCATTAAAACAGATTCTGTGATATAGATTTTTGAGGCATGGTTGGTGTCTTGTGATACCTTAAGACCAATGGGCCTCCTTCAGAAAAACCTTGAGGAGAACCCAAAAGGGTTAATT
The DNA here is from genome assembly GCA_033557465.1 of Ichthyophis bannanicus. Lineage (NCBI taxonomy): Eukaryota > Metazoa > Chordata > Amphibia > Gymnophiona > Ichthyophiidae > Ichthyophis > Ichthyophis bannanicus. The sequence goes on along the minus strand of CM066040.1, from coordinate 223,461,891 downwards.
TAGTTCTAGTTGTTTTGACCTCCAGGAAGCAAATAGCAGTGAAATACTGGAATTTTGTAAGTGCATATTGTCATAGAAGGAGTTATTCAGCAGCATTATATTTTCTAACATTCATAAAGATTTCAGGAGGAATCCCGCATGGTGCTTTTTTGGAGGAAGAAGCAAATCAGCAGTACTCCTTCATTAACATGTACTCCGCTCATTAGTGGTACTTATAGAATTAAGGTATGCTCGCAGATTAAAATGAGAGCACATTAGCGTGGCGGAATGTTAAAATGGCCGATGCCTTCCGAGAAGGGACAGGCAAGTGTGGTTAGGTTGGGAAGGGGAGAAAAGGGGATGGAGGAGTCAGTGGGAGCAGCAGATGGACTTGGAACATGTGTAGCATAAGGAGAGGTAGGCTGTTTAGGTGCAGTTAGTGTAGGTGGTCAGGATAGCAGGACTGGTGGCAGTGAAAGTTGTTCTTTTTGCCCTGCGGTTAGGGTAAATAGGAATGCAGATGAACTGTGAGGAAGGGGTTATGATTGCAGCTAGGGGTGAAGGGTAGAGATCCATAAGCCCAGGATTGGCCTTAGATAGAGGTATGGGGCAATATAGAGGGATGAAATGGAGACTAACGTGGGTCACTTCTGCAAGTCTGGGGCTTGGCTTGGTGTCTCTGCAGGCTATTCATGGGGAGAGGTGTGAAAGGGTGAGGGCAGTCCACAGGGCTCTTGAGAATTTCTCTGTGGCTAGTTCAGAACTGGTTAGCAGAGTGAGGTTGTGGAACTGGGTGAATTGGATGGCACTGTGTAAAAATGTTGTTGATGATGTGAGAAAGGCCGACCAGGAAAGCTTTGGCTATGTTGCAGTTGTTAAGTATTGACAGTGTTGAAATAAAGCTGTAGCCATGTTTTCTGTCACGAGTTGCATTTTATTGAGTTTTTATTTGCCAGACTGTTGCATGGAAGGTGTGTGTGTGCTTATGTTTGTGGCCTATTTGGTAAAGTGTGGTAAGATGTTACAGTTACCAGATTTTAACAGCCAAAATTAATGTGTGGTAACTGCAGTCTCCAAGTGAACTGTTGCAGATGTTCCCAACACTTCACCATTCAGATAACACATAAAAAAAGTTATTTACCATGTTTTAACTGGTTCTTTACCACATATTAACTGAATGATAGATGACGTGATAGAATTAGCTATATCTATCCAGGTGGTGTTAACTGCATCTCATTATGGGAGTAATTTTATAAGGTAGTGCCTACTTTAAGCATGAAAGCAGATGCTTTAATTGGTGCTATTTTAGTCATTTGTGCATGTATGTGTCAAATTTCCTTTGGGGCCCATCTGGACGTCCAAAATCTAGATGGGCCGGGAACAAAATCAGGTGCAACAGGCCTGGACGGGCAGGACATGCCCCAATTCATGCCTGCTATATGCCCAGCCCATACACATCCCCTGAGGTTCCTGCATGGAGCCCGGTACTGTGGCATCCAGTCGCCATGGCGCTAGGACCCCATGCACAAGTCCTGATTGCCGGCAATCCCCTCAAGTGCACATTTCCCTGTGGCCCGACCACTGATCTGGCCTGCCATGGCTGGGATCAGGCGGCGGGCCACTGTGCTGCGATTCTACTCCCACGGGGACGACTAGTCCCCGCAGGAGCAGAATCGGGTGCATCCCCGGGCTGTCCAAATGTCTAGACATCTAGACGGCCTGGGGGGACACATGTCTGAATGTGCCTCAATGTATATATAACAAAGAAATTGTGGAAAGACTATGCTGCAAATTAACTTTGATACAGCATAGACATTGTAAACAATATGAGGGTCATTCTAAGAAGTTTAGTTGCAGTTTGGATGTCTGCTGACATGCACGTGGACAACGAAATCACAGACACGTCTCTGTAACCATTCCACAAATGTCGTTCGCAGACATCTCCAGTACGGGGACATTCAAGTAGGCATTGGGTGTGGCGGGGGTGTGGCGGAGGTGTGTCTGGGAAGGGCCAATGGATTTACATGCCCCCGTTCAATCACAGAAGCAGCAGAGCCGTCTGCAGGCACCTGCATGTTTATTCCTGCTCCAGGCACAAATAGATAGCAGGAAAGTGTTTGTTTGCACCTTAAAACATTCAGAGAGTGTAGAGAAGATGGAAAAAGAAGTGTCTAGCTTTAGATTACAATGTCCCACACTGAGATTTGAACCCTGGCCACCCAGCTCTTAAGTTACAACTCTAACCAGTATGCTATTAGACTTTTGGTTCTGAAATCTCCTCCTGGGAAAGTCTAAATAGACATTTTATACACGTGCATATTGGGCACACTACATTTCTGGAATTGTGCCTGAACTTCCACTTGCCTGCCTTTCTTTTCAGACATTCTAGCTTTCATGTCCCATTTGGAATGTGCCTCTATGTGTGTGTGACTGAAGGATTACAAAGACTATAACTTGTCCATATAGGGACCGGAAAGGTTAAATGGGACCAAGTTTACAAATAACAAAGCATGTCATTACACTTTTAGTTATACTGTAAAATGATTTAGTCATACCAAAATGATTTAAGGAAAGAGATGTTGAACATAAGCAGAAAGTAAATGCTGAAAAAACCTCCTGTAAAATGCAATGATAGGAACAAAAGTGGTATAAAACCAGGAATGCAAAATTGCCTCACAGAGAGGCCCATTCTCATCGGGACCCGTCCAGAATCTGGATATGATCCTGATTCTGATCCTGCGGGGGCTGTACCAGCCTGGTCCTTTTTAACATTTTTGTAAGCGATATTGCAGCAGGACTGAAGGGTAAGGTTTGCCTCTTTTCAGATAATACCAAAATCTGAAATAGACACACTGGAAAGTGTGGATAATATGAAGATGGATCTAGCGAAGACTGAAAAATGGATTAGAATGTGGCACTTAAGATTCAATGCAGGATCATGCATTTAGTCTCCAACCTCCTCCCCCCCACCCCACCCCCCAGGAAGCGGTACAGGATAGTGGGTGAAATATCTCTATGCATGAATGAAGAGTTGGGCCTACAGGTGACTGGATCTGATAGCCAAACAAATAGAAAAATGTGACAGCAAAAGCCAGAAGAATGCTTGGGTGCATAAGGAGAGGAATGGTCAACAGGAAGCAGAAAGAAGAAAGTGATAATGCCTCTATATAAGTATCTGCTGAGACCTCAGTTGAATTACTGTGAAAATATGGAAACCATATGTTCAAAAATATATAAGCGAGATTATGTTGATGTAGAGAGTGGCTACTAAAATGATCAGTTGCCTTTGTCATAAAGCTTTAGGGGACAAGAGAAGAGAGATATGATAGAGATATTTAAATACCTCTGTGGCATAAATGCACAGGAGGGGGGTGTCTTTCAATTGAAAGGAAGCTCTGGAATGAAGGGCATAGGATGAAGTTGAAAGGGAAGTAATCTGAATTATTTTAGTTCTTTTTGAAAAGGGTAGTGAATGCATGGAATGGCCTCCCAGTGAAGGTGGTTGAGATGAGAACTGCGTCTGAATTTAAAAAAAGCATGGGGCAAGCACAGGGCAAGGACAGGACTATAGAGCTTAGTAGCTGATACAGATAGGCAGATTGGTAGGCCATAAGGTCTTTATCTGCCGTTAATTTCTCTGTTACTGTGTTTATCATTATTGCCAAGCAAACCCAACATTACCTCTCACACCAAATCATATGTTCCACTAAGGACAAGATCTAAAATAGATCCCATTTGTCAGATCCCAAGCCAGCTGCTCCATGAAGCAATCATTTATTTCATCTATAATCTTTAACTCCTTAACCTGTCCTGATGAGACATTCACCCAGTCAGTTTTGGATAACTGACATCATCATTTTTCTCAAATTTATCTTCCCTGATTTCTGCTAGCATTTCATTATCTTTTCATTCTGGCCAGGCAGACAGCAGCATACTATGACTACTATTCTTTGTCCCTTCACGTATGGAATTTCTATTTCTAAACTGGTCTGAGTGTATAATAGGATACCTATTTCAAGCCAATTTTGTAAGTTATCAAGCCAGTTAGATGAGTGTCCCATTCTTCTGTCAACACTCCATGCTCATGCCGCCAGGTAGAAATTCAGATTTTCAGTAAAGGGTATAAAAGTAGATGCATTCGCATGCTAGAACCTCCAAATAAATACAGTAATGGAAATTTTGAAAAAACTTTGAAGAGAAAGCTAAAGGCTCATCGATGATGATAGGCTGGGACTGTCCCCCCATTGTGCCAGGTTCAGTTTCTCCTGGACGCGAGTTGTTAAGTGTCACATGACAAAGCGGGGTGCAGAACAGCCAAAGATGTGCATAATAACAAGCCAAAGGCACCCACAAAGATCCAAGTCAAGAGAAGGATCCTGATTGAAGAGCCACACAGTTAAAAGGGTGCTGACAAACGAACATGGCATTTTAGGAGGGTAAAGGTCCTACCATGACAAGCTTAAGCAGTGCACCCGCAAAGTTTCAAAGCAGGAGAAGAATGCAGAGTGGCCCAGAAAAAAATCAAAGCACACTGGTTACATAACCATGCAACAAGAAGGGTGGCGTGAAGCATCCAAATGAACAGGGGAGGAACAAAGGGCAGCAGTGAGACAAGAAGTGAGAGCAGTGCCAACAGAATCATTCAGGCAGTTGCAGCAGAGAGAGGCAAGAGAAAAGGGGGATTTCCGGGGGGGGGGGGAGGGTGTTGGCTTATTTATTTTTTATTCTTTTTTTTTTTAATTTTGCCATTTGGGCCCACTGGAAATGTCACAGCAGGCCACAGAACAGCTGTGCAGATAGGAGCAGGGTTTGTGACTGCTGCAATACAGTTCTGGGCCACATCTCAAGAGCAGAACTGGCAGGCAGCAAAGGGGCAGATCGTGACTGAAACGGCAGGACAGTGAGACTGGCACCAGCAGCAGAGGGAGACTTTTTTGAGTTCTCTTTTTGTTTTATTTCCTTTCTTTTTTTTTTTTTTTGTTTGTGCTTTGTTTTTGTTTTGTTTTTTTATTTCTTGATTTTAGGTTTTGGCATGGGGGATGAAAGGTAGCCACTGGAAATGGGCACCACCCCAGAGATACTGCAGTGCAAACTGTCACAAAAATAGATAGTTGATGCATTAAAGGCAGAGTGTCAGCAACTGCTCCTCTGTATAGCTCTACACTCATTCGTCCATCCAGTCACATGAAAATGAAGAGAAAGAAAGTCTGTCTTCAGAAGCACTAGCTTTTTCACCAAGTCCAGTGCTAGCCATAAACAATGTGGAGTCACAGTTCCAGTGTCATGGGGAATATCTATTCACTGAGCAGGCAGGAAATGCTCTGCAACCCTAGCCAGGTCTGGCCAGACTGCTATTTATGTGCCCAGCATGCGAAGGGATCTGTGTGCATGACCTCAATGGGCTCTGCAAGGTAGCAAGTCACTGAAATCCATCCAATGGGAAGTAGTACAAGATCATTTAAAAGATTCTGCAAAAGAAGTAATGAGACTATACAAAGGAGAGCAAACAGATGTGGAGCATTTATTCCAAAGATTACTATGAAACTTTGGAGATAAGACTCCAATTAACCTTTGAATGAGGACATTTTACAAAAGAAGGCAATTGGCAGGGGAGTCCATAAAAACATTTGGGTGTGATCTTCATGAAAAAATGTCTAGTGTCATTGCTAGAAAACTTAATGCTGTCCCAGATGTGGAAGAAGTCTTAAAGAAACAATTGGTAACAGGTTTAAAGGATGATAGTCTACACTGGGAGATAAAGAAAAAGAATAAAGATAATCCAGAAATGTCTTTTCAGCAGTTACTTGCCGCAGCTATTGAGACTTCGGAAGAAAAAGAGGGTTTATTCGGTGAAAGAGAGAGGGAACGAGGAGTTCAACTACTCTCAAGAAAGAATGCGGGTTTGGTGAGAGCAGCTATTGGAGAGATAGATCCCACGCTACAGGCTATAAGGCCATTAACTCAAGTCTGAGTACAGGAAAGGAGGTAAAGCTACAGTTAAGAGTGAGAGGTCTGTGTATAAGGGAACAGAAGAGACAATTGGAGAAGAGCGTAAATTGAGTGGAAAAGTGGAAAATAAAACAGAAAGTCCACCATTGTCACCCCAAACCTTCAACTTCCAGTGGAGGAGTGAGAGTTGTACAGATGGAACATTCTGCAACCGAACAACATTTCAGCAACCTAAGCTGTAGGCCCCAGACCCATTGTTGAAATCCAAATGAGTGGAGTATCAGTAAAGTGCTTAATAGACACTGGCTCAGAAGTTAACACTATCGCCGCTGAATAATTTTATAAGAGCATGGCTGAGAGCAGAAAATTGTTAATGGCTGTTGGATTAAGCTCACTGCAGCAAGTGGCCTAGAGATTCCAGTGGTGGGATGCCTGGAAACACAGACTGAGTGCTTTGGATAGAAGATTCCGGAGAGCTGTGTTTTTATCATTAGGGATGACCCCTGGGAGAAGAGCCAAGGGGAGGAAGCTGTCCCGGGTATAATAGGAACTAATGCGTTGAAAGCTGTGAAGGGACTGCTGTGTAATTTCGCATTGCTAAAGCCATTTGAAAATCGGGCTCGGCAAACATAGATAAGAACTCAGGTGCAAATCCATCACCAGTTTTTACAACTCCCAGAAGATGTGGGACATGTTAAATTAATTAGAAAAAGCAACTGTGCGAAAGTGCAATAAACATGGGCAAGCCACTTAACCCTCCATAGCCCATGTTCCCTGTAAAATAGTTATCTCCAAGTTATAATGCCCTGTTCAATGTAATTTCAGTTTGTTCAATGTAAATCACACTGATGCAGAATAGCACGGTATATAAGAGAATGTAAATAAAACTCTTTATTCCTTCCCTTACAGAAACTGTGATACCGGGAATGTGTCATTCAGTGGGGAAAATTAGACTGTTGTTCAGTTTAAGTAGGACCTTTGGAGAAAGTAGCCTTGCTCAAGCGACTGAGGGATGAGCACCAGTGAGAATTCTGAACACCAGCCTAAGAACTGTCCACCATAGACCATGGGTAAAGGTGGTAAGGCCTGAAGAAATCAAATCATCTACAACAGTTAGCTGAGCTTTCAGGAGACAGAGTGTCAGTGGCAGATGCAACTAGGGTTGCCAACTTTTTGAAAGAGAAAAACCCGCCACCTGTGGCTAATCACTCTCGGCCCATGCCCACCCCTACCCTGCCCTTTCCCCGCCCTCACCCCACCCCCTGCCCAGCCTCACCCCACCCTTACACCACCTCCTGTCCCCCAAAAAATTGCAGAGAGGGCAATATGCAAACTGAACACTTCCTTCCATCAGCCTATTTCCGGTCCCAGTGCCCCCTCCCCATTACGCAGTCACTTACCCGTACTATTCCCAGGTGTCAGCTCCCTTTGAGCCCCCTCCTTACCTCCTCTGTCAGCTCCTTTCCAGCCACCTCCTTCCCCCCTTTCAGCTCTCCTCCAGCCACCTCCTTCACCCTGTCAGTTCCTTCTACCACCTCTTTCCCCTTGCAGCCACAGCTCCTGCTTTTTACAGAGCAGTGGCTGCAATAAAGTTAAAAAGAAAATTAAACCTGTGCAGAGACTTCTGCCCCCCTAGTGCAGCTTCCCCCCCCAGTGTAGCTTCCCCTCCCTCCTAGTGCAGCTTCCCCCCTAGTGCAGCTTCCCCCCCTTAGTGCAGCTTCACCCCCCCTTAGAGCAGCTTCACCACCCCCCTTAGTGCAGCTTCACCTCCTCCTCTTAGTGCAGCTTCGCCCCTCCAGTGCAGCTTCACCTCCCCCTCTGAGTGCAGCTTCACCTCCCCCTCTTAGTGCAGCTTCACCCCCCTCCAGTGCAGCTTCACCTCCCCCTCTTAGTGCAGTTTCATCCCCCCAGTGCAGCTTCACCCCTCCCACATAGTGTAGCTTCGCCCCCCTTAGTGCAGCTTCACCCCCCTTAGTGCTGTGCTGCTGCTTGAACCCCCTTCGTGTTGCTTCACCCCCCTTAATGCTGCTTCCACCCCCCTTAGTGCAGCTTCACCCCCCCTTAGTGCTGCTTCCCCTCTTAGTGCAGCTTCACCCCCCTTAGTGCTGTGCTGCTGCTTCACCCCCACTTAGTGTTGCTCACCACTTAGTGGTGCTTCCACCCCCCTAGTGTTGCTTCACCCCCCTTAGCGCTGCTTCCCCCCCCTTAGTGTTGCTTCCACCCCTAGTGCAGCTTCACCACCCCCCTTAGTGCAGCTTTATGTCCCCCTTAGTGGAGCTTTGCTCCCCCAGTGCAGCTTCACCCCCCTTAGTTCTATGCTGCTGGTTCACCCCCCCCCCCTTAGTGCTGTGCTGCTGCTTCTCCCCCCCTTAGTGCTGCTTCACCCCCCTAGTGCTGTGCTGCTGCTTCACTCCCCCCCTTAGTGCTGCTTCACCCCCCTTAGTGCTATGCTGCTGCTTCACTCTCCCCTTTAATGTTGCAGCCCCTCCTTAGTGCTGCTTCCACCCCCCTCCTTAGTGCTGCTTCTGCTTTGCCCCCATGCAGCTGCTGCTTCTGCTTTTTACAGAGCAGCTGCAATAAACTTAATTTGAAAAGGAAGAGAAACCTGAGGAGCCCTCCTGTCATCCTTCTGCAGCCCCTGAGGAAGTGATGTCAGAGGGGGAGGGCTCCTCACAGGTTTCTCTTACTTTTCAAATTAACTTTATTGCAGCCGCTGCTCTGTGAAAAGCAGAAGCAGCGGCTGCACGGAGGATCGATCGCGGATCGCGTTCGCGTTTGCGCACTGCGGGAGAAAAGCCGTTTTTTTTGCTCTGGCCGCTCCCGATCTCACGGCCAGAGCAAAAAAACGGTTTTTCAAGGGCAGGTTCTGTATCTGTGCAGGCAGCCGGCCTGGCCATGGAAAAACCGGCCTGGCCGGCTGAAAACCGGACGGTTGGCAACCCTAGATGCAATTACCCTGGAGAAATACTCTTCAGATATTCCACAGACAAAAATTGATTGGGAAAGCATTAAAACAATTGTTGCATAAGCATTGCAAGATATTTTCTGAAAGTTATCAGGATTTAGGATTCACTGATGTAATACAATATACTGTGATCAAGGGGGAAGCCAAACCAATTAAGCAAAGGTACTGAAGAGTGTCACTGCACATCTACAAAGAATTTAAGAAGCACATACAAGATCTGATAGAAAGGAACATTCTCCAGAAAAGCTAGGTTTTCTAGCAATGATTCTAGACCAGTGGTTCTCAACCCTGTCCTCGGGACCCACCTAGCCAGTCGGGTTTTCAGGATAACCACAATGAATATGCATGGATACATTTGCATAAAATGGAGGCAGTGTATGCAAATCTCTCTCATACATATTCATTGTGGTTATCCTGAAAACCCGACTGGCTAGGTGGATCCCGAGGACAGGGTTGAGAACCCCTGTTCTAGACATTTTTATACCCTCCAGAGCTCTGAAAATCACTTTTGTACCTTTATTCTGCGTTATTACACATTTTTCAAATTAAGGTACTGTCCCTTTAAATTAGCACCCCCTTCCCCCCTCCCCCCCCCCATGGCTCTTCCTTAAATTCCCTCTCTCCAGCCCAGTCCTTAAAAAAAATTCCAGAGTCCCAATCCCACTCGGTCAAACTTCCTTAAATAGCTTGGACACCGTCACTTTAAATTTAAAAATAAACATAGGGTTATATATCCCTAAATCCCCTTACCTGAACCCTATATTCAAATCCTATTACTTTAAAAAAAATGTCCTACCTTTATTTTTAACACTATGGCCCCTTTAAATCAACTGGAGCTCAGCAGAGCACTGCTCTGTTGTTTCATTTTACTTCGCAGTTCCATCGGGTGAGGAGCTCTTGCCTCCAGCAACTCCCCAAATCCTCTGGCCAGCCCAGCAACCCCATAAATCAGATCCCCAGCACTTCAGGACACCCAGGGACCCAGTAAGCACAGTTTTTATCTTTAAATAGGTCCCTGGCACCACGGAACCCTATGGCTTCTTCCAACTCATTTTTATTTTATTTTTTTTTTACATTTAAAACTCTGCCGGCTGCCTCTCTTCCACGCCCAGTGCTGAGATTGAGCATCGGGGGAGCCCAATGACACTGCGGGGGACATTTTTAATCTTTTAATCACATGGCCTGCTCCAGAACACCGCTTTCTATTGTGGCCTACTCCAGAGGCCTTATCCTGCCCCCAGGCTCCATTTCCTGGACCCCGGGCTTCCACAGCACCGCGGGACTTCAGGTAAATTATTGTATTTAGTAGGTTAGCCAGTCTGCTACTGAAGACATGTCGACCCTTCTTGGACAGATGGACACCATCTCTGCTCTGCAGCCCTTGGAACATCATCCCATGGTCCAGGAAACCAAAACACTCTCAATGACACTATCCACTCAGCCATGCAATTATCTCCAGGCAGCACTAATCAAATTTAAAAACCATAAAGCCAAAATAGAAATCACAAAAATCAGAAATGGATTTAAAAAATAAACAAAATAAGAAATATAGAGGACTTCAAATACTGTAGAGTAGATCTTAAAATAGGCCCAAACAGAATCTCCAGTATGCTAGCCTCAAGGGATAGATACAGATATAGCCAGTTTGTATACTAACCTTCCACAAGATTGGCACTTCTAGACCTTCCACAGCTCATGTACCTTACAGCTGGTTTGTCAAATTGCTGAGTTGGTTCTCCATAGAAATTATTACATCATCATGGGGTGACTATGGGTGCAATCTTGGCTCCCTCAGTAGCTTCACTATATGTGGCTGAATTTGAATAGAAATACTTGCCTGATTCCGTGTACAGTTCGAAGAGCTGCATGTGGAAAGGATACTTGGACAATATCTTCATCCTATGGAAGAGATCTGACGCTGAGTTGCTTTCTTTCCATTCATGGATAAATGGGCTAGATGAGAATCTTCAATTCTTTTTAAATGATCATGCTACGTCTATTAACTTTTTGGACGTTCATATTGAGAGAAGTATGGATGCTGTTCAAACTTCTATCTCCCGCAAACCAGTGAATTGAAATGCTTATTTGCAGTTTAATAGCTGTCATCCTCTCAAGCTAAAAGCTAGTCTTCCAATCAGTCAGCTTTTATGAACTCATCATATCTGTTCAACAGAGGCAACTTACAACTTTGAGGCTCTGACGCCAAGATTTTGTTTTTTGGGAAGGGGCTATCCAGTGTCTACTATTAGACAAGCTTACCTTCGAACTAAATATTCTCAGTGTGATCTATTACTGCAATATAGACAATCTGAACAAGATGATACTCTAGTGTGTGTGCTGTCATATACAGTACATTGGGTGTTTATAAAGTGGTGAATGTCATCCCTAAGCACTGGAAATTTTAGAGTTTACATCCCTGTTTGTCTGAGATACCTCATATTGCCTTCAAGTAAGGTAAGAATTTGGGGGAATTACTTACCAATTTTGTGGGTCCACTGCTGATGATTCCCAGATACCTACCAGCCACTATTCCTGTGGTAAAAGCAACTGGTGTATGTATGCACCTACTGGACCTAATTGGACTCACTCTAATGGGAGAACTTATTATTCTAAACATTGTACAACTTGTGATACTGAGTGGGTGGTCTGTATGATCAACTACCCCATTCTCTCATTTATGTGGGTCGGATCACACGGAAGATACGCTTACATCTGACAGAACACAAAAGTCATATAAATACAAAATCTTAGTCTGCCCTGTTGGTCTCTCACTGGTTGCAACATCAACATCAGCTTTTTGACTTATGTTGGCATATTCTTGACCACTTGCCTTGTTTATGGTTGGTGGTTAACAGACTCAACTTGCCATCTGTGAACATACTTGGATGTTTCGGCTTGGTTCCATAGAGCCATTTGAACAGAGGTGTTGATTGGACACCTTTGTTCTGATTAGCTGCTCTGACCATGTGATTGCTTTAGAGCCTTGTTAATATCCTTTGAGTTTCAGTGATGAACGCAACATTCATCCGGCTTGAGTTTGCTCTCGTTGTACTGGATCTTCAAATTTTGGGCTTTCTCCCCTGATGCAGCTAAGTTCACTCTTTCTTATCGAAACACAATATTGTGTTGGGTTATTTTGGGTTTATTGTTAAACTTGTGGCTATATTTTATACATTTTATACATTCTTCACATTAGGTGTAGATATGGACCTATGATGAATATTGAGCATACTAGTATTGGCCCTTGAGGCTAACATACTGGATGATCCATTTGGGCCTATTTTAAGCTCTACTCTATTTGAGGTCCATTATATTTCTTTAGTTTTTTTAAAAGCTATTTTTTATTTTGGGGATTTTTATTTAAGGCAAGTCCCTTGTGTAGGACAGTAAAGGAATTTTACCAAATAAGAGTAATTTTCTAAAGTTCTGCAGAATTTTTTTGAGTTTCACTGAATGACTACTCAGACACAATTACCCAATTAAGCTACTTTGAATTGTGTTAAACTCCATAATCTAATGTCTTGTCTCAGTGAAATTAACTAAGTAGCTATACAATATGTTAAATTTTAAGATATTATTTAATTAGAAATACTGTTTAAGATAATTACATTAATTATTTGCCTCCTTGATGGACTACTCATTTATAACATATCTAGACTTTGTATTGAAAGAATGAACCCTAGAAATAAATCACAATAAATCTGAATACAATATATGATTAATTTTCTTCTCTCACGCATTGAAACCTCTCCTGGGCAAGAAAACAAGCTAACCCCATGGAGGCAGCATGGCAGTCTTATGATTATGGTGGTTTGCTGCGGTGCCTTACGCTTGAGGGGTCAGTCGCTCTCCTCTCCAGGCCAAGGTCTCACGATTCACAAGACTTCAGCCAAAAGAGCAGAGTGACCAGCCCCTCGAGCATGAGTCACCATGGCAAAACAGCATAATCATAAGTTTCCCATGCTGTTTCTATGTAACTGGTTGGGGTTGAGGGGGTGCACTGTGGTGCATATCACCATGCTGCATTGGGGGAGGGGGACTAGGAATGCCACTGGGCACTTACATTATATAATATACCTCTTGGATAATGTACTAATGGCTAAGAAGCAGAACATACTCTATGTTGATTCATTCTGAACATCAAATCCTATTCACAATTGCCACTTGTGATAAAATTCAGTGGTTCAGCATCAGTTCATCAAAAAAAGTAGGTCAGGAGTAGAAGTAATAAGCAAATTCCATCTGAGTCCACTGTTGTAACCTTTCATATCCAGGAGGTCATTTTAGACTGCTTGTGTGACTCTATATGCTATAAACATGTAGACTAAATCACTACAAAAAATCCCCCCAAGGGCCATGGAACACTGCCAGCCCCTAATCATCAAACGGGTTGAACAACAATGGATTTTTTAACTGAATACTGTTTCACCAAAGGGCTTGAACTTAGAATTAGACTGGTATAGTCTTCTGTGATGTCCTGGCCTTCTGGGTGGTGTTTGCATGTTCATTGCTCTCAGTCCCTGGTTGGTTAGGCAGTAAACATGTGATCTGTGGTGATGTCAGATGCCGGGGTTTTAAAGGACCTCCATTTGGGGATTCCCTTATGTGCAATTTGATGTTTGAGGTGGGATAGAGAAACCTGAAGCAGGGTCTTTGAAATATGGTGACCCGAAACGCAGGACTGTGTTGTTTTACCACCATTGTTGTTACGCTGCTGCGCTGCATTGGGGATTCAGGTAAGTACTTCTTGCTTTAAGTTCAAAAATTTCAGCAGTTTTAAATGTTTTACTGCATCTGATTAAAAAGGACACAGACCTCCAGTTAATGTATTCTTGCCTGGAGGTAATTTGTCCAACAAAAATTATATTTAGGAGGTCAGTAGTATACCGAAACCTGCTATTTTTTGTCTTATTTGATAAACATGTAGACGGCAATTTTAGAAAGCCACTCTTTGGGTGTAGATCCACAGCAGTTTCCAAAGGGTCATGTTCTGGGTGGGCCAGGAAAGTATGTGTTCATTTTTCAGTTTTACAGTAGAAATATATGAATACTTCTGAAAGTCTAGACTTCAGCATTTATAACTGCTCTAAGGCAGGTGAGTCAGGTAACTACACTGATTAAGGAGTTTCGTACTGGGCTGCCTATAAAAGTATAGCATTTGTATTCTGCTGACATCATATCATTTTTCTTTTATGTGTATGTTCTACTATGCTTTCTTTTAAGGTGTACATTACTGATGTATATTGGCATCAAATTGGCATCAAATTGTTGTCTACCTTCAAGTTTATCTCACCGTTCTAATTGTCTCTTATGCTGACATGGTGGTCTTTTGCAGTGGTCTGTTGCTTAGCACCTTGGGTGAATCTCTTCATAAAAGCAGTTAATAAATCAATCAATAAATAAAATGACCATTCCAGCTGGGCATGCAGCACTTGCTTGCATATTCCCACGTTTCCTCATATATAGTTTATCAAAGACTCCTCATTCAGGAGATCATTTTAGTCAATACATAGAAAGGTGTGAATGCTCCAGCTTGGACATCCCATGTCTCCGAATTGACACAATGCAAAAATCAGGCTCCTGGCCTCTATATCAAATAAACTTGCCAAGTTCTAATCAAAATCTAGGGAAAGGTATATAAGACAAGAAAGAAAAAAGAAAAAAAACACTAATGTAGAGTTCTAGTGGACTGTGATGGGGTCTATGAGTATTGCCTATCAGAGGGATTTTCAAAAGCCCTCTTTAGGAGAGCCTGAAGTCCAGAGTTCAAGGCTGGGAGGGTGCAGCTCCCAGGGAGAGGTTAAAAACCCAGCAGGCTACAGGAGGGAGAGAGGCCCATGGAACCAGAGGTCCTTTCCAATAAAGCAGTGTGAAGGTAGGAGCTTTAACTGGGGCTAGAGGAAGGGCTGGGATAACCAGGCTGTGAAAGTTTGAACAGCTGGGACAGAATAAAGCTAACATTGTTTTCTTGACTGCTATTTGTTCTGTCTTGTAAACAAAAACTCCTTTCCACCATATGCCATGCTACCACATGGAGATATTGGTTTTGGAGAAAACTGACAGCCAGTTATAATACATTTCAAAGAAGCAAACAAAAACAGAAATTGTATTACATTAGCTTTGAAGACCTCAGAGGTCTCTTCTGTAGATGGCATCTAAAGAAGAGGCCTCTGAGGTCTCGAAAACTCTTGTAGTACATCTCTTTGGCTGATCTTTGAAAAATATGTTATAAAATATATTATATCCTTTGGGACTTGTAATTTCACACAGTCCCCAGTTGTGAACCTGTTTAAAAAACTATTAGAAGAAAGATCAGAAAAAAATAGTCATGGTAGTACTTCATGCTGCTTGTATAAACCTGGAAAGTAAAATCAAATGCCTTCAAAAATGTTTAAAGACTAAGCAATGGTCAGCCCCAGGAAAAGGCGTAAAATGACTGTAAAGTAAAAAACAATCTATTGAGAAGTCTAATTACAAAGGTGGGCTCATGTTAGTGTGTGTGTAAATTTACCATGTGGTCCCACTAAATAACCTAGGACCTGTGCTAACAGTGCACATTAACGGTGAATGAACGCACATTAACGTTAGCACACCTGAGCAATGACCATCAGAATGTATTCAACTGAAATAATTGCCAGTAAACAAAGATATTTGGGGATATCAGCTTATGTTGGGGAGGGATGATGAGAATATGGTATGAATATTTTTATTGCAATTATACGGTTCTGTGCACAGCTTGAGAAGGTCTTCTGAAACAAAAAAGCAGTATAAAAGCTTTTAAAAAGATACCGATAAGGCTGCAGGGTCACGTACCTCAAGGCCGCCGTTAACTGGGGGGGGGGGGGGGGCGGCGGCATGGTGCGTGTTCCCGGCATGGTGAAGGCATGGGAGCAAAGGACGTTGGGATGAGGAGGCCACATCCTTTGAATGCATTGGCTCCCGCAGAGTGATTGAGTGACGTGGGAGCCAATGAGGGGGACGGGATGCAGCAAGGGTTGTGAGAGGCAAAAGCCAGCGGGATGACAGTTGGCTGGGGGAGACGAGGCAGTGAGGTGGCTGGCGTCCCACCCTCCCACCCCTTTTGGGTTGGGGAGGAGTTGGAGAGGGGGGTTGCAGCTGGGGGGGAAGCGGGATCCCGGAGGTTCCAGGGTCCGGAGCCGTAGGCAATACTCAGGGCGGGGGTGGGGTACCCCCGACCCAGACAACCCCTCGGGGCTTTTGCTAATAATATGGTGACACCATAAGAGGGAGGATATGCATATAGCCGTGGGCTGGGACATGGCGGAAGCGGCAGGGAAGTCACCATGCTACTCACATGGCTGGTGAGGCCTCGTCCGCTGACGGAAGCATGATGATGTGGGTTATTGGAAATGTTGTTGATCAATGTTAATGGTTAATAAATCTGCAACCAGTTTAATTCCCAAATTTGTGGTAGTGTTGTTATTGAAAAGGGGGTGGGGGTGAAAGTGGAAGTTGGGCAAAAGGGGGCAAGGGGGGGCAAGGGGAAAACAGGAGCACTGTGTCTGCCGTACCTCGGTTAATAAGTATCTATGATAAAGTAGTTATTTTCGAAAAAAAAAACCCCAAAAAACTTTTATTTCAACATACAATAATTGAACTCCACTTAAATGGCATCATTTAGTGAAAATCCATTGCAGAGACTTTTAAGTAGGACCTGTACATACATAGGTATAAAATCGCTGAAGACTACTCAGGCCCTGACTGTGTTAATATTTGTGGCAGGGAAAATTATGCAGTTCAGGATGTTTCATTTTAATATGGGGACCTTTTACTAAAGTGCGATAAGTACAACCATCCTGTGTTACCTGGGGTGTGCCCAGCATTATTTCCTGCAGTTACTACACTGAAAAATACCTTACAATACATTAACATACTTAATGCCACCTACTGAGGTAATGTTAAGTGCACCTGCGCTAACTACAACACTGTCAGCGCACAGTAAGCACCGTGCACTAATTTGCAATGTGTAGTCTGTGCCCACTCTCCACCTACAACCTGTCTGTTTCCTGCCCCGATGCATGGTCAGCAGTTAATGGGGGAATTAGCCCAAGGTAACTGTAATGCTAGCGTGGTAACAGTCACCCATACTAACTGCTTATCATGTGTTAAAGCGTGCATTATTTCTTGGTGTACTTTAGTAAAAGGACCCCTATGTTATAGTTCTGATGTCTAGTTTTACTTAATTTGTTGTTTTTTAATTGTTGTTTGTATTATTTAAAGTATTATTTTATGTTTTGTGCCTGTATATTGTACTTTTTTGTACTTCGCTTAGCTGCATCTAGGGTCTGGAGCAGATAATTACATTTCTAATAACAAACAAAAACTCTGAAAAGTGGCCACTGTAGAAATTTGGCTGGTTTAGAGATCTGAATAAAGCAGCACATATCCGATCTTGAAGCCACATCCTAGTTTAGGCTTCTTTATCATTGTTCATTCTATGTCTATTATTAGATGCCTACTTATCTTTATAAAATAGGTTTAACATAGGCCTCTTAAAACATGCTTTAAGTAGGTGCCCCATGATAAAGGTTTGCTCAGAGAACTGTAATTAAGATGAATGTGGACAAAAACATGAAAACCTCTATATGAAATAAGGAAAGATTTTGAAAATATAAACAATAATCAAACATTTTTGTGACCATGCATATCCTTACATCCAACCAAACCACAGAACTACCCCCCCCCACAGATATACCTCTCAAAATATATTCCACAACTCTCCTACAAACAACTCTATCCCATACTACCCTCCCACAGAAGCCCCCACGCAGTCAGTACAGAGCAAAATGGTAGAAACCATTATAAAATTACTGATCATGTATATAGTTATGTTTAATGGGAGAAAGCCAACATTATATTTTTTGAAGGTGTGAATATACAAGCAAACAAATATGAGACAGTTATAGTGTATCTGGATTTTCAGAAAGCCTTTGACAGGGTCCCTCTGAAAGAATTGGCCAAATTAAAAAGTCATGGGATTGGAGGCTGTGTAGTATTGTGGATCAGGAACTGGTTAAAAGATAGAAAGCAGAGAGTACGGCTAAATGGTCAATTTTCTCAATAGAGAAAGGTGAATAGTGGATAGTGGAGTACACCAGGGATCAAAGCTGGACTCGCTGCTTTTTAACATCTTCATAAATGACCTGGAAATAGGAACAAGTGAGGTGATCCAATTTACAGATGAGACAAAATTATTCAAAATTGTTAAAACCCCAGATGATTGTGAAGAATTGTAAGAGGACCTTGATAAACTGGAAGACTGAATGTTCACATGGCAGATGAAATTTAATTTAAGTTCAAAGTTATGCACCTAGGAAAGAACAACCCAAACTGTGATTACACGATGCAAGGTTCCACCTTAGGAACCACCATGAAGGGAAAGGATTTAGATGGCGCATTTAGGGATGCCAATGCCAGCCTTGGCTCCTCCCTTTGCTGCCTGCCCTTGCCCCTCCCCCCGCTTATTTTTTCATTTCCCTTGGCAGTGGTGGTGGCAATGGACCTCCACCAATTAAAAACAAAAAAAACCTTGGGTCTTTCCAACTCTACGCTTGCATGGCTGATCTGGTCCCTCCCTCCTCAAATGCAAGGATATGTCAGAGGAGGGAAGGATCAGACCAGCAATACAAGTGTGGAGTCGGAAAGACCCATTCTTTTTCACCACTGCCTCTGCCAAGAGAACATGGAAAGCGGCAGTGGGCCAAGAGCAGGCCGGGCAGGCAGCAAGGAGAGGAGCCAGCTGGACATAAGGAGGTGGGGTAAGATGGGGAGATGCTGGCCATGGGGGGATAGGGGCAGAAGGGCTATGCTGGCCATGGGGAGATGGGGCAAAAGATAAAAGCAATGTCATTTGGGCAAGGGGTGCCAGGTTTGCATGGCACACAGGGATCATTTATGGCTTGGTATGGCCCTGCTAACGCTTATAATATGGGAAATTAAAATTTGGGATCCAGAGGCTGTAAGGGAAGAAGCTAACTTGGATATAGTTATGATGGGCTATTATCTATTTGGGAAAGAAAGGGAGGAAGACTGGTGCTTTCTGTAAAAATATTGTTACAGGGCTTTCAAGGTAAGGAGGAGACAATGTGAGTTAATTTAGAAACATGGAATGAAACATTGATTTATATTAGTCTAATATACAGACCTTTCTTACAGGCAGGAGAAATAGAGGTTTAATTAAGACATTCACAGTATTGCTATGAAATGAGACATGCTATTGCTAGATGACTTCAATTTGTCAGGTGTTGATTGGGCATCCCAGCTGTAGCATCATCTAGAAGTAGATCTGTTCTAGCAACTGGTCCCCATGTAGAGGGAACAATACTGGATCTGGTATTTACAAATTGGTGAGTGTTTCAGATGATATAGTGGATGATCATCTGGCATGATCACTGGATTGTGTGGCCAGGGCCAGCCTGAGGGTATCTGGCACCCTGGACAAACTTTCAGCTGTGCTGCCCCCCTCATGTATGCCCCCCTGCTTCTAATATGTACCTCCCCCAACTATGATCCCCCTGCCATGTTGGATTCCCAGCTGCTGCTGCAGGGCTGCTCTGGTGCTATACTGCCATCATGCTCCCTCTGATCCATGTCCAAATGACCACTGAAAATCAACTTTGTTACCATGCTCCAGAGCCAGTTGCATTGATACTAAGTAAAGATCTCACATGCAGCCCCATTGTTCTGTCCTCATGGCTGCATGAGAGATCATTTCTTCTCTTTGTTTTTTGAGGGGTGGGAACAAGTCAGAGAATTGCTCAGGCAGCCAGCAAGGAACTTGAAAGAACTCTGCTGGGGAGTCAATCACTCACAAGATTGCTTGAAGACAGGGTAATTCAATTAAAAAGAGAAGAGGTGTGAGAATATTATATAAGAACATAAGAGATACCATACTAGGTCATACCAAAGGTCCATGAAGCCTAGTATCTTGGTTTCAACAGTGGCCAAATCAAATTCCCAAACGGTATATAGATTCCGCAATGTTTATTCCAGGGCTAAGCAGTGGATCTCCCTGGTTCTCTTTAATAATATTTAATGGACTTTTCCTCCAGGAACTTGTCCAAACATCTTTTAAACCCAGCTACAGTAATAGCTTTTACTACAGCCTCCGGTAATGATTACTCGTAGAGTGAAACAATTTTTTCTCCAATTAGACTTGAATGTGCTATATTGTAGCTTCATTGCATGTCCGATAGTCTTTCTACTTCTTGAAGGAGTAAACAACTGATCTACATTTACTCATTCCACTCCAATCATTGTTTTATAGACCTCTATCATATCTCTCCTGAGCAAGTTGAAAAGTGTACACGTGGAGGACGATTCCGAAGTGTGCACGCCTGGACTGTCAGAACACCTACAACTTGGATGGGGCCAAGTTGGACCTGATTACACAATCATGGGATCTGTACATACCCGCAATTGAGGACTCAGGCAGTTAGATGGCCTGGCATGCACAGTATTCTGCTCCCTAAGATGTCCCTTGGGCTGCCTGTCCTCACCAAACATCACTCCGTCACCATAGCACTAACACATTCAGCCGGAGTTGCAGAATGTCCAGTTCGAAAGCAGCCCTGGCACACTGATGTCTAACCCTCAGCGGGGGCCTTTAAGGCCTGGATCAGGCAATGGTTACTGTCCTGTGGCATCATCATGGGGTACAGCGGGCTGCAGCCCTCAAACTGCACAGTGACTGGCACTTATTCCTCACTCAGAATGGAATAAGCCGGACATCTGTGTTGCTGCCAGTGTGCTTACAGAGGCCTGTCCTGAATAGCCTTTTTATGTCACGGCACCTGGCCACTCCCTCGCTCTGCCCCTTCCCACCCATGTACAGCACTCCCAGCACAAACACTGTGTATGTGCAGGGAGCACTGGCAGCAGAATCAGGTTTAGGAGCTGAGCGTGGGTTGGATGTCCAGCCTGCACATTGAACCCTACTATTCATGCTATGGAATGCCCTGCTTAGTGTAGAGTGTTTTCTCCATTTGCAGAATCAAGCATGTGTAGGCTACATGTTTGTGTGTGTGTGTCATGTTGACTGCCAGGGGTTGCGTGTATATGTGTGTGTGTGTTTGTCATGGGGAGTGTTTGGGCATGCATGTATGTGTATGCTGGTGTCTTTGTTCTTGTGTGTCTTGACAGTTGTGTGCATGTACAAATGTGCATGGGAGGGGCTGTGTGAGCTTGTATGTGTTAGTGTGTTTGGTGGGTGTTTATGTGTGGGTCTAGGTGTGTCGGGGTGGTTGTGTATCCATGTGTGCTGGAGTGGTAGGCGGTGTCTGCACTTTCCCCTGTCTTCTTGCACCTACTGCTCGTCCCTCCCATCCTTGTGCACTATTCCCATTTCCTATTTATCACTTCTCTCTCTTACACTATCCCTTTTCCCCTCCACCTCACTCCCCATTTACTCTCCCTTTCCTACTAGCCAACTTTGCACTCTCTCAGGCCTTTCACTCCCTGCCTTCCCTTTTCCCTTAATGCACTCACAGCTTCATTTACTTCTCTTTTCTAACC
The DNA here is from genome assembly GCA_033557465.1 of Ichthyophis bannanicus. Taxonomy (NCBI): domain Eukaryota; kingdom Metazoa; phylum Chordata; class Amphibia; order Gymnophiona; family Ichthyophiidae; genus Ichthyophis; species Ichthyophis bannanicus. The sequence goes on along the minus strand of CM066040.1, from coordinate 223,440,464 downwards.
CTGCTCTGCCACTTTCCTTATCTTCCACCCTTAGCACTGCTCCTTCCCTTATGCCCGACCCCTTTCTTTCATGCTAAATCTACCCCTTCCCTTAAGCTCCTCCCTTATCCACCCGCTTCCTTTAAGCTCCTTCTTCTTTCAGTATTGACCTTCTCCTCAGAAAGCAGCCCCAGCACTATGGCAGAATTAAATGAAGGAGAGAGAATCCTCACCCGATGCACCGGTAATTCAATCAATGCTACTAGACAAAGTAGGACTGATTGAATTACTGGGTGCATTGGCAACATTGGGTGAGTCATCATCCAGCAGCACACACACCCCTCTCTTTTTTTAATTCAATTACCTTAAAATAATAAGTTTCTTTGAAGTTGCTTTCAGGCAGCCCGGACAATCCTTCGAGTCCTCTGGGAAAGTTCCTCACAGAGGACTTTGAGGATTGCACAGGCTGCCTGCAAGGAACTTCAAATAAACTGATCATTTTAAGGTAATTGAATGAAAAAGAGGAGTGTGTGTGCTGCTGGATGGTGGCTTACTTGATGCTGCAGTGCTGCCCCTAAAATTCTGATACCCCAGGCGACTGACTAGTTTGCCTAGTGCTAGGTCTGGCACTGTGTGGACATAGGTGGACATAGCTCACTCAAAACTGAAGGTCACTCAAAAGTGAAGGTTCTAGAGTACAGGAAAACAAAATTCGTCAAGACGGGGGAATACTTCAAGGAGTCAAAGCTGATAGGGACCATCTAGGGGAAGTAGAAAAGCAGTGAGCAAAACATTTTTGTTAGGAATGTAAATATAAGTAAGAGGACAAAGAGGGCTCTGTCATTTTCAAAATAGTAGCCAAAAAAGTAAGGAAAAAGAGGTTGATGTTTTTAAATGACAAGAGATTACATAAAGGCAAGCCACAATATTTGGAAAAGATAGGAGAAGTTATAAAGTAGTGAGGCAAGCAAAAATGCAAATGTAAGAAAAAAATAGTCAATAAAATACATTGTTGATTATACTCACACATAGAAACATAGAAACATGATGACAGAAAAAGACCACATGGCCTATCTAGTCTGTCCTTCCATAACAACAACTACAACAGTCCACTTTTTACCTTTAGAGATCCTCTGTGTTTGTCCCATGCTTTTTTGAATTTAGTTACTGTCCTCATCTCTACCACCTCCACTGGGAGACTTTTCCACGGATCCACTACTCTTTCCATAAAGAAATATTTCCGCATATCACTCCTGAATCTATCCCCCTTCACCCTCATCCCATGTCCCCTCGTAGCAGAACTTGCTTTCAATTGAAAGAAGCTCTCTCCCTGAACATTTATGCCACGGAGGTATTTAAACATCTCAATCATATCACCTCTATCCCGCCTTTCCCCTAAGGTGTACATATTAAGATTCTTCAGTCTGTCCTCATATGCTTTATAATGAAGACCACTAATCATTTTAGTAGCCACCCTCTGCACCGACTCCATCCTGTTCACATCCTTTTGAAGGTGCGGTCTCCAGAATTGCACACTATACTCCAAATGAGGTCACACCAAAAACTTATACAGAGGCATTATCACCTCCTTTTTTCTGCTAGCCATTCCTCTCCGTATGCACCCAAGCATCCTTCTAGCTTTTGCCGTCGCCTTTTCTACCTGTTTAGCTACTTTAAGATCATCAGACACAACCACGCCTAGGTCCCGCTCGTCTTTAGTGGACAAAAGTACTTCACCCCCTATACTATATTGCTCCCTTGGATTGCTGCAGCCCAAATGCATGACCTTACATTTTTTAAAATTAAATCCCAGCTGCCAAATTCTAGACCATTCGTCAAGCTTAGCTAGATCCCTCCTCATGTTATCTACCCCTTCCTGGGTGTCTACTCTATTGCAGATTTTGGTATCATCCGCAAAGAGGCAAACCTTACCTGAAAGCCCTTCCGCTATATCACTAACAAAGATGTTAAAAAGAATCAGACCAAGGACAGATCCCTGGGGCACACCACTGATAACATCCTTCTCCTCAGATTGAGCTCCATTTACTTGTACTCTTTGTCACCTCCCACCCAACCAATTTCTAACCCAAGCAATAACTTTAGGGTCCATCCCTAGGGTGCTCAGTTTGTTTATAAGTTGCCTGTGAGGAACAGTGTCAAAGGCTTTACTGAAATCTAAATACACCACATCTAGGGCTCTCCCTCGGTCCAACTCCCTGGTCACCCAGTCAAAGAAATCAATCAGATTTGTCTGACAAGACCTGCCTCTGGTGAATCCATGCTGCCTTGGATCCTGTAATCCGCTGGACACCAGAAACCTCACTATTTTCTCTTTCAGCAGCGTTTCCAATAATTTACTCACTACCGAAGTTAAACTAACTGGCCTGTAGTTTTCAACCACATCGTTACTTCCGCTTTTGTGTAAAGGCACCACATGAGCCTCTCTCCAGTCCTTTGGCACCACTCCCGACTCCAACGAGGCATTGAAAAGGTCAGTCAGTGGAGCTGCTAGAACGTCCCCCAAGTTCCCTCAGTATTCTCGGGTGTATCCCATCCGGTCCCATCGCTTTGTCTACTTTAAGTTGAGATAGTTTCTCACGAACACAGTCTTTTGAAAATTGTTCAAGATGTCCTTTGCTTCTGTTCCTATTTGTGGGTGTTTTCTGAGGTCCTGCTCCTGGTTCTTCATCTGTGAACACAGAACAAAAATATTTGTTAAGCAATTCCGCTTTATCCTTATCAGCTTCTACATATTCCTCCCCTGCACCCTTGAGTCTGACAATACCACTCTTGTCCTTCCTCTTCTCACTAATATATCTGAAAAATGTCTTATCCCCCCATTTTATTGCATTGGCTATTTCCTCCTCCTTTTGAATCTTTGCCTTCTTGACTACTTTGCTAGTTTCTCTAAGTTTTTCCAAATACAGATGCCTGTCTTCCTCTCTCTGTGATCTCTTGTATTTCATGAAGGCCTCCTTCTTTTTCTTCATTTTTTCAGCTACTTCTTTCGAAAACCATAGCGGTCTCCTTTTCCTTTTACCTTTATTTACCATTTTAACAAAAAGGTTGGTTGCCCTTAAAATATCCCCTTTCAGTTTTTCCCACTGTTTTTCTACGTCCCTCAGCTGTTCCCATCCAACTAACGACTCCCTGAGGTATTGGCCCATCTTCGCAAAGTTAGTCTTCCTAAAGTCTAAGATCCTCGCCTTTGAATGGCTTCTAACAGCCCTAGTCCTGTAAATACACACTGTATTTAAATACACACTGTAAATACATTATTTTTTGCTACTTCTTGCTGATATTCACAGTTACCCTATTCTACTTCAATATGTTTTAGTTATAACCGAGGTATCCGGATGCCAATCCCTTGCCTGCCATCAGCCTTGACGGCCTGCCACCACTCCCCCCGCCCCCCCCCCCCCGTCCGTCACCCAGACAAACACACACATGCTGGAATTTGTAAATTGTGAACAACTTTAACCTACTTGGATCAACTATCAATAAAGAAGCAACAAGCAGTCAAGAAATCAAATGACGCATTGCTCTTGGCAGAATGGCTATGAAAGACCTAGATAAGATTCTCAAGAGCAGAGATGTCTCTCTCCATACAAAGATTTGACTTATTCAAGCCATGGTATTTTCAATAACATCATATGGATGTGAAAGCTGGACAGTGAAAAAGACAGACAGGAAGAAAATTGATGCCTTTGAATTATGGTGCTGGCGGCGAATATTGTGTATACCATGTACTGCCCGAAGAACAAACCAGTCAGTACTAGAGGAGATCAAACCTAAGCTTTCTTTAGAAGCTCAGATGACAAGACTTCGACTTCCATACTTTGGACACATCATGCAAAGAGAGAGATCATTAGAGAAAGACATCATGCTTGGCAAGATAGAAGGTCAACGCAAAAGAGGAAGGCCGGCAATGAGATGGATTGATACAATCACAGCAGCTACGGGTACCAGTCTGTCAACAATGAGCTGCCTGACTGAAGACAGAATACAATTTAGGATAGCTATCCAAAGGGTCGCCATGAGTCGACTCCGACTCGACGGCACTTAACAACAACAACATTTTGGTCGCAGCTTTATTAAATATATTATAAAACCATCCCCAACATGGGCCAACTCAACATTCATAAACCCCAATATCTGCCCCCCCCCTCTATTTCCGGATGATGCATCATCCACCCCCGTATTCCCCCTACCACCCGCCTCGCCATGTTATTAGCAAAGGCCGGCAAGTTGCCTTCCACCGGGCAGAGACCCCAACCGTGCTGTCTCTCCCAACCAAGGAGCCCTGCCGCTCCCCTGCAAAGCGGCATCAGCCTCAAATGCCCCGCCGGGTCGGTGAGCGCCAGCTCGCTACCCCGCCCAACCGCCGGAACGGCTCGACAACAACCCCCCCTACCCAGCTGCGACGACCCAGAACCCCCAATAAATTTTTATATATATATATATATATATATATATATATATATATATATGGGAGGGTGGGAAGGGACACCTTTTTGTTGCAGTGCAGAACGAGGAAGAGGGAGATCACATGCCGCGATGTCCCTCTCATGCCGAAACCACGCCCCCCCCGTCCAGCACCAGCACCAATAGCTTGCCCCCACAACGCTGACGTGGACTCTTGGTGCCGGCATCGCACTTATGCCTCGCCTCCACCCCCGCCCCCCATGAATCCCCGCCATGCTGCAGCCGCAAGGGATTTGGGCCCCGGGGACCCAGTTACATACCGGCCTTGGGACCCGGCCCTGCGGCGCGGTGGGATTAACCGAGGTATCTGGATGCCAATCCCTTGCCTGCCATCAGCCTTGATGGCCTGCCACCGCTCCCCCCCCTCCATCCATCACCCAGACAAACACACACACGCTGGAATTTGGTAACAATATTTTGGTCGCAGCTTTATTAAATATATTATAAAACCGGCCCCAACATGGGCCAACTCAACATTCATAAACCCCAACATCTGCCCCCCCTCTATTTCCGGATGATGCCCCCCCCCCACCAGCCATTTCTAGCAAAGTGGTGCATCATCCACCCCCGCATTCCCCCTACCGCCCGCCTCGCCATGTTATTAGCAAAGGCCGGCAAGTTGCCTTCCACCAGGCAGAGACCCCAACCGTGATGTCTCTCCAAACCAAAGAGCATTGCCACTCCTTTGCATAGTGGCATCAGCCTCAAATGCCCCGCCGGGTCGGCGAGCGCCAGCTCGCTACCCCGCCACCGGTGCAAGGTAGACCACTATCCTTGCGCCGCCCCCACCAATGAAAGCTGCGACCAACACCAACCTTCCAGGGCCTCCTGCCAGTCATTTAGCAAAAGATCTTGTCCCACCGGGGCCAGGTGAACCCCGTTGAGACAGTACAAGCCAGCACACCTGACTTCCGCCCAAGGGTGGAGCACCTGCAACCCGCCCATTTGCTGAACCCACTGCCCCATCTGCCTGTTGATTTTGACCAGGCCCCGCGACCACCGCCGCTGTATCCAGCAGGAAGGGTGTGGAACTATGTCCGACCAGACAATGGCCACATTTGGAATTAAGTCCCGCACCAAAGCAATGTCTCTCTTTACAGTTCTGCTGATCTGCCGGCATGACCAACTCGCCAAGTCATTGCCTCCCAAGTGAATCAGTAGCCCGACCGGCCACCGCCGCTGCGGGAGCTTCACCTGGACAAAGTCCAAAAGTTGCCACCATCGCATGCCACGTTGTCCCATCCAACACAGCCGCACTCCAGCATTTGCCAGTCCGAGGTGAATGCCCAACGTCCGCACGCCGCCCTTCGCTCGGCCCAATAAACGAAGGAATGGCTGATGATTCACCAGTCACCAGAGGAGGCACCATCTGAAAGGACAAATCGGACTGCCACCAGCAGGCAACTCTGCAATAGGAAGGAAACTGTTAGTACCCCCCCATTTTCCCCCCCACCCATGCCAAACCGCGATGCGGTCGTCACACATGCACCTCCCCTACACCAGCCCCGCACGGGCCACCTAAGGGTGAACATACCCTTCGTACGCACCGGAGCGCCACCTGCCGATCCGCTGGATAACCCACCCATCTAGACCCGCCGCCGCCGCACTCATGGCCGCCCCAATCCGGAAAGAGTGCGAGCCATAGCTCCGCTCATCACAACCCAAGAACCGCAAAGCCAAATGCAACACAGCCGTGAACTGGAACTGCGTTACCGGCCTGCCATCCTCGTGGATAAAGAAATATCCGTGAACCCGTGCTTGCTGCTGCAAATAGATTCAATGTAACACATTGAGGGAATGTATTTTAAAGAATTAACTTCTTCCCTTCTTCTTATTCACTCACATTATATTAAAATTTTCACCCGGAGGAGTACAGAATACAAGGATCATTGAATATGATAACAGTGATTTACAGCTTAACGGATAGTAGTTAATAGCAAGAGAGGGGTATTATATAAATCACAGTTTGAAGAAACTATTTTGAGGAACCCTTGGAGAATTTCGCTAGTTTTTACCATACCCGCTAGCTGTGTTATATATCACTGAGGAGGTCGTTGATGTGATTTAGCATACATATTCCTTTGTAGACAATTTGTCCAGGGAATAGGAGCTAATCTGAGACCTCTGGGTGAAAATTTTAATATAATGTGAGTGAATAAGAAGAAGGGAAGAAGTTAATTCTTTAAAATACATTCCCTCAATGTGCTACATTGGACGTGTTTCTATTGTTCATACTGAGAAGTAAGCCGTTCGTAAGAAGACCAAATATTTTACACGTGGCTGCAAATAGATTGGCAAGGCGTGCACCAGACAGGAGGGCAAGGGAAAAATAGCGCTCAATACCACCCAGCCTCCTTTTCCCAACTGATCCGTCTTGGACCGCGGGATAAAAATATGTACTTGAGATGCCTCAACCGTCACGTGCCCAAAATCAAGACCGTCAAACGCGCCCCACTTCAAGGAGCGAGGCACAAGTTCAGACAAGCGAAACGCCCAGAAAAATGCTGTTGCAAAAAGTGCTTGAAACAAAGCAGCCTCGAAACAAGAGGCCGCGACACGAGGTAAGGCCTCGCAAATCCGAAGCAACAGCTCATGGGAAAACCGGGAGTTGCCAGTCCTGTGATCTGGGATGCGCCCTGGCCCAACCTGCCTCAGGTGCTTGACTAAAAACGATACCCTGGGGTTCCTCCAACCGGCCGCCTTACAAAAGAAGAAAAACCCGGCCAGTGCAGCCATGACTGCCGACCGAGCCCAACCTTCCCTTTTTGCCCAAAGCATGAACTGCCCAACTAGCCCATCGGGAACCCTCCCCCCAGTCCACCCACACGCCCGCACAAACGCACTCACCTGGGCGTATCCTACCCGATACTGTGCCCAAGTACCAGACGCCACCGACGAGGACAGCAACGCCATCAAGTCGGGATCCCAACCCTCCAAAGATGCATTGGGACCCTCGCTGCCATCTCTTCTGCCTCCGGAGCCAACCGCCAGAACTGCATCCACTGGAAACGGGACAGAGCATCAGCTATGGAATTCTGGGAGCCCGGCACATGCCGCGCCCTGGCAGTGACATTCAGCCGCAAGCAAGCAAGCACAAAGATCCGCATCAAAGCAGCTACCCTCGGACACCGTGGGGCGTGCCGGTTGATAACCTCACACCAGAACACCACCCGTCAATATCGCAGATGCTCCGGCCACACCCAAAGAGCTACAACAATGGGAAAAAGCTCCAAGAAGGTGATATTGCGGGTCAAACCGGACTGCACCCAGTCGCTAGGCCAAGGCTCTGTGCACCAAGCCACTTGACAATAGGCCCCAAACCCCGAACTACACGCCGCATCTGTGAACAAATGCAGGTCCGCATTTGAAAGCTCCGGCAGCTGTACAACCGAGCAACCATTAAAACCGGTCAAGAAGGCTTCCCACACGCGCAAATCCTCATGCATTCCTGCCAACACGCGAATCCGGTGATGTGGAAGATAAACACCAGCCATGGAAAGCGACAACCGCCGCGCAAAGGGACGCCCCATCGGCAAAACCCTGCAGGCGAAATTAAGATGACCAACTAACGACTGCATGACCCGAAGGGTAATCTTATCCGACGATCCCACTAACGCCACCAGCTCCCAGAGCCGCTCGACTTTCTGCTCGGGCAAGCGTACCACCATACATGCGGTATCAATCTCGATCCCGAGGAAGGTAAGACGCGTCATGAGCCCCAGGGTTTTGTGAGCCACTATGGGAATACCAAAATGCCCAGCCAAGCGCAGAAATGTCTCCAGAAGGTGGGCGCAAGTGCGCGCCTGACCCGGCCCGACAAAAAAGAAATCATCTAAGTAATGCACTATGTTAGCGACATCCGCCTGCCTCTCCAACACCCAGTGCAGGAATGTACTAAAGGCTTCGAAGTAGACACAGGATATCGCACAGCCCATAGGCATGCACTTATCGAAATAAAACCGCCATTCAAAGCGGAAACCTAACAAAGGGAACGCCAAAGGGTGAACTGCCAACAAGCGGAAAGTCGATTCAATGTCCACCTTCGCCATCAGCATGCCGGCCCCGCACTGCCACACCAAAACCACTGCTGCATCGAAGGAAGCATAGTGCACCGTGCACTGGTCTCGAGGGATGTGATCGTTCACGGAATCTCCAGGAGGGCAAGAAAGATTATGGATCAACCGGAACTTACCCGGCTCCTTCTTGGGAACAACTCCCAACGGGGATACCGTAAACGAAGAAAACGGGGGCTCCGAAAAGAGCCCCGCCACGTGGCCTAACACGCACTCCTCCCTGACCTTCCACCGCACAACCTTGGCCAGTGACCGCACTGATCCAGCGTTTCGTGACCCGCCCCGCGCCGGCGCACCCCGAAACGGAATCCGAAAACTCTCCTAAAAACCCTTCAAAATCAAACTCTCCGCTCCCCCCCAGACAAGATCGCCCATATTGCACTAACCAAGGGCGCATAACATCAACTCTCACAGGCGTAGGGGCCAACGATACGAGAACCCCTTCACTTGCCTCCCAGTGGGGCTCCGGCCGCGCCTTTGCGACTACACTTAACGGCAGCATGTCCGCCAACACACAAACAGGCATGCCTAAATTTACAGCCGGGGAAGGGGCACGACGACTTATTGAAATGCCAACAGATGTCACCCCCCACTGCCCCTCCTTTGGCCTGAGTCGCCGCGGGGGCGGGCACTCAAAAGGACTGCGAACTTGCCATCGCCGTGGCCGACCCGAACTTGCTGCCTCCACCTCCCACCCCCCAACCCGACTCCTTGCGGACATTTGCGTCAGCCATAAAATGATGTCCTTCGTACCCCACGATAACTGCCCATTTTCCTCCATCATGTCCCGGAACTCCTCATCATAATTTAGCCAGGCCCACCTGTCGTGTGCCTGCAATGCGGCTAAGATTGCATCCCCATAAGCCAACAGTGCCCCATACTGCTCCGGGAAATAATGGCCCTACACACTGGCTAAGCACAGAAAAGCACGCGTCCAATTAAGAGTGTTACGGGATGCCTTCCGCACCCTGCCCGCATTTTCGTCCTCCTTCCGCTTTTTCCTGCTTTCCCCCGAGTGTTTCTGACCCTCGAGCAAGCGAAAAATGTCGATATACGTACGATGCTTGATCCGATGACACAGTTTTCGCGGCACACCCTCCCACAGCTCGGCGCAGTGCACCACTGAGGCCCCCCACCCCCACCCTTTCCCCCCCCCACCACCACAGAATCGGCAGAGGACACCGCTGAGGATGTCGAGGACGAGGAGGAAGAAGACACACGCCGGCAGTGGCGCCCACGCTTGCACTTCACCCTCGCCTTCCCACCTACTGGGCGTCCCGTCCCAGGGGTTTGTGCACCCCCCTTCACTGCCCGCGCCCCCTCCATACTCACCAACCACACCGGAGGGCACTGCCAGCTTGCCAACGGTCTGAACCCCCGCCTCCAAACCGGAGAACTCCGCCGCAGGACTTGTGTGCCATGCACCACCAGCCCGACCTGCATCGACCGAGTTCATCCCGGACAGTACACTCTGAGGGTCCTGCATAGAAAGAGAAGAAGAGAAACTAGCAGCACTTGCCCCAATAGCGCTCGGAGCAGCACCTGGCCCCCCCCCCAGCCCCACGTCGAGGGGCCGAGGTCGCCAGCTGCCCAGGCCGCCGAACCCCTACCCGAGACCCGCCCGGCCCCACCCACCCCAACCCCCGTCCATTCGGTCCAGCCACCTGCTAATGCCCCATTCCCCCCCATGAGCAGGTCCCATACGCCCAAGGACCCTGGGACCCAGAAAAACCAGGGTGCGGGAAACGCCCACCCTCCAAGCTGGGGGCAGACCAACTAAATGATGCAGGGGGTGAGGACACACCCAGCGGCCCTCCCATCGAGGCGTCGAGCAGCAGCCCAGAATCTGGAGCCACCGCCGCGCTGCCAGCGCCAGCCATTGGCCCAGCCGCCCCAACCCCAGCGAGGCTATCGGCCCCATGCACCCCCACTGTCATGCCAACCACATCACCTCCACCCCCCATTGAGAGGGGCACAGGCTCCCCAACCCCCGAGCTCTCAGGAGGGAGCGCAACCACACTGACCTGCGGAGCCCGACCTACTGCACCCTCGCTCCCTGCACCCCTGGACCTCCCCCTGCCCCGCCCACACCGGGTACCCCCAGCTGCACCGGCAGCCAACACCCCCCCCCCTGTCGATCTTCCCCTTGCTGGTGCCGCATGCCCATGCCGCCCTGGCCATTGCACACTAGCATCCGCCCCTGTGTCCCACGCCCCAGCTCTGACTCCAAGCCTTTGAGACCTACGGGCCATAATGCCCTCTCCCCCTTTTGCAATTCGAATTATCGAATTAAACCCTTTTTATTTATTTTATTTTATTTTTTTGAAGCAGTTATAAAACGCAAGTGAATACAAGCTAAACAGGTCACGTTCCCCTTTCCTGTTTTTTTCTTTTGGAACATCTAACACTGCTAGGCCTCTCAACGCGTTTGCCCTGCCTCCCCCAACCCAACAGCCCCCAATGGACCCCACAGAAGAGCACAGAACTTCGCCCACATGCCGCTGGCCAGCTGCCCAAAGAACTGACCACCCCTTTGAAAACCACACTCCCGACGCGGCTGCCTCCGTGCCCCGCAACTCACACCCCACCCGAGAACCCATGGCCTTGTCCCCACACCTCAAAATTCGCCGCAAAGAGCCCTGAACCCAGCACACACCTTTTTGTCGTGGCGCAGAACGAGGAAGAGGGAGATCACACGCCGCGATCTCCCTCTCACGCTGAAACCACGCCCCCCGTCCAGCACCAATAGCTTGCCCCCACAACGCTGATGTGGGCTGTTGGTGCCAGCATCACCCTTACGCCTCGCCCCCACCCCCGCTCCCCCCCATGGATCCCCCCGCGCTGCAGCCGCAAGGGATTTGGGCCCCAGGGACCCGGTTACATACCGGCCTCGGGACCCGGCCCTGCGGCACGGTGGGATATATGTATCTAATAAGTTATCCAGCTGTTTGATGTAATTGTTTGATTCTGTTCATTGTAAACCACTTTGATGTCTAGAATAGGGTTGCCAACTGGCTCCAGATGCGCCCGACACACTTGATCCAGTCCTAGGTTTACCCCACTGCATGCAGGGACATGTAGTTCTGATTTTTCCATTGCATTCCATAAGAAAAGCAAGACTACATGTCCCTGCATGCAATGGGGTAAACCCAGGACTGGATCAAGCCTGTCGGGCGCATCTGGAGCCAGTTGGCAACCCTAGTCTAGAAAAGATGGTATGCAATAGAAAACTTTTAAATACATAAATAAATAAAATCTGAGAAAAATGCCCCTTTTTTAGATATATTAGGAAGAAGTGCAAAGTGACATTTTGAGGCTCAGTACTAAAGGAAAAGAATCTATATAGTCTGATGAGGACAAAGCAGCATTGCTTAACAATTATTTTTTGTTCTGTATTCCCAGATGAAGAGCTGGGAGCTGGACCTCAGAAAACAAATACAAATAGAAATGAAAGTGAGGTAAATAAAGTAAGCTGTTTGAGGATATTCACCTTTTCAATGCTTTTTATTAGAGACAGGAACAGCTCTGAAGGACTGGAGATGAGAGCGGTTTACAAAAAGTGGAAATAAAGAAAAGGCTGAGAATATATGCTGGGTAGTCTGACATCATTGGTGAGTAAATGAATGGAAATGCTGCTAAAACAGATGATAGTGTAGTTCTGGGAATACAGTGGATTACAAGATCCAAGACTGAATAGTTTTACTAGAGATAGGTCTTGTCAGACAAATCTGATCAATTTCTTTGACTAAGTAACCAGGAAGTAGGGATGTGCAGGCCTAAAAATTTCATTTCATTTTGTTTCTATTTTCCTTCTTTTTTTTCCATTTTTTCATCTTCACTTTGGGTTTTTTTCAGTATTGAGTCTTATTGCGCAACAAGGCACAATATTGCCTAATAACTTGCACTGCTCACGCATGCATGAAAAATGCATACTGTTCACACATGCACAAACAGTGCATGCTATTGTGCAATAGTGTGCCCTATTAATTTGAAAAGGAAAGAACATCCCTCCCAGGGAGTTGGATCAGAGAGAGCGCTTGATACTTGCATTTTAGCAAAGCATTTGACAAGGTTCTGCATAAGTTTAGTTTCTTAAAATCTTGATATACTGCCCTTCTTGACATCAGAGCATTTTATAATATAACAGAAATTTCAGGAAAATGAAAGGAACTCTAATAAATAAGCAACTCGTAAACAAACTGAGTGCCCTTGGCATCGGATTTAAAGAGACAGACTTAGTCAAAACTGGTTGAGTGGGAGATGGCAAAGGTTAATGACAAATGAAGATCACATTGAGGAAAGGGGAATTTCCAGTGGTATACTGGAGGAATCAGTCCTTTATCTGGCTCTTTTCAACATTTTTATAAATGATATTACAAAAAGATTTTTGAGAAAGGTTTGCCTTTTTGCAGATACTGTAATACCAAAATCATCAACAGAGTAGGCATTCTGGAAGGTATGAATAAGATGAGCAGGGATCTAGCAAAACTTGAAGAATGGCTTAAAATTTGGCAGCTAAGATTTAATGCTAAGTATACAGGGTCGTTGGAGTAAAGTACTTCTTTGCCCGGAAGAAATTTGGGACTTGGGGAAGATAATATTAGGGTGATCAACAGGTATAAAAAGAAGTGGAAACAGCCAGAAGGATCCTTGAGTTCCTAAATAGAGGAATGGCCAGCAGGAAGAAGGGGCTGCTAGTGCCTCGCTATAAATCTCTGGAGATTACATTTTCAAAAGGATTTAAACAGTATACAGTTTATCCAGAAGGTGACTACTAAAATACAGTAGTTAGTGGTCTTTACCATAAAGCACATGAGGACGGACTTAAAGATCTAAATATGTATAATTTGGAAGAAAGGTGGTGTTGTTGTTAAGTGCCGTCGAGACGGAGTCGACTCATGGCAACCCTCTGGATAGCTATCCTAAATTGTGTTCGGTCTTCAGTCAGGCGACTCATTGTTGACAGACTGGTACCCATAGCTGCTGTTATTGTATCGATCCATCTCATTGCTGGCCTTCCTCTTTTGCATTGACCTGCTATCTTGCCAAGCATGATGTCTTTCTCTAATGATCTCTCTCTTCGCATGATGTGTCCAAAGTATGAAAGTCAAAGTCGTGTCATCTGAGCTTCTAAAGAAAGCTTAGGTTTGATCTCCTCTAATACCGACTGGTTTGTCCTTCAGGCAGTCCATGGTATACACAGTATTCGCCGCCAGCACCATAATTCAAAGGCATCAATTTTCTTCCTGTCTATCTTTTTCACTGTCCAGATTTCACATCCATATAATGTTATTGAAAATACCATGGCTTGAACAAGTCGAATCTTTGTATGGAGAGAGACATCTCTGCTCTTGAGAATCTTTTCTAGGTCTTTCATAGCCATTCTGCCAAGAGCAATGCATCGTCTGATTTCTTGACTGCTTGTTGCTTCTTTATTGATAGTTGATCCAAGTAGGTTAAAGTTGTTCAGGATTTCAATTTCTTCTCCTTCAATGGTAAACCTGTTGATTATGACAGTTGTCATGATCTTTGTCTTCTTTACATTAAGGTGCAGGCCCATTTTGAGACTATGTTCTTTGATTGTGAGAAGCAAATGTTTCTGATCATTTTCACTTTCAGCCAGTAATGTGGTGTCATCAGCATAGTGAAGGTTGTTGATGAGTCTTCCACCAATCTTCACACCTCTGTTGTCTTCATACAATCCTGCTTCTCTGATGATTTGTTCTGCATATAAATTAAACAGGTAGGGGGGGAAGTATGCAGCCTTGTCTTACACCTTTGCTTATTTTCAACCATTCTGTTTCTCCTTGTTCTGTTTGAACTGTTGTTTCTTGATCAGTGTACAGATTGTGCAAGAGTACGATCAGGTGTTCTGGTATACCCATGCTTCTTAATGTGCCTCAGAGTTTCTCATGGTTTACACAGTCAAAAGCTTTGCTATAGTCGATAAAGCACAAATAGATATCCTTTTGGTATTATTTAGTCTTTTCAAGGATCCATCTCACATCCGCAATGATGTCTCTCGTTCCTCGCCCTTTCCTGAACCCTGCTTGCACTTCAGGTAGTTCTTGTTCCAGGTATTGTTGTAGTCTCTTTTGAATAATCTTCAGTAGAATCTTGCTGGCATGTGGGATCAGAGCGATTGTGCGATAATTTTCACAGTCAGTTGGATCACCTTTCTTTAGTATTAGTATAAACACAGATCTTTTCAAGTCAGTTGACCATGATGTTGTCTTCCATATTTCTTGGCAGAGCCTTATAAGTATGGTAACAGCTGCATCAGATTGCTGTAATACTTCTGTGGGACTGCTATCAATGCCTGGTGCTTTGTTCTTTGATAAGGCTTTCAATGCTGCTTCAACTTCTTCTTTCATCACCAATGGTTCCCGATCATAAGGTACAGGTTGAAATGGCTGTTTGTCCACTTGATCTTTATCATATAAAAAATCTGTATATTCCTTCCATCTTTTCTTGATCTTCTCAGCATCATTGAACATAGAACCTTGAGCATCTTGTAACATTCCAATTCGAGGCTGGAACGTTTTCTTTAACTCTCGTAGCTTTAGGAAAGCCGATCTTGTTCTTCCTCTAATACTTTCTGCTTCTATTTCCTTGCATGCGTCATTGCAGTACTTTTCCTTGTCCTGTCTTGCTGCACATTGGAAATCTCTGTTGAGTTCTGTGATTGTCTTTCTTTCTCCTCTGGATTTAGGTTCTCTGTGTTTCTGGGCAATTTTCAGAGTTTCTTCCGTCATCCGTTTTGACCGGTTTTTCTTTTTCACCTTTTGTAGAGACTTCTCGCTTTCTTCCAACACAACCTTCTTGATGTCATTCCATAACTCTTCTGGAACTCTGTCATTTGTATCTAAAGCAGAAAATCGATTTTGCAGGCAGTCTTTAAATTCCAGTGGTATATTCTCATGGTCATATTTTGCTGCATTCATGAGTGGTTTGCTCTTTTTCAACTTTAGCTTGAGTTTGCATACTAGTAGTTGATGATCTGTACCACAGTCTGCTCCAGGATTTGTCTTTGTTGATGTTATAGAGCTTTTCCATCGTTGACTTCCACAGATGTAGTCAATTTGATTTTTATAGAATCCATTGGGTGAAGTCCATGTGTACAGTCGCCGCTTGTGTTGCTGGAAGAAGGTGTTTGAGATGAATAGATCGCTGGTCTTGCAGAATTCTATCAGTCTTTCTCCAGCTTCATTTCTGTTGCCAAGTCCATATTTTCCAACTACTTTGTCTTCTTCTTTGTTGCCAACTTTTGCATTCCAGTCACCCATGACTATCAGGATATCCTGTTTGCATGTTCTGTCAATTTCAGCTTGTACTTGTTCATAGAACTCTTCAATTTCATTCTCTTCTGCAGCTGTTGTTGGGGCATATACTTGAATTATAGTTGTGTTGATAGGCATTCCTCGTAGACGAATAGATATTAAGCGTTCGCTGACTACATTGTATTTCATTACAGTTCTTGAAAGTTTCTTCTTTATTATAAAGAAGAAAGGTAGGAGATGGCAAATATGCTGGAGTAATTTAAATGTATCCAGTGTATAAACTCACACGACATGAGTCTCTTTCAATTAAAAGAAAGCTCTGGAAAGGGAGTCATGGAATGAAGACTTAGGAGTAATCTAAGGAAATATTTCTTTATGGAATGGGTGGTAGATATATGGAACAGCCTCCCAGTGAAAGTGGGTCCGACAAGGACTATATTTGAATTCAGGAAGACATGGGACAAGCACAGAAGATCTCTAAGTGAAAAGAGGATATTGTAGTTGGTATGGATGGACAGACTAGATAGGCCACCTGTTCTTTATCTGCCATCATTTTTTATGTTTCTCTGTAAACAACTTAATACAATATAATGAGCAATGTATAATGCAATAAATGAGATATGCAACAATAAATAGGCTCAAAATACAACTGTGAATATTTGAATTACTGATCCTCATGCATACTTTTGCCCACATAAGGGGGTGCACTAAACAAGAAAATTTCACTCGAAAAAATATTATCTTATAACCACAATCTCTTTGTAAACCTCTTGCCACTGGTCTCAGATAAACGGGTAAAGTATGACACTTATTTATGGGTAATTAGTTCGCCCACTCTAGTGTCTGTTTACATCAATGACCTGTTTTTGCAAGTGGTTTTTTTTAAACACATTTTGTTGCTTTCATCTCATTATTTTAAATACGTTTTTCTTCAACTTTCTTCAACTTTATATAAAAGTCATTATATAGGCCATTCCACTTATCTTAAACATTGTAGAATGGCAACAGTTGACATTCCGTGTTGATACAAACAGAGGAAAAAACCCCAACGCCTCAATTTTGTCAGCGCTTCAGAGCGTTTCTCCAGTTGGGTTTCTCAAGGGGCACCATAGACTTGTTTCGTATCAAAACCAGACAGTATCCACATTTTCTCAACATAGAAGAGCTATTTGCAGTCACCAGCTCAGTTCATTAGTGGTTCTGTGTTAAGGAGGAAGACACCAAAATAATCTGTCCTGGATATGGAGTGGTATCTTAGCAGTGAGCACATTCTATGGCAAGCAGCTGGGATATAGTTGTACCATTATGGTGAAGAAAAAAGGGGTAGACTTCATGGGTAGATTGTTCTTTTTTTATTGCTATCATCTAGTATGTTAATTTTTCACTATAATTTTCCCTCTGCTCCAAAAGGCAGAGGCGCAGCATGTCATATTTGGAGAAAAAGGCCACTAAAAGAAGAGAAAGTTCAGAGAATAAAGATGACAAGATCTGAAAAATAAATATGGCTGCAGATTCAGCTATGACTATTCCACCATTCCAGGGTAAACCCCAGATCAACTGAACAAAGGGATGCTAAGATGCCTCACCTGTTTCACAAACTTAGCAAACGGGGAAAATAATGGCATTTCAAAAAAGAAAAAAAAACAAAAAACAGTTTTCCTAAAAATCAAAAACAGTTTTCAGACCGCACAAAAACTACTGAAAGGTTTTGGTAGCACCCAGCTCCAGATCACTGATCTTTCATTCTACATTTCCCATCTTTTATCCTTACAGTAAAACATTAAAGAATGAAAAAAACTAATGATAAGGTTTTGTTGCGGTATCATAAATAGTTTTAAACACACTGTTTGTATAGCAGTTCACAGTGTGTTTTAAGATCATATATTTCAACAGACAACTCAACTTTTTATTTATTCTTATTTTCTTTACACAGTGAGGGTCCAATATTCAAAGGTGTTTATGCTGTGTTATCTGTACGCAAGAAACAAAATAATTAGTGCCGCTATATAGACTAATGCCTTCTCATATTCATATGCTGCAGCATTTATCCATATAGAAAATGGGCAGAACAAGGGTTAGGGTCTGCATAGAACCATGGCATGTAAGTTAGTCCACAGAAATAGCGCTTCTAATTAGACATATGAATGGCAAAGCCATTGCTACTCAGACATATATTTAGCCATGCTGGCCCTTAGATTTATGCTTTGGTCAGCTCCGAATATTTAGAACATGGATTTCAATTAGTCGCTGACAGACCGGATATACATCTTAAATTTATATGGCATAGTTAAAAAAAAATACCCTGACACGCTGCTGTGACAATTCAAGTACAGCAGTCATTCACCAACTGCTCAAGTTTGTGAAGCTGATGTTTTGCCAGAACGAGCTACCTGCATCATGATGAGCGCTCCTTGGGCTTCGTTTAATTAGTTGTGTGAAGGTTTTGCAGTCACTGCATGGTAATTACAAAAATTAACAAGCAGTGAGTATAAAATCTCTGCTTTAGCTGTTGGGGGCATTCTTGGCATTTTTCCATGCAATAAATGCAAAACAAAAAGTAGGGGGGGGGGGTTATTCAACAGTGGCAGCCAGCACATTTAAAGTGGCTTTAAATTCACCCTAGATATTCAATGCCAGGGCCATATCTGGGTCCCAGCGTTAATATCCGGTTTGCTCAGATTGCAATTTTGCAATCCAGTCGGCGGCGATATTCAGCCATTATGCTGTCCTAACTTTAGCCGGTTAGGGTTAACTGGGCATTGGCTGAATCTCACTGCTGCCCAGTTCACCCAGGCTGCCCCTGCTCAACTCTTGAAGCCCCGATGCTAAGTGTTTAGCGTTGTGGAGTTGTGGTGTTTAGCATCCCAAAGCAGGGATATTCGGTGGCACTAACCAGGTTAGAGCCACTGAATATCTTAGTGAGCAGCACTTATGTAGCTGCATAAGTGTCTTTGAATATTGCCTCCCCCCACAGTTAACATGTGTTAACTTCCTAGCAGATATGATGTAGTTGCTATACATCTTAAGGTAGTGTTTGACTGTGCCTCATTAACAATGTGTGGTTGTTGTTGTTAAGTACCATCGAGTTGGTGTCGACTCATGGTGACCCTCTGGATATCTGTCCTAAACTGTATTCGGTCTTCAGCAGGTGGCTCATTCTTGACAGAGTGATAATGTGTGGTAATGACCTCTGTGCTATCTGTAATAAGCAGTTTCTGCCCATTCTGCACCTATTACGTGCCTCCTTCCACATTAGCTGCTAAAAGTGGGAAATTTCACCTGCTGTTAAGGCACTGAGGTAACAGTTGGTGTAGGCACATACGAACCCATTACCATGAGGTAATTCCCACATTAAACAGATAACCCAGCTCAATAAATAGACCCCCTTAAGTTTGACAGTGGTCTCTAGAAGATGATTTCCTTCTTACAAACAAAATAGTTTTTGGAAACGATGCTTTTTGTCAAGGACAGAAACAGAAATAATTTACGGTTACTGCATCAGTGCCAGCACTTCCATGAAGCCAACTAGGGGGTCACCTTGAGCGTTGACATCCCTGGGGCGCTCCCATGCCAGCCATTGCCACCCCTCTCGGGACCTGCAGTGGCCTGCAGTGGCATTCAAACCGTGACACAGCGACTTGATTGCTGAGGTGCTGCCCGCTATTTTTTGCCACTTCTGGATGCCTCTGATGCAGACTTCTGTTTTGCATGAGGGGTGTGTCTATTCCAGTGATTCACAACCCAGTTTTCAGGGCGCACTTAGCCAGTCAGGTTTTCAGGTTGTCCACTGTGAATATGCATGACAGAGATTCGCATGCATTGTCTCCTCTGAATATTCATTGTGGATATTCTGGAAACCTGACTGGCTAGGTGTGCCCTGAGGGCTGGGTTGAAAGTCTAGGGCCAGGTTTAAAGAAAATGAAATAGTCAGTGCATCTTAAAATACTATGTAAATCTGATTGGTGCTACTTGTTCGAATGCACCAATCAGAACACTACAGGCAAAAAGTGAGCAGATGTAAATACTCAATTATTTCCATTGTTAGAGACTGGTCCAACCATCAGGCAAGGCTAAGTAATTGCCTAGAGAGGCAGCTTCTGAGGGGTGTAAAAGAGTAGAGCAGTCAAAGCAAAATGTATTTATTTATTGGTAATGCCCATATACCGCTAGTGGCAGTCGCATTATAGCGGTTTACAAAATCAGGGAAGAACTGTCAGAGAAAACAGAGAGAACATAACAACAGGACAAAAAGGAAGACAGAGAGGAAATATAAGGAATGCAAACAAGAGGGAACAAAGAGCGGTGAACGTGAAAGGAGTAACCAAGTCATTCTGTGACAACCTTCTTAAATTTAGGGTATGATTCCAAACAGAGTTCTGTGGGCAAACAATTGCACAAGTAAGAGCCTTGGTAGCTAAAAGCCCTAGATCTATATGTTACCAAGTGCAAAACATTATGAGCTGGAAGGACTAAGTAATTTTTTCAGGAATACCAAAGAGCGCATCCTAGATGATAGGGAATTAAGTGTGAGTGTAAGTAGGCAGTCAGACCAGAGTAGAAAGCGTGATATGTGAGCAGTAGCATCTTGTATTTGATATGAAAATGAATAGGAAGCCAGTGTTGTTCATGTAGGAGAGGTGCTGCATGATCAAAATGTCTGGCACCATAGAGCAGTTTAACAATCGAGTCTGATAGCCAGACAACTCAGTTGCAAGGACTGTGGACACACACGTATATACAAAGCAAATATTTAAAAGTATGATGTCCATTTATGCATTTTATAGGACTGTTGTGGAAGGAGTGATGTTCAGCTGGCCATGATTGTTGAGGTTTATTAACAAAATTTCAGGGAGAGGGACATTAGGCTGAAAATTCACTTGGGGTACCCAATAACCTTGCACCATTCCTGGGGTAAATGAATATTTTTAAACAGACTACATTCAACTTGTAACATTTATGGCTGTATTGTAGATTTTTCTAGTGTGACTGTCTGAAGAACCAGTACGCAGTATGCAAAGACATAAAAATAAGAACAAATAGCCAATGCAATAAAATGGGGGGACAACATTTTTCAGATTTTTTAGCGAGAGGAGGAAGTGCAAAAGTGGTATTGTCAGACTCAAGGGTGAAGAGGAGGAATATGTGGAAGCTGATGATGATAAAGCGAAATTGCTTAACAAATATTTTTCTTCTGTGTTCAGAGATGAAGGGCCGGGAGCAGGACCTCAGAAAACACCCACAAATAGGAGCAGAGTGTAAGGGATCTTGAATAATTTTCAGAAGACTGTTTGTAAGGAATTAGCCAAACTAAAAGTAAACAAAGCAATGAGACCAGATGGGATACATCCAAGAATATTGGAGGAACCTGGGAACATTTTAGTAACTCCACTGACTGATCTTTTCAGTTCCTTTAGAGTCGGGAGTGGTCCCAGAGGATTGGAGAAAGGCACATGTGGTTCCTTTACACAAAAGCAGAAGCTAGGATGAGGCTGAGAACTACAGGATGGTTAGTCTGACCGCTGGAGTCAAATGGATTGCAGGATCTGAGGCAGCATGGATTTACCAGAGGCAGGTCTTGTCAAACAAATCTGATCGATTTCTTTGACCAGATAGTTGGACCGAGGAACAGCCCTAGATGTTGTATACTTAGATTTCAGTAAAGCATTTGGTACCATTCCGCACAGGCGACTTGTACATGAAATGAGCACCCTAGAGATAGACCTTGAAGTGACTGACTGGGTTAAAAATTGGTTGAGTGGGAGGCGACAAAGGGTACAGGTAAATGGAGCTTACTCTGAGGAGAAGGATGTTATCAGTAGTGTGCTGCAGGGATCTGTCCTTGGTCTGATTCTTTTTATCATCTTGGTTAGTGATATTGCAAAAGGACTGTCAAGGAAGGTTTGCCACTTTGTGGATGATACCAAAATCTACAATAGAGTAGATACCTAGGAAGGAGTAGACAACATAAGGAGGGATATAGCTAATCTTGAAGAATGATGGAGAATTTGCCAGCTGAAATTGAATGCTAAAAAATGCAAGGTCATGCATTTGGGCTGCAAAATTCCAAGGGGGTGTACAGTGTTGGGGGCTTGTTACTGATGATATAAAAGTGGCTAAACATGTAGAAAAGGCAACATCACTATATGTTAACCATTAGCTCAGCTTAGTAAACATGTCCCTTAGAGTTATTTCTAGCTCCTTTTATTGACTCTTCAAGCCCTTTATATTTGTATCCCAAGATTTCTAGCAGATATGTTCATTCCCTACCATCCAATGTGTTTCTTATGCTCTGCACAAAGTAATCTCTTAGTTGTTCCAATAATTCCAAGCTTACACAACATAACTCCTGTTATTATCTCACCCCTGCATTATTGAAAATTCTATCTGATGACCTGAGGACAGAATCCTCCTTTCAAAAATTCAAAGGGGATCTTAAACTTGATATTTTGCTCAGGTATACAACAATATGATTTAGGGTCCTGAGGGCCCCAATGATGGAATACTTGGTGCCCATATCATGCAAGAACATTTAGAGTCCCTTTTACTAATTCCCACATTAATTGCTCATTGCATGATGGAGAAGATAATGGGCAGGTTATGGGTGGAGAGTGGGTTTGGAGAGTACATTGCAGTTAGTGTGGAGGTATATATCACACTCTGTCAATGTTACAGTTAGTGTGGGTACACTTATAGACACCTCCACGAATGATGTTTAATACAACTATGGGGTATGTTTACTAAATGGCGGTAAGGGAGCAAATGTGCCATTAACATGTGTTACTGGCACATATGGCCCCTTAATGCCACAAAAATGCCATGTTTCCAAGCATAAAAGCATAAAGGGAACAGGAGATGGAGAGTGGGCATCGATGGGATAGAGAGTGGGCGTTAACAACGTGTGTATCTTTAACGCCTGCTGCGCAAACACCCCCTAAGGCTCCTTAACACCTGTAACCTTACCGCCATGTGAAATGTCGCGGAAAGGGTGTTTGCTGAGCAGAGAGAGCCTATTTAAATGTCTGCAATGTGATGCACGGACAGGGGAGCCCCAGACAGTGATAGTAGTGCTCCATTGCAGCAACAGCATGGTGCCTATGTATGATAGGCACTATGTTGATGGTGCAAATAGGGCACCGGATGTTGCACGTGCGTCATACAGTGAGGGTTGCTGGTGCACAGGGCAGACCAGGCAGCTAACCAGGTGGCACATACAAACACAGAATCATAAGATATGATATACTGTGTCAGACCAAGGTCCATCAAGGCTAGTATTCTGTGTCCAGCACTGGCCAATCTGGGTCAAAAGTACCTAGCTGTTTCACCAAATGACACAGGTTCCACAGTACCTGTGTTGGGGCAAGCAGTGCATTGCCCTGGTCCCCTTGAATAATGGTTTATAGACCGTTCCTGCAGGAACCTGTCTAAACCTTTTTTAAACCCAGCTACACGAACAACTTTTACTATATGCTCCAGTTATGAATTACAGAGTTTGGTTTAGCGTTGCATGGGAAACTATTTTCTCTTATTAGTTTTACATCGGTTACACTATAACCTCATTGCATGTCCCCTAGTCATTCCACATTTGGATGGCATAAACAATCGATCCATGTTTACCCATTCAAATCCATTCATTAATTTATAAACCAGTATCATTCCACCCATCCATCTCTTCTCCAGGTTGACAAGCCCTGACCTTTTTAGCCTTACCTCATAGGGGTATCCTTCCATCTGTGATGTCCGTCATGATTCCACAGTGACAGTGCTGGCACAAGGACAAGCTGCTGCTGCAAAAATATGATGTGCCACATGGGGCAGTCCAGGGGACCTGGAACTCTAGGCAGAGATCCAAGCTGCCCCCTCCCCCCGATGCTGCTGAACTCAGCTGTGGAAGAGGTAGCTAATAGTGCCAGAAGCTGTAGCCCTCCAGGTAGCTGCAAGATGCAGGTGCCTGGGGAACTACCACAACAGTGTCTGTCATTCCTCCCCCCTGAGAGGTATCAGTGGCAAGAGGTGATGGGGACCCTGCAGAGACAGTTGGTTGGGCGGGCTGCATGGATGTATTGCATGTCCCTGTGGACAAATTTTAGCCTACAGTGCAGGTACAGCATCAGCATGTGCAACCCCCAGTGAATCGGCCAGCAAGGGTACAAACACCCATCAGTCACACAAACAGGCTCCCCTACTGCCCTTTAGTAAACATACTCCTATGTTAATTGTGGATGCCTCTGCCAAATGTTAGTGTACATTTCAGAGCAGTAACTGATGAGAACATGCTGGGTATGCTCTCAATCATTAGCACATAACTGTTGCACTTACAGTGCATTATTTGTAAACAGTAAACATTACATGCAAATAATGCACATTTGTTGTTGTTGTTAAATGCATCAAGCCAGTGCCAATTCACGGCGACCCTCTGGATAGTTGTCCTAAACTGTGTTTGGTCTTCAATCAGGTGGCTAATTGTTGACAGAGTGGTATCCATAGCTGCTGTTATTGTATCGATCTATCTTATTGCTGGTCTTCCTCTTCTGCATTGACTTTCCAACCGTGATGTCTTTAATGATTTCTTTCTTTGCATGATGTGTCCAAAGTATGAAAGTCGAAGTCTTGTCATCTGAGTTTCTAAAGAAAGCTAAGATTTGATTTCTTCTAGTACCAGCTGGTTTGTTATTTAGGCAGTCCATGGCATACACGGTATTCTTCACTAGCTCCATTACTTGAAGGCATCAATTTTCTACCTGTCTCTCTTTTTCGCTGTCCATCTTTTGTATTTATTTGAAGTTAGTGAAAATACCATGGCATGGACAAGTTGAATCTTTCTGTGGAGAGAAATGTCTCTGCTCTTGAGAATCTTGTCTAGATCCTTCATAGTCATTCTGCCAAGAGCAATGCATTGTCAGATTTCCTGATTGGTTGTCATTGCTTTATTGATTATTGATCCAAGCAGGTTAAAGTTGTCCACTCTTTCTATTTCTTCTCCATCAATGATGAACTTATTGATTTTGCCAGTTGTCAGTATCTTTGTCTTCTTCACGTTAAGATGCAAGCAGGGCCATACCAAGGGCTGTGTGAGTGGTACAGCCGCACAGAGTGAACATTCAAAAAGGATGCTGATATCATCATTGGGCTTCCAGAAAACTCAAAAGAGTGAGTTCCTGCATGTGGTTGGAGCGGAGGGGAGCATCATATTCAATTAGTCACACTAGGTGCATTTCTAGCTTGGTATGGTCCTGGATGCAGGTCTATTTTAAGAATATATTCCTTGATCTTGGGAAACAAATGTTTCACATCATCTTCACTTCCAGCCAGTAATGTGGTATCATCAGCATAGTAAAGGTTGTTGATGAGACTTTCATCAATCTTCACACCTTGATTGACTTCATACAATCTTGCTTCTCTTTATTTTTTGTTCTGGATTCCAGTTCTTTAATGTCATTAAGGACTACATTCTGGAATGTAGCTAAATATGTGTCCAAAGGGCCCAGAGGAACCCAACTCAGTTTAGCTCACATGATAGATCCATTTGGAAATACTACAGGTTGGCCAAAAATAATTGAACATTCCGGGATGTGGTCCTTAATGACATCAAAGAATTGGAATCCATTGAACAGCCATAGTACTATCCAAATCTGACCCATTTGGAGAGGAAGACACTGCGAGAGATGGCCTTCAACACTGATATTATTATATGTTGAGAAAATAAAGATGGTTTTGTGGTCATTTGGGGAGTTTTTCAATATCATCAGGAAGTTGAAAACCATCTTCAGAACAATTCCCATTATCAATTATTGAAAGAGGATCCAACTCCAAAGTTGATTCAATGAGTTAAATCTTTGGTGCATCAAGCTTTGGAGACAGGTGCATTAACAAAAGGAGAAGCAACAGCTGAGGGATGTAGAAAAACAGTGGGCAAAACTGAAAGGGGATATTTTAAGAGCAATGAACCTTTTTGTTAAAATGGGTAATAAAGGTAAAAGGAAAAGGAGACCGCTATGGCTTTCGAAAGAAGTAGCTGAAAAAGTGAAGAAAAAGAGGGAGGTCTTCATGAAACACAAGAGATCACAGAGAGAGGAAGACAGGCATCTATATTTGGACAAATTTAAAGAAGCTAACAAAGTAGTCAGGAAAGCAAAGATTCAAAAAGAGGAGGAAATAGCCAATGCAATAAAATGGGGTATAAGACATTTTCAGATATGTTAGTGAGAAGAGGAAGGGCAAAAGTGGTATTGTCAGACTCAAGGGTGAAGGGGAGGAATATGTAGAAGCTGATGAGGATAAAACAAAATTGCTTAACAAATATTTCTTTTCTGTGTTCACAGATGAAGAACCAGGAGCAGGACCTCAGAAAACACCCACAAACAGGAACAGAAGCGAGGGACATCTTGAACAATTTCAGAAGACTGTGTTCATGAGAAACTAGCTCAACTTAAAGTAGACAAAGTGATGGGAACGGATGGGATACACCCTAGAATACTGAGGGAACTTGGGGATGTTCTAGCAGCTCCACTGACTGACTTATTCAATGCCTCATTGGAGTCGGGAGTGGTGCCAAAGGACTGGAGAGAGGCTCATGTGGTGCCTTTACACAAAAGCGGAAGTAAGGATGTGGTTGAAAACTACAGGCCAGTAGGTGGTGAGTAAATTATTGGAAACGCTTCTGAAAGAGAAAATAGTGAGGTTTCTGGAGTCCAGCGGATTACAGGATCCGAGTCAGCATGGATTCACCAGATGCAGGTCTTGTCAGACAAATCTGATTGATTTCTTTGACGGGGTGACCAGGGAGTTGGACTGAGGGAGAGCCCTAGATGTGGTGTATTTAGATTTTAGTAAAGCCTTTGACACTGTTCCTCACAGGCGACTTATAAACAAACTGAGCACCCTAGGGATGGACCCTAAAGTTACTGCTTGGGTTAGAAATTGGTTGGGTGGGAGGCGACAAAGAGTACAGGTAAATGGAGCTCACTCTGAGGAGAAGGATGTTACCAGTGGTGTGCCCCAGGGATCTGTCCTTGGTCCGATTCTTTTTAACATCTTTGTTAGTGATATAGCGGAAGGGCTGTCGGGAAAGGTTTGCCTCTTTGCTCATGATATCAAAATCTGCAAT
Organism: Ichthyophis bannanicus; assembly: GCA_033557465.1. Taxonomy (NCBI): domain Eukaryota; kingdom Metazoa; phylum Chordata; class Amphibia; order Gymnophiona; family Ichthyophiidae; genus Ichthyophis; species Ichthyophis bannanicus. Next base: position 223,413,543 of record CM066040.1, on the reverse strand, counting down.
AGAGTAGACACCCAGGAAGGTGTAGATAACATGAGGAGGGATCTAGCTAAGCTTGAAGAATGGTCTAGAATTTGGCAGCTGGGATTTAATGTTAAAAAATGTAAGGTCATGCATTTGGGTTGCAGCAATCCAAGGGAGCAATAAAGTATAGGGGGTGAAGTACTTTTGTCCACTAAAGAAGAGCAGGGCCTAGGCGTGGTTGTGTCTGATGATCTTAAAGTAGCTAAACAGGTAGAAAAGGTGACAGCAAAAGCTAGAAGGATGCTTGGGTGCATACGGAGAGGAATGGCTAGCAGAAAAAAGGAGGTGATAGTGCCTCTGTATAAGTCTTTGGTGTGACCTCATTTGGAGTATAGTGTGCAATTCTGGAGACCTCACCTTCAAAAGGATGTGAACAGAATGGAGTTGGTGCAGACGATGGCTACTAAAATGGTTAGTGGTCTTCATTATAAAGCATATGAGGACAGACTTAAGGATCTTAATATGCACACCTTAGAAGAAAGGCGGGATAGAGGTGATATGATTGAGATGTTTAAATACCTCCATGGCATAAATGTTCAGGGGGAGAGCCTCTTTCAATTGAAAGCAAGTTCTGCTATGAGGGGACATGGGATGAGGGTGATGGGGGACAGATTCAGGAGTGATATGCAGAAATATTGAGAGAGAAAGCACCCTGTTCATGTGACAGGTGGAGTTCATTCAAGAAGAAAAGGAGAATAGTATCTGTACTATGGCCTGTTCTGAATTCAGATTGGTGTGGGTGAAAAGTAAGAGTGGCATCAAGATGGGAAGATAATTGTAGGGAAACCAATTTTTCTAAAATCTTGGGAGAGGAAAGGGAGATTGGAAACAGGGCGCCAGTGGACAAGGACAAGGGGATCAAGGGAGAGTTTTTTGAGGATGGGATTGATGATCACATGCTTCCAAATGGTGGGGAAGAAACCAGCTGATAGACTTGAATTAAATAAGCTGAGGATGAATGTGAAGAGTGAGAGTGAAGATTCAGAGAGCCAATGGGAAGGAATGGGATCAACGTACAAGTAGTTTTATGGGATGAAACAAGAACCTTGGGGAGTTTGGTGATAGAAATGGGGTGGAAGAAATTCCAGTCTGTGAAAAAGGAGGAGCTACGGGGAGGGTGGGGTGATGGGAGAGGGGAGTAGAGGAGGGGGAAGACATGGGGGAAGAGGGGAGGGAAGGAGGGAAAAATGGGGCGTATGGAGTTGACTTTTCCGTAGAAAAAGGTGGCCAGATCAGCCAGGGCTGGAGCAGAGGAAGGGAGGGTGGGCAATGAAACAGTGGTGTGAAGCAACGAGAGTAAGCAAAGGGTTTGGTAAAGCTGCTGGGAGGAACTTAAGGAAGTTATCAGATTGGAATAGTGAGCTTGTTTTGTGGCAGGAATCATGAGACGGTATTGGGGATGACACAGGTGGAAAGATGAGAGGGAATCTGGGGAGGGATGCTTGCACCAATGACGTTCTGCATGGCGAAGATGGGTGCATTGGAGGTAAAGACCAGGATGATACCAGGGATGGGGGGGGGGGGGTGACTAGGTGTGCAGACTGGATGGGGTGCAGGGGTGCTACCTGGTCAAGTGCAGAGGATCGTGTGGAGTTCCAGGTGTTTGTCTGGGCATCAACCAAAAGAGAGGAGAAGTTAGAAGGGAAGAGAGTTGCCACCACCTGCTCCCTAACCTTGAGGGTATGAGGAGGGGTGGGCCTTGAGGTCAAGTTGTAGTTGTGAAGGTCGAATGATAAGGCAGGCAAAAGAATATTTTTTTACATAAGGATTTATTTCTCCCGCTCCTTGGTGGAATGGAACAGGCGTAAAGGAATATATTTTTGTAGCCAAAACAAGAACAAAAGCAAAACAGGCTTTTCCAATACTGTGCTCTAAATGTCCTTCAACAGAGGAGTTCACATTCTGTCATGTGTCCTCTACTTTGATACCAATAAACAAGGAGAAAACAATAAAGTTCATGCACTGTAACCAAGTTATGCTTCAGCTTATTTTTATCTCTTCATAAGCTCTTCAGGCAAGGTACTTAAACATCATACATTTCAGCATATCATAGCAAATGACCATTCAAGCTTTGCTTGACTATTCTTTGTCTATGAGACAGGTTGAGCAGTCCATTGGCTGGTTCAAATCCACCATTGGCAAGGGAAGAACCAATGGCACTTTTGCTTCTGGGCTCTGCACTGACTCTATTACTTCCTGTCCAGGAATAGTTCGTTTGTCTAGAAAATCTTTAAACTCTTTCAGGAGTGCTTCAGCCTGCTTTCTAAATGGGCTGGGCGGATATTTAGCTCCTTCCTGGGGTGAGTAATTGCTTGTGGGTTTTGCTTCAGGCAAACAAACAATGTCGTCTCTGTTACCACGTTCATTCACTGCACTGGAGTTACCCCTCCCCCACTTGTCTCTGTCAGCAAGTGTAGGGTTAGCCAGTTCATTTGCACGTGAAGGGTTTCTAAACAGTACTTCAAATGTAGGACCTCCTAAATCCTCCTGGCATATATCTCTACCATATAAATCAGCTATGTCCTTGTAGCTAGCCTGCTTGCTAACTCTTTCAGCAGTTTGGTGAGGAAAGCTGGGTTTATTTGAATGAGTTTCAGGTTGCAGCCAACTGCCTTCATAAAACCTGGGCTTGTCCTGGGTTTCAAAATAAGCATTCACACAGTCTGGCTTCTCATAAAAGCTGTTATCAGAATTAAAGACACCCTGTACCTTATATTGAGGAATGCCTGAAAGTTCTTTAGCAGTCTGCCATTCTTTCCACGGGTCAGCTCTCTGCACCAAAACCATAGGCTTTATCCCTGGGTCTCTCAGTGCCTCACCCTTCTCTTGTTCCCAGAAGGTTCTTCCATGCACTGAGTCTCCCTGGTACCTGCTTCTTGGCTTTGAAAGCGTTCTCCTAGGATTGCAGCTGGGGAGCGTTTCTCCCTCAATGTCAAAGGTTCTGGTATCCAAGGCTATTTCCTGACTTTCAGGTTGTTTCCTTTGTCTTTGCTGTACTCCGTCTCTAAAGCACACATCTGCTTCTTCTGTGTCTTGTCTTTCCTTTCTCCTCCTCTCCTTCTGTCTTCTTTCTTCCTTCTCTCTGTTTAACAAGGTGCCTCTGCTCTGGGGAACCCGACTCCTGCTAGGGCGTAGCCAATCAGCAACTCTGCTTCTCCCCTCCCCCGAGGTGAGCTGTGTTAGCTGATTAGCCATGTGCATCTTGTGCTGAGAAGGGAACATCTTGCATTTACCTGCAGTACCCGGACCTTCCACCGGGTCACTATCTGTTTCCATGGCTTCTGGCAATGCTACCGCGTCACAGATCCCCCCCCCCCCTTAAGATATCACGGGCTGGTTTAGGAGAATCCGGACAGCACGTGATACATCCTATGGACTCTGGGTTAGAGGGCTGTACTGCATGCAAATGTTTTGGAGAGGCTATTGTGGCTACCTGGGCTAAGGCTACCCTATCATGCCATGGCTTTAACACATTGATGTGGTAGACTTGCCTGCGACCCTTTTTATTCTCAACCAAATATGAGACGGGTCCTACGGGACGTACAATCCGACATGGGCCTTTCCAATGGCTCTCGAATTTCGGTTCGGTCCCTGCCACCATTATTATAACCTTTTCTCCTATCATTAGTTGACGCTGTTTGGTATTCCTATCATAATAGGACTTTTGTTTGTGCTGACTACGCTGCAGGTTCTCTACTGCCACCTGTGAGGTTCGGCGTAGCCGCTTCTTTAAGTATCGTAGGAAATCTGGAACTTCTACCTCCTGGGTGTCCGGTTCCACCCACTGTTCCTTCAAAATGTCAAGAATCCCACGGGGAGACCTACCATACAACAACTCGTATGGCGCCGTTCCCAATGAGGCTTGTTTTCTTTCCCTACATGTGTAGAGAACAAAAGGGAGCATCATATCCCAATGGTCCATCTCACCCTCCAGACTTCTACGTAGCATTCTCTTGAGCGTCTGGTTTTGTCTTTCGACTAGACCATTTGTCTGAGGGTGGTATGCCGCTGTCTTGATGTGTTGGATACCAAAGGCATCCCATACTTGCATGAGGTATTTCGAGATGAAGTTGCTCCCCCTATCGGTGAGAACTTCCCTAGGGAAACCTACTTCGCAGAATAATTTAATAAGCTCATTAGCTATCACTTTTGCAGAAGTAGAGCAGAGTGGCATGGCCCACGGGAATCGTGTAGCGTGGTCCACTACCACTAGGATGTAGCGAAACCCTCTAGGTGTTTTAATCAGCGGTCCCACTATATCTATCCCTATTCTCTGAAGTGGGTCTTTGATCACCGGAGATGGTATCATAGAGACATCCTTGGGATGGGTCGCGGAGACACGTTGGCAAGTGGGGCAAGCCTCGCAGAACCGGGTCGTTTCTTTAAAAACACCCGGCCAGTAGAACCTAGCCAGAATCTGGTCGAGGGTCCCTTGACTGCCCTTATGTCCCCCTACCGGGTGGTCATGTGCTAACCATAGCACAATGTTTTTAAAAGTAGTCGGTACTACTAACTGTTTTCTGCTGTCTCCAGTGAAAGGATTTCTACTCTCTCTATAGAGTATACCTGACGTGAGGAGAAATCTAGGCAGTGTATCCCTAGGGTCCTGAGCCCACTTGAATGCATGTGTGAGAGCAGGGTCCGCCTGCTGCTCCTTTGGAAACGTGGGGAACTTACTCATCAGCTCCTCAGGTACCCATGGTAGCTCTTGCCCTGCCTGTACTTCGGCCTTATTTCTAGAGCGTGACTGTTGCTCCTTACGCTTTTCTGCCTTATCTCTCTTTATTTTGGGATCAGGAGTGGTCACTAAGGCATCATCAGAGGGAAGGATTTCGCCAGGATCCTCTGATGTAGTCTCCTGGCTTTCTAGGGCTGAGGTCTGGGCTCTCATAGAGACCATTGCACCTTTCTCTTGCAATTCTCGTTCTATTTCCCTATAAAACTAAGGCCAGTTTCTGCCTAGAATAACCGCATGTGGGAGCTGTGGGACAACTGCTAGCGGGATAGTTCTCTGAGCACCTAAGCCTGCTATGTGCAGATTGTACACAGGGTAGGAAGATGTTCCTCCATGAAAACACCTGATCTTCACTGCATCTACAGGAGGGATTACTTCTGGGGCCTGCCGGGCTTCTATTGCTTTCCAGAACTCCTCAGAGATCATACTTAACTCTGCTCCTGAGTCTAGCAAAGCTTGAGTGGTAATCCCTTTTACAGATACAGCCAAAAGAAATCCTGGTCTATCCTCCATATAGCTATCCGCAATTAAAGCAGTTTTCACAAAACAATGTTTCTGTACATGTCCTACCTGCCCACATTTGTAGCATTTTAACTTACATGCAACACTTTTCCTAAAAGGCATGCACATGCTCACTGGATCTTCCTTCACCCTCCATCTCCGTTCTGATACGCTTGTGCTCCACTCATGGGAAGGGGTGCTACCTCTCTGGGCAGTTAACTCTGCCTCTACATACCTCTCAGAGAGAGCAACCGCTTCCTGGGGAGTTTTGCAATTTTGCAGGATCAGAAAGGTGCGGATTTCTGACGGTAGAGCATCCATATACTGCTCCAACACTAACTCGTCCCGAATGGAATCCACTGATTTCCCTTCTGGAGTTAGCCACTTATTTAACAAACCCCGTATTCTGTGGCATAAGGACTTAGGGGTTTCGCTCTGCCTGAGTCTCACGCTCCTCAAGCGAGAGCGGTATATCAGCGGAATGAGACCCCGTCTCTCCCTTATCGCCCTTTTCAAGTCGTCATAACTCCCAGCCAACTCAGCGGGCATGGCGTGGTAAGCTGCCATGGCTTCCCCGGTGAGAGACGCGGCCAGCCTTAAGGCCCAGTGTTCTTTTGGCCATAAGCTGAGATGAGCTACCCTCTCAAAGCTTTCTAGGTAGTCGTCTACATCGTCCTGACTGGTGAGTTGTCCAAAATTGAACAGAGTTCCTGTATTAACAGGCTGCACAGTGTTAGTCAAGAGAGAACCTGTATCCGGCGTTGGTACAGTGGCTCGCTTCCTCTCTTGCACGTACTCCTCCAACAGAGTCAGTAGGGGTTGCTGCTGCTCCTTTAAAGTTGCAGAGGCCCTCTGCTGCGCTTCCAACGCGAGGTCAGCCTGGCGCTCTAGCTGCGTCGCCATCCAGGTGAATATCTCCTTGGGATCCATCGCCATCTTGGGACTACTGTAATGGAAACAGAACACAGACCCAAGTGCGGTATCCCAACACTTTAACTTCTCTGTGTTTCCTAGAAAAAAATTTTTTTTTCTTTCTTTTCTTTCCCCAGTTACCACTAGGGGACACCCACGCCCTGGTATCCTTCACATCCCGGGGTGGATACCCTTTACCTGGCTGAGGTGTATTCCAAACACGTCAGGAATGGCTCCTGTAGCCTCTTGCAGTCCCTCTTCCTCTGCTGGGTTCGTCAGCTCTTCGGCCGGGGTCAAGTGGAAGAAGTTCTCTGCAGCTTCTGCTGTGGCTCCTTTTGCGCCTGCGCCGAATCCTTAATACTACACCACTTTTGCCACCACCCGCTCCCTAACCTTGAGGGTTTGAGGAGGGGTGGGCCTTGAGGTCAAGTTGTAGTTGTGAAGGTCGAATGATAAGGCAGGCAAAAGAATATTTTTTTACATAAGGATTTATTTCTCCCGCTCCTTGGTGGAATGGAACAGGCGTAAAGGAATATATTTTTGTAGCCAAAACAAGAACAAAAGCAAAACAGGCTTTTCCAATACTGTGCTCTAAATGTCCTTCAACAGAGGAGTTCACATTCTGTCATGTGTCCTCTACTTTGAAACCAATAAACAAGGAGAAAACAATAAAGTTCATGCACTGTAACCAAGTTATGCTTCAGCTTATTTTTATCTCTTCATAAGCTCTTCAGGCAAGGTACTTAAACATCGTACATTTCAGCATATCATAGCAAATGACCATTCAAGCTTTGCTTGACTATTCTTTGTCTATGAGACAGGTTGAGCAGTCCATTGGCTGGTTCAAATCCACCATTGGCAAGGGAAGAACCAATGGCACTTTTGCTTCTGGGCTCTGCACTGACTCTATTACTTCCTGTCCAGAAATAGTTCGTTTGTCTAGAAAATCTTTAAACTCTTTCAGGAGTGCTTCAGCCTGCTTTCTAAATGGGCTGGGCGGATATTTAGCTCCTTCCTGGGGTGAGTAATTGCTTGTGGGTTTTGCTTCAGGCAAACAAACAATGTCGTCTCTGTTACCACGTTCATTCACTGCACTGGAGTTACCCCTCCCCCACTTGTCTCTGTCAGCAAGTGTAGGGTTAGCCAGTTCATTTGCACATGAAGGGTTTCTAAACAGTACTTCAAATGTAGGACCTCCTAAATCCTCCTGGCATATATCTCTACCATATAAATCAGCTATGTCCTTGTAGCTAGCCTGCTTGCTAACTCTTTCAGCAGTTTGGTGAGGAAAGCTGGGTTTATTTGAATGAGTTTCAGGTTGCAGCCAACTGCCTTCATAAAACCTGGGCTTGTCCTGGGTTTTAAAATAAGCATTCACACAGTCTGGCTTCTCATAAAAGCTGTTATCAGAATTAAAGACACCCTGTACCTTATATTGAGGAATGCCTGAAAGTTCTTTAGCAGTCTGCCATTCTTTCCACGGGTCAGCTCTCTGCTCCAAAAGCATAGGCTTTATCCCTGGGTCTCTCAGTGCCTCACCCTTCTCTTGTTCCCAGAAGGTTCTTCCATGCACTGAGTCTCCCTGGTACCTGCTTCTTGGCTTTGAAAGCGTTCTCCTAGGATTGCAGCTGGGGAGCATTTCTCCCTCAAAGTCAAAGGTTCTGGTATCCAAGGCTATTTCCTGCCTTTCAGGTTGCTTCCTTTGCCTTTGCTGTACTCCGTCTCTAAAGCACACATCTGCTTCTTCGGTGTCTTGTCTTTCCTTTCTCCTCCTCTCCTTCTGTCTTCTTTCTTCCTTCTCTCTGTTTAACAAGGTGCCTCTGCTCTGGGGAACCCGCCTCCTGCTAGGGCGTGCCCAATCAGCAACTCTGCTTCTCCCCTCCCCCGAGGTGAGCTGTGTTAGCTGATTAGCCATGTGCATCTTGTGCTGAGAAGGGAAAATCTTGCATTTACCTGCAGTACCCGGACCTTCCACCGGGTCACTATCTGTTTCCATGGCTTCTGGCAATGCTACCGCATCACAGATCCCCCCCCCCCCCTTAAGATATCACGGGCTGGTTTAGGAGAATCCGGACAGCACGTGATACATCCTATGGACTCTGGGTTAGAGGGCTGTACTGCATGCAAATGTTTTGGAGAGGCTATTGTGGCTACCTGGGCTAAGGCTACCCTATCATGCCATGGCTTTAACACATTGATGTGGTAGACTTGCCTGCGACCCTTTTTATTCTCAACCAAATATGAGACGGGTCCTACGGGATGTACAATCCGACATGGGCCTTTCCAATGGCTCTCGAATTTCGGTTCGGTCCCTGCCACCAATATTATAACCTTTTCTCCTATCATTAGTTGATGCTGTTTGGTATTCCTATCATAATAGGACTTTTGTTTGTGCTGACTACGCTGCAGGTTCTCTACTGCCACCTGTGAGGTTCGGCGTAGCCGCTTCTTTAAGTATCATAGGAAATCTGGAACTTCTACCTCCTGGGTGTCCGGTTCCACCCACTGTTCCTTCAAAATGTCAAGAATCCCACGGGGAGACCTACCATACAACAACTCGTATGGCGCCGTTCCCAATAAGGCTTGTTTTCTTTCCCTACATGCGTAGAGAACAAAAGGGAGCATCATATCCCAATGGTCCATCTCACCCTCCAGACTTCTACGTAGCATTCTCTTGAGCATCTGGTTTTGTCTTTCGACTAGACCATTTGTCTGAGGGTGGTATGCCGCTGTCTTGATGTGTTGGATACCAAAGGCATCCCATACTTGCATGAGGTATTTCGAGATGAATTTGCTCCCCCTATCGGTGAGAACTTCCCTAGGGAAACCTACTTCGCAGAATAATTTAATAAGCTCATTAGCTATCACTTTTGCAGAAGTAGAGCGGAGTGGCATGGCCCACGGGAATCGTGTAGCGTGGTCCACTACCACTAGGATGTAGCGAAACCCTCTAGGTGTTTTAATCAGCGGTCCCACTATATCTATCCCTATTCTCTGAAGTGGGTCTTTGATCACCGGAGATGGTATCATAGAGACATCCTTGGGATGGGTCGCGGAGACACGTTGGCAAGTGGGGCAAGCCTCGCAGAACCGTGTCGTTTCTTTAAAAACACCCGGCCAGTAGAACCTAGCCAGAATCTGGTCGAGGGTCCCTTGACTGCCCTTATGTCCCCCTACCGGGTGGTCATGTGCTAATCATAGCACAATGTTTTTAAAAGTAGTCGGTACTACTAACTGTTTTCTGCTGTCTCCAGTGAAAGGATTTCTACTCTCTCTATAGAGTATACCTGACGTGAGGAGAAATCTAGGCAGTGTATCCCTAGGGCCCTGAGCCCACTTGAATGCATGTGTGAGAGCAGGGTCCGCCTGCTGCTCCTTTGGAAACGTGGGGAACTTACTCATCAGCTCCTCAGGTACCCATGGTAGCTCTTGCCCTGCCTGTACTTCGGCCTTATTTCTAGAGCATGACTGTTGCTCCTTACGCTTTTCTGCCTTACCTCTCTTTATTTTGGGATCAGGAGTGGTCACTAAGGCATCATCAGAGGGAAGGATTTCGCCAGGATCCTCTGATGTAGTCTCTTGGCTTTCTAGGGCTGAGGTCTGGGCTCTCGTAGAGACCATTGCACCTTTCTCTTGCAATTCTCGTTTTATTTCCCTATAAAACTGAGGCCAGTTTCTGCCTAGAATAACCGCATGTGGGAGCTGTGGGACAACTGCTAGTGGGATAGCTCTCTGAGCACCTAAGCCTGCTATGTGCAGATTGTACACAGGGTAGGAAGATGTTCCTCCATGAACACACCTGATCTTCACTGCATCTACAGGAGGGATTACTTCTGGGGCCTGCCGGGCTTCTATTGCTTTCCAGAACTCCTCAGAGATCATACTTAACTCTGCTCCTGAGTCTAGCAAAGCTTGAGTGGTAATCCCTTATACAGATACAGCCAGAAGAAATCCTGGTCTATCCTCCATATAGCTATCCGCAATTAAAGCAGTTTTCACAAAACAATGTTTCTGTACATGTCCTACCTGCCCACATTTGTAGCATTTTATCTTACATGCAACACTTTTCCTAAAAGGCATGCACATGCTCACTGGATCTTCCTTCACCCTCCGTCTCCTTTCTGATCCGCTTGTGCTCCACTCATGGGAAGGGGTGCTACCTCTCTGGGCAGTTAACTCTGCCTCTACATACCTCTCAGAGAGAGCAACCGCTTCCTGGGGAGTTTTGCAATTTTGCAGGATCAGGAAGGTGCGGATTTCTGACGGTAGAGCATCCATATACTGCTCCAACACTAACTCGTCCCAAATGGAATCCACTGATTTCCCTTCTGGAGTTAGCCACTTATTTAACAAACCCCGTATTCTGTTGCATAAGGACTTAGGGGTTTCGCTCTGCCTGAGTCTCATGCTCCTCAAGCGAGAGCGGTAGATCAGCGGAGTGAGACCCCGTCTCTCCCTTATCGCCCTTTTCAAGTCGTCATAACTCCCAGCCAACTCAGCGGGCATGGCGCGGTAAGCTGCCATGGCTTCCCCGGTGAGAGACGCGGCCAGCCTTAAGGCCCAGTGTTCTTTTGGCCATAAGCTGAGACGAGCTACCCTCTCAAAGCTTTCTAGGTAGTCGTCTACATCGTCCTGACTGGTGAGTTGTCCAAAATTGAACAGAGTTCCTGTATTAACAGGCTGCACAGTGTTAGTCAAGAGAGAACCTGTATCCGGCGCTGGTACAGTGGCTCGCTTCCTCTCTTGCACGTACTCCTCCAACAGAGTCAGTAGGGGTTGCTGCTGCTCCTTTAAAGTTGCAGTGGCCCTCTGCTGCGCTTCCAACGCGAGGTCAGCCTGGCGCTCTAGCTGCGTCGCCATCCAGGTGAATATCTCCTTGGGATCCATCGCCATCTTGGGACTCCTATAATAGAAACAGAACACAGACCCAAGTGCGGTATCCCAACACTTTAACTTCTCTGTGTTTCTTAGAAAAAAAAAAATTTTTTCTTTCTTTTCTTTCCCCAGTTACCACTAGGGGACACCCACGCCCTGGTATCCTTCACAACCCGGGGTGGATACCCTTTACCTGGCTGAGGTGTATTCCAAACACGTCAGGAATGGCTCCTGTAGCCTTTTGCAGTCCCTCTTCCTCTGCTGGGCTCGTCAGCTCTTCGGCCGGGGTCCAGTGGAAGAGGTTCTCTGCAGCTCCTGCTGTGGCTCCTTTTGCGCCTGCGGCGAATCCTTAATACTACGCCACTTTTGCCACCACCCGCTCCCTAACCTTGAGGGTTTGAGGAGGGGTGGGCCTTGAGGTCAAGTTGTAGTTGTGAAGGTCGAATGATAAGGCAGGCAAAAGAATATTTTTTTACAAAAGGATTTATTTCTCCCGCTCCTTGGTGGAATGGAACAGGCGTAAAGGAATATATTTTTGTAGCCAAAACAAGAACAAAAGCAAAACAGGCTTTTCCAATACTGTGCTCTAAATGTCCTTCAACAGAGGAGTTCACATTCTGTCATGTGTCCTCTACTTTGAAACCAATAAACAAGGAGAAAACAATAAAGTTCATGCACTGTAACCAAGTTATGCTTCAGCTTATTTTTATCTCTTCATAAGCTCTTCAGGCAAGGTACTTAAACATCATACATTTCAGCATATCATAGCAAATGACCATTCAAGCTTTGCTTGACTATTCTTTGTCTATGAGACAGGTTGAGCAGTCCATTGGCTGGTTCAAATCCACCATTGGCAAGGGAAGAACCAATGGCACTTTTGCTTCTGGGCTCTGCACTGACTCTATTACTTTCTGTCCAGTAATAGCTCGTTTGTTTAGAAAATCTTTAAACTCTTTCAGGAGTGCTTCAGTCTGCTTTCTAAATGGGCTGGGCGGATACTTAGCTCCTTCCTGGGGTGAGTAATTGCTTGTGGGTTTTGCTTCAGGCAAACAAACAATGTCGTCTCTGTTACCACGTTCATTCACTGCACTGGAGTTACCCCTCCCCCACTTGTCTCTGTCAGCAAGTGTAGGGTTAGCCAGTTCATTTGCACGTGAAGGGTTTCTAAACAGTACTTCAAATGTAGAACCTCCTAAATCCTCCTGGCATATATCTCTACCATATAAATCAGCTATGTCCTTGTAGCTAGCCTGCTTGCTAACTCTTTCAGCAGTTTGGTGAGGAAAGCTGGGTTTATTTGAATGAGTTTCAGGTTGCAGCCAACTGCCTTCATAAAACCTGGGCTTGTCCTGGGTTTTAAAATAAGCATTCACACAGTCTGGCTTCTCATAAAAGCTGTTATCAGAATTAAAGACACCCTGTACCTTATATTGAGGAATGCCTGAAAGTTCTTTAGCAGTCTGCCATTCTTTCCATGGGTCAGCTCTCTGCTCCAAAAGCATAGGCTTTATCCCTGGGTCTCTCAGTGCCTCACCCTTCTCTTGTTCCCAGAAGGTTCTTCCATGCACTGAGTCTCCCTGGTACCTGCTTCTTGGCTTTGAAAGCGTTCTCCTACGATTGCAGCTGGGGAGCGTTTCTCCCTCAAAGTCAACGGTTCTGGTATCCAAGGCTATTTCCTGCCTTCCAGGTTGCTTCCTTTGTCTTTGCTGTACTCCGTCTCTAAAGCACACATCTGCTTCTTCTGTGTCTTGTCTTTCCTTTCTCCTCCTCTCCTTCTGTCTTCTTTCTTCCTTCTCTCTGTTTAACAAGGTGCCTCTGCTCTGGGGAACCCGCCTCCTGCTAGGGCGTGCCCAATCAGCAACTTTGCTTCTCCCCTCCCCCGAGGTGAACTGTGTTAGCTGATTAGCCATGTGCATCTTGTGCTGAGAAGGGAAAATCTTGCATTTACATGCAGTACCCGGACCTTCTATCGGGTCACTATCTGTTTCCATGGCTTCTGGCAATGCTACCGCGTCACAGAGTGTCAGCCGAAGGAAACAGGTGAAGCGTGGTTGGTGTGATATGGCGCTTCAATCTAGTGGAGGATGGTATGGAGGAGGTGCTAGATAATGAAGGAGCAGAAGGAAGATGAATAGAGAAAAGCAAACAAGAGTGGTTGACCAGGAGAGCTGTAGGGCTGAGAAGGTGGATGGAGTGAGCGAGAAGCCAGTTGGTGTGAGGATTATTTCCAAGGTATGACCTGCAACATAGGTGGCACAGCAGATGTGCTGGTGAAGGGATAGATCAGTAAAAATGTTCAGGAGAACTCAGTCTCTTGACCTGGAACGGGAATCAAGGTGCACATTGAAATCACCTAGAATTAGCAGCTGAGAAGATAGAAGGGAGATTTCAGAGAGTGATAGCAGGAGGGCATCCCAGAGATCTGGGTGGAGCGAAGGTGGCACATAAAGAAGTAGGAAATGAATTAGTGGGGATGAGTCCAAGTGAAGTAACAGTGATTCAGGGTAATGGGGGAGGGTGGACCTCTGTAAATGGAAGAAGGGAATGGTAGAGAACCACCACACCACCACTTCAGCCTGAGCGTGATGTTGAGAAGGCAGAGTAATCTGTCGGGAAACAACGGTGAAGGAGGGGCCCTTTGCCCTCCCGGAACCATATTTCCATGAGAAACAGGGCATCTAGAGAGTGCTGGAGGGTTAAATCCTGTATGAGAAGTGGAGTGAACTGATTTACAGTTTAGAAGAGCTGGGCTAAGGAGAGCATAGGAAAGTGCCAGGGATTGTTGGTGGCGAGGGGCAGAGGTAGACAGGCAGGGCCAAAAATTAGCAGGATTATGGGCCAGATGGGCAGGGAAGGGCACAGGAGCCGGCTGGGAATGTCAGTTCCACAAACCAGGAATTGCGTCCATTGAAAGTAATGCTAGAAAAGTAAGGGCCATAACGTTTGGACTAGTGGCTAATGGGCAATAGGAAAAAGCTCTTATACTGGTGGGAACGGTGTGGCTTTTTGGCTGGTGTAGGACTCTGACAGGCTGTTCTGCTACAGAGGTCGCCCCTAGTGTCACCCCAAGGTGCTAGCCCAAGGAGCATGTCGCCCCTGGAATCCTTTTAAAGTGCAGGGTACCTTGAGAAAACATGACTGCATCACTTCAGGTGGGTGGGACTGGGAGCAGTAGGATGCAGGCAAAGAGGAGCCTGGAGGACCCTTGAGGGAATGCAGCCAGAATTCTTATGTATCCCTAGAGCTTGTTCGACTCTAGAAGAATACAGACATCAAGACACTGCATTAAAGTAGCGGTTGAAGCAGAGAGGTTATTCAAGATCAACTATACTGTATGTCAAGCTTATTTACATGCCCTGTATGCTAACCAAGGTCTTTTACTACAGAATACAACTTGCTAGAGAGACAGGCATGTGTATTACACTATTCAAATCTGGCACCTAGAGTAGCATCTGTTGTTAGGAAACATTGGCGTATGTTTGCCATGCATAGTGTATTTGAAGAAGTCCCTTGTGTGGCTTATAAACATGGATTCCATATCCGTGATAGGATGATACACACCCGTCCAATTGATAGGTTTCCAGATGTTGAGGTATGGGGTCACCAACCCTGTCAGAGTTGTATGTTTTGTAGTCAGACTCTATCAGGTGCCTCGTGGATCAATACACGATCAGGTAAGGTGTATCAATCAAAGTACAATACTGATTTTTCACCGAAAGGGTGGTGGATGCTGGGAATGCTGTCCCGATGGAAGTGGTGGGGCAAATACAGTGACAGAATTCAAAATGACATGGGACAGACACAGTGGATCGCTCTATAGCAACAGAATAAAATCAAAATAAACTATCTAATTTCTCAACAAACAGGGGTGCCCAACATGGAGCGGTGGGTTCACTCCTAAACAAAGACATGGGGAGGGGTGACCTGCATGGAGCGGCAGGTGCACCTACTCTTGTCACCTTGCTGGGCAGATTAGATGGACCATACTGGTCTTTATCTGCCGTTATTTACTATATTACTATAATTGTAATTCAATGCTTGTAGTGTACATTAATGCATGTCCTTATTTCAAGGTATATGTAGGTAAAACTACATGTAGATTCAGAACCTGATTGATGGAACATAAGAGCTGCTTCGGTGCTTATACAATAAAGAGGAGACGGCACCAATGATGGCCTACCGTCTTGCTTGCCAGCATACTTTTTTGGAACTGCAGTAGAGGATCATTGATCATATGTCTGAACCACAGTGGGGAGGAGATCGGAGGGCTTTGTTGTCATCCAAACAATATTGGATTTTCTATTTACAAACTGAAAAAAACACTGGGTTTAAAGTTGAGTGATATACTTTCATTTGATTTTTTTGAGATGGGATCTGCTGCATAAGTCATCACATTTTTTGAATGGTGGGCGGAGTGATTCCCGCTGGGCCCTTTAAATTGCAATTCAGTACAGAAAATGTCTGTGCTGTGCTTTGAATGTTTCTGAAAACTGTGGAGGGGAGTATCTAAGGCTGAGAAGTATGTATCCAGGGTATTTAATAGCGCTTATATGAATGGACATCTTAATGAGGAGAAAGTTGGCGTTTTTTGACAATTGAACACATTATCTTGGCAGCACATTGATTGTTATGGTGAATGATCTTGGATGAAAAAGGACAATTCCTGTCAGCTAGGTAGCGCTATCTCTTCATTCATATTGACAAGAGTTTCATATATATTAACTTTTATATGCACTAATTGAATGAAGTTTATTACAGAGTGTGTGTGATGTTGCAATTAAGGATGGACCTGCAATACATTTTCTATTGTGATTAGCCACAGTTTTTATTGAAAAGAGAAGATAAAGAAGATAAAAAAATACTATACAAGATAAAAAAGACAAATAGAAAATAAACAACAATAAAGGATATGGAGCGTATAGGAGTGAAATAGAGGCGATGATTGATAAGGGGAGCGACAGGTGAAATAATGCAAGTAGAAAAGGAAAGACTTTTGAGCAGTTATTCCCCTGGCCCCAGTCTAATTTGCTCACTCTTTTATAATAATTTTTGGAAAATCGGATATTATCCTTTATGAGGGGAGGTATTTTGATTTTTGGGCATTTAAAATATTTAGCCAATTCTCCCAAATAACTATTCAACGTGGTTTTAATTTAGAATTTAGTAGGTGAAAAGATTTATATCCGAATAGAAAGTATACTATCTATCCTGACAGTATGAAACTATAGTCTTCCATGTTCATCTGCAACATTATGGTGATTAAAAATACTAGAATGACATTTGATAGGCTTCTCTTAAAAAATAAGTAGCCATAACAACCAGGCAGCTAAGATTCATTGGCATGTATAAAATATACTATTTAGCATGATCGGGATTTTTAAAGAGCGACATACTTGACATTACAATAATTTAAGAATGCCTAGATATTAAAAGTATTACTTGCAGATGTGATTACACATAGTATTTATAAATAATCACATCAAACTAAAATGCCATCCCAAACAAGATTTTGCCACAACATACTGTATTTGTCAGTGAAAAATTATTACTCACAAAATTGCAGCTGCTGTTATATTTATTTCTTCTCTTAGAAGAAATGTCAAACTAATTTGATACCATGGCTCATAATGGAAATTTGCAGGATTGTGCATTGCATTAAGGCTTCAAACTCAACAAGTGCTAAACATTAGTGATAAGCAAGATATTTTGAGTTTCAGTGACACGGTTCAAAATGCTGAGCTTTGTATATGTGTGTGTGTGGGGTGGGGGGGGGGGGGAGGATTCAATTCTCTTCCCCTTTGGGGATTTACAGCTATGGTGCCATGAATCTGCATTTCCCACTCGTTTTTAGTCGCATCTGTCACCCATCAAAAGGCATTGGAGCCTAGTGTGCATGGCTTACAGCAGATTTAATTGTTGAATGATGCTAGGGACCTTTTCCCCCTGAATGTTGTGACTACAGTTCAAACCATAGTAACCAGGTAAGGCGGACATGGCTCTCCCATTCCCTTAACCCTGCCCTTCCACCCCCTCCCCCCTGTCTCTGAAATAATCACCACAGGATCACTTATTGGCATATTAACTGGTCGCAGCTTTATTAACCAAGCACAACATACAAATACAACCATAACTGTTTAATTACGGTTCCGGCAGCGGGACAAACCCTCACCAGCCATGTGGGTAGCAAAGCGAGTTCCTTCCCGCCTCCGCCGAAAACCGTTCCCCGGCAATTCCATCCCCCTCTTTTGGCTTCGCCATATTATTAGCAAAAGCCGAGGGCTTCTCCGGGTCGGGGGTACCCAACCCCCGCCCTGCATATTGCCATGCCTCCGGACCCCGGACACCTCCGGGATCCCGCCACAGGCTCAGAGACACCTGTCCCTGAGCCCCCCCCCCCCCAAGAGCAAAGCTGCGACCAGCCACCCTGCCTGGCACCGCAAACTCCAAGGCCTCCTGCCAATCATTCAGGAGCAAATCTACCCCCACCGGGGATAGATGTACTCCATCCGGCTGATATAGGCCAGCACATTCCACCTCGGCCCAGGAATGCATAATCTGGCAGCCCCCGTTCTCAGATACCCAACGGCCAATTTGCCGATTAACCTTAATCAAACCACGAGACCACCGCCGGTGGCCCCAGCAAGCAGGCCTGGGAATTAAATCGAACCAGAGCAATACAACATCCTTGAACATTAACAACACCTCCCCCAAATCCCGCTTAGCCGCTCTAATCAGCTGCTTCACTGTCCAAGTCCCCAAGTCATTGCCGCCAAGGTGCAGCAACAAGAACTCCGGGGATCCTCTGACGCGCTGATGGTGCCGAAGCAAAGGCAAAAGCTGCAGCCATTGGAGACCGCGCTCACCCAGCCATGATAATGTCACCTCCTCAGCATTCAATCCAAGGTTTGCCCCGAGTGGCTGCGAGGCTGCCTGCTGTCCGGCCCAGTACACATAGGAATGGCCGATCATCCAGCAGCCACATGGCATCCGACCCCCATATAAAAGAAAAAACACAGTTACCACCAGAACAACCAAGAACACAACAACCATGATCACAAGCGCACATACCCCAGAAATACATTAGAACGCTATCTGCCGATCCGCTGAATCTCTAGCCCCGGCAGACCCGCCACTGCGGCACTAGTAGCGGCCCCAATTCTGAAAGAATGCGGCGCAAAGTTACCAGTCTCCAAGCCGACCTGGCGCACCACCATCCGCAGCACCGCCATGAACTTAAAACGCGTCAAGCCCCTAGCGTTCGCGTGCACAAAGAGCAGTTCACCTCCCGGAGGTCTTCCCCTCAAGTAAGCCTCCATCGCCACTACTGGACAAATAGGGGAAGCCCCGACAGGCCTCAAACGCACCCAAACACCCCGGCCCCTCTGATCGGTCTTGGATCTAGACAACCATATGCTCAGCTCCCCGGGTGCCACCTGAACATGCCGCAGCTGCAGAGCCGCACCCCCCGCTACCCCACTGGACGCCACCAATTCCCCCACCTGGAAAGCCCCAAAGAAGGCCACACAAAACACAGCCTGAAACAGTATGAACTCGTACGCCGACTCCGCCACCTCAGGCAAAGCAGCGCACAGCTGCACCAACAGCTCTGGGGTGATTGGGCGCTGCTTGTCCACCTGGGGAGGGGTAGCTCGCTCCCAGCCTAGCAAGAGCCGGTGAAAAAGGAACCCCCAACTGTGCACTTCCCACCCCACCGCCCTAGAGAAGAATGCAAAACCGGCTAGGTGAGACCGCACAGTTGATCTAGCTGTCCCAGCAGCCTTTTCTGCCGCAATGTAGAAGCCGATGATGGGATCAGGTACGGGACCCTGCCGCCATCCGCGAGCTGTCAAGAGGTCCACCAGGCTGTCACAGCCCCTGCAGTAGGAGCGCCAGGTCGATGGTGACACGGAGCTCCACAGCAAACTCAGCATGCCCGGAGGCTAAGCTGCCATAAGTGCTCGGGGACCGGCCGTCCCACGGGGTCCGCCTCTGGTGCCAAGCGCCGAAACAGGTCCCGCTTGAAATGAGAAAGAGCATCAGCGACCTGGTTAGCATATCCTGGCACATGACGAGCCCTCACCACCACGTTCAACCGCAAACAGGCAAATATCACCTCCCTCATCAAAGCCGCCACTCGCGAGCAACGCGGAGCATACCGATTAATAACACTGACCACCACTTCGTTGTCACACCACCACAACACCTGGTGATTACGAAGCCTGTCCAGACACGGCTCCAAAACAACCAATATGACCCGGTGAAAAGCGGGATATAAATACAGCTAAATAAATAAATAAATAAATGAATAAATATGGGGAACAGCTCCAGGAACGTTATACTGTCGGTCAAACCCGCCTCCCGCCAGGTCAAAGGCCATGGCTCAGCACACCATGCTCCCCCAAAATAGACGCCGAGCCCGAAACCGCCCACAGCATCCGTAAAAATCTGCAACTCGAACGTGGACACCTCCTTCCCGAGGAGGACCGTAACCCCATTAAAGTCCCTCAAGAACTGGTCCCAAATCCCCAAATCTGCCCTTAGGCTCCGGGAAACCCGGATGCGATGGTGCGGCCGCCGCAATCCCGAGGTCGCCACTGCCAATCGCCGCAGGAACACTCTTCCCATAGGGATAACCCTACAGGCAAAGTTAAGTGAGCCCAACAGTGCCTGCATCTCTCTCAGCGTCACTTTCACCGACCCCAACACATTCACCACTAGCACCCGCAATCTCACTACCTTCTCCAACGGCAGGCACGCTACCATGTCCACTGAATCCAATTCCACTCCCAAAAATGTGAGGCGCGTGGAGGGGCCCTCAGTCTTGCCTGCCACCAGAGGAACACCCCACCCCTGTGCTAACCTCGCGAAGCCGTCCAGCAGCTCCCGACAGAGCCCGGACTGTGCCGGACTGACGAATAGAAAGTCATCTAAATAATGGACCACGTTCTGGGAGCCGACGTAAACCCCCAGAGCCCAGTGCATGAAAGAACTGAACATCTCGAAGTAACAGCAAGATACCGAGCAGCCATCAGCATGCACTTGTCAAAATAATAGTGGCCCTCAAAAACGAAACCCAATAAATGAAAGGAATCAGGATGAACCCGCAACAGGCAAAAAGCGGATTCAATATCCACTTTCGCCAGTAAACACCGGTGCCCACACTCACGAACCAACCCCACTGCCTCATCAAACGACGCATACTGCACCGCACACAATTCTTTCGGGATAAGATCGTTCACCGACGCTCCCTCCAGGAACGATAAGTTGTGAATGAGCCGGAATTTCCCGGGTTCCTTCTTCGGGACGATGCCCAGAGGGGAAACCACGAAATTCGGGAACGGACGGTCCACAAAAGGCCCCGCTATCCTCCCCAGGGCCAGCTCAGTGGCCAACATATCCCTAACAACCTGAACAAAACGCCCTACCGATGGCACGTTGCGCGCCCTCGCTGGACACCCGTCCCTGACCACCGGTATGGGGAACCCGTGCTGGAAACCCCCCTCTAACACGTCTCGAGCCCGAACCCTCCTGTACCGCCGCAACCAAGGCCTCAGTGCTGCCAAACAAATAGGGGTAGGGGCCAATCCCATCCCTTCCTCATTGTTTTGGGGCAGGGGGGCACTTTTTTGACACATCAGAGTGCTGAGTGCCCCCCTCCACAGATGGAGCAACTGTGCCGGAACTTACAGTCCGGAAAGGGGCAAGAAGACTTATTGAAGCACCAACAGACGTCCCCGACCGAAAGGGCCGCCCTGCACTTGCCAACGCTCCGGAGCCACCCTTTTGCCCCCCCCCCCACTAGCTCCCCCTTTTGCCGACATCTGAGTCAACCAGAGACTGATGTCCTGGGTCCCCCAGGACAACGACAGATTCTCCTCCATCTTGTCTCGGAATTTCTCATCATAGTTGAGCCATGCCCAATGGTCTTGAGTCTGAGCCGCCTCCAGGATCGAGTCAGCATATGCCAATAACATCCCGTACTGCCCTGGGTAACGCTGCCCCCACACACTAGCCAACCGTAAGAAGGCCCGCGTCCAGTTAATGACATTGCGAGAAGCCTTCCTAACCCTTCCCGCCTTCTCGTCCTCCTTACGTTTCCGTTTGCTGTCCCCTGAACGCTTCCTACCCTCCAGCAGCCGGAATATATCGATGTACTTCCTCTTCCATATCTTACGCCGAAGTTTATGCGGAACCCCCTCCCAAAGTTCTGAAAACAAGGCCAATGTGGCACCCCCACCACCCATCACTACCGTCCCCCTCCCCCCCCCCCGCCAACCGGCTGTTCGACAACCCCACCGTTCGACGAAGACGACGAAGACGGAGACGTCGAGGAGTCCCCTCTCCGCCGTCGCTTACGCGAGTGATGGCTCTTCTTCTTTGCTTTGCCTCTGGCTCCTCCCGCACGGCTCAACGCACCACTCCGCTCAGCCTGACCCCCTTGCAACTCACCCTCTGCTGAACTCCTGGGTTGCACCAGCCCTGTGAGGCAAGATGACACCGATGGTAGCCCGTCCTCCAGAAGCACCTCCTGCCGGCCCTCTCACTCTCGCTGCGTCGTCGGATTCACACTGTGTACCGCTTCCGCAGCCATTCCCTCGCTCTGCACCGTTGCATCACCGATCTGCTCTGGCCTCCTCACGTCACTAGTCTGCACCTGTGGAGACAAAGGAAAAAAGGAAGGGGGACCAGCCAAAGCCTACGGTAGCTGCCAAGACCCTAACCACTCAGCCCTGGAGGAGCCCTGTCCCCCTCTCTGCCAATGTTCCAAACTCACAGGACTCCCTCCCCCAGGAACCATAGGCCAACCCCAGGGCCCCCCAACCCACCCATCCTGCCCCCCCGCTGATCCTTGCCACCCTAAAGGCAACTGTGTCACCCCCAAAACCCCCGAGGAGTCCCCTACAAAATGCGGGGCCACCCCGACCCCTGCTTCCCCCCCTACTGACCCTCCTCATATGCCACCGCTCTGGGCGGGCCCTTCAAGGGCCCCCCCACTGCCCCGAGCCATGACCCGGCCAGGTCCGGTCCTACCCCTCCGGGGCCTACCAGCACCTATAGGCCGCTCCAAGGCAACACGCCTGCCTGGGTCCCTGGGCCCACTTACCTGCCGTGTAACCCCTTTCTTTCCTCTAGCCTTCCCCCCCCCCGATCCCCCAGCAGCCCGGCCCGAGGGCTGCCGACCACCCCGTGCTCCCCTGCCCCCCTGTGCCGGCATCCCCCCCAGCAACCGCTGCCTCTGTGCCTCCAAATATCTTTAAATTTGGTTTCCTTTAATGTTTTTTGTTCTTTTTTTGGATGTGCGAGATGTGTGCACCCGTTTCCTGAAGCGCAGCACCTGGAAAACCGGCTGAAGAGCAGGATGTCGGACTCCACGGCCCACGCGCCGGCAGACCCTCCGCCCGCACTGACTCCGGCCGTCTGCTCCCTCACTCTGCTTCTCTGGCCCACGCCGGCGACGAAAAGTGTGAAGAGAGCTGCTGCCAGATGCCCGTCCTTCGCCTGAGCTCCGGAGGACTAGCTTCTGACCGCCCCGCTCCCTACTGCCCTCGCGCGCATCCCTTGCACCTCATTGGCTCCCGCGCCCACAAGCGCCCGCGGGAGCCAATGATTTTAATTCAAAATTGCCCTACCACACTGGTACGCACCCTCCCCCGCGGCCGGGGACCCGCGCCACGCCGCCCCCCCCCCCCCCCCCGGTTACGCGCGGCCAGCGGGCACGTGAGCCCCACGGCCTTCGTTATATCTGAAGTAGAGAATCAATGAAGGAACTAAAAGAAATGTCATTAGAAAGGATAAACATTGCTATGTATGAAGTGATATAATTCTGGATATGTTTGAAACCGTAAGAATGAAATCAGACATTAGAGGTGTTTAGGAAAAAAATAATTTTGTTTTTTTTTTCTTCTGTCAGTTGCAGGTTTTTTTAAATGTATTTTGTTTCATTTGGGTTTAATATTTTTTTGTTTTTTTGTTTTTATACATCTTAATTTCAGGGAAATTTGTTAATTAAGAGATGGATGCAGCTGCTGCTTAAACAAAAAAAAAAGAATAAAACTGCTGAAAGGTTACTAGAGCTTTTCACCAAATTAAAAAAAAAATGTTTTTTTCTTACTTTTGTTAATAATTATCATCGTTTTACATCAAACTAGTGACATTTGAATTAGAAAGTGGTTTTCCAAGAACTGCTATTATGTCTCCTAAGAGGGTGGGAGGCTTTAGCCAGCCTGCTCTTAACTGTGTTTTATATTTCTAGTGATTTTTGTTCCTGTTTTCTGATTGGCCAAAGCTTGATTATTCTTAAACTCTGTGGGAAAACCCTTCCTGGATGTTTTTGTCTTATGAATCTATTGCCTCCTGATCTAGAGAATAATTCTAAAGACTTTTGTGATGTTCTTGTGCCAGAAATATTGTGAAACCATGTCTAAGGGGTCCTTTTGCTAAACTCCACTAACCAGTTAAACTGTGTTTTAGCAAGCAGTAACTGGACACAAATAACCCTTAATGTGTGGGCATGGCAGCTACTGATCACTAAAATGCACATTAACTGGCACTTACATGTTAATGTGTACCGTGGGTCAGTTAGAGGTGGAAGATGGATGAGAAGAACACGGCACAACTACAGTCAACATGGCACAATGTGACTTCACCTAATGGCCCCTCATTAGGTACACCCACATTACATTATGGTACTCAGTCACACATTAGCTTTCAGGAACATATTGGTCATGATTCCCAACAGCTAATATGAAGACCTTGCACTTAATGTGCATCGGTAATGCTCATGAAGTTTGAAACCTTAGTGGTCTTTAGATTGCTGTCAGAGACATTTACCGAGCCTACTCCAGATCACTAATTGGATAAGCAGGATCTGAATTAGGCTTGGTAAATGTCTCTGATAGTATACTTAGATATAGTTTCACAGAATTTCTAGCATAAGGACATGGCAAAAGAAAAGTATTTGGAGTGAGCAGAAGTCAATAGATTCCTAAGGCAAAAACAACAAGTTTTTCTATAAAACTCTAGAACAATCAAGCTTTGCGTTAATCAGAAAACTGAAACAAAGATCACCAGAAATACAAGACAGTTAATAGCAAGCTGACTAGAGATAGCCTCCATGGAGACATAATATCTCCTCCTGCAAGAAGCCTTTCTTCGAATCTAAAGATCACTTGTTTGAGGTCAGGCTATGAAAACACTAAAAACAAAATTTCAGAATTTTTCTAAAACTCATCCTATCATAAACCCTGGGCTTGGCCATCATTAAGGCTCTGCAGAACTGTGATATCACTGCTTCTGACATCTAATATCATTTCTTATTCCTTGGGAGTGCCCATAAAGTTGTCTATGGAAACATCTGTGCCAAGCTACAAGGTATAAAGCCCACTTCTCCCACCCTTCAGTCTCAGAGAGGTCTACCTCATTCTTGAATATCTCAGGTGGTGCCAATTCTAGCTGAATTAGTACTAAAGTCAGTCCTGCCTCCAGGCCATAATCCAGTCCATATTTAAAGATAATAGACTAAGAGGGTCATTTGAAAAGGTTTAGTCGTGATTTGAACGTCTGAAGATGTGCATTTGGACATCAAAATCACAGGCACTTCTCCTTAGCCATTCCACAAATGATGTTCACAGATGACTCCAGTGCAGAGACATCCAAGAAGGCATGGGGATGTGGTGGAAGCATGTCTGGGGAGTTGAATGTACTTACAAATCCCTATTTGATCTCAGAAACATTGAAGTCATCTGCAGGCATGCCAATGTATATACCTGCTCCAGGCAAGAATAGGCATTAGAAAAGTGCCTGTTTTCACCTTAAAACATTCATAGAGCATAGAGAAGATGTAGAATTAAGTGATCAGCCTTAGATCACAAAGGCCCATGTTGGAATTTAAATCTTGACCACTCTGCTCTTAAGCCACTACTCTAACGATTATACAATTAGACATCTTGGTGCTGAAATACGTCTATATAGATGTTTGATATATGTGCATATCTGGCACATCCACCTTTCCAAAATCATGCCTGAACTTGCATGTGTCTGCTTTTTTTTTTTCAGACATTCTGACTTTGATGTCCCAGATTGCACTTGGACATCTCATTGTGAAATGTGCCTCCAAGCCAAGAGTTTTTGAGACCTGGCCAGCTGAATTACCAGCTGCTGGGCACAAGACGGCAGGGGGAACAGGCAAGTATTAATGGGTGGTGGAGGGGGGAAGGAGGGGCAAGGGAGAGGCCCATGGCCAGCTTTATGAAGGGCTACCTGGCCACGGGCCGCCCTCTTGCACCTCCGGCCTGACAGGAAAAGGAAGGGCACAGTGCTTCACTTCTCAGAGATACCTCAATGTTGGGGAAGATTTGCAAGGGGTATGACCTAATGTTAAGGAATTTCCAGACTACGTTGGTAATATTTTTACTTTCTAAGTGCCTTGGTGCTGCTGTATCAAAGCGATCAAGGCAGGGGTTATTTAGTGGGCTCGTGGGAGGTGCCTTGAAAGGGGCCTGTTGAGATGAAGCAAAGGGGTAAGCGAGACATGCAATTGATTTAAGCATGGTGTGCAAGTGTGACATGGGGTTGATGGTATGGCAGGAAGGAAGGCAAATGTTGACAATAATCTGGGGAACTGTAATCCAGGAAACTGATGAAATGGTATGATGACCCTCATGTCCCAGGAGACTATAAAAAAACAACCACCCTATAATAATATATAGATATATATGACTACAACAACTAATAAAAAAAACCATGGGTGCCATAGTGAATTTTCTGGTGTCCAGTCTCTAACCTGTTGTTCATTCCTTTTGCAGCCAAATTTTCTTATATTGCAGACATGCCCAGAAAGTCCAGCCATAACACCCCTAGGTCACATGGAGGATGGAAAGCATCCTGCTGTGAGCGTGAAAACCCCAGCAGGGTGTCAAATATGGCTGTGGCCCATGTAGCGAACATGGCAATGGCATTGAAGAGAAAAGTAGTGAGGAATGTGGCTGCAACTGCAACAGGGGTGGTGAGTAGTACGGCTGTGACCTTGTCACACTGTAGCTAGCAGGCACTGCCACCGCAACCTGCATTGACGACCACCAGCCACAAAATGGAAGAATTGATTTGAGGGCTGCGCAAGTAAGTAAGTCAACATGGCCCAAGCAGCATCATGCAACATCTCGAGGCTTCCACATCCTCTGGGCAGATGGCTGCTGCACATGCTGCGACTGCGACCCCACTGGTTGGTAATTCTGGGGGGAAGTTGGGGGCGCCAAAACTGTTATCCTCATCATCGGTGGGTTCGATGTCAGATAGTGATGGTGAGCTAGCTCTCACAAATGTGATCCAATTAAAACATTTCAAAAACAGTAAGTCAAGACAGAAGAACTCACAGCTAGGGTGTGGTCAGCCAGTGGGAGTGTAGGCAATGCCACATTCGCTGCAAAGAGGTGCCACAGGGACAGTGCCAACAGCACCAGTGTCCCTGGTTGCCACCGGCAGAGATGTGCGCTGCAGCATTAGTTCCTTAGCGAGTGCAGTGCCAAGAAGGATAAAGGAATGAATTTGGCGTAGGGAATTCATAGACATATTTGCACTGTTGATCAGGGATCAGAACAGGGAAACTAAGGAGGGAAAAGATAAAGATAAAAGTGGGGACAAGGATAAGAAACCTAAAGTTTTGAAATCCATCAAAAATTGGTTCTTGGCGTTTCATATATTTATGAGCGTCGTGGTGGAGCGCGAGCGCGAGTTCAAGCTGAGTTCTTTCCTCATTCGATATTTAGACACAATTACCCTTGCACATATGCATTTCCGTGGCTGGGATTAGCTCAACTATGATGTCAAATTCAGAAAAAGAATGGCTGAAGATCCCACTGTCACGTGGCAGCGCAGAATTCTTGATCTATGGCTGGATGACATGTCCCCCAACAGGCCGTGGAACCAGGAGGGCCCCCCACAGCCCTTTCAGATGTTCCATGGGCAGCAGCCTAGCCAGGCTGCAAGGCATCGAGCTTTCCACCAGTATAATACCGGCAGCTGTACATGGCCCCCATGTAAGTTCCGCTACGCCTGCTTGGTCTGTGGGGCTAGCCACCCAGCTTACATGTGTAGATCCGCAAAAGAAGGGAAGCCATTTAGGTCTCTGCCACAGCGTGCCAATGAAGGCCATGGCCCCAGCCGCTATCAGGTTTGAGTGCATGTGCCCATGGCTGTGGGTATACCCTTTTCAGGACAGGGCACACACCCTTATCAGCGGGTTCGAATATGGTTTCCCTATCCCATCCCCTGTTCCAGCTCAATCACACACAATTCGCAACTCCCCTTCCATCCATCAGCACATCCAAGTGGCGTGGGAATCTATGCTAGTTTTTGTAAGTATTCTGGATATATGAGTATGCAACATAGGTTCTTTTCTTCATAAAATGTCTCTCACTGTATATGCAATTATCTGCACGGTTTTATAGAATATTGACTGTGGGGTGTTTCCTTGTTGATACGATAAAAGTTTAAATCTACTTTGTTTACTGAACTCTGCAGCGGTTCTGCATTGAGAATTGCTCCCATCTATGTGTGTTAAAGACAGAGTCTGTGTAATGAATATGTTTGGCAACTGATATGCATTTTTATTCGTCATAGGATTTCAAGCTGACAAGAGTTTATTGTGGTCCTACTCCCTGACTAACTGAATAGCGAAACGCTAGATGTTGGAGTGGAGACAGTTGCACATTTAACCTGCCAAGCTAAGTATAGCATGTTCGCCCTATTGTTGAAGGCATTAAAAATGCATTTCATATATCAAGAGAGGAATGAATAGAAAATTGATATTATATGGGGAAAGAGGTTTTTTATGACTGATGTCGTCTTAATGGTTGCGCCTGAATGAGCCTATATATATGGCTGCATTTCTATAGCAAAGTCATTCTCAAGGTTGGCTTTTGCATACCACTGAGGTCTTTTTCCTCCCTTCTCTATTTAGACTACTCTCCATTATATTAGCTGTTTTTGAAAAGGAGCTGGCTTTAGATTATAATACGCTTCAGCAAGACTAGCTCATTGTGAGGTTATATTTTTTTATCAGTAAAAAATGTATAAAACAGGTACAGTAATTGCATTACTGTTTTCTATTTTATTTAGGAATTTTAGCAAATGTTCCTTAGCTATTCACACTTATATGGAACACTGCAAGCAGTATACCCTTATGCAAAAGTTCACTGCAGTCTTTAAATTTTTAGAGGTTTTGCTTCTAAAGGTTTTGCTATGTTTTTTCTCAGAGGATTAAGCAAAGTCTGAATTAGTAGACTCATGTGAATTCAGTTTGTATGGATTGTATTTTACAATTAAAGTACTTTGTTTCTCCCCTAGAGTAAAGTTGCAACACTATTTAAGTTCTTTTAAAGTTTTAGCCAGCACTTATAATTAGAAGGATGCTTTCATGAATTTTCTCTATAAGCAATTTACCATGATAGATAGAAAGATACTTGTGCCACAGAACGAAAAAAGACAAGAGGCATTATCAGTCCACTATTAACAAAAGTGAGCTTCAAAAACTGGCAATGATACTGACAAAATCGATCTAAGAGGTAAAGCAGATTATTTTTTGTTACCGTCTCATTCTTCTCTAAGTGCAAGGAAAAATCATCCATTAATATAGTACTGTATGTAGTATCTAAACAGGCCTATTCTCCAATGACCTGGGAGAACGCGCTTACTGCTGCACAGCCAAATCATGTAGCTTGACCAGATTCAAAGCAGCCTGTTCAGACAAAGTGAAACAATTCACAAAGGGCCCGATTCCATGAGTGTCGGAGTTAGATGGGATTCTGATCCCGTGGGGCACGTTTAGCCCTGTGGGATCAGAATCGCGTGCAGGCCAGGACCCCGATCCCGGTCAGCCTGCACATACAAGCCTAGCCTGGCTAACTCAGCCAAGGCTCCTTAATGGAGCCGCTATGCCATGGCCCCATTCAGGAGCCGCAATCCCTGGATGCTGACAAGATTCTTCATTCCCTGCCACCCAGCCTCCGATCTGGCCTCTGGTATAGCGCTACAAGGCATACGCAGTGCGGTACAGACATATGTAAAAGACGGTCCCTGCTCATCAGAGATTACAATCTAGTCAAGACAGGCAACACAACAGCTGAGGACAAGGGACATCTAGGGCAATGGTAAGGAAACAGATAGGAGATAATCTACTGTTCATCCAGAGTCTGCCTTCTGTCTTTTGTTATCTTTGTAATTAAAATGTATACATTTGTGCTCCAAACTGCACAATTGAAATATGTTTAGAGAGCTGGAACTGTGGAATATAAATAGATAGACAGCTCCGCACATTTGTACATTCAGCCTGCTACAAAGGATAAAGGCCTTTGGCTATTTCACATTAACAAGCAGTATCTATCATACATTTTTCATACTTATTTGTTAAATAAATGCTTGTTTTGAATATGGTTTCCTTTTACCTTTGAATTCATTAACTGTTCTTGTCAGAAAAGAGCTTCTCTGCTGAGGTGTACAGTATATGACTCATTTCATCTTTTCGCTCCTCTATTTTCATTCCATGTGGGAGGAGTGCCAACGTGGTCCTTTAAGACTTTGTACAGTTTTCTACCATTGTGTGCCCATTGCAAACGCCCTCTAAAAGTCTTCATGCATTGCCAGCTAAACTTCACATGGGAACGCTTCTGTCTTCAGGGAATATACTGAATAGAATGAAATCTACATTGTGAAAAATAAATCTGATACAGGAATGTGCTTCAAAACACAGTACAGATGGGTTTTGTCAATTTTATTAATGCACAAATGATGACCATTACAGTAGTTTACAGTTGCTTCAGTGTAAACATCAATCATGACGCGACTCTCATGTTAAGCATTATTCTACTGATTTCAGAGATATTTTGACAGTCTCTTCAACACCAAGTGAAATAAATCATCTGTTTCATACAATGAGTTGCTTCACTGGACTATATATAGAAAGCAATCTCCAAAGCAATTTATGCAGGTACATTGGTCAGTTTGAAAATTACCTCCCTCTATCAGGCTAAAAGTATACACAGCACACACTCTTTTAGACAATTTTAAAGAATGGTGTTCCATGTATTTAGGTGAGGTGAGGGGGAAAAAAGTATCTACAGAGGATTTCCAAAATTAGGCACCCTATTTTAACCTCCCTGCTCTGCCTGTACAAATGAAGGTTCACAGTGCATGGGCAGGGTTAAGGTATGTACTAGGGAGGGTAATAATATATGTGCTTAAAAAGAACACAAGTCAAAACATTGCACATGTGTTTTTAACTTTAGTTTCCCTATTTATCTTGAAAATTTCTTGGCTCCTTCCTTACTTCTTCACCCTGTAAGAGAAATCTTATAAGGAGGTGCAGGGGGGACCATTAGGCAAACTCAGTGGTTGCCCAGGTTGGCCGATTCTAGTGGTTGGTAAAAAACAGGACATTCAAAGCTAAACAATAGAGTCTGACAGCTGGGGGCATAAGGTTTAAGATTTATCTAGGGCACCAACACCTTGAACCAACTTTGGGGCTGGCCGTAAGGAGGTGCACACTTTATGCCTGAAATTTGGCACCTACATAGGCGTGATTTTCTAAAGAAAAGTAGGTGCCTACTTTTCCTTATAAAATGCTAGCATAATTGGTCAAAAGCACTTGAAGTTGCAAATACTGATGCCAGCCCTAGAGCTGCTGTAAATGCCTGTGCTTAGATGTCTAAAGAATAGGCACCATTTAGAGTAAATATATAATTTATTCTTCTAACCTTGTGCCCTCTCATGCTTCTCCCCATTTCCACCCCTGTGAGCACCCAAAGTGAAAGTGTGCGTCTCACATGTATGTGTGATTTTGCAGAATGGGGCACAGGGAGAGCATATTTGTTTACATGCCCAGTGGCTACATACATGTATAAATGACTAAAATACACCCATTTGCTTATATTCGTGCCATCTAAATCTAGAAGATTTCATATAAAATGACCCTCTTTATGTTCACCCAGCAGAATTTATCGATTCTCTCTGTCCTCTCTTTTGTATACTTACTTCTGTTTCTCTGGAATATGCTTCCCATCCAGCTTAGACCTGAACCATACTATCCTAAATTTAAAGCTGGCCTAAAGATCTGGGGCCTGATTTTCAAAAGTCATTTACACAGTTTACAGCCCAGTAAACCATATAAATGCCTTAAATGGGGATATTCAATGGCACTTACGTGGTTAGTGCTGTTGAATATTCCCTTCTAACTCCCCTAAGTGCCTTGATGCTATCCGGTTAGCATCGAGGACATTCTGGGGTGGAGTGGAGGCGGCAGCAAGAGATAGCTAGGCAGCAGCGATAATTGCATGCTGCCCAGTTAGTGATCTGCCCTGAAAAGATAGGCAAGGAAAACGCTCGTCTATCTTTAAGGCGCAGGAGTTAACCGGGCAGCATGCAAAATCACTGCTGCCTGGTTAGCTTTGGCGGCTTCCTGTGTCTGCAGTGATCTCCAGATATTCAATGCTGTCACCACAGCATTGACTATCCAGGTTAGAGGTCGTGGGGAGGGCTATGCACCAATGAGGCGCACAGCCTTTCGAAGAAGCGCACAGCTCAGTTTCAGGCCCCTGCTCTTTTGTTCAGGTCTAGGGCTACAGGATGTTTTTTTCAGTTTGGCAACTGTGGGGGATGGCATTTTGGAGTGAGATAGATGGTGAGAGGAGGGTAAGATTTCTGATCAAATTTGTTGTGAATTTTATTTTGATGTGTTAGAGGTGTTTATGCTTGTGTTTCACTATGTTGTTATTTTTAGTAAGAGTGGTTAATCAGAATTTTAATAAATGTAAAAATACACATGGACCACGTGTATACATTCCCAGGAGCATGTTTGGGCATTCCCAAAGGTATACTTTGGCAAAACAAAGGCAAGATCACAGTGCACTGTACACTGGGGCTGGTTTCAGAGCCTATTTTATAAAGGCACATAAGCGCCTAAGTTGGCTTTACAGAATAGAGATAAAAATGTGAATCTTAAAATTTCAACATAAACATTCTGTTATAAAATTACCCCCCAAATGCTAGCTCATTTCAAAGAGAAACCACCTGGGACAGGGTGCTAATTGAATTCTTTATTTATTTTTAACTTTTTTTTTAATAACATTTTAGCTCATACTGTAAGCTGGCATCATACAATTAGCACACAAGAGGAAAATCACCTTCATTTACACAAGACTTGCCAGGGGAATATTGTATGCTATAACAACATAGCCTCACAAACCTTACTTATAAAGTAATTTTTCATGCGTGCTTTCCTATCCACATTAGAATCCCCATTAGAATCCTACAAAGCCCGTTCTCAGCACAGGAAAAAGTATGGATATAGTTACCCAGCATATATACTTCCAGCTCTGTTCAGTAATCAAACCCCATTTCTATGTGGGTAAACATACAGTAGGGGTCATTCTGAGCCACGTTTAACGGGTCTGAATGTCCGATCTAGATGTCCAGACCCACTAAACGCCCGGATCACCCTGCCTGCAAAAGAGCTCTCCGCGCATAGCACCAGTTTGTATGGGGAGCGCTGTTCATGAGCAGAAGGGGGAGGGCTGTGGGAGGAGTGAGGAGGGTGGCGGGCGGCAACTGACTCCAGATGTACAGGGCCAATGCTGAGGTCAGTCCTGTACGTCTGGGGCTGACTGCTTCGACGGGGGACTTATTCCACTTCAGAGGTAGAATAAGTCCCCCTGCACGTCGGAGGATGCAGGAGCCGGGGGGGGGGGGGGCGGCAAACAGGTAAGGGGGCCAAGGGGGATCCCCACAGCCTGATCCTGGCCATGGGAAGCCGGATCGGGGATTGGGCTGCGGGGAAAGTAGCATCTCGATTGTGGCCCCTGAATGGAGCCATGGTGCCAGGGCGATGGGACGGCATGGCACTTCGGCTCTGTTCAGGAGCCTGGCTGAGTTAGCTAGGTATGTGGCTGGATGTGTGCCGCTCAGAATTGGGGCCCAGCCTGCACATCCAGGCCATAGACCCGATTCTGATCCCGTGGGCCCATATAGCCCACGCAGGATCAGAATTGGGTCTACCTCTGTACACACAAGGAGCTGGACAACCAGTACAGAATCGGCCTTAGTGTGTTTACCTGAATTGATTATTGCCCTTTTTATATTTTATCACATTTTCATATATTTTTATATTATGGTAGGAAATTTTGTGAATAATACAGATATATGCCCTTTTTATTTAGGCATAAGAATGGCTCCTAAATGATCAGAAAGGATGCTGTTTACTAACCTGCACTATGGGTTTGTAGTTATCTTGCAGTAATTGCCAGTATTAATGTATAATAATTACAAAACTTCTGCATTAATTGTTGGGGTGTTCTCAGTATTTTGGGAGGGCTGCCATTCAGTTGATGGAGAGAAAAAATAGCTACAATTTGTTAACTGCACATCAGATAATGCCCGATGGACTTAGCTACACCTCTCAAGATGGTGTAAATTGTTCTACATTACTGGCTGTGTTTACATTTTTAGTGTGATAACTACCTCTGCATTAACTATAAAGCTTCATCCCCTGACCATTTCCCACTCCAAAATGGTATTTTGTGTATTAGATGTTTAATTCAGAAATTATGGTGCGCTAGAGTTAACCCACTGTCTTGACTGTTCATTCTTCCATGTGCTGTTAATAAGCAGTAATTCCTCTGTATGGTCACACCAAAGGGCGGTATATCAAATTTAATAAATGATAAACAATAGTAAATAGGACTTTTAATATTTGACTATAGTAGAGAATGAGAACAACCACAGACATAAAGGAATTCCGGAAACAGCTCAAGACCCTTCTTTTCATCCGGCACTTCAATGAAACCTGATGCTCCTCCTCATGAACACTTACATATACATCACATTGTACATAAGTTATACATTAGCATTCCCAGTTCTCCCCCTCATGAACACTTACATATACATCACATTGTACATAAGTTATACGTTAGCATTCCCAGTTCTCCCCCTCATGAACACTTACATATACATCACATTGTACATAAGTTATACGTTAGCATTCCCAGTTCTCCCCCTCATGAACACTTACATATACATCACATTGTACATAAGTTATACGTTAGCATTCCCAGTTATTCAGGCTCACCGGTCTGTAGTTTCCCGGATCACCCCTGGAACCCTTTTTAAAAATTGGTGTTACATTGGCGATCCTCCAATCTTCAGGTTATAGAGATGATTTTAATGATAGTTCACAGATTACTGATAGCAGTTCTGCAATCTCATATTTCAGTTCTTTCAACACAGTTCACAGATTACTGATAGCAGTTCTGCAATCTCATATTTCAGTTCTTTCAACAACCTTGGATGTATACCATCCGGCCCAGATGATTTGCTACTCTTCAATTTATCTAATAGTTGTAAGACATCTTCCCGATGTATTGATATTTCCTTCAATTCTTCAGCACCTTTAAATACCACTTCAGTCATGGGTAACATCCCTACATCTTCCTCAGTAAAGACCGAAGCAAAGAATTCATTCAGTCTCTCCGCTATCGCCTTGTCGCCTCTTAGTGCTCCTTTAACCCCTTTGTCATCTAATGGACCAACTGACTCTCTCACAGGTTTTTTGCTACGAATGTACTTGAAAAGGTCTTTATTTCGCGTTTTTGCTTCCGCAGCAAGCTTCTTCTCAATTTCTCTCTTTGCCTGCCTTATCAATGCCTTGCATTTGACTTGCCAGTGCTTGTGCTGTTTCCAGGTTTCGTCGTTTGGCTCTTTTTTCCATTTCCTGAAAGATGCTTTTTGGCAACAACAGCCTCTCTGACCTCACCTTTAAACCATGCTGGCAGTTTTTTGGACTTCCTTCCACTTTTCTTAAAGCGTGGAATACAGCTGGTCTGGGCTTCCAAGATAGTATTTTTCATCAACACCCAAGCTTGATGTACGTCTTTAACCTTTGCAACTGCTCCTTTTAGTTTTTTCTTAACTGTTTTCCTCATTTTATCATAGTCTCCCTTTCGAAAGTTAAAAGGTAGTACTGTGGATTTCCTTACTATCCCTCCTCCACTAATTAAATCAAAGGCGATCATGCTATGATCACTATTGCCAAGTGGCCCCAGCACCCTTATCTCTTGCACTAGATCTGGTGTTTCACTAAGGACTAGGTCTAATATGGCTTCCCCTCTGGTCGGTTCATGAACCAGCTGCTCCAAGAAGCAGTCATTTATTTCATCTAGGAACTTTATCTCCCTAGCATGTCCTGACGTGACACTGACCAAGTCGATACCGGGGTAATTGAAATCACCCATTATTATTACTGCGCTGTAACTTTTGTTAGTTTCCTTGATTTCTTTGAGCATTTCATCATCCATTTGGTCATTCTGGCCAGGTGCTCGATAGTACACCCCCACTGCCATTGCCTTCCCCCTTTTATATGGAATTTCAATCCATATAGATTCTACAGCAGATTTTGTTTCCTGCAAAACTTTAATCCTTTCTGAGTCAATGCCCTCTCTAACATAGAGCGCAACCCCTCCACCAATTTGATCAGCTCTATCATTACGATATTCGATATATTAGAAAACGAATTTGGCTGCCGAGCAGTGATTTGACCTGACGCAGGGGTAGTACAGCAAACACCCTGAAATGTGCCACGTCGTTTGCTCTATTGCTGACCAGAAGGATGCAGCCTTTTTTCTTCTACTGATCCAGCTAAGTGAACGCTGTCTTGTTTGAATTTACTAATTAAAAGAGAAAGGCCACAGTGGTGCGAGTGAACCTTCCTCTGCACTGGGCTGGCTGTTCCGACAAAAAAATGTTTTCTGGTTTGATGGTATTTAACTGAACCGGGCTGGTGTTGCAGATGATTGTTGGGCCCGGGGTCTGGGTATTGGTTTCTCTGGTGAACCTTTTCAAGTCCATGCTAAAGGCTAACCCACTTGAGGCTACTTTTGGATCCTCCCTTGTACTCCTTATCCTTCCCTATTTGTACTGTTGTTCTCATCTATTGTGTTGTCTGTCCTAATTAGACTGTAAGCCCTTTCAAGCAGCAACTGTCTTTTAGATGTATTTGTACAGCACTGTGTACATCTTGAGTGCTTTATAAATGATTAATAGTAGTGGCAGTAGTAAATTGAAAAATAAATTGCTACAGAGATGGCATTTATAGTCAATGTTCCCACAAACCTGTGTGGGAGTCCTCAGCCCTCACTGCTGTTGGGAGGGAGAGGTGCTGTGATATCACATTTTTAATAGCACCCGCTCCTTGCGACTAAAAATCTGATAAAGCAGCACCTCCCCCTTCCGGCAGCAGCATGGGTGGAGGACTCTTACACAGCTTTGTTGGAACATTGGGCCTGATATTTAAAGACCTGCAGACTACGTAAATGCTCCTCAGCGGCATGTTCAGCAGTACTAACAAAATTAGTACCACTGAATAATTGAGGCTGCCACCACTGCACCGGAGTTTGCATCGGAATGTTTTGTGGCGGCACCACGACATAACTGGGCTGCAGAGTTATTGAGCCACTGCCCAGTTAGGGCTAGGCAGCAAAAGTCAGGTGCATCTAAACTCTAGCCTAACGTTTGCCATGAAAGCTAACTGGGCAGCAGCGACTGAATATCACCGCTGCCCACTTAGCTTCCTGCTAATCCAGGAAAGCTAGATATTCAATACTGGGGCTGCATATGATCCCAGCGTTGAATATCCGGGTTTAAAATTTGGTGGCGGTGGCTAGCCACGTTAGATCAGCTACTTGCTCCCGCTGAATATCAGAGCCATTGTTCATAGACCCTGGAAAGCAGGCTATCTCAGTCAGCAAACAAGAATGACACTTACAGCTGGTGGTCAGCCTGCTAACGTTATAGATTCCAAAGGGTCTGTGGCCCCTGCTGAAGACTGTCACCCTGACAGGTTGTTAAATGGGATGGGGAGGGGGAATAAAACAAAGGGAAACCCCTCGGAGTATTCTGCAACTTAATGCTCAGAGACTGACTCCAACTAACCTAGAGCTCCCAAGGAGCAGGAAGGATCTGCAAAGCCAAATGACAGATTTCCCCACATTGATATTTTAAATTGGTGTGTCTGAAATAATACTGTCGTTACAATTTTTTGCACCTTTCCATTACTCTCTTGTATGCGTGTGTCTATATTTGCCTTTAGCAATGTAGCAATTCATATAGATATAGATACATATTTTTTGGCTAGCTATGTTTGTTTAGAATGCCCTGTGTTTAAATAGCAAGCAAAGAAGAAACAGTATTATAGCCAGAAATATTTTTTTTCTTTTACTACAATTCAGATGCTATGGTGATGCACAGAGCTAATTTGTATGAAATATACACACTCTGCAGTGACCTGTAAGGCCAGCTAAGATTGTGTTGTTTCTAGAGAAGTCAGCACCCCTCTAGAACAGAGAATGCAGCTATTTCATTTCTACTGTGCTGTGGTGTATAGTCCCATGGGATTTTGGTTGAGAGACTATGAAATTCAGTTCACAGAGGATCACAAATTGAACTAAAATTCCTTTATTACTCCTCCAGGGTACCATTGCCAGTACCCAGACATGCCTGTCTACGAACAGTGGCCACTGTAAGTAAGTCATACAATATTCGAAAACACCCTTCCCCTGGAATTATAAGATTAAGTGCCACACATAGTAAAGGATTTATCTATTTTTTTCCTATGGGAAAATGCTTAGTGCATCTGGCCCTTTGATAGCAATTCCGCCAATAAACAGTAAACATCTCTCACAACTGGCTGAGACTATGTTGTTCAAATACAGAATTCTCTTTTGCAGTGTTATAAAATTACACAGTAACATACTAAATGCAATAGCCAAATACCAGTTGTCTCATCCAGTCTGCCCAATTAATTATGTCAACACAGCTCGGGGGCTTACCCTAACTGACAGTTGTGGAGAACTGAGTGTTTGCAGGAGATCATCCAGGTCAGCTTTTATCAGCCTTGTCTTTAGTTATCTCCCATCCAAGACACGATTTATTTACCTTCAGTGGTTTTGCACTTCAGAGAGTGAATATTTGCAGATATTCAGGTTTTGACAACAGTCATAAAAAGGGAAGATTCAGAAGATCTTTAGCTTAATCAATCCGATTATTTGACACAAATGAAAGAAATAGATACCGAGGCTGCGCAGGAGAGTGAGTCACCAGCGACTTCTAAATGCCGACTGAATCACAAAGGGTTATTCACTCACACCCATACATGTCTTTTATTCACCTTTTAGAGCTCTCAGACCCAAATACATTTCCTTCTGCCTGAGGCAAGAAAATCTCTATCAGAGTGCTACCATGGCTACGCAGCTCCTACAACACTCAGTGAGATCAAGATCAATTTGGAACCTTATTTTCTTCTTCATTCATGGCATATATGGAAAAGCCATTAACAACTATTCTTGCATTTTACTCAGAAGACATCACAAATATATCTGAAAAACCTTCCTCTACTAAAACCCACTGGTTAGAGTTTTGCATGGCCAAAGTTGCCCTTAAAGAGACAGCACCATGTTTCCTGCAAGAGATTGTGGCATTTGCCTTTTGAAAAAATATCCCTTTATCTTGACCCATTCACCTACATCACCTTTTACAACATACAGAAGTGTCTCGGTCATTCTTTACCTAAGTAAATGTATGCTTCCCTTTATTCTTCAGCTCCATACATACTTACCCCTACACTCATCATTCACTTTTTATCTGCCTTACATATCAGCACACAATACAACTCCTACAGGTGTCAACTAAATGAAATACCAATTAGAATAATGCAAGCAATTAATGTACAAAACGAAATGGATAAGTATAACTATTTTCCTGCTGGCTCTATGGCAATATTAAAGATGCATATGTGTAAAAAATTTGAAGTTGAATTCGAACCAGCCAAATTTCTGCCAGACTTTGGGCTTTTCTCCACATCTATATGAAAAGTATCACGATTTCACCCAGATTATCAGTACATACATCTAAAATACATGGCATCATAATATATGTTATGTAGTATCTGGATGTGAGGGCATGCTAAAAAGGGAATGATACCCAACAAATAATAAGCAGTGCATACAGTTCTCAAGGCCATCCAAAGGGATATATGCAGACTAGAGATCACCCCAAAAAAAGGCTCCCAAAATGAGACAGAATACGAGGTATGAAAGTATCGAGGTTTGTTGTATAGCTATATAACAATACATTGTGTCACGATGCTATTAAGCATGCAGTGACCTAGTTATGTGCTCTGCATGTGCAGAGTTTAGCATGGCTGCAGCACACCTGAACTTTTTTTAATCATGTGATGTTTGGTATCATGTAAAAGCAGTTCCTCAGATTTACGATGAGTGAAAAAAATTGAAGAGCGAATTTGCATTAAATTCTGCCAGAAACTTGGAGATTTGTTTAAAGAGACTTATGACAATTTACA
Source organism: Ichthyophis bannanicus (assembly GCA_033557465.1). Classification (NCBI taxonomy): domain Eukaryota; kingdom Metazoa; phylum Chordata; class Amphibia; order Gymnophiona; family Ichthyophiidae; genus Ichthyophis; species Ichthyophis bannanicus. Next base: position 223,374,103 of record CM066040.1, on the reverse strand, counting down.
GCATGGGTATGGCAATGAATGCATGAGTCATTCTCAAGTTTTTCCAAAAGGGCCGCCAAAGTGTTGACAGTGATGAATGTTCTGAAAGGCCATCCATGAGCAGGAATGAAGACAAAGTTGAAGCAGTGCATGCCGCAATATGCTCAAATCATCGAGCTTGTTGAGTACATGGACATCAGTTTCAGGTCGGTACAGTCATTCTTACTGTCATAAGAACATAATATATGCCATAGTGGGTCAGATCAAGGTCCATCAAGCCCAGTATCCTTTTTCCAACAGTGGCCAATCTAGATCATAAGTACCTAGCAATTTACCCAAAAGACACAGGTTCCTCAATGCTTGTATTGGGTCAAGCAGTGTTATCCCGGGTCCCTTTTAATAATGATTTATGGACCTTTCCTCTGGGAAGTTGTCCAAACCTTTTTTAACACTAGAAGCCCCAAAGTGTGGTAATTGATGCAAATGCATCTTCGAAGTTGTATACCAGCGCCATTGCTAGACACATGTCAGTCATGTTCCATGACTTTGTTAGCAAGGTCAAGATGTTCAAATACGTGCATCGAAAATTAATGACAGATGCACCACCTAGCGGGAAAATGAATTTATACCTAGAAGCCCCAAAGTACGTCAATTGACGCACTCAATTGTCTTGGATGCATCAATTGACGTGCTTTGGGGCTTCTAGGTATAAATTCATGTTCCCACTAGGTGGCACATCTCAATCACTGTTTACAGTTTTACTCCGACATTACAAACAATAAACATACGATGATGTCATGTAATGACATCAAATACTGCATGTATTTAACAAATAAGTAACTTCACATTAATTCACATCTGCATTTCATGCTAAACGCAGTCGTCATGATAATGCATCAATTGACGCACTTTGGGGTTTCTAGGTAAAATTCCTTTTGGGGCTTCTAGTGTTAAATCCAGCTACACTAACAGCTTTTACTACATCCTCTGGTAAAAAAATTCCAGAGTTTGATTACACGTTGAGTGAAAAAACATATTCTCTTATTAATCTTAAATAGTTTACCCTGTAGCTTCATTGCATGTCCCCTAGTCTTTCTATATTCTGATGATGTAAACAATCAATCTATGTTTACCCATTCCACTCCATTCATTAATTTATAGACCTCTATCATATCTCCCCTCAGCTGTCTCTTTTCCAGGTTGAAGAGCCCTAACCTTTTTAACCTCTCTTCATAGGGGTATCCTTCCCTCCTCTTTACCATTTTTGTGACTCTTCTCCTTATTTTTTATTTATTTATTTTTTTTATATATTCTCTTATATACCGCGCTATTCTGCATCAGTGCGGTTTACATTGAACAAACTGAAATTACATTGAACAGGGCATTATAACTTGGAGATAACTATTTTACAGGGAAGATGGGCTATGGAGGGTTAAGTGGCTTGCCCAAGACCACAAGGAGCACCTGTGGGACTAGAAACCCCAGTCCTTCCAGCCCACGGTTGCTGTCCTCTAGTGGGATTTGAACTCCCGACCTTCCGGCCTGAAGTACCTTGTCCCAACCACTAGGCTACTCCTCCACTCCTTACCGTTTCTAATAATGCTATATCCTTTTTAAGATACGGCAACCAGAATTGTACACAATACTCAAGGTGCAGTCGCACCATGGAACGATACAGAGGCATTATAATATCCTTTGTTTTATTTTCCATTCCTTTTCTTATGATACCTAGCATTCTATTTGCTCTCTTGGCTGCCACTGCACACTGGGCAGAGGGTTTTAGCATGTTATCCACGATGACATCTAAATCGTATTCCTGGTTGGTGGTTCCTAATGTGTAACCTTGCATTGTGTAACAACAGTTTTGGTTTTTCTTTCGTAGGTGCAAAATTTTGCACTTGTCCACATTAAATTTCATCTGCCATTTGGATGCCCAGTCTTCCAATTTATTAAGATCCTCTTGCAATTTTCCACAATCTTCAGGGGTTTTAACAACTTTAAATAGTTTTATGTCATCTGCAAATTTGATAACCTCACTCGTTATACAGTTTTCTTTGGTTCATCATGAGTATGCCCCAAAAGACCAAACCATCAATAAGGAGTACTACATCCAAGTTCTACCTCATTTGAAAGATCTAGTTCATCGTAAGATGCCAGAGTTGCACAGGAATGGTGCTTCATCACAATAACGCCCCATCTCACACATTGCATGTTGTCCAGCAGCTCTTGGCCAAACACCAAATCAAGCAAGTCCATCAACCTTCATACTCACCTGACATCGCATCCTGTGTTTTTTTTTCTTGTTTCCAAACTGAAAGGAAGGCAATTCGACAACTTGGAGATCATTAAGCAAAATTCAACACAGCAGCTTCACAGCATAATGAAAGGGGCATTTCAAAATTGTTTCCAACGGTGGCAGGAACACTGGAGGAAGTGTGTTTTATCGAAAGGGGACTACTTTGAAGGAGACTGAATGCAATAACTGTATACTTCTTGAGTTATTGTACAAGTCTCGATACTTTTTGATCACACCTTGTATGCATCAAAGAACACTCTGGGCCCAATGATCATTCAGCAGGAGGGGGGGGGGCTTATTGTATGAGGTTAAGTGCTGGAGTTGGTTTTTAACTTTAGGGAGTTTATTTTATAAAGGAGTTTTTGTACATGCAGGTATTTTTCCACAAGGGGTCAGTATTGTGAGACCAGCACCATTTTGAATGCTGCCAGAGGGGGACCATTCCTGCTCCAATCATCAGTGAACCAGCATGGAACCCTGGTAAGCCCCAAAGGGATTGGGGGGAGGGAGAGGTAGCAGTCTTAGCCTTGGGGGCCTGAAAGGTGTGGAGGTTGAGGGCAGATGTTACTACCTTGGTTGCTGTGAGGGGAAGTCTCCATCTGGTAGTTCAGCTTTCCTCTGTGGTAGGATACTTCAGCCGAGGGGGGTTAGGATGCAGGTGTGATAGCTAGATCATCTGTGAGGGGGGAACATCATGACTGCAGCTGCTTGTTTCTTCCCTGTACTTTTGCCCTGGGGCCATGCTGTCTCTGCCCTATGTGGTAAATACAGGACAGATGCTGGGCATGCCCCCTGTATTTATCACACAGAATTTGCACCTACTGCACTGGCATTTTGGCATATGCCATGCAGTAAGTGCAAAACCTTACCACACCTTAGGAAACAGTCCCCTTGGAGTTCCACTAAGTTCTAAAGCATTGCATTAAAAAGCAAACAGAGCAGATGGACTTTGCTTAGTTGTCCCATGTCATTTGTGGTATTTCTTGTTTTTTTTTAATTTTCATTTCAGGGCAATTTCAGTCATAGTGTGCATTATTGCACAATGGTACATACTCTTGCTTAATACCAAAAGGATATGTGTTTTATTGGCTACAGCAAATCTTGAGAAACTATGAACCACATTAAGCAGCATGGGTGTACCAGAACACCTGATAGTTCTCTTACACAACCTTTACATTGATCAAGAAGCAACAATTCAAATGAAACAAGGGAAAACAGAATGGTTTAAAATCAGCAAAGGTGTAAGACAAGGCTGCATACTTTCCCCCCTACCTGTTTAATTTACATGCAGAACAAATTGTCAGAGAAGCAGGACTGTATGAAGACTGTATGCCCCTCTGTCTGCTGCTTTAACGTCTTGTACTGCTTGTACCTGCCCGATATTTCAGCTTTGCCCCGGAAGTGACGCGGTTGCGTTCTCAGTAGTTCTCCTGCATTTAAAGAAGCTGCCTGCTACACTCTGAAGTTGCCCCTCTGTCTGCTGCTTTAACGTCTGTCAGCTTAGTTCTGTGTCACTTTACTTGTCTGCTGTCCCTTTGGATTTTGTTGGTTTGTTCTGCTGGCTTTGTTTATTTTGCTTTGCCTTATTTGCCTCTTTTCCCCTCTAGTGTACTGCTTGTACCTGCCCGATACTTCAGCTCCATGCGGTCACGCTCACAGTAGTTCTCCTGCATTTAAAGAAGCTGTCTGCTCCTTGGGCAAGCTTCTAGGGGCGACGACGGGAGCCTTAAACAGCCCTCTCTTCCCATTGTATACTGCGACTCTGTACCTCCCCTGCCCAGCATCTGCTTTCTGCAGTCTTCTTCCCTCTGCCCTTTTGCACAGTGGGCTTTCCTCCTCCTCAGCATGCTCTGCATTGCTGACGGCTCTATGGCTGCCATCCCAGTCCGCTGGGGCCATCGTCCTCCCTCTCTCCATGCCCCCATCTCTGGACCTCTTTCTCATCATCCAGCAAATCTCTTGGACTGTCACACTGTGCACCCAGGCCACAGCTCCTCTGCCGCTCCATTTGCAGTCCTCCCCTTGCTTTCCCTTTCTCTTGCCCTTTTGAACTGTCATTCCCTTCACACCAAAACCCACCTAATACATGATCTCCTCATCCACAACTCCTTGGACACCCTCTTCCTGACAGAGTCATGGCTCTGGGAGGGTGACGCTATTCTTCACCGCTGCCTCCCCCCTGGCTACTCTACCCTCCACCAACCTCGCTGCAACCTCACCGGTGGGGGTGTGGCAATCATTCATCGCTCCACCCTTCCCTTTACAGTCACTGTTCCCCCTTCTTTCTATCCCGATTCTCCCCTCCTCCGTTATGGCTCCCCACCCTCCACTTCCTTCCTCCTCTACGCTCCCCCGTCCATTCGTCCTGACCTCTGGGACGGCCTGTTAGCTTCGCTCTCAGAAGCTTCCCTCTTGTCCCCGAACTTCGTCATTCTCGGTGATTCTAACATCCATTTTGAGTCTCCCTCCTGTCAAAAGGACAGAACCCTGCTGTCCCTATTAGAGGATATCTCTTTTGTTCAGCATGTTTCCTGGCCCATGCATGTCGCCGGCCACACCTTAAATCTGGTCTTCACCCCCTCAGCTTCCCTGGTCTTCCCAGCCCACATTTCCACTTTACCCTGGTCAGATCATTTTTGTCTTCTTTTCTCATTATACCTCCCATCCCCTCAATGTCCCACACGTCATTCCCTTCCACCTTCCCCCAGGTTTAGGCATCATATCACTCCACTGACCCTTCAGCAATTCCCTTCAGCAGACTCCCTCTTTCCTCTGTCCTTCTCCTCTCTCCCCGTGGATGAACAAACAGACCTCTGGGCATCCACCCTCACTACTGCTTTGGACCAACTTGCTCCCCTCCGTCGTCTTCCTCCATCTAGTCCCCCGTTGCATCATCCCTGGTTCCATCCTTGCCTCTATCTTCAGAACAAGCATGGTGCAAGCATCCTACCCCAAACTCATTAACTACCTTCCACAGCTCACAGGTGCTTTACCGTAAAATGATCACCGATGCTAAGCGGTCATACTACTCTGACCGTATCTCTTCCTCTGCCAGTTCATCACAACAACTATTCAGGATCCTCCGCTTTGTTACTGCTCTGTCCACTCACTCCACAACCCCACCTCTCCCCTCAACGCACCTGATTCTGATTGTCTCGCCTCTTTTTTCTTGAGGAAAATTGAATCTCTTCGTGCTACCTTCCCAACCTGTCCCCCACCCATGTCCCCCCTCCCCATTGCACTCCATTTATTCACCCCTTCTCTCCCTCCCCCCCCCCCCATTCCAATGGAGTTTTTCCCCACACCTGGCATATGTTTCGCCCAATCACTGCGACCGAGCTTTCCAAGTCCATTGCCACCTCTCACAAAACCACCTGTCCACTTGACCCTTTGCATTCTTCCTGGTTGCTAGACCCTTCCCTCATCTTGCTTCCCTACATACTTTACATTTTCAACAACAGCCTCTCCTCTGGTGTTTTCCCTTCGGCCTGGAAATACACCCATATTCACCCGCTTCTTAAAAATCCATCCCTCGATCCTTCCATTCTGTCTAACTGGCGTCCAACCTCCCCTTCCTGTCCAAAATCCTGGAAAAGCTTGTGTTTGCCCAGCTCTCTGCTCATCTTGATTCCACCCTCTCCCTTCACCCACACCAATCAGGTTTTCGCACGGGTCACAGTACTGAGACCGTTCTCACCTCCCTCCTGAATGAAGTGCACCAATCCCACGACCGAGATGATCTTTCCCTTTTGGTGGCTTTGGATCTATCCACTGCTTTTGACATTGTGGATCATCGCACCCTCCTAGCCTGTCTGGCTGATCTTGGGATCCACGGATCTGTTCTTTCTTGGTTTTGCTTCTTTCTCTCTTCTCGCACCTTCTCAGTAAAGACCAGCTCAGCCATCTCCCCTCCTCTGGCTCTTATTTGTGGGGTTCCCCAGGGTTCAGTTCTCGCTCCCCTCCTTTTTAACATCTTTCTCGCCTCTCTGGCACTCATTGTTCAACAGTCTGGCATTTCTGGCTATTTCTATGCAGATGACATCCTTCTTGTCCACCACACCAGTTCCCTCTCGCCAGATCTTTCTGCCCTTAATCTTTGTCTCACCCGCGTTGCCTCATGGATAAGCAGTAACTTCCTTCATGTTAGCTCTTCCAAATCAGCTGCACTTTGGCTTTCCTTTAGTACACCTCCTTCTACCTGTTCCCCTCTTTTCCTTTCTAACCCCATTCCTCTGGTCTCCTCCCTCCGCTTTCTCGGGGTCACTCTTGACTGCTCTCCCTCCTTCCACCACCATATCTCCTTGCTCATCCGTCGTTCCTTCTTTTTCCTATGCCAGATCTGCGCTGTTTGCCCCTTCCTCCCCTCCCCCTCCCTCACTTCACTAGTCATCTCACTTGTTCTTTCAAGGCTGCACATCTGCTCACCCACTCCTCCACCCATGATCATATCAACCCCTCCTTTTCCATTTACACTGGCTCCCACTCAACTTTTGTTTCCGCTACAAGATCCTCATTCTTACCCATAAAGCATTACACACTGCCTCCTCCCAATATCTAGCCGACTCCATCCGTCTGCAGCCTTCTCCTCGTTTCCTTCGATCAGCACATGGTAATCGCCTTTTTCTTCCCTCCCCCTCCTCGGCCCACCTGGAATCTACACGTCACTCCGCTTTCTTCTTCCTGGCCCCTGCCCTCTGGAACTCCCTCCCCCTTGCCCTCTGTACTGAACTCTCCTATCAACACTTCAAGAGCTCACTCAAAACTCATCTCTTTCAGCAGGCATTCGACCTCCCCGATCCCTAAGGTTACCATGCTCCACCAGTCTCCCCCTCCATCAGGCCTCTCTTCCTCCCTCCCCTACCCTGTCTAACTGTCCTCTTCTGTTGCTTCCTGTCCCCCTCTTTCCTATCTAAACAGTGGTGTTCCTTTCTTTTCTACTTTCCAATTGATTTTATTGTGCACCGCCCTGACGCATACACTTCGGCGGTATATCAATCGATAAATAAAGATAAAGATAAACCATGCTGCGAATATTGGGGGAAAACTTATCAACAATTTTTGCTATGCTGATGATAGAACATTACTGGCTGAAAGTGAAGTTGATCGTAAACATTTGCTTCTCAAGATCAAGCAATAGTCATTCCCTCAGAAGCTCCTGCCCAATCGGGGCAGTGGGAGACCATCAAAAGGCAGCGTGCCGTCGGCGCTGCCTCCAAAGCCCAGCAGCAGCAAGAGGGAAGCTTTCCCCAATCGGGGAGAAGCGCCTGAGTGGGAAGCCGTCCCGCTCAGAAGCTCCTGCCCAATTGGGGCAGTGGGAGACCATCAAAAGGCAGCGCACCGTCGGCGGGCCCGCGCCTAAGGGCCAAGCCAAAGGGCCCTTTGGCATGGCTCTTAGGCACGGCATGGAGGCGCACGCAACAAAACAGAACAGCTGGAGACCAACAGAACCCACTAGCACCATAAACAACAGTGAACAACGAAACCTGCAGAAACAACCAAAAAAAGAGAAACAAAAAAACACCACAGCAGGCAAACAGAAGAAACTGCAACAAAAAACCACCAAGGAACCACGCAACAAAAACCCAAACACGTGACAACACAGAGAAAAGAACCCTCAACGCCCCAGGAAACCGGCGTAGAAACACAGCACAGCCCTGATCATTAAGGTACACCTACAAGCCATGCCACCCCTCCTAGCTCCTATCTACCTCCTAACACCACTCTTGACCCTCTACCCCTCCCCCACAGAAACACTCACCAACCTACCCCAGACATACACCACAACCACCCAAACCACAAACATATACAACCCCCCCCCCCACACACACACGGGACAACACCCACACTACACTCACATCAACCCACATCCCCAACCCCCCAAATTGCACCCCCCCCTCTCCATTTCATTAATAAATGCTCGCTCAGTCAGGAACAAATACCACATGCTCCACAATCTCATCACAATCCAAAAGATGGACATCCTATGCATAACTGAAACCTGGCTAGCAGACACCGACACAGTGCTCATGAACCAACTAACACCGAAAGGATACAACTTCCAACACTGCTCCTGGACAAACACCAGAGGAGGAGGACTAGCCATCATTGCAAAATCCAACCTCCACCTCAGGAATCATGCATCAGAAACAACAAATGAAGCGGACATACTCACCCTCACCAACAAGCATCTCACAATATGCCTAGTCTACCGGGCACCCACCCCAAGCACCAACCTACCAAGAATACTACAACACATATCTGAAAGCGCCATCTCTGCAAAAGATCATATAATCCTCGGAGACTTCAACCTTCCTCACTCCAAGACAAACAGGCAGAAACCTTCATCAATGCCATGGAAGCAATGAACCTGACACAGATCATACACGAACCAACGCATGAAAAAGGAAATACACTGGACCTCATATTCCTAAATCCCCAAACAACCACCTCATACAAAAATCCAGAAATCACACATGTGCCATGGTCTGACCACTACCTCATCAACATAACTCACTTCTACCTTCACACGAACGGCAAGGAGAACAATCACCATACAAGGAGATTTAAGCCATTCATCAAAGAAGACTTCCTAGCACAAACTCTACCTGAACTCCAAACAAACTCCAACAATATCGATAACCTAATCCACAACTGGAACACCACAATCTCCTCGGCATCCAGCACAACAACGAACAAGACTAAAACCAAACACACCTCCGCAAAAGCCCGATGGTTCACCCCCAACCTCCGGAAGCTAAAGTCTAAACTCAGAAGAGCAGAAAGAAAATGGAGAAAAACCAAAAAAGAGGATGACAAAACAAATTACATGTACGAATTAGATGCATACCACAAAGAGACTGACAACACAAAAAAGACCTACCATTCAAAGATCATAAACTCATCAATAAACAAACCCCGAGAACTCTTCGAGATTGTCAAAAAACTAACAAAAATGCCCAACCAATCCAACCAATTGCCAAACATCCCACCAGAAGTACTAGCACAACAATACAAGCAGCTTCAACACCCTCAAAACCCACAATTGGACACAGAGGCAACAACAATCCACCCCACCACCACAGACAGAGAATGGAGCAAATTCGAAACAATCACTAAAGAAGAAATAACAGCCATCATCTCACATCTGAAGACCACCACCTCTCTGCTAGACCCCTGCCCCACAGAATGGATAAGGAAAACTAAGGAAGACCTGAGTTCACCATTAACCCGCATTGTTAATGAATCCCTCAGCCAGGGATGCATGCCAGACCTCCTCAAAACCTCAGTCATCCAGCCAACCCTAAAAAAACATAACCTGGATCCCTTGGACCCCGCCTCCTACAGACCTATAGCAAGCCTCCCATTCACTGCCAAAATAATTGAGAAAGTAGTTCAGCAACAGCTCCAAGAACATCTAGATGCCAACAACATACTGGATCCGCAACAACATGGCTTCCGTCCACTCCATGGAGTCGAGACCCTCATGACATCACTAATGAACACCCTCATCATAGGAACTCTAGTCAAACACTCTGGATATGCCATGATCTTCCTCGACATATCAGCAGCCTTCGACACAATCTCCCACAACATCCTCCTACACAGATTGCAAGCAATTGGCATCAAAGAAAATGTACTTCAATGGTTCCACTCTTACCTGACCAATAGACAACAACTGATCCGCACAAACGCAACAACCTCACCCCCCTTCCAGCAACACCAAGGCGTACCCCAAAGATCCACACTATCTGCCATTCTCTTCAACATCTACTTGCAACCACTCTGCTCAATCATACATACCCACAACATCAACTATCACATCTATGCAGATGACATAATGCTCTATGCCCCAATCACAACCTCCAACCCAACAAACAACCATTTATCAACATGCTCCACAGAAGTATCCAGCTGGCTGCAGAAGAACAACCTATCCATCAACATAAAGAAAACAGAAGCACTCATAGTAACAAAGGACCCAGACTTCACCCCACCTACACACCTCAACGTTGGAACCACTCAAATACAAATACAACTGCACATAAAGTATCTAGGAATCATCATAGACCAGGCTCTCACACTCAACCAACAAATCAAAATAAACACCGGAACAATATTCCACAAGGCTAAAACAGTACAGCGCCTCAGACCTCTCCTTGAACCAAAGGACTTCAGAGCAGTGATGCAAGCCATGACACTCCCCCACCTGGACTACTGCAATATAATCTACCACGGACTCCCAGCCACCCACACCAATCCGCTTTGAACTGCCTTAAATGCCACTGCAAGGATTATCCAGAAATCAAAAAAACAAGACCGCATCACGCCAATACTGAGAGAGCTGCACATACTCCCCCTAGAAGCTAGAATCAAATAAAATCTGCCCTACTTACCCACAAAGCTCTCTACCAAACTCAGTCAACCCAGCTCCGTGAACTACTGCCCAGACCAGCACACAATAGAACAACCAGACAAACCATCAGCAACTCCCTCACTATCCCACATAAACAAACCAAATACAACCAACGGACATGCAACAGGGCCTTCGAACTTTACGCACCATCCCTCTGGAACTCTCTACCAAGTCACGTCAGAAGCAACGGAGATCCCCTCTCATTCAGAAAACAACTAAAAACTGTCCTATTCCAGCAATACCTCAGACCAGAAGCAAGCACCCATCACTAATCTACCTCCCAACCTCCCACCCCCTGAACATATCCTCTGAAAAACTATAATACAATGGCTATGTCTATATCCCAAATATTGTTGAAATGATCAATGTTGGCCACCAGGTATTAGCCCCATACCCCTGAATTGATTATTGTCCACCCCCCCTTTTAATGTTACGCCTCTTTTACCCGGTGAAAAGCGGGATATATATACAGCTAAATAAATACTAAATAAATAGTCTTCAAATGAGCCTTCACCCAGGGCTGGCTTAAGAGGTGAGCCAGTGAGGCAATGGTTCAGGGCACACCACAGTAGGGGTGCAGGAAGCCTGCTATACTGGCTCACTTCCAGCTGTCCTCTGCCTCCCCAGCAGTGGCTGTGTTAAGTATTAACACAGCCATGGGGGTATTTGCTTTTGCTCCTGCGGCTGTATCAATGTTCAGCACAGAGGTCCAAAGGAGAGCACTCACACCCACAGGTGATACAGAAGACAGCAAAAGCAGGCACACCAAACACTGTAATGTTTGAGCAGCTTTATTGGAAAAAAAAACCCAATGTGTTTTGGCTAAACGCCTTCCTCGGAGGGTACTGGACTCAAATAGAAACATAAAAGAAACATTAAAAACATTGAACAATTTAAAACCACAAAAGCAAATAAATATATGTGTATAAATAAGCAAGAACTAAAAACATAAGTGAATAAGAACATATAAAACAAAAAGGCTGACAATATGCTCATTTCAGACAAAAAACATACTGTAAGCTCAGTGACATAAATGTATGAACTGTAAGGGGTCTACACAAAGAAATCTGAATAGACTGGCAGCAATATAGTGTAGAGGGATGAAGAGGAAAACTCTTTATTGCTGCTATTAGTAAACAGAGATAGTAACTTGACTGTGTATTGAGGGTCCTGTGAATTAAAGTAGAGACTCAGATAAGTTCCACCAGCAATGTGCCCAAATACAGGTATAAACTGTACATGCCTAATTAAAAACAGTGTCTAATATTAAACAACTATGCACTTGACTTCTCTTCAGACCGTGAATCTTTTCAGATGCTGAACTTGTGAAAACCAGAGGCACCACGGCACCGTTTGTTTAAAGCCAGCAGAATGCATACCAAACAAAAGGTCAAAGGGCATATGGCAGCTAAAGGAGGAACATGTAAAATGTGAAATTAGGGGAGTACACCAAATATTTAAAACTGCTATATGACAATGCTGATACAAAAGGAAGAAGCATATGAAATTAAATTATATAGAAGCAATGAATTGTAAAAACTTGTGCATGAGGGATACCATTAATTTGAATGCTTCCAAAGAACTATAAATAATTACGGTGAGCGATATCAGTGAACCTTACAGATTCAGAGGTTATAATGTTTTGTAATGATAATCATCCTAGATGTGAGAACCGACTCAAAGATAATAAAAATTATAGTTAAAAGGCGCTACAAATGTGTAGAAAAGTGTTGGACCAAGGCTGTATGAATACCACATGTGTGTAAAAACTCTTGTATATCACCCAAACATTTAAAAACAACAAAATTGATCCAATCATATTGAACCTTGACGGTGTATACAATAAAACTAGGAAGATCATACCATTATGTCAATGGACCACAAGAGAACTAAAAATCAATTACAAACCAGATATAAGAGGCATTAAAAGTGAAATTAAAACTAATTATGTCATATGAACTCATACGGCGAGTATGATAATATATCTTAAGGGACAAACCATAAAAGGCTGTTAAAGAAAAGGAGGAAAAATGGTGCCATATATGTTAAGATGTCATAAAAAAAACAATATTTAAAAAAAAAATTAAAATGTGTCCGATCTTATAAAACCTAGACATTGTGTAAAAAGAAACTAAGATAATCATATCATTGTGTCAAAAGACCATAAAAAGGCGGGTCATAAAGAACCATAAAAAATAATAAAACTAAATTGATTATACCATATTGACTAATCAGCCCTAATAAAAACTGGGTCTACAAAAGAGCAAGCCTTAAAAGGGTATTAAAAACAAAAGCAAAATAATTAAAACATTCTAATGCAGACCAGGGTGATGTAAGAAAAAAAGTAAAAACGGACAGTGGTAAGCTCAGACCCAATTGTGCCATTGACATAAGTATCATGAAGGTAACAAATTGCAATAAAAAGCAATGGGGCAATAACAAACAAAAACATAGGATGGTTGCCATGGGTATAGAACTGTGGAGGAGACATCCAAGTGTCCTGTAGGGGAGCTCAAGTTTAACTAAAAAAAAAAGATGAATAAAAAAAGATTTAAAAAAAGAGCCATGAAGAAGATAAAGAGGAATCCAAACTTGAGCCATAAGGACCAAAATAGATAAATCAATGAATGAATAATAAAAAAAAGCTTAAAAATCACAAATCAGTCAATCAATAAATAATAAAAACGATGTAAATAGCAGTGTGGGGGAGAAGGGGGAGGAAGGGTGGGGTGGGGGGAGAGGGTGTTGGGGAGGATAGAGCAGAAGGGGGAGGGGAGGTTGAAGTGGGGGAGGGGGGAAGGGGAGGGGAAGGGAAGGGAAGAAAGGGAGGGGGAGGAGGGAAGAGAAAAGGGGGAGGAGAGAAGGGGAAGAGGGGAAAAGAAATGGGGGGAAGAGGGGGGAAGGAAGGGAGGAAGGGTAGGGGGAGGAAGGGTAAGTTACATATTTACTGTAGTTTAGGTCTATGGAATATCAAGCCTAGCATGAACACCATCACTCTCTGTATATTCAGCATGTGATCTATATGGATAGTAACACAGTATATCCAGATGAAGTTAAATGGGAGGGTGGCATTTAACAAGACAGAGGGCTGAAAACGTATCTGTTTACACAGCTTGCACTGCAAAATCTGACCCAAGGAGGGCACAAAAGTTGGCTCAAGGTGCTACAACCCCTTGAGGCTGGCCCTGCCTGCACCTTAATGTGAAGAAGACAGAGACCCTGACAACTGGCAAAATCAATAAGTTCATTGTTGATGGAGGAGAAATAGAAAGAATGGACAACTTTAACTTGCTTGGATCAATAATCAATAATGACATGGCAAACAATTAAGAAATCCAATGACCCATTGTTCTTGAAGGACCTAGAGAAGATTCTCAAGAGCAGAGATGCATGTGTATCTCTCCATACAAAGATTTGACTGGTCCAAACCATGGCATTTTCGATACATAATGAATGTGAAAGTTGGACTGTAAAAAAAGATTGGCAGGAAGAAAATCAATACCTTTGAATTATGGTGCTGGTGAAGAATATGGTGTATTGCATAGACTGTCCAAAGAAGAAGAAACCAGTTGGTACTAGAGGAGATCAGACTTAAACTTTCTTTAAAAGCTCAGATGCCAAGCCTTCAACTTTCATATTTAGACATATCATGCGAAGAAAAAGATCATTAGAGAGAGATATCATGCTTGGCAAGGTTGAAGGTCAACACAAAAGAGGAAGGCCAATAATGTGATGGATAGATACAATAACAGCAGCTATAGATGCCACTCTGTCAACAATTAGCTGCTTGACAGAAGACTGAACAGCTTAGGACAACTATCTGGAGGGTCACCATGAATCAGCACTGACTCGACAGTGTTTAACAAAAACAACATTGCTCAATACTGTGCATTTCAATAGGCACTTGGGGGCATATTTACTAAAGTGTGCTAGCCGGTAGTGTGAGATTTAGTGTAAAGTTTCAGTGCCATGCTGAAAAGTAGCACGTTCCCCTGTGCTAAAAACACCACCCTAACAGGGTAGCAGCAAGTCGGAGCCGAACAGAGAAATTGATGGCAAGACATGACTAGAGTGGGAGTTAGTAGTTCATGCTATCTACACTTGCTGCCCCTGGCACAGGTGCACTTAACGCCATTTCAGTGGGTGAACTTAAGTGCACTCGCATGCCGGTTTGCATTTTGCTATATCTTTGTATTAGGCTTACTTCAAGAGAATGGATGCACATGCTCCCTTAATTGGTAATGCAGTCCGCACATACATTTCTAGTATGGGCTTTAGTAAATTTGCTCCTTATTGGGCAATATTATGCAGTATTTTTCAGTATGTGTCTATCAAACACTTCACTAAGTGCCTACTGAACAACAGCACTCTATTAACGATAAGAGAAAACTACAGAATTTCAGAGTTTTCCCTCTCCTTTTTATATGAGGAATGATTTGAAATGATATGAGAGATGTCATTGATATTTCTCATGTTGTTTCAATTAAATGCTGATCCTTTATCGGCAATGATAATATACATTATTAAACAATGTCAATACTACCTCATCTGAAAACAGGATCCACACACACCCAGCTCCTAAGAGACCCTGCCCCAGGATCCCCAAATCAGGGAGAGCTTGCCATGATTCCTCCAAGCTAGCAGAAATCTGCCTCAGGACCCTCTGAACAAGGGCATATTAGACAGCCTCCAACCCCACCCATTAAGTTCCACGCATCCTTACCCACCTACCTGCCACTTCATTTCCCACCTACCCTACATCACCCTAATGCTCTCCCCATACTTTAGGGATGAGTGGATAGATGGTGGCATCTGGGTGGATGGGGCTTGATAAATGAGGGGGATGGATGGGTGGGTGGGTTTGAAGGCTCTCTGGTCTCATGACACTCTGGCTAGAGGAAGGGCAGCCCTAGAGTTGGTTCAAGGTGTTGATGCTCTGACAAACCTTAAAACGTCACACCTCTCTGGCTGCCAAATCTATTGTTTAGCTTTGAATGCCCTGTTCTTTGCAGCGTCCCCCCCCCCAACCACCACCACCGAAGTGGCTACCCTAGGCAACCACCTAGTTTGCATGATAGTTGGGCTGGCCCTGGCTAGTGGGGTCCTGAGGCAGAGCATCCCTGACATGGGGCTTCAGGGCAGGGTCTTTCTATTTCAGGGGTACTAGGGCAGGATGTTCTGGTTTAGGAGTCCTGGGGCAGGGTGTTCCTGATTTGGAGAATGTAGAAGCAAGGTCTCCTTGCCTTGGGGGTCTGAAGGTCAGGGCCAGTACAAGGGTGAGGCACTCTAGGCAAGTCTCATCCTTTGCGCCCCCACTCTGATTGCCGCCACCATCACCGGGACATGCAGTGGTGGCAATGTTTTTAAAACAGCACCAAAGTGCCAACGTTATCTTCAGCTCTGGCACCGTGGTACCACCATTCCTGCTTCTGCTCCCTGCCAGCTACACTTCTTATGTGCGTGGGGGATAGTGGGGAGAGGTGAGGAAGAAGTGGTATGGGGGGGAAGGGGAGCTGGAGCTGGCTGGGGACCAGGATCACAGGTAGCCTTGTGACTGCACAGTAAATATATAGGCAGATAGTAAGATAAATGCTTGTGGACCTAAAATCACAGCCTTTTCTTAAAAAACTCTCAGCTTACATGCAATACTCCTCTTACATGCCAATATGGTACTGATTTTCTGTACCACTACTATATTTCTGATGCAAATTTTGCTTGTGCTATACTAAGAAATGTTCTACTGCCTAACCAGTTAGTCCCAATTTTGTTTCTTTTATTTTGCAGTAAAACTATTAAAACTGAATTTTCATACCCAGTGGCAAATCATTGATTTTAAAACCTTTCAGTATACACTGTAATAAAAAAACAAATGGACTGGAGATCGAATCCACTTAGATCTTTCACCTCCTTAGCAAGAACTACTACGGTTATTCTGTATCAGATCAGCTTAGCATGTAATAGCATTAACTGCATCCAAAGGAAATCAGTCTTTTATAGCTGTCTGTTCCCATTACATTCTGCCCTCACAAATTTTCCTTCAAAAATGAGCTATTCAGCAGTAATTTGCTAGAGCAACTGGAAAAATTAACCTTCCATTTAAAAGTATATTTATCTAATCTCAGCTCTGTGATACCAAACTTATCTTAAAATGAGTTTCTCAATTTGTAATTTACCCAAGATAGGAATAAACAGACATTTTAAAGTTGTGGCCAGTTGTTGAGTTGGCTGTGTATTGTAATTTAGCTTTTTTAAACATCTCTGGAGATCAATATTCATCTGTGCTGGTCAGTGGTGTGTTTTTTTTTTTAAACACAGGCCAACATAGTCAAAAAAAGTCCAGATATTCAGCAGTGGATAAGATGTTTAGCACCAGAACCTAAGGATGCAATTTCATAAGATCATTTATGTGCATATGTGGCCACATACACATGTAAATGGCATGGCAAAACATTAGCATAAATGGCATGGCAAAACAGAGTGGAGGAGAGGCCTAGTGGTTGGGGCAAGATACTTCAGGCCAGAAGGTTGGGGGTTCAAATCCCACTAGAGGACAGCAACCTTGGGCCGGAAGGACTGGGGTTTCTAGTCCCACAGGTGCTCCTTGTGGTCTTGGGCAAGCCACTTAACCCTCCATAGCCCATGTTCCCTGTAAAATAGTTATCTCCAAGTTATAATGCCTTGTTCAATCTAAACTGCACTGATGCAGAATAGCACAGTATATAAGAGAATGTAAATAAATTTTGACTGGCGTAAAAGTGCACATGCTTTTAAATGATGGTGTGTACAGGGGATGAGTTTAGGCAGAGCGCAGACACAAACAGGGTCTTTTGGGAAATGAAAAAGGAGCCAAATGATGAAAACTGGAAACAACATAAGTACTGGCAAATTATGCAAGGCATTGATAAAGCAGGTAAAGACGGAATATGAAAAAAGGCTTGCTATGGAAGCAAAATGCAAAATAAAAACATTTGCAAGTACATTCATAGCAAAAAAACATGTGAGAGTCCCCGTTGGACCATGGGATGATAGAAGGGTAAATGGGGCGCTAAGGGAGAACAAGGCCATGGTAGAGAAACTGAATGAATTCTTTGTTTCGGTCTTTACTGAAGATAATGTAAGGAAATTACCAATGCCTGAAATGGTATTTAAAAGGTGACATATCAGAAGAATTGAAAGAAATATCAATGAACCAGGAGGATGTGTTACAAGTATTTCATAAACTGAAGAGTAGTAAATCACCTGGACTAGATAGTATACATCCAAGGGTGTTGAAAGAATTGAAATATAAGATTGCAGCCCTAATATTAGTAATCTGTGAACTATCATTTAAATCATCTGTAATACCTGAAGATTGGAGGATGATGTAATGCCAATTTTTAAAAAGGGTTCCAGGGGTGATCCGGGAAACTACAGACCAGTAAGCCTGATGTCAGTACCAGGAAAAAAGGTAGAAACCATTATAAAGAACAAAATTATTGAACTTGTATATAGTCATGACTTAATGGAAGACAGCCGACATGGCTTTAGCCAAAGAAGGCCTTGTTTTACTAATCTGTTGATTTTTGAAGGTGTGAATAAACAGCTACACAAAGGTGAGTCAATTGATATAGCGTATCTAGATTTTCAGAAAGCCTTTGACAAGGTCCTCATGATAGACTCTTCGCGAAATTAAAACATCATGGGATAGGAGGCAGTGTATTATTCTGGATCAGGAACTGGTTAAAGGATAAAAAGTAGAGGGTAGGACTAAATGGCCAATTTTCCATGGAGAAAGAAGAATAGTAGCGTACCCCAGAGATCTGTGCTGGGTCTGCTGCTTTTTAACATATTTGTAAATGACCTGGAAATGGGAATAACGAGCGAGGAATCAAATTTGCAGATGACACAAAATTATTCAAAGTTGTTAAGAACCAAGAGGTTTATGAAAAATTGCAAGAGGACCTTGATAAATTGGAAGACGGGATATTCAATGGCAGATGAAATTTAATGTGGAGGAGTGCAAAGTGATGCACCTAGGAAGAACAACCCAAACTAGATGAAAGGTTCCACGTTGGGAACCACCACCCAGGAAAAACATTTAGGCGTCATCATGTGCAACAGCTGCCAAGAAGGCAAATAAATGCTTGGAATCATAAGGAACGGAATGGAGAATAAAACAAAGGATATCATTATGCCTCTGTATTGTTCCATGGTGCGACCGCACCTTGAATATTGTATGCAATTCTGGTCATCGCATCTTAAAAAGGATATAGTGTTATTAGAAAAGGTTCAAAAAAGAGCCACCAAAATGGTAATGGGGATGGAAGGATACCCCTATAAGGAGAGGCTTAAAAGGTTAGGGCTCTTCAACCTGGAAAAAAGAGACAGCTGAGGGGAGATATGATAGAGAACTATAAATTAATGAATGGAGTGGAACGGGTAAAAGTAGATCGATTATTTACGTTATCAGAATATAGAAAGACTAGGGGACATGCAATGAAGCTTCAAGGTAACCTGTTTAAGACTAATAAGAGAAAATATTTTTTCACTTACTGCATAATCAAACTCTGGAATTTGTTACCAGAGGATGTAGTAAAAGCTGTTAGAGTAGCTGGGTTTAAAAAAGATTTGGACAAGTTCCTGTAGGAAAGGTCCATAAATCATTATTTATTTTATTTAACAGTCGCTTATATACCGCTACCTTCCAAAGATCAGGTGCGGTTTACATATAACAGGTAAAGAAACAGTATAACATATCTGTTTTTACATTAAACATTGCTTGAATTATGTACATCTTAACTTTAACAATTAAACTTTAGAGAACTATGTACAAACAACGAATGTTGAGTTAAACAAGGAAGGTAGCTATTTACAAGCATCGTAAACTGTGTTAATGGTCATGTTTTCTTGGGGCATTATGGTATTAAGCTCAAAGTGTTATATATTATCCCTTTTCATTTTGGTATTGGGAATCGCAAGTGGACCGTAGTGGGAGCTAAATAGGTGAGTTTTAATGTTTTACGTAGTTCTTTAAGATCAGTTAAGGCTCTTATTTCATCAGGTAGGGAGTTCCAGAGTATAGGGGCTGCATGGGAAAACGCTTTTTTATTTGTTGTTTTTTTCGTCTTTGTGAACTCTTTTGGAATCCTTATTTTAGTGGTGTTGCATCTTCTGTGAGCAGATTGGGGTGTGTCTTTAGTGAGGAGTTTGTTTAGAGTTTGTAAAGAAGACCCAAGAAATCCACTGCTTGCCCCAATACAAGCATTGTGGAACCTGTGTATCTTTTTGTAAAATTGCCAGGTACTTGTGAGCTGGATTGCCCACTGTTGGAAATAGGATACTGGGCTTGATGGACCTTGGTCTGACCCAGTATGGCATATCTTATGTTCTTATGCCTATCGTACCTTGCCTTTGCTGTTAATTCCATTCCTACACTCAAATACGGAACTGGAAGAGAGCTACCATAATAATGCTCAATAGCCCATCAGAGAAGTTACTAAAAAGCAGTTTGTTCTTCTGACAGCATGTTTGCACTGTCTGCACCACTCTGCAGTATTTGTATCACTTGCTCCTGCTAAAGTGTTGAAAGCTTAAGACACCTTATTGTGTTTGAAAGGAGGGAGTTCTCAACTTTTCATCATTTGCGCATTCTTTCATATGTCAACTGACTCAGTTAATGAGACCAAAAGTATAGTACTATTTATGGCAACTACCAAGTCCTTCACTTAGGATAAATGGATTTTAAAATCTTTTAAAAAGTCCTGTACCACTTACGCTGCCAACTAAGCATGCACCCATCCTATCCACACAAGTTTATCACACTATGTTACTAAATACCTTCATGTTCTATGTTACCTTTAATTATATTGTCTAAATGCTGTTATGTAACTGTACTGTCTAAATGTTTACATGTACTCTAATGTTAAATGTAACCCTCCAATTGTGATGTGATGTGACGTGACGTGACCACCTTGATTGAAGGATAAGGTGGCATACAAATCTGTCTAAATAAATAAATGTTTTTACATCATATTACTGCTAATAAGCTAGCAATATTATTTTATCTAGTGCATATTATCATTTATTCTGAAGCTTTAAATGGATTTCCAGTGTTTCAGTCTCTCTGAGCTACAATGACTATCAGATTTTGAATAGTCTAATGATATTCAGCCTGAGTTTATATAGGGTGTTGAGGTTGGAAATGGGATGTCCAAGTCAGGACGCTCTATATTTTATGGTAGGTTCATTTAACACAGAGCTTTGTGTGAAGCATTTATGAAGCTTTGAGACATTTGCGGCACCATGGCTAGCTGTCATCACAGGTCTGGCATGTGCTAAATGCAACCATTGATAGCTTGCATGGGGGCATGACAGAGCCACCAGGATTTGGTGCTGTCTATGGAGTATTAGGCTTGCAAGTAAGATTTTCTAAGGTGCACTAATGAACCAAATGCTCACTAATGAATGCACATCCCTTTGGCATATGCATGCAGCCTAAGACCAAGCTGAGCTTGCACTATCAAATCCACTGTAATTGCATCGTTCCTTCACTGACCAAATAAAGAGAGGCTCACTTTTGAATGCCTGTCAAAGATAAGTTGCTAGTCCAATAAATCAGCTTCATCTACGATTTGTTTGTTGACCCTTATTTCCACATATCCAAGTGGACTGACACGGTAATCAAAATTCTGCACCTCTTAAAAGAAGTTCACCCAAGGTGTTGTACTTCAAAAACAAGAAGGCATAAGTAATTTACAATTATTGTGACGGTTATGACCATAGCAATGTCTGCTGTCGATTTCTGAACCTTTCTGTTTTCTTCTTTGTCTGATATGTACTGTGTCCTGATTTTTCAGTCAGCTTGAATATATGTGGAACAGGTGTTAGACTGGATGCCAAAAGCCTAAGGCTCTGTCCTCTCTTTTTTGTTTTGTTTTTCTGTCCCGGTCCAGTGGATTCTGTACCTCCTGGAATGAATCAGAGAAAAACTTGTGCTTATCCGAGTGTTTCCACTGATTCAGGGGAAAACAGCTGCTGAGTCTCAGTAAAAACTGATTATTTAACTTGCTGCTACTCCTGAAGAAACCTCCTAAGGATTCTGCCGTAGCATCTCCAAGCATGAAGAAAAGGATTTGTTGTAAACGCTGCATGTCAAGCCTAGCCAGCTAAAGGCTATAAATGCATTTGTGTTTCAGTATAAGCAACTAGGCATCAAAACTGGATTTCACATCAGTGACAGAACATTAATTTGCATTGCAAATATCCAGAAAACAAGACCTTATTTTAGACCTCCACCCAGAACCAGAGGGAGCTATGTCTGTCCTAGGTCACTAAGGGGTATGTTTACTAAACAGCGCTAACGGCGCAGCTGTGATGTTATTGCGCGATACGTGATGTTATAGCTTGATAATGGTGCATTACCGTGTGAGAATGTCACGTATCGCGCGATAACGTCTCCAGCAGCGTTAAGGTGCACAAAGGGCAGAGTAAGGCTCCCCAGAGGGCGGAGTAAGGCTCCCCAGAGTTGGAGATAAGGGGTCAATGGGCGGAGAGTGGGCAGGGAGAGGCCCCATGCACACTAACGCCGTGAAATGAAGGTCTGAAAATTAGCGCCAGTGAGAACCTTGCGCTAGAGGCACATTTGCAGGGGAGAGAGACAATTTAAGGCAGCAATGTGCAGCAAAGGCAGGGAAACCAAGAAAAGTGATAGTAGTGATACATGTGCAGCAACATCATAGTGCCAAAATATGAGAGGGCACTATGGTGAGGCTGCAAATGGGGTACAGGGGGCTGCAGGCAGGACATGCAGTGGGGCAGCTGGGGTACAGGGTGGGCTAGGCAAATGCCTAGGTGACACATAGGAATGTAGAAGCGGAAAACCAGCAAGACAGCAACTGACCAAGGGCAAACCTGGCCACAAGCGTGTGTCCCCCAGTGTTCCAGGGGACAGCACCCAACAAGTACCCCAAAGGGCACATAACATCGGCAGGCGGTGCCGGGGTAAGCGTGGATGTCTATGCAGGCACCCCTACCCCATATCACGCACTATAGGCAGCTGCCTACCGGCGCACTGGATGGCCTGGGACTGCGCACCACCAGCACCACTGGCAGAAGGGCATGTCAGCATGGTGGCAGAGGGGTGCTGGTGGTAGAGGGGGCAGTGGCATCTGCCCACAGCAGACCACGGCCAAGCCACGTTTAGGTAGGTGCCGTGCACTGCAACAGACAATATCTGTCTGACGAACAGTCATGGTATCCCCAGGGAATGATCTGTCCCTGTGGCACCAGCACCCCTCTGCCACCATGCTGACATGCAGTTTGGTGCAGTACACACAGCCAGTGTGTTCAGGGGCAGAAGGTCACAAGTTCAAGCCCCAGCTGTGGCTCCTGCAAACCATGTCCCTATATTTTACCCAGTGCTAAACCGTGGTAATAAAGATGGAACCTTTATTGCAGATAAACCCCACGGTTACTCCTGCCCAATCGGGGCAGTGGGAGAAGAAGAGAGAGCAGCCCGCCTGCCTTAAAAGCGGCGTCCCTCGCCTCCGGAGGGAGCCGCTGCTGCCAAAGGGTCTCAGCACCCCCCACGGTTACTCCTGCCCAATCGGGGCAGTGGGAGAAGAAGAGAGAGCAGCCCGCCTGCCTTAAAAGCGGTGACCCTCGCGGGCACGCCCGCGCCTGGCGGGCCTGCGCCTGAGGGCCTCGCCAGAGGGCCCTTTGGCGTGGCCCTTAGGCGGTGGACCGTCAACACAAAGTGCGCCGCCCCAATCCTTGGAACTGTTTTTTTGATTGTTTGAAACCACAATCCTACTGGTTATCGCGAAGGAAGAAGTCCAACAAAGCTTGAGCTCCCATCAGAGGTCGAGCTCGCTAAAGTCTTTGATACTTTGACTGTCTCTGGATGCAGGATAATCCACCACCGCTTGGGGACTCTAGCAGACTGATTTATCATAGCGTGTACATGCTTTTCTGAACCTCTCAGGCACGTAAGTTGAAAACCTCTCCTTATCTGATGTCACCTTAGGTGTATAATTTTAGATCTGAGGCTCACCAACTGCGGCTCTTTCCTGCTATACCACTGATGGTTCTTAACTTAGAATGTTTCCCAATGTAATCTTAGTTTGTATATAACCAGCATTAGTCATTTGCTCTGTTATTTACACAAGTAGCTTATGTCATACTAACAATAGAGAAGTAACTATCCTAGGCAAGTAACACTTGTGTGCAACATTTGATAACAATAGAGAAGTAACTATCCTAGGCAAGTAACACTTGTTTGCAACATTTGATACAAAATTTGTATATGAGCTAAGTATTCGGTAACTCTGACAAGCTTGAGGCAACTTAGTAGCCAAGAACCCCTTCCAATATTCTAGCAGGTGACTCCCTCAGTCCCAGTAGTACAATGTCTCTCATAAAGTATGTCCTGATACTATATTTTTGCATTACATTTGCATTGTCTATATCTGATGCTATCTTCTACCATATCCTACTCTACTACATGCCTTGTTCTTTGCACCCAGCGTTTTACTATGTACCACTCTCTGTCCCAACACTCTTTACTCTCGCTCATGTCAACACTGCTACACCCCAGCACAACTCAAGGCCACCCTCAATGACTCCCAACACTCGCCCTACCATTCAGACAAAGACAAAGAAGTCTAAGAAGAGAATAAAGCATAATTTGCTACTGCAACCTAGCTCTCCATCTCAATCCCAACTCTCTTGCATCCTAATAAACGCAAGGTCAATAAGGAATAAGACCTATATCATACACAATATTATTACTGATGATAGGCCTGACCTCCTGTGCATCACCGAAACTTGGCTCTCAAACACAGATACAGCTATTATAAACCAGATCAATAGCCCAGGCTACGTGATATTCAACTGTCCACGCATGCACAAAAAAGGAGGCGGAGTCCTAATAATGGCAAGGGCCTCTCTCGGGCTTACAAACACATCAACAGTTGCCACACAGGAAATTGACATTCTCCGAGTGGAAAATAGGACCCTGTCGATATGCCTATTGTATAGACCTCCAACACCTCACCACGAAGCCCTCGCTGACGCCTTGGGAACCCTCTCCTCCACTGCAGCTAAGAAATACCAGATAATTCTGGGCGATTTCAATCTTAACTCCATCACACACATACAGGCAACCTCTTTCTTAGAAGCTATGGACCAGCTCGGATATAATCAAGTAATTCAAGAGGAGACCCACACAAAAGGAAATACTCTAGACTTTATATTCCTTCCTAAGAGCTCACCGCAAATTGAGCAACCCAAAACCCATATAACCCAAGTTCCATGGTCTGATCACCACCAAATTCAGTTCACCATCTACCCATGCCCTGCAACAAACAAATTAGATTCTGACGCACCTAATCAACAACGAAGAAAATTCCAACAACTCAACAAGGAAACCTTAATAAGCTCTCTTGATGAACAAATAACCCTTGACAACACCGACATTGAAGACCTAACTCAAAAATGGTTCTCTACAATTGAAGACAACTCTAAACCCGTATGGAAATCATCAGCCGGACTGAAGAAAACAAAGACAGAACCTTGATACACTCCCCTGCTGCACAAAATGAAGAAGGATTTAAGAAGGTTGGAGAGAAAATGGAGACGGACCAAGAATGATCTACAAAAGATGGAATACCTTGAGCTCCTAGCCAAATACAAAAATGAGATCAACAATGCAAAAAAAGTGCATCACACTAAAGTTCTCAACAAGGCCATTAACAGACCCAGAGAGCTTTTTGACCTAGTAAAGTCGCTCACAAAGCCCTTGCCTGAACTTAACTGCGATGGAAAAATTAAGGCTCAAGATCTAGTGGATCACTATGCTACTAAACTTAATCCCCCTAACCATCCTCTCCAAACCCTGAATGTGATTGCCTCATCCTCAAAGCTGACTGACAGTAAGAACACAAGCTCTAACCTGAAAGAAGGATGGTCTACTTTCCATACAATTGACAAAAAACTAATCTTAACTACCATCTCAAATCTTCATACTACGACATCTCTCCTCGATCCATGTCCAGCTGAATGGATCAAATCTACTAAAAATGAAATTTATCATCTAATAGGGCACATAGTCAATCAATCCCTGCAGCAAGGTATCATGCCCGCCCAACTGAAAAGATCTCTAATTAGGCCTATTTTGAAAAATAAATCTCTCAACAAAGAAGATCCTACCTCCTACCGGCCGATATCAAGCATATCATTTCTTGCAAAGATTATTGAGAAGGTAACTCAGCAGCAACTTCAAGACCACCTTGATGAAAACAAAATCCTTGACGATCATCAATACGGTTTTCGTCCCCACCACGGTGTCGAAACCCTACTCATAGCTCTTCTAGACAACCTCATCAAGGGACTGGAAAACAAAAACAAGATGTTCATACTGATATTCATAGATATATCAGCAGCGTTTGACACAGTACATCATCAAATACTCTTGCGCAGACTTGAGACTATAGGTATAACCGGCACACCGATAAAGTGGTTTGAGTCATACCTAACAAATAGAATGCAACAGGTACGCTTCAATAACGAGCAAGCTAAGCCGTTCCCCCAAACCCAAGGGATACCGCAGGGATCAGCTATCTCCTCCTTGCTTTTCAACGTCTACATCCAACCAGTATGTACAATTTTCCAAAAGCATAATATCAGCTACCATCTATATGCAGATGACATTATGATGTACACACAACTTGACATAAACAATCCCAAGTTCAACCAATTAGAAGAATGCCTACAGGAACTGCAAAACTGGCTCCAATGCAACAATATGTCTATAAATCACAAAAAAACTGAAGTGATGTTCATATCAGGAAAACAAGACTTCATACCTCCTCCATCAATCACCCTGAACGGAAACACTTATCACTCAAAAAATGAGATTAAATATCTAGGAGTACTAATCGATGCTGACCTAAAAATGGACAAACACCTCCGGATAACAAATAGAGCAATATTTCACAAGCTGAAAGTTCTACAACCCTTACGCTGCATCATTGACCACTCAGACTTCAGAACAGTAGCACAAGCGCTCATCATTCCCCACTTTGACTACTGTAATGCCATATTACAAGGGCTACCGAAGAAAACATTAAACATCCTACAGATGGCGCAGAATGTATCAGCCAGGATTATTATGAATAAAAGTCTGACAGATCACATCACTCCAGTTCTTATAGAGCTCCACTGGCTCCCCATACCCGCAAGAATAATCTACAAAATGCTGATAACGACATTCAAAATTATCCATAAGATATCCCCCTCTTTTCTCGATACCCTAATCACCACTCAGCCCTCCAACAGATGCCGACGGACTGCAAACCTGCACACACTCTGCGTTCCCAGCACCATAAGATCAGTCAAAGAACGGACGAGCAACCGGGCATTCACGTACTCAGCACCTATGCTCTGGAACTGGCTGCCTCACGAGTTACGCCAGACCAAAGACTTACACACCTTCAGAAAAGATCTCAAAACACACCTGTTCCTATCACATTACGGCATCACCTAGCTGATCCCAACTATATCTTCCCATGCTGCCTTCCTACCTCTTAAGTATAAGGTTCATAGGAACCTTTTCTCAATTGATGCATCACTTCTTTGTTGATTTAAAAAAACAAAAAAAAACAACAACAACAAAAAAACAACAAGTCTATATGTATATATTGCTCTGCTAATTGCGTGTATTTTTGTGATCTCTATGTACAATTATAACCTCACTGGTTGCTCAATCTGTAATTTATTGAATAATCATATATTGTTCATTCTGTAATTTATTGAATAATCAAATGTATAACTGTGATCTTGTGGTTGTTAGCCTCCCCCTACCTTAATCAGAATGTATTCCTAAATTTATGCTGTACATATTTCCCTTGTTTTGTCCACCTAATGACCGCTTCTGATCGCTGGAAGGAGCGGTGTATAAATTTATGCCAAATAAATAAATAAAATAAATAAAGTAAACATGCCATAAACACCTATATTTTACCCTACAGAGCACAAACACCATAAACATGTGCAATCCCTAGAGCAGAGTTTCCCAACTACAGTCCTGGAGGGCCAAACACCATTCAGGTTTCATGCTGTCCCTAATAAATATGCCTGTGCTACATTTGTCTGCACTGCTCCCCAATGTATGCAAATGTATCTCATGCATATTCATTAGGGATAGCATGAAAAGCTGAACTGTGTTTGGACCACCAGGGCCGGAGTTGCGAACCTCTGCCCTAGAGCAGCGGCCAAAGGGACACAAACACCCACACCCACAGACTCCACTATCCAACAGCTCATGGAGAGTCAGGCTGTTGGGCCCTGCGCGGAACAGCGTCTCCCAATACTAGCATCTGCATACTTTAGCAATGCCGTCCTAAACTTGGGAACACATTCCACATATATTAAAAGGTTGCTATGATTAATGTAGATAACAAATCCTAAGTTAAACACAATTTGTTGACAGAGATTCATCATAGCAACCTTTCTGATATCTGTGGAGTGTGTTTCAGTTTTTGCTTCTGACAGTGTTTACCACTCCGGGGAGTGACCCCAACAGTACTGCTTATCATAGCAATGCCTGCACTGTGCCCAGGACTAGTGTGGCGGCCAGGGCTGCCAAAAACCTCTATATTTGCACAATGCTGGCATAGGTGTGGGAGTGTATGCATGTCTATCCAGTGTTTTGTGGCTGCCTACACCTTACTGAGCCCACACTGCTTGCACTGTTCCAGTCTTAACCTGCCAATGTGCATAATAAGGAGCAAGGTACTGTGGGTATGGCCCGGACAAGGTGGCCTGGTCAGAGGTCATAGGTTTGATCCCACAGTGGTGTTAATTAATAAGGCTGTCTGAGGTATTTCCTATTAATTTAAATCAGTGTTGCCAGCAAAAACACCCTCACAGTGCCGTAGCCTATGGTGCCTCATAAGGCGCCCTATAGGGCTCTCTATAAAGCGCCCTATAGAGCACATCATAGGGTGCCTTGGCAGACAGGGCACTTTATAATGTGCCTTATAGGACACCTTATGCAGCACCTTAGGTTACGGCACTGTGAGAGTGTTTTTGCTGGCAGCACTGATTTAAATTTAAAAAAGAAAATGCCTCAGACAGCACTGATTTAGATTAGAAGGAATTGCTTCAGACAGCCTTCTTACATAACACCACTGTGGAATCGAACCCATGACCTCTGCCTCCGCAGTCATTGCATTACCAGTGGGCTACATCTTTATTGCTGCTAACACTGCGCTGGCATGAACTTAGGGTTAACGTGCGTTAACGTTCCACGGCGCACACTATCGCGCGATACAGATTCTTGCTACCTTGCCGCTGGAACGCCCACTCCTTATATGGCATTCTTCACATTATCGCTGCAACTAGCACCGGTAACATTAAGACGGTTTAGTAAACATACCCCTAAAATACCGTAGTGATGTGATTTATGTGTCAGAGCTATTAATTCAATATCTGTTTGTATAATGTATTTTATATAGCAGTGGTCTGATTAATCCCAGTTACTCAGTAATGTATGAAGTGGGAGGTGCAGGCTGATGGCTTTGTCATCTGGAAAACTGTAGGATAGGAGATTAGATGATGCCATAGAGGGGTATAGGAGTCTCTAGAAAGGAGGAAAATTTATATTTTTTTCTTATTTCTGCCAAGTACAAGTAAGGAGCAGGCTGGGTCTGGGTACTGGTCTAGTCCCTGGACAAAGAAAAAGGAATAATCGGTCATTTGCCTTATTCTTGCTATCCTAAGACAGGCAGAGTGCTCAGAAAATATCAAAGCTTCAGGCCTCAAGGGACTGAACCCTGGTAGCCATACTGGTTGGAGTAAAGGAAAGGGAGAATTCCTTCATTTGTGGTGATAAGGCCCAGAGGGAAGAAATCCAAGGACTTTGGAGGACAGAATTCTCAGTTCTCAAAACCTAGAAACATAGAAACATGATGGCAGAAAAAGACCACATGGCCTATCTAGTCTGTCCTTCCATATCAACAACTACAACAGTCCACGTTTTACCTTTAGAGATCCTCTGTGTTGGTCCCATGCTTTTTTGAATTCAGTTACTGTCCTCATCTCTACCACCTCCACTGGGAGACTATTCCATGGATCCACTACTCTTTCCATAAAGAAATAGTTCTGCATATCACTCCTGAATCTATCTCCCTTCACCCTCATCCCATGTCCCCTCATAGCAGAACTTGCTTTCAATTGAAAGAGGGTCTCTCCCTGAACATTTATGCCACGGAGGTATTTGAACATCTCAATCATATCACCTCTATCCCACCTTTCCTCTAAGGTGTACATATTAAGATCCTTAAGTCTGTCCTCATATGCTTTATAATGAAGCCCACTAATCATTTTAGTAGCCACCCTCTGCACCGACTCCATCCTGTTCACATCCTTTTGAAGGTGCGGTCTCCAGAATTGCACACTATACTCCAAATGAGGTCGCACCAACGACTTATACAGAGGCATTATCACCTCCTTTTTTCTGCTAGCCATTCCTCTCCATATGCACCCAAGCATCCTTCTAGCTTTTGCCGTCGCCTTTTCTGCCTGTTTAGCTACTTTAAGATAATCAGACACAACCACGCCTAGGTCCCGCTCTTCTTTAGTGGACAAAAGTACTTCACCTCCTATACTGTATTGCTCCCTTGGATTGCTGCAGCCCAAATTCATGACCTTACATTTTTTAACATTAAATCCCAGCTGCCAAATTCTAGACCATTCTTCATCCTGTTTGTTGAGGATCAGCAGTCAAGAGTCAGAATGGCTGAACTAACCAGGTCAGGGTCCCGCAATCAAGTTTCCAGTAGGATTGAAGAAGTTATATGATCAGTTTGGGGTAGTAGTCCCATTGTCCCAGGAAGTTTGAGGATCCACAACCGAGAGAGAGGAGACATTGGGAAAGGGTCTATTCAGAGTTTCTTCTTGTGTTTAAGGAAGCCTAAGAGTGAAGAGGAAGGAGTTAGTAGAGGCGTGTTTGGTTAGAAGTCTTACAGGCCTCGTAGATGAATTCCTGGATGCAAGAAGAGAGAGCAGAGTATGTTACAGTGTCTTGCATGTCAAATGTGTGAATTCCTGTAGTTAAGATGGCAGCTTTCTGATATCTGAAGTAAAAGAAGTTCAGGATTGAAAGCTTGAGGTGTCCTGAGATGAGAAAAAAGAAAGAAAAGTCCCAAGTTTTGTCTAAACAGTTGATCTCATTTTTTAAAATCATTCAATAAAGACTGGGTCTGGATCCGAGTTCATTGGAGAGAGAGAGAATGATAGCATCCAGCAAAACAGAACTTTAAAGCTTGCCTTCCCCTGCCTCTCAGGACTTGGAATGTAAGGAGAATAGTTTCCTCTTTCACATATGCATAACAGCCAGGGATGCTCATTTCACAGAAGGTGCCTGAGGGCTGGTACTTAGATTTGGTACAAAAATAGAGGGAAAAAAAACCCTCCGCAAGTCAGTCAGCTTGGTTTACAGAATAATGATTACAGAAAATACATGTCAGCAGAGAAAGACCATTTGGAACATGTAGTCTGTCTGCTGTACTTGCACTGAGCAATCTGGATCTCTCTCAGCATCAGCTGTGCAAGATTGACCACTATAAGAGATTTACTCCTCCCTTTTTAACCTTAGTTGGGGTGTTTAGCAGAGTCAATCTGCTACCCATGCTAATCAATCTGTTTTCCCCCCTCTTCTTCCCCTGACTCCAGATAATATTCCAAGGTCTTAATGCCATGTTGTGTTCTTTGATTATGTCTCACCTGTTATTTTGTATCATGATCTTTTATCTTTGAAATGTTTTTATTGGAAAATTGTTTTTTTTATAAGTATTGTATTTGGATTTAGCTCATACCTTTTCATTGGTAACTCAAGGTGAGTTTCAGTCTGGTACAATATATGTTGCCCTGTCCCTAGAGGGCTTGCAATCAAAAAGGTCATGCACTAGCCTGTGAGACTTCCCTCAGGTTAGCAGCTTCTTTAGGGGGAAATTGTTCTATTAGGCACATGCATTTGCTAGTGAGCATTCAGTTAAGTAAGGTATCTAGGGGCACGTTAGTTAAGTGATCTAATGGTTAGTATAGGCTTTAGCACATAGTAAACAGTGTGGAGCCACAGTGATCTTTACCATTGTGCTAAAAATGCTGTTCCGGTAAAAATCCCACATTAATCATTTAGCGCATGACGGGATGGGGACTGGGCAGGTTAACAGCAGAGAGGGGACATCAACTGCACAGTTAATGCAGGCTTCAGCAGGTGCTAATCATCAATGTTGCAGATAATGTGGGGTGTACTTACCGTCCCCTCAATGGGTGGCAGTAACTGTTGCCATGTTAATTAAAGTTGCACTTTTAGCATAGTCTGGTGCTGCCCGCCATATTAAATACATGGAAAATGCCAGGAAATGCCCCTTACAGTTAATGTAGGTATGCGCACCTCCCATGCTAATTTTTGGCACCTCACGTATGCTAAAGGGCATGCCTTTAGCACACTTTAGTAAATGTTTCCCTTAGTGTGCATTAAATGTATTTAATATGCATTAATTGACTTAGTATGCCTTAATCTGTCCATGTTAAATCAACTAAGAGCACACTAAAATCTCCCTATTAAAATGAATGTGTGAAACTAACTGAAAACGCCCCAAAATTGGGAAACATTTATTAAAAGAAGAAAAACTGACCATTTTTTCCATGCCTGTGCACACCCCATTTTCTATGAATGCAAATGAGCTCCACTTACAAACTGCATGTGAAAGTCAGCTGTGAGGCAAAGCAGAAAAAAGGATATCTCAGCCTATGGAGGTGGAGGAGGGGGGTTTTGTTGCTTTTTTGTATTTTAACAAATTCCCGCATGCAGACAGCTTTGGACTCCAGGTTTTCCTTAAAAAAAAAAAAAAAAAAAGCTGCTGTAAATAGTTTAGCATTATACGTACTGTGGCAGCTCATTATTAAGTAATTTGTATTTTACTATATGGAAGACCCACATGTTTAAAATGTTTTTGTAAATTGACCCTACGTGAATTAAAACGTGTAAAGGCTACATGACATTTTGGCATACTTAAAAACTGAGTTTGTGAGGGTGAAGTGACTTGACCAAAGACACAAAGAGCATCAGTGGGCTTGAAACATTGGCTTTCTTGAGTTACTAGGCTACCCTCCACTCCGAAATTGTATCCTCATATACTTTATCGAAGCCTGATTGATGTTTGTGTGTGTCTCCTTTTTCTTCTTTTATCCAGTGAATGCATTCCGAGTAGTGCTATTGTATCTGTAGAATCTGCATTTCAGGCCCTGTACCATGATAGCAGACCTTCACTGAATAGTTTCCTTTTCTTTCAATGCCCATGCAAAGGTCTGGCCTCCAAAACTGAACTTTTTTTTCCTTCTTTGGCAGTATGACCTCCAGCAGTAGTACCATATACTACCACTAGAGGTCAGAGCAACCATTTTGAACCCAGACAACAGGACTGTAGCATCTGATGATTCCTTCTGTCCCACAACTAATGCACCATGGAAGCCCCCAGTAAATGTTTGGGGCCCTTGGGTTGGGGGCATTGGGTGCCTCCTTAGGGGAATGACAGAGTGATGCTTAGGGATGCGGTTATGCTTTGTGGGAGGTAATGGGAGGGGGGTCTGATGGTGACTGGGGATGTGGTTATGTTGGGATTAGAATGGTAATCAAGCACTCTGTAACTAACTGCTGTTAGCATGGGTACGCCTAACAACTCTTCTGTTACCATGACACTGCAGGGTAACTTAATGTGTGCTAACCATAAGCCCTGTCCACGCCCATAACCCACCCATACTCCACCCCTTTCCCACCCTCTACCTTGGAAAGCAATTACCACATGGTTTTTGCATGGGATAGATACTCCATGGACATACACTAACTGTTATCATTTACCATGCTTGCACTTTAGTAAGTCCAGCCCTTAGTTTGTGATTCTGTCCAAAATGCACCTAACTCGTATATCGCTGAATACGCCTAAACACGGTTCAAGTAAAAGTATATGCCTTCTTGTCTTGCACATCATGGGATAATTTTTTAAGAGGCCTTTGATGTGCATAAAACAGGGTTTAGACATGAAAATTCTTTAATGAAATCACCCCTTAAAATCAAATTTACATACATAAAATTGATTTTATGCACACAAATGTGATTTTACATCTATTAAAAACTAGCACTTGTGAAGGAATGAAATGACATTGAACCAAAGACATATCCTGATGGGGCAGTAAAGTGCTGGTCTCTAGTTCAAAATGGGTAAGAGACACATACCAGTGTTTACCATCTTCCAGTTCTGAATATTTGGCTGTAAGATAGTAATACAGAGAATTTTAGTAGATAAAGAACAAAATCATCCATCCCATCTACTCCCATTGATTTATGTACTTGGGTAGATATGCATATGAGTTTGTCTATGCAGCCCAACCCTCTACCCTCCCCCATCTTTTAGTGGACTTTTCACCCCATTAGCCACCATGCTGTATCCTTCCCAGTATGCCCAAATGTTGCTTCCATAATGATAATTACCATCCCTGCTAATTGGTCACTCACTTCAGGTCTTGCAATCTTTGGTTTTGCTACTGATAAAATCAACATTTAAGTCAATACAAAATCATGTTAAAGTTCAGCTTCCTTTTGGGTTTATTTATTTATTTATTTATTTTATTTGGACAACTTTTATATACCGCTGCTTCCAAGGATCAGCAGCGGTTTACATTATAACAAACAGAACAGGTACATTGAACTTTAAGAACTAGGAATATTTTACATTATAACAAATTGGTTTTACATTATAACAAATCAAATATCAATACAATTGATTTAGAACTTTATAAGTTAGTTTACATTATTACAGATATTATATTATTACAGGTATTGTATAGTGCAATACTAGTATAAATGTATTACAGTATAAAATAACATTATTGAACTATATTACAAGTAATAGTTTATTAATGTATTGATTCAGTTTATGGAGGTTGGGTTTACTTATCTCTCAGCTTTTTTGAAGTTGCAACACAACTATAACATAATTTAGGATTGCCGCTGCTGTTTCATGCAGGCTCTCCCAAAGGGTTCCAAGAAGCCCGATACAATAACCTTTTTCTACCCTTAATTCGATTTCTCCCTAGTGCCTTGGAAGTACAATGTTGATGTGCTAGCTACCATCGTTTTTGATTTTCACCTTCCTACACAAATAGTTTTAGCTATAAAATACTTTGAAGATTATACTAATTTAAGCACTGATATGACTGTGGAGAGGAGATGAAACTTGGATGAGGGAGAGGTAAAAAGGGAAATTTGTCTGTTTTGCCATGTATACATAAACGGAAGACGAAGCTGAAAACAGATCCGCAAAGCAACACTTTCTACCTCGTTTTGACAGCTTATATTTTGCCCAAAGATTTCATTTCTGCATGTTCAGGAAGGGAGAAATATTTGCAATAAATTATAAAAAAAAAACCAACCAAATGAAAAATTATGCAAAAAAGAAACAGTAATTTTCTCTGAAATTGCTCAGTTTAAGGACCAAGGAACAATTTCACACTGCCTCTTGAGCAATCGACAATTTGGGGTTCCAAAATTAAAAGTACGTATATCACTGGGCAAAAGACGCATGATTTCAAAATCACACCAACATCCTAGTTTGGAATTTAGGTCTTTTTTATGCATAACCTTTCTCTCTTCCTGATTATGTACAGTAGGTGATATTGCAACATATTTGTGATCAGCATAACTTTCAGATATTGAGGTGCACAATATCAAAGACCCCTAATTACATGTTTTCTCTTAAGTATGAAATGGGGGAATTTCATAGTCTACTGGTGCTTTGTTGATCAAATGCCAAAGAACGTAGCAGGATACTGGTAGGAATTGTTACAAAAGATGTGGTTTTGTGTAATGCACAATAGAAATTAAATAACCAGCACCAAACACAGATAACAGAAATGTGTTTTTCAAATAAGTACATCCATGAAATCAGGAATCAGTAAGTCATAATAAAATTTTGCATGCTATTGGTGAGCCTTGATGGTATAAATGAAATATATAAGTGTATCACATTTTTTCATAATAAACAGGCTGCCGACAACATTTTCTGCAGTTTTGTGGTTTATTAAACTCTTTTCTCCCAAGCCCTAATGATTTCATGATGTTAGGAAAGAGTTTATTCCACTCTTAACTTTCTATCATTGAAAAAAAATATACGAAAGCTCTTTAAAAACTCTGTAAGTGATGTGATTACACATTGCAGCACTAATAACGTTTCTGCATATTTTAGCAGACGCCTGATGCAGTTCTGAATTTTCTTTTTAATCATCACTTCGATTGTCTATCCCTCTCCTGCTGAGAAAGCAACTGAATATGATGAGAACGGTATCTGTTTTGAATCAGCAGTGGTCACTTGCTCATACCGACAGCACAAATATTAGTGACACATTAAAAATAACGAATGCAAAGCAGCCAAGAGCTTTTTTCTTTCTTTTCAGGCTTTATAGTCTGGTTGCATGCATAGTGCACAGAGAAAATGTGCATGGCCATCCAAAAGAGGCGAGAATACTGTAGATTAACTTGGCACAAGATGCATTATATCACGTATGGAAAAAGAAAAAAGCAAGCAGGCAGAAATCTACAATAAAGTACCAACGAAGAGCAGAAAAGAAACTTTGCTATGCAACTTCATTTGGCTCATAAGAGCTCAAGTTAAAGGAAGGCTGAAATACCATTTCAGAGGGAATTTACAGGATTAATGCAGTGACGAGAGACTCAGGTAGCAGCTAGGTCAGTCTGGCAGGCTGCATATGAAAGTGCCCACAATGCTAGTTCTATGGTAGGTTTAATATCCCTTCTGTTGACTCGGTTGGTGTGGAAGGTTGGTAGGAAGGACCATGGGGAGCTAGGAAGCTAGATGTCAGAGTGCTGCAATTGGCAGCTGCTTGGATTATTGTGGGAACTTATGATCCATCATAGAAGGAGAAGGATGCTAAGTTTGCATTAGAAAAGGATCCTGCATGTTTACCTAGCAAGAGGGTAGTCTACACTGGAGGAATTTGACATAACTATCCTGAATAAGAAGTATTATCCTTTATTCTGTCACATTTTATGACTGACTATTGGAATATATCTTTAGCAGTGTGGATAGTAATAATGAGCAGACCAGATGAATCTGTTGACATTTTTCTCCAAATATCTATTATGTCACCATGATATTGGAAATATATAGTCCCACAAATTAGATGAAATTACTATAGTATAGATTAGAAATGCACATGACCAAAACAAATTTGTGGATTTCCTGAACGTTTTCCAATTTTTATATGATTATTTTGTGTTTTCCACATATTTGTTGTAAATGTGTGCTTCTACCGTATAGATGCACAAGATAATTGAAAAGGCAGTACAAAGCGAACTACAACATTACATAAATGATCATGCTCCACTCGATCAGCATCAACATGGATTGAGATTGAACCATGGTGTAGAGACCCTACCGTCATTACTAGACAGGCTTATCACCAGCACCGAAAATACTAGACAAGGCTTCATCCTCCTTTCCTGGATATCTCCACAGTATTCAACCCTATATCCCATCACATCCTTTTCAACCAGCTCCAGGATATTGGCCTACACAACACCACTTAAAGGAAAACAGAAGAGAGGAAATCCTCTGCAAACAACAGAAGTCCAGTAGGGGAGTGGAGAATAACCACAGTCACACTGGCTGCAGTTTCAGGTTTATATATGCCATAGTGTTCCAACACGTGTGTGTCAAGTTGGAAGTGACGTTTTACTTTACTGACCCCTGACGCAGGCTTCCAAGTCAAAACTTGGCTAATTCGGGTCCTTCCAAATAAATTAGTTTCACAAGACTTTAATTGTGTGGCTGTGGTTATTCTCTGATCTCCTGCTGAACTTCTACACAACACCACTATCAAAAGGTTTCACTCCTACTTAACAGATCGCAGCGAGCAAATAAAAATTGGCACCCAAAGATCACCTCTTTTCATCCAACAGCAAGGGGTACCCTAGGGCTCTTCTCTCTCCTCCTTACTCTTCAACATTTATCTTCAGTTGTTGTACTCACTAATCCAAAGTTACAAAATCTACTATCAAATTTATGACAATGATATTATGATATATGCACCATTTTCCACAACCAAACCAGATTACTCAAAAATAACTGAATGCTTTAAAGCAGTAGTACAATGGTTGCATCTCCATAACCTCTCCAACTACAAAGATGGATGTCCTCCATGTGACTAAAGACACACCTTTTTAGTCACCACAAACACTTAAAATCACCAACACAGAACTCCAAGTCAAAATGGAAGTCAAATATCTGGGAATAATCCTCGACCAAGGCCTAAACCTACAATCACAAATCAATCACAAATCAAAAGCACCACCAAATCAGTCAACTACAAACTAAAAATATTGAAAAATCTACACCTTCTTAAACCTGAAGACTTCTGAACAGTATGACAAGCAATAATAACTCCCCTTTTAGACTACAGTAACATAATTTGCCATGGATTACCCAAACATACACTATATCAATTTCAATTGACGCAAAATACAGCAGCATGGGTCATATATGGAGCATCACAGCACACCCATATCACCTCCATATTAAGGCAGTTGCACTTGCTCCCCATTATTTATTTACATTCTCTTATATACCACCCTATTCTGCATCAGTGTGGTTTACATTGAACAAACTGAAATTACATTGAACAGGGCATTATAACTTGGAGATAACTATTTTACAGGGAACATGGGTTATGGAGGGATAAGTGGCTTGCCCAAGACCACAAGGAGCACCTGTGGGACTAGAAACCCCAGTCCTTCTGGCCCAAGGTTGCTGTCCTCTAGTGGGATTTGAACCTATGACCTTCTGGCCTGAAGTACCTTGCCCCAACCACTAGGCCACTCCTCCACTCCACCCAAATCAAATATAAAAACAATACTCAGCACATTCAAAGGAATACACAAACAATTGATGGAATACCTACAGATACTAATAAGAAAAACCACAGGTGACAGATTAAGTAGGTACAGTATGTATTATCTTCTTGCCATACCACCCCAGAGAACTATGCGCAAACAGGCTACATGCAACTGGGCCTTCATGCTTTATGCCCCAACCATCTGGAATGCCCTATCATCTGAAATAAGAGTCATAGAGGTACTAGCTGATTCCTGAAAGAAACTAAAGACTTATCTTTACTTAGGGGCTTGTTTACAAAGCTGTGGTAGTGGTTTCCGATCGTTATTGGAGCCGCGGCCCCATTGTAAACAAGCCTCTTAGACGTTTATGACCCAGACTCCCAACAAGGACAAATACACATCAACTCTGCCACATCAGACCAAAACATGGGACCCACTGCCTATAAGCTCTCCAGACACCAAAATAAACACCTCCCTGCTCAACCTTACAGTTAACCACAATAATACTACATGCAACAACCATCCACAGAAGAATATATAAATACCTGCGCAAGACGGCATCCACACACAAGAGATCAATAAGACAATCTAGTCTATTTCTAAATTTCTGTTAACTATGCTTCGTGTTATTGTTATCTGTAAGATAGTTCATGAATACAATGTGCTTGTTTAATTGTAAACTGCTTTGACTCTTAGAAGAGCAGTATAGAAAAAGTGTTACGTAGATAAATAAACAAGATACTATGGGGCCTGTTTACTAAAGTGCATTAAGCGGTAGCAAAGGATTTAGGGTGCACTAACCATTAGTGGAGATCCATAGTAATGGTTAGCATATTGTAAAAACTGCTAGCATGCTAAAAATCCTTCACTAAGTGCTTGTGTTTTGTGGGGCAGAAAATGGGGATATGGGCGGAGATTGAGTGTGGACAGCACTTATAGATAGTGCACAGTAAGTCTGCTGCAGATAGTGTGGGTGCACTTAGAGGGTAGTTTTATAAGGGTTGCCTAGATTTCTGCACATTTTCACGTGCATGTTTCAGGCTTATTTTATAAAATAAGGCAGAAGCATACTTTCTAAAATAGGGGTATAAGTGGTCAAAAACATGTATTAATCTATGGTTCTGCCCATGCTTTGCCCAAACTCTGCGCCCTATACATGCCCACAGAGAAAGTACACACCATTGGTCCAATGCTTGAACTTACAGAACAGTGGCTGACTACATTATACACCTAAGTGAACATCTACATGCAGAACTACTAAAATACCCTATATAAATGCATGAGTAAATCTAGGCAATCCTTATCAATTTACCCTTTCATGCCTCCTCAACAGGCAATGTTACATGCACCTGTGCAACTGGCAGACATTTAATGGTGCCTACTGAAAAAAAATAAGCATCCCGAATCCCAAACCCCTCACAATCTGCATCACATAATCCCAACACACCTTTGATTCTCTCCCAGATAAGCTTCACCTCCCAGCACCTGATTCCCTCCAATAACCATCACCTGACTCCTTTCCCACCCTTGATTCACCCAGCACTTACTGGGGGTTTCCCTGGTGGGTTATTGGAGGGGTAGAAGTGATCTCTTTATGCCCCTGCCCATTTACTGGCCCATGTTCAAAATGGTAGCTCTGACCCTCTAATGGTGGTCTCTTAGTACTACTGCTGTGATCAATCTGCCCAAACCCTTTAGCAGCTTGACTCATAGTGGTAGCACTGAGAGATTACCACTGTGGATCAAAGCTGCCATTTGGAATGGGCTGGCAACAGGGCAGGAATTCTGAGGGCTCACTCCTGCCCCTCCATTAACCTATTAGGAAAACCCATGGCAAATGTTGGGGGTGTTGGTGGGGGGATCGAAGATAGGAGTATAGGTGATTCTTATCACAGGGTCAGGTATTGGTTTGGGTTGATGGTGATACTCCTCAGATGGATCAGGACATGGAAGGGCTTTGCCTTGCTGAATGGGGATGGGAGAGATTATGCGTATGGATGGATTCATTTTAATGCATAGGCTGTAGTAATTGCATCAACAGACAGCCTTGGTACACTTATCATGTGATCTGCTGATATATATACCAGGCCGTAAATGTATGCTCTGTGCAGTAAATGCAGGGCAGGTGCTGGGCACACCCCCAGCAGTTACCAAACAAGTTCTGCATTAATTTCTGAGTCTAAGGAGCAGTAAATGCAAAAACTTACTGCACTTTAGTAAACCTGTCCCTATATTACCCTCAATAGTTTTTTTAATCATAGGTCCCTTATTTCTTGCTACCCTCACCCGGGACTACTTTGACATCTGCTGGGGAGTAGAGCTGCCTGCTCACTCCATTTGAGCAGAGACTATGCCTTGCTGCTTGCTGCAGCATTGGAGCGTTCAGCCCCACCCCCTGTGACATCACTTCTGGGTTCATCAGGAGATGAGGAGGGACCTATCACTTGTAGTGGATCACCTGGGAAATAAGGAGAGGACCATCGCCTGCAGCAGGTTTCCCAGGTGGGGCATCTAATATGGCATGCCTTCTGAGAGCCATTTGAACGTTATTAATAAAAGATATCTTGGACTGTTCTGGTATTGAGATAAGGTTGATAGTAAGGACTGGAGGGATCTTGGTGCTGATGGGCTAAGGAAGTTATGGGGATTTGGATAAGACTGTTATGAAGAGGAAAGGAAGGACTATACTTGCCTGGTTCAGAGTGTGAGTTGGGAAGGGGCAAGAAGTGGGACAGTTAGGACATTAGAAGTAGAAACCTACTGAGCACTTCACAAAATTATCAAAACTAGAAACATAACCAAATTTTGTTTTTTAAATGTCATTTCAAGTTAAAAATGATATAAGATGACACAGGAAATGTCACCTGTTTCCCGTGTCATTTTTAATGAATGCACATCCCTACAATTTATGGAAAAAACAAAGAGAAGCTGTAAAAAATCATCTGGGGAGTAAAAAGCAAATGAAAGAAAAAATAGCTAATGCAACAAAATGTAGTAGAGGAGTAGCCTAATGGTTAGAGCACTGGCATGGGAGCTAGGAAACCAGGGTTTGATTCCCACTAGCACTCCTTATGGCCTTGGGCAAGTCACTTAACCCTCCATTGCTTCAGAAGAATCCAAGTTATCAATGTCCCTGTTTAATGTACATTACCAAGTTTAAGTAAACTGCAATATAACTAAGTATAAAAAAACCTGTTAAATAAATAAAATGGGGAAGTAATACATATGTAGAAGCTGATGAGGAAAAATATTCCTCAAGGGAGATCTCAGAGTAAGAGCACAGAAAAAGGTAAACACAGGAATAGAATGCAGTAGACCTGATATAATTTTCACAAGACTGTGTT
This sequence comes from Ichthyophis bannanicus, assembly GCA_033557465.1. NCBI lineage: Eukaryota > Metazoa > Chordata > Amphibia > Gymnophiona > Ichthyophiidae > Ichthyophis > Ichthyophis bannanicus. The sequence continues at coordinate 223,332,119 of CM066040.1, read as the reverse complement.
TGTCAGGAACTACTCAAACTAAAAGTACAGAAAGTGATGGGTCCAGGCAAGATGCATCTGATGGAACTTAGGGAAGTTCTGGCCATCTTAGGACTGCTTTGAAGTAAGAATTGGTTCAGGAGGAGCAGAGACCGGCAAATGTGGTCCTTCTCCACAAAAGTGGAAATAAGGAGAAGGCTGGGAACTACAGACTAGGGTTTTGGACCTTGATGGTAACTAAATTAAGGGGATTTTTGCTAAAAGCAGAGGGTATTGCAGTTTCTGGAATCCATTGAGTTACACTGACAGGATCTGAGACAACATGGTCTGACAGCATCTGAGACAACTAGTCACTAACAAAGACCGCACCTATGCACCACTAGAGAAAATCACATGCAACAACTATGATATCCCTATCAGGTCTGAAGTCAAAAACCTTGGTGTATCAAAACGATTGTATCTTCACATCACTTTTCAGAGCTATGTATTTATTTTATTTATTTATTTAACAGTATTTCTAAACCGTCTTATCATAAAAATCAAGGCGGTGTCACAACAAAACAATCAGAAGATGTGGAGGGGGTTCATGCAGTGTTGGGGGAGTAAAGTGCGGGGGGAAGTTCATGCAGAGAATGCAGGGGGGTGATGTGCGGGTGGGGGGTGTACTAGATTAGGGGGGCTATGTACAGTGTGCGCTATGATACAGCATGTTCTATAATACTAGGTACTGTCCAGATAGGTCATGAGATAAATCCTGTGCCGATATACAATCTCTCGTCAGGGTGGGGGGGTCTTTGTTGATCAGACCTTGTTGATTAAGTGATGTGTCCATAATGTTCTATGAACAGAGCTGTCTTCAGCTGTTTGCGGAAGTCCTTGAGGTCCGTTGTCGCTCTCAGCTCGTCTGGGAGGGAGTTCCAAATAGTTGGGGCTGCCAGGGAGAGGGCTCTCTCTGTGGTGTCCTTTCGTGTTTTTCTGAAGTCCCTCGGTGTGTTGACTCTGTTGGAGGTTCCTTGTCTTCTCGGGCGGGTGCTGGTGTCTGGATGAATGAGGGTGTGCAGGCTGTTGGCTGAAATGTGGTGCTTGATTTTGAATATGTTTATTATTGTTTTGTATTTAATGCGTGAGCTGATTGGGAGCCAGTGTAGGTCTTTGAGAACCAGGGTAATGTGTTCATGTCTTGTTGAGCCAGAAATTATGCGTGCTGCGGTATTTTGGGCTAGTTGGAGCGGTTTGAGAGTTTGCTTTGGTAGGCCAAGGTAGATGGGGTTGCAGAAGTCCATTAATGGGGTGATGAGTGCTTGGCATACCGTGCGGAAGTGTTCTGCGTCGAGGAGGGGTTTAAGCCGTCTGATGATTCTCATTCTATGGTATGCATTCTTGACCGTTTTGTTAACGTGAGACTTGAGATTTAGTTCGTTGTCCAGGGTTACTCCAAGGTATTTTACTTCGGATTTCATTGGAATGGTTGTGTCTGCTATTTTGATGTCCGGTGGGTGGATGAAGTCATGGTTGCGAGTGATTATTAGAGCCTCAGTCTTGCTGTAGTTGATTGAGAGGTTGTTGTTTGTGCACCAGTTTGTCATTTGTGTTAGGCAGTCAGTTATTCTATTGTAGTCTGGGTTGTCGGTAGAGATAGGTGTGTATATCATAATATCGTCTGCGTAGATGGTGTATTGAATGTTGTTCGCTTTCAGGATGTCGCATATTGGCTGGATGTATATGTTGAACAGAAGTGCCGAGAGGGCGGATCCTTGAGGTACTCCTTGGCGGATTTTTATGGGTTGAGAGGTGTTGTGGCCTATCTTGACTTGTAGCTGCCTGTCGGTGAGGTAGGATTGGAACCATTTTAACGTGGTACCATGAAGTCCAATTTTCTTTAGTCTTTCCAGGAGAGTTAGGTGGTCAACCGTGTCGAAGGCGGAGGAGATGTCGACGAAGATCATTAGGATGCCTTTAGTGTTGTTGTCTATGACTCTGAGGATGTTGTCTATGAGGTAGATCAGCAGTGTTTCGACTCCATGTTGGGGGCGGAAGCCGTGCTGGTTGTCGTCTAGAGGAGCATGGTTGTCAATATGTTCCTGTAGTTGTTGTTGCACTGCTTTTTCTATAATTTTTGCCAGAAAAGGTATGCTGGATATTGGTCTGTATGCTGCAGGGTTTCTCTTGTCGAGGGTAGTTTTCTTCGGTATTGGGCGTACTGTAGCCAGTTTAAGTTGAGCTGGCAGGAGACCCTGGGTGAGTGAGTTGAGGACAATGTCGTGTATGATGTGGATGAGGCTTGATTTGGTGGCCTTTATCCATGATAATGGGCAAGGGTCCGTGGGGGCGGTGCTTGTTCTGATTGCTGAGATGATGTGGGAGAGCTGTTCTGTTGAGGGAGGGTAGAAGGTGTCCCATGTCTTGGGGTGTGAATCAGGCTGGGTAGCAGAGCTGGTTGCAGTTGGTTCTGTGGAGTGAAATTTGTCTTTGATGTGATCAGCAAATTTTTGCGGGTCTATTTGTATTTCCTCTTCTGTTTTCTGCTCCTTTGTGAGGATTTTCACTATGTCGAAGAGCTCTCTGGGTTTGTTTATGGAGGTGTTTATCATGTTTGTATGGTATTCTTTCTTGGATTGGTTGATGTGTTCGGTGTATAGTCTTTGGTTTGTTAGGTATATCTGCTGGTTTTCTGGTGTCTTGGATTTTCTCCATCTCCGTTCCATCTTTCTGAGTTCTCTTTTCTCTTGTCGTATGGTTGAGGAGTACCAGGGCTTGTGATGTCTCTTGTTGTTGCAGTGTTCCTTTGGTCTGGTAGCAGTAGCTGTGGCGGCGTTGGATAGTGTGTTGTTCCAGTTGATTATTTGAGTCTCCAGGTTGTCTGTTTCTGTTGACAGTTGATTTAACGTGTCCAGTAGGAAGGTGTCTCTGTCGAATTTCTTGAATCGCCTTCGTGTATGGGAATTGTTGGTTTGTTCGTTGTGATTGTCTTTTTGAAGTTGCAGTGTGATCTTGATTATGTGGTGATCGGACCAGGGGACTGGGGTGATGGAAGGTGTTGAGATTAGACCTCTTGAAGTTAGGGAGTTGGTTGCGAATATGAGGTCAGGTGTAGAGCCGTGTCTGTGTGTGGGGGCGTTGATGATTTGGGTGTATTGAAGTGATGTCATTGCTTGGAGGAAGGCATCTGCATCTTTGGTGTTGGTGGACTTGAGGTTGAAGTCACCTAGCAGGAGGGTAGGTTTGTTAGTTGCTGTGAGGGCGCATGCTGTTTCGAGCGTTGCTGCCAGTTCACCAGGAGGGGCTCGGGGTGCTCTGTAGGTTAGGCAGAGTGCCATGTGTTTGTTCATGATGCTGAGCGTGTTGCTTTGTGGTGTGTCAGTGGAGCTGTGTGTTTTGAACTTCATGTTTTTCTTTGCTATTATAAGAACCCCTCCTCCGCGTTTGTGGGTGCGTGGGCAATTGTAAGCTGTGTAGATGTCTGGTACCAATTGATTGAGGAGAACTGTGTCGGTGGGATTGAGCCAGGTTTCTGTAATGCAGAGAATGTCTGGTTGGTGATATTCTATGTGGTCTGCTAGTGTGTGTATCTTGTTGCATATGGACCTCGCGTTTATGAGCTCTATGGCCATTTGCTCTGTTGTGTTGTGTGACTCCGTTGAAAATTGTGCGAGGGGGTGTGATTTGTGTGCGTCTTTTCTTCTTGATGTTGATGTGCTGTGTGTGGCGGGGTGATTGTATTGTGGAACTGTGTAATGCCAGTTAGAGGGTGGGTGCCATTGTGGGTTATGGTGTAGGTAGTGGAGGTGGGGGTCTGGTGAAAGGATATGTGTGAGGAGGAGGCTGAATGGTAGAAACCATGTTGTGATCATGGTGGTATGCTGTGGTGTTCTGTGTGAAGTTTGCTTGCAGTTTCTGATGTCAGATGAGGTGTGCACAGATTTCATACAGTTCGCTGTCCTTGTTGAATGAGTTTGTGAGACTCACCTGGTCGGTTTTGTTGGTGTTGCTGTTCAGAGTTGGTGTGCTCTACCCAGCTTGGGGAGCTCGAGGAGCGTGAGGATTGTAGTTGGCGAGCTCAAACCCGTCCTGGGGAGCTCAAGCCGGGGCTGCCTTTCACACGTGTGTTCAGCGATGTGGGGGGTCCGTTCCCGTGTTTGGCGGAAGCGACGCAGCTTTATCGGCGTGTTGGTGGTGAGGCACTCCTTTCTTTCACCGCCAGTGGCCACCGCCTAAGGGCCTGGCATGGCCCTCAGGCGCGGGCGCGCCCTGTAGGGACGCCGCTATTTAAAGCGGATTTCTGGGCGGGCTTTCTCCCGCTCCCACTGCCCGGATTGGGCAGGAGCACTCCCACTGCCCCGATAGGGCAGGAGTACAGTCGGGGAGAAGCCGGGCTTGCGGGCAGCAAAGCGGGTCCCTCTCGGTAGGGACGCCGCTATTTAAAGCGGATTTCTGGGCGGCCTTTCTCCCGCTCCCACTGCCCGGATTGGGCAGGAGCACTCCCACTGCCCCGATAGGGCAGGAGTACAGTCGGGGAGAAGCCGGGCTTGCGGGCAGCAAAGCGGGTCCCTCTCGGTAGGGACGCCGCTATTTAAAGCGGATTTCTGGGCGGCCTTTCTCCCGCTCCCACTGCCCGGATTGGGCAGGAGCACTCCCACTGCCCCGATAGGGCAGGAGTACAGTCGGGGAGAAGCCGGGCTTGCGGGCAGCAAAGCGGGTCCCTCTCGGTAGGGACGCCGCTATTTAAAGCGGATTTCTGGGCGGGCTTTCTCCCGCTCCCACTGCCCGGATTGGGCAGGAGCACTCCCACTGCCCCGATAGGGCAGGAGTACAGTCGGGGAGAAGCCGGGCTTGCGGGCAGCAAAGCGGGTCCCTCTCAGTAGGGACGCCGCTATTTAAAGCGGATTACTGGGCGGGCTTTCTCCCGCTCCCACTGCCCGGATTGGGCAGGAGCACTCCCACTGCCCCGATAGGGCAGGAGTACAGTCGGGGAGAAGCCGGGCTTGCGGGCAGCAAAGCGGGTCCCTCTCGTTAGGGACGCCGCTATTTAAAGCGGATTTCTGGGTGGGCTTTCTCCCGCTCCCACTGCCCGGATTGGGCAGGAGCACTCCCACTGCCCCGATACATCTAATTTCACATTAGATGTATACCTTATCAGTCAAAAATGAAGAATCAAGCACTACTTTCTCACCCTAAAGATGATGTATTAACTAAAACAGTGTGTGAACCCTTTACTTAGCTTTGTTATGCAACTGGGTCTCAGAATCAGAATGGGGCGACTTACTGAACATATATGGCAATATGAAAACAGCGCCCTAAACTTCACATCAATGACCCATAATTGTTGCTTACTTATTCTTTAAAGCTAAAAGGAGGGTTTTAACAACAGTTCCATTAATTCATATTCCAAAATGATGTATATCAAAAGATGCTTATCTGAGACTAGGTGAGTTTTTCTCCCAACGCCTGTATAATAGCACCGTAGCGTTTCACAATCACACGTTTCGTCAAGGGATACCCATCATTTCTACTCGAACTTAGCATCAATCACCATTCCGAATCTGTAATGTAGAAACAACACTGAAAGTTGTCCTATCCATATTCTTAAAATTTATCATGTATCTTCATGCTATTGAGTAGCACTTACCCCGTACCGGCTGATGTACTCTTTAACAAAAGACGCCGCGCATGCGGGCTATGGCACAACAGAACTAATTTAAAGGGTTAAGTTGTAGTCATGTGAGGCAATTCTAAAAAGCAATTGGTCAACAACAAGTGCCCCACTCAATTTGTGAATTCAATCCAGTTGGATACACTGTATGAACCTCAATAATCCATTTTTGTTCTCTTCGTATCAAGGAAAGATCCCTTGATCTACCCTCGAAACCCCGCTCGATGAAATCAATGCAAAAGCATTGCAGGGAATCAAAACTGTGTTTCAAATCCATACAGTGTTGGACAATAGGGGCCTGTGTATATCCACATTTTAATCTGCTCCTGTGCTCTCTCATGCGCACCCTGAACGGACGTGTGGTCTTACCGATATAAGCTAACCGGCACGGACATAATATGCAATATACTACATACGTAGTATACAAAAGATGAACGTCAATCCTTGAAAGTGTTGCAGTCGCGTAGTGATGTGGTCATTCGGAAAGCAGACAAGGGCAGCAGTATAGTGGTTTGGGGTAGACAACAATATTTGGATGAGGCGATGTGCCAATTGAGTGATGTAACCATGTATAAAGTTTTAACCACCGATCCCACTGGGCAATTAAAGGAGCGGATACGCAATTTAACAACACAAGCACTATCTGATAAAATCATTTCAAAAAAGGAATGTCAGTTTTTGAATGACACGAATGTAACGGTGGCTAAATTATATTTGGTCCCGAAAATTCACAAAAGTTTGGTGAAACCACCAGGCAGACCCATCGTGTCGACAAAGGGTTCAGTGTTGGAGCCCTTGTCGATTTATGTGGACTCTTTTCTTCGTCCACTTCTACCTAACATTCCTTCTTATATTCGTGATTCATCACATTTTTTACAGATTTTGGATGCCCATTCACGATGGGCTATGGCACAGAATATTCTATTGGTCACATTAGATGTGACCTCTTTATATACCAAGATCCCACAGGAAGCAGCAGCACAAGTGATAAAGGAAGCTCTTGTGGAAAGGCAGGACCTTTCTGAAAGTCATCAACTTTTTCTCATGCACCTATTATACCTAGTATTATTTCACAATTATTTTCAATTTGCAGAAAACATCTATTTACAGACATCGGGAGTGGCTATGGGTGCTACGTGCGCCCCTTCGGTAGCCAATCTATACATGGAAATGTTCGAGCGAAAATGGCTTACTATGTCCCCTTTTGAAGATCACATAAAATTATGGCGATGCTATATTGACGACGTATTTATGCTCTGGCAGGGGCCATTGGAGTCTTTGGTCATTTTTGTACACTGGCTGAATGGTTGCGACCCCAACATTCAATTCACTTATGAGAGCAATGAGCAATCTATCACGTTTTTGGATTTGAAGGTGTCTAAGGGCGCTACTATTTGGAACACATCTACGTATTGTAAACCTACGGATCGTAACACTCTGTTACATTACACCAACGCTCATCCTAAATGTTTAAAGGATAGCCTTCCTTTTTCCCAATTTCTGAGGTTCCGTCGCAATTGCTCGGAGGTGAAAGAGTTTAAATTACAGGCGAAGATGCTAAAGGAGAAGTTTTGCACACGAGGTTATCCAAAAAGTGTAATTGAATCAGCATATAAGCGGGCGTTATATTACAATCGTGATAGTCTGCTGGCTCCCCGTTGTACCCAGTCTACATCTCAAAATTGTGTCAACCTCATCACTAAGTATTCTCCTTACAGTCATGACATAATGAAAATTCTGAAAAGGCATGAGAATGTCTTTCGTAGCATACCTGGTTTAGAAAATTATTATGCACGCTGTGTCTGGCAAAGGCAACGCAATATGAAGGAACTTCTCAGTCCCACAGTTCTGCGTTCCGAATTGGTAAATCCTGCACATGCTAGTAGCGGTCATTGTAAATGTGGCTCTTGTGATATTTGTCCTGTCACCTTGGAACTGGACGTTTTTGAGTATGGCACCAAGAAATTTCATTTAAGACATGAAACTTCGTGCAGTTCTACGTATGTAGTATATTGCATTTTATGTCTGTGCCGGTTAGCTTATATCGGTAAGACCACACGTCCGTTCAGGGTGCGCATGAGAGAGCACAGGAGCAGATTAAAATGTGGATATACACAGGCCCCTATTGTCCAACACTGTATGGATTTGAAACACAGTTTTGATTCCCTGCAATGCTTTTGCATTGATTTCATCGAGCGGGGTTTCGAGGGTAGATCAAGGGATCTTTCCTTGATACGAAGAGAACAAAAATGGATTTTTGAGGTTCATACAGTGTATCCAACTGGATTGAATTCACAAATTGAGTGGGGCACTTGTTGTTGACCAATTGCTTTTTAGAATTGCCTCACATGACTACAACTTAGCCCTTTAAATTAGTTCTGTTGTGCCATAGCCCGCAAGCGCGGCGTCTTTTGTTAAAGAGTACATCGGCTGGTACGGGGTAAGTGCTACTCAATAGCATGAAGATACATGATAAATTTTAAGAAGATGGATAGGACAACTTTCAGTGTTGTTTCTACATTACAGATTCTGAATGGTGATTGATGCTAAGTTCGAGTAGAAATGATGGGTATCCCCTGACGAAACGTGCGATTGTGAAACGCTACGGCGCTATTATACAGGCGTTGGGAGAAAAACTCACCTAGTCTCAGATAAGCATCTTTTGATATACATCATTTTGGAATATGAATTAATGGAACTGTTGTTAAAACCCTCCTTTTAACTTTAAAGAATAAGTAAGCAACAATTATGGGTCATTGATGTGAAGTTTAGGGCGCTGTTTTCATATTGCCATATATGTTCAGTAAGTCGCCCCATTCTGATTCTGAAACCTAGTTGCATAACAAAGCTAAGTAAAGGGTTCACACACTGTTTTAGTAAATACATCATCTTTAGGGTGAGAAAGTAGAGCTTGATTCTTCATTTTTGACTGAAAAACCTTGGTGTGACACTAGACCAGAAACTAAATTTCCAAATCCATATTAAGAAAGCAACTGCAGCTACTTATCAGTGAATAAAGATCCTTCACAATCTCCGCCTGTTATTGGACCATAATCTATTCCTCACTGTTTTCCAGGTGATCATCACTCCTCTCTTGAATTACTGTAACTCTATACTTCAAGGACTAGCAAAACATACACTCATCCCACTTCAAATAGCCCAAACTCTGCAGCTCGTATGATCTTACAGACATCTAGACAAGAGCATATCACTCTGGTCCTAAAAGAACTACATTGGCCCTTCCAAGCATGCATAAAATACAAATCAATCATGAACACTTTCAAGAGTATGCACAACATAACTGCTGGCTGCTTACAGTTCTTCATACACACATTCTCAGAAAACAGAACAAGAGGGAGCAAACCACAAACCTACTTAAAGTCCCCAGGCATAAAACGTCCAGCATGCAAGAAACATGCCAATGCACCTTTTCCATTTATGGACCCACTTTATGGAAGCAAATTGAGAGCAACAACAGACCTGAAAGAATTCAGAAAGAAGCTTAAAATACACATCTTCCAAGAATGTTTTGAGACAAACTGTTAAATTCCTTTCCTCACAGCCAAATGACCTAAATAAACTCAGAACTGGACCCAATGTTGCTCAAACTGTAAATAGTTAACTGTATTCAGATTAACTCTATCCCCCTGTTCCCCCTATTATCAATAACTAACCACTGTTATCATGTAATTATTACACTTATCATGCTTACTGTAACTTATGTTTGATGTAAACCACCTTGATACTTCTGAAAGATTTTATTTTTATTTATTTACTCTTATATACCATGCTATTCTGCATCAGTGTGGTTTACATTGAACAAACTGAAATTACATTGAACAGGGCATTATAACTTGGAGATAACTATTTTACAGGGAACATGGGCTATGGAGGGTTAAGTGGCTTGCCCAAGACCACAAGGAGCACCTGTGGGACTAGAAACCCCAGTCCTTCTGGCTCAAGGTTGCTGTCCTCTAGTGGGATTTGAACCCCCGACCTTCTGGCCTGAAGTACCTTGCCCCAACCACTAGGCCACTCCTCCACTCCACTCCAGCTGATGGTATATAACGAATGTTAAATAAAGCAAATGAATAAACAAACACAGTTTTCCAGACATAGGTCTTGTGAGACAAATATCATTCATTTCTTTAATTGAGTGATCAACCAGTTGGATCAGAGTGACGCATCTTCAGAGACCATCAATTGGGCAGCTTCCTTTAACCATGAGAAGGACAACCCTTCTTTCATTGTGACTGTGATATTTGTTACACATGAACTTTTAAAAACTTTTACTTTCAATTGTTTGGTTGGACCTTACTGTCAGTTTGCTGGAAATTCATTATAGCGGTTGGTATCTCCCAAAACTATAAATGTAATCATTGTCTTCAACAATAGGAAGTCTTTCTGTTTTGCACTGAGGCTATGATGGCTTTACACATGGGTACATGGACCAGTAAGACTTGAATACTTTTGTATATATTTTATATGTAGAAAAAAGAATTCAGACTATAGACTATAAGTTACTAAAGACCTATGAACAAAAGATTACAATGGAAACAAGGTGCTTTGTGCATCTTCATCTTGAAACTGTTTTACTTTGTGTGTGTCTATTTAAAACCTGCAGGTCTCAGCATTTTTTTCTAACACTCGTTTCTTTCTTTATTACAGATGTGGTATTTATGGCTTTTTGGCTTTTTTTCCTTGCTGATTGTGAGAATAGTTTTCTAATTCTATTTGAGCAAATTAACTTCCCTCTCTAGGGACTGAGTTCTGCACAATTTACCTTCATGTGTTAATTTCTTCACCAAAGTATTAAGGGAGATGGTTCTCAACCCAGTCCTTGGCACACACCCAACCAGTCAAGTTTCCAAGACTATGTATGCCTGCACTGAAAATATACCTCATACATATATCCTGAAAACTCAACTTGCTGAATGTTTCCCAAAGATTATGCAGAGCACCCATGGGATGAATAAGGGGAAAGTGCATGCTATAAGCATTGCACAAAGGCATGTTTCACTGCAGGCATGCATGGTTGGCAGAGTGACAGCAGACAGGGCACATAGGACCTGCAAGGAGATTAATGCATTAACAGAGCTCCGTCTCCTCTGAAGATGGTGATGAGTGGAGGTGGGGGCTAAGTGATTAATCGGATGGGGTTATTAGTGGACAGTGTGTCTGGGTAATGAGTGCATGACAGGTTATAAGTGGCAGGAGGAGGGTGAGTCAGTGAATAGTCGGGGTTTATGAGTGACAAATAATGGAGGGTAATACATGTCAGAGTTTTTGTGAATACAGGAGACCACAAGGTAGAATGAGTTGTAAGACTGTCAATGAGTGAATGATAGAGGTATATAAGCAGCAGGTGAGTGTTGAATAAGTGAGCAGATGCAGGAGATATAATTGGTAGAGTGAGCTGAATCAGTGAATTAGTGACAGAGGGGCTGATTGAGTGAGCAGATGAGGGTATGTGTGTCAGGGACGTTGAGTATGTAAGTGAATGGTAAGAACTGTCCTGAGTGAGTGAGCAAGTGAATGTCGGGGAATGTGCCCTGCTACATACATGAGTAAATACAGAAAAGAAGATGTGACTAAAGCATGTCTGAATGCAGGCGGGATGTTCAGTCACCCCTTGCTCCCATTTATCACCCTCTCTCCTTCAGGTCCCCGATTTATACCTTTCTCTCTTGGAGAGTAGGTGGGACCTGAGTTCTCCACCTGCTGCACTGTCTAGTTTTTGTGTTACCTTGGCAGGCAGGCAGGATCCAGCCCCCCGCACCCCCCCCCCCCACCACACACACACACACACACACACACACAGTCTCTGGTTTCTCCATTTCCTCAGCAGCAGGAACCAGGCTCCCCTGCTGTGCTACTACCTGAACTTGGGCTCAGCACCTGCTACTGCTATCTGCACCCCTTTGTCAGCTCTCCCTTTCCACCAGCACCATCTGACTGGCTGACTGTTCCATTCTGTCTCCTTATGCATAGCATTGTTTACACGTACTTGCAGATGGACAGACAGATAGAATGATTCTCAACAACAGTCAGTATCACCTGATAAAACATGGTCATATACAGAGTCCAAAAATAGATAAGCAGATTTGGATCATTTTATATCAATTTGTTCTGTGCACCTTCAAAATCCTGCTCCTGGTTTCATCTCCTCAATACAGGCCTGGTGCAAAGATTGGAGGTACCTTAGGAGGGCCCTTCCATCCTGATACCCCCCCCCCCTGCATTGCCACTGCTGCCACCCCTCTCCAAGGCCTGCACTGGTGACAGCGTTTACCTAACTTGCTGGCACTGCCTCGCTCTGTCTGCCCTCTACCATCGGCCTCTTCCACCCCCCTCTGATGTAGAAGTCCGGTTTGAAGCCTGTATCAGAGGGGGCAGAAAAGACTGATGGTAGAGGGAAGAAACTTCAAGGCAGCGCCGGCGAGTGAAGGTAAGTGCTGCCTTGCAGTTTCTGAGTTACTGTTGCCCCCGGAGGGCCAGTGTTCTAGGCAGCTGCTTCACCTGCCTAATGGGAAGAGTCAGCCCTGACTCAAAACATGTATCCCTCTTATTATTGCCACATTTTTCTATCTCTTAGAAAGCATGCAGCATTCTAATGACACGCAAGCTGTCCAAAAACGTGCCTACTTTATGCCTGTTTTATAAAGATGTATGGGCTCCGATGGTGTCTTTATGAAATAACCATTAGATAAGTGCTTTTTTGGGCATTTTACATAGATTCCTTTGTATAAAATCAATTCACATGCATGTGGAAACTGCTTTATAAAATTACCCCCAGAATGAATCATAAAAAGGATATTCAGCAAGATGAGCAGCTAGCATTAGCCCAGGGTAAGAACAAGGAAACCCAGATGTTTGCTGGGCCTTCCCACTTAGACCTCCAGCAACCAGTGGCTGCCACCAAACGTAGAAATGGAAGCTCTCACCATAACTTTAAAAATGTTATTAGTAATTTCACTTATTTGACCATTTCCATCATGACAAATTCAGCAGAGATCAATACCATTTGCTCAGTATCAAATCATATTAAACTTCAGAAAACATCTCAGAAAACATAAAGCAGAGAATAAGATCTGTCCAAGGGTATCTGACATCCCTGATCGAGGGCATCAAAGCCACAAACCATCTGGTTTTCAGGATGTCTCTAATGAATATGCATGAGATATTTTGCATACAATGTGGGCAATACATTCAAATATGTCATGCATATTAATTAGGGATATTCTGAAAACCTGACTGGTTTGTGGTCCTCTCAGACTGAAGTTTGACACCCCTGCAATAGGCAAACATTCAGTCATGTGCCACCCACCCACTCCCATGCATGGCACAAGACAATCTGCTGCCTGAGGCAAGGGATGCGATCTCCCTTCTCCAAGGTACCCAAAAGGGAGGGTTTCCTCAGATCTTTGGTTAGGGAAGATCTCTTTACTCAGAACACTGATCAGGCAAGTGCCTCAAGAAAAAAGTATGTAAAATAGAAACATGATAACAGAAAAAGACGATATGGCTTATTCTAGTCTGCCCTTCCATATCAACTACGATAGTCCCATTTCTTCCTTTAGAGATCCTCTGTGTTTATCCCAAGCTTTCTTGAATTCAGATACTGTCCTCGTCTCTACTATCTCCAATGGAAGACCATTCCACTTAACTACCACTCTTTCCATAAAGAAATATTTATGCATATTACTCCTGAGTCTATACACTTTCACCCTCATCCTATGTCCCCTTGTAGCAGAACTTGGTGTCAATCGAAAAAGGCTCTCCTCTTGTGCATTTATGCCATGGAGGTATTTAAATCTCTCTATCCCACCTTTCCTCTAATGTATACATATTAAGATCTTTAAGTCTGTCCCCATATGCATTATAATGAAGACTACTAACCTTTTTAGTAGTCACCCTCTGCACTGACTCCATCCTGTTTATATCTTTTTAAAGATGTGGTCTCTAGAATTGCACACAATACTCTGAATGAGTTCACAACAGAGACTCATACAGAGGCACTATCATCTCCTTTTTTCTGCTGGTCATTCCTCTCCCTATGTACCAAAGCATCCTTCTGGCTTTCACCATGGCCTTTTCTACCTGTTTAGACACTTTAAGATAATTTCAGAAACAATCACACCCGGGTCTCACTCTTCTTTCATGGAAAGAAATACTTTGCCCCCTACACTGTACCACTCCCTTGGATTTTTGCAGCCCAAATGAATGGCCCTGCGTTTTTTAGCATTAAATCTCATCTGACAAATTCTTGACCATTCTTCAAGGTTAGCTAGATCCCTTCTCATGTTATATACTCCTTCCTGGGTGTCTATTCTACTGCAGGTTTTGGTATCATATGTAAAGAGGCAAACCCTATCTGACAGCCTTTCTGCAATATAACTAACAAAGATGTTAAAAAGAATTGGACCAAGGTCAGATCCCTTCGGCATATCACTGGTAACCTCCTTCTCCTCAGAGTTAGCTCTATTTACCTGCACACTTTGTCACCTCCCACTCAACCAATTTCTAACCCAGGCAGTCCTTTTAGGGTCCATCCCTAGGATGTTCAATTTATTTATAAGTTGCCCCTGCAGAATGATGTCAAAGGCTTTACTAAAATCTATGTACACCACATGGCTGCTCCTTGTGGCCTTGGGCAAGCCACTTAACCCTCCATTGCCTCAGGTACACTTAGATTGTGAGCCCTGCGGGGACAAGGGAATAAAAAGTACCTGTTAGTATACATGTAAACCGCTCTGATGCGTAAGTAAAGGGCGCTATATCAAATGCCTAAACCATAAACCATCTAGGACTCTCCCCCAGTCCAACTCCCTCTTCACTCAGTCAAAGAAATCAATCAGATTTGTCTGACAAGACCTGCCTCTGGTAAACCCATGCTGCCTCCAATCCTACAATCCATTGGATTCCAGAAACCTCACTATCCTCTGTTTTAGTAGCATTTCCAATAATTTACTCACCACAGAGGATCGACCAGTGGTTCTCAACCCAGTCCTCTGGAATCCCCAGGCCAGTCAGGCTTTCAGGATAACCGCAATGAATATGCATGAGAAAGATCTAAACACAATGGAAGCAGTGCATGCAGATCTATTTCATGCATATCCATTGTGAATATACTGAAAACCTGCCTGGCCTAGGAGTCCCAGAGGACTGGGTTAAGAACCACTGGGATAGACTAACTGACCTGTAGTTCTCAACCTCATCCCTACTTCTGTTTTTGTGTAAAGGGACCACATATGTCTTTCTCCAGTCCTCTTGGACCACTCCCGACTCTAAAGAAGCACTGAAAAGGTCAGTCAGTGGAGCCGCCAGAATGTCCCCAAGTTCCTTCAATATTCTTGGATGTATCCCATCCGGTTCCATCGCATTGTCTACTTTTAGTTTAGATAGTTCTTCACAAACATAGACTTCTGAAAATCATTCAGGATCCCCTTCACTTCTACTCCTATTTGTGGGTGTTTCTGAAGTCCTGCTCCTGACCCTTCATCTGTAAACACACAGCAAAAATATATGTTAAGCAATTCTGCTTTATCCTCATCAGCTTCTATATATAGCTCCACCTTACCCTTGAGTCTGACAATACCACTTTTGCACTTCCTCCTCTCACTAACATATCTGAAAAATGTCTTATTCTGCCATTTTATTGCATTGGCTATTTCTTCTTCTTTTGTATCTTTGCTTTCCTAACTACTTTCCTAGCTTCTCAATTTTTTTCCAAATATTGATGCATGTCTTCCTCTCTCTGTGATCTCTTGTATTTTATGAAGGCCACCCTCTCTTGCTTTCACCTTTTCATCTACTTCTTTTGTTAACCATAGTGGCCTCCTTTTCTATTTACATTTATTTACCTTTCTAACAACTTATATTTCTAGGCTATAGAATAAAGAAATGAAACCTTTGCAATCACTTGGTATGCTCTTCAAAATATGTAACAGTTAAATTAGGTAGCTTAGGACCCCAATATAAAAAATACTGACCCCTGACCCTGCACATTGGACCATCATAGTGCTAATTGTACACATATGTTCTTCCTCCATAAAGTCCCCCCTTACATTCATGATTTTGGGTTTCATCCCACTAATAGCAACAGACACCTTCTCCAGTAGTAAACATATTAAGAAGCAATACAAGACCTTAAAAATTCACTCAGGACCAGAACTCACATAACAAGGAGCCTACTCAGAAAAGAGCAGTACCATAAATTTAGCAATGGGCTCTGGAACATCAGTACGCCCACAGGGAAAACTGAAGAAGTTGGATTGCTAAAGATCACTACATAAAAGCTCCTTATTAACAGAATGCCTGGCCTCTGTCACTCATGTTGAGCAGATATAGATCTTCACCAAGCACAGAATATTCGCAATCAAAAATGTTAAAAACGTAGACAGAAATTAAACTGAAACCCCAAGAACCACACCCAATACGCAGTGCAACACCAGAGAAACAGAAGCAGTGATGCATATAAAGACGGCAGATTTAAATTCCAAAAACTGACATAGTCCTTTTTTGTGAGTAAATACATTTATTGATACCCTTTAATATACACAAAACATGACATATTCCAATCATTAAATTGAAAATAATTGTTTCTCTACATTTCTTGTCTGGCCAATCTATTTTTCTAATCATCCCATTCCAGTCTATGATTTTTGCTTTCTTCTGTCTGTCTTCCCTTAATTCTGTTTGCAGTGTCACCTGTCCATTTGTCATTTCTTTTCTCTTCCCATCTTTACTTCCTCCTCTACCAATGATCTTTTATTTTGAGGATTCTTCCATTTATTTTTCTGCTTCTCTAGCCATTCTGATTTCACCCCTCCTCACCGTTCAATCCTCAGTCACCATTTGTTTATTGCATCTACCTATAGCTTTCCATTTCTCACCCAGGCCTCCTCTTTCTCTCTCTCCTACTCCAGCCTCTCACTAACACCTCTCTCTCTATCTCCCTATGCCCTGTGTCCAACATTCAACGTCTCCTCCCTTCACCCTGCTCCATATCCAACATTTCACCTTCTTTTCCTCTGTAGGCCATCTTTCCTCTTCTCTGCTCCTCTTAGTCCAGTATCTCTCCCCTTCCTTTCCCTACTTCCAATGACCAGCAATTGTCTCCTTTTTGTCCTTTACCACAACTTTATTTCCAGAATTTTACCTACTCTTCCCTTCCCCTTCACGTGTCAGCATCTCCCCTTTCCTCCCCTCCTCCCCAGGTATCCAACATCTCCCCTTTCATTCCTTACCCTGTCCAGCATATCTCCCTTCTTCCCTTTCCTTGTAATATCTACACCCTCCTCTCACCACTGCAGCCCCCACCAACCTCTCTCTTACCTGGCCATGCAGTACTAAAAAGTAGTGCGCACAGGTACAGGACCCTTGAGCATGCGATGCCCTGACTCCTCCTGTTGGAGGGAAAGGACATGGCAAGTCTTGAGCATGAATAGGTGTTCAAAGTCATGGGCCATGCTCACAACTTTCAAGTGCCACTCAGCTGTTCTGCTGTGCTGATGCTGGCGCCATACTGATGCCTCCCAAACTCTTCCACCCAAGGCAGCCCTCTAGTGCTAGGACTCCCTCTGCATGGGAATTCTGTAATGGTTGTATTGGTTTAGTAAGCGCACATTACTGAAAAAGAGGCCAGGTTATTATTTTAGCATAAATTTGTTTCATAATAAACTTTAAAAACACTAAAATAAAATTACTTTTTACCATCTTTAAACTGTTGATTATATTTGCCCACATGCTATTGGTTTTTTTTTTTCTTTTTTCTCAGATGATCTACAACAATACTAAAAAAGAAATCAAAAACCTGTTCATGGAACCTAAATTCCATCTGCTCAGCCCTAGCCCTTAAGAGAAGGGAAAGTATTTCTTGAAATTACTGTAACAACTGCAGGGGTAAAACAAAATGCTTGCCCTTGAAAAAAAGAAGCAGAAGTCATTGTTTCAAGATGAAACGCATCTGTGTGTTAACTTGTTTCACAGATATCAGATTAACTTGTGACAATGTGGTCAAAAAGCATAGCACAAAGGTGCACAGGAGAAGGACAAACAACTGTGCATGATCAAAAATGAAATTTATTTATAAAGAATACTGTGACATAAATATGAAGAAACTGTCCACCATGAGCAGAAATCTTTTTGTACTCAGTAGAAACTTCATCTTTTTTCCAAGGATTGCATAGCAAGAAGCTGCTTTCTCATAAAAACAAGATGGTATTTCTTATTGTGTACCTTCAGCTTTCCTCTTGATGTGGACTTGATTGTAATGCCTGTTTAATTTTCAATAAATAAATTTTTTTAAATTAAAAAACAAAACAAAACCATGAGACTTTTAGGGAGTAATTTTATAAAGGTTTTTCTGCATGCAGAGACTGTTTTATATATTGTAAAGGTCTTTTATAAAATTACCCCACAATTTAAGCCCATATAACTTGGCTTTGCTGCCCTGAATGAGCCTGACCTTGGCTGATCTAAGAAGCGTGGAGCTTGATTCTACAACATCCACGTCCGGCCAGCAGAAACGTCTAAGTTGAAAATGGGCACATAATAAACCCACTTCTGAAACCACAGATATAGACAGGTCTGGAATCAAAGAGATAAGGGGGTTATTCTGAGACACGAATAGTGGGGATGGACGTCCTAAAGGGATGTCCATCCCCGCTATTCATGCCGGCTCCTGCCCCTGTATAACTTCCCCCTCAGTTGTGCGGGGAAGTTATACAGAGGGGGGGGAAGGGGCGGCACGGGGGTGGAGAGTGGGCGGGCAGTGGGCGGTCGCTGGCCCTGGATGTACAGGGCCGATTCTGATACATCCAGGGCCGGCAAAATGTCCGGGGAAGATATTCCACCACTGGACTGCTGGTTTTACATTTACTTCTGGGAATAATCTGTCTGCTTGCATTCCTTGGGTAGCCCTCCAATCAGAAATCTACAGGGGCTAAGTACAACAGGGAACTTTTCACAAAAGACAGAGAAACATCAAGATTTCAGTTGGCTATTTCAGCTTCCATTGTTTGAAATTGTCTTCAAACTTGCTGCCAGGGAGGGGCTCTTGAATAGTGGACTTCCTGCAGACACCTGGTTGAATCTGGGCTCCACAGCTTCTCATACAAACAGATAAGCTTATAGCTTTGTATCTTTTAATAAGCTTGCAGCTTGATATCTCTTACCTATTTTCTTACCTATCCTGTTGGTTGTGTAGCTGATATATAATTAGGGTTGCCAACTGGCCGGTTTTCAGCCGGCCTGGCCGGTTTTTCCATGGCTAGGCCGGCTGCCGGCACAGATGTAAAACCGGCCATTGAAAAGTCGTTTTTTTGCTCTGGCCGCAAGATCGGGAGCGGCCAGAGCAAAAAACCGGCTTTTGTGCCGAAGTCCGCGGCGCGAACGCGATTCCCCATAGCAGTGCAGCCGCTGCTTCTGCTTTGTACAGAGCAGCGGCTGCAATACACTTACATTGAAAACTAAAGATAAACTGTGTGAGGAGCCCTCCGGTCATCGCAATTTGAAAAGGAAAGACAACCTGTGAGGAGCCCGCCCCATGACATCACTTCCTCGGGCTCTGCGATGACTGGAGGGCTCCTTACACAGTTTGTCTTTACTTTTCAAAGTAAGTGTATTGCAGCCGCTGCTATGTACAAAGCAGAAGCAGCGGCTTGGGCAGAGGGGGGGGGGTGATGGTGTGAGTGAACCAGCAAGGGGGGGGGTTTGTTAGTGAACCAGCAACGGGGGGTGGTGGTGGTGTGAGTGAACCAGCAAGGGGGGTGGTGGTGGTGTGAGTGAACCTGCAAGTGGGGGGGTGGTGGGAGTGAACCAGCAAGGGGGGTGGTGGTGGTGTGAGTGGACCAACAGGGGAGTGGGGTGATGGTGTGAGTGAACCAGCAAGGGGGGGGTGGTGGTGTGAGTGAACCAGCAAGGGGGGGTGGTGGTGGTGTGAGTGAACCAGCAGTGGAGGGGGGGGGTTGGTGTGAGTGAACCAGCAGGAGAGGGGGGTGAGTGAGTGACCCAGCAGGAGGGGTGAGTAAGTGACAGGGGGGTGGGTGAGTGAACCAGCAGTGGAGGGGGGGGGGGTGGTGTGAGTGAACCAGCAGGGGAGGGGGTTGGTGTGAACCAGCAGGGGGGGTTGTTAGTGAACCAGCAAGGGGGGGGGGTGTGAGTGAACCAGCAAGGGGGTGGTGGTGGTGTGTGAGTGAACCAGCAAGGGGGGGTTGTTTGTGAACCAGCAAGGGGGGGGGTGGCGTGATTGAACCAGCAAGGGGGGGGGGTGGTGTGAGTGAACCAGCAAGGGGGGGGGTGGTGGTGTGAGTGAACCAGCAGGGGAGGGGGGTGATGGTGTGAGTGAACCAGCAAGGGGGGGGGGGTGGTGGGGGGAGTGAACCAGCAAGGGGGGGGGGTGGTGGGGTGAGTGAACCAGCAGTGGAGGGGGGGGGGGGTTGGTGAGTGAACCATCAGGGGAGGGGGGGTGAGTGAGTGACCCAGCAGGAGGGGTGAGTAAGTGACAGGGGGGTGGGTGAGTGAACCAGCAGTGGAGGGGGGGTGGTGTGATTGAACCAGCAGGGGAGGGGGGATGGTGTGAACCAGCAGGGGAGGGGGGTTGATGTGAGTGAACCAGCAGGGGAGGGGGTGAGTGAGTGACAGGGGGGTGGGTGAGTGAACCAGCAGGGAGGGGAGGGGAGGGGAGGGGAGGGGAGGGGTGGTGTGAGTGAACCAGCAGGGGAGGGGGTGAGTGAGTCAGCAGGGGGGGGTGAGTGAGTGAACCAGCACTGAGGGGAGGGGGGGTGAGTGAACCAGCACTGAGGGGGGGTGTGACTGAATCATCGGTAATTTTTGTGGGTGGGGCTGGGGGCGGGGCAGAGGTGGGACTAGGGGCAGAGAATGGGTGGAGCATGGTGAGCCACAGGTGTCGGGTTTTTCTCGGTGAAAAAGTTGGCAACCCTATATATAATATTTAACTGCTGTTGTGTAGCTAAGTTAATTGCTGGTTTTACATTCACTTCTGGGAATAATCTATCTGCTTGCATTCCATGGGTAGCCCTCCAATCAGAAATCTAAAGGTGCCCTCGGTTTAGGTAAGGCCTGCTGGCCAAGGACACTTAGGTTCCCGCCCCACCCACCCCCGGGCTGCATTGCTTATATAGCGGTCATATACATTGTGTGGTGATGAGAGTGACCAAGAAAGAATGGAAATAGAAAAAAATGGTACTTGTGCCTTTAAAACTACTGACAACCAAGCTTTGCACAGAGGGAGAAAAACTACTTTGAAAAAAAGTCAAGCCAAGCCACGCCCTAGCTCTGACGAGGAGGCAGGCTTGCTTTCTGATTATGAGCACACGTGCAAAGAGAAAGGTGTGGCAGGAAAGAAACAGGTTTTTAAACCCGTCTCCAAATAGAGCACAGGGAAGAAGAGAAGAGAGAGCACATGGAGCTTACAGAGTTCACAGAGGAGTTCCCAGGAGGAAGAAAGTTCCAAGGAGGAAGGAGCTCAGAGAGTAAGGAGAGCTGAGAGCCATGAGGAGGCTGACTTCCAGTTGCTGAAGCCTGAAAGCAGAGAAGGAAGCACTCCATATCTGAGAAAAACTCCCAGACCTAAAGCCAGCAGACGGTTAGTTGGAAAGGCTACAAACCAGCTGGAACGGGTACCTCTGTCCCATATCCAGGACCCTATGCTGAAAGGTCCAACTGCTAGAAGGTGGGTGGATATGTTCCTTTGGGGAAATAACCGCAACCCAGCCACAAGCAGGGCAGTAAATGTGGACACAGTAGAGACTTTAAAGCAAGCATTAGAGGGAGGGAAAGCTCACTCCTCGAATGTAAATGTTCATGACCAGAAACAGAAGTTATGGAATGAGTTTTATGAATTCCTACAAGCCAGAAAGTTTGAAGAAGCTGTTGAGTCCAGAGATAAGCCAGCCGTAGTACCAGAACCCATGCAGATTGATTGCTGTGAGTCACAATCCATTCCAGAGGACTCTCTAATGGATTGCTCTCTTTGTTTTAAAGAAGCTTGAAAAACCTGTAAGCAGGGTTAAAAGAAGGTTTTGAAAAAGAAGAAAATTACCTTTGCTGAAATTGCTTACAAGGCTGTGCTGTGTTTTGCTTTATTGAAGATAACAGTTTTTGTTAAAGAGACTTGTGCTCAGTTTACCTTCAGTTCCAGTTTTCCTTACTTTACTCCTGTGTTATTGGAGAAGTATCCATTGTGTTTGTGTGCCTGAACTTTAATGCGTTTGGAAATCCACAAAATAAATATTCTTGTTTGCCTCAACCAACGGTTGCACAACTACAGTTTGTCTTTGAATGTGAATTATCAACTACAAGTCCCAGGGTGCATTGCTGGTGACAAAGAATAAAGTTGCATTTAAGGACAGACAAAAGGCAGCCCATAGCTGTAAGCCTTAGGTCCAGGCTAGGGTCCCACAATTGACATCTATCCTCTTAAGTCGACCGCACATGTCTTGTATTCAGTGCAATAATTGTAGTGCCTTCATTCTGAGACAAATCATCTGGAACCTAAGAGCTTGCCCTATATAAGTTGGCAGTCATACAAAATGAATTGACTCTATTAAGGGAAGAAGTAGCTGCAATGAAACACACCTCTTCTAGGATTCAAACCAAACATAGTCCTCTGCCGCTCCCACAGAAACTCAAACATCCCAGGAACAAATGGATCATAATGGGCTCTGGTAGACTACGTCCAGTAATGCAGAAACACCCTGTACATCAAAAGATAGCACTGCATAGTGCCTTTTCTACTTTGGTTAATGAGGATGCCCAAGCCAGGGAAGCTCAAGGGCCCTTAAATAAGATAGTCAATGCCCAATCTCCGATAAAGCACCAATTATGAAGAGAGACTCAAGGAACAGAAAACTACTACTACTTGGTGATTCCATCATCAGAGGCACCAACTTGGAAACACAGTTCAAAGGAGGGAAGTTAGTCAAATGCCTCCCAGGCTCATCATTTATTTATTTGTGCGCTTTTCTATATCACCCCTTCCAGAGATCAGGGGCGGTTTACAGAGAACTTGTTTAAACATTAAACATTAAATTACATAGAACATTTTGAGCACATAGGTAACTAACATACAAAGAACATATTAAACTATTTACATAGGTTGGGAAAATTATTCATTATTTATCAATGATAGTACAGTATGGAAAACTATAAAAGGCAGAAAAAAAACCTATTTACAATAACTATTATGGAAAATACTAAAAGTAACAAGAATACAAACCAAATTGTTGATGCACTTAGCGCTAAAAGTGAGCACTCCAAAATTGATGTTATCATCCACTTGGGTACAAATGACCTGGCTAGAAACAGTGCCACTACAGCTCAAAGGGACCTTCAAACTCTGGGGGAGAAACTAAAGCCCATTGTTAACACTGCAGCATTCTCAGAAGTTCTACCTGTTCTTGGTAAGGGGGCAGAAAGGCTAAATCGCATAAACAGCTTTAACGCATGGCTCCAAACCTGGTGCAAAGAGGAAGGATTCAGATTTATAGGCGACTGGGGAAACAGATGGACCAACAAGAGACTATACTGTGCTGATGGACTACATCTCTCTGTCACATGGAGAAGAATCCTAAGTGAAAAATTCAGCCAGTATGTGGATACGCATTTAAACTAGAAAAAGGGGGTGCCGGATGGGGAGGGTCAAGTTCTGGATGTCATTCACTGCAAAATCAGAACAACATCAGAAACAGACACACTTTTAAACCACACAACAAAAACAAGTGGGAAGAAGTAGACAGATCAAAATCAATGTAAAACACACACAAGCCAGTTAAATGCTGGAAAGCAATGAGCACAAATGCTCGAAGCTTATCCAATAAAGTTCCAGACCTGGAAGCCCTAATGGTGGAAATGGACTTGGACACTGTGGCCATTACAGAAACATGGTTTAATGAATCGCATGATTGGGATATAGGCATAGCTGGCTATAATCTATTCAGAAGAGACAGAGAAAATGGAAGAGGAGGAGGAGTAGCCTTGTATGTCAAAAGCAATATTAAAGCTACTGAAATGCAGGGGACATGGGGAAAAGAAGAAGTGCTCTGGATTGTGTTGGAAAGAGGAGATGGCACTGTCATCCATACTGCTGTAGTCTACAGACCTCCAACTCAAATCAAAGATCTAGATAATGAATTTATTATAGACATTGTCAAAATAGCCACAAAGGGTGCAGCGATCATATTGGGTGACTTTAATCTACCTGATGTGGATTGGATTACTCCTTCTGCAAATCTGGAAAGAAGCAAACAAAATTGTGGATGCTCTGCATGATGCATTACTTAGACAAATGGTGATGGAACCAACAAGGAAAAGCTCAACGCTGGATTTAGCCTCACCAACGGTGATAGCATGTCGAATGTCTGGGTGGGTGCACCTGTGAGCAACAGCGATCATCACACGGTGTGGTTTGAGATAAAAACCAAGGTGCAGTCCAACTATAGCAAGCTCAAAGTCCTAAACTTCAGAAACACTGACTTCAATAAAATGGCCATGTACCTAAAGGAGGAGTTGACAGGGTGGACGGAGATAAGGGAAGTGGAATTGCAATGGGCTAAACTAAAGGTGGCAATAAAAGGGGCAACGGATAAATATGTAAGAAAAGTAAACAAAAACAAAAGGAGAAGGAAACCTATTTGGTTTTCCAAAGAAGTGGCTGCTCAAATAGAGGCAAAAAACACAGCTTTCGCAAAATACAAAAGCTTGCAAAAAGAGGAACACAGAAATGAATACAGGATCAAACTCAAAGAGACAAAAAGAGAAATAAGGATAGCAAAATCAAAGGCAGAGGAAAAGATGGATAAAGATGTGAAGTGTGGCGCCAAAACTTTCTTCAGGTATATTCGGGAAAGGAAGAAGATCAGAGGTGGAATCGCAGGACCCAGAAGTGCTGGGAATGGACTCGTGGAAAGGGACATTGAAAAAGCGGAATTGCTAAACAAATACTTCTGCTCTGTTTTTACTAAAGAAAATCCTGGAGAAGGACCAACTGTGACTCCCAAATATAAAGATGGGAATGAAGTAGATACCACACCATTCACAGAAGATGATGTGTTAGAACAACTTGCGAAACTGAAAGTGGACAAGGCCATGGGACCGGATGGGATACATCCCAGGATACTGAAAGAGCTCAGAGAGGTTCTTGCAGGGCCCTTAAAGGATGTTTTCAACAGTTCCTTGGAAACAGGAGTAGTTCCTCAGGACTGGAGAATGACTGATGTCGTACCTCTACACAAAAGTGGTGACAGGGAAGAAGTGTCAAACCACAGGCCCATGAGACTTACCTCGGTGGCGGGAAAAGTAATGGAGGTGCTTCTGAAGGCGTGAATAGTGAACTTTCTCAAAACCAACAGGTTGCAAGATCCGAGGCAACATGGTTTTACTGAAGAACGATCTTGCCAAACAAATCTGATTGAGTTCTTTGACTGGGTGACCAGAGAACTAGATCAGGGGCATGCGATGGATGTCATCTACCTGGATTTCAGCAAAGCCTTTGATACTGTTCCTCATAGGAGGCTTATCAATAAACTCAGTAGTTTGGGGATGGGTCCCAAGGTGGTAAACTGGATCAGAAATTGGTTGACTGATAGACAACAGAAGGTGATGGCAAATGGAGCTCACTCAGAGGAAAGGAAGGTGATTAGCGGGGTGCCCCAGGGTTCGGTCCTGGACCCGGCACTGTTCAATGTATTTGTGAGTGATATTCCTGAAAGACTGAATGGAAAGGTCTGTCTTTTTGCAGATGACACGAAAATTTGCAACAGAGTGGACTCCCCCAAGGGAGTCCTTAACATGAAAAAAGTTCTACAAAAGCTGGAAAAATGGTCAAATGCTTGGCAATTAAAATTTAATGCAAAGAAGTGCAGAGCCATGCACTTGAGTAGCAGAAACCCAAGAGACATGTACATGATAGGGGGCGAGAGGTTGGTGTGTACGGGTCAGGAGAAAGACCTTGGTGTGATTATTTCTGTAGATCTCAAGGTGGCAAGCAGTGCGACAAGGCGGTGGCAAAAGGCAGGAGGATGTTGGGCTGCATACGAAGAGGAATTACCAGCAGAAAGAAAGAGGTTCTAATACCACTGTATAAGTCACTGGTGAGGCCTCATTTGGAATACTGTGTTCAGTTTTGGAGACCGTATCTTGCAAAGGATGTAAAAAGAATGGAAACTGTTCAGAGGAAGGCGACCAAAATGATTTGGAGCTTGCGTCAGAAGCGTTATGAGAAGAGACTTGAAGACCTAAATATGTACACTTTGGAGGAGAGGAGGGATAGGGGAGATATGATTCAGACCTTTAAATACTTAGAGTATTAATGGACAAACAAACCTCTTCCACTGAACCATCTAACTTCTCAACAAATAGGGGTGTCCTGCATGGAGCGGTGGGTTCACCCCTAAACAAAGACATGGGGAGGGGTGGCCTGCACAGAGTGGCACCTACTCCTGCCATCTTACTCCGGCCATCTTGCTGGGCAGACTAGATGGACCATACTGGTCTTTATCTGCCGTCATTTACAATGTTACTATATGTTACTATGGATGTTTCTTTCAGTCTGCATCGGGGCATGGAAGGGGCTGGGGGGGGGGGGGTGC
The DNA here is from genome assembly GCA_033557465.1 of Ichthyophis bannanicus. Taxonomy (NCBI): domain Eukaryota; kingdom Metazoa; phylum Chordata; class Amphibia; order Gymnophiona; family Ichthyophiidae; genus Ichthyophis; species Ichthyophis bannanicus. Next base: position 223,305,878 of record CM066040.1, on the reverse strand, counting down.
AAAGTTAATTCCCTGGGCTTAGGAGGCCGGATCAGGGGTCGGGCTGTAGGGAATTAACTTTGTTAGCAGCAGCTGGCATCGCGTCTTTTAAATGCGGTGCCATGGCAGGTCTGCTGCTGGTCTGCCGGATTGGATTCCTGTGCTGTCACGTGGAGGAGGAGGAGGAGTAGTGATGTCATACCCCCCCCCCCCCGCCTCCCCCAGGCTGCTATAAAACCTTTGGCCTGCCGCGGAGCTTGAAGGAGCTTTCTGGGGCTACTTATGGGCAAAAGAAGAAAGAAGATGTTTCCAGCTTTGGGTGCTATTAAGGTTCTTGGCCCTATGGATCGTCATTTGCTGAGTGCCCAGGCTGATTCATCGGAGAGTAATACTTCGGTGGAGTCCGTGAGTAATACCCCAGATCTTTCCTCGCATACAATGGGTTTTACCCTGCCTGGTCAGGAAGTGACTAATGAGATTGTTTCCTCCCCCAGAGAAGTTCAACTGGTGGGGGACGCTCTAATGGTTTATAGGAAGCTTCTTCTCTGCTGACTGTTAATTGGTATAAAGGGAAGATTACTTTGCCTTCGATATTGGATCTGTCTCCTTCTGTTACAACTGTTGTGCCTCCTCTGGATGTTTCCTTGCGTGATGTTTGGGAGGTAGTGGCTCGCATTGCGGCTTCTTTGCGTTCCTCTCTCTCCCAAAAAACACAATTTTCTAAGGATGTGGTGCAGAAATTTTCAGATCATGATGATTCTATTGCTAAATGTAATACGTCCTTAAATAAGTTGGGGGGTCAGGTCTCCATGGCACAGGCCGCTATTTCGTCTTCAATACAAGATAGTGTTACCATACACCATCAACTGGAGTCATTGGAAAATTCTGTTCAATTAAAAAATCTGCATTTTTTAAATTTTCCTCGTACCCATTATCTTTCTCCTAACATACTACTGTATAAGTATTTTAAGGAGGTTTTGTTAATTGAGGATGTTGAAGCTATAAAATTTTCTCCTGTTTATTATGTTTCTGTGCTGCCTTCCAAGGAGACCTCTTCACCTAACAATGATAGAGGGAATCCCCTCCTGCAGAGTCCTTGGATGTTTCAGCGTTTTTGGAGTCTTCTTTAGATGTGATTTCGCAGCGAGCTACCTTAATAGTCTCCTTTTTGTCATTGACTGATAAGAATTTGGTGATGCGATTATATTTCTCAAAAAAGGATCAGGCTTTTTGTGGTAACTCGATTCAGATTTTTTCTGATGTTTGTAGACTTACTCAAAAACACAGAAAGGCTTTTCTTGTATTAAAACCTAGGATTCTGGCTATTGGGGCTTCTTTCTTATTAAAAATACCCTTGTAAATGCATCTTAATATATCAGCGAGTGAAGTATGTTTTTCCTGATTCTGAGCAGTTAGAGGCTAGGCTAGAGCAGTTAGGTAAGGAAAATGGTTGAGTTTTTGTCTACTTCCTTTCCTAGTATAAATAGGGTTAAAATATTATTTCATGGGGATTCATGATCATGTTTAGTTTTATGGTGGAGTACTTTAAAATATTATTTTTTGTGTTTGTTTTTCTTAATATTTTTTTCCCGATGGTATTTCTTATTGTGTACTTTCAGTTTTCCTCTTGGTGTGGACTTGATTGTAATGCCTGTTTAATTTTCAATAAAGAAATGGGTCTGTACAGCTACATGTCAAAACATATCCCTGTCATCCACTGGAAACAATCAGGATGAGAACATGCAACAGTGCAAACATCAGAAACACACGTCCAAAAGCACCATCATCTGTCCTAACGAATGTGCACAATGCTAGAGCCCTCTGATGGGGCATTTGGATATGTATTAGTGCTGTTTGCACCGCAACCTGCCCCCACTCTGAGGGCCACCCACCATTGACAAGGACATGCCTTGCTATGTTGCTGCAGAGCAGCTGTACAGAAGTTACTGCCCATTCACACTGGCACCTGGTGATACTGTGGTCAGCCCTACGGTCTAGGTACTGGCCAGGCATACATATCCCTCCAGAATTGCAGATTAGCACACCAGGGCCTCCCCTGCAGTCCTCATATCACACACACACACACTTGCTTGTGGTCATAACTAACATACCCCTGTCAAAACTATGTCCTGTACCTATAAACAACTGCTAGTAATACATAATAGCAGGGCATCTCAGGACCACACTTCCCAGCCAAACACACTTCCGGCTCCATACTAACTCACATACCATCCCTACATCCACATTCCCATGTCTCCGAACACAAGAATTATAAGGAAAGCCTAGAACAGCCCCTTTAGCACAAACAACAAATGCCTGCATAGCCAGAATACAGACTATTGCAGTGCTTTATATTTCTGTGGGGGTGTTTTGTATTGTTACTTCACCTTACAAATGTCCTTCACCTATGCATTCAATTCTTTACAACTGCATCTTGTGTTATTCCAGACAGCAGACACACCAAGTCACTACAAACCTGCCACAGCCATTCAACTCTATGGGACGCATTGAAGATCAGAGCCGAAAATCTTCTAAATGCTGGCCTTATTCCATGTTGTTGCTAGTATAATGTAGGTGTCCATGGGATACACTCAGGATGTACATGAGCCCTTCCTGCAAATGCTTTATACATCTCTGCAGCTTGCCACGCCCCCATCCAGCCCCTCCCGCCCATGTTCTGAGATCTCCATTTTAGTGCCATGTACGTGCAGGGCTGCGTGGTTTCTAGACATTGTTGCAAGAAAAACTTCTATCCCGCATGTCCAGGTGACCTATTTGCATTTCAGAATGACCCCCTAAGTGGATAGTACTTGGATAGGTGACCACCATGGAATACTATGTGCTGTGGACTTACCGTGTGGAATAAAGGCCTGGCAATCTACTTCTGGTTGTATGCTACTCAAAGGCATTCTTGGGGATGTAGTTTGGGTGTATCTGTGGTGCATTTTATAAACTATGAGTACAGGTATAGTGAATATGCACACATTCACATCTCTTTTGGAGCAGGTGTAAATGTGTATGTCGGCATCTACATGCTAAAAAGGCAGATTATAGGAGCCTATTTTAAAAGGGTGCATGCTTTCCCCATATGTGTACAATGTATATATAGAATAAATCACCAGAGAAGCAGGACTGTGTGAAGACAACCAAGATGTGAAGACTGGTGGAAGACTCATCAACAATCTTTACTATGGGCCTGATTCTGTCCCGCAAGTACAACCCCTTTGTACGTCCAGTCTGAGCTGGTCTGAGCCGGACGTACAAAGGAGACTGCGATTCTGCTCCCATGGGGCACGTCTAGCTCCACGGGATCAGAATCGCGATCAGGCCTGTATGTGCAGGCACTGCCTGGATAGCTCAGTCAGGTATTTAAATGGAGCTGCGGCGCCATGGCATCCTGTTGCCTTGGCACTGCAGCTCCATTTAAATGCCGTGATGCCAGCCACCAGAAACTAAAGTTTATTCCCTGCAGCCCGACCCCCGATCTGGTCTGCTAAGACCCCCTGCCCCCCCCCCCCCAGCCACTTTCGAGTCCCAGACTGCAAAAAAATCACAACCTCGGAGGTGGAATAACTTCCCTGGCCATTTCGCCGGCCCTGGACATACAGGGCTGACATTAGAATTGTCTCTGTATGTCCAGGGCTGGCGACCACCCACTGCCCACCCACTCTCCGCCCACAAGCCACCTCTTCCCTGCTCCTGACTAACTTCCCCGCACAATCGGTATGGAAGTTAGTCATGGGCTGCCGCCGGCACAAATAGTGTGTCTCAGAATAACCCCCTATGCTAATAATACCACGTTACTGGCTGAAAGTGAAGATGATCTAAAACATCTGCTTATCAAGATCAAGGAATACAGAGGCCCTTGTACTAAAACTCTATAAAGCTGTGCACTTAAGGTAAGTCTGTGGCACACGTGAAGTGCAAAGCCTAAGCTTTAGCTTTCGGGGGAGTGATCAGCATGTTCCAGGCAGTTAACGCATGAGGACATTAACATACGCCTGGATGATCATGTGGAACATGTAGTCAGCAGCCTGTTAGCTTCAGTACTTGCAGATGATGCTACAGCTCTAGGAGTAAGTGAGGGAGAGCTGGTCATATGCTGAGAGAACAAGCTATTTGGGATGTACTGTAGTCTCCTGAGTTGTTATAGAGGCCTGCGGAAAAGTGGAATGCATCCTACTGCTCATTAAGTCAGCTATTGTATCTGGGACATGTGCAGACTGGCAGGAACAGAGAGTTCTGCTTCAAGCCCCTGCAGGGTATTTTGTTTTCCTTCCTTGCAACTGACTTTGGCATGTCCCAAGGAATTACATTTTGAATCTGTACAGGACATCAAAGCTGGCACTTGGAAAACCTTGCCAGGCCAGATTCAGCAAATGTCAGGACAACTGAAAGAAACAATTACTTATATTTAAGCCCGTGAGACTGAGACTATGGATATTAAAGAGTATTTGGGTAACCTTCAAGGGCAGGTGAATGAAAATCAGGGAAATAAAGTTATTTTTGTGAAAGAAAAGATATTTCTATGTAACAAAACAGAATCCTTAGAAAATGTGATGAGATGACGAAATCTGTGGTTCATCAATTTTCCAAAGGTTTATTCAGTCATTGCAATTGATATGTTTAAACATATTTAGTGCAAATTTAAAGAGTACAGCCAAAATCATATCCCCAAATATCTGTTACCTTTTAACTCAAAACAATGACAAAACGGATTTAATAAATGGAGGAGGGAGGGTAAAGAAATCCACAGTACTACCTTTTAACTTTCAAAAAGGAGACAATGATAAAATGAGGATAATAGTTAAGAATAAACTAAAAGGAGCAGTTGCAAAGGTTAAAGATTTACATCAAGCTTGGGTGTTGTTTAAAAATACTATCTTGGAAGCCCAGACCAGCTGTATTCCACACTTTAAGAAAAGTGGAAGGAAGTCCAAAAAACTGCCAGCATGGTTTAAAGGTGAGGTCAGAGAGGCTGTTGTTTCCAAAAAAGCATCTTTCAGGCGATTTCAATCTATCATCCTTACCCCACACCCAAACAAATACATTCCTGGAAGCAATGGGAGCGATGGGTTTCCAACTATTAATACTACAACCCACCCACAGCAAGGGAAATATACTAGACCTGGTTTTCATCCCAAAACAAACCAATGAACACTCAACCCACACTCCCCTGCAAATCTCATACATACCATGGTCAGACCACTCTCTAATGTGCTTTACATACTCCTTACCACTATCACCCCTCACCCCACCCACATCAATCAACATACATCCTAAACTGAGATTCAAACCCTTTGACAGAGACTTTCATAATCACTACCATACCCCAATTAGACTCCGCCTCAAATGACCTTAACAAGTTGCCAACAAATTGGAATTCAACAATAGCCACAGTAGCAAAACCAGCAACAAAAACAGAAATAGCCCCATCCTTCTAAATATAGTCAACCAATCACTACAACAAGACATAATGCCGAACTCACTCAAGCTATCCACAATATGCCCCATACTAAAGAACAAAAACTTAAACAAATAGGAACCCTCCTCCTACAGGCCTATAGCCAGCATACCATTTGTAGCCAAAGTTATTGAAAAAGCTGCACAGCGATAGCTTCAAAATTTCATAGACTCCGCTGCTCCGTTAGATGAACATCAGTATGGGTCCCGCCTCTTACATGAGGTTGAAACGCTCCTAATATCACTATTTGATACACTCATCCGGGGGTTGGATAATGCTAAGCAAGCATTTATTCTTATATACCTAGACATCACAGCTGTCTTTTGACAATGTAAACCAAAACACCATAATTGCAAGGCATAAAAGGACAAACCCTCAAATGGTTCACATCATATATTACCAACAGATCCCAATACGTAAAAATAGAACATAAATGTTCCACAACCTTTCCCCAGCAACAAGGAATTCTGCAAGGGTTGGCCCTATCAGCCCTACTCTTCAATTTATATATACAACCAATATGCTCCATATTTAAAAAACACAAATTATACTACCACATATATGCAGACGACATCATGGTCTACTCCCCATTGGATATACAAAACCCTTCCTATGACAAATGAGCTTCTTGCCTAAATGAAGTAGAAAGCTGGCTGCAATCTATGAACATGAGCATAAACTACAAAAAAATGGAAGCCTTGATCACAACTAGGGACCCTAATTTCACCCCGCCACAAACAATTCATTTACATAACACATCCATCCCAATAAAACACAAGGTAAAATACCTACGTGTCATCGTAGACAAAACACTCAGCATGGTTCCCAACTTAAAACATATATCCAGAGCTATATTTTTTAAGTTAAGGATCATCCAACACATTAGACCAGGGGTCTCCAAACTAGTCCTGGAGAGCCGCGATCCTGCCAGGTTTTCAGGATATCCCTAATGAATATACATGAGATATATTTGCAGGCACTGCCCCCATTGTATTTGAATTTATTTCATGCATATTCATTAGGGATATCCTGAAAACCCTGACTGGTTTGTGGCCCTCCAGGACTGGATTTGGAGACCCCTGCATTAGACCACTTATCGACCGCTCGGACTTCAGAACAGTAGTACAAGCCCTAATCATACCCCACTTTGATTACTGCAACAGTATGCTTTTTGGACTACCCAAAAAGAATCTACAGTAACTATTCTTCAAATGGCCCAAAACATCACTGCCAGAATCATAGTTAAAGCAAGACTATCTTTACAATCTCCATTGGCTCCCAATTGTTAGCAGGGTAAAATATAAAGTCATAATGACCACCTTCAAGATAATTAACAAAGTATCCTCTTCCTACCTCTCAGCTCTAATCCATCCCCAATCAGATAAAGCGTAGTTACTCACCTGTAACAGGTGATCTCCGGGAACAGCAGGAATTTAGTCTTCACATATGGGTATCGTCGGTACCGACGGAGCCTGAGTGGGAACGCTCCCCAGCGTCCAATAGGACTGCTTTTGGGAGCATCCCTCAGCACATGCGCACTGCCTTCCCGCCTTTCCAACTGTCCCTCTTCAGTTAATTTTGTAGCTGAGTGAAAGGATAGAGGGAGAGAGGAAAGAGGAAAGAGGAAAGAGACAGAGAGATAGAGAGACAACTCCTAGGGGAGGTGGGTGGGTTGTGAAGACTAAATTCCTGCTGTTCCCGGAGATCACTTGTTACAGGTGAGTAACTATGCTATCTCCAGGAATAAGCAGGAATGTAGTCTTCACATATGGGGACTCCCTAGCTGAAGATGCCAGGGAGATGACCCTAGGAAGCTGCCACCTATGGTGAGGTGGGCCATGCTTCCTCCCATGGATCTCTGGCATGCCACCAGGGTTGGTGGGTAGGAGTTGTATTAGGTTTGAAAGAGATTTGGAAGAACAGCCTGGCCAAAGAAGGCATCCTAACGGGAGGCTTTATCTAGGCAGTAGTGGGCTGTAAAGGTATGTACATCAATAGACACAGAGTCAAATGTCATCAATAGACACAGAGTGAAGGTTAGCCATAGAGGCTGACATAGCTCTCACATTATGAGCTGTGACATGGCCTTGAAGAGGAAGACTCTTGCTCTCATAAGCAAAGGATATGCACTGTGCAATCCATTTGGATAAAGTCCTCTTGGAGACTAGAAATCCCAAATGACTAGAATCAAAAGCAATAAAAAGTTGAGAAGACTTTCTATGTTGCTGTGTTCTTTGTAGGTAAAAAGCTAAGGCTCTTTTACAGTCCAAAGTGTAAAGGTCCTTCTCTGCATTAGAGGCATGAGGCCTCGGAAAGAATACAGGAAGATAAATTGCTTGATTTAAATGAAAAGGCGAGACCACCTTTGGCATAAAGTGTGGATGAGTTCTGAGGACAACCTTATCATGATGAAACCTAGTGTAAGGAGGATCAGCCACTAAGGCTTGCAATTCACTAATGCAACGTGCAGAGGTGATTGCAATTAGGAAGATGACCTTCCAGGACAAAAATGTTAGGGTAGTAGTGGCTAAAGGTTCAAAAGGCGGTTTCATGAGCTTCCCAAGAACTAGATTTAAATCCCATGCCACCGGTGGTGGTTTGATGGGAGGTTTTGTTAAAAGAAGACCTCTCATAAATCTGGATATGAGAGGATGAGAGGAAATTGGTTGTCCATTTAGAGGCTTATGGGAAGCTGTAATTGTGCTAAGATGGACTCTTACTGAATTAGTCTTTAGACCAGAATTTGATAAATGAAGTACATACTCTAGTATCGACTCCAAAGGTATCACCAGGGGGTTTAACCCCTTCTGGGAACACCATATAGTGAAACGTTTCCACTTAAAAGTGTAAGATCATCTTGTAGAAGGTTTTCTAGAAGCCTGAAGGATATCTTTTACCTGTTGGGAAAGGTTGAGATCCTGAAGATTTAAGCTCTCAGCAAACCAGGCTATGAGATGCAGGGACTGGGGGTTCGGGTGCCATAGCATCCTGCTCTCCTGGGAAAGGAGATCTGGAGCACAGCCTAACTCCAGAGGTGCAGCTTGAGAGAGATGTAGAAGCAGGGGATACCACGTTTGGCGTGGCCACTGTGGCGCCATGAGGATCATACGACCTCTGTCTCTCTGAAGCTTGAAAAGTGTTTTGGGGATGAGGGGAATGGGTAGGAATGCATAGAGGAAGTCCTGTCCCCAGTGAAGGAGGAAGGCATCCCTTGCCTGGAAATTGTGAGCCGGAATCCTGGAACAGAACCGGGGAAGTTTGGCATTCAGTGGACTTGCAAAGAGGTCTATGTCTGGAGTCCCCCAGATGTGAAATATCTTTGTCACCTGGTCTGGGTGGAGAGACCATTCGTGAGGCAGCAATACTCAGCTGAGTTTGTCTGCCCAAAGGTTTTGAATGCCTGGAAGATATACCACGAGAAGGTGGATTTGATGCTCTCTGGCGAGGACCTAAAGTCATAAAGCTTCATTGCATAATGACAGAGAGCCTGTTCCGCCCTGCTTGTTCATATAGAACATGGCTACTTGATTGTCCATTTGGACCAGGACTGTCTTGTAGCTGAGCTGGGCATGGAATACTCAAAGAGCTAAATAGATTGCTCTTAATTCCAAAAGGTTTATGTGAAGACAAGCATCCTGTGGAGTCCAGGTGCCCTGGGTAGAAAGATGATGCAGGTGTGCTCCCTAACCCACCCGTGATGCATCTGTTGTTAGGGTGGCCTGGAATAGGGGTTGCTGGAAAGGAGACCCCACTGAAAAATTCTCCAGTGATTGCCACCATTGAAGGGACAAGATCAGCTGATGAGAGTTTGCTATCTTGTCTGACAAACGTCCTGTGGCCTGTGCCCACTGTGTGGATAGGGTCCACTGGGCCGCTCGCATGTGGAGGCGAGCATAGGGAACTACATGGACTGTGGATGCTATGTGTCCCAGTAACTGTAGCAGTTCTCGAGCAGTTAGGGAGGATTTTTCCACTGCTTGAGAAGCTAGTTGCACTATGCGAAGACACCGGGCCTGTGTAAGGAAAGCCCTTGACTGGTATCTAGACAGGCTCCTATGAACTCCAGAGACTGGGAAGGAAGAAGTTAGGATTTTGGGAAGTTTATTACCAATCCCAAATATTTGAGGATTCGCATTGTGCGAGACAGTGCAGAGCTGGCCTCTGCAACTGTGGGGGCTCTAATGAGCCAGTCGTCCAAGTAAGGGAAGACGAAAATCCCTAGGGTTCGCAGCAATGCAGCTACTACTACCATGCATTTCATGAATACTCTTGGTGCAGAAGCCAGACCAAAGGGAAGAACCCTGTATTGGAAGTGTTTTTCCTTGAAAAAGAATCGTAAGAACTTCCTGTGATCTGGATGGATCAGAATGTGAGTATATGCATCCTTTAAGTCTAGAGAGCAAAGCCAATCCTGACTTTGAAGGTATGGCAGAAGAGTTCCTAGAGAAATCATTTTGAACTTCTCTTGGTACAGGTATTTGTTCAATTCTCTGAGGTCTAGAATGGGTCTGTGTCCTCCTGTTTACTTTGGAATAAGAAAATAGGGGGAGTAGAACCCTGTACCCTGCTGGAGAATGGGTACCTCCTCTATTGCCCCTTGGGCAAGAAGTGTTGAGACCTCGTGATCCAACAGATTGTCTGCAGATGTTTGGAAATTGAACTGCCTTAAGATTGTAGGAGGGGACATGCTGTGAAAATGAAGCCTGTGCCCCTCTCCTACAATGGACAGAGTCCAATTTTCTGCTTTTATTTGGTGCCATCTGTTGGCAAAATGACACAGCCTGCCTGGAATATTTAGGGGTTCTGGACCCCTCAGAGGCAGGAAGGCCAAACTCTCTAGGAAGGAGTCAAAGCCCTTGAGGGGGCTGAACCTGCAGAGCTGGTTGAGCTCTCGGCCCTTTTGGCTTCTTCTGCTGTTTGAATTGCTGTTGTTGTCCCTTTTAGACAAGAACCAGCGGTACCGGTAGGCGTCGTGCGGAGGCTACCCATATGTGAAGACTACATTCCTGCTTGTTCCTGGAGATTGCAACAAGGTGAAGAATCAACCAGAATACCCTCACAGTTCCTCACGCAATCAGGAATACTAAACAGAGCACGAGTAACAGGGCCTTCACATATACAGCTCCCACACTATGGAATTCTCTCCCAGAATTCTTAAGAATAATCAAGGATCTTCAGGCTTTCCGCAAAGAATTAAACATACCTGTTCATTGAACACTACAACTCCCATCCCCCGAAAACGACCCACCCATTATTATCAGCCCCAACACATATCTCCCCCCCACCCCCCAAGTAAAATAAGCACATATCTGCTTCAAGATTTACAATGTCCATCATAAACTTCACCCAGCACATACAGGATCAACTTCCTGTTCACACCATACATTCAAATACAGAAACTTGCCCCCCACAACTAAAACCAACACAAACTAGCCTCATGATATCCTATTCAACATAATCCCCACTCAACACATACAAAAAACAACCATATGATCCAATAGGAATGTATATAGTTTATGTAAATGCAAAATGCAATCATTAATGTCATTAATGCTATTACAACCCAATCACCCATTTCACGTAATTGTTCAAATTCTTACACGCTGTTCCTTGCTTAGTTTCAATGTAGACCGCCACTGATTTCTGGAAGGGGCGGTATAGAAAAACGTTTCAAATAAATAAATATATGTCTGGATCAGGTGCAAAAGCTGACAGAGAAACCTATGAAAGTGCCTTTGTATTTCCAGTGTAAACTGAGAAATGCGTGTATACATGTCAGCCCAGTCAATCCATGCCCGGAACATGCCCCCTACAAATCTCTACATTCCAACATACATACATAGCAGCTTTCTGAAATCCCTAATACATGTGTAGTCAATCTCCGCATATAAATACTACCTTTATATGATATATATATATATTTTATTGATAATTTCAAAATAATCACAATACATAATTAAGAAAGAAAAAAAAGGGAAAACTCAAACAGTCCACATCATGGGGAGATTCTTAAATACAGTAATACTAAACATAAGCAGTACAAAGTCAAACAATAATAAAAATATCCTGGGAGAGAAGCTAATGCCCGAAATATATTAAACAACTCAGTTTTTACAAGCATGCTAGCAGACACAAAATCAAGAAAAACGACATTATCCCTGTGAGCAATGATTACTAAGGAAAGTTTCCAGGGAAGGTAACTCAGAAAAAACATATTTAGTCCCCCCTGATGTGACCAGGCATTTACAAGGAAACTTAAGGAAAAAAGTAGCACCCATAGCCAAGACATGAGGCTTCAAAGTAAGGAAAGCCTTGCGCCTAAGTTGTGTTTGCCTGGAAACATCAGGAAAGATATTAATTTTCCCCCTGCAGAAAACAGCATTCTTATTTTGAAAGTACAAATGCATAGCTGTGTTTTTATCAATTTCAGAATTAAAAGAAACAAGAAGAGTAGATCTAGTGGCAATCACATCATGAGAAGGTTCAATAAAGTCAGATACATTCAAAGAATCTACAGTAATTGAGGAAGGGCTTCAACTCCTAGCAGAGACCCACTAGCAGCTACTGCCATCTAAGGCAAATAATACAACTTATAACCCAACACTTCAGACAAATATTTATCAAACAAAATCTGTGGTGATAGCAAGCGAGTAATTGGAAAGGTGAAACATCTGATATTCTTAGCCCTAAAACTATTTTCCAGCAATTCCTGTTGGATATGCAAGGTAGGACTATCTTAAATAAAAGACATAGTAGCATTCTGTAAAGTAGCTAATCATGAGTCCAATTTCTGACATTTATCATCCAATGCCACGATCTGGAGATCATGCAGGGTTAATTTTACCACTGAGTCTTTAGAAAAATCAGAGAACTGAGAAACAACAGACAAAGAAACTTCAATCTGTGAAAGAACTTGCCATTAATCAGATAATGAAATGTTTTGTTTGTCCACAGTCAACGTAGATGTAGAAACCTGATGAGCTCCAACAAGGTCCCCTGAAACTTGTAAAATACAAGGCAAAGGTGCAACCACAACGTCTGAAAATTTCATAGAAGGACCAGGGTCAGATGGTAAGTTCTGAGATCGAGACTGTTCCTCAAACAAGGCGGATGAAGTCACTGCGCACGTGGAATCACCACCAGCATGCAGGGCTGAGTTAAAAACCCCCAATAAAGATGAGGAGTTCTTAGAAGAGAGCAGGGACCTGGCGGCAGGGTGAGACATTACCTCCAAACCACCTGAGGAAACCAAATTCTTGTCCATTGGAGTGATAACCTTCATGGATTTAGAGGGGTTTGCCATACTCACATTTAAAGATCTCTTTTAACATTTGCCCATTCCAGAAACTCCGCTCCACTGCTCCTTGTGCGCCGAAGGGGTGAAAAAGGGGCAGATAAGCCCCTTTAAATGTGCCCCTTCAGACGCGACCACGACTGCGTTACCACGGTGCAAGCCGCAATCTAAGATCCTCCAGATGACATTGGGGCTTGACGCCGTGTAGCTGGTCCAGCGAGATCCACCAACTGCCTGCTCAGACAGTCGCGGTGTACAACTGTGGGCAAAAACTCTGTCTCACCAAGTTCTCAACTCCCAGCAGCTACCTCTTACTGTCACAATTTAAAGCCCTCCAGATGACGTCGGGGCCTGATGCCGCGTAGCTGGTCCGGCGAGATCCACCAACTGCCAGCTCAGACAGCCGCGATGTACAACTGCGGGCAAAAACTCCACCTCACGAAGTGCTCAACTCCACATTCTACCTTTTATATCAGTAGATGTTTCTAAAATGGCCTCCTTTTCCTACAAGGTTTCACGTAAACATGGAGGCATTTTTGTACACATATGCCAGTAAAAATACTGTATGTAGAATGCTTTTTCTAAAATTACCCTCTGTGTGCATGTGTACTTCTATGCAAATTCGGTGTAGGTATGTTTGGGGCAAGATTTTAGTGACGGGGAGAGGGTTGCAATTTATGCATGTGCTTTTTCAACATATGCATGTTTTGTGGATTGTTTTGGCTTTTTTGTATTTTGATTTTATTTGGCTTTATATTTTTTTTCTATAATGCATTTAGATTGTTTTTGTTATTTTATATGGTAAACTACAGATTTTAAAAGTGAAGGTAGTCAATCAAGTACATGAATAAATGTAAAGAGACATTAATTGTGGATATCTTGAAATCTAAGGATCTGCATAGGGAAATATTCAGTTTATTCTTGGCTCTTTTTTCCCCTGGAATGTTTGGGCATTCTTTCAGGGTTTTTCACACTTTCACGTTAATGAAATTTGTTAATGCGCTTATAACATTCTAACACATACGCATTGACTTTGCTTACTGATTTTGTGTGCACTATTTTAGGGCATGCTAACGAACTATATGCTCACTAGTGAATGCACGTCCCTACTGGAGATGTGATTTACAGCTTTGGTGGGGGAAACCATGCTCTAAGCTGTACACTAGCTTCCGAACTTCATAATGTTTAATAGTCCTTCATGTGTTTCTTCCACTGCTTGTAGTGATAACCAAGCCTAGATATAAAGCACACTTCAGTCAATAACAACTAGTGCCTATTAATGGTTACGGAACCTTGAAGAACTAGTTAATAGAAGCCAATTTTATAACTTGTTCTATTGTTGATTCTTACCCCCCCCCCCTTTATTCTCGCTAATGGTGTTATTGCTGCATCCATATCTGTAAAATCATTTGATGATAAAAGAAACCTGGCAAAATAAACTGAACTCAGAGCTTACTGTTTCCGTGTGTTAATCCAACAGTAATAAATCATGCCAATATCTGTTTGAATTCTCAAAGTATATATGTTGGTTTAAAAAAAAGAAACTTTTTTTTAAAGTGGATTTAAAAGAAAAAAACTCTGATATTTCAGGATTTAAAGGAAAAGAAAATGTTCTTTTTAGTGCAAGTTTATCAAGATAATGGAAAATCAATTCCACTGTGGCTCTTCAAAGAACACTGCAAAAGAGAATCACGAAGAATATGATTTTTTACCATGTATAAATGACTTCAGGTTAGCATTTTCTTCTACAAGTGAATGTTGCCTTTTAGGGGGCAATTTCAAATAGGCTGATTATTTGCAAAGTGCATGGGTGCTTTCCCTAGGCATAATGTGTAGCCAAGGGAAACGTTAAAATTTACCTAGAATAAGGTATGCACAAACGAAGTGCCTGCATATTTTGTTTCTGCTTTTTGGGTGAACCATGAGTGTTAAATAGTGCATGTACTTTTCATAAAAACATGTAATGCTATCCAGCATTAATGTATAGGAGGTTTCAAGGAAATTTTAAAAAAAAGCATGTGCACAAATCAAACTGCATTTTACTCACAGAAATAGCCTTTTCTAAAATTGCCTACAGTATATACACTTCAATAAAAACTGTCATGCACAGGGGTCTGGCATGCTCGGTTTAGGGTGTATTGTCTATGGGCACTGTAATATTCAAAGGCTTCTTGGCATAGCACGTATAATAAGGCATGCAACGCCTTAGGGCTCTAGATTATTTCGCTTTATCTCAAAATAGAAGAAACAGTTTATGAAAAAACGTCCAGCAGTTTTGGTAATTCCTACTCTGCAGACAGCTCTTCTGCCCAACAAATACTGCCCTGGAATTGTACAGTCTCAACCAGATTGTAATTAACAGAAAATCCCCAGCTGGTCTTCGCAGTTTGGTTATTCCAAAGTATTCAAATACACTTTAAAAATCCTAATAACTCTTTGGCTTTCATTATAAACCAGAGCCAACAACCAAACACCCCTTCCCCCCCAAATATTCAAAAGTAGTCTGCCTGGACTCAGCAATCTTTCAGACTCGCATGGCTGCAAAATGATCCAGTCCAGGTTTTCTAGCCAGCTTCCTCAGTTCAGGCTAGCTGACTGCTCTCCTGTGGAATACCAGGGCAGCCTCTCCCCCTCAGTCTCTCTCTGGAAGGTGTTTTATTTTCTGTATCTCTAGGTAAATCCATACTCTTTCTGCCTTTGCTTGAGTAGAGTCAGGGAAGTCCTCTATCTACACTCCCCTAGTACGGTTGCCAACGTTTTGAAAGAGAAAAACCTGCCACCTGTTTATTTATTTATTTATTTGTGTGCTTTTCTATACCGCCCCTTCCAGAGATCAGGGGCAGTTAACAAGGAACTTAAACAACAATATAACAAACAGTGAAATATTGCATTACATAGAACATTAGGTGAACATAAGAACTATGTTACAAGGAAACAAGGTGTAAATCAATTACATAAGAACATAATGGAACATACAAACTATGTTACAAATAAACAATGCGTAAATTATTTACATGGTTGAACAAAACTATTTATAATAATTATTTGTAATCACCTGTGGCTAGTCACGCTCCGCCCATGCCCACCCCAACCCCGCCCCACCGCATCCTTGCTCCACCGCCTGTCCTCAAAGAAATTGCAGAGAGGGCAATGTGCAAACAGAACGAGCAAGATTTCTACACATTCTTAAACAGAAATTCTATACTGACAGAATACGCAGCATTGGTTGTACACACACACACACACACAATACAGACAGGTCTTCATCAATAAATGAGCACAAAACAAAGAGAAATATATAGACAAAAATTAAACTGGAACCCCAAGAAGACAGACTCTGCATGCAGTGCAGTATCAGATAAATAAGAGATATAGGGGCATGTTTACTAAAGTCCGCAAATCTGCGCGCCGCAAAATAGCGCACGGCAACGCGGCATTTAAACGCGCAGAAACGAGTTTAAACGCCCCGCACACGTGCGTGTCACCCCCGCACAGGTACGCGGCACACTAACGGGCCCCGTACAAGTGCGGGCCCGCAAATGTCCGATAGAGGCGTGGAACGGCTAAAAGAGGGCGGAGGAAGGCTCCGGAGGGGCGGAGGGACGGGGTCAATGGGTGGAGAGTGGGAGGGGAGAGGCTCCCCGCACAGTATCGGGCCCGAATTTCCATGTAAAAATTAGCGCGAGTGAAACCCTCGCGGTAGAGGGCATTTAAAGGGAAGAGAAACCATTTCCGTCAGCAATGTACAGGAACACCGGGGAAACCTAAAAAACGTGAGCAGTGTGATATATGTGCACAGAACAAAATTGCAAATAGAACCTGAAAATGACCACAACAAAACTATTATAAATAGTAATCCAGCTGGGGAACAGTTATAGTGATGGGCAAATATACAAAACACACCCAGCAAAGCTCCAGAAAAAAGAGATGAATATTGGAAGGGTCTACGGAGCGGAGACTCTTCCGAAAAACATTTCCGTTTTTGGAGCTTTCCTCGGAGTGTTTGCTATGGTTGCCCATTAATACCACTGTCGCCCAGCGTGGTGATATTTTGTCCCCCATTTTCCCGTGGTCATTTCTGGTGCACGTTTGTCACCAGACAGGGTGCATATGCCCACAGTAAAAATGAGTAGAGCAGGGTTTGTGACTCCATCCTGCCAGGCTTACTGCCTCCAGGGGCTGCACTGTCTCTGTGGCCAAAGTGTGGTACAGCAGACAGAGTCATTACCTCTAGGACCAGAGGGCAGAGGTTCAAAACCCAGCTGGGGCACCTGCCAGCCCAGTCCCTATATTTTACCCACCACTAAATAAAGATAGCGCAGACACCCCTGTAGTGGAGGGAACATAAGCATGGGGAAAACACCCATATTTTACCCAACACCGCACACACACCACAACAATGGGCATTACCTACAGCCAAGTCCCCCAAATGCAGTCCCGTACTGCCACATTGCAATCAGGTCAACTGCTTTTTCTGAGAGAAGTTCATGCCAGCATGTTGGCGGACAAGTACATGTGGTGCAGGGGGCAGTGGCTGCTAACCACAGAAGACAGAGGCCTAGCCATGTGCAGGCTGGCACAGTCCACTGCAACAGACAGGCCCTGCCGGATCCACAGTCATGGACAGTCCAGGGAATCCAACCAATCTGTGGCTACACAGTGGTGCAGTGCACACAGACAGTGCATGCAAGAACAGAAGGTCACAGGTTCAAAGCCCAGCTGGGGCTACTGCCAATCCTGCCCACACATTTTTCCCACAACTAAACAGTGATAGTAAGGACACACCTTTCATGGTGGGGACATATGCAATGGTAAGACATCTATCTTTTACCCCACTGAGCACAGACACCATGAACAGGGGCAGTACCTAGAGCAGAATCACCCAAATGCAGTCCTGGTGGGCCACACACCAGTCAGGTTCCATGCTGACACTCATACAAATGCCTGTGCTGTATATCTATGCACCACCCACATGGCATGTAGATGTAGCCCATGCATATTCATGAGGGATAGCAGGAAAACCCGAACAGTGTGATGCAAACCTGGACTGGAGTTGGGAATCTGTGCCGTAAAGCAGCAGCCAACAAGGGCAGACACACCCACACCCACAGGCCCCATTGGCCAATGTCTCCTGGAAAGGCAGAACATTGGACCGTGCATGCAGCACCCAAAACAAGCACTTGCATAACTTACCAATGTCACCCTACACCTGAGGTATACGGTACACAGCTCTGAGACGTTTGCTAGGAGCACAGGCAGGCAGATATCCATACGTTACGTACATACTGCTAGTTGACCCCATCCAAACAATCTGTTAGGTGTTTGCGGGGCATGCTCCAGGCCTGGCCTCTGACGGTGTTTACCACCCTGGGGAGTGACCACCAGCTGTAATGCGTACCATATCCATGCCTTGCCGTGCTCAGGACCGGTTTGGTGGGCAAGGCTACTTACCCCCTCAATCGTAGCACCATGATGGCAGAGGTGTGGAAGTGTGTGTCTGTCTATACAGTGGGTGTTGACTGCAAGCCCCTGCAACAGCCCACACTGCCAGCACTGTTGCCAGTATTGGCCAGCCAATGTGCATAATGAGGTGCAAGGTACATTTAATAGTTAAATGTTTACTTTTATAATTTTGTTCTATGTAAAAACTCTTGTTCTCCATTTACTGTTCTTTGTACTAAAACACGTTCTATGTAAAATAGTTCAAAACCTGTTTTATGTAAAATAGTTTCTAAACCCGTTCTATGTAAAATAATAGCATGCTATTATTAAACTTTGTTTACTTGTAAACCGCCACTGATTGCTGGAAGTGGCGGTATAGAAGAGATGTATAAAT
Organism: Ichthyophis bannanicus; assembly: GCA_033557465.1. Classification (NCBI taxonomy): domain Eukaryota; kingdom Metazoa; phylum Chordata; class Amphibia; order Gymnophiona; family Ichthyophiidae; genus Ichthyophis; species Ichthyophis bannanicus. The sequence continues at coordinate 223,287,305 of CM066040.1, read as the reverse complement.
AAATAAATAAATAAATAAATAAATAAATGGGTATAGCCAGGGCAGGGTGGCGTGGCCAGGATGCATCTGCACTGGGCATAGGGTCCTGGCAGGGACATTGGCTGGGATATTGTAGTGTCCGGCCACCACCTACACAGACAGGGTGGCCAAAGCATGTCCTTCTGGGGGATCACGCTCACCCTGACTGTGCAGTGACCACAGCATGGCTAGCCCCCCCCACCCCACCCCACCCCACACCACACACCACCACAAATAGTGCTGTATAGTAGTTCTCTCATGTGATAGATATGGGTTTCTTTTTGGGGTCCAGTCACTGATCTATCTGCTTGCTGTGTATGCAGACAGCTCAGTTCTGGGTGCATGCATCTCCATTGGGAACATGCACTATGGACTAACCAGCAGACTGTTTGTAGCTGGTAAATGTCTTGCTATAATGGCTTGCAGGGTGCAGTGGCTGTTGGCTTGCTGCAGGGGAATATCTGGTGGTGGAGTGCAGCTTACCATACCCTGGGCTTATGTCTGTCTGCTATTGTGTTATGGCTGTGTATGGAGCTGCCTGCCTGGGGGGGGGGGGTGTTCCTCAGCAGGACTGGGGTTGATGTTGCACTCTACTGCCACCTTTGCAGGGAGGTAGAGTGTGGATCCCTTGATGGGGACCATGTTTGCCACAAGGGGGGGGGGTGCCTGATAGCAGCAGACAGGGATATCCATGGTGTTTGTGTAGAAACTAGCTATCTTACACATTAACACTGCTTCGGAACGCCCGCTTGGCCTCCATCAGCCATGGCAGGTGTTGTTGACCTGGTCCTGGCCACCTCATTGCACACTCAGGGTGAGCACAGTACCCGCACGATGTAACGGTGTGTGGCTACTCTGTGCCAGTATAACACCCGGTCAGTGCCCCCTACTAGGCCAAGGTGCTGTGTGGGTGCACCCGGTCACTTCCCCCAACAGGGCCGAGGTGCTGTGGGGGTGCATTCCCCATCTTGTGTCCATCTGCGGACAGCTAATTTGCATGTGCAGTGCATCATGGGTACGGGTGGCCTAACCCTATCCTGTTGACACCAGCAGACTGTCTGTGAGGTGACGTGTAGGCTATCTGCAGCCAGCCAGGGGCCTGCTTACAGCTATGGAGCTGTAGCGCAATGGTTACATCACTGCCTGTGCAACCAGAGGTCATGGGTTCACACCCACAGTGGGGCCCTTTGGTAGGGCTGTCCACAGCTTTATTTTTATTTACTGTACATATGTCTATGCCGGCAAGACCACCCTCAGCTTACTATACCCATTAGGTGCCTCTGAGGGTGCTTCATAGGGCGCCCTGTAGGCCACCTTATGGTTGCCATCCCTATAGGGTGCACTATACATTATCCTGTGTCGCAACATACATGCTGCCCTATAGGGGACATTCAAGGGTGCCTTGGCGAACAGTGCACTGTAACATGTGCCTTATGGGCCGCCGTATGTTAACATGCTGGGAGAGTGCGTTTGCTAGTAGTGATAACAAAATAAACTTATACAGCCTCCTACAGCACTCCACAACATAATACATACTGCCTCAGCAGGCATTTTTCACTGGGCATTGTGAGGAGTTGAACCCCTGATCCCTGCACCATTGGTCAATGTTTTAACCATTGTGCTGTGGTTCTGTTCCTGTGCTTGTGCATCAGCGCGCCGCCTTGTGCCTATCAGCGTGCCGCCTTCTGCCGCCCAAGGGGACCAGTGCGCCGCCTTCTGCTGCCCAAAAATAACTGTGCGCCGCCTTATGCCGCCCAAAAATAACTGTGCGCCGCCTTATGCCGTTCCAAATTAATTTGCCTCCTAAAACAATTTTAATCATTACAGTTACTGCCTCAGCTGACCTTTGTCTTTGCACACACTGGGGGATTGAACCCATGGCCCCTGCACCATTGGTCAGTGTCTTCACCGTTGTACTACGGCTCTGTTGTTTTGTATACTCAGCAGCGCGCCACTTTGCCTTTCCACGCACTAATGTCGACCCCCGCACATTAGCGCGACGCGCACACATCCGGTTGCTTACTACCGTTTTTTTTCTATTTTCTGCCTGAACCGCCCACTCCTTATATGGCACAGGCACACTAGCGCGGCCCCGCATGTTAGGAATGTTTAGTAAACATGCCCCATAGTTCCCAATACTGTGTAAAATATATAGTACAAAATCCAATCAAATTGAAAATAAAATTATTTTTTCTACATTTGTTGTCTGACCATTTTATTCTCTGATCATGCTGTTTCCGATCTGAGGCTTCCATTTTCCCATCTTCTCTTAGCTTGTTTTCTATGGTCTATAATCCATCTGCCATTTCTTGTCTGTTCTTTTCTTCACTTCCTTCCATCAGCCTATTTCCAGTCCCAGTAACCCACCATCAGCCCCCTTTCCAGTCCTCCCCTCCCATTACATTCCAATGCCAATCCCTTGTGTTCCCAGGACTGCCAGTGGTGTCCATTCCCTTCTGGTCCCCCTCCTTCCTCACTGTCCAGCCCCTTCTAGTCCAAGCACCATCCCAGGTATCAGCTCACTTCCACTCCCAGTGCCTTCCCCATGTCAGCTCCCTTCCAGTCACCCTACCCTCTGTCCATCCCCCTTCCAATGCCATCCCCATGTTTCTGTTCCCTTCCAGTCCCAGTGTCCCCTCCCTTCCAGCCTCCTCTCCATTATCCAGTCACTTACCAGTACCACTACCAGGTGTCAGCTCCCTTTGAGCTCCCTCCTTACCCCCTTTGTCAGCTCCCTTTTAGCCACTCCTCCCCACCTTTCAGCTCTCTTCCAGCCCTCACCTTCCACCTGTCAGTCCCTTCTACCACCTCTTTCCCCTTGCAGCCATTGCTCCTGCTTCTTACAGGGCAGCGGCTGCAATAAAGTTAAGTTAAAAATAAATTTAAACTTGTGTGGAGCCTTCTGCCCTCCCCCAGGGCAGCTTCATCTTCTCTCCCCAGAACAGCTTCACCCCCCTAGTAAAGCTTCATCTTCCCCCCCCCCAGTGCAGCTTTACCCCCCCCCCCCAGTATAGCTTCACCTTCCCTCTCCAGTACAACTTCACCGTCCCCCCTCCCTCCCAGTGCAGCTTAACCCCCTCCTCAGTGCAGCTTAACCCCCCCTTCAGTGCAGCTTAACTCCCCCCTCATGCAACTTATCCCCCCCCTCCCGTGCAGCTTCACCCCTTGCAGCTGCTGCTCCTGCTTCTTACAGAGCAGCGGCTGCAATAAAGTTAATTTAAAAGAAAAGACAACTTGTGAGGAGCCCTCTGATCCTAAGAAACTCCTGCAGTGCCCGGGCTAAAAGAAAGTGATGTCAGAGGGGGCGGGTGCTGCAGAAGTTGTTTCGTAGGTCCACTGACATGCTTTGGCTACTGGCTTCCTGATACTCCATCTCCTCAGGTAATCAGACAATAGGTTCAGCTACCTCTTGCTCCAGAGGTTCAGGCACTTCCTAAATGGTCTATAGCTCATGAGGAGACTGATCCCAGGCAGGAGCCGTGCTGGTCTTTGGGGGTGGCTAGAAATACTGCTCATCTTCCCAGAGAGGTGTGTCAGTCCCATCCTACTCCCCCTGCTTTGAACATTGGTATAGCTTATAAACATCCTGCCTGCACAAGTTCCTAAAATTATCATTTCCATGCAGCTTATTGAAATTTCAGTAGTTAAATAAATAGACCTAAGAAGGTTATATAAACTCAAACCTCAGGCCTAAAACCCTAATTCCCTACCTTCTTACCCCCAGTCTTCCAGTGGGTCTTCACATTCCCCTCTTCTCCCTTCTCCAAAATCTCCTGCTGAGCTACAATTAAGCCTTGTTTCATCCCCCACAATACCATTAGATTTTTAGTGCCTCTCAACACAATTGAGCATCAAAGTACAGCTGATAGGCGCTCACAAATTTTTACCAGCAAGAGAAAGCAGTTTCTCTTTTACACAGTTGCACCAAATCCATAATAATAATAATTATTATTAAAACTCTCCTCAATATTTCCACTGCTTTAAACCTCAAGATCATATCACCCATTTCAGCTTAATTATTACTAATAATATCATCACCGTCATCATAAGGTTACCAGATGTCCCAGATTTTCAGAGATTGTCCCATTTTCGAGTTGTGTCCCCGACTCCCACCTGTTTGGTAGTCTCCTGTCCCAATTCTAGCATGGAGACAGGAGGGGTAAAAAAGAAATATGTTCGATGTGATTTGAATATGTTAGTTTTTAGAATTGACATATTCTTTCTGGGGCTGGTAGTGACAACAATGGTCCCGAAACCATGACACAGCACTTGGCCACTGTCTCCAGGGATGCATCACAGTTTCCCTCTTTGCAAATCTACTACTTCTGCCCTCTTCGATGGCAACTGGAAGTTGCATCAGAAGGGGCGGAAGCAGCAGATTTGGCAAGAGAGAATCCACGACGCATCCCTGGAGACAGTGGGTAAGTGCTGTGTCCAGTTTCAGGGCCAATGGCCACTGCTTCTGGCCTTGAAGAGAGGTGGGCAGCAGCGGCAGTGGATGTGCAGGGAGCAGCAAGATGGAGGGTCTGCCTAGCCGTTTCTAGTCCTTACACCAGCCCTGCTTCCTCCAACCCCCCCCCCCCCACACACACACACATACACCCCCCCCCCCCACACACACACACATACACACGCACTTAAGATAAGTGTCCCAAATGTTCCTGCAAAAAATCTGGTAACTTTACCATCATCATCACTTGTATAAACTGGCATAGAGTATATTACTGTGACACATAAGAAACAGTCCCTACTTTGGGAAGCTTACAATCTGGTCAAGGTAAACATATGAGACTAAAAGTCTTTGTGTTAAAATGCTAGGGTGAGGATTTTGAAGAGTTAAATCAAATGATATTGCATTACCCAAACATCAAAGAAAATGGGAAGGCTCCTTTCGCGTTAGCCAGATTAAGCTGAGGGAATCTAATATGTAGATCAAGACCTGTATTAATATGGACTTCCTGTCTCTAACATGGCAATGGTAATTCTGTTGTTTTCTGCAGTGTCGTCATATTTGAACACTGTACATTGGTTAAGTAATTTTATAAGGAGCCACGAAAAGTTAGGCTGTCAATGCACATAAGTCATATTTTCCATGACTTAGGTGTGCAGATGGGCTTTTATGCATGTACTTAAAGTGATCACTATTTTGTAAGTATATGCATCAGACCAATGCCACATACGTGCAGTGTAGGTGTGCATAGGTGCATTGCTTGTGTGCCATGCAAGCAGAGTACAAATCTATGCATGTAAGTTATAAAATACTATAACTTACTGCACATGTGTTCCTTAAAAATCTAGGGATGGGTATTTATGCCAGCCCTAGGGTTGGTGTAACTGATCATTCCTAGATTTTCCGCAAATATCCCACTACTTACACCCCTATTTTATAAAGTTAGGTATATGTATACTTCACTTAATAGGCATGATAGACACGTGGCAACTCACATGTTAACTAGACTTGACTTTATAAAATTACCCTCTAAAGGACTGATTTTATAGAGAGCGGTATAAAGATAGCTGTCATTAATGTGTATAAGTCACTGATTTTCAAGGACTTATGCATACACTTTAGGCAAATCCTATTTTATAAGCTCATGCATAAGTCCTATCACTCATACTTTTACTGTCAGTGTGCACAAGGGTGGAGCGTAAATTTATCAGAGACATTTCTTTACAAAAGCCTACTTTAGATCCTAGTTGTCCACTTAGTGATGATTTGTGCTTCGTAAATATTTCTGATAGAATATTCAGACATGGCTTCACAGAATTGCTGGCCCAAGAACATCAAACTACCAAAGCATACACTCTCAAAAAATACCAAGGAAAGTTTTTTTAAAAACATCTACACCCTGCTATTCCATTCAAATTTAAAACAAATTTTCATTACAAAAGCATTTAAACAAATCTTCACAAAAAATCTTCAGTACAAAATGTTTAACAATCTTCATTACAAAACATTTAGGCAGATCTTCAGAATATTTAAGCTGATCATCATATAAATGATAACCGAGGTACCCGGAGGTCCGTCCCCTGCATCTCAACAAGTCTTCAAAACCAACCCACCTCTGGCATCCGCACCCCAACTGCTCGATGCCTGCATACCTCCCCCCCCCCACACCCCCACCCAACACATCTGAACATAACATGCAGACACCGGATCATGGTGAAGAATTGCTTGGTCGCAGCTTTATTAACAACATTGTAACTCCGGCCCAACATGGGCCAACTCAGCATTGGCAAATCCACAAATGTCCCCCCCACCCCCCCTTTTCCGGATGATGCCCCCCACCAGCCGTTTATAGCAAAATGGTGCATCATCCTACCCCCATTCCCCCTACCGCCCGCCTCGCCATTTTATTAGCAAAGGCCGGCTCCAGTTGCCTTCCACTGGGCAGAGACCCCAGATGGGACGTCTCTCCCAACCTAAGGAGCACTGCCGCTCCCGAATAAAGCGGCATCAGCCTAACATGCCCTGCCGGGTCGGCGAGGGCCAGCTCGCTACCCCACGCCGACTAGCTGTAACCAATAAACCCCCTCCCCCAGCTGCAACATCCACCACCCAACCCACAATTATAAGGGAGGGTGGGTAGGGACACCTTTTCTCGGCGCGAGCCAGCAGGAAGAGGGAGCTCGCACGCCGCCAATCTCCCTTGCTCCCTGCTGCCCCGCCCCCCAGCCAACCCCAGGGCCAATCAGCATGCCCCACGGCATTGATGCAAGGGGCCGCTGTGGCCGGCTCACACTTGCCTGAATTGAAACACCTCCCCCCCCCATGCAACCAAATGGAGTGCGCCGGGGATTCGGGCCCCGGGGACCCGGTTACTGTACCGGCCTCGGGACCCAGCCCTGTGGCATGGCTGAATTAACCGAGGTATCCGGAGGCCCGTCCCCTGCATCTCAACAAGTCTTCAAAACCAACCCACCTCTGGCATCCGCACCCCAACTGCTCAATGCCTGCATACCACCCCCCCCCCCACCCAACACACCTGAACATAACACGCAGACACCGGATCATGGTTATTTATACCCTATTTTACCTGTTATACCTGCTTAATGCATACCCAAGTTTAATTTTCCTGTTTAATGTATACCCAAGTTATTATACCTGTTTCACTGTAAGCACAAATCACGAAATTGAGATGTGCAACTCTTATGTTCATTGTAAACCGCACTGATGTCGAATAGCGCGGTATAAAAGAGACTACAAATAAATAAAATAAATAAAATGGTGAAGAATTGCTTGGTCGCAGCTTTATTAACAACATTGTAACTCCGGCCCAACATGGACCAACTCAGCATTGGCAAATCCACAAATGTCCCTCCCTCCACCCCCCCCCCCTTTTCCGGATGATGCCCCCCACCAGCCGTTTATAGCAAAGTGGTGCATCATCCTCCCCCCATTCCCCCTACCACCCGCCTCGCCATGTTATTAGCAAAGGCCGGCTCCAGTTGCCTTCCACCGGGCAGAGACCCCAGCCGGGATGTCTCTCCCAACCTAAAGAGCACTGCCGCTCCCGTCCAAAGTGGCATCAGCCTTACATGCCCCGCCAGGTCGGCGAGCGCCAGCTCGCTACCACCACCGGCACAAGGTAGCCCACTAGCCTTCTGCCGCCCCCAACAGAGAAAGCTGCGACCAGCACCAACCCTCAAAGGCTTCCTGCCAGTCGTTCAGCAGCAGGTCTTGACCCACCGGGGCAAGGTGAACCCCATCCAACTGATACAAGCCAGCGCAACTGACATCCGTCCAAGGATGTAACACCTGAAGCCCACCTGTCTGCTGAACCCAACGCCCAATCTGCCTGTTGATCTTGACCAAGCCCCGTGACCAGCGCTGCTGAGACCAGCACGCAGGGAGTGGAATGATGTCCGACCATATGATGGCCATGCCCGGGAGCAACTCCCGCACCAGCTCGATGTCCCTCTGCACTGTTCTGATGATCTGCCGGCATGACCAGCTAACCAGGTCGTTGCCACCCAAATGTAACAGCAGCCCAACTGGCCGCTGCCACTGCCCAATCTTCACCTGGACACAAGCCAGAAGCTGCCACCATCGCATGCCGCGTTGAACCATCCAACACAGCCGGACTCCTGAATTTTCGAGACCAAGATGGGTGCCCAACGGCCACACTGCCGCCTGGCGCTCAGCCCAGTAGACGAATGAATGACCACCAGTCTCCAGAGCACACGCCATCTGAAAGGAGAAAATCGGACTGCAACTAGCAGGTAACTCTGCAATAGGAAGGAAAAGGTTAGTACCCCCCTGACCTCCCCCCCCCCCCCACCAAACTGAGCACTGTCGCCAAACGTGCCCCCACGGCCCGAAACCGTGCATGGGACCTACGGGCGAACGTACCCCTCGTACGCTCCCAAGCGCCACCTCCCGATGCACTGAATGACCGTGCATTGAGACCTGTCGCAGCCGCACTTGTGGCCGCACCAATCCTGAATGAATGGGAGGCATAGCTCCTGTCATCATAACCAAGGAACCGCAAGGCCAGGCGCATCACTGCCATGAACTGGAACTGAAACTGCGTTACCGGCCTGCCATCTTTGTGAATGAAAAAATATCCTGGCGCCACCAACTGCATGCGCAGGTAGTCCCGTAGAGCATGCACCGGGCAGGAAAGCAAGGGGAAGATGGAGCTCAATACCACCCAGCCACCTTTTCCTATCTGGTCCATTTTGGAACGCGGTATGTAAATATGTGCCCGGGACGCTTCAATCGTGACATGCTCAAAATCCAGTCCGCCAAAAGCGCCCTGCCTCGCGGACCTGGGCACAAGCTCGCACACCCGGAATGCACCGAAAAATACCATTGCAAAAAGCGCATGGAACAAAACTGACTCGAAACGCGATGCCGCGATGCGCAGTAGCGCCTCACATATTTGAAGTAAAAGATCGTGGGACACAGGGAGCCACCAATCCCGTGCCCTAGGATGCACCCTGGCACAACCTGCCAATAGGCGCTTAACCAAGAAGGATACCCTGGGGTTGCCCCAGCTGACTGCCTTACAAAAGAAGGAAAACCCTGCCAGTGCAGACACGACCGCTGACCGAGCCCAACCCTCCTTCTTTGCCCATAAAACAAATTGGCCCACAAGCCCATCCAGTACACGCCCCCCAGACCAACCCATGGCACTCAAAAACAGACTCACCTGGGAGTATCCCCGCCGATACAGCACACAAGTGCCGCGCACCATGGACGCAGCCAACAAGGCCATCAAGTCGGGGTCCCAACCTTCCAGAGATGCTCCGGAACCCGCGAGGCCGACTCTTCCGCCTCTGGAGCCAATCATCGAAACTGCACCCACTGAAAACGAGACAGAGCATCAGCAATGGAATTCTGGGAGCCCGGCACATGCCGTGCCCGAGTGGTAACATTCAATCGTAAGCAAGCCAACACAAATATCCTCATCAAGGAAGCTACTAGTGGGTACCAGGGTGCATGCCGGTTGATGACCTCGACCACCAATGCGTTATCGCACCAGAACACTACCCGCCTATCCCGCAGACATTCAGGCCACACCCAAAAAGCTACGACTATGGGAAAACCAGACTGCACCCATTCCACAGGCCAAGGCTCAGCACACCAAGCCCCTTGGCAATAGGCCCCAAAACCTAAACTGCCCGCTGCATCCATAAACAAGTGCAGATCCAGATTTGAAATCTCTGGAAGCTGTAGCACCGAGCACCCGTTGAAATTCGTTAAGAAAGCATGCCACACTCGCAGGTCTTCCCGCATTCCCACAGACACCCTGATCCAATGATGCGGGAGCAGCACCCCAGCCATGGCCAGCAACAACCGCCGTGCAAAGGGGCACTTAATGGGAAGAACCCTGCAAGCGAAATTGAGGTGCCCAACCAGCGACTGCATAACCCGAAGAGTGATCTTGGAGGAGGATCCCACAAACACCACAAGCTCCTTGAGCCGCTCGATCTTCTGGGCGGGCAAGCGCAATACCATACCCTCGGTATCAATCTCAATCCCCAAGAAAGTAAGACAAGTAACCGGCCCCATGGTTTTGGCGGCCGCTATAGGAATTCCAAAGTCACCAGCCAAGCGCAAAAAAGCCTCTAGCAGAGTGCCGCAGGTTCGCGCCTGACCCGGCCCGATAAACAGGTAATCATCTAGATAATGCACTATGGTAGCGACACCCGTCTGCCGCTCCAGCACCCAATGCAAAAACGTACTGAAAGCTTCGAAGTATGCTCAGGATATCGCACAACCCATGGGCATGCATTTATCGAAGTAAAACTACGAATGAAAATGGAAACCCAACAAGGGGAATGCTGAAGGATGAACAGGCAACAATCGGAACGTGGATTCAGTGTCAACCTTAGCCAACAGAGCCCCCGCCCCACAATGGCGCATCAGAAGCACGGCCACATCAAAAGAAGCGTAACGCACCGTGCACTGTTCCCGAGGAATGCGATCATTCACAGAATCACCAGAAGGAAAAGATAGGTTGTGGATCAACCTGAACTTACCCGGCTCTTTTTTGGGCACCACTCTCAACGGGGAAACCATGAATGGAGAAAATGGGGGCTCACTAAAGTGCCCCGCTACTCTTCCCAACGCGCATTCCTCCACAATCTTCCGCCGTACGACCTCAGCTTGCGCTTTGACTGAACTAGCATTCCGCAACCCGCCCTTCGCTTGCGAACCCTGAAATGGAATCCTGAAACCCTCTGAAAAACCCTTCAATAGCAACTCCACTGCCCCCCCCCCGTACCTGACTAACCACGGGCGCATCACGTCAACCCCCACAGGCGTAGGGGCCAACGCCCTGCAAGGTTCATCACTTACCCCCCGCTGGGACCCCCGCCACTCCTTTACGAGTACATTTTGTGGCCGAGTGCCCGCTCCCACACAACGAGCAGGCGTGCTTAAATTTACGACGCCTTGTTGAAGCACCAACAGACGTCTCCCCCAACGGCACCCCATCTCGAATGGGGCAGAGCGGGGACTGAGGCCAGTAAGGACCGCGAACCAAATGCTGCCGTTTGCAGCCCCACCTTACCACCTCCGCCTCCCGCACCCCCGACCCGGCTCCTCGTGGACATCTGCGTTAGCCATAAATTGATGTCCTTCATCCCCCAAGAAAGCTGCCCATTCTCTTCCATCATGTCCCGGAACTCCTCATCATAATTTAACCAAGCCCACCCGTCATGCACCTGCGACGCCACTAGGATCGCATCCGCATAAGCCAGTAACGCCCCGTATTGATCCGGGAAATAGTGGCCCGACACTAGCCAAACGCAAGAAGGCGCGAATCCAATTGAGGGTATTACAGGATGTCTTCCGCACCCTACCCGCTTTCTCATCCTCTTTTTGCTTTCCCCAGAACATTTTCTGCCATCGAACAGGTGGAAAATGTCAATGTACTTGCACCGCTTGATCCGATGGCGCAACCTCCGCGGCACACACTCCCACAATTCGGCACAGTGTACCACTGTGGGCCCCCCACTCTCCCCCTTCCCACCCCCAGCTAATGCAGAGTCACCTGAGGAAACCGAAGACGACGTCGAAGAAGAGGAAGACGAAGATGCACACCGACACTGGTGCCCTCGTCTGTGCTTAGTTTTTTCCTTCCTAGCCCCTTCCGTCCCCGCGCTTGAGGTTTGCACTCCACCCACTGCCACGCCCGCAACCCCCGCATGCTCACCCACTACACGGGGGGAAGCCACCGTAACGCCCACTGTCTGCACCTCCGCCACTGTACCGGTAGGCTCAGCCAAGGGGCCTGGGAGACCTGAACCAACAACCTGAGCTGAGTTGGCCATGTTCGTCCTGGGCATCAAGTTCTGTGGGACCTGCAGGGGAAAAGAAGGAGAAAAGCCAGCAGCAACGGCCCCCGGAGTGCTTGGTGCCGCTGTCGGCCCCCCTCCCCAACCCCAAGCCGAGGAACCGAGCCCACCAGCATCCCAAGCAGCTAGACGACCCCTATCTGCCATGCTCCCAGCCCCCCTCGTGCCCAGCCCCGAACCAGTCACCCCAACCACCACCCCACAGCCCCATACCACCCCATAGACCCATTCCACATACCCACGGACCAGAAGGCCTGAAGAATCCGGGGTGTGTAAAGTGCCCGGGCCCTGAAGAAGGAGGAGGGGTCTCAACCACAGACCCACCCACCGAGACATCCCCTAATGGCCCTTCATCCTGCTCCACTGCTATCGCTGAACCCAAAACAGCTGGGTGACCGACGGCGCCAGCCACCACGTCTGCAGCCCTCACTTCCCCATCGTCCACTGCCTCAGACAGAGGCCCAGGCTCCCCCATCCCCGAGCTCTCCGGCACAACCCTGCTCACAGGGGCCCTGCCTAGAGCACCCCTGCCTCTCGCCCCCTTGGCCTTCCCTCTACCACGCCCCTGGTGGGCACCCAGGAACGCTCCAGGTGCCGAAGCGCCACTGTCGGCTAACCTTCCCCTACTCGGTGCCATATGGTCACGCCTCACCGAGCTTTGGCCCCTAGCCATCCCCCCAGCACCCCCCGGCCTCTTCCCCGCTCCACACGCCAGAAGCCGACGAACCATAGTGCCTCCTTTATTTGCTTGACAGGGAGATCAAGCCCAGAACCGCTAAATAAGCAAACAATGTATTACCAAGCTTGCTAAACCTCTATTGCAATCCAAAGCCCCACCAAGTAAACCTTATTATTACCCCTTTTTATAAAATATATATATATATTTTTTTTTAATATGTTATTTTATCAAAATATATATATATATTTTTAAACCCCAATCAAAGCAAAGGTAAAGGAAAGATTTTTTTTTTGAACCCCCACTAGTTTGATTTAATTATTATTATTATTTTTTTTTTTGTATAACGAGGCTCGAAGGCAGACGCCGGAATTAACTGCCACCGGCTAAACTAAACTGTTAGGCCCCGGCTGCCAGGGGAGCTAAGCCTCCCCACGTGGAGCAGGCCAAGCGCGCACACCCTCACTGAGCGCTGGCCAGAGCCCAGATTTTTTAATTTTTAATTTTAATTTTCTTTTTAAAATGCCGCCGCACCGACCGAGAACCCCAACCCGACCCAAAAACAAGACCCGTGCACCCCCAACCGCCGTAAAGCTTCGGGAAGGCAGAAAACAGTGGAGCAACACACCTTTTCTCAGGGCGAGCCAGCAGGAAGAAGGAGATCGCACGCTGCCGATCTCCCTCGCTCCCTGCCGCTCCGCCCCCCCCCCAGCCAACCCCAGGGCCAATCAGCGTGCCCCACGGCGTTGACGCAAGGGGCTGCTGCGGCCGGCTCACACTTGCCTGAATTGCAACCCCCCCGCGCAACCAAATGGAGCGCGCCGGGGATTCTAGCCCCGGGGACCCAGTTACTGTACCGGCCTCGGGACCCAGCCCTGCGGCACGGCTGAATTATCATCCATCTATGTGGCAAATCCTGTATCATTTGTATAATAGCATAGCAAAAAATGCCTGTATTTATATTGTAGAAAGAAAAACTATCTATTTTTTGTCGGATCGTTTGCCATGAGAAGGAACTTTCCCTCTCTCGAAGCAAACCCTCCTTTTTATCTTTAATAAACGAGTGCACTCACTCTGTTTTCTTTTTTTACCGAGACAAAATTAAAAATTTGTACTCAGTTTATACGAATGCATCAAGTAGGTAGTACTTAGCTTGAAATCCTGTGAGTGACCAATCTCCGGTGGGGCGTGGAGAAGATAAGCATTAGCTTGTGGGATTAGCCTTATGTCTTGTATCCAAGTAATGTCCATGCTCCTTGTACCGGTCTCGGCTTTTATATAGCAGAGCGGAGTCGAACCACACGGATGTACAGATTGGGGATTGGAGATTGGGCACTCACAGGATTTCAAGCTAAGTACTACCTACTTGATGCATTCGTAGCAAAAAATGCCCATTTTAAAATAAAGCACGGCCAATCCTTATATAACAAACAATGCCCATATTATAACAAAGCTAAGCCAGTCATCCCACATATTGCATCTGGACATCATGATTGTCATACTGCCAGTCATATCATTTACATTCAAAGTAGAATCATACTGCCAATCACCTACCAAATAAAGACAAAACATTCCATTACATAAGATAAAAAAATCCTTCTACACAAACTACTATACAGGAAAGTAGCACAAGAAAAGTAATAATATCCCACCAAACCGTACTTACACTTTCCAACTCCAATACAAATACCTTCATCATTAAAACAGGATTATCCAGCAAATGTCCTATGAGAAGAGCTCAAACCGGCTTGCTTTAAAGAATTGAAAAATGCTGAGCAGGAACAATGCAGCCAATTCAAAAAACCGGCCCCATTCATATAGCCATCATCAAGCCTTGCGAAAATGGAAACACCATACTCCAATCACCTGATCCTAACTATACACATTCCATTTTAAAACACTCTTGTTCATAAACATAATCTAATCATACATCTACAATCAGAAAAACAATGTATGCTTTGGTACTTTGATTTGCATTTTTTGCAGCACTCTTTGGAATGGGTTTTTGGAATTTTGGGCACAAGAACATGGCCAAGGAAAAGTCTTTGAAGTAAGTCTCTAGAGTACAATACATTCAGAAGGCAAAAAAATCCAAGAAGGATTTTCCACAGAGCTCCAGACCAGACAAACAGTGGGTCAATGAGGAAACGGGAACAAAGATAATCAGAAATATAGTACATGGTTAAGAACTAGAGAATTACTCCCCATGGAAAAGCAATAGCTTCTTCTGCAAAATGCCTGCTTTAAAACCCAAATGTTGTTGGGTTCAAGGCCAGCCTCTCACAACACTGGAGAAAAGCAAGCAGAATTTTAGATTTTCTTTTGGGGCAAAAGAAATTTTCATTGCTGTTAATTCCTATGTCCTTTCAAAGGAATGCACATCCCTACAAAGTACATACATTAATGCCAAAACTTATTTTTATCTCAGTTGCACAGGAATACATTTATAAAATTGCTTCCTAAAATTCAATGTAACAGCAGGGGGTACACCCAAAAGGTAGTTTGTGTTGCCATGCCAATTTTAAAATGGATTGCTATATAGACCATATAGCTATAATATAAGATGTGCTATGATAGCATTGTATTTCAAATACTTGATATCAGAGTAATGCCAATTTTTTCTTGGCCTTCTTTTCCACTTTAATACATCTTTGCTTTAATATTCCCTTTGAAAACTCACTGCTATAATTTTAGTGTACCTGCCATGCCAATAACATATTATATCACTACTAGCTTAAGTAACATGACAGTGGAGTAATGGAACTACAACGGTATGAATAATGATTTCGCAGTGTGTTTTTGGAAACATAACGACACAGCTGTAGCATACAGCAGAACATGGTGAACAGATACTTCAGAGGAAACATAAATAAAGCTATATGGGTTTTATATTGCTTGAAGTGCCTCTAACTCATAACTTATGTAAGGCCCACAAGATAGAGAACGCAGCAAATTATAAAAGCAGCATAATGTCAACTCATGCTCAACAGAAAGTAAAATTTAAGAAGCAAATTTTGATTCAAGTTAATCAGTTGAAAGTAGTATTATGTACATCGTAAAGATCTCCAAAATACCTTCATGCATTTTTGAAGTATTAGATGATACTTTGATGAAACCTGAGTATCTTGGGAACTGTATTTGTAGGCCAAGAAGTTATTATACTGTTCGTTTAAAAGGGGAGGCAGTACCTATGAGCCCCATTTCACTTTTCACAATATGGAAAATGTCTTTGTTGCACAAGATAGAAAAAAGTATATCATGCATATGAATGAATTAGAATCTATATTATGTGCTCACTCTTAAGGTGTGGCAGAGACTGTCTCTATATTGAGACAGTCTCTGCCACACCTTAAAAAGGAGATGGAGCAGTCTCTGCCACACCTTAAAAAGGAGATGGAGCAGCTTTTAAACTAGATAATAGGGGAAAGCCGACAGTCGCCCAAGAGCGCATGGTTTGGAAGAATGTATCCTTGAAGGATACTACCAAAAGCAGAGAGGTTCCAAAAAAGAGTAAAGTAGCCCAAATGCCCTCGAGTATGGAGCAGACAGAGCTTAAAGATCCCAAATTACCCATGTCTACCAATAGCCAAATTAATATGAATAAAATACAGTCTCTAAAATGCTTGTATGCAAATGCTAGAAGTCTAAAAATTAAGATGGGAGAGTTAGAACATATAGCACTAAATGAGAGGTTAGATATGATTGGAATATCAGAGACATGGTGGAAGGAGGACAACCATTGGGACACTGTGATAACTGGGTACAAACTATATCGTAATGATAGAGCTGATCAAATTGGTGGAGGGGTTGCGCTCTATGTTAGAGAGGGCATTGAGTCAGAAAGGATTAAAGTTTTGAAGGAAACAAAATTTGCTGTAGAATCTTTATGGATTGAAATTCCATGTAAAAAGGGGAAGGCGATGGCAGTGGGGGTGTACTATCGACCGCCTGGCCAGAATGAACAAATGGATGATGAAATGCTCAAAGAAATCAAGGAAGCTAACAAAAGTTACAGTGCAGTAATAATAATGGGTGATTTCAATTACCCCGGTATCGACAGAGTCAGTGTCACGGCAGGACATGCTAGGGAGATAAAGTTCCTAGATTAAATAAATGACTGCTTCTTGGAGCAGCTGGTTCATGAACCGACCAGAGGGGAAGCCTTATTAGACCTAGTCCTTAGTGGAACACCAGATCTAGTGCAAGAGATAAGGGTGTTGGGGCCACTTGGCAATAGTGATCATAGCATGATCGCATTTGATGTAATTAGTGGAGGAGGGATAGTAAGGAAATTCACAGTACTACCTTTTAACTTTCGAAAGGGAGACTATGATAAAATGAGGAAAATAGTTAAGAAAAAACTAAAAGGAGCAGTTGCAAAGGTTAAAGACTTACATCAAGCTTGGGTATTGTTGAAAAATACTATCTTGGAAGCCCAGACCAGCTGTATTCCACTCTTTATGAAAAGTGGAAGGAAGTCCAAAAAACTGCCAGCATGGTTTAAAGGTGAGATCAGAGAGGCTGTTGTTGCAAAAAAAGCATTTTTCAGGAAATGGAAAAAAGAGCCAAACGACGAAACCTGGAAACAACATAAGCACTGGCAAGTCAATTGCAAGGCATTTATAAGGCAGGCAAAGGGAGAATTTGAGAAGAAGTTTGCTGCGGAAGCAAAAACGCGAAATAAAGACTTTTCAAGTACATTCGTAGCAAAAAACCTGTGAGAGAGTCAGTTGGTCCATTAGATGATAGAGGGGTTAAAGGGGCACTAAGAGGCGACAAGGCGATAGTGGAGAGACTGAATGAATTCTTTGCTTCGGTCTTTACTGAGGAAGATGTAGGGATGTTACCCATGACTGAAGTAGTATTTAAAGGTGCGGAAGAATTGAAGGAAATATCGATACATCGGGAAGTTGTATTACAACTATTAGATAAACTGAAGAATAGCAAATCACCTGGGCTGGATGGTATACATCCAAGGGTGTTGAAAGAACTGAAATATGAGATTGCAGACCTGCTATTAGTAATCTGTGAATTTTCATTAAAATCATCTGTAATACCTGAAGATTGGAGGATCGCCAATGTAAAGAGAATTTTTAAAAAGGGTTCCAGGGGTGATCTGGGAAAATACAGACCGGTGAGCCTGATGTCAGTACTGGGAAAAATGGTAGAAATCATCATAAAGAATAAAATTACTCAGCATGTAGATAGTCATGGCCTAATGGGAGACAGCTAACATGGCTTTAGAGAAGGAAGATCTTGTCTTACTAATCTGTTATGTTTTTTTGAAGGTGTGAATAAACAGGTGGACAAAGGTGAGTCGGTTGATATAGTGTATCTGGACTTTCAGAAAGCCTTTGACAAGGTCCCTCATCAGAGACTTTTAGCAAAATTAAAGAGTCATGGGATAGGAGGCAGTGTACTATTGTGGATCAGGAACTGGTTAAAAGATAGAAAGCAGAGGGTAGGGCTAAACGGACAATTTTCCCAATGGAGAAAGGTGAATAGTGGTGTACCCCAGGGATGTGTGCTGGGACCGCTGCTTTTTGACATATTCATAAATGACCTGGAAAGGTGAATAACGAGTGAGGTTATCAAATTTGCAGATGACACAAAACTATTTAAAGTTGTTAAAATCCAAGAGGATTGTGGAAAATTGCACGAGGATCTTGATAAATTGGAAGACTGAGCATCAAAATGGCAGATGAAATTTAATGTGGACAAGTGCAAAGTTATGCACCTAGGGAAGAACAACCCAAACTATGGTTACACGATGCAAGGTCCCACATTAGGAACTACCACTTAGGAAAAAGATTTAGGCGTCATTGTGGATAACATGTTAAAACCCTCGGCCCAGTGTGCAGCGGCGGCCAAGAGAGCAAATAGAATGCTGGGTATCATAAGGAAAGGAATGGAAAATAAAACAAAAGATATTATAATGCCTCTATATCGTTCCATAGTGAGACTGCACCTTGAATATTGTGTGCAATTCTAGTCGCCGTATCTTAAAAAGGATATAGCGTTATTCGAAAAGGTTCAGAGAAGAGCCACCAAAATGGTAAAGGGGATGGAAGGATACTCCTATGTAGAAAGGCTAAAAAGGTTAGGGCTCTTTAACCTGGAAAAGAGACAGCTGAGGGGAGATATGATAGAAGTCTATAAATTAATGAATGGAGTGGAATGGGTAAACGTAGATCGATTGTTTACCTTATCAGAATATAGAAAGACTAGGGGACATGTAATGAAGCTACAGGGTAAACTATTTAAGACTAATAAAAGAAAATATTTTTTCACTCAACGTGTAATCAAACTCTGGAATTTGTTACCGGAGGATGTAGTAAAGACTGTTAGTGTAGCTGGGTTTAAAAAAGGTTTGGACAAATTCCTGGAGGAAAGGTCCATAAACCTTATTAAGAAGGGACCCGGGATATCAATACTTGATCCAATACAAGCATTGTGGAACCTGTATCTTTTGGGGAAACCGCTATGTATGTATGACCTAGATTGGCCATTGTTGGAAACAGGATACTGGGCTTGATGGACCTTGGTCTGACCCAGTATGTTCTTATGTTCTTAGAGTTCCTCCCTCAAGCAGTTCTGCTTTGTAATTGATAAACTGGCTCCCACTTCAACTCGAAAACCTAATGATTAAATCAATAATGCTCAGGTTATGGGGCCCAGTTTCTGAAAACATAAGCAAATGCATGGTGAAATTTCAGGACATTGCAGGAGCACTATAAACTTATCTGCTTTTCATTCTCATTTACTCCAAGTTTATGCTCCTGTTACAATGTACTGTCCAAGTTTAAACTCCTGTTACAATGTAAGCACAGAACAGTTTTCTGACTGTGCACCCTTGTTGTATGTAAACCGCACTGATAACAAATAGCGCGGTATATAAAAGCTGTTAAATAAATAAAATAAAAAAATAAACATCAGTAGAGAGTATTTCAGCTTATTTAAAAAAGATTCATAAATAAGCTTTCTCTATAAAAATTATAGGGCCCGATATTCAAAAGGCATTTACTGCCCAGTAAACTGTGTTAATGCCTTAAATCGGGATATTCAACGGCACTTACATGGTTAGTGCCGTTGAATATCCCCTCCTAACCCTACTACATACCCTGATGTTATGATGTTTGTTGACTCATGTCCTGATGTTAGCATCAAGATGTGTTGGGGGCATTCTGGGGTGGCGCAGAGGCAGAGACTGTCACTAACCAGTTAGTGGCAATATTGCATGCTGCCCGGTTAGCGACCTACATCTAAAAGATAGGCAAGAAAAAATCTCTCCTATCTTTTAGGGTGCAGGAACTAACCAGCTGCCCAGTTAGCTACTGCGGCTTCCAGCGTGTATGATGATCTCCAGATATTCAATAACAGGGCTGCATATGATGACAACACCTAAGTCTTCTCAATATCCCACCTCTAAAAACAAAAAGTTCTCAAACAGTATGCTAAAGGGCATTGTCGTACTACAGCCCTACATTATGGAACTCACTGCCAACTACTCTATGGACCATCCAAGACCAAACTGACTTCCAGAAAAAGTTGAAAACATACTTCTTAGAAGAATTTTTTGGACCTGTCACATAGACCCACCACTCAACCCCCTTACCATACATTACGTACTTTTCTACCTCTTGCATGTAAATAAGTTATGCCCCCCTACCACTACCCTCACTACTGTGATTTAATTTCTACACACTTATCTAAGTCTATAACCTAATGTAAATATGTTCATGTTATGGAGAAATTAGGCCTTACCTGCTAATTGTCTTTCCTTGAGTTCTCTCCGGGCCAGTCCAGAACCCACCCTATGAGTGTCATCCGTTTTTTTGCTCTCAGTTATTCTCGAGTTTCATCCATGACGGATCTTCCTATCAGTGATTCAAGAGTTGGAAGTTGTCTTCATGGTTCTTAATTACGCATTCTAAAAAAAAAAAAAAAAAAAAAAAAAAAATTTTCTAAACAGCAAATGTTTTTAGATAACATGTTAGCCTTTCCTTTGGCTATTGTCGCTGTCAAGTGCTTTGGTGCTCAAGCACGGCGCACGATCATATACCTTCTGTGTGACTCTTCCGCTATCTCTTCTTCTTTGTTGTTGTTTTGGCTGCTTGCTACATGGAGACTGTCTTCTGTTACCAGGGGAGAGATGGGTAACCTAGCAACAAGAATCAGTATTCCGTCCTCAGCTGCTAGAGGAGGGAGATTTGACTACCAGCTGCTAGAGGAGGGAGATTTGACTACCATCTGTTCTGGACTGGCCCGGAGAGATGAATAGGAATATATGTTTCATATTACCATGCTCACTCATTCAATGTACTTTAGTTGAGTTCGAAGTAAACCGCTTTGATACTATGGAAAGTGGTATACAGTAGAAGAAATATTAAATAAATAAATAGTCTAACCAATAGCTAGCTCTGCAAGACACAATGACCTGTAAATTTGTACTGCTATTTTTAATAAGTTGTATACTTGGAAAGGAAGGATACATTTGAACATGTTACTCTTTTCTTTCATTTCAGGAGTAGTATGTGACAGGATATATTTCTTCCCTAGTCACTCTCAGGAATGACATACTGAAAAAGATACATGATAAAGTAACTTCCGCCTCTAATGAAAATCAAGGTCTTATCATTTGAGTCTCCAAGGAAAGCTTAGATTGAATCTCTTCCATTACCATTTGATTTGTTCTTTGGGCAGTCCAAGGCATAATATTTTCCAAGCCAGCACCAAGCCATGATATTTTCAATAATACCATATGGATGCAAAAGTTGAACAGTAAATAAGCAATACAGGAAGAAAATCAAAACCTTCAAATTATGGTGCTGGCAAACAATATTGTGTATACCATGGACTACTCAAAGAACAAATCAATAGGTACTGCTGCAGATCAAACCTAAGCTTTCATTGAAGACTCTAATGGCAAGGCTTCAACTTTCCTACTTATACACATCATGCAGAGAGAATAATCATTAGAGAAAGACATCATACTTTGCAAGGTTGAAGGTTGACACAAAAGAATACTAGCAATGCATTGATCCATACAATAAAAGCAGCTATAGATTCTACTCTATCAACAATTAGCAACCTGACTAAATATCCACAGAGTCACCATGAGTCAACATCATCTTAACAATAACCACCTTCATCTATGGTGTGCCCTGAGCAAGTCATCTGCTAACTTAAGGGGTTGAGTGGATTGGCCCAGCAGTCTTGCTGTTGGGTGGATATGGGGGACCCAAGAGTTCACTTGCCCAATCAAGAACTTCAGGGCTTGGGTACTTGCTTACCCAGAAAGGATCTACCTAATGATTCAGGGAGATGGAAGGGCCAAAAGAGGGTCATTTTGTAACTCAGACTGGTAGAGTTTGTCCAGAGTTTCAATATGCTGATGGGGGTTGTTCTAAGGTTAATAGCCAAATTTACTAATGTGTGCCAATGAAATTTAACCCATACTAGATAATGCAAGCCTCATTATTCTCAATGCAACCTATTTGCCAATTAAATCTTATTCACTACCTCTTTCCCCTCTCCATTACATACTTTTCCCCTCAACTTCTATCACCCTTTCATCCTTTTCTAAAATCTCTGTTGAAGAAACCTTCTTTCCTCCTCTAAACTAATGAGTTACCTATTCTTCTGATCCTATCTCCACCCATCTCCTCAACTACATCTCCTCCTCCGTCATCCCTTTCATCTCACATTTTCTCAACCTTTTGCTTTCCAATGCAACCTTCCCTACAGCCTTCAAGAATGCTGTAATCACTCCTCTCCTCAAAAAAACCCCACTTGATCTTACTTGTCCTTCAAGTTATCCGACCCATCTCCCTTCTCCCATCAATTTCCAAAATTCTTGAATGTGCAGTTCTCCATCGCTCTCTCAAATTTCCCTCCTCTCAAGCCCTCCTTGATCTACTTCAATCTGGTTTTCATCCATTTCATTTTACTGAAACTGCTCTTGCCAAAGTCTCCAGTGATCTGTTCCTTACTAAGGCTAAAGGCCTTTAATCAGTTCTCATTCTTCTTGATCTTTCTGCTGCTTTTGATACTGTTGACCACCCCCTCCTCCTTGACACTTTATTCTTTCTTGGTTTTAGAGGCCCTGCACTGTCTTGGTTCTCTCCTTATCTCTCCAATCTCTCTTTCAGTGTTTGTTCTGGAGTTTCCTCTTCTTCTGCCATCCCTCTCTCAGTTAGTGTACCTCAAAGGTATGTTCTGGGCCCTCTCCTTTTTTCTTTCTATACCCTTGGTGCCCTCTTCTCTTCCCATGGCTTTCAGTATCATTTTTATGCTAATGACTCTTAAGTCTATCTATACCTGACATCTCTCCTTTGCTCTAAACTCGTATCTCTATTTGCTTATCTGACATCACCATCTGGATGTGTCACCGCTGCCTAAAATTAAATATGGCTAAACCCAAACTTCTTATTTTCTCCCTAAACCCTTCTTCCCCCTTCCTCCTTTCTCTATCACTGTTGACAACACTCTTCTTCCTGTTTCCTCAGCCCGCAATCTTGGGGTCATCTTTGACTCCTTTTCCACACATATTCAAAATATAGCTAAACCCTGTTGTTTCTTTCTCTACAACATTAACAAAATGTGCTCCTTCCTCTCTGAACACACTACTAAGGCTCTTGTCCACTCTTTGGTCACCTCTCATCTTGACTATTGCAACATCCTCCTTTCTGGTCTCCCTCAGTGTAACCTCTCTCCTCTTTAATCTATCCAGAACTCTGCTGCACGGCTAATCTTCCATCAGCCCCAATACACTCTTATAACCCCTCTTCTAAAATCACTTCACTGGCTCCCCTTTCATTTGCGTATCCAATTCAGACTTCTCCTTCTAACATATTAATGCATTCACTCTACTGCCCCTCATTACCTTTTCTCTCTTCTCTCTCACTACACCACTCCTCGTGAACTCTGCTCCTCCTCTGGCTTTCTTCTCTCTATGCTTTTTTCTTCTGCAAACTCCAGACTTCGATCTTTTCACCTTGCTGCTCATTATGCAAGTTACAAACTTCCTCTATCTTTACGTCAAGTCTCTTCTCTCCCTCTCTTCAAATCCACGCTAAAGGCTTTCCTCTTTGAGGCTGCATTT
Source organism: Ichthyophis bannanicus (assembly GCA_033557465.1). Taxonomy (NCBI): domain Eukaryota; kingdom Metazoa; phylum Chordata; class Amphibia; order Gymnophiona; family Ichthyophiidae; genus Ichthyophis; species Ichthyophis bannanicus. The sequence goes on along the minus strand of CM066040.1, from coordinate 223,263,699 downwards.
GGATCCTAATCCCTTTCTCTCTTTGTGTCTCCTTCCGCGCAACAGAACACGCTGTTTGCAAGCAACCGTTTCTTCCTTTTCCGGCATGTTAAGCGGCTATGGAGAGGAATCGGGTCTGTCTAGCAGCCTGAAGGGTAAGTTCAGCTTTTGTGTAGCGACAGGAGCAGCTGCTGCGATGTATGTTGTGTATGTGTGTGGTGATTTTGTGGCCCGCGGGTTACCTTATAAGTCCTCATTTGGCCCTCACAGCAATTTGAGTTTGAGACCCCTGCTCTATGGCCTTTTTCATGTGTATATGCCAGTATAAACATCTAAAAGACCTCTTATAAAATGACCCCAGGTGAAAAAGTAAGCATGATGGCAATAATGCACATGATTTTACATGACTTGGGTATACGACGTTTCAGGAAAGGAGTCTGGACAGAATGCAGATGAGTCACAAGGTACACTTATACTGCACAGACATAAATGTCCACAGCTTCAGTTTAGCTGCAATTTCTGCAGTTTTTGTGCTAGAATTTTAGATAGTTGTATAGGCATCTAGGTGGCTGTATAAAATAGAAAGACTCTCTGGGCAGGCCAAAACGTTGCCTATTATAAAATTTATACATGTATTCAGCAATGTTCCTTACATGCACAGCACTGCTAAATGTGAAGTTTATTTTAGAAGTATCCCCAACTTCTAATAATGGAGCATTTATATGTGTAATTTGGCATACATTTGTAAATGCCATTTTAGAACAGGGTTTTTTTTATAACATGGAGATACTTAACATATTTAAAATTCCCTGGGGGTGTGGTTGGGTGGAGTAGTACCATGAGATAACTGCTAAGGGTCACTGGTGGAATTTTGGAACTGATTAACAAGGCCAAGGAGCGAGATTAGGGGAGGGTCATTGGAGAGGAACTGATGTTTTAGGGAGGGGAGAGGGGGACCAGATGCTTAAGGGAGTTGTTGGCATGTGTTGCAGGGTAGGGGGGTGAGGGGGCAGTGTCGATTAAGGTCTAGGGGTAGCATGGAGTGTAGTCGAGATCAAGAAATGATGTGGGGGGTGGGGGGTCCTGTAGTGCTGAATCACACACATGTGCACAGCTTGGATTGACAACTGGCTCCAGATGTGCCCAACAGGCTTGATCCAGTCCTGGGTTTACCCAGTTGCATGCAGGGACATGTAGTCTTGCTTTTCTTATGGAGTGCAATGGAAAAATCAGAACTACATGTCCCTGCATGCAGTGGGGTAAAACTAGGACTGGATCAAGTGTGTCAGGTGCATCTGGAGCCAGTTGGCAACCCTATGCACAGCAGAAGCAGCAGTTTTAAGAAGCTGCTCTCACACATATATGAGGCGTATTTTTACATTTGTTGCCCCCGATTTAGCTTTTTTAAAGTAAATTGCTACTCCCATTGGAAATGGAGAGGTATACCATACAATCATGCACCTATTTTACAAGAAGCCCTATATTTGGCAAAGCAACTTGTAAAATAATGTGACCCAGATGTGTGAATTCCTCTCTTCATGTCCTATCTAAAATCTGCCTTCATATTTTTTTAAGCTAAGCTTGAGGGCTCTTACTTAACTTTAAAAGCAAGGCTACCAGAGTAGAAAAATCAGGTCATTGATGTTTAACTCTAATTAATACGCTTTAATACATATTAATGCATGTTCACCTTTTAATCACTGAGGCCCATAATTTGCCAATTTGGACGTGATAAGAGCATGAAAGGGCCACATTCTGATTCGGGGCAGGGACGCTATATATTGCCTCTTGCTATTTAGGAGAATGGCATGCTGACTCAGAGGGCTGGAGGGACCAAAGAGTCCTCTTGCTGAATTAGCCAGTGTAGAGTTCCAAGGGTGTCACAGGCTTATGGGGTAAGGTGATTGGCCCATGGTCTGCTTACTGATTTAGAGGCTTGGAGGGACCACTAGCTGACTTGGGAGCTAGGGAGCCTAGAGGGCCCTTTGGCGTGGCCCTTAGGCGCGGCACGAGGGCGAAAAGAAGGAAACGTCCAAGGGAATCAGCAGCGCCGACAGCAACCCAACGGATCCCGACAGAGGAGCAGACCGAGGAGAAGGACACCACAACTGCAAGTAGAACTCACAGAACATAACACTTCTCACACCACCAAACTCCCTCTTCCACTACACACTCCATAATAGCTCCGGCCTTCCCTCCACGGTACAGGCTCCCGCACCAAGACGACCGCCACAGATCCAGCTCTCCCTCCACGGGACAGGCTCCCTCCACGGGACAGGCTCCCGCACCAAGACGACCGCCACAGATCCGGCTCTCCCTCCACGGGACAGGCTCCCTCCACGGTACAGGCTCCCGCACCAAGACGACCGCCACAGATCCGGCTCTCCCTCCACGGGACAGGCTCCCTCCACGGGACAGGCTCCCGCACCAAGACGACCACCACAGATCCGGCTCTCCCTCCACGGGACAGGCTCCCTCCACGGGACAGGCTCCCGCACCAAGACGACCGCCACAGATCCGGCTCTCCCTCCACGGGACAGGCTCCCTCCACGGTACAGGCTCCCGCAACCAAGACGACCGCCACAGATCCGGCTCTCCCTCCACGGGACAGGCTCCCTCCACGGTACAGGCTCCTGCACCAAGACGACCGCCACAGATCCGGCTCTCCCTCCACGGGACAGGCTCCCTCCACGGGACAGGCTCCCGCACCAAGACGACCGCCACAGATCCGGCTCTCCCTCCACGGGACAGGCTCCCTCCATGGGACAGGCTCCTGCACCAAGACGACCGCCACAGATCCGGCTCTCCCTCCACGGGACAGGCTCCCGCACCAAGACGACCGCCACAGATCCGGCTCTCCCTCCACGGGACAGGCTCCCTCCACGGGACAGGCTCCCGCACCAATACGACCGCCACAGATCCGGCTCTCCCTCCACGGGACAGGCTCCCTCCACGGGACAGGCTCCCGCACCAAGACGACCGCCACAGATCCGGCTCTCCCTCCACGGGACAGGCTCCCTCCACGGGACAGGCTCCCGCACCAAGTACAGCTCTCCCCAAGCAGACATCAGACGAAGAACTAAGGAAACAGGCATCACCCTAACAGAACATCACAAACTACCAACATGCACACCACATACTTCCTCCCTCTCTACCTACTTGTCACACAACTCCTCCCACCTACCACGCACCTCCACTACCCACAAACAAACACACCATGGTACCCTCCAACTGCATTGCCATATCTCGAACCACAACACACACACAAAGAGACACTCGGAACTTCCCAAGCAAAGCGACCAAACAGACACAAATCAAACCCCAACACCGGCACAAAGGAAGCACATGTAACAACAACCTCTTCCACAAAGACAACAACAATTGAGCTCATAAACACCAGATCCGTCTGCAACAAGATACACACTCTTGTAGACCACATAGAAGAGTGACAGCCCGACATAATATGCATCACAGAGACATGGCTCAACCCTACCGACAGCGTACTACTCAACCAACTAGTACCGAACAACTACTCAGCGTACAACTGCCCACGCACCCACAAGCGTGGAGGAGGAGTCCTGATAATAGCAAAAACAAAGCTTAAGTTCAAGACACAGAATCTCACAGATACTCAGCAATGTAACACAATTAGCATCAAGAACAAGAACATTGCAATCTGCCTAACCTACAGAGCACCCCGCGCTCCACCCGACGAACTAGCCTTCACACTCGAAGAAGCCTGTGCCATAACAACAAACAACAAACCAGCACTACTAATCGGAGACTTCAACCTCAAGTCCGCCAATACAAAAGATGCAGAGGCCTTCCTTCAAGCAATGACCTCACTTCAATTCACACAGATAGTCAATGCACCAACACACAGACTGGGATCATCCCCAGACCTCATCTTCGCATCAAACTACCTAACATCAAGAGACCTAATTTCTACACCCACCATCACCCCAGTACCATGGTCTGACCATTACTTAATCGAGACAAAGCTGCAATCACAAGAGGACCAGACAAACGAAAGAGCGAACATCCCACCCACACAAAGACGATTCAAGTCCTTTGACAGGGACGAATTCATACAGGACACAATACAACACTTGAACATTGACACAGAGGACCTGGAGGAACAAGTTTCCAACTGGAACAGCATTTTCGCTAACGCCGCCAAACCATCCGATGGCGGGACCGAGAAACAACACCACAACAAGAGACAAAACAAGCCATGGTACTCAGCAAAAATACGACAGGAAAAGAGGGAGCTCAGGAAGATTGAACGGAGATGGAGAAAAAACAAAACAACCTTCGACCAACACCTTTACCTAACAAAGCAAAAACAATACAATGAACACATCAACCAATCAAAGAAAGAATTCCACACAAACATGATAAATACTTCCATCAACAAACCCAGAGAACTTTTTGAAATAGTAAAGATCCTCACAAAAGAGCAAGCAACAGAAGGGGAAGTACAAGTTGATCCACAGAAATTCGCCGACCACACATCAAAGACACATTTCACTCCACAGAGCGAACAACTCCCAGTGGAACCACCAGAACGAACGTACACCCCAAAACCTGGGGCACATTCTACTCACCCTCAACAGAACAGATATCCCACATCATCTCCACAATCAACACAAGCACTGCTCCTACAGACCCATGCCCAGTGTCATGGGTCAAAGCCACCAAATCAAGCTTCATCCCAACCATCCATAAAATGGTTCACGACTCACTCACTCAAGGACTCATGCCAAAGCAACTAAAGCTTGCCTCAGTAAGACCAATCACAAAGAAAACTACTCTCGACAAAAAAGATCCAGCTGCATACCGACCAATCTCCAGCATACCCTTCCTTGCAAAAATAATCGAAAAGACGGTTCAGGTACAACTTCAGGAACACATCGACAAACACGAAACACTCGACGACCACCAACACGGATTTCGTCCCAACCATGGAGTCGAAACTCTACTGATCTACCTCTTCGACAGCATCATAAGAATAATTGACAACACCAGGAAGGGAATTATAATGATCTTCATCGACATCTCCTCAGCTTTCGACACAGTTGACCACAATACGCTCCTGGAGAGACTAAATAACACTGGTATACACGGTATCACATTGAAATGGTTCCACTCGTACCTAACCGAAAGACAGCTACAGGTCAAGGTGGGACACGACACCTCCCGACCCATAAATGTCCAACAAGGAGTACCGCAAGGATCCGCACTCTCAGCACTCCTATTTAACATCTACATCCAACCAATATGCAACATTATGAAAGAGAACAACATTCAATACACAATATACGCAGACGACATCATGATATACACCCCGATATCAATCGACAACCCGGACTTCTCTAAGATAACAGACTGCCTTACCCAAATGACGAGTTGGTGCCAAAACAACAACCTCGCAATAAACTACAACAAGACCGAAGCTTTAATCATCATGCGGAACCAAAGCTTCATATACCCACCAAACATAAAGATACAAAGCACCGGCAGAGGGTCACGTGATGCGTGAGTGAGGGTGGACGTCTCCCGCTCGCTCCGGTGCGGCCCTGATGATTAATCTGCTCTTATACCTGCAATTTTAAATAATAATTTCCCCCCAGATCATAGGAAGAACTCCGGAGCTTGAACGCAACCTACGGTGCTTTCTCAAACTGCCCGCCGATGCCACTAACTCAGAGGAAAGAGCGAGAGAGGCCGGTCCGAGCTGGGCCCTCCTCCGCGGCCATGACACAGCCGTCCTCGCCAGGTGGAGACAGTACAGACTCGGCCCCGGCCGAGTTAGCCAAAGAAGTGGTCAAGCTGTTGGACCCTAAATTCGATTTACTGCTGAAAAAGTTGGACGGCATGGAGGAGTCGTTAACTGAGTTCGGTAAAAGGATGGAGGAGCTGGAACATCGCGTGGCGAGCGTGGAGGAGGGCGAGGGCAGCAGAGATAGAACCCTGGACGCCCAAAAACAACTGCTGCACGAGCTACAACAAAAACTCGACGACTTGGAAAATAGATCAAGGCGCAACAATTTAAGAATTGTTGGCCTAGGAGAGGAGAAGCCTGAACGGGAGCTTGTATCCTTTTTGGAGCGCTGGTTGCCAGAAGCCTTAGGCCTGGAAGAGCTGGCTGGCCATTTTAAAATTGAACGGGCACATCGATTGGGTGCCCGTCGTGACTCAAAGGATCGACCCCGCGTGGTGATACTGCGAGTCCTGAACTTCCAGCACAAGGCACAAATCTTGCAGGCCTACAGACAGCGAGATCAATTGCTCCTGGACAATCGGAAAATTTTACTTTTCCAGGATTACTCCGCGATGGTGGCGGCCAAAAGAAAAGAATTTGGGCCTATCTGTGCTGAACTGTTTCGGCGACGGGCTAGATTCACGTTAGCCTTCCCTGCCACGCTGCGAGTTACCCATCAGGGACAGCTTCATACCTTTGATCAAGTGGGAGCGGCGAAGCAATTCCTGACAACCTTCCCAGACTCGGCTTCGGGTGTCTGAAGAATAGCGGGACCTTGAATGTTTCCTTTGATCGTGAGGACCCGACCGGGAAAGCCCCAGAGAGAGGCCGTCGGCATCTGATGCGCGGCTGGCGGTATCTAACCCGGACTTATGCTGTAGACTTTTCTTCTGTTGTGCTGCCACTACGTTTTGCTCTTTTGTTGTTTTTTGTCATTTCATGTTATTTCTCTCTTCTTTCTCCTCTGCCTCTCTCTTCAGTATTCGTTTTATTTATTTATTTATTTATCTTCATTTTCTTTTCTTTTTTCTTTCTTTTCCTTGGACGTCCATCTTTACTGTGCACCCCTTCCTATTCTTCTGCTGATGGAGTCAGGGGTTTCTGTTTGTACGATACAGGTGTCAAATGCTTGTGGGGTGTGAAGGGGATGTTGGGGCCGCACCGCGGCATCACCTAAGGCCCAGACCTCAGTGCAGTTAACTGAGGGCCATGGGGAGTTCTGAATTTTGGGGACTTAAGTGGGGAAGGGGGAAGTAAGGGGGTGGTGGGACGGGTGGAGGGGGGGTGGGGGAGGAGAGGGAATCAATGGGAAGGGAACCTATCCACCAGCTGATACTGCCAAGGGCCCAAAGTCAGCCCCGGAGCTGTCTAAATCTCCTGACTGGATGCGGAGTGGAGGCTGGGCTGCTCCGCGTCCGATGTACAACTCATTTCGGCCATTTTCCAGTACTAACAGAGTATGTACCATGACCTCCAACCTGAGATTTGTAACTTGGAATGTTGGGGGAGTTAGTACACCGGTGAAGCGTACTAAAATTTTGCAAGCCCTTAAGCGAAATAAAGCCCAGATAGCATTGTTGCAAGAGACCCATTTAACCTCCACCGAGCATGCTAAATTGAAGCGGGATTGGGTGGGGGCAGTTTTTTCCGCCTCCTCGGACACGCGTCGGAAGGGGGTGGCCATATTACTACATAAGAGCCTATCCTACGAAGTGCTGGGGATGGAGGGGGACCCTATGGGTAGATATCTATTTCTGCATGTCAAGATTCAGGGAGAAGAATTTTTTATTGGTAATGTCTATGCCCCCAACACTTATGATTGTAATTTTTTCCGGAAACTCCTGACTAAGGTTTTGGAAGCCCCGAGGATTCCTATAGTCCTTGCGGGAGACTTTAATTGCCCTCATGACCCATCCCTAGACAAGTCACAACCCCATGTTGGACGAGATTGGAAGACTAGAGGAGTAGGTCTCCTATGTGATCTGGGGGACTTAGTGGACGCGTGGCGAGTTTTACACCAGGAAAGCAGAGACTACACACATCTTTCTCGAGCCCACCAAACGTGGTCCAGAATTTATTATATTTTGGTGTCAAGGCAGTGGTTTGGGAAAGTGCTGCGAGCAGAAATAGAACCTATTGTGGTGTCCGATCATGCTATGGTCAGCCTGGATTGGCGCGGAGAGCGGTCTGGGAGAAACAAATGGACTTTTCCTAGCCATCTCTGGAAGAAGCCGGCATTTTGTGAGTATTTGCGGACACGGTGGTCGGAATATGCACTATTTAACGAGGGGACGGCTAGCTCAGTGGCAGTCTTTTGGGAAGCTGGTAAGGCTGTCCTTCGGGGCCACATTATAGCCTATGTGGCGGCGGAGAATCGTAGGATCAATGAAGACATACTTAGACTGACGCGGGACCTTCGCACAGCTAAGAGCCAGGCACTTCATCGGCCGAAAGAGGTCTTGCTTTATGTCCACATTCAGAAGCAATTGAATGAGTTACTACAGGAGAGAGCCATCCAATCGCAGCAGTATTATCGTCACCAATTTTTTAGGTATGGTGATAGATCGGGTAAATTGCTGGCACGGTTAGTGAGAGATCAGGCGGGGCCGCGCGGCGTGATGGTAATTCGAGATGTGGAGGGCCGGAAACATACGAACGCAGTGGATGTAGCGCGGGTATTTCGTTCCTTCTATGAAACGCTATATGCGCGGGAAGACGGGGATCCCGCTCAGTTGGCGAACTTTCTGCAGCAGGTATCCCTCCCTGTGCTGTCGGAAGAGCAGCTGGCTGTTTTGAATCAGCCTATCTCGGGAGGGGAACTGCAACGGGCGATACGAGCAGGTGCCTCGCATAAGGCCCCAGGCCCCGATGGGTTCACCTATGAGGCTTACAAGATCTTGGCTCTATCGTTGGTGCCTACGCTGGCAGCGGTGTACGAGGAGGCGATGGAGCTGGGCACCTTTCCTCGTGACATGCGTACTGCCAGCATCTCATTGATCCCCAAACCGGGGAAAGATCTGGAGGATCCGGCCTCCTACCAGCCTATCTCGTTGATCAATGTTGATTTGAAATTGTTTGCCTCGGTACTGGCGAGTCGCCTTCAACTATTTCTTCCAGACCTGGTAGGTCGACACCAGGCAGGCTTTGTTAGGGGGCGCGATGCCTCTGTTAACATAGGCCGGGTGCTCCTAGGCATTGAGAAGTGTTTGCTGAACCGAGAGCCACTGATACTGGCTAGTTTAGATTCGGAAAAAGCCTTTGATAGAGTCTCTTGGGATTATATGTTCGCGGCCCTGCAGAAATTTGGCTTTCGGGGTCCGTTTCTACAATGGATCCAGGCACTTTATGCTAACCCCTTTGCGGTGGTAGACACTGGTGGGGGGAGTTCTCAACCTTTTGCATTGCACCGGGGAACGCGACAGGGATGCCCTCTCTCCGTTGCTGTATGTTCTACAATTGGAGCCGCTGCTCGTCTCCCTGACTGCGTCCCCACTGGTACAGGGGATTGCCTGGCGTGGCGGGGGCATCAAGGTAAGCGCCTTTGCCGATGATCTATTGCTATGTCTTACATCCCCCGCGACCTCTTTGCTGGAGGCCCTTCGCCTTATTGAGGACTTTGGGGGGTTTTTTCGGGGCTCCGCGTTAACCGCTCCAAGTCACTGGTGCTAGATGTGGCTAATCAATCCCGTCAGTCCTGGAGGGGAGACTTTCCGCTCACTTGGGCGAATGGTCCCATCCGATACCTGGGTATTCATATCCCTGCTCATCCCCAGAGTCTGTATGAGGTTAATGTTCGGCCGTTACTGACCTCGACAGTAGCGAAATTCCAAAAATGGAAGGCTCTTCCGCTTTCTCTCATGGGTCGGATAGCCCTCGTGCGCATGATAGAATGGCCGCGCTGGATTTATCTCCTGCGACAATTGCCCCTATGGTTAACACGGAAAGACCTAATGGAGCTACATAGGCACCTAGGTCGATTCTTATGGAAGTCCAAAAAGCCTCGCATCGCGTTGGCGGTGCTTATGCGCCAGTAGCTGTCGGGGGTGTGGGTTGGTCCTCTTTGAGACTCTACAATCTCTGTTATCTTGGACGGAGGGTGAGTGACTTGGTCGCGGGTAACGCGGAGCGCCTGCCTGTCACCTTGCTCGATCAAGTCTCCGAGTCTTGGCATAGAACGTATCTCCTGCACTGCGGGGGCACAACACTGCCGCCGTTTTGGCGGGAGTCCTACTATATGCGCGTGCTACGCCTGGTGTGGAGAGTCTTGTGTCGGTCTCGAGGGCAACGCTGGGCGACCACGGACTGCCTGCCTCTGCTGGGCAATCGTAACTTTGTCCCGGGTAGAGCGGGAGGAGTAGCTCGGATATGGCAACAAGCTGGGGTGGAATATCTGGGGCATCTGCGAATGGAGACTTCCGATCGGTTGGACTCGTTTCAGCAATTACTTCGTCGCTATCCACTACAGAGTAAAACGTTTTATTTTTATTTGCAGGTCCGCCACTATGTAGCAAGTCTAGCCAGTGTAACGAATCCTTTGTCGAGACATAATAGTTTATGGTTACTGATGGATAGGCTCCAGGAAAGCACGTCTGCCGCTCAACTCCGGGCCGAGCTGGTTTCGCCAGCTGCCCCGCAATGTCTCTCCTCTCTAGTGGAGCGCTGGCGGAAGGACGGTTTAGACGGTCTTACAGAGGAGAGCCTGGGCAGGCCTTTCTAAAGATACGGGGTCTTGTGGAGGCAGTCCGCTACCGCGAACTGCAGTTTAAATTGTTGTGGAGAGCCTATGTCTCGGAGGTGGGAGCATGGAAGATGGGCATTGTCTCAACGGATGTGTGTGGTCTCTGTCAGAGGGAGGTAGGGACATTATTACACAGATTCTGGTCCTGCCCAGTCATCCAAGTGTTTTGGGAGGGTATTGGGACGAAATTGAGCCAGTGGACACAAGTGCAGATATCATTTCAACCGTTATGGTGTTTGTTTCATTTGGCTCAACCAGGGATCCGGGGAACGACAGCCCAACAACAGCTTTTTGAAAAGGGTTTTTTAGTGGCCAAGCAATGTATCTTGCGGCATTGGCTATCTGAGACAGGGCCAGTATTGAGGGACTGGGAAAATCAACTGCGTGATTTAATGCAGATGGAACGCAGGTCAGCTCGGCTTCTTGGGCGAAAACCCTGGGAGCGTTTTCAACATATCTGGGAACCCTTATCTGATTCTGTGAGCCAGTCCCAGGGCGGGGAGGGAGCTGGATCTCTCGGGGCGGAGTTCTGTGGAGACCTTCGGTAGTGGAGGGGTGACGTTTGGGCCTAAGAGGGGGAGACGGGCAGGGTTCCCTTGGATTTCTTTATGGTATAGGAGGAGGGTGGGGTGGGGAAGGGGGGAGGTAGGGGAAGTAGGGAGGGCTGTCTGCGGGGAAGGGGAGGGAGGGAGGGGATTGAGGGGTTTGGGAATAGTTGGCTTTCTGTAATGGTGGCTCCCGAGTATACCTCTGATCCGCTGTAAAAGGGGGCGGCTTCTGCTGGGGAACTATGGAGTGAGTCTCCAACTAAAACTGGTATGCGTAGTAGCTGTATTAGCAGCTTCTCTGTTGCTGTTCCGTTTCTCACTTTGGGTTTCCCTGACCTGGTTGAACACTGCTGTTCTAGTTATGTTGTCTTTTGTATGCTTTGGGCAGTTTTGTGGACTTACCTGCGTGTAGTCCTTCTGTGATATTGTCCCTCAGCGGGCCTGTTCTGGACTTGTTCGAATTGGGCGGGGGATGGCCTGAATGTTTCTTTATTTGTGAAAACCAATAAAAAGATTTTACATAAAGATACAAAGCACCACGATACCGATAAGATCAGAGGTGAGATACCTTGGGGTTACTCTGGACAATAAACTCAATCTCAAACAAGTTCCTGGAGGAAAGGTCCATAAACCACTATTAAAAAGGGACCCAGGATATCAATGCTTGACCTAGTACAAGCACTGCAGAACCTGTGTCTTTTGGGGAAACTGCTAGGTACGTATGACCTAGATTGGCCACTGTTGGAAACAGGATACTGGGCTTGATGGACCTCGGTCTGACCCAGTATGGCATTTCTTATGTTCTTATGTTCTTAAACCACACATTGACAAAACAATCCAAAAAGCCTACTACAAGATGCGAATCATCAGGAGACTGAAACCACTCCTCGCCCCAGAACACTTCCGTACCGTCTGTCAAGCACTGATAACCCCACTACTGGACTTCTGCAATCCGATATACCTTGGACTACCGAAACAAGCCCTCAAACCACTCCAACTGGCACAAAACACTGCAGCACGAATCATATCCGGAGCTGCAAGGCAGGAGCACATCACACCTACCTTAAAGGACTTACACTGGCTCCCAATCAGTGCACGCATCAGATACAAGACTATCATAAACCTATTTAAGATAAAACAGCACACATCAGCCAACAGCCTCCACACGCTCATACAACCAGAAACCAGCACACGTCCTAGAAGAAGACAAACATGCAACCGAGTCAGTACCCCAAATGAATACAAGCACACACGCAAGGACACAACAGACAGAGCACTCTCCATGGCTGCTCCAACAATATGGAACAATCTACCGGACGATTTAAGGGCAACTCCAGACCTCAAAGACTTCAGAAAACAGCTGAAAACCATGCTGTTCATAGAGCACTATGGACACATCACATAACCTAAGAGAACGTATAACAGCACACCATACCTCCTAACACAGTATGTATATAAAATGTGTCTTAGCACCACTGTAGATAGCCCACATTGTACATAGCTCAAACAAATCTAGCACACAACACAGCCCACACACAACTAAGTTTCACCCTCACTGCATGTATAACACACCCACTTTACCTGATTGCTTGCTGTGATACCACCTTGATTATTAAGATAAGGCGGTTTAGAAATACTGTTAAATAAATAAAAATAAATAAATATTTGTTAGTGCAAAATGAACCAAAAATACATCTTCATAGATTCAATATCTTTTTAAATGTATACAATATTTGTGCATCCCCACTTAAATGGATAAGCTATCCATTTAGTAGCTGAATTTTGCTACCTAAATGGATATTTTTTCCCCAGTCTCCGAATGTCCCTAGCCATGTCCCTTTCAAACTGGATAATTGATGATTTGCTCCAGAATATTTATGTCGTTGGCTCTGGCACAGACCTAAGATTTCTCGACAACATCCCAGTTGTATGAAAAAGGAGCATTTTTTTCTATCTGCATTTTCTGAGGAGTTTGCAGCAGTTGGAGGGTATGAACTGTAATGGTCTTCTGTCAGGTCATGGAAGGTAGTTGACCTGAAGCGTTTTGTTACTGGCTTGAAGCATTTTTGAGCTTGCTTCTTTTACTCCATTGCAGCTGAAGTGGAAGGAAGAATCTCCTATGGTTCCTGACCCGATTCTCTGATTTAAAAACACATCTTTTACCACTAGCTAACCAAAATATCAATGAGGGGAGAGGACAGCCATCCTAAGGGGCAGCAAAGATTACAGGTAACAAAGAAAACATATAATAGTAAAAGAGAAACAGATTTATTCTGGGAAAATCTTGTAGGAATGAGAGGCCAAAAGAACACTTGGAGCATACACAACTGATTGATTTTTAGGTATTTTTGCTGGACTGTATCCTTGAAGTGGACTGTAATTCTTGAAAAAATTTGTGTTGTTTCCCACTCTCGGTGTACCCCAAGGATCTATCTTGGGTCCATTCCTTTTCTCTCTATATACCCAGCAGTGGCGTAGCGTGAGTTGTCAGCACCCGGGGCAAGTCAAGTAATTTGCGCCCCCTAACCCGTGGATTTTAGCCGCCGGGGAGCTTCTTTGCGCGGGGGAGCCGACCGTGATCCTACCCCGGGAGGGAGCGATCGTCAGCACTGACCTTGCTGAGCCGGAGTCCAGGGAAATGAACAGCACAGCAGCAAGAGCCCGACAAGCATGGTTAAACGCCCAACAGCAGGGAAGAGGAGGAGATCCGGAACCAGAAACTCGCGATGCCGCCCTGCAGCTCCGCCTTCTCGAGCGCACAGGGCGATCCGACCCCAACCCCAGCTTTACATTGAGATCGAGGGGCGACGACGCGATAAACAGTCCCCCTCCCACCCCACCCCGGCAGCTTGTGTGAAATAGCTACCTAGAGGGGGTCAATCGCATCGCCTGCGCTTTGTTGCCGAGGGTTTGCCAAGAACAATGCGACTCCCAGGACTGCGGGCTCGAGGGCTATAGCGCAAACCTCTTTGCAGTGCCACCACCAGATCGCGTACGCGCCAACATGTATCATAGGGACCTGCCTTTCCCCCTCATCGGCAACAGAGAGCTGCGAGTGCGAGCGCCCCCCCCCCATGTTGCGCCCGGTGCGGCCGGCCCCCCCTGCACCCCCCACGCTACGCCTCTGATACCCAGTCCCTTGGTGTACTCATCTCTTCCCATGACTTTCAGTACCATCTTTATGCTGGTGACTCCCAGATCTACCTCTGTACAACTGAAATCTCTCCAGCAATCCAGGCCTGGATCTCTGCCTGCCTTTCTGACATTGCTGCTTGGATGTCTCATCACTGCTTGAAATCGAACATGGCCAAAACTGAGCTTCTTATGTTTTCCTCACTTCTCTCCTTTCTCTGTGGATAACTCTCTACTCCTCCCTGTTTCCTCAGTTTGCAACCTTTGGGCCATCTTCGATCCCTCTCTCTCCATCTCCTGCTAGCTAAAACCTGCCATTTCTTTCTGTATAACATTAAGAAAATACACCCATTCCTTTCTAAACACACTACTAAGACACTTATCCACTCTTTAGTCACCTCCTGTCTAGAATACTGTAACCTACTCACATCCAACTGATAGCTAAGACCTGCTATTTCTTTCTCTATAACATCAACAAAATTCACACATTCCTTTCTGAAAACAATACTAAGACACTTATCCACTCTTTAGTCACCTCCCATCTTGACTATTGCAACCTACTCCTTTCTGGTCTCCTGCTGAATCATCTCTCCCCTTCAATCTGTTCAACACTCTGCTGCATGGCCAATCTTCCATCAGCCATCATATTACCCCTCTTCTCAAGTCACTTCATTGGTTCCCTATCTGTTTCTGCATCAGGTTCAAACTTCTGCTGACCTATAAGTGCATTCACTCTGCAGCTCCTCACTATCTTTCCTCTCTTAACTCTCCCTACACCTCTCCTTGGGAACGCCACTCTTCTAGCAAATCACTTCTATCTGTGCCCTTCTCTTCTATTGCTAACTCCAGACTTTGCTTCTTTCACCTTGCTGCTCCTTATGCCTGGAACAAACTACCCGAGTCTGTACATCAGGCGCCTTCTCTGGCCCTTTTCAAATGTAGGCTGAAAACTCACCTCTTTGCTGCCACATTCGGATCTTGACTCACCTGGTCTCTTTTTTATTTCCTTACCATTCCCCCTAGATATATTCTGTGTCTACAGCTACTGTGTTGTCTGTCTTGACTAGTTTGTAAGCTCTGAGGAGCATGGACCATTTTTTACATGTGTCTGTACAGCACTGCGAATGTCTTGTAGCACTATACAAATGCTCATTAGTAGTAGTAATCTAAGTAAGACCTACAAAATGGGTTAAATTACCCCAGTATTGACTGAGTCAGTGTCACAACAGGATAAAGTTTCTAGATTAAGTAAATGCGTCTTGGAACAGCTAGTTCAATAACCAAAAAGAGGGGAAGCCATTTTGGACCTAGTCCTTAGTGGAACACAGGATATGGTGCAAGAGATAAGGATGTTAGGGCCACTTGGCAATAGTGATCATAGCATGATTGTATTTGATTTAATAAATGCAAGCAGGGTGGCAAGCAAATCCACAGTACTACCTTTTAACTTTCAAAAGGGAGACTATGATAAAATGAGGAAAATAGTTAAGAAAAAACTAAAAGGAGCAGCTTCAAAGGTTAAAGATTTACATCAGGCATGGGTGTCGTTTAAGAATACTATCTTGGAAGCCCAGAACAGATGTATTCCATGCTTTAAGAAAAGTGGAAGGAAGGCCACAAAACTGCCAGCATGGTTTAAAGGTGAGGTCAGAGAGGTTGTTGTAGCCAAAAAAGCATCTTTCAGGAAATGGAAATAGGAGTCAGATGAGGAAAATGGGAATCAAAATAAGCACTGGCAACTTAGATGCAAGGCATTGATAAAGCAGGCAAAGAGGGAATTTGAAAAATGGCTTGCTGTGGAAGTAAAAATGCATAATAAAAACTTTTTCAAGTACATGCATAGCAAGAAATATGTGAGAGAGTCCGTTGGATGATAGAGGGTAAAAGTGGTGCTAAGGGAGAACAAGGGCATAGTGGAGAGACTGAATGAATTCTTTGCTTCAGTCTTTATTGAAGAAGATGTAGGGAAATTGTCCATGCCTGAAATGATATTTAAAAGGTGACATATCAGAAGAATTGAAAGAAAAATCGATAAAGTGGGAAGATGTATTACAAGTATTTGATAACCTGAAGAATGGTGAGGGTGTTGAAAGAACCAAAATATGAGATTGCAGACCTACTATTAGTAATCTTGAACTATCATTAAAATCATCCTTAGTATCTGAAGATTGGAGAATGGTCAATGTAACACCAATTTTTAAAAAGGCTTCCAAGGGTGATCCGGGCAACTACAGACCGGTGAGCCTGAGGTCAGTATCGGGCAAAATGGTAGAAAGCCCTATAAAGAATAAAATTACTGAACATGAAGAAAGTTATGGTTTAATAGTAGAAAGCCAACATGGATTTAGTCAAGAAAAGTCTTGTCTTAGTAATCTGTTATGTATTTTTGAAGGTGTGAATAAACAGGTAGACTAAGGTGAACTGGTTGATATAGTGTATCTGGATTTACAGAAAGCCTTTGACAAGGTCCCTCATGAGAGACTCTTGGGCAAATTAAGAAGTCATGGGATTAGAGGCAGCGTACAATTGTGGATTAGGAACTGGTTGAAAGATAGAAAGCAGAGAGTAGGACTAAATGGCCAATTTTCTCAATGGAGAAAGATGAATAGTTGAGTACCCCAGTGATCTGTTCTGGGCCTGCTGCTTTGTAACATATTAATAAATGACCTGTAAATGGGAATAACAAGTAAGGTGGTTGAATTTACAGATGACACAAAAATATTCAAAGTTGTTAAACACAAAAGGATTGGTAAAAATTGCAAGAGGACCTTAATAAATTGGAAGACTGGACGTCCAAATGGTAGATGAAATTTAATATGGACAACAGCAAAGTTATGCATCTAGGAAAGAACAAGCCAAACTACGGTTACAGGATGCAAGGTTCCACCCAGGAAAAAGATTTAGGTGTCATCTTGGATAATATGTTGAAACCATCTGCCCATTGTGCAGCAGTGGCCAAGAAAGCAAATAGAATGCTAGGATTCATAAGGAAAGGATTGGAGAATAAAACTAAGGATGATATAATGCCTCTGTATTGTTTCATGGTGTGACCACAAGAAATATTGAATATTGTGTGGAATTCTGGTTGCCATATCTTAAAAGGATATAGCAGAATTAGAAAAGGTACAGAGAAGAGCCACCAAAATAGAAAGGTGATGGAAGGATACTCTATGAGGAAAGGCTTAAAATGTTAGGGTTTTCAACTTGAAAAAGAGACATCTGAGAAGAGATATGATAGAGGTCTATAAATTAATGAATGGAATGGAATGGTTAAACGTAGATCGGTTGTTTACACCATCAAAAAGTAGAAAAACTAGAGGACATGCAATGAAGCTACAATGTAACCCATATAAGACCAGTAAGTGAAAATATGTTTTCATTCAATGCGTAATCAAATTCTGGAATTCGCCTCCAGAGGATGTAGTAAAAGCTATTAGTGTAGCTGTGTTTAAGAAAGGTTTAGACAAGTTCCTGGAGAAAAGGTCCATAAACCATTATTAAAGAGGACCCGAGAAATCCACTGCTTGCTCCAATACAAGCATTGTGGAACCTGTGTGCCTTTTTGGGAACCTGCCAGGTAATTGTAACCTGGATTGGTCACTGCTGGGAACAGGATACTGGGCTTGATGGACCTTGGTCTGATCCAGTATGGCATTTCTTATGTTCTAAATCAGTGTTAATATATCCACATTAGAATCCAATTCTAAGACTAGACTTATTGAAAGTTTAAAGTCCTTCATTAACTTGTGTGTTAAAAATTAGTCACGATTTTAAGTGCCATCAAGCCAATGAAGACTCCTAGCAACCCAGCAGCCCCTGGGTTTTCTTGGCAAGGTATGACTAGAAGTAGAATGCAAGGCCTTTTCTTCTGAGGCAGTGGAGATTTAAGTGACTTGCTCAAGGTCATAAGGAGTGTCAGTAGGAATTGAATGCTGATCTTTTGGGTTCTAGACTATTGTTTTAATCACTAGGCTTCTACTCCTCCACTCCTATGGCTAATGCCCATGCTGTAATCAAGCCTTAATGCTACTTTTTAAACTGCTTAGTAAATAAACCCATAGGATATACATTAATGTGCAAATACCCAAATCATATATTTGCTTGAAAATACATCTCGTTTTATGTTAAATAAAATTGAAGGACTGTCAAATATGTTTAAATAGGGTCAGGAGATACAGATATTACTTGCCTTATGATACTGGACAAAACACTGTTTTATGGACCGCAAGTATATATTCAAGCAGGAGATAGTTTTAATTTGAACATCAGATTAGTTGCATAGTTGATGTGTCTTTCAGTCCAAAATGACAAAAACTATGACAATATTCCAGGAGCAGAGAGCTCTCAGAACTATACCACAGTGATGATGTTGTGCATGGAATGCTTAAATCTGCAGCAAAATCAAAGACAAAAACAAGCAGATTTACAAAAACATGTTACAAAATCAATGTGTGGGAAATTCTACCCACTCAAAAGAAGAGCTGACGGATAAATTTGTACTGCATGTAGGAAAATAAACACTTCACTACAGTGTGCAGATCCAAAATATCAATTAGCTAATTATGAGGCAATGGCAAAAAATAATCTTCAATTACATTCAAGTTTTTAAATAAATAAAGAACAAAATACTGAAGCATCTACATTTCAGAAATCAGTAAATAAATGATGATGTATTTCCATGGTCCCCCTTGCTGAAACACAATTGACCTTTATGAAATGACTTCACGAGTAATTTTCCATTTCAAGACATGGTACAGGAGAATGCAGTTTGATAGTTCTTAAAATCAGGAAACTTAACCACACACCCTTCTCATTGACAACTTTAGGGTGAATAAAGATATTTCTGGCCTCTTATTATTCCATAAAAAATTGACTAAGACTTTGTCCACCTGTGTATAGAACGAAGGATGGCAATCCCCTGGTAATATCCCTAATCTATATACTATGCTTGGTAAGACCATCATTTTTATAATATTCAACCTTCCCCACCAAGACATATGTAATAGGGATCAATGCTGCAAGATACTTTTCAAATCTTTAAGTATAAGATTACAACTATATTTGATCATATCTGCAGGTTTTGGGCAACCCCTCCCACCCCCCCAAATATTTGATCCTCTGAGGTGCCCACTGAAAGGGAAATACTTTAAAATCCTCCCGTGTGGAGAGACCATTCATTGGAAGTAATTTGCTTTTGTTCCAGTTGACCTTGAAGCCTGGCGAATCTGCCCATCAGATCCAATAGACTGCAGATAGAGGCAATGGTTTTGTTAGGAAAAGTAAAACATCATCAGCATATGCTGTGCGTTTTCATTGCCCTACATCTTTTGAAATTCCTGTAATACCTTTATTTCCCTTAATTGGAGCAACAAAGGCTCCAATACCAGGTTAAATAAGAGTGGAGAGAGGGGGGCATCCTTGTCTCATTCCTCTGCCTAGGGATATCACTTCAGAAAGGACACCACTCACCAAAATTCTAGAGCATGGGAAGGCATATAAAACCCTCACGCAGGCTATAAATGCTGGGCTACACCCAAACCATCCTAGGACTCTAAACAAATACTCCCACTCAGTCCTATCAAATGCAGAGAGCGTGCCACAACAGGGCCATTTTCCTTTTTAGCTAATTTTAATAGGTTGTTAAATATTCTAGCATTCTTTCCTATATAATGTCCCTTCATAAACCCTGCTTGTTCAGGCTCAATCAATGCATCCATTACCTGCGCAAACCTAGTTGCCAAGTTTTTGGCTAGTATTTTATAGTCCACATTCAATATCACGACCCAGTTTTGCAGACAGAACTACAGTATATTGGCGTCAGAAAAAGTGGTAAACCATATCCAATCCAGGATCCTTATTTCTGGGGAGGCTTTTAATAGCTTATAAAATTTCCCCCAATTTAATAGATGCACCTAAACCCTATCCTAGCTCCTTAGACAATCTAGGACAATCTTTTATAGATAAAAATAATTCTCCCTCGGTAACATTGTCAGCAATGGAACTAGAGAACAAATCCTTATAAAAAGAAGAAAATGCCTTCAATATATCTTCAGTATTAGAATTTGAGTATCTACAATGATGGAAGTTCTCCCTTTGAACACTCAAGAGCTGCGCTAACATTTTCCCTATTTTATCATTTCGGGCACAATAACCTGTTTCCTTTTCCGTTTGCCGCATCAGAGTTTTGTTAAACTCATAGTGACAGCTAATTAATAGTCAAAGCACAGCATTATCCCCTGACCTGGAGTGCATAGCCTCAAGGCATGATATCTTCTTCTCTATATTTTTTCACCTCAGACTTATGTAACCAAGATACATAGCTGATGATCTCTGAATGCAGGGTTGCCTCCAAAGCTTACTAAATAATTCCAAAGAGCAATTGATCATTATTATTATTTTGAAAGAATTCTGTAATGACTTTATGCATAGGGCTCGATGCTGACTGGCTATCCGCCAGGACCATATTCCATCCCAAGTATCCCCGCATGCACAGTGCTGCTGTACGTGTAGCGCTAGACAGGGACAGCATGGGGGGCAGAGAGTGGGTGGAGTTGGATGGGCCAGGCAGGTCATGGCCCTCTACATCCAGTGGGCGGAAGATGGCCATGCTGCTTATTCTATCTTGGAGATGGAATAAGCAGCAGCGATGGTTCTGGTCTAGCCCAACAGCCCCCCAGCAGCACAGCAGCCATGGCAGGTGAAGCCCCTCTGCCAGATCCCTGGCAGGGCCTGCTGAGAGTCAGATGGCAGGGAAAGTTGCATTTTCACCGTGGCGGGTTATCGGCACTCCTGCTAGGCATCCCAGTGCCATGGAGTATTGTGTGCAATTTTGGAGACCACACCTTCAAAAGCATATAAACAGGATGGAGTCAGCACAGAGGGTGGCTACTAAAATGGTTAGTGGTCTTCATTATAAAGCATATGTGGACAGACTTAAGGATCTTAATATGTACACATTAGAGGAAAGGTGGGATAGAGGTGATATAACTGAGACGTTTAAATACCTCCATGTCATAAATGCACAGGTGGAGAGCCTCTTTCAATTGAAAGCAAGTACTGCTACAAGGGGACATGGGATGAGGGTGAAGGGTGAAGGGGGATAGATTCAGGAGTGATTTGCGGAAATATTTCTTTAAGGAAAGAGTGGTGGATCCATGGAATAGTCTCCCAGTGGAGGTGGTAGAGATGAGGACAGTATCTGAATTCAAAAAAGCATGGGACCAACACAGAGGATCTCTAAAGGAAAAAAGGGGACTGTTGTAGTTGTTGATATGGAAGGACAGACTAGATAGGCCATGTGGTCTTTTTCTGTCATCATGTTTCTATGGTGATAGGATGTCATGGTACTGGCACACCAGCAGGAGCACAGGCTGGGCTGGATGGGGTGTTGCGAGGACATCCCGCGCCTGTGGGATAGGGGCATCGCTGGACTATCTGGATGCCCGATTCTGCAGCCGTGGGCCATGTAGCTGCTGTGGTTGCAGAATCTAGTACTATTTGGGACCATCCATTTTTCGGCCATCCAAACATCCCAGATGTGCCCCTTCCAGAATCAGGCTCATAGTGTCTTTGAAGGAAGCTTCCAGCAAAAAGCTATTCCGGAAGTGCCAGAAGGGTCTACAGTCCATCTGCATCAAGGGAAAAAATCCAAGAAAATTGCAGCATGGTATGATATATGTATTGATCTGATCATACTGCTATGACCATCCTGAAGGAGCGATTTAGATATCAAGATACAGTCTATGTCTGAGTAAGACTGATGCAGAAAAGAAAAAAAAGAGTATTCACGAGCAGAAGGATTTACACAGTCAGGGGTTCACCCAGCATAGGGTATCCATCATGTTTTGCATTTTTAGGGAGTTTTTAAATTATGATTATGATTTCTAGATGTAGATGACCTGTCCAAAACATTATTATGTACAGCATTGAAGTCTCCACCCAGTATTAGTGAATCATTTCCCATATATAATATTGCTTGACTTAATTCTTCCAAAAAAAGAAGAATTTGTACATGTTGGTGCATATACGCTAACTAGAGTTCAATTTTTGCCAGTCAAAACCATATTTACAGAGGCTCATCTCGCCTCACAATCTGTTTTTTGCTGCAGTATTTATATGGATACCCCCTTTCTAAAAATAATAAATACATTTTTATTTTTATTAACTCCCAGGGAGAAGACATGGCAGCCAATTCAGCCCATCTTGAACCTGTCACAGAAATCATAAGACATATGTTTATTGAAGAAAAATGACATTAGCTTTTAGGTTGTTGACATAACAAAAGATTTTCTTACACATGATGGGGTGATTTAAGTCATTAACATTCAAAGTAACAAATTTCAGACCATTCTACATGTCTTATAGGTATAGCAATATTGTATAATATGCATACGCAACTGCTGAAATACCAGCTGGAGGAGAGAGATAAGGAACTCCAAGGAATGGATAGAAAGAAGAAGAATACAACAATCTCCATAAACCTAATACTCCCCACAAAGAAAAAAAATCACCATCCTAACCCCAAATATAGTCCAAGAACTCATAGCAAGAGTGTAAAGTTCAACCCCTAGGGAAGACGTCAATAAAGTGGAGCTACCAGACACCTTACTCATATATCAAGCATTCTCATTCAAAAACTCAACATTGTTGCCTCTGGGATCCTCCTGCACTCCATCCCAGCCAGGCCCACCCCCAGAAGAACACAGACCCACGTGCTCATTCCCGCAGGAGCCTTACTCCATGCAGCATAGTAGGTATGAAGGTCCCAAAATTGCCACAAATCATTCTTTAATAAATCTTCAGAGCTATTCTTCACAATTACATTTCTCATGATAGGAAGTTTAACAAGAAACAGATGACGACACAGTCAGACATTAATCTGAGATTCCAAGCCTGCCCATATCTTTAGATCAATTTGCATCCCCACAACAGCAAATGAAACATATCAAAGGTAATTGCAGTGTAAACAATGAAGAAGCTGATTGTATAGTTCACCAAAGCGCAACCAATGTGATGAAAAGAGTCCATTCTTCCTTTATTGAAAATCGTTCTACTGGTAGCTACCACACACTGCCACATTAAAGACTTGGTTCTGAAGCCAACCACAATTTGGGGATGAAAGGAGGAGGCTCTCAACCTGCTTATATTTGCATCTGTTGACCAAATTCATATTAGCTGGGTTCTTGCTGATGATCATTAACTAATAGGCATTGCTGCTATGGCAGGGATAGATCAGATGAGAAGAAATGAAAAGATCAAGCTATCATATCCCAGCAGAGACCAGATCCGATCAGTTAAAAAAAGGTGTTCCAGTGATAACAGAAGAGCAGGACCCCTACACACACACACACACACATGCCCGCGTGGGAAGGCATCCACCCAAGAATGAGGCAAAGCAGGATGAGAGTGCAGGGGGGACCCAGAGACAGCTACACACAAAATCCAAATATTTTTATTAACCATGCAGTCATACAGCCAAGCCTACAGTAAACATGAAACTAGTGGCTGAACTAACATACTATAACCGGGTAAGGCGGACATGTCGCCGCCGCGCCCTTACCCTCGCCCCCCACCCCACCTCGCCCCCATCCCTCTACAAACGACACAACACTTTTTTGGGACTTAAACTGGTTGCAGCTTTATTTAACCTTTTAACCATAACCAAACTTGTTTTCAACACAATCATCTTGCCTCCCCCACCCCCGCAGAGCGAGCCCTCACCAGCCATGTGAGTAGCAAAGTGACGCCGCTTCCGCTTCCGCTTTCACCGAGCCCAAGCCCGGCTAATTGTCCTAGCCCTCTCTCATTCCAGCTTCACCATATTATTAGCAAAAACCTGAGGGATTGTCCGGGTCAGGGCTACCCCACCCCTGCCCCAATGCTTGCATCCGGCTCCAGACCCTGGAAACCTCCGGGATCCCGCCACCGACTCAGGACCTTAACGCCCTGAGCCATCCCCCCAGGCAAAGCTGCGACCAGCCCTCCCCACAGTCATGATACCTTCCAAAGCCTCCTGCCAATCGTTTAGGAGCAAATCCATGCCAACCGGAGATAGATGTACTCCATCCGACCTGTATAGGCCCAGACAGTCCACATCTGCCCACGGATGCAAGACCTGGCATCCGCCCTGTTCCCCCACCCATCGGCCAATTTGACGATTAATCTTCGTCAACCCTCTCGACCACCGCTGCTGAGCCTTGCAAGCAGGCCTTGGAATGATATCAGACCAAACCAAAACAGTACCCGGGGACATCGCCCCCACCACCCCCAAGTCCTTGCACACTGCCCGGATCAACTGTCTACAAGTCCATGACGCCATGTCGTTGCCTCCTAGGTGCACCACCAAGACGTCCGGCGCCTCTCTGCTCCGCAGGTGATGCCGCAGCAAAGGCAGAAGCTGGAACCACCGCAGTCCACGCTCGCCCAGCCATGAGATGGTCACCCCAAGGGGCTCGAGTCCAATGTGCGGCCCCAACGGCCGTGTTGCTGCCCTTCGACCAGCCCAGTAAACAAAGGAGTGGCCAACCATCCAACAGCGACACCCCCCCCCCCGGTCGCCTCACTGCAAAACAAAGAGATAGCACCGTTAGTCCCCCCTACCCTTACAGCCGAACGTATCAGCAGAAAGCCTGCGACGTTCACCGACCGATCCTCTGTATGTTGCGCTCCCGCAAACCTTCTGCCGCTGCACTAGTCGCCGCCCCGATCCTGAAGGAGTGCGGAGCAAACCGTCCCGGATCCTCACCAAGCCGTCGTAACACCAGCCGCAGCACGGCCGTAAACTGAAAACGCGTAAGCACTCTCGCATCCTTGTGCAGAAATAGACTGCCCGCACCCCCTGGCCGAACCCACAGGTACTCACGCAGCAAGGCGACCGGACACACCGGTGCCCCCTCCACCGCCCCTAACTCCACCCAGGTACCTTTCCCAAGCTGATCCGTCTTGGAACGCGCTAAGTACAACTTAACCCCACCCCCCACCCACTGCACCTGGTGTACCTGCAAGCCCCCGCTCCGAACACGGCCCGACTCTGCCACTAATTCGCCCACCCAAAAGGTGCCGAAAAAAGCTACCGAAAATAATGCCCGGAACAGTAAACTTTCGAACACTGATGAAACCACCTGCGGCAACACCTCACACAACCGCCTCAGCAAGTCGGGCGTGATAGGCCTCCGACGGTCCACTGCCGCAGGAAGCAACTGCTCCCAACCCAGCAGAAGCCTACGTGTCAGGAATCCCCCCGCCGCATTCCCCCAACCCACCGCCTTTGCAAAAAATGAAAACCCCACCAGGTGGCTCCGCACTGTAGCCCGCGAGACCCCCGCCACCTTAGCGGCCAAGACATACTGACCAAGCAGCAGATCTGACACAGGGCCCTTCCGCCAACCCTGCTCCACCAGGTATTGCACCACACTGCTGCAGCCTCGCTGGTATGCCGCCCAAGTCGCCGCCGACACCGACCTCTGCAGCAGGTCCATCAGGTCCCGAGGCCAATCCGCCATAAGTGCTCAGGGACCGATGCCCCTTCTGCTTCCGCCTCCGGTGCCAAGGTCCGAAACAACTCCCACTTAAAATGAGAAAGAGCATCGGCAATTTTGTTAGTACACCCCGGAAGGTGATGAGCCCGCACCACCACATTCAAGCGCAGGCACTCCAACACCACGCCTCTCATTAACTCCACCACCTGCCGACAACGCGGTGCATAATTATTTATCACACTGACCACCGCTTCATTGTCGCACCACCAGACCACCCTCCGGTTTCGCAGCTTGTCAGGCCACACTGCCAATACCACCCAGATCGGAAACAACTCCAAAAATGTGATATTGCTGGTGAGGCCTGCCTCCCTCCACGCCTGCGGCCACTCCGCCACACACCACGAACCCCCAAAATAAACCCCCAAACCGCATCCCCCAGCTGCGTCCGTGTATAACTGCAATTCCCCACTGGATACCTCCCTTTCCTGGAGCACCGTGGTGCCATTGAACTGCTGCAGAAACGCATCCCATACCCTCAAATCAGCCCGGATACTTGGCGACACCCTAATACAATGGTGTGGCTTCGTGCTCCCGGGAAGGCGAATACCCACCCCCCACGACCCCTTGCCCTCTCCCCACACCCCTCAACCCCCCACGATCACCCCCCTCATAACCCACCCCTCCCTCTCAGGAGGACAAATCCCCACACCGACCCCGACCTACGCCCCCTGCCCCGCCCCCTGTCCAATAACCCCCTGCCCCGTGCCTCCCACCCCCCTGCTCCTACCCCCCTAGCTCCCCGGCCCCCATGCACGACCTTGCCCCCTCACCCCTCCCCCTGCCCCCTTCAGCTCCAAAGACAAGCCCCCACCTGAGCCGATGCCTTCCCCCCCCCCCGCCCCTACCAGCAGCCATGCCCCTCCCCCCCAATTCCTTCAGTACCCTGCCCCGACCCTAGACTCCCCTTGCCCCCCCGCTGCAAGCCCCTCCGACTCCCCCGCTCCCCACTAGGTAAAGACCAGGTCTGCCCTCCCCTTCTTGGCCCCTGGCCTGCTCTCCCCCCAACTCCCGCTCTCTTACGGGAGGGCATTGCCGCACACACTATGGGTCCTTCGTAAATAGTAAAGGAGGCCTATGGTCTTTCTACAGGCACTGGCCGCTTAGCCAACCACTTAAACCAAGCAACGTCGTGGGCCCCCCCCCCCTAACAATCGGGATCTGTCGGGGAAAACGGAACGGGCCCTGCAGCGCAGCTGAGCCGACAACCCTGCACTGCCGCATAACGTACTGTTTTTTTTTTTAATATATAATTTTGCCCTTCCGCTGCACTCCACAGCCTGCCCCGACCCCAAAACGCCACCTGACGCCGCTTTCCCCACCGTTATCTCCCCAGGCCCTCAAAATATGAATTGTGCCCCTGGAGCTCACCGCAACGTCCGTCTGCTCCGGCACCAGCTCAGAAAAGACCGGGAACGCGTGGCAACCTCAGCCAAGACCCCGCCGACGTGGCCCCGCTTCCCATCATTGGCTCCCACGCCCACAGGCAACCGCGGGAGCCAATGACACTGCGGGCTCCTTGCGCCCGCCCCCCCAGCATCACGCTGGTCGCGCCGGGGCGCATGTGGCTAGCCGCCCCCCCCCCCCGCTTATCTTTGGCCGCGCGCACATGGCGCCACAGCCTTCCATTTATCGAACGAGCAGCCGCCATCTGAACCCTGACATCAACACACCTTTCACAACAGTCACATATCACCCAGTGGGGGTTTCCATTTCAACCCATTCAATCTTTTTATAACATTAACTGTCAATTAACACATAAGAAGCCATTGTTTACAGACAGACCTGAACACAAAATGTTACAAACGTTACAATGTTGTATTTAGTCCATCTTTCTTTTTCTGTGAAATCGGCAGACCAATTAGTGCAACATTTTCTTTTCTTTCACAAACAATTTTAGCTTTTCAGGATCCTGGAATATAAAGGTGTGGTTCTCTAAAGTAACCTTCATGTGAGCAGGATATAGCAAACCATATTGGGCACTGATCTCTTTTAATTGATTCTGCTGAGAAAGGAACTCCCGACGACGTAAGACGGTTTATTTTGCCAAAACTGTGACTATGAATAAACGCTGCCCCTTATAGCGTAACCTGTCAGACCTCTTTTTTCTTAGGGTAATCAGCTATAAAAACTTGTGAGAAACAGCTGTGGCGCAAAACAATAGCTCTGGGACATTGAAGCTCTGAAGCCGAGTGCTGAGTTGCACAAAAAGCTTGCTGTATCTCCAGAGGCGGTTTAAATTGACAGTCCAGCAACTTAGATAAAAATTCTGGGATGAAAGCTAACAAATTTTCACCATCAGTCCCCTCAGCCAAATCCAAAAACCTTATATTCTGACATTTACGGAAGTTAATAAAGTCTTTATATTGTAATCATAGTTGTTTTGTTTGTAACGAAGTCTCAGAAATTTTAACTGACGTCTGGTGTAGATCCAGCAGTTGTTCTTCTAAGATATCTAAGCACTGCTGAGAGATGGTCATTTGAGAAGTTAGAGCTTCCATATCTCATGGTAACATCAATCTGCTGTTCAAAGAGTTTTCAAGGAGAGAACTTCTCTCAGCACCATGTCAGTGGCATCCATTTTATCCAGTGTTGATGGACTTTTTTCTGCCATTTTAGCCCAGAAGAGAGGCTATATTGAGCCTCTGATGACACAGATTTCTTGTCTGCCAAGCTCTTACACCACAAGATATAATGTTATAGAAGGTAGAGATAGAAGAACAGCCTCTATGAAGAGCAGTTATAATTCTCCACACAGAGCCAACGGAATTAAGCAGCCATCTTACTCCGGGCTCCATGGACTCCCCCAGTTTTTATGTTCTTAATCCCTTTGGAAATGGAATCATACAAACCAATATCATGACTAAAAATATTTATAAGTTAAGCTAATGCAGTTTTTAAGGTTTTAGGTAGCTCACCATTTTTGTCTCCAATCAAGACATAGATTCTTTGCTGGCAAGAAGGAATTCTATTCTGTTTGATTCTCTGAATAAAATTGCCCCAACTACTTCAGTGGCTATGCATCAGGCCAATATAGGCCCATGAATTAAGGATGACCTCAGACTTTTCTCGTAATTAGAAAAGCATTGTCTCTTCTAATCTGATTAGGATAACATGTCAGACACAACCCTTCTTATTAGCCAGACAGATGGAGCGGCGGGAGTAGCTCATGGTTACAGCAGTATATTAGGAGCCAGGGAATTTAGATTCAAATCCCACTATGGCTCTTTTTGGCATTAGGCAAGTCTCATGACCCTTCATTGCCTCAAGTAAAAAATTAGGGACCCGATATTCCAAAGCAGTTAGTTTACACACCCATAAACCACGATAAGCAGGATATTCCTGGATACCACTGCTATATGCCCCGATACTACATGGTTAGCATTGGGGTGTTCCAGAGGTGGTATCCAGGGATAACAGGTCAGCGGCGATATTCAGCCCTTGCCCAGTTATCTATCAGTGGCAAAAGTTAAAGTTAACTGGGCAGTGGTTGAATATGGTCGCTGCCTGGTTAGCTTCCACGCTGTGGTTTTAAAATCAATGGGTCTGATTTTCATTTGGGCAGTGCTATGTGCCATGTCAATGCATAATACGCCTGCTGTCCATCTAACCTGGATTTTCAGTGCTGGGGTCATATAAGGCCCTGGCATTGAAAATCCAGTTCTTGCTACACAACCCGGAAGCCGCAGGAGCTAGCCAGGTTTTTCCTCGCCAATTTTTAAGGCACAGAGGCTAAGTGGGTAGAATTGAAAATTGCTGATACCCATTTAGCCCTTTCCTCTGCCCCCGCTCTGCCCCGCAATGCCCCTAACACACCCCAATGTTAACCGCATTAGGGACTTATCCAGGATTTTCGAAAGACACTACCCATATAGATGCCTTTTGAAAATCCTGGATAAGGCATTTACATGGGTAACTAGGGCATTTACCCATGTTAGTGCCTTCAAAATTGCCGCCCAATGGATTTTAAATTCAATGACTCGAAAATATGAGATTTGTAACATTTCTCTTCCTAAGGGAGAAGTAGAAAATGTGAAAGAAACTTCCATCTAAATGGGCTAAATGAATAAAGTATTTAGGGGCAAATGCATTTTTCATTATCTATATACACGTACTTGAATATGAGATAAATTATGTGCCTCGGCTACATAAAACAACATAATTGGACCAATGAGTAACACTGAATGTGTCTTTGAGGATAGCTGTTGTGAAGATGATGCTTTTGCCCCAATATATGTATCTATTTAGCACCTTACCCTACCAGTTCCAAGCAAGTTCCAGTAGTATTTATTTCTGAGTATATTTGGAAGAAAAAAACATCATGCATCGTTTATAGGATAATTTATAGAGCACAGGATAAGGTGGGGGATTAGCAGTACCCAATGTGAGGAATATTACAAAGTTGCCCAATTGGGTGGTCCTAGAGCAGAATGGGATGGGTAAGATCCCATTCTCCCATAGGCTGTGGGTACTGGAAACATTGCCGTTTCCTTGGGGGAAAAGCAACCCTTTCACAGATTTTACTTTTAATATGTGGGAGAAATGGAAGGTGTAATTAAAATGAGGATTTCCACCTAGGTATGACAGATACTGTGTTAGCTCATGGGGGGAAATTAGGGATACCATGAGTAGATCAGTTTGTTAATGATGGGGTAGTTGGTTTTGAGGATCTAAGGGAACAATATGAGATTGATTTAAAAAGATATCTATCAAAACAATTATTACTTGAAGACTAAGGGGTATGTTTACTAAAGAGCGCTAACATCGCAGCAGCGACGTTATCACGCGATAATATAACATTATCACATGATAACATCACTTATCACAGGATAACGTCTCCGGTGGCGTTAAGGCACACAGAGGGTGGAGTAAGTCGTTCCAGAGGGCGGAGAGAAGGGGTCAAAGGTGGAGAGTAGGCGGGGAGAGGCTCCAGGCACACTAACGCTGTGAAATCAGGGTCTGAAAATTAACGCCAGTGAAAACCTTGCGTTAGAGGCACATTTGCAGGAGAGAGAAACCATTTCAGTCAGCAATGTACAGCAAAGGCAGGGAGACCAAGAAAAGTGATAGTAGTGATAATGTGCAGCAACAGCATAGTGCCCAAGTACGAAAGGGCACTACAATGAGGCTGCAAATGGGGCACAGGGGGCTGCAGGTGGGACATGCAGTGGGACCACTGGGGCAAAGGATGGACTAGGCAGATGTCTAGGTGACATATAGGAATGTAGAAATGAAAAATCAGCAAGACAGCAACTGACCAAGGGCAAACATGTCCACAAGTGTGTGTCCTACAGTGTCCCAGGGGACAGTACCCAGCAAGTACCCCAAAGGACACATAAAATTGGCAGGCGGTGCCGGGTGGAAGCGTGGATGTCTAAGCAGGCACCCATACCACATATCATGCACCATAGGCACCCGCCTACCAGCACAATGGATGGCCTGGGACTGCGCACCACCAGCACCATCGGCACAAGAGCATGTCAGCATGGTGGTGGAGGGGTGTTGCTGGTGGAAGGGGGCAGTGGCATCTGCCCACAGCAGACCAAGGCCAAGCCCTGTTTAGGTGGGTGCCATGTACTGCAACAGACAAAGTCTGTCTGATGAAAAGTCATGGTATCCCCAGGGAATGATCTGCCTCTGTGACAACAGTTTGGTGCAGTACACACAGCCAGTATATTTAGGGGCATAAAGTCACAGGTTCAAGTCCCAGCTGTGGCTCCTGCAGACCAATGTTCCCTCTAATTTTCTGTAGGCTGTGTGCGCATAAAATATCAGCTGTGTGCAGCTTTTGAAGGAAGGTTAAATTTTTGTGCGCCACATAATGACACTCAGAGTTATATACTTTAAAATTTGACTACACGTCAGAATACAGTATGTACTGTCATGAGGTAGACAGCACAGACCCTGAAATATTAAGAAATAATAGGAAAGAAGAGCTTACCTGGCAGCCACAGGTGCAGTTGCAGCATTCACAATGCAGAGAGGCAGGGAAAAGGAAAACAAACTTTCCACATGGTTTTAGTGACGCAGTAAGAATTGAGGGTTCCAATCAGGCTCACCTGGACCCAGACTCACGTTCTACGTTAGTTGAGCAGAGAGATAAAAACAGGTCGGAAATCCCACAGAGGCAGAAGTGGAAGGAGAAGGAGAGAGAAGGGAAGCTGGAGCCTGGATTAGGGCTGGAGCAGGAGTTTGATTCTGAGGAGGAAAGCAGAGACCAAAGGAAGTCTGACTGCAGTTCCAGGCAGGCTTGGAGAGAAGGTGAGAACAGAACTCCCAAGCAGTTACAGAAAGACACGTTGCCTTGGAGAACCAGGGCTGAAGAAAGGCAGGCTGATAAACCCAGGAGAGCTAAGAAAGACAGTAACAAAGTCTTCCCAGCCAGAGGGGTCCTCATACCGAGGCAAACAGCCCAGCCAACAGAAGGCAGAGGTCACATCCAGGGAAGCTCATTGAAGGCAGGAAGTGAGTTTCCTTCAGCCAAGCACAGTAACCGGTGTTCCCAAAGAAGAGCAGGCTGCAGGGCAGAGAGAAAGCCTTGGCTAGAGGCAGAGGAGTGTGAAACCATCTTCTCCACAGGAAAAGATAAGTACCCTATCTTTTGTGAAGGGAGAGAAGGGGGTCTCCGTGGGAAAAGCCAGGCTTTCAACAAATGTATCACAGTCATATTTATTAGGGACAGCATGAAACCTGAATGGTGTTTGGCCCTTCAGGACTGCAGTTGGGAAACTCTGCTCTAGGGATTGCACATGTTTATGGTGTATGTGCCCTGTAGGGTAAAATATAGGTGTTTATGGCGTGTTTATTTTTATCTGCAATAAAGGTTCCATCTTTATTACCACGGTTTAGTACTGGGTAAAATATAGTGACATGGTCTGCAGGAGCCAGAGCTGGGACTTGAACCTGTGACCTGCTGCCCCTGAATATACTGGCTGAGTGTACTGCACCAAACTGTTGTCACAGAGGCAGATCATTCCCTGGGGATACCATGACTGTTCGTCAGACAGACCTTGTCTGTTGCAGTGCACGGCACCCACCTAAACAGGGCTTGGCCTTGGTCTGCTGTGGGCAGATGCCACTGCCCATCTCCACCACCAGCACCCCTCCGCCACCATGCTGACATGCCCTTGTGCTGGTGGTGCTGGTGGTGCACAGTCCCAGGCCATCCAGTGTGCCTATGGTGCGTGATATCGGGTAGGAGTGCCTGCATAGACATCCATGCTTCCCCCTGGCACCGCCTGCCAATGTTATGTGCCCTTTGGAGTACTTGCTGGGTACTGTCCCCTGGGACACTGTGGGACACACACTTGTGGACATGTTTGCCCTTAGTTGCTGTCTTGCTGGTTTTCCGTTTCTACATTCCTATGTGTCATCTGGGCATCTGCCTAGTCCACCCTGTGCCCCAGCTTCCCCATTGCATCTCCCGCCTGCAGCCCCCTGTACCCCATTTGCAGCCTCACCATAGTGCCCTTTCGTACTTGGGCACTATGCTGTTGCTGCACATGTATCACTACTATCACTTTTCTTGGTCTCCCTGCCTTTGCTGTACATTGCTCACTGAAATGGTTTCTCTCTCCTGCAAATGTGCCTCTAATGTGGAGGTTTTCAATGGCGTTAATTTTCAGACCCTGATTTCACAGCGTTAGTGTGCCTGGAGCCTCTCCCTGCCTACTTTCCGCCCATTGACCCCTTCTGTCTGCCGTCTGGAACGACTTACTCCGCCCTCTGTGTACCTTAACGCCGACGGAGATGTTATCGTGCGGTAATGTTATATTATCGCGCGATAATGTCACTTATCGTGCAATAACGTCACCGCTACGATGTTAGCGCTCTTTAGTAAACACACCCCTTAAAGTCTCTTATGTTTTCACTCATGTCAATCTGTAAGAGCTCATCGGGTAGAAGTTAGGCAGAAACCCCAGTTTCCCCTGCCCCACCGTTTCAAAATGGTAACAGCTGTTCCTGGAACAGGCACCACTTTGTTATATGACCCTCCAACAGGGAGGTAATTTCATAAGTATTTTCCACTTGGAAAGCATGATTTACATGGGAAAAGGGCTCTTATAATATTGTGCAGGTGGGTAAAAAGCAGGTGCACAGTAAAGTTTATAAATTCCTGCAGTATTAACATGTGTTAGGCATGTGCATATTGAGGCCTATTTTATTATTTTTCTTTTATTTATAAATTTTGGAACATACAAAGATGGAATTATCAAAGAAAATACAAGAAATAAAAAATAATAATAATACACCAAGTAAAAACAAACGTGCTTTTTAGCCCATGTTACGGAGAGAGGCTCTCACCCCACCAAAGTGGAAGTATAATCTATTCCCTAGGCAGAACCACCCTAAAACTGGAAACTAAGGAAAAAAGGGAAATGAAGCAGAATGGCTTAGACCAAAAACAGGCAAATATCATTTGTCCTTCAAGAAATTTTCCACTTGAGAGGGGACAGGAAAAACATATCTAACCTCTTGGTAAACCAATAAACATTTACATGGAAAGCATAAGAATGAGGACCCCAAAATCTGAGGGTTTAGCTGACAGAACCACTTTCTTCTCATCTGTGTGGCTCAAGCCACATCAGGAAATATCATAATTTTTTGCCCACAAAATATAAAATCCTTCTTGGAAACATAAGCTTTCATGATTCTAGATTTGTCTGCCTCCATAGACAATTAATGTAGCCCTCGAGGAAATATCATTCATAGATGTTTCCAAGAACTCTGTTAAATCCATCTGATGAGAAATTGCTGCCACTTAAGCATCTACTTCCTCGGCCTGGAGCAAATGTCTAGCAGGCAGACAGTAAATATTGGATACCAAGACAGAATCAGAATCAGAATCAGAGACCAACAGCACTTATTTTAAATATTTTCTAAATAAAATAAGACGGGACAATAAACGAATCTTAGGGAAATTTAAGAAACAAATTTCTTGCCCACATAGAATTCTCCATGGCTTCTAATTGCATATGTGTTAATAAACTGTCCTTAATATTTGATGCTCCTGTGGCAACCAAAGAATCAACCTGATTGGAAATTTTTTCCAACTTCTGGAGGACAAAACCAATCCTAACCTCATGATCCTGGAACTTCTTAGCAGTGTCAGTAGAAAACTTCACTATTTGATCAATAAAGCCTCCCAGTAATGCATTAATATCCATTAAGGTAAAAGTATCAGGCTTAACATCTTTTAGGTCAACCACCTTTCCCAATGAGCAAGGACACTGACTAGGTGCAGGCATAAGGGCTTCTCCCCAAAAGGCCTGTGGTGCCCCTTTATGAGGGGAAGAGTCTAAGGGCATTAAGGAAGTAATAATTGAGAAGGCCGCCCAACAACAAATCCAACATCATATTGACACTGAAGCACCACTAGATCCATCTCAACATGGCTTCAGGGAAGCACATGGAGTTGACACAGTCCTTACAACCCTATTCAATGTTCTGGTAACAGGAATAAATAACATACAACAGGGCTTCGTCCTCATCTTCCTGGACATCTCCGCCGCTTTCGACTCTGTGAATCATGACATACTCCTACAACGTTTGAAAGATAAGGGGATCCAAGGCACAGCACTCGAGTGGTGCAAATCCTACCTATCTAACAGATGGCAACAGGTAAAAACGGGCCACGCATCCTCAGAACCTTTCCTGCAATCACAGGGAGTACCACAAGGATCGTCCTTATCGGCACTAATGTTTAATATCTACATGCAGCCGATATGTGACTTGATCAGATCCTTTAATGTACAATGTCTCGCTTACGCAGATGACATCCTCCTATATATGCCGTTCACAATTGAACATCCAGTATTCTCCCCAATAATCAACTGTTTTGAAGCTGTAGCCGAATGGTTGCTATCACAAAACCTTCGGATTAACCACAACAAAACTGACGTTCTTTTTGTCACAAGGAACCGTAAGTTCATACCTCCTCCATCACTACTCGTCAACAACATAGAGTTGAAATCAAAAGCTACCATCCGTTACCTCGGCATCACATTGGATCAGCACTTGGATATGACAACGCATGTCAAGAACATCACAAAAAATATATATTATAAGATCAAATCGCTACGTCACCTCCGCTCTCTACTTGATCCCACAGACTTCCGAACAACCTTCCAGGCATTAGTCCTCCCACACCTGGATTTTGCCAACATCATCCTCCACGGCCTCCCTCAATCAACTTTAAATCCACTCCGCCTAGCCATGAATACAGCCGCCAGAGTCCTCTCCGGCTCATCAAGATCTGAACATATAACACCCATCATGAAGGAACTGCATTGGTTACCATAACATGCCAGAATCCAGTATAAGTCTTTAGTCCTTACATTCAAGGCACTAAATAACTGCCCCCCTACGCCAATCAGCAAGCTTATCCACTGCACCCTGGAAAACAGAAAAAGGAGAACCACATCAATGAACACCTTAATTGTCCCAAAAATAATAACGAAGTGCACTAAGGCCACCTCCAACAGGGTCTTCTCCTTATTTGCACCTCTAAACTGGAATGCGCTACCTCACGAAATCCGTGCTTTCAAAAACCTAACCCTATTCAGAAAAGCATTGAAATACCACTTGTTCACAAAATGCTACCCAGAAGTCAACCCGGACATTAACAAAACTACTACCTCAATACAACCTGAAAAGGGCTAGTTGGCCAACCTTCTCTCTAGTCCTATTAGGAACCACATTGCAACATCCAAACGAGTTTTATATTACTGTATATACCATTAAGTTAATACCATTAAACAAGATATGCCATTAAGTTAATCTGTACATAGTTCCCCCGGTTGTCCTATTGTTGAAGTTCCCTGTTCAATGTAAAACTCAATGTTACTTGTATGCATTGTAGTATGTTCCTGTTCTATGTACACCGCACTGATTTTAATAGCGCGGTATAAAAGAATTGTTAAATAAATAAATAAATAAATAAATAATACTCCCTACCTACGATCCAAGCTTTTCTGCAGAAGGAGTGGGGGGGGGGGGATCTAGAAGAAGAACTCAAAGATACCCCAGAGACCTCCAGAGAAGAGGAAGCAGCTAATTCAGACTGCCCTACAATTGAGACATCTAACCCCTCTTTGATATGTTTATCCATGGGGCCAACAATCAACTTAGGTGTTAAAGACAACATAGACTGCTTATCTTTCCTCTTCCAGTAACCTTTTGGCATCTTTGAGTTAAGATACCTAATATTCCTTAGGCATCAAAGTGGCATCAAAAGGGTCACCAAAGGAACGTGCCACTTTGGTCATGCACCCCTTCTGGCATGCGTGGCCACAGACAACTATGCTGGCTTTTATAGTCCCAGGAGTCTCTCCAGTGATGTCACTCGGAGGGGGCATGGCTTCCCATGAAGTAGAGGATCTCGGCAGCTTTGATCTCTCACTCTGCACCAGAGTAGCAGCAAACAGTCCACACAGGCTGCAGCTGTGAAGGATTTTATAGTTCCAGGAGTCTCTCTAGTGATGTCACTCTGAGGGGGTGTGACTTCCCACAAATCAGAGGATCCCAACAGCTTCTCTCTTTCACTCTGCACTAGCAAACACTCCAGGGTAGGAGCAAATAGTCCACACAGGTAGGGCAGCAGAAATAACCTCTGTCCTTGAGGCCAGTTTTATAAAGTAGAGTACGCGCATACTCAGGGTTGATGTTAGACATGCAGGGGCTCAAGGCAGAAACTGTTGAGGAGGTCTAAAGCCCATCTGCAAGTTTTACCTCCTTTAGCTTGAGGAAGACTTGGGGCTCTCTATGTTTCTACTCCTTAATGCCAGCCCTGCATATACTTTACACTTTACAAAATAGGGGCCTAAGTGATGTAGCAATCTAGTTGTGGGCACTTAGATCTGCTCTAGGCCAGGTGTAAATGTCCAAGCCTGGTATTCTTTAGTAGCAGTGAGGAGCAAGAATGATGGTGCAAGTGCCTACGTTACATTTGATACATGATTTTAGAGATTATCAAATAACTTTTGCTAGTCACAATTTAACAG
The DNA here is from genome assembly GCA_033557465.1 of Ichthyophis bannanicus. Classification (NCBI taxonomy): domain Eukaryota; kingdom Metazoa; phylum Chordata; class Amphibia; order Gymnophiona; family Ichthyophiidae; genus Ichthyophis; species Ichthyophis bannanicus. Next base: position 223,226,002 of record CM066040.1, on the reverse strand, counting down.
ATATTAAGACATTGCAACCAACTGAAGTAGTGTCTACAGCTGTTTGGGTGTTATGGAGTATGTTCAACTGTGAAATAAGACTTAAAGTTTAATTTAGGATAGCCATCAAGCACACATACTACTTTTGTAATTCCTACTTCTCTTATTATGGAATATATTACTGAGCAACAGTGAGAAACCTAGCGTTACATGCAGTAAAATAATACATTCATTGAAGTGTCTGGTAGAAGGTACATTCATTTCTGAATGAAGAAAAACACAGTTTTATGATAATTTGCAAACAGATACAAATTTGCAAACAGATACAAATTTGCAATGCATGAAGACTCTAGTAATCGTGAGGGTCATACTTTCTTCTCTACCACAGGAAATGATTGGCATTACACATGACAATGGCTTGGGCGTTTGAAACACCAAGCAATTCTCATGAGAAAAGATCTATCTTGTTTTAGTTGATCAGCTTATTGGGTCTGCAGTTCAACATAATCCATTGGTATCCAAATCAAATTATCCCAACCCATTAAAGATGACCGATTTACCTGATCATGTCTGGGAAAATGTTCATGATTCAAATTACAATAGCAAATGATATTTAACAGTTGTAGGTAAATACTGTATATGCTATATACAATTTTATTGACCAGATATTCTCAGCCTCTAATACATCTGTTTTACTAACTATGGATAGCATCTCCACACCACACCTTAAAAACAAAAATCAGCAGGAGTTCATCATTCCAAATCAGTGAATTTAGGGACTTTATTAATCACATTGGTAGTTAATTTAAAAAAATGAGTTGTAAGCCCAAGGTAATGGTTTTGTTAAAATGCACTATTCAGAAGTAGTGAAACAGATTCATTTATTTATTTTCATTTCATCAAAAATAAATATGTCAATGAAACTTAATGCATTGTATAAGAGAACAGCAATACAATACAATAAAACAAATTCAACAAAATAGATCTTGGACATATAAGGCCTGATACTGAGGTGAGCAGGCTATGCGCCGTGGCGGAAGTGAATATCCGGGTTAGCCCAGATGCTCCAGCAGCCTCAGAAGCTACATGGGTAGCAGTGATTTTCATTGCTACCCGCATAGCCTCTGCATTTTAAAGATAGGTGAGATTTTTTTCTCACCTATCTTTAAAGCACAGAGGGTTCTGCGGGTACCAATGAAAATCGCTGCTACCCATGTAGCCCCTTCCTCCACCCTGGAACGCCCCTAACATGCCCCAATGCTATGCGGATAGGGATATTTGAAGGGCACTACCCATGTATGTGCCCTTTGAATATCCCGCATAAGAGCTATTCAAAGGAAGTTATCCGTGTAAGGGACTTTGAATATCGGGCCCATAATAAAAATAAAACAAACACATACATTACTTCCAAAATAGGCTAACTCCATGTATAACCCGCCACCACAAATACTGAAGCCCTCCTAATTAAAACCGCCTCCTAAGAACACTATCATAATGGCAGTCACCTTGACGTTCCTCTAGCCTGGAACAGATATCCAAGAGTCGTCTCCTGCTGCTGCAACAACTCTGTGCAGTTGCTCTGTCTCCAGGAATTTCTCTCCCCGCCTCTACTTTTCCATCCTGATCCATTTGATATCTCCAGAAGAAGCTGGGGAACTCTGCTTTCTAAGTCTCCAAGATCTGGGAGTCTATATGGGATAGTTACTGAACTCTCAGGGTGAACAAGATAAACTAACAGTTACATTCCCCAATACAGTTCAATAAAAGAGTTCATCACTGTTCTCCCCAGAAGCAGAGTCTTAACCTTCCTGGCTTCCTCCATGACCAGGGAAAACCCTCTTATAGTAGTCTAGTGGTTATATATATAAATGAGGTTGTCCCTCTTCACTGCCATGCTTCACCAACAGCTAGCTCTCCTGAGCCCCTTAAACACAATTTCCATAGTCTATGACCATTCCAAATCTCTCCAGGTAATTGACTCAGGCCTGCAGTTGCATGGTCAGTCTGCTACTTCCCACATAGCGGTCAAAGCCACTTCTACCCCTTGGCAGGCCACCACTGGTGTCAGCCATGGAGACAGCCATGGCCTCGGACATAGAATCCACCCTGGGACATGGGCCTTCTCATTCCCACATCATCTCACTAAAGTCCTCTGGAGGGTGGTCCATTTCTATGTCCTGGTTGGAGGCAGGGACTCCCTCCCATACTGCTAGTTCCATAGGGCTTATTTTTGGGGACTTCGCTAACCCTTGCTTTGGTTCCATGGGGTTTTCCTCCTTCCTCCCCTCATATCCCAGGGACTGGAAACCCTACCACCAAGTTGAGACCCTGGTGTTGGGGACAAGATTGGAAACCTGTGTGTGGTATCCTTCTCCTAAGCCGGGGCTTTGGGATTTTTCATGGTGACGGGACATATACCCAACCACATACCTCCCTCCTTCAGAAAGACCATCTGGGTCCCTTTCCCTGTTCTGGCAATGCTTCAGTGTGGTGCCCCCCCCCCCCCCCCCGAGACAAATAGCTTGCATTGATATGTTGTTTTCCTGTCCTATGCTTCACTGAAAAATCATACAACTATAAAGACAAATATCAATGTATTAACCGGCTGCATGGTAAGATATTAAGGTGAAATGGCGACCTAACATGTAGTACTTTAACGTGTCTATCGCTCATTTTACTGGCAAGCACTTTTTCTCCATAGTAGAATATTGTTTTCCAGCCTCCCTTAGTTTCCTATTTAAATACACTACAGGGTGTTCCTTCCCCTCTGAATGTTGGCTTAGAACCACTCCCAAACCCACCCCAGACTCATCCATCTGCAGAATGAACTCCTTCTGGAAGTTGATATTCTTCAGGACTGGTTCAGAGCAGAGAGCCTGTTTCAATGCTAGGAAGGCCTGCTCAGCCTCCGATCCCTACCTTATTTTATTAGTGGATTTTTCCCATAAAATATCTGTAAGTGGGGCTGCAATTCCAATGAAATAGGGATAAATTTCCGATAATACCCAACTAACCCAAAAAGGCCTTCACTTGTTTCTTATTTGTGGGGCGGGGGATCTATGTCCCTAATAGCCTGCACGTTGCTGACTGTTGGTCTAACCCAGCCATTCCCCACCTCATTCACCAGATACTGCACCTCCTGGTGTCCTAGTGCACATTTCTTAGGGTTGGCAGTGAGTCCAGCTCATCTTAAGGACACACACACTTTTCTGAGATGCTGCACATGAGCTTCCCAGGTTTCAGAGTAAATTACCACATCATCAATGTAAGCATTGGCATATCCCTGATTTAGCTTCAGAACTTTACTAATAATTCTCTGAAACATTGCAAGAAGTCCATGTAACCCAACGGTAACACTGTCCCTGCAGGGTGCTAAAACCTGTCTTTTCTCTTGAGGACTTTTCAAGGGAAATCTGCCAGTAGCCTTTCATTAGGTCAATGGTGGATATAGCCCTTTCCATCGGGTACGCATCAAACTGGGATAGAGCATTGACCTGATGAAAATCATTGCAGAACCATGTGAACCCATCCGACATGGGCACTAGATCGATGGGGCTAGACCATTCACTATTAGACTCCTCAGTTACACCCAGTTTCAGCATTTCCTCAATCTCTTTTTCCACTTCCTGTCTTTTTGCCAGAGACAACCAGTAGGACCCTCTGCCTTACTATCTTCTCTGTCTCAGTGATAATCCAGTGAGTCCCCAGATGTGTACATCCAGAAAGTGGAGAGAACACATCGAAAACTAAGATATCAGGCTATGTATCTGAGCCATTGGGTCAACATTAGGGCCAGCCAATAGACATGGTAGGCTCTCCCTTGCTCTGAGTAATATCAGGTCCTAAATCCTCATCCTCTTCTAGGGCCTTGGCCCCCAACTCTTCATGGCATACCCACAGTTTCAACATACTGGTATGCAGGATTTGAAATTATCCTATACCTTGGGACACTTCATAGTCCACTGGACCTAGTTTCCTAGGAACACAAATGGGCCTTTTTACTATGCCGCAATTTGTTACTGTAAGTAGGAATTAAAACTAGTACTTTCTCATTTGCTTTAAAGGTCCATTCCCAGGCTTTCCTATCATAATATGGTTTCTGCTTCTGCCAGGGTTGAGAAGGTCTCTAGGATGGCCTTCACTTAAGAGTATAAGAAACGTCATACTGGATCAGACCAAAGGTCCATCATGACCAGTATACTATTTCCAGCAGTGGCCAATCCAGGTCATAAGTACCTGGCAAGTTCTCAAAAGATACATAGGTTCCACAATGCTCATCCTGGGGCAAGCAGTGGATTTTCCTGGTCCTCTTTAATAATGGTTTATGGATCTTTCCTCCAGGAACTTGTCCAAACCTTGTTTAAACCCAGCTACACTAACAACTTTTACTACATCCTCAAATTTCAGAGCTTGATTACTGAGTAAAAAAATATTTTCTCTTATTAGTCTTAAAAGGGTTACATTGTAGCTCATTACATGCATTCTAGTCTTTCTACTTTTTTGATGGCATAAAGAACCAATCTATATTACCCGCTCCACTCCATTCATTAATTTATAGACCTCTATTATATCCCCCCTCAGTCATCTATTTTCCAAGTTGAAGAGCCCCAACCTTTTAAGCCACTCCTCATAGGGGTATCCTTCCATCCCCTTTACAATTTTGGAGGCTCTTCTCTGTACCTTTTCTAATTCTGCTATATCCTTTTTATGATATGGTGACCAGAATTACACACAGAATTTAAGGTATGGTTTCACCATGGAACGATACAGAGACATCATAATATCCTTGGTTTTATTTTCCATTCCTTTCCTTATGATTCATAGCATTTTATTTGCTTTCTTGGCTGCCACTGCCCAACATCTGTTCTGGACTTCAAGATAGTACTCTTAAACAATGCCCATGCTTTAATCTTTGAAGCTGCTCCTTTTACTTTTTTCTTACCTATTTTCTTCATTTTATCATAGTCATCCTTTTCAAAGTTAAAAAAGTAGTACTGTGGATTTCCTTGCTGCCCTTCATCCATTTATTAAATCAAATGCAATCATACTATGATCCATATTGCCAAGTTGCCCCAAAACCCTTATCTCTTGCAACAGATCCTGTGTTCCACTAAGATAGATACTGTATCCTATTAAATCAAATAGATACAGTATCTTATAAAATCATAAAACATACATACTAAGCAACTAAAAATTATGACTAAAATACATAAAATATTGAGAAGAATAAACATATATAACTAAAAACATATGAGAACATTTAAAAAGTGCAAGGATGACATAAAAATGCAATAAGAATATTTGAATTAAAAAGTATGCATAAAAACGATAACAATAATTCATAATAATTAACGCACCTATACAACATATGATCTCAAAAGTAAAAATATATAAATAAGATATTAATATAATCTAAAAATGAATATAAATATGAAATGAAAAGATAAAAGGAATATGAAAAATAAATAAATAAAACGGTTAATAAAGTAGATGAAGGAAGACAAATGAAATATCTTCAAAAGTTCAGCCTGTATATGGAGTAAATACTCTGAAAGGGAGATAAATAATCAATTGGCAAATGGATAGAGTTCAGAAATAAGGGAACGGTACAACAGGAGAGAAAGAAAACTATTGAGATGTGTTTGAGATGAAAAGCTCGCTCATAACATCTACACTTTTATAAGAAAAACTAAAAAATGAATGAAACTGTATACTAAATATCACCAGACAAACCATCTATGAAAAATGTTCAAAAATCAAAACCTAAAAGGGCATTACCAGATAAAAATATATGTGTATGTGTATATAAATAAATAAATACTATGGGGTATGTTTACTAAACTGCAGTAATGTCATTTGCATTAGGTTCCGCAGTAAAGGTAGAAATGCCCATATAAAGGCATGGGCATTGCATCGTTACAGCAAGCTGTAGCTGCTAACGCACGTTACAAGGTGCCTTAGACTAACAAGCGTTACAAGGTGCCTTGTAAAGCACCTTGTAAGGTGCCCAGTAAGGTGCCCAGTAAAGTGCCATGTAAGGTGCCCAGTAAGGTGCCCTATAGGGCCTCCTAGGCTAAGCGCCATATTAGGCACCCTTGGACAAGGCACTGTAGAAGGCACCCTGTGCTATGGAACCATAGGTTAAGGTGGCCTAACAAGGTTATGGTGTCCTAGGTTAGTTTGCCCTAGGGACTGCAAGGTGCCTCAGGATGACATGCATGACCTGTGCGGAACAGAGACAGATGTAGCCCTAACACTAGATAGAGCACTCAGGAAAGGCAATGAACAGGAGGGAGAGGTGGGAGCCACTGGACCTGCCATATCTGCGGGCATCCCATGTGCCTGACATTACTGATGACAAACATGGTGGGGCAGCTGTACCACAGCACAGGGTGTTGGCAATGTAAAGTACCGGAAAAACAGTTGGTGGCAGACGATGGGAATACGTGTCCCCCAGTGGAGGCGGAGGTGGCAGGATAGTTACAATGATGGGTGGACAGAGGAGTGGTGGTGTAGATCAGGCACTGGTGAGGCAAGCATGAAGAGGCGCAATGCAGGAAAGGGTAGCAGTGCATGACATGGGGTGGCAGCCTGCACTGGCAGACAGGATTCTACACAGCTGAAAGACGCAGATAGACGGACTGAGGGAATGTTGGCAATTGTGGCGAGGGTATTATGGGCTGGAAGCATAGATCTGCAAAAATATGACCTCTACAGGCATGCACACTATTTGAATAGGACAGGCATGAGTGGAGGGAACAATGAGGAACTGAACCCATGAACACTGCCAAGAATGGCATTGTATTAACCAGTAGGCTATACCTCCATGGTGTATGTCACAGCAATGTCTGGATACAGAAGGACTGCAGGCAGGTCACCGCACAAACTGTCTGCTCTGAGTGCCAGGATAGGGTAACCCCCACCTGTACCCATGATGCAATGCACATGCTGAATAGCAGTCTACAGCTGATCACCAAATGGGGTCTGCAACTCTCCGGTACCTCAGCTTAGAAAGACGAACTGACAGTGTGTGATACTGGCACAGAGTAGCTACAGACCATGGCATTGTGCAGGTTCTGTGTTCACCCTGAGGGATAGGATGGGTGCCCAGCACTAGGTCCGCAGTACATGTGGTGCTAGAGATAGGTCCTGCTGTACATCCCCATCACTACCAGTGTGTGACAGGTGTTCCTTGCAGTGCAGCCGAAGGTAATTTGGTGTCCATCTGTATCCTGCAGTCACAAGTGGCCCTGTGGGACCAGACACCAGCCAGATTGGTGTGCACCCCATGTCAGGGTCTGGCTGACATGGGCAGCTGTTATCAGGGCAGAGGGGTTCCTAGAATTGCATGAGGTGTGTGTAGCAGTGCCTTTATAGGTCATAGTGGTATACACTACATACCCCAAAGGGCCCACATCACCCTTTTTGTAGGTAAAGAACAGGTGCCCCCGCACCGGGGAAGCAACCTCCATCCTGTTTGTATGAGACAGCCCTCCAGGGTTGGTGGGCCAGAGCCATACCTATGACTGGGCCAGTGGCAGACCAGCAGCAATGCTGGGGTTAGTCCTGGAAAACCCTAACTGCCTCCCACCACTTTCTGCCAGTCACCAGCAGACAGCACAGTCAGACTGTACCTTATAGGTGTTCTGACCATTGTCACCCGTGAAGGTCCCCAGAGGCCATAAGCATGGGTTAATTCAGCGGGGCGTATTCTTTAGTAGCTGTGGAGTGTTATAAAGGCGTTGCAATGCCCCTTGGTACTTGTAGTTCCACACACTAGCAAAAGAATGTAGTTGTAGTCAAGAGGTAAGGCTTTAAGACAGGACTTTTTATTCCCCTTCCCAGGGTTGGATTCTCAGCACATTGAAACAAAGTAACACAAAGACCATGTGTCTGGTACTAAATTAAAGAAACATTTGAACCAAAAACTCTGCTTAACTTCAGCTTGGCAAAAGGGAAAAAGAAAACAGTCTCTTTCAAAAGCAAACACGTTTCTTCCTGTTTTCTTTTACAAACACTTTACAGTACTTCAACATAAAGAAGTGACACCCTCAGCCAGGGTATACGTACAGTCCATGCAACTGTCATCAATAGCTCCCTCGTATGACTCACATTGCATTTCTTCAACCCCGGAGTAAGTTTCTCTTGGACTGAAACCTCCGTTATGGTTGCAAAGATCCTCCCTATAGCTCAGGGAGTTCCCCTCCTCCTCCTGACTAGAAGGGAATGGATAGCTACCGTATTCTCTGTATTTCTCTTCAGAAGAGCCACACAATTCTTGGTAAGTGCAGGGCAATTCGTTATACTCAATTCTCCCTCTATTAGGATCAATACGCCTACCTTCCAGCACTCTCTCTTTAGCGTCTCTCAGCCGAGCAGAGCTGGGCACATATGAAAGCCTTTTACTAGGTTTTCTTTTCAGCTTCCCTCTGGTTACAAAACTCTCTTCAGGATAGGGACCCTCTCCCTCTTGGTACCTGATACTGGGCAACTTGACTTTCCTCAGCCTGGTTCCCGGACTACCTCCTTTGCTCCCTCCGTAGCAAGGTTCCCTGGGACAGTGTTCAGCTGTGCACTGCTTTCCAAAGCAGCCCCTCGAGGTTTCAACGGCTCTGTACTTCCCTGGTAGTCTTTCTCTATCAGCCACAGTTCCTGAATTCTCCGGTGCTCTCTTGCTGTCAGCAACGGTCCTTGAATTCCCTGGTGGTCTCTCTTCACTACTCCCTGGTAAGTGATTTTTAACTGCGTAGGCTCTGGTGTCTGTTTGGGCTCCACCCCTTCCCAGCTGCTCCTCATTTCCTAATGAGTTCTGAGCTAGCCTAGTGTTCGGGCGTTCCCTCACACCTCGTGCATCAGCTTGTGTACGTTGCTCATAGCAACCTTTAGCCATGTGTAGATCTGATCTGTCAGCATTAGCTCTGTTTTGCTCAGAGTTTCCTATTTCCATAGGCTCTGCCCTATCTACCCCATGACACCATGCACAGTCTAACTGCAGACAGTCCACCAGCCAGTCCATAGTGCATGCTCACAGAGGAACAATGAGCAGCAAGCAGGCATCTCAGTGATTGGGACCCCAGCACTGGGAAACACAAATATATCACTGGAGACAGATAGTGTAGAGCACTATGTGGGAACCTAGACCTGCCATGGTCACTGCTCGGTCAGAGTGAGTGCCCTCCCAGCATGCCATGCTGTGGCCACCCTGTCCATGCAGGTGCTGGTCAGGCACTACAGTGACCCAGCCATTGCCCCACACCCTGTGAAGATGCATCCTGGCCAATCTGCCCTGTCCGGGCCATACCCAAAATACCTTGCTCCTCATTATGCACCTATTCAGGCTAACGCTGGTAACAGTGGGACATTTTGGGCCCAGTGAAGGGTGGGCAGCCACAGAACAATGGATAGACATACACACACGCTCACTCCTATTGCAGCATTGTACAAAGATAGGGGTAGTTGGCAACCCTGCCCGCCACACTGGTCCTGATCACAGTGCTGACATTGCTAAACTGTTCAGGGAGTAGTAGTAGTGCTCTGGTGATAACTTCAGCTCAATGCTGGGGCCAACAGCGTGATTCTCCATGCATCTTTGGATTGTGAAGCCTGTGTGGGTGGGTGTTTGTACCCCTGTTCGCCGCTGCTTTGGGCTTTGCACATGGTGTTGTTGTATCTGCATTGTAGGGTAAAACATAGGGAGATGTTCTGCAGGAACCACAGCTGGGGCTTGAACCTGTGACCCTCTGCTTTTGCATACACTGGCTGGGTGTACTGCACCACATTGTTGCCACAGATGCACAATAGTCCCTGGGGCTACCTGTACTTTTCCTCAGCCAGACTTTGTATGTTGCACTGCACACCACATACTGATGCAGGGCATGGCCTAGGTCTACTGCAGGGAGGTGGCACTGCCCCCTCCAGCATGAGCACACCCCCCCCCTGCCAAGCTGACATGGCCATTTGCTATCGGTGCTGGTAGTGCGCAGTCCCAGGCCATCCACTGTGTAGGTATGCGCCCGTCTAGGGAGCAGATCCCGGGGTGGGGGGCATACATGGATATCCTCACATCCCCCCCATCACTGCCTACCAATATTATGTCCCTTCCACATGGGGGCGGGATGGCTGGGGAGATGTCATGTCAGTGCCCTAGCAACTATTGGCTAGGGTGAACCAGGTAGATATAGGTGGATTGTGTTTGGCCTTGGTCAGCTGCTGTCTTGCTGATTTCCGTTTTCTATGTTCCTAGGCGCCCGCCTGGTCCACCCTGTGCCCCAGTTGCCCATGCTACATGTCCCGCCTGTGGCCCCCTATGCCCCATTTGCACCATCGCCATAGTGGCCATTCATACTTTGGCACTATGGTGTGTGGTACCGAAAGCATTCCTGAGCAGACAGAAGGGGAAAAGGGCAAGCACTGCACCTTTAAAAGCCAGAGCAAGCCAGGTTTGCATGACAGCAGGAAGCTTTCAGAGAGAATGCAGCTTAGTCAGATTCATGACGTAAGAGCTGGAAGCAGCCCTAACGAGGTGCACCTGGATAGTCAGAAGGGCGTGCCTGAACAAGGAAGCCATTTTAAACCAGCTTCAGGGCTAGTCTTTCAGAGCAGCACTGAGAATCAGGACGTACAAGAAGGCAGGGAAAAGCCTTTACAAGTGTCTATTCCACTTCAGCAAGGAAGGCAGCAACTGAGGGAGTCTTGGAACCCAGCCCCAGGCAAGAAGGATTCTGGTGGGTCCATTACTGGTTACCTTGAAGCTAAACCTAAGCCGTTGTGGGAGCTTCCTGAAGACAGGGCAAAGCCATTTCCCTGTAGAGAGGAAGAGAGCTCCGAGCACAGACAAAGCAAGGTCAGCAGAAAAGGTACGTCAGGGTTACTGCCAAGCCAGAGTTTTGTGGAAGACGTTGTGAAACAGTTAAGAGCAAGTGCTAATAGGTGCCAGGGTAGCACGGCTGTGAAAGCACCTAGCAGATACTCTTTTGACAAATGGTTTAAAGCTAATGTGACAACCATAAGGAAGAGCTTACGTTCTAACCCATTTCCTGAACTAGAAGAAGTCACGGTCAGTGAGAGTGGAGTCTTCTTAGAACAGCTGCAAATAGCTATCCCAGGATTGCAGCCAAGAAGTTCTCCTAAACAGAGCCGTGAGAATGCAAGCAAGGAGATGTTTAATGACATAGCTGATATTCCTGACTCACCTGATTACTATAAGAGAGACTGTTCCATGTATAATGTAGAAAGACTGCTCCTAAGATAAACAAGCTTTGGTAAGAAGAATTACAAAGTTGTTTGGAAGTTTTGTGCTGCTGTGAAGAAACAGTTTTTCCACTTTTGTTTGAGGCTTTTCATTTGCTCCTGTTTTTCTGTTAATTCTGGAAAAGAATTATATTGCTTTGCTTATTTGCCTGAGAACCTCTGTGAGGGGAAAACCCCCCAACAATAATAATAAATTTATCTGTTCCTAAAGACCCTTGTGCCACAGCACATTTTTGTGAGAGTGAAACCAAAAACTACATATCCCAGCAATCCTTGCTGTTAGATAGTATAAAGGACACTCAGAAGCAAAACAGCGGTCACCCCTACTATAAAGCCTTCGGCCAGTAGCAGGGGAGCGTGACAGGTGTTGCTGAAAATGGAGCACTACTATCACATTTCTTGGGCTCCCTGCCTCGGCTGTACATTGCTGACACTTATATGGTTTCTCTCTCCTGCAAATGTGCATCTAAGGATTCAGCCCTTCAGTTCAGCACGTTAGTGTGAAAGGGGCCTCTCCCCACCCACTCTTCGCCCATTGACCCCTTCTTTCCACCCTCTCTCCACCTTCTGCGGTGTTTACCGCGGCTGGGGACGTTAACAATCGTTAAGTAACGTTAACGCGCGTTAATGTTACATACCGCGCGTTAACGTTACCTAGCGATCGTTAACGTTACATAACGCGTGGTATGTAACGTTACCGCAGTTTAGTAAACATATCCCTATGTATCATAAAACTGCAACATGAACTAAAAATCAATTGGAGCGTCCAAAACGAGCATGTATATGTTGTGAAACCTCTTGACGAATTGCCTACTGCAAAATGTATAACATTTCATTGGAGAAACTGTCACAATCAAGATTTATTACCATAGGGGATAATTTTTAAGAAACAATTTTTAAAAAACAATATTAAAAAACAACAAAATCCCTGATAAAAGGCTTCATGAAAAATAAAACAATTGAGTACATCTTAGAATTTCATAAAATGAATAAATAAAAATTAGTGTTTTTTAGCCCTGATACTTCATATGTGCATAATAGGTTTCTTTTAATTTGTACCAATGTGGGATTTCTTAAAAGATAATGAGTTGTGCTTCTCCGTTTTTTATAAAGGACGACGTCACGACTGCATGGAGTCGGACTCTCTCTGCAGTTGCGTTTGTGTATTTCATCCCTATGTGAGTCTTTATTTATTCTTTTTATTTATTCCTTTTATGAAATTCTAAGATGTACTCTATCCCTTTGGAACTCTGATCAAGATTGTTTTGGATTGTTCTATATTAGGTTCCATACCACACATGTGCTTTCTGATGTTTTTATTGATCCTCATATTTTGGAGCCATGTTAGAATAGTTTACATTTTTATTCTATTTTATTAGTCAATTGTTTTATTTTTCATGAAGCCTTTTATCAGGGATTTTGTTGTTTTTTAATATTGTTTTTTAAAAATTGTTTCTTAAAAATTATCCTCTATGGTAATATTATCTTGATTGTGACAGGTTTTGATTTTTGAATATTTTTCATGGATGGTTTGTCTGGTGATTTTTAGTATACAGTTTCATTCGGGGGAGAGTAAGAAGAAGAAAAAGGAAGATGAAAAAGCAGGCTGAACCAAAAAAGTGTTGCGCAATGTGGTAAACTGGACATGAGCGTTCCTGCGATTAGCAAATGTCTGGGGTCATCACTCACCCGAGCATTACGGGATGCTCCTAGCTTATGCGGACTCTATTTTAGAAGCATCACAAACCCATGAGGGATGGGTATGGCTCAATTATGACAAAAAAATGTAGGGACAAAATGGAGGAGAATAAATTACTGTCATGGGGCACACAGAATATCAACCTTTGACTGACACAAATGTCAAATAGGGCAGGTTCAGGGGTTGGGGTGGGAGAAGAGGAGGGATGCTGTCCAATGCAGGTGCTGGTCATTCCTTTTGTGCAGGGGGGACCGTACCGCTTCAGAAAGGCTTATAAGATACTGTATCTATTTGATTTAATAGGATACAGTATCTATTTGATATTATGTGTTTTCATTTTTATATTGTATCTTTTGAGGCTTCTTATCCATACCCCCTGAAGAAGGCCCAGGCCAAAACGCGTTGGAGACAATAAAGGAACACTTGAACAAACACTAGTCTATGGTACCAGCTCCTTTGTCTCTAGTCTGGTCTGCAGGTACTTTGTGCTCTAGTTTGGTCCACTAAGGAATAGGTCCAAAATAGTTTCCCCTCTTCAGTTTATGAACCAGGTGTGCCAAGAAGCAGTCATTTATTTCATCTAGCATGCCCTGCTTTGACATTGACCCAGTCGATACCAGGGTAATTTAAATCACCTATTATTAGTGTGTTGTAACTTGTGTTAGCTTCCCTGATTTCTTCCAGCATTTCATCATCCATCTGTTTATTCTGGCCAGGCAGTCAGTAATATACCCCCACTGCCATCACCTTCCCCTTTTTATATGAGATTTCTATCCATAGAAATTCTACAATGTATTTTCTTTCCTGCAAAACTTTAATCCTGTGTGACTCAATGACCTTTCTTACATAGAGAGCAACCCCTCCACAAATTTGATCTACTCTATCATTGCAATATAGTTTGTAACCAGGTATCACAATGTCTCATTGGCTGTCCTCCTTCCACGAGGTCTCTGAGATGCCAATCATATCTATCCTTTCCTTTAATGCTATATATTCTAGCTCACCTATCTTATTTTTTAGATTTCTAGCATTTGCATATAGGCATTTTGGAGGTTGTATTTTATTCATATTAATCTGGTTATCAGTTGATGGGGTAATTTGGAATCTTTCAGCTCTATACTTAAGGGCATCAGTGTTACTTTCATCTCTTGGAACCTCTCTGTTGGGATGTCATAACTTCCCTCTTTTGCTAGTATCCTTCAAGGATATATCCTTCTAAAGTATGCACTCTTGGGCAACTGTTGACTTTCCCCTATTATCTAGTTTAAAAGCTGTTCTTTCTTCCTTTTAAAGGTTAATGCCAGCAGCCTGGTTCCATCCCGGGTTTCAGAAAAGCCCCTCCCTTCCCCAGAATGTTACCCAGCTCCTAACAAATCCAAACCCCTCTTTTTTGCACCATTGTCTCATCCACGCATTGAAACTCTAGAGCTCTACCTGCCTTTTGGGTCCTGCAAGTGGAATGGGAAGCATTTCAGAGAATGCTACCCTGGAAGTTCAGGCTTTCAACTTCCTACCTAAAAGTCTAAATTTGGCCTTCGGAATCTCCCTCACACACATTCCTATGTCTAGGTGGTGCATGAGATCTTCTATGTTCGTACCATGCAGACATGTTACCAGGCAATCCTGATGTCCACCAGACACCCAGCTATCTACATGATCGAATTGCCAACTATAATGGCCAACCTAACACTTCCCTCATGGGCACATGGCACTGTAGAAATCTTCTCCATGTAAAGGGTTTTACATCTCCTGGTGGACAGATTCTAGCTACAGGATCACTTCCTGCTACACCAAGGCGATGCTTTCCTTTCACATGATCTCTCTCATCCATGACAACTGAGAAGCTGCCAGACTGGAGGTGGGACTTTAGTACTAAATCCCTGCAGGTCTCATCTATGTACCTCTCTGTCTTCCTTATGTCTGCCTAATCTGCTACCCTAGCCTCCAGAGATTTGCCTCGTTCCCTGAGGGCAAAGAGCTCCTTGCATCTAGTGCACACGTAAGACTCCTCACCAACTGGGAGAAAATTGTATGTGACAATTCAAAAGACTTGATAGCCCCTATCTCACTGTTGGACTGCTATCTGCATCTTGGTTTTAAGGTTTCCTTTAGCTATTTAAGTTGTTTAAAGTTACTAGGGATATTTGTGCTGATACAACTATACCAAATAAGTTTAAGGAACTTTGTTCACCTCAAGATAAATTAGTTTCAGGGCCTTAATTAATCTAGTCCTGGTGGTGATAACCAAATGAACCTCAAAATGAATTTGACCCCCTCTCCCACTTTAATAGGTCTAAGAGCCTATAAAGCTAAGATTTTGCCTGGAGTGGGAGGGAGGGAGGGAATTAACACTTAGTAGAGGCTGGCTTGCTACACAGGTCCCAGACCCATGCTTCTAAGGTAATATGTTAACAATTTTCTGGGTTATTCACACAGCCCTTGGTTTGGTATAGGGAGCCTTTCCAATTACCGCTTTCATTTGTCACTTGACTTTAACACCTATTTAAAACAAATTCAAAGATTTTCCCCCCTAATTGGAAGGCCTCAGGTTTACCTCAAGATCAATCAATCTATTCTTGGTGAGGATAATCAGTTGAACCTGAAAGTGTATTTGACTACCTCTTCCCCTTTAATAAGTTTAAGAGCCTATAAAGCTAAGATTATGCCTGGGGTGAGTGGAAGTCGGGGTGAGTGGGAGGGAAAGAACACTTATAAAAAGCTAGTTTGCTACACAGTGCCCTCACCTTTACTTCTAGGATAATCTCTTAACAATTTCCTGGGTGATTCACACAGCCATTGGTTTGATAGAGGGAGCCTTTCAAATTGCCTTATAATGATGCCAAATCATCATTAAATATCTTCACCTTCACCTATAGTCATTCAAGTGAATAATAAATTATCTAATTTTGCCATACAAATTAAAAGTAGATTATCATATTTTTTTCTATATTGAAAATTATTTTCAGTCTTGTATTATAAAACTCAAAAAATTTCCACTTAATTTATCTATCAATCCTCTGCTGAAATGTTGAATAGTATAGCATCCAACTCCTTGCCGCCAACTTCATAAAATATTTTATCCACCTTTTTATAATCTTGTTAATTTTAACATATGTGCTTCTCCATTTTCGTCCTGTTTTAAAATTTCTATAACTTCAATAAATATTTATTTGTCAAATATTAGCCAGACCTGAATATTCATTTGTCAACTATGAGCTGGATCTGCTTTATGTACTGGCAAGAGAATTTCAGAAGTGGGGCGACTATCTTATGAGACTTGCATGTCCCAAACGGCCATTTCACATATTCAGACATGTAGCAGAGGGCCATTAATATGTTTGGAGCATGTATTTACATGCCAGTTTTTTTGGCCTAGAAATGTTAACTGTGGTGATGATAGTGCACTTTGTTCTCCCCCCCTGGAAGCATTGTAGCTATGAAATGAACACTTTTTTCACCTTAATCGAGGTCAGGAGCAATATAGGCATGGGCACCTCAACAACCAGGGCCAGACGTGCTTATTAAATCACACTGTAACGTGCATACTCCTTGTTCTGCCCAGAGCATACCTCAACCATACTCCTATGAATATGCTCACTCTGAGGAGATCTGTATGCCCGGCTTTTAAAAATGGCTCTGGGGTCCATGATTTGCATGCCTTTGTGCACATTTTCAGATGTCCAACTCACTAACAGGGCTTTAAAAATGCCCCCCTTAGTCTCTCAACCATGGCCATGTGTCCTCCCCATGTGCTCCTTTTACCCCTTGATCATCTAATAGCCCAGTGCTTCTTTCCCTAGATTCTTGCTTTGAATGTACTTGAAATTTTTTATTGTAAGTTTTTCTCGTTTTGCCTTCCTCATCAGTGCCTTGCATTTAATTTTCCAGTGCTTATGCTGTTTCCTATTTTCTTCATATGGTTCTTTTTTCCAGTTTTTGAAAGATGATCTTTTTTTTTAGCTCTAATAGCCTCTTTCACCTCATTTTTTAAACATTATGGTAGTTGTTTGGTCTCCCTTCCATCTTTCTTATTTTAAGGAGGTTATTTTAGAAGCCTTATTCATGCTTTGGATGTCTGAAAATGGGCATAGAGATGTCTAAAGCACAGAGATATCTACAAATGCATTTTAGAATCCGGGTCTGAACAAGGTCATAGTGGAGGCATAGCTGGGGCATTCCTATGAACCTAAACATCACTGCCTGATCTCAGAAACATCCTTCACGAGTGCTTCTTTTGGCCATAAAACATCCAGAGAGTTTAGAGAAGATGACTCTCCACCATCCCCAGTACTCTACACAATTGCAATGATACAGTGGGCACAGTGGGCAATTGTAATTGTAATGAGCAGTGGGATTTGAGTTCTAGTGTTTCTGATCCTATCCCACTACTTTAAGAGGCTATTCCTGGAATACTATTCTGGTTACATCTGTATAGACGCCCCTGAAGACATCCACATTGAGCACATCCATGTTTGTGAAATGGTGCCTGAGCTTGGACATACCTGCTTTTTTTCAGTCGTTCTGTCTTGGACATCCCAGATCGCATTTGGACATCATTTGTAAAATTCCTCCTTAAATATCTTTATTGAGCACCATCAAAGCTATTACAAACATACTATTGCATATAACACCCCCCAAAAAAAGTACTTTCAAGCACAGTCCCACAGTAACTTTAATAAGATTCAGCATTTTTAATAGTATTAAATCTCCCAAAACCTCCCCCACCCCAACTTAAACCTAGTACAGACCAAACAGTCCAAAGACAATAAAAGCCCCATTCCAAAAATGGGTTGTGGGATGTGCAGTCCCGCAAGCCATCAGGGTCCGATTCTCCCACCGGCTCTCTCTGTACGTCCTGTGCATTAGAACGGGGAGAGATGGTGGGGAGTGGGAGGGGTGGAATCGGGAAGGAGTAGGGGCAGGCCAGCCCGGCAGCACGTACAGGGCCAATTCAGGTCATGGCCCTGCATGTGCTGCCAGACCCTAGGGATGTGCTGCTTATTCAATCTCAAAGGTGGAATAAGCAGCACTTTTTCCACGGTCGGGGCCGGGTGGTCCCCACCATCCAATCCCAGCCATGGCAGGCCAGCCTTGGGTCAGGCGGCAGGGAAAAGGAGGGTCGGGAACGCCAGAGTTGGGGGTGCCTGTAGGGAGGACATCTCCACAGGCGGCAGGGACACGCGGGCCATCCTCTGGCCCGATTCTGGCTACTGACGGAATGTTTTGTTCCCACAGTCTGGAATCGGGTTCAAACAGGCCCGTCTTGCTTGTGGATGGCCCAGATGTGCCCCTACTAGAATGGAGCTCTAAGTTTCCTTGCCTCAATTACCCATTTCAACAATAAAGCCCTAAAGAGACCCATTGGTTCCTTTTGGGCTCCCTGGGTAAAGAAGTCTCAAAGTAGATCATTCCCTTCCCATTTAAATAAAACCTCTATCAGACAAAAAATGCTGTTTTATGCGCATAAAAGGTCTCATAAAATTAGGTTATACGTAAACCTATGAACACTGCAAGCAATTACATAGTTATAGAGAGGAGCATGGACAGAGTTGCAATTAACACTCAAATTTTATAAAATTCTGCCACCCCCCCCCTTCCCCTTCTCCCCCTCCCCCCCTTCCTCCCCTCCCTTCCCCTTTCTCCCCCCCCTTTCCCCTTCCCCTTCCCCCCCCCCTTTTCCCTCCCCCCTCCTCCCTCCTTTCCTTGCCCCCTTGGTAGTTGTATTTTACTTTATGGCTTTCCATTGTTTACATAATAATTCCTTTATTTTATAGTTCTTCATAGTTGAATGATGCACATTCATATAAATGGTATTTTTGTTAAGTATTCATACATTCATTTGTTTTTTTGAGTCATTGTCCCTTAAACCTGCACGGGCGGGTATATGCCGGTATTTAGGCGTCCAATCACAGTATGTCCCAGTATGTTATTCAGCATTTTTATTCCGGATCCTCTTGTTTTATAGCTTTTATAATTGATCGATAGGCATCCAACATAAATTGCATTTTCATTTAGTATTTATAAATCTACTTGCCGTTCGATTCAGTGACCTTTAACCTGTACGGGCGGGAAAATGCCGATATTTGGGCATCCGTTCACAGAAGCCGCCATTACGTTATTCAGCAGTGCAGCAGCACAGAATGCTGGTTTTGGGTAGGTTTAATTTCTTGACATTCTTTATCTGAGCGACGCAATCACAAGTTTTAGTTGCAGGTTAATAGGTTTTCTGTTCAGTTAACTCTTTACACTGTATTTACGTTTTTAAAGCTCTGCTCATTTCATTTCATAATGTGAGCGCTTACTTTCGGTTAATTTTTAAAAAGTGACAAGCCTAGCAAGTAGGAGTAAATAGCACTTTTAATTTGATCTAAGCGTTATCCACACATATTTTTCTTTAATATATTGGTTAGGCAATGCCAACATAATTCATGTTCTTGTAGAAAATCTGCATGTTTGGCTAGTACCTTTAATATGGAAAAACGCTGTGTGACTGTGAAGTTTCTAGGATGCCGATCACTTTCTATTTGAAAGGTGCCGGTGCCGACATTTCACAACCAGTTCTTCACATAATATAAACTTGTTCATTTATTTATTGCTTATTTTTTAGGAATGATTTTTGCATTTTTAAGTGCCTTTTTATGATTTTTATTGGTTATTTGTTTCCTTTATGGGAAAGAAGATTTTTTCAGTTTTTTCAGTTTTTTCAATTGCAGTTAATTTCACTGCATTGTTTAACAGGTCTGCTTGTTTCATCCTACACAAGCTTTTGGTTCTTCTTTACCGTCTGCTATGTTTTTTAGATATATGGCATCAGAATAACAAGCGCACTATACGTGCCGTATAGGATAACTTTTTTGTTCATGTAAACGTTGAATATAATGATTTTCAATTCAAGAGCGTCTCCACCTTCATATACTCGATTTATGATGTTTTGATTTTGCAGTTATATCAAATATAAATTCCTTTTTATAACTTTATAATTGCATGCTTTTCTTGTTTTTTCATATGTTTTTTCATTTGTTTTTTCAAGTGTCCTTATGATGCTTATGTACGAAACAAGTTTTTATAATTGTTTATACATTTTATGTGTATCTATTTATGTAATTGATTATTTATTATTAATTGGTTATATATTTATTAATATGGATTGTTAGTTTTAGAATTGTATATATTTGTTTTATATGTATATTTATCTATTTAATTATTTATTTATTTAAATGTGCACTTATCTATTTAATTATTTATTTATTCATTGTCAGCTGTTAGTATCCTATAGGTTCAATCCAGGATAATACTCAATTTGATCACAATAAGGTATTTATTTATTTTTGGTTCCTCCTCGTCTCTCTTTCTCTTCCTTTTTAGTAGTTCAATATGGTTTTTTATCATCTATTACCTTTTTTTATAATTTCTTTATATTTTTATCCAGTAGTTGTCTTTTTTAATTAATCGTTACAGATTAATAGATTGTCCTTTAGACGCTTTAGGTAAAACTATATGATTTTAATTTTTATTATAATTTTTATTATATATTATTTATAATTTTTTTATTGATATATTACAGTGTATTTCACATTATGTTGTTTTTTTAATCTATATGTTTATTATTTAATTTTGAGGTGTGCTCTTTTAGACCCCCTGAAGAAGGCCGGTGGCCGAAACGCGTTGGGGCGCAATAAACAAGGTTTATTTTTGTCAGTCCAGGCTCCGCTTTTTTGTTCTCTTGTATTGTGTGGATCCTTAGCTCCCTTTGGTCCTGGAGTGAGGCTGTCCATGTAGTAGGGGGGTGGGGAGAAGACATAGCCTGGGTGGAGCAATGGAGATGCGTATTATGGCATGATTTCAGAATGGCACAAGCACATCTGGCCCTGGTTGATGAGGCGGCCATATTTGTGCCTGCTCCTGACCAAGAATAAGGTACAAAAAAGTGCTTGTTTCATGGCTGCAAGGCTTTTAAGGGGAAGAGCATAATACGCGTTAATATTTCCTGGGCAAAGAAACCTGCACGCAAATACAAACTACAAACATATTAAAGGCTCACTGCCGCATGTCTATGCATATAAAATGGCCAGCCAGGACATGCAAGTCTGATGACATACTTGCCCCCATTTTGAAATTTCCTTGCTGGTATGTCCATATACTTGGTCTGATGCTATGCAATTCAGGGACGTCCACATTTATGAAATGGCCTATGCCCATTTACTGTACGTGCCCAGCCTTGCAATCTGTATGGGGCCTTCCTCCATAACTGGATACTGGGATGTTCGTTTTTTAGGGTGAAGATGGAGCAATTTCAGAAGGCACTTATACATGCCTCCTTTCACTGCTACCACTTCCCCAGATTTTTGGACGTTCTGTTCTGGATATCTCAGATTCTTACTGG
Organism: Ichthyophis bannanicus; assembly: GCA_033557465.1. Classification (NCBI taxonomy): domain Eukaryota; kingdom Metazoa; phylum Chordata; class Amphibia; order Gymnophiona; family Ichthyophiidae; genus Ichthyophis; species Ichthyophis bannanicus. The sequence continues at coordinate 223,204,691 of CM066040.1, read as the reverse complement.
ATGCCTTTTCTAAAATCCCACTTCACTTCACATTGGTTTGTGCTAGTATTTTATAAAGACAAATACATGTCTGTGTCTTTACAAAGTAGGCTAAAAAAGATGCTTTCTCTACCTTCAAACCAAGACGTAATACTGTAAAATTACACTCTTAGTGGTCATCACTAAACATATAAGTCCCTTCTCCATGGATTTTCAGACGTACTATCTGGATAATGCCAACAAAAATCCATCTAACTGCTATGGCAGTTAGTGCGGGGTCAGATTTAAAGTAGAGCAAGGGTGGAACAATTAATAACATAACAACATAAGATATGTATATTGGGTCAGATCATAAGGCTATCAAGCCCAGTAGCCTGTTTCCAGGTATTGATGGCACCACTACAGAAGCTCAAGAGCAAGCAAAGCACATGCAACAGAGCTTTCTCCTTCTACACCCCATCGATCTCTACCTCCTAATCCAAGATCCATTGAATCCCTAGGAGACATCTGGAAAAAAAATAAAAAAACAACTATTCATAGATTTCTATGTGGCAGACCCCCAGCAGGATTAAACCCAATGTAATTTATAAGCCGACACCACCAGACATACCACTAATCATGACTTCACTTCTGTTTGGCCTTAGCCCATTGGCTGACCTCCAACACAGGAAGATCCATCTCAATCACAACTTACATCAATGGAATCCCCTCACTCAAAACCCCCCATTCCTACATGTATCTGCCTCATCAAAACTACCAATACACCCGGTTTTACACTACCATAACTGGTACATTGTACTTATGTTATCTTAGCCAGCAGCTGGCTCCATCTGTTACCTATAATTATCTATTTATTTATTTATTTCAACAGTTTTGTATGCCACCTTATCCTTCAATCAAAGTGGTTACCCTCTGTTATAGTTTAAGTTGAAGTTATCTGTAACTTAGTTTTGCACACAATGTTGTCTGATTGCACCTAGTTCATTGCAAACTGTTTCGACAAGTAGAAAAACTTGTTTTCATGACTTTTCTATGATAGTGTGAGAGAGAAAAAAATTTTAAGGGTGCTCATGCTTTCTGAAATCAAATCCCAGAGCAGTGATTTAAGTCTTTAAAAGTTATTTGGGGAAGCATCATCTTATCGCCACGCTCCTAAAATTATAAGCAGAGGCATAAATTCACTTTACCTTTTATTGCAAGGTCAGATATCTATCGCAGATCCTTTACGGTGCCTTGAAGACAGACTGAGATCATGCTATTTTTGCCTTGCTTGACTTGTTCTTGATTTATCGCTTCTCCAGCTATCAGAAGTAAAACACTTGCAGTATGCAGTTCACATAGGCCATGATATGCTTGCAGAAGGATAAACATCTTGCTACTGCCGAGGCTGTTGTAATACGGTACTTTGCAGTTCTAAAAAAAAAAAAAAACCACTGCCATTACTAATGAATTCTCTGTTTGAAAAAAATCACATTTGTCTGCAACGGTATATTATACACAGCCCATTATGGTAACATTCCATCAGAGTAACAAGACTGTTTAAGGGAAAGTAATGTTATATTCAATTTCTCAGCTCTTCAACCTGATTTTCCAAGAGCACTCCTGTTTTGACACTCTAAATGCAGCACCGAATAGCAATGAGAGAGACCCTTAGATGATGCACAATAAAATACAGCTCAGTAATTAAACAGGAGATAACCCAAGTAAAATTGGTTGCACAGATTCAGCATCATCTGATTTATCTGAGAGAGCGTAAGTAAAAATCTGTGGTTGATTCCCCCATTTCTCTTATGGAAGGCAGTTAGATGCAAATAACTATTTAGGCAGTGGAAATTTGGTTAGGAAAATTGTATTCACATAAAGCAGACACATGTTGAGGGTAATTTTGCGAACTCCCACGCAGTTAATGCATGTTGCCACATGTGTATTTAGGACCTATTTTATAAAGCAAAGTATGTGTGTCCTTTATAAAATTGAGGCATGTCTTTATACCCCTATCTAGTCATGGCAGTTCCGCCTGCTCTAGAACAGTAACTTACATGCATAAATTTACAGTCCACCTATAGTCTGCTCCATCTCTGCCATGTGCACACCCACACTAAAAGTCCATGCACTAGGACTTGAGCATATGTTTATAGACTAGTGACCAACCAAAGCACATGCATAAGTCCTTTAAAATAGGCACTCACATGCATAAAAATCATGTAATGTTATGCTGCTCCTTTGTAAAATCAACCCCTAAGAATGCCATTTTATAAACTCCTGTGGAGTTAGTGTGCATTGCAATGTACATATTTCATGCCAGTTTTATAAAGTAAAATATGTGTGCACTTTATTTTATAAAATATTGGCATAAGTGGTGAGATATGCATAGCAAATCTAGATGCGATTATTTACATCAGCTGGTGTAAATGCTCACATCTAGATTTGTAAAGAACATGCATAATGCATAGTACTTTATAACCTACGGGGTCTATGTTGTACTGCAAATAGCAAGGATGGACGTCCCATTGTAACATCCATCCCTGTTATTCGTCCCTCTTCCATCCCTGCCAAAAGCCTCCCCATATGAACAAGGAGTTTGGTCGGGGAGGCTTAAATGGGGGCAGGAGGGGGCATTGCGGAGGCGGAGTGAGGACAGACAGTGGGCAATCCAAGATCCCAGACGTACAGAGCTGAATCTGAAGTTGGCCCTGTATGTTCAGGGCCTTGGATCTAGACGGGGGACTTAGTCCACATCAGAGGTGGAATAAATCCCCCTGGATGTCGGGGGATGGCAGGCCTGGGCAGAGGTAGAGAGGTGAGGTGGTTCCCTGCAGTCCGACCCTGGCCATGGAAGGTCAGATCGGGGGTCAGGCTGTGGGGAAAAAAAAGATTGTGGCCGGTGGCCAGGGATCGTGGCTCCTGAATGGAGCCACAGTGCCATGGCAATAGGACACCATTGCACCGTGGCTCCATTCAGGAGCCTGACTGAGTTAGCCGAGCAGGGGTCTGTACACACAGGATGATTTGAATTGGGTTCCAGCCTGCACGTATAGGCCCAGACCCGATTCTTATCCCGCAGGGCACATCTAGCCTCAGTGAGATCAGAATCGGGTCTGCCTCTGTGCATCCTGATTCTGATCAGACACATAGGGTCCTGCATGCACTCATTGGAATGTGCCTCCATGTGCATAAATTTGGGCTCCACCTTGTGCATGCCCACATCAAAAGCACATGCCTTTGGCCTGACACACATACTTAGGGGCACCCTCTTCTCCTCCTCTGAGATACAATTGCAGCCCCCACTAACCAAACTCTCTGACTTTCCCTCCACATTGACAGACCCCCCCCCTCAAAAGGGCACCTGCCTTCCATAGACACTGAACACACTATTTTGCATCCTATTGGTCATCACTAAGGCATAGAAATGACCACCCAGTGTCACCAATGACCTTCAAGTGACATTGTCCTTCAGTTGCATCCATCTTGTTGCAAGTTGGCCATGACTTCACTGGCTGCTGGCATCCACCTATATCTTATCATGAAGAGGATGAACATACCTTCTACACAATCATCATCCCTATGCAGTACTTTCATGATTGGCCTCTATGAGTCCTGGTCTGTATCCTACTCCAACCTCACACAGTTGTGCCGAGAGCTGGTTCTTGGGTAGTGCAGCCAGTCTCAAAACACTAGTTGTACGCATGCATAGACTAATAAAGTAACATAATATAGTATCTCCAGGAACAAGTAGGAATATAGTCTTCACATATGAGTATCATCGATACCGACGGAGCCTGCGCGGGAACGCTCCCCATCATCCAATAGGAAAGCTTTTGGGAGCATCCCACAGCACCTGCGTGCTGCCTTCCTGCCTTTCCAACTCTCCTTCATCAGTTCTTCATTTTCTGTGGAGCCGAAAGGACATATCGCTGTCACCGCAGAAAATCTATTCTTACTTTTTTGTTTTTTGTGGTCGCGTCTGCCTTCATTCGACGCCTACTGGTACCACTGGTTCTCTTTTCTTTCTTTAAAAAAAAACAAAAACCCTAGCTTCTGAAATCTTTTCTTTAGGAGCCTTTCCCCTCTCGGGGTTAGGCGCCATTTTGGGCACTAGGCCCATTTTTCCTCAGACATGGAAAAACCAGCTAGTGGTTTTAAAAAATGTTTTAAATGTGGCAGTACCATATTGTTGTCTTAAATGTTTAGGTCTTGACCATTCTCCATCAGAGTGTCTCTCCTGCAGAAAGATGACCAAAAGGGGCCTGCAGAATAGAGCTGCAAAACTCGGTACCCTTTTTGCCGCTGACACGATGTCCGTTGCATCGATATCTTCCAGGCAGGGCTTCATCTTCCTCCCATGGATCTCAGGTAACTAAACCAAAGTCTTTTAAGACTGGCTGGTTCTCGAAGAGTAGATCTCCTTCCAAGCATCGAGATGCCATTGGCATTGCCCTCGAGGATAGTTCACCTCGGTCTCCAAAGCATTAACGGGGCTCCAGAATGTTCCGGAGGCTTCAACCTCTGCAGAACTACTAGTGCCATGTTCTGGGGTCGTAGCCGCTTACACCGGTACCGACACCCAGGCATTGGCAGCAGCGATCGATCAGAGATTCCTCACTCTCGAACGCAGTCTAGCGGCTCTCTTAGCAGCTTTGGCACCGCTAAGACCACTACAGACAGTTCCACAGGTATCGGTGCTGGTACCGAGTGCACTTGCCTCAGCAGGTATGCTTCTGCCCATACCGAGCCTTGAGTCTATGTCAGGTATCAAAAGGCCAGTACCGAGACACCCCGATTCCGACTTTGAGCGGTACCGGTACCGAGCACTGCACAAACAGCCAGGATCAGCTCTTACATTCTCTATATGGGAATGTACCTCAAGGAAGTTACAGGAGACTTGGAGCTTATGAGCCCTCTTCTTCCTGAGGACAAAAGAGGTGATTTTCTCACTCTGGTCAAACATGCCCAGGATGTCTCTAAATTTGTGGATCACCTGTTACAGGTGAGTAACTATGCTATATGACGGCAGATAAAGACCAACATGGTCCATCTAGTCTGTCCAGCAAGGCAGCAAGAGTAGGTGCACTTGCAACTCCGTGCAGGTCACCTCCCCCATGTTTTTGTTTAGGGGTGTACCCACCGCTCCGTGTAGATCACCCCTATTTGTTCAGATATAAGAGATAGTTATGCTTATTTTGATTTTATCCTCTTGCTATAAAGGGATCCACTATGCCATTTTGAATTCTGTCACTGTGTTTGCCCCCACCACTTCCATCGGGAGGGCATTCCAAGCATCCACCACCCTTTCAGTGAAAAAGTATTTCCTGACATTGCCTTTCAGTTTACCCCCTTGCAGCTTCATGTTATGCCCTCTAGTTTTACAGCTTCCCCGTCTTTGGAAGAAATTTGTTTGTCCATTAATACTCTTTAAGTATTTAAAGGTCTGAATCATATCTCCCCTGTCCCTTCTCTCCTCCAGAGTGTACATATTTAGGTCTTCAAGTCTCTTCTCATAAGTCTTCTGATGCAGGCTCCAAATCATTTTGGTTGACTTCCTCTGAACCGCTTCCAGCCTTTTTATATCCTTTGCAAGATGCGGCCTCCAAAACTGAACACAATATTCCAAGTGAGGCATCAACAGCGACTTGTACAGTGGCATTAGTACCTTTTCCTTTCTGCTGGTAATTCCTCTGTATGCAATCCAGCATCCTTCTGGCTTTTGCCACCGCCTTGACACACTGTTTCGCCACCTTGAGATCATCAGAAACAATCATACCGAGGTCTTTCTCCTGGTCCGTGCACATCAATCTCTCGCCCCCTATCACATACAATTCCCTTGGATTTCTTCTTCCCAAGTGCATGACACTGCACTTCTTCACATTAAATCTTAACTGCCAAGAATTAGACCATTCTTCCAGCTTTTGCAGATCTTTCCTCATGTTCTCCACGCCCTGAGGGGAGTACACTCTGTTGTAAATTTTGTTGTCATCTGCAAAAATACAGACTTTTCCATTCAGCCCTTCGGCAATATCAATTATGAATATATTGAACAGTACCGGTTCCCAAGAACGAACCCTGGGGCACATCGCTAATCACTTTCCTTTCATCCGAGTTGGTTCCGTATACCACCTCCTGCTGATGTCTGTCAGTCAACAAATTTCTGATCCAGTTCACCATCTTGGGACCTATCCCCAAGCTGATGAGTTTATTGATAAGCCTCCTATGAGGAACAGTTTCAAAGGCTTTGCTGAAATCTAGGTAGATCACATCCATCGCATGCTCTTAATCTAGTTCTCTGGTCACCCAGTCAAATAACTCAGATTTATTTGGTAAGATTGTCCTTTGGTAAAACCATGTTGCCTCAGATCATGCAACCTGTTGGTTTTGACGAAGTCCACTATTCGCTCTTTCAGGAGCGCCTCCATTACTTTTCCCGCCACAGAGGTAAGGCTTACTGGCCTGTAGTTTTGTCACTTCTTCCCTATTACCACATCTCCTGTCTCCAAGGAACTATTAAAAACAACCTTTAACACTAGAAGCCCCAAAGTGTGTCAATTGACGCAAATGCATCTTCGAAGTTGTATACCAGCGCCACTGCTAGAACCATGTCAGTCATGTACCATGACTTTGTTAGCAAGGTCAAGATGTTCAAATATGTGCATCAAAAATTAATGGCAGATGCATCACCTAGCGGGAACATGAATTTATACCTAGAAGCCCCAAAATATGTCAACTGATGCACTCAATTGTCTTGGATGCGTCAATTGACGTACTTTGGGGCTTCTAGGTATAAATTCATGTTCCTGCTAGGTGACGCATCTCAATCACTGTTTACAGTTTTACTCCCACATTACAAACAATAAACATACGATGATGTCATGTAATGATGTCACATACTGCACGTATTTAACAAATAAGTATCTTCACATTAATTCACATCTGCATTTCATGTTAAACGCAGTCATCGTGATAATGCGTCAATTGACACACTTTGGGGTTTCAAGGTAAAATGCCTTTTGGGGCTTCTAGTGTTAAAGACCCTGAAAGAACTTCTCTCAGCTCTTTCAGTATCCTGGGGTGTACCCCATCTGGTCCCATAGACTTGTCCATTTTCAGTTTTGTAAGCTGTCCTAACACATCATCTTCTGTGAATGGTGTGGTATCTATTCCATTCCCATTTGTATATTCATCAATTACAGGTGGTCCTTCTCCAGGATTTTCTCTAGTGAAAACAGAGCAGAAGTATTCATTTAGCATTTTCACTTTTTCAGTGTCACTTCCCACAAATCCGTTCCCAGCACTTTTGAGTCCTGTAATTCCACCTCTGATTTTCCTTCTCTCCCGAATATACCTGAAAAACGTTTTGTCGCACACTTCTCATCTTTAGCCTTCTTTTCTTCTGCCTTTGATTTTGCTATCCTTATTTCTTGTTTTGTATCTTTTAGTTTAATCCTGTATTCTTTTCTGTGTTCCTCTGCTTACGAGTTTCTGAATTTTGTGAAAGCTGTGGTTTTTGTCTTTATTTGTGCAGCCACATCTTTGGAGAACCAAATAGCTTTCCTTTTCCTCTTGTTTATATTTACTTTCCTTATGTATGTATCTGTTGAACCTTTTATTGCTTTCTTTAGTTTAGCCCATTCCAATTTCACTTCCCTTAACCCCTCCCACCCTACTAACTCCTCCTTCAGGTACTTGGCCGTTTTACTAAAGTCAGCATTTTTGAAGTCTAAGACTTTGATTCTACCTTGGCTTTTGTCTCAAACCACACCATGTGATGATCGCTGCTGCTCACATGGGCACCCACCTGGATATTCGACATGCTATCTCCATTGGTGAGCACTAAATCCAGCATGGAGCTCTCTCTGGTCAGTAACGCATCTTGGAAGGCATCCACAATTTTTTTATTTCTTTCCACCATTTGCAGAATGATGGCTGCAATCAACATGGCTTACTCCTACAGTGGGCTGATCTTCATCTAGCACCATCCCCAGAGCCATAAGTGTCATCAGTTTTTATCCAATGCAGATATGCATATTCTTTGTGAGGAGCACTGGCTATAGCTACTGCCAACAACTTAATGGCCATTGGTATTCCCCTGGAACAGTCATCTCTGATGTCATCAATCCAGATGAGGGTAAATGTCTGTCAAGTATAATCCTAGTGCTGGCTATAGCCGAGCAGGGTTAGCGTTAGTTGGCACTGGCCCTAAACTCACAGGGCAGGCATTGTGTATGCTAGCCTGCACCTAGCAAGCAAGCTTTACCTTTCCAGCAAGTGGGATTGCATGCTTGCCTTTGCCCAGCAGAGCAAACAGAATCACATGTTCACCCTCACACAGCAGAGCAAGTTTTGCTGATTGTCCACCTTGAGGTAGCAAGATAAGCTTTTAATCTAGCAGGACAAGCATTGTTCCATGCTAGCCTAACTGGGTTAGCCTTGCCAGTTGTCTTCCTTAGCATAATAATAAAAGACCTTACTTCAAAAGAACATTGTTGCATGCAAGCCTTGGTTTAAGCAGGCCAACTTTGTTGAATGCCCACCTTGACAAAATCAAGACAAGCCCTTAGTCTAGCAAGATAAGTGTTGCTGCATGCCAATCTAGGCCAGCTTGGCCACCACTGGAGCATGCTGGCCTTACCCTAGTATAGCCAATGATGAAATATGCATAGTCCAGTTGGCGTCTACCTAAGAGTGATAGTATTGATAAATACTGGCTCCCATCAAACAGAAGCAATAATGGTGATGAGGGCTGGCCTTTCCATGTCACAAGTAAACTTGAAGAGCACTAAATTTTATCTCTCTCCAATAGCACTGGTTAGCACTGACCCTTATCTTACCCCCCCCCCCCCCCCCCCCCAGCATCAATAATTGGTTGCCTATGCCTAGCAACAGTGTCTGTGGTAGATGAGCACTGGACCATACCGTACCCAACCTAGGCAGCCCTGGCGTGCACCCAGCGCAGATGTCACTGATGAATGTCAGAGCTTACCCAGCACAGGCATCATTGGCAGGCATTGGGCCTCACCCAGAGCCAACATTATTGACAAACTCTAGAGTTCACCCTGCATAGGCATCATTGATGACTGCTGGAGCTCACACTGCACAGGCATTATTGATGAATGCTGGAGCTCACACTGCACAGGCATCATTGAGAGGTGCTGGCAGTTATCTGGTACATCGCCCTCATGCATGGCAGTCTTCCCTAGCTTAGTCAGCCTTAATGTCCAAGGTGCCATCCTGCCAGTATATCTTGAACTTACCACAGTCCCCAAGCAATGACTTTGGAGAAACTCTCAAAGAGCTTAAATAACATTCTCAAGATTACAAGGAGTATCAGTGGTAAAACAAACCCTGTCCCCACTAGGGCAATCTAGGCAGCTGAAGCAGAATGTTTGACTTACCCCCATTGCTCCTCACACTGGACGTTGTGGTAGCAGGTCACAGCTCCCCACTGAGGAACTGTTGTTTTCTGCTGTTATTATTATTATTATTATTATTTTAGCCAGCTGAGGTCTGTTCTTGCCCTGAGAGCACAGCTCACCTCAAGATATCAGCGATGCCCTATTCCATTCATTAGTAGTGTGCCACACTCCTTAGAGATTCACATTTTTTGAACCCCATCTCTCAGGCATGAAAGGTTCAGATAAAGACACTACTTTTATGAGAGACAAGACTGAAAGAAGTAAAACCAAAATGTCCCAGCCAGTATGAAGATATATGAGCCCACCTTCCTAAGTACTGCCTTTCTCTGTACTTCCAAGCACAGGTGCTAGGAAATCTATGTACATATGTTTAGTCACCTAGAGCAGTGTTTTTCAACCTTTTTTGTGCAAAGGCACACTTTTTTCATGAAAAAAATCACGAGGCACACCACCATTAGAAAATGTTAAAAAAATTTACCTCTGTGCCTATATTGACTATATATAAAGTAATTCTCTTGAATAGGAATCAAACACACACACCAACCCCCCTCCCCTGCTGGTTCACACCAACCCCCCTCCCCTGCTGGTTCACTCACCCAACCCCCTGTCACTTACTCACCCCTCCTGCTGGGTCACTTACTCACCCCTCCTGCTGGGTCACTCACTCACTTACCCCCCCTCCCCTGCTGGTTCACTCACACCACCCCCCCCCCCTTCCACTGCTGGTTCACTCACACTCCCCCCCCCCTTGCTGGTTCACTCACACACACACACACCCCCCCTCTGCCCAAGCCGCTGCTTCTGCTTTGTACAGAGCAGCGGCTGCACTACACTTACATTGAAAAGTAAAGAGAAACTGTGTCAGGAGCCCTCCGGTCATTGCAGAGCCCGAGGAAGTGATGTCATGGGGGCGGGCTCCTCACAGGCTGTCTTTCCTTTTCAAATTAACTTTATTGCAGCTAAAGTTAATTTGAAAAGGAAAGACAGCCTGTGAGGAGCCCGCCCCCATGATATCACTTCCTCGGGCTCTGCATGATCGGAGGGCTCCTGACACAGTTTCTCTTTACTTTTCAATGTAAGTGTAGTGCAGCCGCTGCTCTGTACAAAGCAGAACCAGCGGCTGCACTGCTATAGGGAATCGCGATCGCGTTCGCGCTGCGGACTTCGGCACAAAAGCCGGTTTTTTGCTCTGGCCGCTCCCGATCTTGCGGCCAGAGCAAAAAACCGGCTTTTCAATGGCCGGTTTTACAACTGTGCCGGCAGCCGGCCTGGCCATGGAAAAACCGGCCAGGCCGGCTGAAAACCGGCCGGTTGGCAACCCTAATTTGTGAGCCGAGGCCACATGTTACGGATGAAATTGGAATTTTTCCCACGGCACACCAGACAATATCTCACGGCACACTAGTGTGCTGCGGCACAGTGGTTGAAAAACGCTGACCTAGAGGAGAACAACTTTCAGCCCATATTGGTAACCACATTGCCTCCTCTATGTCTGTATCTTTTCTGAGACACCAAAATGAGGCAAGTATCATTTGCAAAGCAATACTATATTTAAATATTTCTGCATTTATACACTGTGTGCACCATCTGAAAAGAAATCTCACTCTCTGGGCCATTCCTGGTATCTCTGAGACCCAGAGTCTTCCTCTATTAACTTCAGGAGGAAAGCTCAGAGAACATGGGAGCTGTAGTCCTGAGAGCTCTGATTAGAAATAGACACGTGGAGCTGGTTCAACACCTGGTTCCAGTTAAGATCATGGCACGCCAAATGGTCAGCCTGCTTGAATGTGAATCAGCAAGACAAATACTCAGCACTATAAAGGTAAGTTTTTTTCTTTCATATTTTGGTGATTTGTCAGACCCAACTTCACTGTCATGAAGAACCAGAATTTACCAGTTCAAGATTCACATTTGCATTGCAATGCAATATGGTATTTGTAGGCCCTGATTGTACTCATTTGAATCAGTGCTGAAGGTCCCATAATGCATTAGAATGAAATTTTCAGAAATCCAGGACTGGCTCAAAATCTCACACCTGGAACTGGGTAACTTGGCAACAATTTTATCACCACCACTATTTCCCTTTTTGTTTGAATCCTTGTATGTTCCAAGGGTCACCAGAAGTTAGCTAATCCAATCTGCTTCTCTAGTATTGTTACCCAGAGGAGTTGTGCACAGGCTGTCCCCTGCCCCTTACCAACCTCAGGATTCTGGAGCACCTCAACTCTGGAGAGCCTTCCTTCTCCTTTAAGAAAAATAAAGTTCCTGCTGGTTAACTAGACATCAATAACCAGTTGACTGCCTGCTATACACAGTTTCCTGGATATCTGGTGTTTCTTTGCCAGCATATCTAGATCTGAGCTGCTAATACATTATATTATATTGCACAGTACTCACTATTTATTTATTTAACAGATTTTATATACCGTTTTTCTGCAAGACAAAATGGTGTACATTGAACAAAAAGGGACCGTTTACATGGAATGGTTAAAACTATGTACAGGTAACTTTGGTATAGATGATACAGCGTTACATGGAACAAAAGTATCTATGACCGGCCTCCTCACTTTACCTTTGGCTAAGGCAGCATTTTTTTCAAACTTACTGTGACCATACTCCACAGGCAGGATGTTTATTGATACTTTCAGGGAATCCAGGCTCACAGTTCTGATTCCTGCCTTCCATAGGCAGGCAAGCACCTTCCCCTAGGCATCTTTTGCCTTCATATGAGCAGCTACAGATACCAGTGCTGTAGTTCATATTCCAGCCCACCCCTACCCTCATACTGGTCTGTTGGAGCCTGGTGAAGCCTCACTGAGTCCTCCTCCCCCAGTCTTTATCACAGTCCTAGGTCCAGGCAGGCAGAAACTCTTACTCAGTCTTACTGCCTCTCTGTTTTTGGTCACCAGGCTGCTGAGTCCACAAGAGATCAGGTTTTCCTTAGATCAGGGGAGCTACACAAATAGGCAGATGATACCTGCCCCTTGACAAGAATTATGTGTAGTCAGATCACTCAGGTTTTCCTTAGATCAAGGGAGCTGCCCCTAAAGGGGCCAGGAACCTGGAACCTACCCCCTGAATATCCTGGGGCTCTGAGTTCAGTGCTTCCAGCAAGCAAAACCAAGGCTGCTACTTCTTTCATTGGTTGCAGCACCAGTATCTACATCTATCTGTTGGAAACAAATACTGAGGGACCTCTGGGCTCTACTGAGCTATGTACACAGACCAAGTGATTTGCCTCTATCTCCATCTGCTGGCAGACGGAAGAGAAAACTCACTGGACTGGACTGTCCAAGTCCAATTTACCTCCTTATCCTCCTTAATCCCTATTGTTTATGTGCTCCTCCAAACCGAAATCAAATAAAGCTAGAGGCTTCTGTAGTTAAATGGTAGCATCTAAACATATAAAGCTGCAAATTATAGACTTACATGTGTAAGAGCACCGCTTACACATTTAAGTTGCCGAGTTTCCTCCACTGATTTTTTCCACATGTATGTTTGTAAAATAGTTCCTCCCACTGTACATGGATGCGTATTCACATGCCTTCCTACAGTTCCTTATCAGGGCTGGCCTTAAGGCCATTTCTTGTACAAGGCCCCACTCCCTCAATGCAGTTGCTGGCAAGGATCCCCAAGCCCTACCAGCTGAAGAAATCTGAACTGTGCTGTCATCCTGTCTCCTATGGTTTCCCTCCAGCCACTGTCACAGCAATTACAGCTCTCCAACCCTGTAGCAACAGTAAGCGGTAGACATTCAATACCCATGCTCACATCCAAGGCCCTGCTGGTCGTGCCCCTTTGATGTATACCAGCAGGGCCTTGGAGGTGTGAATGAGTTTATTTATTTTATTTATTTAGCTGTATTTATATACCGCTTTTCACCAGGTCAAAGCGGTGTAACATAGGGGGTGGGAGAATTAAATACAAGGGTAGGGCCATCACCGAGGAGGCAACATTGATGATTTTGTCATGGGACAGACTTAGGACATGGGACAGACGTTTGGTCAGACATAAGACATGGGACGGGTTGAGGTGGCTTTGAGTTAGAGGTTCATTGTGTTGAGATCAGGGGTTTGTGGGTTTTTCGGTGGGGTCTGAATTGAGGTATTCCTGAAAAAGGATGGTTTTGAGCTGCTTTCTGAAGGATAGTAGGTCGGCATTGTTTCTAAGGTAGCTCGGTAGAGAGTTCCATAAGGTTGGAGCATAGAGTTCAAAGGCTCGATTGCAGGTCCGTTGCGAGCATTTGGTTCTTTTGTGAGAGACGGTGAGGGAAACGCTGGAGGCTTGTCTAGTAGATCTGCCGTGAGCTGGACGAGCCAGTAGGGCGCAAAGCTGTGTGTCCTGTGTTTGATGGATAGCTTTGTGGGTGAGTAGGATGGCTTTGTATTTTGTCCGTGCTTCAAGGGGGAGAATGTGTAGTTCTCTCAGAATTGGGGTGATGTGGTCGGTTTTCTTTGCGCTCTGGATGATTCTCGCCGTGGTGTTCAATGCAGTTCGGAGGGGTTGGTCCGTGTTGCTGGAAGGCCATGGTAGATTATGTTGCAGTAGTCGAGATGTGGGAGTGTCATGGCTTGCATCACTGTTCGGAAGTCTTGGTGTTCCAGGAGGGGTCTGAGCCGTTGCACTGTTCTTGCCTTATGAAATATAGTTCCGGAGGTTTTGGTGATCTGTTGCTTTAAGGTGAGGGCTTGGTCAATGATAATGCCCAGGTATCTTATCTGTGGTTGTATTTTGATGCTTGTAGTTCCAATATTGAGGTGTGTGGGTGGTGTGAAGTCTGGGTCCTTTGTCACTATGAGGGCTTCAGTTTTCTTTATGTTGATGGATAGGTTGTTTGTTTGTAACCAGTCAGATACTGCGGTGAAGCATGCTGATAGGTGTATGTTTGTTGGGTTTGTGGTGGTAATGGGGGCGTAGAGCATGATATCGTCAGCATAGATGTGGAAGCTGACGTTGTGGGTGCGTATGACTGTGCAGAGGGGCTGGAGGTAAATATTGAAGAGCATAGCTGACAGTGTGGATCCTTGGGGTACTCCCTGGTGTTGCTGGAATGGGGGGGAGGTTAAGGCGCTGGTGCAGATTAGTTGTTGTCTGTTAGTTAGGTAGGATTGAAACCATTTCAGCATGGTGTCTTTGATCCCAATAGTCTGTAGTCTGTGTATGAGGATGTTGTGGGAGATGGTGTCAAAGGCTGCAGATATATCAAGGAAGATCATGGCGTATCCAGAGTGTCTTCCTTGAGTTCCTGTGAGGAGGGTATTCATCAGCGTGGTCATGAAGGTCTCAACTCCATGTAGCGGGCGGAAGCCGTGTTGTTGGGGGTCCAGTATGTTGTTAACATCCAGGTGTTCCTGAAGCTGCTGCTGGATGATTTTCTCGATTATTTTGGCTGTGAAAGGTAGACTTGCTATGGGTCTGTAGGATGCAGGGTCTAGGGGATCCAGGTTTTGCTTTTTCAAGGAAGGACGGATGATCGTGGTTTTGAGGGTGTCAGGCATGTGTCCTCTGGAGAAGGATTCACTAACAATACGGGTTAATGGTGTGCTCAGTTCGGTTTTTGATTTCTTTATCCAGTCGGTGGGGCATGGGTCCAGCGGGGAGGTGGTGGTGTGGAGGCAGGAGATCGTGGTTGAAATTTCTTCTGTTGATGTTTCTTTGAAGGTGGCCCAGTCACTGTGCAAGTTGGGGTGGAGGTTCTCTGTAGTTGTCTGTGAGGTTAGCTGCGGGTTTCGTGGTCGTTGTAGTTGTTTGTATTGGCGGGCCAGTAGTTCTGGTGGAATCTGCGGTAATTGGTCGGAGTTGTGTGGCGTTTTTGTCAGCTTTTTGATTATTCGAAAGAGCTCACGAGGTTTGTTTATGGAGGTATTGATGATTTTCATATGGTAAATTTTCTTTGCTTTGTCAGTCTCATAGTGATATGCGTTGAGTTCATATAGGTATTTTATTTTATCATTTTCGTTGTTGGTTTTGTTGAGTTTTGGAGAATAAGACCCCACTGCTGTTGCTGCCACTGCTATTGTTTCTGCTGCAAGGCTAGGGCAGGCAGTTCTGGTGTCCTTGGGTAGGAGGTAGGACAGTCAGTCACTCAGGTGCTCACGCTGGTGAGGAGTTAAAAGGAAAGTACTGCATGAGTGAGTTGGGCTAGAGTTCAAGGGGAAATGCGGGAAACCATGGCAGGGAAGGGAAGCCACAGGAGTCACTGGACATGGGAGAGATTAATAAGGAGATAGAGGAGAGATGCTAGACATGGGAGGAGGGAGGGAAGAGATGAGGAGATGGAGGGGGGTTTCTGAACACAGGGGGTGAGAGAGGACAGGAAGATTGAGGAGACCTGCTGGAGACAGGGGGTCGTAGGAAGACAGAGAGGACATGCTCAGCATATCAAAATGGAAGGGAAATGATGAATACAAGGGAAGGGGCATGAGGGACACAGCAGAAGGGACAAAGAGAGATGGAGGGAGATGGCAGACATGGGAAAAAATAGGGAGAAAGTGGGGGAATGCTGGAAATGGATGGGATAGGGAGTGAGGGGAGATGGTGAACATGGGAGAAGATACTAGATATAGTCAAGATGAGAGAAAGGGGAGAGATAGTGAAAGACTAGGCAATTAGAGGTTTGAAAAGGAGAGAGAGATGGGAAATGGAAGGGTTGGAGATAAGATTGAACAGTAGTAGATAGATTGAGGACTGGTAAGAACGAGGAGTGAAATCTGAGTCGACAGAGAGAGAAATATAAATGAAGGAAAACAGAAAGGAAAAAGATCAATGTCAGAGATAAATGTAGGGGAGGAATTGAGGAGAGAGAAGAAGTGGTAAATGGATTTGAGATGCTGGAAAGAGTTAAGAAAAAAATGGACGAAAGGAAAAATCAGAGATTGAAACCAACATGATTAGAAAGATAGTGTTTGGAATATGTTAGTTTTTTAATTTACATGCATCTTCTTTCTATGCATATTGTTCTATTTCCCAGGTGTTGTGTTGCATGCAGAATTTGGCTTCTTAGAGTGTCAGCTTAATTTTTATCTACATATTTCTATTTTAAGTTTGTGGTCACTTATTCTGTACTTGGACAGTCTAGGAATCTGTAGTAATATGGCTTGTTCAGTTTTCCCAGTAGATATGTGGATATTCTAGGGCCCACGGCAGTATTTATGGTGCTGCCCTTTTCTGAGTAGACTCCTTGCTGTGGGAGTTTGGAAAGTGACGTTATAGAATGGTAAATTTGCTCTGTAGGTCCTATGCTGTGGTTCTTTTTGGTCCTTCTGCGGCATTAACTGTAGGGTGTTGGCAGGGGCTAGTAGAATATAGATAGTCTGAAATTTGCATTTTGTATTCTTGATGCTGCAAGTCTGAAATTTAAAATATGTTTTAGTTTAGATTTAAGGGAATACCACATTTTAAGGCAGGGGTCTCAAACTCAAATTGCTTTGAGGGCCAAATGAGGACTTGTAAAGTAACCCGGGGGCCGCATAAGACACGGGGCCTCATTTGCATAAGGGACCTCATTTGCATAAATATTTGCATAATGTTGCATAATGAGTATATGGATAACGTATGACTAATCTTGTTCTATATTACTATAATCCAGTGCCAACCGCCAGGCACATTAGGAACTACTACAAACACTGCCCATTTAGAATCCATAGCAAACCCCCCGTATCATAACAGCACTACCAGGACTCACAAAGCACCAGACCCTACCTATCAAAAGGCAACACTGCAAATATTAAATCAATACATTTCAGAGAACAACAATACATGACCTACTGGGAAAAGAGAACAAGTAGCAATGTCAAATAGGAATTACATAAACAGAATACCTCCGCTCAGTTACACATGCAGAACATACACCATCACCAAACAAGGAATCACAATTTAGAAACAGGAAGACAATAATTAAATTGGGAACCCCAAAAGCCAAACTTGGAATGTACAACAACACTGTAGAAATAAAACTATAAATTAATTTCTTGTACTAAACAAAGCACAGAAATTAATGATCCACATTTCCCAGAGCTGACATATTCCAGTTAATAAATTCAAAATAAAGAGATATTTTCCTACCTTTTGTGCATTTTTTTTCAGTTGCAATTGTTCCAGCCACTTTCTTATGGTTTCTTCGTGTCTTCTGCTAACTCTCCATCGTCTGCTGTCCATTTGTCCTTTCTTCTCTCTTCTAGTTTTTTTTTTTTTCATTCTCTCTCTACATCTGCTTTAACATACTAATCTTTCTCCTTTTGCTCTTTCCTCATTCCTATTTTATCCACTCAAATATTACCCCTCCATCCTCAATCTCCACTTACTCTCCCAAAACCTGGCCAATTGTAGATTTGTCTTCCCTCCCGCACAAAATATTTTTCCCCTCTCCATTTCACTTTCCTAGCTCCATCCCATTCTAATCCTCCCCCAACATCAGCTCCCTTCTAGTTCAAGCCCCACCCAGCATCCGCTCCTTTCTAGTCCCTGCATCAGCCCATTTCCAACCCTAGCTCCCCCCCCACTCAGCCCATTTCCAGTGCTAGCTCCCTCCCCTCACAGCCCATTTCCATTCCAAGCCCCCCTCCCCATCAGCCATTTGCAGTTCAAGCCCCCCTTCCACTCAGCCCATTTCCAGTCCTAGCAACCCCCCCAGCCCATTACCAGTCCTAACCCCCCCTCCCCCCATCAGTCCAGGTACATTTTAAAAAATCCAAACTTGCTGCTGCTGCCGCCGCCACCGCAGTATCAAGCATCCCTGAGCCTCCCCTCAATAAAAGTCAACATAATCAGCCCACAGCACATTACCAGTCCTAAACCCCCCCCCAGTGGCATTACTAGTCCTAACCCCCCCCCATCAGCCCACAGCACATTACCAGTCCTAAAACCCCCCAGTGGCATTACTAGTCCTAAACACCCCCCCCAATCAGCCCACAGCACATTACCAGTCCTAAACTCCCCCAGTGGCATTACTAGTCCTAACCCCCCCCCCCCATCAGCCCACAGCACATTACCAGTCCTAACCCCCCCCCAGTGGCATTACTAGTCCTAACCCCCCCCCATCAGCCCTCAGCACATTACCAGTCCTAAACCCCCCCCGTGGCATTACTAGTCATAACCCCCCCCCACAATCAGCCCACAGCACATTACCAGTCCTAAACCCCCCCAGTAGCATTACTTGTCCTAACCCCCCCCCCATCAGCCCACAGCACATTACCAGTCCTAACCCCCCCCAGTGGCATTACTAGTCCTAACCCCCCCATCAGCCCACAGCACATTACCAGTCCTAAACCCCCCCAGTGGCATTACTAGTCCTAACCCCCCCCCCCCATCAGCCCACAGCACATTACCAGTCCTAAACCCCCCCAGTGGCATTACCATTCCTAACCCTCCCCCCCATCAACCCACAGCACATTACCAGTCCTATCCCCCCCCCAGTGGCATTACCAGTCCTAACCCCCCCCATCAACCCACAGCACATTACCAGTCCTAAACCCCCCCAGTGGCATTACCAGTCCTAACCCCCCCCAATCAACCCACAGCACATTACCAGTCCTATGCCCCCCAGTGGCATTACCAGTCCTAACACCCCCCCAGGGTCATTACCAGTCCTAACCCCCCCTCCAACAGCCGCGGCAAAATCAAATGTCCCGCGGGACTCCCCCCCCCCCCCCTGCCCGGCAGAGCCAGCCCTCCCTCCCTGCCTGCCTGCCTGCTTGCTTCCCTCCCTCAGTCCTTCTCTGCTTCGGCTTAGAACCGCGAAGGGAGAGTTCCTCCCTCGCGACTCTGCTAAGCCCGCTGAGGCTTATGGGAAATTTCCCATCTGCCCCGGCGAGCTTAACAGAGTCGCGAGGGAGAAGCTCTCCCTTCGCGGCTCTGAAAGCCGAAGAGGAGAGGGACTGAGGGAGACAGGGCTGGCTAACATCGGGGAATTCCGGGGGCTGCCTCCATACCTGCCCGCGCTGTGCACAAAATGGATCCTCGAGGGTGCGTGGTGCCTCGTGGCGTTTGGCTGGCTGCCCCCCCCCCCTCCTTCCTGTCTCTCATTGGTTGAGGGCAGGCTCGTGACTCGGGAGAAGACGACTTTAGACAGAGAGTATTTTTTAACCCCACGCGGCCGCGCCGGCAATCAGGTGAAAAGTGAAATGCGGCCCGCGGGCCGCGTGTTTGAGACCCCTGTTTTAAGGGAACATCTCAGTTTAATTTTGTTTTGTAGCCTAATAGCTTTACAATTGCTTAATTCTGGAGTTTTCCAGCTCTGGCATGGGCCAATCCAGCCTGCACACCATGAATTCACAGCTACCAGAATTATTTTCTACTATGCAGATATTTATGTAAATGACACCTAGCAAATGTGCAAATATTTATGCAAATGAGATTGCACAATGAGTCTCTGCACATGGATCTGCATTACCCCAGTGCTGTCCCTGTTTTTTATATATATTTTAGAAAAGGCTCCATGTTTGGCAGAGCCATTTTTAAATATCATCAGAATGCTGTACGTTCTGACCTAAACGTCTCACTTGCGATCTCCACATACCGTACAATCTATAACAGTGTTTCCCAGCCAGTCTGGTTTTCAGGATACCTACAATGAATATGCAGTGGATAGATTTGCATACACTACCTTCATTGCATGCAAATCCATTTCATGCATATTCAATCTGGATATCCTAAAAACGAGACTGGCTAGGGAGTATATCAGCACCGGCTTGAGAAGCAATGATCCAAAACGTGCCGTCACCTAGAAAGGATTTTGTGTTATGCGGATTCACAACAATTAGTGTATTATTTGCTTCTGGGAACTAATCTTCATGTACTGTAAGAATACCAATTTTAAGCTGTTCAGGGACTTTATCAAAAATAGACATATTGTTGATCAGAAGGGACGAGTCTACACCTAACGTGATATTGATTTGCCCCTTAGCACCGATTTCAGGAGCCTTGCTTTTAGATTTGATTCCAAGCTATCAATAGTTTCTCATATATGGTTGCATTTCCTGGTCTGCTGTTTTATGCTTATTTCATCAGATGAAATGATTTATGGACCAAAATCATCTAAGAAGTGCAGGCACTGGTTCTTACGTGTTTGGATTACTACCGGCAGGTCGCCCAAAGAAATATTCGCATTCATTGCTGTTACTGCAAAATGTCATAGCACATGTTGTTTTAGGTACTGCCAAAGGCGAGAGAATGAAAATTGTACTTAAATCTCTTCACTGGCTCCCAGTGGTTTGCTGTATACAGTTCAAAATTCTATGTTTTGTTTTTAAAGTCTTCAAAGGCTTAGAGCTGCTTATTTGTAATTGTGCCTTTCTTTTTATCAACCTGCACACACTCCTCACGCCTCTCAGTAATTTTTGCTGTAGAGCATCTTATTTTTGGAATCAGTTGTCCCTTGATACTGGGGTTTTGCAAGTCTGTCTGGATGTCCAAAAGACTGTAATCTAGGACATGAGGATTGCATTTGACTATTGCCATTGAGTTTTGATAGAGTGATTATGACTATTTTAATTATTATGGTTGTTTTATATAGTTATTTTCATTATATTAGCCAACATCTGGTGAAATTCACCAGAGAATATTTTTATGTTCCCTTTGCACTCAGCCACCACCCAACTTTAGCACCTATCTTCACACCAGTACAACTCTCATAACAATAATCACATGTGCCCTGAGACAAGTTGTCATTTTGTGCCACCCAACACACACACCAGTACTCATTGCTCCACCTCTACACTACCTTTCCCTTGTAACATGCTCCTACTCCATGCTCAATCCACAGCTTCCACTACTCTCACTCTACACTCTCCCCACCCTCTTTAACACTAATGGGCTTCTCTCTATACTTCTTTTCCATTCCCCAAACCTCTGAAACGTTCACCCCTAATCAGGTCTTGATCCTGCTCTCCAGATTTTTAGTGTTATCTGGTCTCTTCTACCAAAAGCTACCCAGCATTCCCTGTCTATTTCTTCCTCTTCCCATTCCTAGATAGCAGGAGAATCAGTAACCTGAGTTGCATTGTTATCCTAACCTTCCATCCTACCTTTTCAGATTCTCAAGTGGCATCTCTGAAGCTGGCCATGTTTGCCAGGCTATGCATCCCTGCTTTCTCATGTATCATTAGAGGAGCAGACTTGGAGGATATAAGGAAGACAGCGGGGTATATAGACGAGACCTACAGGGATGTAGTACTGAAGTCCCATCTCCAGTCTGGCAGCCTCTTCCCTGTTGCCATGAAGGAGAGAGGTCATGTGATTGGAGAATATCACCCTGGTGTTACAGGAAGTGATCCTGTAGCTAGTATCTGTCCTCCAGGCAATGTAAAACCCTCTTGCACCAAGGAGGTTTCTCCAGGGCCGTGTGCCCATGAGGGAAGGGTTAGGATGGCTGTTATAGTTGGTGATTCGATCTTTAGGCATGTAGATAGTTGGGTGGCTGGTGGACATGAGGATCACCTGGTAACATGCCTGCCTGGTGCGAAGGAATCGGACATCATGCACCACCTAGACAAGGTTTTAGATAGCGTTTGGGAGGATCCTGCTGACTTAGTACATGTTGGTACCAATGACATAGGAAAGTGTGGGAAGGAGGTTCTGGAGGCAAAATTTAGGCTTTTAGGCAGGAAGTTGAAATCCACAAAATCCAGGGTCCCATTCCATGTACAGGACCCAAAAGGCAAGTAGATTTCCAGAGTCTCAATACATGGATGAGACAATGGTGCAAGGAAGAGGGATTGGATTTGTTAGGAACTGTGCAACATTCTGGAGAAAGGAGGAGCTTTTTGAAGGGATAGGCTCCATCTTAACCGAGATGGAACCAGGCTGCTGGCATTAACCTTTAAAAAGGAGAGAGCAGATTTTAAACTAGATAATAGGGGAGAGTGGACAGTCGCCCAAGAGCACATGGATTGGAATGATGTATTCTTGAAGGATATTGCCAAAAGATTGAACTTGGGGCATATTGACAGACAGGTTCCAATAAAGACAAAAATAACCTAAATGCCCTTAAGTACAGAGCAGACAGAGTGTAAATATTCCAAATTATCCCTGTCTACCAATAACCAGATTAATATGAATAAAATACAACCTCTAAAATGCTTGTATGCAAATGCTAGAAGTCTAAAAAATAAGATGGGAGAGTGAGAATATATAGCACTAAATGAGAGGTTAGATATGATTGGTATCTCAGAGACTTGGTGGAAGGAGGACAACCAATGGGATACTGTGATACCTGGGTACAAATTATATTGCAATGATAGAGTAGATAAAATTGGTGGAGGGGTTGCACTCTATGTTGAGTCACACAAATTTAAAGTTTTGCAGGAAACAAAATACACTGTAGAATCTATATGCATAGAAATTCCATGTAAAAAGGGGAAGGAAATGGCAATGGGGGTGTATTATCAACCACTTGGACAGAATGAACATCCTAAGATACTAAGGGAGCTTGAGGAGGCTCTCAAAGTATGCTGAAAGACGTGCTAAACAGACCTTTAGAGATGGGAGTAATCGTCAAGACTGGAGAAAGGTGGATATGGGAAAATTAATGAAGGAATAATAGTGAATTATCTCCAACCCAATGGTTTTCAGGATCTGATGCAGTATGGTGTTACTAGAGGCAGTTTTACATACAATGGAGGCAGATCAAGAAATATGAATGATTTCTTTAATTAGGTGTAGAGAGTGTTTAGCTATTACTGTGACCCTACTGAATTATTACAGTGTAGTGTTTAGAAAAGCCTATCATTTTCCAGAAAAGGGGAAGTTCTTGCTGCCAGTCACAACAGGACATGGTACCTCAGATCAGAAGGCCGGGGGTTCAAGTCCCACCTGGGGACAGCAATCTCAGGCTGGAGGGACTGGGGTTTCTAGTCCTCTAGACACTCCTTGTGGCCTTGGGCAAGCCACATAACTCTCCGTTGTCTCAGGTACACATAGATTGTGGGCCCTTTGGGGACAAGGTAATGTATCCAGTACCTGTTTGTAGTGATTACATAATGTAAACCTCTTTGATTGAAGGATAAGGCGGTATAGAAAACTGGTTAAATAAATCATGCTGGGAAGAAAAATCCAAATTCATATATAAACCATTCCCAAAGACAGAACTCTGTCTGGCACATGGTGACTGTACCATGAGGAAGGAGTAAGGTGTCTACCCTAAAGGCTAGTTGTCTTTGACACACAGCCACTAGTAGCAGGAAGGGGGTACTCAGGTGATTTGCACACTGTCTTTGGTTAACCTGTTCAATATTGCACTTGGTCAAAATGGCTTTAAATAAGATCTATGAGATGGTTTCTCAAAGCATAAAAGGGTGCTTTATTATCTCAGCAACAAAATAAGCTTTATGTAATCACACTTCACCAGCTCATTTACATGCACTGAGCCTCTGTAGTAAACACTCATGTTTCTGCTCTGCAGTACTCTGGAAAACTGAGTCAAAAAGCAAAAGTGCAAAATATAACAAATTAAATGGGTTCTGCTTTCACTGAGAGTTCCACAATAAAGAAACAACAACTCTTTCCGTTCTAGAGCTCATGTCCTTCAGTTCACATTAATCACAGCATACAGTAGGTCACATACCTTTAGTGGGTACCTTTATGATGTGCATACTGACAAGAAGGCTGAGATTCGCCTCATTAATGAACTGCACCTGAGATACAGATCCGGCTCCTGGCTTGTCCATGCTACAGGTAACTCTTATCTCTTGAGACAAACAGGTAGTGTTAAGTGGAGTCCTTCTTTAAAACAGAATTCTTAACAGAGTTCAACATGCAGCTCTTGTTGCTCCTTTCATACTCTAGGTAGTTAGCATATCTAACTACGCACGAGAGAGATTTACATACCAACCCTAAATACTGAAGGAACCACACTGTGCAAGATAGAGAAGTCCTGGCCTCTGACTCTGTTGGGGCTCGAATGAGCCAGTCGTCCAAGTAAGGGAAGATGAATATCCCTAGAGTGCGGAGAAATGCTGCTACAACAGCCATGCATTTCGTGAACACCCTTGGTGCTGAGGCCAGGCCAAAAGGAAGCACCCTGTATTGGTAGTGCTTTCCCTGAAAAAGGAACCGAAGGAACCTTCTTTGAGTTGGATGGATGAGAACATGGGTGTACGCATCCTTGAGATCTAGAGAACAAAGCCAATCCTGACTCTGAAGGTATGGCAGCAGAGATCCGAGAGAAATCATTTTGAACTTCTCCTTGACAAGGAATTTGCTCAATTCTCTGAGGTCTAAGATAGGTCTGTAACCCCCTGTTTTCTTTGGGATAAGAAAATAAGGGGAATAGAACCCTCCACCTTGTTGATGAAGGGGTACATCTTCTATTGCCCCTTGGGCAAGAAGGATAGGGACCTCCTGAGCTAACAGGATGATTAGAGAGGTCGGAGAATTGAACTGCCTTACTATTGTGTGAAGGGGCATGCTTGAAAAATGAAGCTTGTACCCCTCCTTTATGATGGAGAGGTTCCAATGCTCTGCTGTTTGCCCCCATCTGGGGGCAAAATGACATAACCTTCCTGGAATGGTGGAAGGTTCTGGTCCCTCAAGAACCAGGAAGGCTAAGTTCTCTAGATGAGAGTCAAAGGCCCTGTGGAGGTTGAGCCTGCTGGGCCGGTTGAGGCCTAGCAGCCTTTGCTTTCTTCTGTTTGGGTGGTTGCTGACCTTTCTTGGTAAGCTGACCTGCAGAACGTCCCTGCTGAACATAAGCAGGGTAAAATATTTTCTTTTTAAAAAAGAATGGTTTCTTGAACAATTTCTTTCGAGCAGGATCAGCAGTTGACTTGGACAATCTGTCCAAGGTGGAATTTTCAGCATCCATTTCATTGGCTTTTTCCTGCCAATCTTTACCAAACAGGTTCTCACCATTACAAGGGATATTTCCCAATTTATCTTGTACCCAGAGTTCTAGATCAGATGCCTGCAGCCAAGCAATTCTATGTGCCCCTATGACAATAGCCGAGGTTCTGCTTATGCACTCAAAGCAGTCAAAGGCTGCACGGTTCGAAAATTTAGAGACATCTTGGGCATGTTTGACCCAAGTGAGAAAATCCTGTCTTTTATCTTCAGAAAGGAAAGGACTGAAAGCCTCTAAATTATCTGTGACCTCCTTCAGGAACATTCCCATGTAGAGACTATAGGAACTGATCCTGGCAGAAAGCATGGAAGCTTGGAAGACTCGACGTCCAAAAGCATCCAGGGTCCTGCACTCACGTCCTGGAGGATTAGAGGCATGTCTTTTTGCACTCTTAATCCTTCTCATAGATGACTCCACTATAATAGAGTGGTGAGGAAGCTAAGTCTTATGGAACCCAGGACAAGGAGGGACTCGATACATAGTATCTAGTCTTCGAGAATGAGGAGAGGGGGTAAGAGGTGTTTCCCACATCCTCAACATGAGATCATATAAAATCTCATGAATGGGCAAGGTAGCTGCCTCCTTAGGAGTTTTGGGATATTGTAGAATTTCCAACTCCTTGGCCCTTGGCTCTGTTTCAGGGGCCACAGTAAGGGACAGGCCCCGAACCACCTCCCTAATAAAATCTTGGAAGGAAATATCCTCTGGAGGAGACATCCTGCATTTAGGGAAGGAGGGTTCCTCTGGGAGAAGCATCGCTGCATCGACAGAACTGTCAGAATCCTCAGATTCTTCTGAGGACTTGAAGTATCATCTGTCTGGATGCTCTTGAAGAGCCCGATACCTGTACCGACCAAAGTCGGTACTGGGAGTAACCGGTACCGGGGTATCGGTACCGAAGGTCATCGGATGACTGGGTACCGGCAAAGCAGACACCGATGCCGATGTCGATGCTATCGGTACCGGTACCAATACTGATACTGAAGCCGGTGTCGGTACCGGTGGGACTGTCTGTCGCGGTTCCGAGGGCTTCGATGCCGCAAGGAAAGCCGCCAGACTGCGTTCCATAGCCAGAACTTTCTGGTCTATCGACGCTGCCAATGCCTGGATGTTGGTACCGGAGGAGACCGCCGGTACCCCAGAGCATGGCACCAGTAGTTCTGCCAAGGTCAAGGCCTCGAGAACATCCTGGAACCCCGATAATGCTTTGGAAGCTGAAACCTCCCGCCAGGGTAATTTTGCCGGAGCAGGATCCTTGAGGGCAACGCCAAAGGCATCTCGATGGTTAGAAGGAGATCTGCCCTTCGAGGACCGGCTGGATTTATGTTTAGTTACCTGAGATCCACGGGAGGAAGAAGAAGCCCTGGAAGACATTGATGCCACTGAAGCTGCATCAGAGGGAAATAGGGTACTGAGCTTAGCAGCTCAGTTCTGTCGACCTCTTTTAGACATCATGGCGCAGGACATACAATCTGTGATGGAGTGGTCAGGACCTAAACATTTTAGCTACCAGTCATGGGTGTCGGTGACGGAAATGGTACCTCCACACTTGATGCACTTTTTGAAACCTGAAGCAGGTTTCTCCATGGTAAGGAAAACTTTTGGGCGTAAGGCCCAAAAGGACGCGTGCACCTGAAGAAAAAGAAAAAGAAAATATATATATATTTTTTTTTACAGGAATAAGAAAGAAAAGACCGGCGGTACCGGTAGAGCGTCGAAGAAGGCAGATGCGACCACAAAAAAGAAAAAAACAAGAAAGAATTCTTCTAAGGTGACAGGAACACGACCTGCTGGCTCCGTGGAAAAAGAAGAACTGGAGAGAGGCAGTTGGGAAAGGCGGGAAGGCAGCACGCAGGCACTGTGGGATGCTCCCAAAAGCTTTCTGATTTAACGCTGGGGAGCGTTCCCACGCATGCTCTGTCGGTACCGACGATACCCATATGTGATGACTACATTCCTGCTTGTTCCTGGAGATATACAGTGCCAGGGCCATATCCAGCCACTGGCATTGAATATCTGCATTAGCTGCACAGCCCAGAAGCTAACCAGGCAGTGGCAATATTGAGCCACTGCTCAGTTAGCTCCCATGGGTAAAGATAGGCATGGGAAAAGCTGGCTTATATTTACCAATGGATCGCTAACCAGGAAGTGGCTCAATACTGCTGCTGACTGGTTAGCAATATGTACTGTCCCCAGAACACCCCTGGAATGCCCCTATGATAAGTGGTTAGCATTAGGGTGTATAGTGGCAGTATCTGGAGATATTCAGTGGTACTAACTACAGGTGTTAGTGCTGCTAAAAATCCCTCCTAGAGACATTTACATGGTTTATAGGCCTTTAAACCATGTAAATGCCTTTGAATACTGGGCCCATAGTCCTCGTTGGTTGTTGTTGTTGTTAAGTGCTGTCGAGCTGGTGTCAACTCATGGTGACCCTCTGGATAGTTGTCCTAAATTGTGTTTAGTCTTCAGTCAGGCGGCTCATTGTTGACAGACTGGCACCCATAGCTGCTGTTATTGTATCGATCCATCTCATTGCTGGCCTTCCTCTTTTGCATTGACCTTCTACGTTGCCAAGCATGATATCTTTCTCTAATAATCTCTCTCTTCGCATGATGTGTCCAGAGTATGAAATTCAAAGTCTTGTCATCTGAGTTTCTAAAGAAAGCTTAGGTTTGATCTCCTCTAGTACTAACTGGTTTGTTCTTCGGGCAGTCCATGGTATATACAGTATTTTCGCCAGCATCATAATTCAAAGACATCAATTTTATTCCTATCTTTTTCACTGTCCAGCTTTCACATCCATATGACATTATTGCTAATGCCATGGCTTGAACAAGTTGGATCTTTGTATGGAGAGAGACATCTCTGCTCTTGAGAATCTTGTCTAGGTCCTTCATAGCCATTCTGCCAAGAACAATTCATCAGATTTCTTGACTGCTTGTTACTTCTTTATTGATAGTTTATCCAAGTAGGTTAAAGTTGTCCACTTTTTCTTCTCCATCAACAATGAACTTATTGATTTTGCCAGTTGTCATGATCTTTGTCTTCTTTACATAAGGTGCAGGCCCATTTTACAACTATGTTCTTTGATTTTGAGAAGCATATGTTTCAGATCGACTTCACTTTCAGCCAGTAATGTGGTATATCAGAACATGTTGATGAGTCTTCCACCAGTCTTCATACCTCGTTTGTCTTCATACAATCCTGCTTTTCTGATGATTTGTTCTGCATATAAATTAAAGAGGTATGGGGAAAGTATGCAGCCTAGTTGTACACCTTTGCTGATTTTAAACCATTCTGTTTCTCCTTGTTCTGTTCGAACTGTTGCTTTTTGATCAATGTAAAGGTTGTGCAAAAGAACTATCAGGTGTTCTGGTATACCCATGCTTCTTTATGTGGCCCAGAGTTTCTCATGGTTTACACAGTCAAAAGCTTTGCTTGTAGTCAAAAAGCACAAATAGATTTCCTTTTGGATTTCTTTAGTCTTTTTAAAGATCCATCTCACATCTGCAATTATGTCTCGCGTTCCTTGCCCTTTCCTGAGCCCTGCTTGCACTTTAGATAGTTCTTGTTACAGGTATGGTTGTAGTCTCTGCTGAATAATCTTCAGTAGAATCTTGCTGGCATGTGGGATCAAAGCAATCATGCAATAATTTCCACAGTCAGTTGGATCACCTTTCTTTAGTATTGGTATAAACAGAGATCTTTTCCAGTCAGTTGGCCATGATATTGTCTTTCAAATTTCCTGACAGAGCTTTGTAAGTATGGTAACAGCTGCATCAGATTACTGTAATACTTCTATGGGAATGCCATCAATGCCTGGTGCTTTGCTCTTTGATAAGGCTTTCAATGCTGCTTCAACTTCTTCTTTCATCACCAGTGGTTCCGGATCATAAGGTACAGGTTGAAATGGCTGTTGGTCCACTTGATCTTTATCATATAAAAACTCTGTATATTCTTTACACCTTTTCTTGATCTTCTCAGCATCATTCAAAATAGATCCTTCAGCATTTTTTAACATTCCAATTCAAGGATGGAATTGTTTCTTTAACTCTCATAGCTTTAGGAAAGCTGATCTTGTTCTTCCTATAAAAGTTTCTGCTTCTATTTCCTTGCATGCGTCATCGTAGTACTTCTCCTTGGCTTGTCTTGCTATACATTGAAAATCTATTGAGTTCTGTGATTACCTCTCTTTCTCCTCTGGCTTTAGCTTCTCTGCATTTCTGGGCAATTTTCAGATTTTCTTCTATCATCCATTTTGGCTGTTTTTGCTTTTTTTCCTTTTGTAGAGACTTCTTGCTTTCTTCCAACACAACCTTCTTGATGCCATTCCATATCTCTTCTGGAGCTCTGTAATTTGTATCTAAAGCAGCAATCGATTTTGCAGGTAGTCTTTAAATTCCAGTGGTATATTCTCAAGGTGATATTTTGCTACATTCATGAGTGGTTTGCTCTTTTTCAACTTTAGCTTGAGTTTGCATACTAGTAGTTGGTGATCTGTAGCACCAGGTTTTGTTTTTGTTGATATTATAGAGTTTTTCCATTGTTGATTTCCACAGATGTAGTCAATTTGATTTTTGTACAATCCATTGGATGAAGTCCATGTGTACAGTTGTCGCTTGTGTTGCTGAAAGAAGGTGTTTGAGATGACTAGATTGTTGGTCTTGCAGAATTCTATTAGTCTTTCTCCAGCTTCATTTCTGTTGCCAAGTCCATATTTTCCGACCATTTTGCCTTCTTCTTTGTTGCTAATATTTGCATTCCATTCACCCATGACTATCAAGAT
The DNA here is from genome assembly GCA_033557465.1 of Ichthyophis bannanicus. NCBI lineage: Eukaryota > Metazoa > Chordata > Amphibia > Gymnophiona > Ichthyophiidae > Ichthyophis > Ichthyophis bannanicus. Next base: position 223,174,681 of record CM066040.1, on the reverse strand, counting down.
GTCCTGTTTGCATGTTCTGTGAATTTCAGTTTGTACTTGTTCACACAACTCATCAATTGTATCCACTTCTGCAGATATTGTTGGGTCATATACTTGAATTATAGTGGTGTTGATAGACGTTCCTCATAGACGAAAAAAAATTAAGCATTCCCTGACTGCATTCTATTTCATTATAGTTCTTGCAAGTTAGTTACTTTTGTTATTGCGGTTATTGTTCAGTGACTTTAAAGTTTAAGTAAACACTCTTGGTTCAGGACAGAAATTTCTGGCCTGAATTCTTATTTGAGAAGGGAAAAGGAGAGTTGAAACCATGCGGCCAGCTCTAATTTCATGCACCACGCGGTTCATGCTTGTACAGAGTCACATTGTGGTGCATGAAGAAGAGCACTTTCTTTAACAGCTGCAAACAAGGTGAGAGCAATAGGTGGCAACTTCCAATCTCCAAGGAAAGAGAGTTCCGCTGAAAGTTGGGTGGGAGGACAGTATGAAATCAAGAGTGATGCAGTGAAGGTTGATGGAAGGTGTAATAAAAGAATGCAAGAGAGAGATTGGGTGAAGACTTGAAAGGGGGTATAAAAGAGAGAGTAGTTGGGGGGAGCATGAGAGGCAGAGACTGTTGGGGACCCAGGTCATGGTGATATGTGAAGTCATATTGTGGGTGCCATCACACAGCTGACAGCATGCCAGTGATGTGCAGAGAGGTACCTTAAGGAATTGATTTACTAAACTCTTTTTGCCCATAGACAAAGAATGGGCAAAGGCCTTAGTAAATTAGTTTCTAAACAAATTACTGCTGATCTCAGATGGAGTCCCTCCTCCCTCTCAAACTTCACCTGAGTGGGGGAGGAGAAGTAAGAGGGGTCCCAGACTCTGGCTCCTAAAGTTTTGGGCTGGCTCCTACATTCAATGACAATTTTTCGAGGCCTGAGTTAAAATCATATGACCTTCTAATGCCACAGACTTGGGATGGCATAAGTATCCTCATCTGCCACAATCAGTGCATGAGGTTTCTGCCAATTGATGGCCAGACCAGATCAGTGCAGTGAGAGCATGTCACTGCCCTCTCTACCTCTGCTGAAGCCGACTCAGCCTTACCTAAAGGCAACACAATGCAAGGGTGGGCCTTTCAGCATCCAGTCACATCTGTGCTTAAGGCTTGCACCTCAGGCCCCTTCCAATGCTTACTGTCAGAGGATGCAGGACATGCAAGACGTTGAGCACTCACATATGCATCCTTAAGGCTCACTGTCACATTGTGCTGCCTTTAGGCAGGGCTGAGTCAGCTTTGGTGGAAGTAGGGTGAGCAGTGATGTCAAACGCAGCAGCAATGAAAGATAAGAGGGAAGATACTGGACACCTTGTGGGGTGGGATAGGGAACAGGAGATGTTGGACAGCTGCGGAAGTGGAAGAGTGAGAAGAAGGGATGCTGAAGAAACTGGGGTGGATAGTGTAGGAGGGAGATGCTGGACATTGAGGGGGCAGTGGGGAAGGAGACATGTTTATGGGGAGGAGGGTAGGGAAGGAGGGAAATGATGGACACTGAAGGGGGAAGGTAGGAAAAGGAAGGGGAGAATCTGGACATGGGAGGGGGCACATGGATGAAGTTTCATCTAGGGTGCTGAATATTCTTGGGCTAGTTCTGCCTGGATGGAATCAGTGTTGAACATAAATACATGCATATGTGCCAATTCTTACTGGCACATACATACACAAACTTACTTTTACTTTGGAGCAGGAGAAAACACGTTTTATGCATAGCATTTTATCCATAGAAACACATGTGGCCTCTAGGAAATAGGCTCAACATATATGCCCGTGTGCTTTGACTACCTAGGAATTCTTAACATTACCCTCCATATGTATAAGTGCATTCAATCTTGTGTGAACTTGGATGTTATTATTATAAGAAAATCTGTCAGCAATCTGACTTTGCAATTGATTCTTTTGACCGCTGCCCACATTTAAGAACTCTGGATACAAGAAAGTAAGCCAAATTTCCCTTATCTTGGATCCAAGCCAAATGTTCTCTAACTCTGCCTCATCATATTTTAAAAAGGTAGTTGTGCATTCATTCTGTTGTGAACTTCTACAAAAGATTGTTTGAGTGCTTTAATAATGAACACAGATATTGTTCATTTGAGCTCCAGAAATTACTGTAAACAGGACAGGTCAAGCAAAAATAAAAAATTTCTAGGACAACATTTAACTGCCGTAGTCTGGCTGCTGCATACAATTAATAGCAAATATTCAGCACCGTCATCCAGATAGTGGCTGGAGCTGAATATCCAAATACTGCAGTGACTGGCACCACTATCAGGACAAGAAAAAGGCTGTTGCTCTACAAACTTTGTAGAGATAGCGGGCTGGACATCGCTAGGGTTGGCCCATCCACTGGGTGGTCTAGGCGGTTGCCTAGGGTGACAGACTTCTGTGGGAGGCAGGCCATGTGATTCAGCACATGTGGCCTGCTGCTTCTGACCCCCCTATGACAGGAAGTTGTGTCAGAGGGGGATCAGATGTGGCAAGCCATCTGTGCCGAAGCACATGACCTGCCGCAGGCTGCTGCCACCACTGCACCAAGCCAAACCATGCCACCAACCCCACTGATGGAATCGGCAGCAGCGTAAGAGGGGTGGCAGCATGGCCAGGGCTTCTACTTGAGGTGGCAGAAACCCTTTGGCCGGTCCTGGATATCGCTGCTATCTGGATAACCTTTATCTCTGCCCACGGACCACCCTGGCACTATTCTGATAGTGCTGAGATGGTCAGAGAAAATATTCAGCAGCACAATCCAGATAGTGCTGGTCAATATTCCTCTAACTTGGCACTTATCCAGTCAGCAGGTGCTGCTAAATGGAAGGTGCCTTTGACTATCAGTCCTTTCGTTTTCAGAAATGTAAAATTTTATACAATATTTATTTATTTTATTTTCATAATTTTTAAACCACCTTTTCCAGAGATCAAGTGTGGTTTACAAAGAACAGAACAAAACAAAGCAACTTACAGAGAACATGGGTGTAACATAGGGTTCGAAAGCAATAACAGAGATCAATGATTGTAAACATTGAGTATGCTTACGATCTGATCATGAACTATTTTCAATATACATATAATTTTAATATACATATTTACATGGGTGATTCAAATCAGTACTGATTATATTGTTGATGTAGAAGACCCTTGTTAGATAATCATGGGAGACTGAGAAATCAGGTAGGGAAGACTTTGACTGGTTCTAGTGGATTCCCAACATATTCAGTAAACAGGTGTGTTTTAATTTCTTTGTGGAATGTAGAGAGGTTGTTGATGGCTCTTAATCTTTCCAGGATGGAATTCCAGAGTATAGGTGCAAAGTAAGTAAAAGCTCTGTTACTGGTAGAATGGGTAGCTTTATGAAAGTCATTGGGGATTATTAAGGTGTTCTGGGTGCATCCTATTCTTATTCATTGATTGGCGGGTATGTTAATCAGAGATGTAAGGTATGACTGTAACGCACTGAACCAGGGACTCCCAAAACAAACCATAATGCCAATACCTCACTAACTGACCAATTACATTGGCTCCCAATGCATTTCCGCATCAGTTTCAAGACAATGTTAAACAGCTTTAAAAGCATCCACCACTCATCGGCCGACATCCTACAAGACCTCATACTAAAAGAAACAAGCACCCGACCCAGGAGAAACACCAACAAGCATATGATCATTATGCCCCATGAATACCAAAAATCCAAACAATCTACATCCGGAAGAGCACTTTCACTTTATGCCCTATCAATATGGAACTCGCTTCCAGATGACGAGCGAGCGATAACAGACATCAAAGACTTCTGGAAGAAGCTGAAAACTCTACTTTAAACAAACCACCTGGGATACATTACTTAGCCTCCTAACTGAAGAAAAGCTCCGAACCACCTCAGACAACTGCAGGCCACGGAATGACAACTCCTCTTCAATGCCATAGACTTAAGTTGTGCATAGGCTTTGCCCTATATCTTACATTGTACATAAGTTAACTTGTTATTCTGTTTACCCTTCCCCTTTCCTTCTGCTTAGCGTTCTTTGTACACAGTTATGTTATAATGTAAACTGCTTTGATTGAAGGATAAGATGGTATAAAAAACCCATCTTAATAAATAAAAATAAATAAATAAAATGACGGAGCTATCTTCCTAAAAAGCTTAAATGCGGTCATCAGTGATTTGTATTTAATCCAACTTAGAATTAGCAGCCAGTGCAGACTGTAAAGCATGGATGTGATGTAATCTGTGCTATGGGTCTTCCAAGTGATATGAGCAGCTACATTCTGGGCCATTTGTAAGTGGTTTAATGCCTGCTTGGGGAGGCCCTGTAGTATGTTGTTACAAAAATCAAAGTGTGAAATGATCACTGCCTGGAGCACAGTCATAGTTTGAGAACAGTGGTTTTAGCAGCTGAATCACCCTAACCTTATAATAAATGGTAGTGGTTATTAGTTTTATGTGTGTGGCCATGGTGAGATTCTGATCTATGGTAATGCTGAGATATTTGACTTCACTCTTTACTATTAGATCAGCTTCTCGTTGGCGAAGACTCGGAGGTGGGGTAAAGGCCTAGTTAGATACACTAGTTCAGTTTTGTTGAAGTTAATCTTTAGATTATGTGAGTTAAGCCACTCTGATGCTTCACTGAAACAGGATTCAATCTGTTTCTTACAATATAGAGGAACATTTTTCACAAAATGCATCTTATTGCAGTATTGCATTGGCATGCAAAGACTGACAAGATGTTAAAAAAGTTCGAACAGAAGAGGAATCCATGCAAAGCATTCACAATGCTCTATGATTTTATTGTAAAAAAGTAAGGAAATCCATTCCCTCATTACACAGATAATTTGGGAAAGAATGGACTGTTGTAAAAGGCACATTTGACTTTCCTCTAAAAAAGCTTTAAACGTCTCACAAAGTCAATTTCTGAATGTCTATAATTGCTTTGCTCTATCATTGCCACATAAGCTTTTGTTGAAGTCTGTTCGACAGATAGTATCTTGGATGAGATGAATAGCAGTTAATATGAGGCAACCTTTTAAAACCTATATTTTTCATGCATATGGATTTCGTAAGACCACATTATAATGTCTCCTTGTACTTTAATAGTGGTACCTACTTGTCTCCCTACACTAGTGGGTATTGTGCACCATAGCACAGAAAAAAACATGCAGCCTCCATACTAAGGCACAAGGAATTGAAAGAGAAATTGTTCTTGTAATTGCAAATAATCAATCTAATTCGTCTTATTTACTTATGCAAAAATTTATTTTCATTATAGGGGTTTTTTCAGCTTAAGTTCAATTGATCTGTTATACAGTATGACTGAGAAATCAACATTTTAACCCTGTAGTACTCTGAGAAACTGTTATACTCAAAACAGAGCAATAAAAATGTAATATGAACTTGTAGCAGTGAAAGAAGTGACAGTATTTGCTCAAAAAGTATTGGTCCGTAATGCCATACTTCCATTAGTTACACCTGTGGCTTACCTTTCCAGTGCATTTTATGCAGAGCGAAGATTACTTTATTACAAAATGGGTCATGTGGAGGGTGATTTTATACAGGTATTTCTATGTGTATAGGCTAGTATGCACATATAAAATTTCCCTTATAAAAACTGACCCATGAATACAAGTGTGTACAATGACAAGAACATGTGCACTTGTATGTGACTTTGGTGTAAGCGTGTTTGGGAGGGGGTTTTGGGCACACCATGGGTGGAATCACGATTTAAGAATAATACTCACAATCGAGCAGAATGTATGTGCAGACATTTACACTTACTCACGAACTAGTGTAAAATGTTCAACGGTTCCTTTTACCTATATTTTTAGCAGAGTTTGTGCTAGTATTTTGTAAAGACGCATGGGGCCCTTTGACTATTTGTATTTATTAGCATTTAGCACATACCTTTCTAGTAGTAGTGCAAGGTAAGTTACATTCAGGTACAGTAGGTATTTCCCTGCCCCTGGAGGACTTCTAATCTGTTTGTACCTGAGGCAACAGAGGATTAAATAACTTGCCACAAGGAATATCAGTGGGATTTGAACCCTGGTCTTTCTGGTTCTAGGCTACTCCTCTACTTTGCTAACAAGTGGTACATGTATATCTACCAAAAACTTCCAAATTCCAGCAGGTATCTGAATAAGAAGCACGGGCAACAAAACAAAACAAAACAAAAAATTTCAAAAAACAGGTCCTCATTACCAGGCCTTTCAAGAGACTGAATCAGTGCTTACAATTCTAAGGGTTCAGAAAACACATACTCTCTGCCCATATATTTAACTAGTACAAATGAATCTGATCATAAAAACTATTGAGGAAGGTACACATAACAACATTTATATATATATTGGAAAGTTCGTTATGCAAGGACAAAGAGCAAACCCCTTCAAAAAACGAACCACTCCATTTTAATCTCAAAGTAAAAATTGTGCAAAATAAACTAGTGAAAAACTTTCAAAAGGTACCACAAAGCCAAAATGCTAAGAAATAATGAAATATAAATTGAATTCTTAAACTTAGCTGGCAGCTGGAACCCAAATGACAAAAGAGGCAGATGGAAATTGAAAGTCGCCAGGTCAGAGAATAACGAGTGAACCTAAGCAGCTCAAAAGAGAGCAGGGGAACTTTCCACCCAAAAGGGCTACGAAACAATGCCGCGTTTTGGATCCATAGATCCTTTGTCAAGGAGTAAGAAAACTCTCCATAGGATGGAATGTCCATAATATAGCATGTAATAACACAGGTACACTACCAAAAAACTGCCTCCAGTTTTGCAACTGATTCCTATAGATTTTGGGGTGCTGAATCCAGGAAAAATAGCCAAAATGTTCCATCACGTCACGTTTTCTTGCAAAATTAGATTTCTTACCCATATAAGGAATGTTCACATAATTTCTTTTTAGCCGACTGCAGTTTATTTTCTTGGCCCAAAATAGAGGTTGTAATGGTTAACTAACTAGAAACACTCCCTCATGATATTTTAGAGTGTTTTGTATTCATTTTATACATTAACAGGACAATTGGGAGGCGGGGGGCTAAATCCAGTACTCGCGCTGGCGCATGTTCTTTCCTGTTCGCCTCGCCTCGTTCGCTCGCTCAAACACGGTGGTTGCGACATGAACTTTCCTGTCAAATTTCAGTTTCTTGCAAGTTCATTATTACCTTTTGTTTGCTCAGTCGTAATCCAGCTTTATTCCGAAGTGGTTCACTACAGTTGTAGTTTGCAGTGCTGTGTATTTGTGATGGCTCACAGAGCCAGAGGTTGCGTCAACTCTCCGGACAGTTTTTGTTTTATTTGTGGGGAATATACCGTGAAAAAGCGGCAGAGGAACATTTCTGCATTTATTAGAAAAGTATATTTCGCCTATTTCGGTTTGAAGTTAGGCGATCAAGACAAACCGTGGGCTCCTCACAAAGTGTGCAAGACATGTGAGGAAGATCTACGCTTATAGATGAAAGGCAAAAAACAAGCATTTCGTTTCGGAATACCTATGATGTGGCGTGAACAAAGAGACCACAGCAGTGACTGCTATTTTTGCTCTTGCATTGTGAAGGGATACAACTTAAAAAATAAGAACGTAATAAGTTACCCCAACCTTCCCTCAGCAATTAGGCCTATGCCTCATAGCAACGAAGTACCTGTGCCTGAACCACCAAAATCTTTGGATCATATTTGTGTGGACGGTTCTGATCATGATGAGACTCATCAGATGGCTTTTCCCGATGAGTCCAGTACTTCCGAGTTTGAAACTGAACCAGATCCGAAACCTGAACTTTTCTCTCAAGCTGAATTGAATGATTTAGTCCGGGATTTAGGACTCCCAAAATATGCTGCCCAACTGCTAGGTTCTCGGCTTAAACAGAAAAATCTATTGTCACCAGGAACAACTTTTTATTGGTACCGCAACCGCGAGACACAATTTTTGAAGTATTTCAGCAAAGAGGAAGATTTGGTATTTTGCAACGATATATACGGAGTGATGGAAAAGTTTAAACTCAAGTATGATCCTGCTGAATGGCGGCTGTTCATTGATTCGTCAAAAGACAGCATAAAAGGTGTTCTTCTTCATAATGGCAACACATTCGCTTCAGTTCCTATTGCTCACTCTGTTATTCTCCAAGAAAAATACGAGAATTTGGCCCTGATTCTTCAGAAGATTCGTTATGATGAGCATAAGTGGATGATTTGTGGAGACTTTAAAATTCTATCCATGCTATTAGGGCAGCAATCCGGTTTCACCAAATATCCCTGCTTCCTTTGCTTGTGGGATAGCCGGGCCCGCGACCTACACTGGGGGAAAAAAGACTGGCCAATTCGGGAGTATTTGAGACCCGGTGAGAAAAATGTTCTTCATGAGAGCTTGGTACCTCGTGATAAAATTCTATTACCACCTCTCCACATTAAGTTGGGTCTCATTAAGCAATTCATCAAGTCCCTTCCAAAAGATGGTGAGTGCTTTCGGTACCTTTGCTCAAAGTTCCCCCGACTTTCTGAAGCAAAGCTAAAGGAAGGAGTGTTTGTTGGCCCTGATATAAGGAAACTCATTTCAGATGGAGCATTCGCTGTAACGATGTCTGAGAAGGAAAAAGAAGCCTGGGATTCCTTCAAGGATGTTGTTCTCAAATTCTTGGGGAACAGGCGGGATGAGAACTATAAGGATATTGTTGCCAGGATGCTCAATGCCTTCAAAGAACAAGGCTGTAACATGAGCCTGAAAGTCCATTTCTTGCACTCCCATGTGAACTACTTTCCCGAAAACTTGGGGGCGTACAGTGAAGAACAAGGTGAAAGGTTTCACCAGGACATCAAGGACGCAGAGAGAAGGTACCAAGGAAGATGGAACACCACTATGATGGCTGATTTCTGCTGGTTGCTGCTGCGGGAAACCCCAGATGAAAAATACGCCAAGCAGCGCACCAAGAGAAGCATTCGGGGGAAGAAGAAACGGGCCCACCAGGAGATTGATTGACCCAAGAATGACTTTAAAATCTAAACTATGTTGACAAATATCGTGTTTTTACTAAACTTTGAAATAAAAATTTGCTAGTTATTACCACAGTGTCGGATCTCATTTATTAGAATTTTATTTTCACACCATCGGGTGTTTGTCTTCATGTATTGCAATGGTGCGGTTTGCGTTTTCTATTCTTACATACATATCTGTACAACATTTTTTGCACATTTCTTTGCTTTGCTTTGTGTCTAACCTCGCTCTTATATGCTCAATGTTTGTGCACATGTATGTGGCTGTTTTAAGTGCAGACAATTTTGCTACCATCACAGTGTGTTTTGTTGACATTACTCTATTCTTATGTGCTGCCTTGTTACAATTTTCTTTATTCTTATTTGAATAACTACTAAACAATTAGTATAAAGAATTCATCCAAGAAACTTTTATCTGAAACGTTCACCTCAAACTGCTAACCCAATGTAGCAAAAAATCTGTACGTGATGGAGCAAATTGGTTACCAGATTTGGATTCAGCGCACCAAAAAACGTAAAAATCAATCGAAACATTAGAGGCAGTTTAAAAAAAATTTTTTTTAGTGTACCTGTGTAATCATTCGATGAGTTGTTTGCTTGTCTCAGCACAGCTTCAATTTCAACAGTTCCTCAAAAGAGGATGGCGTCTGACGTCACAAATGAATGATGTTATACCCACAAAAAAGCAGCTACGGAAATAGCAGAGGGCCAAACGACAATTCAAGAACCCAAAGTACTCCACCAATCAAGTTCTGAATTTAAGCCATTAGGGGCGACAGTATTCAAAAATCAAATCCAGTGTTGCTCCAGAATCTGTAAACGCTGCTCCTGATCTCCACCACGAGAGTCCAAAGGGACGTGGGCAATAACACACCATGTAAAATCTGCAAATGTGTGCTATAATTAGACACAATGAGGGACCAAAGGGGCTGTCAAAGTATTAGTATTGATCCTTGATTTGTGCTCAGATAGACGTTTCTTCACCGGGCGGATAGTCCACACAACATATTGAAGTCCACAGGAGCAAGTCAGTAGATAAACCACATAAGAGGGAAGGCAGGTAGTATGCCATTTAAAAGTAAACAGACCATCTGTCTTGAGATGTTTCCAAGTGGAGCCCATTTGAGATTGCTTACAATATATACAGCGTGTTGAATAGCAAGAAAAATGACCAGGGTCCTCATGAGCACGTACTGGACGGTCCCCACCAACAGCAGAATGTACCACCAAATCCCAAACATTGGTGTCACGCTGGAATGCCACCATCAGGTCCTTCTTAAAACATGGGGAAAGGGCCAAAATGTGCCAATGTCTGTGTAAAATATTCATAACTTGAGAAGAGCCAATCATGTAGGGTAAAACACCCACTACTTTATTGTCAATATCCTCAGAAGAACGGTTTACTGTCCGATCAGGGTCCAAAAGCCATTCTCGGTGTACATGTTTGGCTCTCTTAAAAGCTGCTTCAATAACCCGCAATGAGCTTTCTTACTCTACTACTTGACAAAGGATCTGTGGATCCGAAATGCGGCGCTGTGTCGTAGCCCTTTTGAGTGGAAAGTTCCCCTGCTCTCTTTGGAGCTGCTTTGGTTCACTCGTTATTCTCTGACCTGGCAACTTTCAATTTCCATCTGCCTCTTTTGTCGTTTGGGTTCCAGCTGCCAGCTAAGTTTAAGAATTCAATTTATATTTCATTATTTCTTAGCATTTTGGCTTTGTGGTACCTTTTGAAAAGTTTTACACTAGCTCATTTTGCACAATTTTCACTTTGAGATTAAAATGGAGTGGTTCGTTTTTTGAAGGGGTTTGCTCTTTCCCCTTGCATAACGAACTTTTCAACATATATATAAATGTTTGTTATGTGTACCTTCCTCAATAGGTTTTGTGATCAGATTCATTTGTATTAGTCATCTTTGGTACTGATCTAATTTCTGGCTATTTTGTTGGTTCATATATTTAACTAAACACTGCCTAGGGCACTTCAAGAAGAAGGTCATTCCTAGTTTCAAAGCTCTAGGCTTCAACTGTAGAAATCTTCTCCATATCTGCTGAGTCCTAGCAAACACATCAGGATAACCATATATAACATGACCATGAAAAGGTGTCAATCTCTCCTTGAAAAAAGGGGAAAAACTAGAGACTTTGGAAGGCAGCCACCACAGTACCCCTGTTGGTGGATTCCTGAACCAAAGTCTCCAAGAGACAAGTTAAGTTACCATCCGGGGTTTGGACCAGGCTACCTCCATCAATATTTTTAACAGAGGATAAAACATAATAGGAATTCAAAATAACAGGTAGCTGGTCTGCCGTCAGATATAACAAATTAAGAAAATAAGTCTTCAACATTTCTGTTGCAGAAATATATAGCAATAAGGAAAATTAACAAAATGACAATTCAAAGATTTCAAAGAGTTCTCTAACATTTCTTGAATTACAATTCAAGAGAGCACTGTTTGCCCCTTCCAAAGCCAGAATTTCCCCTTTATTATCCCCAACTGTGCTTGCCTGGGACCTTAAACTCCCCTTCAAGGAGGGCCAATTTATTTACTGTTTCACTAGAAAATCTACACAGTTGAGAGAGACAGCTAGATAGTGTAACATCAATCTTGGCTATAACTCACCATATTTCAGAATTGATCACTTCCATCAGGGAAGTCATAGGTATGTGTGAATCACCCCCACAGCCCCCCAAAAAAACATGGGCTTAAGGGGAGCAGATGCTACAACAGTATCCACTCCTACCAGTGGTACCCATCTGCGGACAATGTTCCTGCACATGACCCAGATACTAAAGAGTCACAAACATTCTCCTGAGCCCTAATTAACCTCGCTTGGCTCACAACCCCCTCTACCAGGGTGGAGGTCAAGTTGGCAGAACTCAGGCTTACTGCTGGATGAAGAGTTGGTGAGCAGACTTAGTGAGGGTACCTCAGGACTAATAGAACTCATATTCACAGAAGATGGTCCTGAGTCTGATAATACTTTGCCCTGCAATAGGACAATGGAGTCCATAGGTCCCTGGGTCGGCCCCACAGCCCCAAGAGTACTATCCTTGAGCTTTGCTTTCCTCTTCCCCATACCAGAAAACCCAAAGATCAGTACCTGAGGGGTAATATGAAACAAGAACTTTGGCTCCACTGCAAGGCTCCTCAGTAGGCACCGAAGGGGCCTAGCGTGCCCCTTTGGTCAAGCCTCTTCAGTCACGAGACTGTAGGCCGCGAACTGTGGCTACAGCACTTCAAAAAATAGCTGCAGGACTGGATGTGATGTCAAACGCTGACCTCTGACATCCCTGAATTCAAGCAGCAGGCCAGTTTGGGTCCCGGGGATTACTCTCACTGTTTCCTCTGCCTGGCTCACAAGGTACGATCCTCTGGCTTCCCCGGTTCCCGTGGCTACAGGACTTCAAAAAAATAGCCATGGGACCGGAAGTGACATCAGATACTGACCTTCGACGTCCCTGAATTCAAGCAGCATGCCAGTTGTGTCCCAGGATTATCCCTCATTATTTTAGAAAAAGGCCTGACAAACTTGGAGCTTCTTCTAAAGTACACATAAGGACATGCAGAAATGGACGTATATTTGTGAACAAGTAGGAGATGGAGGAGCCATTTTGAAAATCTACATCAGCAGAGGCAATTTGGAAATTTAACATATATAAAAAATATTTTTCAACTTACATGTGTAAATTGGTATTTTGCTAACCTATACATGAAAATACAACCAATTAACTATAGGAGCCGCTATTTTTAATTTATTTCAATTTGGAAAAGACAATAAACAGGGAATTAAAGAGGATAATTCCCTTAATCCCTATGGGCTGGCCAAAACAAGCACTTTTTAAAAATCTTTATATGCCAAAGAGCAGCTGTAAATCCCAAAGTGGATAGGTTTGGTCATACATGTACATTTCCTAGGTGAAATAGGAATCACACATGTAGATTTTTGACCCAGCCAGACCACACCCTAAACATGTCCCTTACATGCCCCCTTGCAATATTTGTGTATTATGGACATTCACTCATAAATTTAGACTTTTCTACACTCACCATTTCCATGTTTAAATGCCTAATTTTCCACATGAAAATTGCAAATAAGGTTTCTAAAATAACCCTCTGAATCAGCACCAAATCTTGCCCAGTATAATCCAGAACTATCTAAGGATTCCTCTTCTCTGTTGTTGTTCTTAAGTGCCATCGAATCGGGGTCGACGCATAGCGACCCTTTGGATAATTGTCCTAGACTGTGTACGGTCTTCAGTCAGGTGGCTCATTGTTGACAGAGTGGCACCCATAGCTGCAGTTACTGTATCAATCCATCTCATTGCTGGCTTTTCTCTCTTGCATTGACCTCCCTCCATGTCAAGCATGATGTCTTTCTCTAATGATCTCTCTCTTTGCATGATGTGTCCCAAGTAAGAAAGTCAAAGTCTTGTCATCTGAGCTTTTAAAGAAATCTTAGGTTTGATCTCCTCTAGTACTGACTGGTTTGTTCTTCGGGCAGTCAATGGTATACACAGTATATGTCACTAGCACCATAATTCAAAGGCATTGATTTTCTTCCTGTCTATCTTTTTCACTGCCCAACTTTCATATCCATATGATGTTATTGAAAATACCATGTTTTGAACAAGCCAAATCTTTGTATGGAGAGAGACATCTCTGCTCTTGAGAATTTTGTCTAGGTCCTTCATAGCCATTCTGCCAAGAACAATCCATCGTCTGATTTCTTGACTGCTTGTTGTCCACTATTCAATTTCTTCTCCATCAACGATGAACTTATTGATTTTGCCAGTTGTCAGGATCTTTGTCTTCTTTCCATGAAGGTTCAGGCCCATTTTAAGACTATGTTCCTTGATCTTGAGAAGCAAATGTTTCAGATTATCTTCACTTTCAGCCATTAATGTGGTATCATCAGCATAGCAAAGTTTGTTGATGAGTCTTCTACCAATCTTCACACCTTGGTTGTCTTCATACACTCCTGCTTCTCTGATAACACAGGTACACTAAAAAAAATTTTTTTAAAACTGCCTCTAATGTTTCGATTGATTTTTATGTTTTTTGGTGTGCTGAATCCAAATCTGGTAACCAATTTGCTCCATCACATACAGATTTTTTGCGACATTGGGTTAGCAGTTTGAAGTGAACGTTTCAGATTGAGTGCGATCGAGATAAAAGTTTCTTGGATGAATTCTTTATACTAATTGTTTAGTAGTTATTCAAATAAGAATAAAGAAAATTGTAACAAGGCAGCACATAAGAATAGAGTAATGTCAACAAAACACACTGTGATGGTAGCAAAATTGTCTGCACTTAAAACAGCCACATACATGTGCACAAACATTGAGCATATAAGAGCGAGGTTAGACACAAAGCAAAGCAAAGAAATGTGCAAAAAATGTTGTACAGGTATGTATGTAAGAATAGAAAACGCAAACCGCACCATTGCAATACATGAAGACAAACACCCGATGGTGTGAAAATAAAATTCTAATAAATGAGATCCGACACTGTGGTAATAACTAGCAAATTTTTATTTCAAAGTTTAGTAAAAACACGATATTTGTCAACACAGTTTAAATTTTAAAGTCATTCTTGGGTCAATCAATCTCCTGGTGGGCCCGTTTCTTCTTCCCCCGAATGCTTCTCTTGGTGCGCTGCTTGGCGTATTTTTCATCTGGGGTTTCCCGCAGCAGCAACCAGCAGAAATCAGCCATCATAGTGGTGTTCCATCTTCCTTGGTACCTTCTCTCTGCGTCCTTGATGTTCTGGTGAAACCTTTCACCTTGTTCTTCACTGTACGCCCCCAAGTTTTCGGGAAAGTAGCTCACATGGGAGTGCAAGAAATGGACTTTCAGGCTCATGTTACAGCCTTGTTCTTTGAAGGCATTGAGCATCCTGGCAACAATATCCTTATAGTTCTCATCCCGCCTGTTCCCCAAGAATTTGAGAACAACATCCTTGAAGGAATCCCAGGCTTCTTTTTCCTTCTCAGACATCGTTTCAGCGAATGCTCCATCTGAAATGAGTTTCCTTATATCAGGGCCAACAAACACTCCTTCCTTTAGCTTTGCTTCAGAAAGTCGGGGGAACTTTGAGCAAAGGTACCGAAAGCACTCACCATCTTTTGGAAGGGTCTTGATGAATTGCTTAATGAGACCCAACTTAATGTGGAGAGGTGGTAATAGAATTTTATCACGAGGTACCAAGCTCTCATGAAGAACATTTTTCTCACCGGGTCTCAAATACTCCCGAATTGGCCAGTCTTTTCCCCCAGTGTAGGTCGCGGGCCCGGCTATCCCACAAGCAAAGGAAGCAGGGATATTTGGTGAAACCGGATTGCTGCCCTAATAGCATGGATAGAATTTTAAAGTCTCCACAAATCATCCACTTATGCTCATCATAACGAATCTTCTGAAGAATCAGGGCCAAATTCTCGTATTTTTCTTGGAGAATAACAGAGTGAGCAATAGGAACTGAAGCGAATGTGTTGCCATTATGAAGAAGAACACCTTTTATGCTGTCTTTTGACGAATCAATGAACAGCCGCCATTCAGCAGGATCATACTTGAGTTTAAACTTTTCCATCACTCCGTATATATCGTTGCAAAATACCAAATCTTCCTCTTTGCTGAAATACTTCAAAAATTGTGTCTCGCGGTTGCGGTACCAATAAAAGGTTGTTCCTGGTGACAATAGATTTTTCTGTTTAAGCCGAGAACCTAGCAGTTGGGCAGCATCTTTTGGGAGTCCTAAATCCCGGACTAAATCATTCAATTCAGCTTGAGAGAAAAGTTCAGGTTTCGGATCTGGTTCAGTTTCAAACTCGGAAGTACAGGACTCATCGGGAAAAGCCATCTGATGAGTCTCATCATGATCAGAACCGTCCACACAAATATGATCCAAAGATTTTGGTGGTTCAGGCACAGGTACTTCGTTGCTATGAGGCATAGGCCTAATTGCTGAGGGAAGGTTGGGGTAACTTATTACGTTCTTATTTTTTAAGTTGTATCCCTTCACAATGCAAGAGCAAAAATAGCAGTCACTGCTGTGGTCTCTTTGATCACGCCACATCATAGGTATTCCGAAACGAAATGCTTGTTTTTTACCTTTCATCCATAAGCGTAGATCTTCCTCACATGTCTTGCACACTTTGTGAGGAGCCCATGGTTTGTCTTGATCGCCTAACTTCAAACCGAAATAGGCGAAATATACTTTTTTAATAAATGCAGAAATGTTCCTCTGTCGCTTTTTCACGGTATATTCCCCACAAATAAAACAAAAACTGTCCGGAGAGTTGACGCAACCTCTGGCTCTGTGAGCCATCACAAATACACAGCACTGCAAACTACAACTGTAGTGAACCACTTCGGAATAAAGCTGGATTACGACTGAGCAAACAAAAGGTAATAATGAACTTGCAAGAAACTGAAATTTGACAGGAACGTTCATGTCGCAACCACCGTGTTTGAGCGAGCGAATGAGGCGAGGCGAACAGGAAAGAACATGCGCCAGCGCGAGTACTGGATTTAGCCCCCCGCCTCCCAATTATCCTGTTAATGTATAAAATGAATACAAAACACTCTAAAATATCATGAGGGAGTGTTTCTAGTTAGTTAACCATTACAACCTCTATTTTGGGCCAAGAAAATAATCTGCAGTCAGCTAAAAAGAAATTATGTGAACATTCCTTATATGGGTAAGAAATCTAATTATGCAAGAAAACGTGACGTGATGGAACATTGTGGCTATTTTTCCTGGATTCAGCACCCCAAAATCTATAGGAATCAGTTGCAAAACTGGAGGCAGTTTTTTGGTAGTGTACCTGTGTAATTTGTTCTGCATATAAATTAAAGAGATAAGGGGAAAGTATGCAACCTTATCGTACACCTTTGCTGATTTTAAACCATTCTGTTT
Source organism: Ichthyophis bannanicus (assembly GCA_033557465.1). NCBI lineage: Eukaryota > Metazoa > Chordata > Amphibia > Gymnophiona > Ichthyophiidae > Ichthyophis > Ichthyophis bannanicus. The sequence continues at coordinate 223,157,747 of CM066040.1, read as the reverse complement.
CTCCTTGTTCCTTTTGAACTGTTAAAAACATAAGATATGCCATACTGAGTCAGACCAAGGTCCATCAAGCCCAGTATCCTGTTTCCAACAGTGGCCAATCTAGGTCATAAGTAGCTAGCAGTCTCCCCAAAAGACACATGTTCCTCAATGCTTGTATTGGGTCAAGCAGTGATATCCTGGGTCCCTTTTAATAATTGTTTATGGACCTTTCTTCCAGGAACTTGTCCCAACCTTTTTTAAACCCAGCTACACTAACAGCTTTTACTACATCCTCCGGTAACAAATTCCAGAGTTTGATTAAACGTTGAGTGAAAAAATATTTTCTCTTATTAGTCTTAAATCTTGATCGATGTAAAGGTTGTGCAAGAGAATGATCGGGTGTTCTGTTATGCTCAGGCTTCTTAATGTGGCCCAGAGTTTCTAATGGTTTACACAGTCAAAAGCCTTGCTGTAGTCGATAAAACACATATATAGATATTTTTTTGTCTTTTCAAGGATCCATCTCATATCCATGATGATGTCTCTCGTTACTCGCCCTTTCCTAAGTCCTGCTTGCACTTCAGGACGTTCTCATTCCAGGTATGGTTGTAGTCTCTGCTGAATAATCCTGAGTAGAATTTAGAGTAGAGCAATTGTGTGATAATTTTCACAGTCGTTTGGATCACCTTTCTTTAGCATTGGTATATACACAGATCTTTTCTAGTCAATTGACCATGATGTTGTCTTCAAAATTTCCTGACAGATTGCTGTAATACTTCAATGGAAATTTCGTCAATGCCTGGTGCTTTGTTCTCCAATAAGGCTTTCAATGTTGCTTGACTACTTCTTTCATTACCAATGGTTCCTGGTCATAAGGTACAGGTTGAAATGGCTGTTGGTCCACTTGATCTTTATGGTATAATGACTGTATATTCTTTCCACCTTTTCTTGATCTTCTCAGCATCATTCAACATGGATCCTTGAGCATCTTGTAAACTCCAATTTAAGGCTGGAATTTTTTCTTTAACTCTCATAGCTTTAGGAAAGCTGATCTTGTTCTTCCTCTAAAAGTTTCTGCTTCTATTTCCTTGCATGCATCATTGTAGTACCTCTCCTTGTCTTGTCTTGCTGCATGTTGGAAATCTCTGTTGAATTCTTCGATTGTTGCTCTATCTCCTCTGACTTTAGCTTTTCTGTATTTCTGGACAATTTTCAGAGTTTCTTCGATCATCCATTTTGGCTGTTTTTCGCTCCTTCTGGGTCCCAGGCTCTTTCAGTATATCCATGAAATATTTTCACAAAATGCAAACCTACAAAACCGTGCACACCTCAAGCAGGCACAGACCTTTACTATATACAAGCAGGCACAAACACTTACTATATACAAGCTCCCAAAACTCTATCAGCACAGAACTGCCCAAATGAAGGTACAAAAATAGGGAGATTCACTCTCCTCCCTAAGCATGGCCAACTTTACTATCAGACAAACTAGGCAATCACCTAGGATGACACCCTCTTGGGGAGGGAACACTAGCAAAAAGAAACCCAGCTTCAATCATAACAAACAGCTGCACATCCTGATAGTCAGACAAACTCAGAGAAACATCAAACACTGGCACATACCTTTGCTTGTATAATATTTTAAACCAGGGCTTTTTTGAGGGGGTACATTGTGGTAAGGAATACTGGCATCGTTTGCATTGCCTGCTAAAATTGACCCATGGTCCTCAAATATTAATGAAAGAGCCCTGCATATGAGTACCAGCATCTTTTTTCTAAGAAAAATGCACCGTTTGAAACTATGATGTCCTCAGTAATGTGTTTTCACAGAATCATCATGGGAGGCATGATATTAGGATAATCATGATTGTTAAGTTTATTATTAAAATCTCAGGGGATGGAGAGGCATTTTAAAAAGGCTTCTTAAGAGTCATCTGGGATGTGGATGTGATTGAAAACTCCCATTCAGATGTGCCAGACATGCAAATCACCCCCAGAATATAGAACGTTATAAACTGTAAAACAACTTTAAAACTTTCCCCTGGAGTGGATGCCTGGTGTGCACTGGGTTATCTAGCCCCTTGCACTTCAGCTCTGGCTCTCTCACTGATGCATTTTTTTTTAGCATCACTCACCTTACTTAGAGAAAAATAATTCCTAGGACAGATAGACCCTCTAACATCACTACTACTACTACTGCCATTAATCATTTATATAGCACTACAAAGCGTACGCGGATCTTTACAGACACATGTAGTAAGATAGTCCCTAGTGATGTTTGTGCATAATAGTAGCTCAGGTTGGCAATCATGACGTTGGATTGTTATCCGAGCTTGATAGTTTGATTGCAGATGTTTCATCACCATTAGAGGGGACATCATCAGTGTGGGGTTCCAGATGGTAATGTGCCTGAATACTTGCGTTTGCACTTATATTGGGATTGGTGGTGGCTCAGCACTTTGGTTCGCAGGAATTGATTAGTTGGTTTCTCTGAGTGTTACTGGGATTTTGTTGCTGTTTCTGAACACTATTGGTGGTGACTAGGCTTTGGTCCGCAGGGATTGGTAGATTGGGCCTATGTTAATATGTCTTTTTATTAACTTTGTGGTGGAAAACCAGGCTTCCAGAAATTCTCATCTTTTTGTTTGTGCTCGTGCTATGATTTCAGTTGTGTTCCAGTTGAATTTGTGTCCTTCCACATCTTCATGGATTAAGACCAGGGAGAGTGAGTCATGTCTTTTGCTGGCTAGTTGGTGTTCATGTAGTCTTATGAATAGTTTTCTTCCTGCTTGGCCGACATAGTTCTTCTCAGAGTCACCACATTGAATTTTGTACACAATGTTTGTCCTTTGATCTTTCTCTGATTATCCTTTCAGTTTTGACAGGAATCTTCTCAGGATCACAGTTGGTTTGTGGGCTATTGTAATGCCATAGTCTCTTAGTAGTCTGGTGGTCATTTCGGAGATGCTCTGGGATGTAAGGGAGGGTGAATTGTTGGGATGAACTTTCAGTCTGGAGGTTTGGGTTTTTTTGGCTGCAGGCATCTGCAGATGAAGTTTTGTGGGTATTTTTTCCTTGTTAACACCTTGTATAGGTGTTTCTCTTCTTCCATTTTAGCTTCTGTCATGTTGCAGTGAGATTCTGCTCTTCTGAATAGCGTTTTATGCAGCTTTGTTTGTGGCACTTCGGGTGGTTGCTGTAAAAGTTCAGGATTTGGTCATGTGTGTTGCTTTCCTGAAGATTGATGTGTGGAATTCACTGGTTTTGGTTCTCGTGACAAGAACATCCAGGAATGGGAATTTGTTATCCTTATACAATCTTACTGCCAAAGGGTAAATCTAAAAATATCTACACAAAACAAATACCCTTTATACCACCAAAAATACAAATACTAAAACAATTACAAACCTAACTTCAAAAATTATATTATTTTTTTGATTCAGCTTAGACATTTTTTTATTTAGTTTAGGTACTTTTTTCATTCAGTTTAGATGCTTTGAAGTTCCTATTTGGTCTTCTTTTAATTACTTTTTAGCTTTTCAATAGTGAAGTGATTAGGCTTTGAGTGTGTTGTATAATAAAGCTGGTTTTGTAGTGAGATTACATCATTCTGTGTAAACGAATCAGCTTTTGTGCTTCTTCCTTAAAAGAGGTGTGACGTCAGACGCCTTTAGAATCGTTTGAGGTACTGGTGATGCCTGAAGTAAATTGTAGAGAGTTGCTGTATAAGTAATTCAATACCTGAATCCCTGACGAAGCCTGGTGGGGTGAAACAAAAGCTTTTGTAGGATATAGGCATTTGCATTTGTAAAAAGCAAGAAATCAAAGTGAATTGCTGTGAGCTGTTTGTGACTTCCATGGAGACATTATGACTGTGTGAAACAATTGCTGCTTAACGTTCAGACGGGTATTTGCAGGAAACAGAAGCAAATTGATGAGGCTGTGTGACTGCTGTTAATTGTTCAGATAAGTAATTGGATACTATTTGAATGGTGTGTGTTAACCCTTTCTGAACGTATTTTGTTTCTCTTCTTTTCAGGAAGTAAATAAGTTGTTGGAGACTTTCAACATTAGTTTGTGAATGTCAAGAATGAATTATTAAGTAGTATATTAACTGTTGAAGATTTTCAACTTCAGTTTGTGAATGTGAAAAATAAATTATTAAGTAATTGTTTTAAAAAAATTGGTAGAATCCCTTAAAAGTACTTTTTTTAATATAGATATTTATTAGGGCAATTGGTTTTGTGATAATTTGAAATTTACTGCTTAAACCTATGGTGATTCAGTTCGCCAGATGTAGGGAAAGAGCTTTCCTGAGGCCTTTTTATACCCTAATGTAATTTGAATAATTTTTGAAGTTAGGTTTGTAATTGTTTTAGTATTTGCATTTTTGGTGGTATAAAGGGTATTTGTTTTGTGTAGTTTGTTATTCTTGCCATTTCTATTGTGAACTGGATGTCCTCGAAGATGCTGTTGAGTAGTTGGAATGTTTCTTTGATTTGGTTGCATTTTATTATGATGAAGGTGTTGTCAACATACCATACCCACAGTATTGGGTTTACTTGTGAGAGTATTTATTTATTTATTTATTTATTTGAAACACTTTTATATACTGTCACTTCCCAAGATCAGTGGCGGTTTACCGGGAACAAAGGAAATAAGTACATGGAACATTATGCAACATTGCGTCTATATACAAAGAACAATATAAACCAAAGTAATTATTTACAACTTATAACAAAAACTTTTGAATATTAAACCAAAGTAACTTATAACAAAAACTTGAATATTTACAAACTGTGGCATTTATAACTTGTGACATCAATCAGCTTTGGATAGTGTTAAATTGTAAGTGAGTAGTTAGGTAGTATTGAGAGATTGAGCTATGAGTATGATGCTTTCAAGTGTTTGCATCACAATCTCAGCAACTAGGCCAGATATGGGGGATCCCATTGATTATCCTTTCAGTTGTTCATAGATTTGTCCATTGAATTCAAGGTAAGTTGATAGACACAGCTCAAGAAGTTCACATATGCTTTGTGTTGTGAGCAACCCTGTTCGCATCACTTGGTCAATGAGTAGTTCTGCAATTATACTGACTGCCAGTTTTTGGTCAATGGATATAAATAGTGCTGTGACGTCGAACAATACCATCTCTTCATCTTCGTCGATCCAATGGTCTTTTAGTTCATTCAGAAACTGTTGGGCATTGTTTATAAAGTGTTGTGACTCGTAGTCAGGTGCTTGAGACACCTGATGTTTATTGTACTGTTCTTTGATGCCTGTTCTATGTAAAGTGTTTATTCTTGCTCTGTATAAACTGTGCTGATTTCAAAATAGTGCGGTATATAAAATCAAATCAAATAAATAAAATCTCTACATGTCTTTGTAAGATTGTAAGTAGATGTGCCTGAGAGTGAAACTATTGCCCGTGGTGGGGTGCCTTCTTTGGGCACTTTGAAAGTCCATAAAACGTGCAATATTGGACTCAGTCACTCTCATTCACCAGCATTCTTCTCTTGTGATCTGATTCAATTGTTGAAGTTTCATTAGGATTTTGTTGATCCTGTTGGTGAGCTTCACGGTCAGGTTGGTTTCGGTGAGCCAGTAAGTTGATGTGTCCTGTGGTAGTTGTTTCGCTTTCCATATGTACAGTCCCTGCTCAATAGAGTTTACAATCTAATCAAGACAGACACTACAATAGATGAGAACAAGGGTACAATAGGGAAGGATAAGGAGACCGAAGGAGAACAAAGGATTAAGATCCAAAAGTGGCCTGAAAGAGGTGAGCCTTTGGCATGGATTTTGAAAGGGGGAGAGATGAAACCTGATGTAAAGATACAGGTAGTTTGTTCCAGGCATAAGGAGGAACAAGGTAAAAGGAGTTGGTAGTGGAAGAAAAGGACATAGAGAGAAGAAAGCCAGAAGAAGAGGAGTTCACAAGGAGGTGTGTAGGGAGAGAGGAAGGGTAGTGAGGAGCTACAGAATGAATGCATTTATAGATCAGAAGGAGAAGTTTGTATTATATACAGAAACAGTAGGGGGAAGCCAATGAAGAGATTTAAGAAGAGAAGTTATTTGAGTATAATGGGACTGGCAGAAGATTAACCACGCAGCAGAGTTTTGAACAGACTGAAGGGGAGAAAAAGGACTCAGAGGGAGACCAGCAAGGAGGAGGTTGAAATAATCTAAGAAGGAGGTGATTGAAGAGTGGATAAGTGTTTGAATAGAGTGTTCAGAAAGGAAGGAGCAAATTTTGTTAATGTTATAGAGAAAGAAACAACAGGTGTTTGCTATCTGTTGGATAAGCATGGAGAAGGAGATGGAGGAGTCAAAGATGACCCCAAGATTAAAGGAGGAAACTGTAACAGAGACTGAGGGGAAATTTGGCATTGAAGAGGGAAAAGAAGGGATGAAGCTGATCTTGAGGGGAATTAGAGTGTAATCTTGTAGACTTTGTCATGGAAATAGTTGGCAAGGGCTGAAGTATTGTGTGCCTCACAGGATGAAGGATAGGCAGAGCAAGAGTATGCAGAACAGGAGAGCAGTATTATAGGAAACTATATCAATATCATGACGATTCCAAAAAAGGTAGGAGGAGACTCGGTGGAATGAGGTGGGGAACAATGAAGAGTGAAGCTAAGCAGGTGATAGTCAGGTATGGGCAAAAGTGAGGTACGTAAATTAGATTGAAAACAATTAGAGAAGAAAACAAGATCAAGGCAATGGCCATGCTGATGACTGGGGATAGAACAACAAAGCTGGAGGTTAAATGAGGAAGTAAGGGAAAGGAGTTTGGAAGCACAGAGGTCAGAAAGGATATGAGCATAAATATTAAAGTCACCAAGACTAAGGGAGGGGGAAGAAGAATCAAGGAAAAAGGAAAGCCATGAGAAAGGTAGAAGTGGCCTTATCAGGTGGCCTATAGATAGCAGCTATACGGAGAGGCAAGTGATTAAAAATACGGATGGAGTGGATTTTGAAGGAGTACTCCAGGGATCTGTGCTGGGCCCACTGCTTTTTTTTTAATGTGTGTAATACATGTTATTGTGGAATAACAAGAAATACAGCATCTGTGAAATCCCTAACATCAAAGGTACACATATTAATAGTAAATAATCCAGTACCCAACCAAGCTCATGCAAGAAACAAGCCATATTGATCACAGATCCAATGAACCAGTAAGTCCAATAACTCCCCCCCCCCACCAACTACAATACAAGCAAAAAGGCAAGGAACCCACCTCCTTCACACTTCCCCGAACTCAATTAGTTATTTAATTATTTATTTATTTAAATAGGTAGGTAACCAAAGTTTCAGTGCAGTGATCAGTGGATGTCAAAAGGAGAGAAGAATGTCACATCAGGAAGGATGACCCATGCAGGGGGGAGGAATTGCAGTTACTTCAGCCACCACCTCAGTCAGGCATTTACAGGAAGCCACAAAAAAAGAAACCATTGGAAAAACAGCCATCAACTCAAGACTCGTCATGAAGAATCAGAGTCCATAATTCCTCACCCTGAAAGGAATGACCACAAATCACGGCCGTGAGCTTATCCAGATGATATATCTTCAATACTTTAGTACACCATTCAGCAAAGGAAGGAGCACTCGCTCGCTTCCAAAAATGCGCAATAACTGAATGAGCAGCAAGCAATAGGTAGCCAGAAATACGTCTGGAAAGCCCCTTCCCCCCAACAGTCCAGGTGATAAAAAACCCAAAATACAAGACTCAATAGACAAATCGAACGTCACCTCCAAAGAATGGGTAATATATGCATAAACCATGGACCAAAATTCTTGCAAACGAGGGCATGCCCACCACATGTGCTCAAAATCCCCCGTCTGACTACATAACCTCTAATAAAGGGGATCATCAGTCCTATGTCACCAAAATAGGTCAGTAAGAAGAACCGACTTGCGATACAAAATTTGCCGCTGAGTATGCACTAATGAAAGAGATATAGAGCAGGACTGGGAATATTAATACATTTCAGACCAGAAGTTCTCAAATATACTAGGCAGCACTGATTTCTACTTCACACTAGGGAAATGGATCCCAGATAGACAGGGAAGATCTGAAGTAATTACTCAGTAGAGGCAGGTGAGGAATGATGGAAGTCAAGTTGAGTCAAAGAGTATTAATTCCCAGTGCTTAGGGGACCTTAACATCTCTGTCTTGGTAGGCGCAGCAGCAAAACAGTAGTGGATTTGCAAATATTTAAAGTGAGATAGAGGGATTCCCCAGAGCTGTTCCAAATGATCTTTTGCAAGCAGAACATAGTTTTCAAAAAGGATAGACAAACATATCGATGCAGCGCATGCTGTAAATCTCTTGCCGTAGTCTTGTATAAAACAAAAGGAGGCAAGACAAGCAAAAGGAGAAAGGGACATAGATACCCCAAGCTTAGAGCAAATATTCTTCCATGTTCACCAAAAAGGGTAGAGAAAGTGGTACCTGATCACTTGAGCAACGTCAGATGGACAATAAAGGAAGGGAATTGAAGTCAAGGCGATCGGACTCATCCAGTCGTTTTCCAAGGTGACCCACTCAACATTTGTATTGAGCCTCCAGGAAAATAAAGCACATAAACAGACGCATTGATAATAGAGCTTTGGGTCAGGAAGCCCCATACCTCCTGGGAGCTCAGGGTGAGTTAGAAGCACCCAGGAGAGACGACGTAGGCAGGATATCATTGAACACTCTAACTACAACTGGTGCAAAAAGGCCAGGAAAAGTTTTATAAACCTCTGCAGGAAGTATGTCAGGACCTGCAGCTTTAGAAGATTTCAAGTTGTGAATCACAGGAAGCTCTTCCTGAAGAGGAAAGGGATGGTCAAGTGTTTCCCGAGTTTCCAAGGGAAGTTGAGAATGTGCCATTTCTTGTAAGCATTCATGAATGGAATTAACTTCTACAGAAGAGGTACAGGGATACAGAATCTCATAGAATTTAGCAAGAATAGCAGTCATCTCTCCTGAATGTCAAGTAATGATACCATGGGCTGAAGACATGGTGGAAATCCTATGCCGTTGATGCTGCCTCTTTAACTGTCAAAGTAGAATCTTCCCAGCTTTGTTACCCTGTTCATAAAAACACTGCTTAGTCTGTAGGAGCAAGGATGCCACACAATCGGAGTCTAAAGTAGCTAATTCACTTCTAAGACGTACAAGCTGGCGCGAAACATAACTATCTCCTTCCTGTCTACAACAATGTTCTAAATCAAGGATATTGTCCCATAACTCCTCCTACCAAGCTGAGAGTCTCTTCTTGAATGCATTAGAAAGGAAAATCAACTGCCCCCGCAACATCACCTTAGCGGCCTCCCACATATAGAAATTTGAATTATCAGAGGAATCATTAAAAATCAAGTATTATTTCCAACCACAACAAACTGCTGAAGCAAACTCTTTATTAAGCAACAGTCCATGAGGTAGTAACCACATACGTGGAGGAAATTCCCCCTCCTTCAGAGTTAGGTCTAGAGAAATGATGGCATGATCTGATGGGCCTATCGTACCAATATTTACCTGAGACAACCATGGTAGAAGTGTCTGAGAGGTGAACCACATATCAATCCACGGATAGCTATTATGAACCTGGGAGAAGTAAGTAAGTTCACTGTTGTGCAGAGTCCCCCAGGCATTGCAAAGATCCAAATTCAAACCATGTACATTCCATGACATCATTTTAACCATTACAAAAACTAAAAAGTAGCAGACAAAAGATGAATCTGGAAGTGCAAGAAAAAGACCAGGCCAAAGAGACAAACAAGCACCTCTGTTTAGGACAAGCCCCACCAAGGTGAGGTAAAGTGGCTTCCTTTATAGTAGTTTAAATGAAGACATCCTCGTTGAAACCTTCCTGAAACCATACACCTCCCCACCTCTCCAGTCCTTCCCACCCACCAATCCATCCTAATTGTGCAGGAAGAAAATAGACTTGGCAAATACATCAGAAACAGTGACATCCAAGATGTCATAAGGGAAGGCAGCAAGGCTCTCAACCCCCCCCCCCCCAACCCACCAGTCCATACCATTCATCATGCCATCCATTCCCCCACATCCAAAAACCACCCATGCTCAGCTCCACCACTCAGTACACCATCTCCCCCCCCCCCAGCCCCAGCTTTATAACTTACATTCCATGCAAACGTCTCATGTAGACAGGAGAACAGACCCAACCAGTATATAGTAAATTATCCCCAAGAAAAGGAAACATCATATACAAAGAGCACAGCATTAAAGACATTAAAGTGAAACAGAAGTGTCCATCTCTTTATGTAGATTGTCATCCTGATCAGTGCCCGACAATCTTCAAGAACCTGGAATTTCACACCATTTGGGTGCAGAAACATATCATTCACCATGTGTACTCCACAATCATAGAGAGCGATCTTCTTCATGCTGCAAGGAATCTAGAAAGTCCATACATTCGGTCAGCTCTGAGATTTTCTGCATGACATTGTTCCACTCAAAAATAAGAGCAAAGGGGAACCACCATCGATAGCACACTGCTCTCTTTTGTAAGACCTGTAAAAAGGGTATAAAACTTTTCCAGCATTCCATAATATAATTGGATAGATCTTGAACAATTTGAATTTCCTGACCTCGAAATAGAAGTGTATGTTTCCCACACAAGCCATGCATAAGCGCTACCTTGCCTTCGAAAAAGCTGAAACAAGTAATGATAGGTCTGGGCCATGATCTAGAGCAGAGGTTCCCAACTCCAGTCCTGGAGGGCAAAACACCATTCAGATTTTCAGGCTGTCCCTAATAAATATGCATGAGATGCATTTGCATGCACTGCCCCCCATTGTATGAAAATGCATCTCATGCATATTCATTAGAGCTGTTGAAGTTATGGAGGGAATGGCCACTCACCGCAATAGTTCCCACCAAAAAGCAGCCCTCCTGCGTTCAACCATTGCATTCCACAACACAGAGTGGCTAGATGTAAACCAGGTTGACCGAAGGATGCATTCTCATAACAAGAGTGGTGAGGATGGACTGCTACAATAGAACTCTATGAGCTGCCAATACACTCTGATGACACAGGCGATAAGCAGCACAAGCAATTAAGAGCCCCTCAATACGAACAGCAGTGATCATAAGTGTGCTCTGGTAGGCGATCCTTTATAGAGCATGGCACACATTTTAAAAAGCTGCTTACTGAGGGATCAGGAGATGAGGTGATCGCCAAAGCAGTGCATGGTAAGGCAGATGGAGCAGTTAGAGGCTGGCGTTGCAGTGAGACAGGAACCATTGGAGCCCGAGTCCAGAGGCATGCGACAAAGGTAGCGAAAGAGCGCAAGATGTTCAAGTTTTCACCTCATGCTGTGTGTGATCGGAAAAGCCATAGATTTTAAAGAGCTTTTGAGCCCGTGGGGTGATGACCTGTGGGTGTATTGGCAAAATCTGGACTAGAGGTAGGGAGAGCTTTTCTATGGTGTGGCCATCTTCTCTGGGCTCTCTACTTTCTAACATATTCATAAATGACTTGGCATGGGAACAATGAGTGAAGTGATCAAATTTGCAGATGACACAAATTTATTCAAAGTTGTTAAAAAACAAGAGGATTGTCAAAAATTGCAAGAGGACCTTGATAAATTGGAAGACTGGACGTCCAAATGGCAGATGAAATTTAATGAGGACAAGTGCAAAGTTGTGCACTTAGGGAAGAACATCCCAAACTATGGTGGCACAATGAAAGATTCCACATTAGGAACCACCACCCAGGAAAAGGAACTAGGCGTCATCGTGGACAATCAGTTGAAATCCTTTACCCATTATGCAGCAGTGGCTAAGAAAGCAAATAGAATGCTAGGAATCAAAAGGACAAGAATGGAAAATAAAACCAAGGATATTATAATGCCTCTGAATCGTTTCATGGTAAGACTGCACTTTGAATATTGTGTGCAATTCTAGTCACCATATCTTAAAAAGGATATAGCAGAATTAGAAAAGGTACAGAGAAGAGCTATCAAAATGGTAAAGGGAACCGAAAGATACCCCTGTGAGTAAAGACTTAAAAGGTTAGGGTTCTTCAACATGAAAAAAAGATGGCTGAGGGGAGATATGATAGAGGCAATGCCAGCTCAGGGGTTTCTGCCACCCTAGACAGAAGCCATGGCCGTGACACCACCCCTATGCCAAACCACGCCCCCCCCCATGCTGAGCTGCACCCCCCATGCTGAGTCACACTACTATCAATTGTGGTCGAAGGGGGGGGGGGCGGCTTGGCTCAGGTGCAGGCCATGTGCTTTGGCACACATGGCCTGCTGCTTCTGACACCTCTCCGACATAACTTCGGGGGTTCAGAAGTGGCAGGCTATATGTGCTGAAACACATGACCTGCCACCGAGCCTTGCTGTCCCCCCTGTGACTGGAGTCAGCGGCAGTGGGGTGCAACAGCACAGCGTGACTCAGCAAAGAAGGGGAAGGGTGGGACGGCTCGGCACGAGGGGGCAACAGACCATGTGTGCCAAAACACATGGTCTGCTACCCACAGAGATCTGCCCCCTATCCCACTTAGTGGACAGGCCGGCCCTCAATAGAGGTCTATAAATAAATAAATGGAGTGGAACGGGTAAATGTAGATTGGTTGTTTATGCCATCAAAAAGTAGAAAGACTAGGGGATACACAATGAAGCTACAATGTAACCCATTTAAGACTAATAAGAGAATATATTTTTTCACTCAACACATAACCAAACTCTAGATTTTGTTACCAGAGGATGTGGTAAATGCTGTTGGTGTATCCGGGTTTAAAAAAAGGTTTAGACAGGTTCCTAGAGGAATTGTCCATAAACCATTATTAAAGAAGACCCGGGATATCCACTGCTTACCCCTGGACAAGCATTGTGGAATCTATGTACCTTTTTGGGAACCTGCCAGGTACTTGTGACCTGGATTAGCCAGTGTTGGAAACAGGATACTGGGCTTGATGGACTTTGGTCTGACCCAGTATGACATATCTTATGTTCATATGTACTTTTGCCAACCTCCTGCAGTAGTACAACAGACTCAATTGTCTATTAACCTCCCCCAGCAAAATCTTCTGTATCTTGTTCGAACTTGTAGGTGCTCTTGGGACAGTCCACAAAGCATAGCAAAAGTATGAACTCCTAGGCACAGCAAAAGCATTTACCCCTTAGTGATGCTGTTGTCTTCCTTTTCACCATTTGTACTAACACAAGATTCTATTTCCATCCATTTTCTTCAGTACGAGTGGCTTTGTCTCTTTTTTGCTTCCAGGCTCCAACTTTCAGCTGCCTGAGCCACTCATTTAAGGCAGCTGGTGGTTGCAGGACTCTGCCTAATTTACTCACATTGCCCCACCCTTTAGAGCCCCATTGGTTGTCAAGCTGTCACTCAACTGTGTACTATCCATGCTCTGAGGATGAATTTAAATGCTACAGCTCCCCAGCATTTTTCCATTATGACCCCCCCCCCCCCACACACACACACACACTGTGCGGTCAGCTCCCAATTTTATCACAATAGGCAAATAGATTCCAATGTATTTCATGATGCCAAGTTTGATATGCGTCTTACAGGAATGAATGAGTAAAAAATCCCCACAGGTATTTGAAAAGAAAGTGATATTCTGTACAAGAATATCCTTTTTCTAGCCGCTCCAGTCAAATGTCATTCTACGGAAATTACACAGCATAGGATTAGACAGATTATAAAGAAATTAGGTGATGTGATCTAGAGCACCTCTTAACAATAAAAGATGATACATGACTAGTACACAAGTTTCTGATTTTTCTCCATCTAGCTTGATCGTTAGTCCACATATTTTAAACATTGTACTGCACTGTTTACAGCTTCTGCTTGGGCACAGTTTGTGACCTCAATTTTAGCAGATATCAAATCATAATAAGATACTGGCAAATTCTTAGATACAATCCCTTTCAGTTTCTCATTTATAAAGATGGGACTTGCAGATGCTGCTCTAGGAAGGGAAGAACTTCACAGAATTTTAATATTATTTTTCAGTGCTTTGGCATACTTGCTTGGCCTGTCCCATTTAGTTTCTGGAGCTCACATGAAGAATGACTGTGTTGACCATTAAATGACTATTTGAGAAGCAGATGACAAAATGAAAATACAGCTACCTCTTTAAAAAAAAAAAAAGGATTAGACAGATGTAGTAAGTATTTTCCATGGATTCAAAATGATAAAAAAATCCATTGTAAAGGCAGATTGCTGACATGTTTCTTACATTAATTTATTGCGTGATTATGAAAGTAAGTATAAGGAGGCCAGTGCTAAACTTGGGACTGTTCATGGGCTAGCAGTCTTGCAAGCAAGTTTGCTACACTTGCTCAGCTTCATAGAAGACTTGCACACATTTTGCCCCTTTTGGCAGCCTAACCCCCTTGTGGTAATACTGCAAGATTACCACTAGTGGTCAAGGGCATAATTTTGAACCCAGGACACAGGAGAGCAGGAGTGATTGGGGATCAGTTCTGCTTCCACTAGACACCAGGGAGCCACGGAAGAGCTGAGGAAGAGGGATCGGGATGGGGGTCTCCTGGGGAGACATGATGGGGGTTCTTTATGTCTAGGCAGGGTCAGGTGGGAGATTGGAAACTGAGGGAGTCATTAGGTGGGAGTAATCAGATGCTATGGGGGTGGAGGGATTTGGATGCCTTAGGGGGGGGATCAGGGAGATTAGTGTGGGAGCAATCCTGGGGGGCATGACCTTGGCATTTATTTCCACCCCTTCAAGCAGGCATTTATTCATAACTCAGGGCAGCTGTAAATGCTGCCGTCAAGATTTTTTTTACATTGAAGTGGATTCCCTTTGTAAAATGGAGCCTGGAGATTAAACAGGGGCATGCCAGATGTGCCCACATTTGACCTCTCGGAACTCAGCACACCGGCAGGCTCCTTTTTATCACAGCTGCAGGAGAGAAGGCAAATGCCACTCTTTACTTCCGCAGCTGTTCAGAGATCAGCCTGGGCTTTGAGCCTCCCCATCTCCCTCTGAAGCCGATCAAGCATAGGGCTCCTTTTGGTGTGTGGCGGGGGAGGGGGGCTGGTTGCTAGAATGGAAACGGGGGGGGGGGGCTAGGGGCTAGAACTGAATGGGGGACTAGAATAGAATGGGGGAACTAGGGGGCTAGGACAAGAATGGAAACAGGGGAGCTAGAATGGAATGGGGGGCCAGGACTTGAAATGGGTTGATGTTGGAGAATGGAGGACTGAAGCTGGAAGGGAGCTCACACTGGGAGGGACTGGAAGAGAACCGATATTGGGGGGGGGGGGGTTAGGACTGGAAATGGGCTGGAGATGGGTGGCTGGGACTAGAAGGGAGCTGATGCTAGGAGGGACTGTAGGAGGACTGGAAATGGGCTGATGCTGGGGGATTGGAAGGAGCTGGGGGATGAGCTGATGCTGGGGGATTGGAAGGGAGTTGATGCTGGGAGGGATTGGAGGAGGACTGATACTGGGGGTCTAGGACTGGAAATGGGCTGATGTGAGTGGATTGGCGAATGAGACTGGAAGAGAGTGGATGCTGGGAGGGGCTGGAACTAGAAGGGAGCTGATGCTGGGGAGGACCAGAAGGGGGTGGGCCTGGAACTGGCCGGAGAGAAAAAAGAAGCTGGGGGAGTGAGGATGGAGAAGGGGACAGATATTTTGTGTGGGAGGGAAGAAAAATCTATGATTGACTGAGTATTGGGAAAGTAAGTGGGGATTGAGAGTGGAGAGGTGAAATTTGAGAGGATGAAAAGGAAGAAAGAAATAAATGGAAGAAAGAGAAAAAGGGGACAGGTCAGTATATTAGAGGCAGATGCAGAGAGAATGGAAAAAAACTAGAAGAAAGAAAAAAGGACAAATGGGCAGCAGACAACAGAGAGTTAGCAGAAGACACGAAGAAAGCAGAAGAAAGTGACCGGAGCAATTGCAACTGAAAAATAAAATGCCAAACAACAAAAGATAGAAAAAACTATTTTATTTTGAGTTTATTAACTGGAATATGTCAGCTCTGGGAAGTATGCATCACTAATGTTTTGCATTTTTGTTTAGTACAAGAGGAAATTAATTTATAGTTTTATTTCTCCATTGTTGTTGTACATTCCAAGTTTGGCTTTTGAGGTTCCCAAAAGCCTTGCATCACCCTTGGTCCGCCCCTGCCCCGCCTGTTTGCCACCCCAACGTACACTACCAAGGTAGCTTGGGGTTATTAGTGTGGGGCCCTATGTGACTTTTTAGCTTGACATTTAAACTTGCATGCTAAACCCCTCGCTACCAGGTAGCATGCTGTAGTAAACATGCCCCTTAAATTGCCCATTTCCTAGTTTACCTCCCTGTTCTAATTGTATAATATGCTGGCATTTGCTTGTTTTACTATAGTTATGCTGCTACCTATGTCCCGCTACACCTGCTGAACACGCCTTGGGTGAACCTCTTCATAAAGCTGGGGAATAAATCTTGATAAATATGTACATTATAAAAAAGATATCATTGAAATGTAGGTATGCTATTCAAGAGCAGGAAGGGGCACTAGAAAAAAATGAAAGCAATTTCCAAGCTGGGTGGTGGGCCTAAGCCGTATGATCGGTATGATAAAGTTAGTAAGCCTCAGTTTTGCATGACTCCCACAAGAGAACATGTGCATTAGGGATAGACAAATCTCTTCAGGCTCGCTCAAGCTAAGATACAAATATTGAACTTTAATTTACTTTGTTATCATCTTCAAGGTATTGAATGCCCAGTGAATATGAAGATCAATAGATAGAGCAAAATACTTCATCTTATGGCAGATAATTAAATTAGAATAAATACATACAAATAGAATGGCACCATTTCCCCTTTCATCTGGGATCCACAAAGGAAGGGTAATTTAATAAGAAGGTGCATAGGCTATCAATATGCACAGAATGGGCACATTTATTGCACCCATTTTATAAAGGTAATATAGAAGCTCCTGTGTGCATTTGTAAACTAACCTCCCAGAAATCTGCTGCACAAATTTACAGCCACTCTGAGGCAGGACTGGGTGTGTATGTTTATTGATCACAAGTATTGGTCCTTTTAAGTCTATTTTGTAAGATACATAGAAGCATGACAGAAGAAAAAGACCACATGAACTATCTAGTCTGCCCTTCCATAACAACTACAATAGTCTTTTTTTTTTTTACTTTTAGAGATCCTCTGTGTTTGTCTCATGCTTTTTTAAAATTCAGATTCTGTCCTTGTGTCCCCGCACCTCCAATGGAAGACTATTCCACGCATCTATCACTCTTTCGCTAAAAAAATATTTATGCATATTACTCCTGAGTCTATCCCCTTTCACTCTCATGCTTTGTCCCCTCATAGTAGAGCTTGCCTTCAATTGAAAGAGACCCTCCTGTGCATTTATGCCACAGAGGTATCTAAATGTCTCTATTATATCGCCCCATCCCACTTTTCCTCTAAATATACATATTAATATCTTTAAGTCTGTCCTCATATGCTTCATAACGAAGACCATTAACCATTTTAGTAGCCACCATCTGCACCAACTCCTACCTGCTTATATCCTTTTGAAGTTGCAGTTTACAGAATTGCACACAATACTCCAAATGACGTCACATCAGAGACTTATATAGAGGCATTATCACCTCCTTTTTTCTGCTGGCCATTCCTCTCCCTATACAACCAAGCATCCTTCTGGCTTTCGCAGTCACCTTTTCTACCTGTTTAGCTACTTTAAGATCGTAAGACAATTACACCCAGGTCCCGCTATTGTGGACAGAAGTACCTCACCCCTACACTGTACTGCTACTTTGGATTTTTGCAGCCAAAATGCATGACCCTGCAATTTTGAGCATTAAATTTCAGCAGCCAAATTGTAAACCATTCTTCAAGCTTAGCTATATCCCTACTCATATTATCTACTCCTTCCTGGGTGTCTACTGTATTGCAGATTTTGGTATCATCTGCAAACAAGCAAACTTTACCCGACAGCCCTTTGGCAATATCACTAACAAAGATGTTAAAAAGAATAGGACTAGACTGACCCCTGTAGCACATCACTGGTAACCTCCTTCTCCTCAAAGTGAACTCCATTTATTTGTACCCTTTGCCACCTCCCACTCAACCAATTTCTAACCCAATCAGTAGCCTTAGGGTCCATAAACTCATAAATGCCAATCCCATCCCAACCTGTCTGTTCTCCACCCCCAGATCACCTCTATTTGTGGAGGGTCATTTTATAACAGGGTGCCTAGGTTTGGAGCTGGAAAAGGCACCTATTTCTAGCCTATTTTATAATGTCACATATGTGCCTATGTGCCTTTAAAAAATACTAGCATGAATCCTGCGGAACTAGTGCTAGGATAGTGGGGGCTAACATTTATGCTTGCTCAGTAGCAGGCGCAAATGTTAGCACATACAGTATGAGCCTGATTCAGAGACGTGGGTTGTGAGGCTGCATGTCCCGATGGGACGTGTAGCCCCGCAAGCCATTGGGACCTTATTCTCCCTCCTGCTCTCCCCGCTCGTCCTGAGCAGTAGGATGGGGAGAGCTGGTGAAGGGCGGGAGGATGCAGGGTGAGGGCGGAGCGAGGGTGGGCTAGCTGGGCAGGAAGTACAGAGCGGATTCTGGTCACAGCCCTGTACATCCTGCCAGGTCAAAGGGCTCATGCTGCTTATTCCACCTTGAAGGTGGAATAGGCAGCACTAATCCGGCGACTGGGCCTGGGGTTCCCACCCCCCGACACCGAGATCGGGCGCAGGGGAGTCCTCACTGCCCGATCCAGGCCCCGGCTGGCCAGCCATGGGTTGGGCAGCAGGTAAAAGGGGGGCTTAAGCTGTGGGAGTCGGAACACCTGTGGAGAGGATGTCCCTGCAGGAGGCAGGGGTACACCGGGCCATCCAAGGGCCCGATTCTGTGTACCACGGGAACATTTGGTTCCCACAGTCCAGAATCGGGTCCTAATGGGCCCGTTTTCCTCAGGGACGTCCAGACGGCCCAAACATCTCCCTCTCTGAATCGGGTTCCATGTGTATTTGTATACAGTATGGGGTCATTCTGTACAGTGAATAGCGGGAATGGACGGGGCTCCATGCATACTAATGCTGTGAAATGAAGCTCTTAAAATTAGCACCAGTGAAAAACTCGCGCTAGAGACACATTTGCAGGGAAGAGAGACCATTTCAGTCAGCAATGTGCAGCAAAGGCAGGGAAACAAAAAAATGTGATAGTAGTGATACATGTGCAGCGACATCATAGTGCCCAAGTACGAGAGGGCACTACGGTGAGGCTGCAAATGGGGTACAGGGGGCTGCAGGCGGGACATGCAGTGGAGTAGCTGGGGCACAGGGTGGACTAGGCAGATGCCTAGGTGACACATAGGAATGTAGAAGCGGAAAAGCAGCAAGACAGCAACTGATCAAGGGCAAACATGGCCACGAGTGTGCGTCCCACAGTGTCCCAGGGCACAGTACCCAGCAAATACCCCAAAGGGCACATAACAATAGCAGGAGGTGCCGGGGTGAAGCGTGGATGTCTATGCAGGCACCCCTACCCCATATCATTCACCATAGGCAGCCGCCTACTGGCACACTGGATGGCCTGGGACTGCGCACCACCAGCACCATCAGCATAAAGGCATATCAGCATGGTGGTGGAGGGGTGCTGGTGGTGGAGGGGGCAGTGGCATCTGCCCACAGCAGACCACGGCCAAGCCCTGTTCAGGTGGGTGCCGTGCACTGCAACAGACAAGGTCCGTCTGACGAACAGTCATGGTATCCCCAGGGACTGATCTGCCCCTCTGGCAACAGTTTGGTGCAGTACACACAGCCAATGTGTTCAGGGGCAGAAGGCCACAAGTTCAAGTCCCAGCTGTGCCTCCTGCAAACCATGAGCAGAGTTTCCCAACTGCAGTCCTGGAGGGCCAAACAACATTCAGGTGTCATGCTGTCCCTAATAAATATACCTGTGCTGCATTTGTATGCACCGCCCCCATTGTATGCAAATGCATCTCATGCATATTCATTAGGGACAGCATTAAATCCTGAACAGTGTTTGGCCCACCAGGACCGGAGTTGGGAACCTCTGCCCTAGAGCAGCGGCCAACAGGGGCACAAATACCCACACCCACATGCCCCACTATCCAAAGCCTCATGGAGAGTCAGGCTGTTGGGCCCTGCGCGTAGCAGCATCTCCCAATACTGGCACCTTAGCAATGCCGTCCTAAACTTGGGAACACGTTCCACATATATCAAAAGGTTGCTATGATTAATGTCAGATAACAAATCCTATGTTAAACACGATTTGTTGACAGAGATTCATCATAGCAACTTTTCTGATATCTGTGGAATGTGTTTCAGTTTTTGCTTCTGACAGGGTTTACCACCCCGGGGAGTGACCCCAACAGTATTGCGTACTATGGCAATGCCCGCACTGTGCCCAGGACTGGTGTGGCGGCCAGGGCTGCCACAAACCTCTATAGTTGTACAAAGCTGGCATAGGTGTGGGAGTGTGTGTATGTCTATCCAGTGTGTTGTGACTGCCTACACCTTACTGAGCCCACACTGCTTGCACTGTTTCCAGTGTTAGCCTGCCAATGTGCATAATGAAGGACAAGATACTGTGGGTATGGCCCGGACAGGGTGGCCTGGGCAGGATGCATCTGCACAGGGCATAGGGCAATGGCTGGGACATTGTAGTACCCGACCACCACCTGCATGGACAGGGTGGCCATGGCATGTTATGCTGGGAGGTCACTCTCACCCTGACTGCGCAGTGGCCACGGCATGGCTAGGTTCCCCCATAGTGCTATGTAGTGTTTCTCTCAAGTGATATTTATGGGTTCTCTTTTCTGGGGCCCAATCACTGACATACCTGCTAGTACAGTTTCTCCAGGGTGCAGTGGGTGGAGACTGACTGTGCCCTCTGCTGGTGAATGTCAGATAGTGGGGGGGGGCAGCTGAGCTTTTCCATACACAAACATTATATATATATATATATATATATATATATATATATATATATATATATATATATATATATATATATATATATATATAATTGGCTCTCTATCTTTCACATGGCCAGCAATCCCATAGAATCCTTGGCAAAGGGAAGTAGCAATTTCTCCTTGACCAATCAAGTAATATATATTTGCTACTTATAATCCCAACAAGCTCTTCTGGAGGATGCTCAAATTCTGGGCTTGCAGCAGATGGAAAGGACATGTCAGGAACCAAATGTCGATCAAAAGGGCCACTAGTGACCAGCTGTTGCTGTTGCTTTCCATTCTTCCGTTTCCTTTTGGGAGCCATCAAAAAACAATTAAACAAGGAAATTCTTCCAAGGTAGGGAGAACGTCTCAATACATGTCCGATCAGGGTACCATCTTGGATTTCCCCCGAAAAAGTTATAAAAATACTCCTATATTGCTCAAAGTTGATGCAATGTTTTTCTAGCATCCATAAATATGCATGCATATAGCATGGTGATTTTAGAAGCTCCTACTTTAGTGTGTAAACACAGGGCTAGCACAACTCGTTATGCAAGCTGAGCACTTGCATAGAGTGGCGGCTCCCGCAGGGTGGCAGCAACATGAAGCCTAATACTTCCCTCAGTGGCAGTAGAGAAAACCCAGGCAGCCAGATACAGGAGAGCACAAATGCAAGCATTTTCTTTAAATTTTTTCCTCGGTTGCTGGAGCATGCAGCTCTTATTAAATATTTCACTTTTTATGTGTGGTTTTGGTCTTGAAACTGCCCCTGCTTACCAGAAATGAAGCATTTTATAAGAGTCACATGTTCTAGTGAGCCGAGAAGGAAATCTAAATTTTAAGAAATGCGGGCCTTTCTGCCACCGCCATCAGCCTGCAGAGGGAGATAATGGATTCAAAGGAAGGGGAAGGAGCGTTATGTTTGACTGGACTGCTGGAAAGAAGGGGAAAGGTGACAGCTGCTGGGCTGGGCTGGGCTGGACTGGGAGGGGAGGAAGAGGAAAGGTGGCAGCTATTAGGCTGGTGAGAATGAAGGAGAGGGAAAGGGCTGGGTCTGGTGAAGGGATGAAAGACACAGAAAAGCGGATGATGGCTGGAAAGGGAGTGAGTGGAAAGGGTGGACATGGGCAAAAGTGGCATGGGTGAAAGACAGAGAATAGAAGCTGGGAAAGGAGTGAAACAGGGGAATGGGAGTGCTAGGGAGAGGTTAAGAGTGACAACAAGGGCTGAGAAGGAGAGGAGAAACTTGATAGGGAAAGATTAAAAAAAAAAGAGAGAACTTGAGGACTGGAGGGTGCAGTGTGAGTGATTAGGTAAAAAAGAAAGAAGTAAAAGGGAAAGATCAATGGAAGAGACAGATGTAAGGGAGAAATAGAATAAAACTGAATGAGAATGGTGAACAGAAATTGTGTAACAGACCATGGAAAAAGAGAAGAAAATGGGGGAAAGAAAAAAAAAACCAGGGACAAATATGACAGAAAAAATATAATTCGTGGGCAGCAAATTATTTTGAAATTATTAATTGGAATATATCAACTTTGGGAACTGTGCATTATTATTTATGTTTTAATTTTGTGTTGGTTTGTCCATTTTTAGACCCCTGATGAAGGTTTAATGCCGAAACTTTTAATAATATGGTCAAAGATATATAACAACAAAAAAAGATGTCTGTGCAACTTAGGGGCTTGTTTACAAAGCCGCGGTAGCGGCTTCCGCCCGATATCTTCACCACTGTGAAAATAGAACAGGGAGTGAAAGTGGCCATTTTAAACATTAGGGCCATCATTCATTGGTTGACTCAAGTCATGTAAGTACTAACGATTGATCACAGGTGCATCTAATTTTACTGTAATGGGAACCAATAATAATTTATTTATTTAATTTAATTTTATTTATTTATTTATTTATTTATTTAGACAGTTTTGTATACCACCTTATCCTTCAATCAAAGTGGTCAACAAGACATTGGGAGGCATACATTCAACAGGAGGGAAAATGATTCACATATGTAAAAGGCTATCTACTTATAGGTCTAAATGGGGGTGGGCAGTTGGGGCTAAGTGGGGAGGGTAGCTAGTGGGCCACTTGGGTGGTATCTAGTGCTTGGCAACTTAAGGTGGTTGCTCTTAGGCCTCGGTGAAGAGATGGGTCTTGAGAGCTTTGCGGAAGTCCTTGGTATCATTTAGGGAACTTAAGTCCATGGGGAGGGAGTTCCATAATGCAGGCGCCAGTAACGAGGGAACTCTCTTAGATGTTACTTGCTTAGTCTTGTGATAACCTGTGGGTAAGGTGATCCTGCTGTCATTGTGGCACTGGCCACTTTTTTTTAGGAAATATTGGACATAAAGGGGTTGAACTGCAAGGGTACCAATAATGTTGACCACAACTCTATTTCACCCCCTATACTGTACCACTCTCTTGGATTTTTGCAGCCCAAATGCATGACCCTGCATTTTTTAGTATTCAATCTCAGCTGCCAAATTCTCCACTATTCTTCAAGCTTAGCTAGATTCCTCTTCATATCTACTCCTTCCTGGGTGTCTACTCTATTGCAGATTTTGGTATCATCTGCAAAGTGTCAAACCTTATCTGACAGCTCTTCTGCAATATCACTAATGAAAATGTTAAAAAGAATCGGACCAAGGACAGATCCCTGCAGCACACCACTGGTAACATCCTTCTCCTCAGAGTGAGCTCCATTTACCTATACCCTTTGCTGCTTCCTACTCAACCAATTTCTAACCCAGTCAGTCACTTTAGGATCCATCCCTAGGATGATTCATTTATTTATAAGTTGTCTGTGCGGAATGGTATCAGAGACTTTACTGAAATCTAAGTATACCACATCGAGGGCTCTTCATCAGTCCAACTCCCTGACAAAGCTCCCAAAAAAGAAGCTTGTGAAGAGCTGCATTGGATTGCTTCAATAGGTGGGGAGGGCAGCCCAGTAATCACTTGCACAGGCAGAAAAAAAGATATCATTGTCCTTGTGTAAAAAGATGGTTCTACTCGTTTTTAAAATTACCCCCATAACAGCCGTGATTCTGAAGTTCTCACGTGGGATACTAATAGCTATTGGGAACATATTCAAAGGGATTAACACAGTCAGCAGATTTGCTAACCATGTTAATCACACTGAGCAGGATATAGAGGCACATACTGGGTTTGTGCCATTAAATATCACCTCTTAACTCTGTTTAGCATTGGGGTGTTCTAGGGGTCGAGCAGGGGTGGTACTGAGGGTTAGTGGTCAATGGCAATATTGAACCACTTGCTGGTTAACCCTAAATGGCTAAAGTTAGCCCAAAAAAATCTGGCCTAACTTTAGTTGGTTAGATATCTAGCCAACGGTTCAATATCGCCACTGATGGATAGCTGATTCACTATCCTGGCACCTTGGAAATTCAAAGCAGGTGGCCAGATACGGCCCTGACATTGAATATCAGGGAATTATTTAAAGTGGTGATGGCCAGCCGCTTTAACAGCATTGACCGTCGCCTCTAAATATGCCCCCCCCCCCATAACAAATTTGATGTTTTAATTTGTGATCAATGTATTATCACACAAATATTCACAGTGATTTGAGAATTACCAACCATAATCATGATGTGTGATGATAGGGAGGAGAAATTCAGAAATAGAAATTAATAATGAATCACAGGCCAGAGAGGGTATAGAACACAATCTGTGTATCACAAATGTGTCATATAGTAGATAGCAATCCTATAAACTTCACAATTAAGGATATAAGCCAATGTTACATTAGTAGCAATCTGAAGTTAGATGTTTTTCATGTTCAGAATACTGTGAGTCAGATTTTTAGATGTATGGGTTCATATGCATCTACAAAATATAGTATATCAACAGAAAAGTATGGTAAAATCTACTCCTACTACATCTGAGGGTAGAAGGATAGAGAACAGATGGAACAGAGTGGGCTTGGAAAAGAGAGTTACTTCAGAGGTGCATTCACTAGTGATTCTATCACACAATTTTTCTGGCAGTAAAGGGATATTTTCCTTTTAGGGGAGAAAAGGATGGGGAAGAAGTTCTTCCATGAAGAATACAAAATGAGTGGTAAATTTAATTTAAACATTGAACATTTATGTGGCTTCACATAAAGGGCAGTATAGAAAAATATAATCTAGGCAAGACATGGAATCATTTCAAAACAAGGGAAAATAATGTTAAATACAAAAACAAAACATAAAAACCAAGCAATAAGAGATCAGGCCAGACCTAATCTATGATGAGATCAAGAAGGTTTCTCTAACTATCCAAGCCCCTTTTAAAAGTAATTCCTTCAATAGAGATGACCATAAATGTGGTTCTAAGAATCAAATACATGAGCATGTCCTGACAGACGCACAAACTCAAAGAGATATCAGCATTTCCTTTAATCTGCCAGTTTTCAAGTAATGGCTTTTGGGAATTGTCTTCACTATGTATATGTATATGAAACTAATATTTAAGAATAGATCTGATCTGATTATGCATTTTTGCAAGATTTCTCTTGGAGGGGTGGTATTGGGTGATAGTGATTGTTGAGTTTAATATCAAAAACCTAGGGGGGGCCAAGGGGCTTGAAAAATAAATTGGTCAGGTAGTGTGCAAGGCTGAATTTTCACCAAGAGTGCCTAATACCCTTGTACTGGATCTGGTACCTGCAGCATTAGCACTAATATGGACAGTTTAATTATTGTCTCTTTGGAGACTTCAAAGAAGATACCTCTCTATCTGCAAGCTAATTGCAATCCATTAGGCCGATGCAGAAAACTAGCACAGTCTTTAAGCACCAAAAGTGGCACATTTAAGCACACTTTAAGCACATTTAAGCTAAGATCAAATGCAGAAAATAGATGGACAAGCATGTAAATGGTGATGGAAAAACTATTTATTTATTACATTCTCTTATATACCGTGCTATTCTGCATCAGTGTGGTTTACATTGAACAGGGCATTATAACTTGGAGATAACTATTTTACAGGGAACATGGGCTATGGAGGGTTAAGTGGCTTGCCCAAGACCACAAGGAGCACCTGTGGGACTAGAAACCCCAGTCCTTCCGGCCCAAGGTTGCTGTCCTCTAGTGGGATTTGAACCCCTGACCTTCTGGCCTGAAGTACCTTGCCCCAACCACTAGGCCACTCCTCCACTCCAATTAACACCACAAGTATTTAAATGTCTTTAAATTGCAGGCAAATGAGCTGCACATAATAATCTGCTGCTCCCGATGCAGAGACAGATGTTTTAGCATCAATCTCTCTACGCCTAGGTCTGTGGTGGTCTAAACCTCTAATGCGTGCCCCTGACATGATTTTGATGGCATCGGGGGCAGTCATGGCATCGGGAAAAGCCCCTGATGCCATTAAAATACTATTGGGGGCCTGAGCCCCAACAGAAAGTCACTCCCTGGTGGTCTAGCGGCTCGATCTCACCAGCCCCCACCTCACTCAAAAAACACTAACCTGCTGTTCTAGTGGCCCCAGAACCCTTAACTCCATCCCACTTTAAAAAAAAAAGTTAACTTTGTGGTCTAGGAGCCCCAGAACCCCCACCCCAACCCAATTTAAAAAAAACTTACCTGGTGGTCTAGCAGCCCCTGAATCCCCCCCACCCCCTATTCCCCATCCCACTTTAAAAAAACTAATCTGTCTAGTGGCCTCAGAGCACCCACCAGTATCTTTCAAAGCGGGAGCACTGCCTACACGCTCCCTCTTTTGGTTCACCATCTTGGAAGATGGCAGTGCCTGGCCCCGTGCGCTGCATCCTAGCAGTCTGACCTTGCCTGGCACATCCCAGGATGCACCACGTGGGGCCAGGTGCCACCATTTTCCAATATGGCAGACCGAGAGTGGGAACACATAGGCAGTGCTCCCACTTTGAAAAATACCCAGAGGTGGTTTTGGGGCTGCTAGACCACTAGATTAATTTTGTTTTAAGTGGGATGCGGGTGGGGGTTCTGGGGCCACTAGGCCACCAGCTTAGATTTTTTTCAGTGCAGTGGGGATGGGGGGTTCTGGTGCCACTAGACCATCAGGTTAGTTAGTTGTTTGTTTGTTTTTTAAGTGGGATGGAGAGTGGGAGGTTCTCGAGCTGCTAGACCACCAGGGAGTGACTTTTTGTCAGGGAACCAGCCCCCGACAGTATGTTAATAGCATCGGGAGCTTTTCCCAATGCCACGATTGCCCCCGATGCCATCAAAATCCTGTCAGGGCTGATATGCAAATTAGCCATGCAGTGCCCGTTTCTCTGGGAGAGCATGCTAAACCAGCACTAATTTCTTTTGTGCATGTGTTTGGCTTGCTCTCCCATTTTAATGCTGTCATTTTGTGCACAGTTTAACGCATGGCTCATTTGCATATGAGCCCCTTTCTGCATAGCTGCGGCTGAAGTCACGCGCTTTCAGTACACTGCAAGCAGGCGTAAAAAGCTGATAGTGCATGACTTCAGCACGCACTTTCTGCATCAGCCTGTTTTAGGATTTAAAGATGTAAGATGTAAGTCCCTGAAAAACTCAGGTCTGATTCTGAAAGGGCTAGCCAACTACATATGGTGATGTAAACTTTTCAAATAAGGCAGCTCATTTGTTAAGCCATGTTAGCTGTTAATGTGGCAGTTAGTTCATGCTAACAGTTAACACAAGCCCCGTAGAAATAGTTAAGTGGCACCTTAGTCCTTACACATACCAATTTTCATGTAAGTGACCTCAAACAGTGGCAGCTGGTTAGTATCCACTCAGGTCAGAAGGGAGCCCAACTTATCTTTGTGTTTGTAATATCTTTGTTTCATGTTTCTAAAGGATTTCTCAGTCTGATTACTGAAGCAATTTAAATTCTTCTCTAGCAACAGTGCGGGCTCTCAGTAGAGATTTAGAAAAAATAGCTTTATATAAGGTCTACGATTTCTAAATTTTAGCCAGCAATGAAGTCTGTAAATTACAGTAAGCTTCTTTTAAAATTTAACAAGAATCGGAAAACTATTGCCCTGCAGTACCATTTTAAAGGCCTCTTACCTGTACTGGGTATTGAAATCATCAAGGGCATCATGCAGACTGAAGTCTATAATACAACTTCTGATTAAATTATCAAAAAACATCTAAAGGAAAGAGGAAGAAAGAATGTTGAGCTTGAGGTGGGTTTGTGAGAGAAAAGAGAGAGAGAGATGACTGTTGGGGATTGGGGGAATTGAAAGAGACAATGAGAGGGTGTGTAGCTGTAGGGCATTGGTAGGGTTAAAAGAGAGAGCAAGAAAGACTGTGTAACTGCTGGGCATGAGGAAGGATTGACAGAAAGAGAGAGCTTGCTGGGAACTGAGAGGATTTGAGATGAAAGGGGATGGCAGAGGATTGAGTGAAAGTGACTGCTAGTGTAGAGATTGGGGCTGAGCTGGGGGCTGAAGAGGAAGAAAGACAGAGAGAGAGTGCTGGGGATGACTAGGGAAGAAAAGGTAATTTACACGAATGCCCCAATTTATGGCAGGGTTGTGGCTCTTGAAATATTTTGCACAAAGAGAATCACATGAAATGCCTCTTCTGTTTTGAAAGGTTGTGGGCCTCTGCTTTAGATCGCCCATGAAAGCTCATATTAGAAGTGTCACCAAGAGTGCCTTCTATAAGTAATGTTTATTATATAGATTAAAATGCTTTCTCCTGTTAGATGACATTAGGACACTCTTACAATTTATAGCATTTCCTGCCATTGATTTTTGTAATTCTATCTAGTTAGGGCGTCCATTTTCATCTCTTGCCGAGTTTTGCAGCTAGCTCTCAGAGCACCACAGCTCAATTGCTTACTGGTTGTAATTTTCAGGAACATACTATGCCAAATTATATGCTTTCCATTGGCAACCAATTACTTGCAGAGTCAAATTGAAGGTTGTTTATATTTTTAAAGGGACATTCCTCTGTGTTACTGGAAACAGCCTCTTAAAAGGTGCACTCCAACAAGCTCCTTTCAATCTAGTGAGAGAGAATATCTTGGTACTCCTTCTGTTAAGTCATTTTAACTTGCAGAAACTTAGGTGTGTGTATTTTCTATTGTGAACCAGATACTCTGGAACTCTTTGTCCATATCTATTTGGCAGAAGGTTAATTTCATAAGTTTCAGCAAAACAAGTCAAGCTTTTTCTCATAGGCTTATAAATCTTTTGCTTGGTTTATGTGAATTTCTGTTGGTTATTTAATAATTATTAGAAGCTCAATAAATTCTGTGGAGGGCATATGCTTTTATTTGTTTTCATTTATATAGAGTCATTTTTTATGAATTTTGTTGTTTGAACTTTGTTTTATTATATTATTAACGTGATGTTATGTACATTTATGTTTTGTGACTAGATTTGCTATTTGTTATTTTGTTTTGTGATGTACTGAGGAAAATTTATAGACAACAGAAAATAGATATTTCAAAATAAGTAAATAAACCTGGCTTTAATGGGGCAATTTAGAAATAGTTTGCATAGTTGCAAGTTATTTTGGCACTTTAAACATGTATGTAATGCAAACTATTTACTTGTTCGTTGTTCAGGTTCCCAAATGCAGGTAGAACAGCATAAGTGGAAAATTGCTGGTAGGAATAGCGGTCAATTATATAAGGGAACACATACTTTTTAAGTGGTAAAATATTCACATACTTTGGCAGTATTTTAGTAATTTACATGGCTATATATGCACATGAATGGTCTCTTATAAAATACTGGCCAGTATAAAAGTACAGACGCTCACACGATGACATGCACTTTGCCAATGAGTATGCACATGAATAGAGTTTGGATGGAACATGGACAAAGTGTCCAAGTACACTGTGATGCTGCAGACCCTCTGAGAGGGGAAGAAAATGTTTTAAACGCAGGAAAAGTCAAGCACAACCTGCAATATCACGAGGAACCACATAGGGGGAGCAGAAGGGACCTCCGAGGAACAGAGGAACCACACCTCCTAGGTCATGAGGTAATGCCAGCCAGCTTCTAATCAAGAAAGAGAGGAGTGCCTCTTAAAGGGAATTTGGAAGGTTGGAAGGCAGAATTAGAATTAGGACCAGGAGCGGAACCGGCAGAGTCAGGAGAAGCAGAATCAGGAGCAGAGCGGCCAGGAAGAGAACTGGCAGGACAACCCTGGAAAGGAGGACTGCCAAGAGAACCAGCAGAACCCGTAGGTTGGGCAGGACATCCAAGTGAATGGGCTGGATATCCAGAAGGTGCAGTAATCCCTGACCAACGGTTTCGCAGGAGGCAGCAGCAGCCTCAGAGGCTTGGAGAAAGGAGACCCCATGGAGAAGGTGGGACAACTCCAGCCAGAGTGAGTGTTTGTTCTACAGAGAGGCAAAGGCGTGGCTGTGACTGTGGTCTAAAGCCAACGGAAAGTCGCTGGGAGAGCTCAAGGCCTATTGCTCAGGCCAGGCAGGATCCCAACGGGAGCAGGCCTCAAACCTCACCTGGAGCAGACAAGCCGAGAAGAAAAGGTAACCCATATTTAACTAAAAGCAGGTACAAACTGCTGATGTATGGGGAGTACAGGGAGCACAGGAATATTATCCTTGTGAGAATGCTTATGAGATAAGGTGAAAGAAACACGCACCAACTAAGAGACTTGTTAGTGACCAAGCTTTACAGAAAGCAAAGACAAAACACTTGCAAAAGGAAGACAGTTCCCAGTATCTGAGGGCGCAGGACCGACGCCCTGTATTCAACCCTGAGCATTGGGAGGTTGTGCAGAAGATATTTAAAAAGCCTTATTACAACTTACCAACAAATACTGACTTAGGCTCAGAGGCTTCAGAAGGGGAACCGATGCAGGTGGAATTTGCATCAGACACTGAGATGGACTGTAGCTTCTGTAAGACAGGAAGCTTGGAGTCTTACTAAGCAACTAAGCTCTGTCTTGGGAGTTGAGACTGTTTGTTTGCCTGCTATACCATTTACTGTGAAGATAACAGTTTTCCTTTAATGCTTTCTTTTTCTTTAACCTGAATTAAGGAATTTGTGTTTGACGTTTTTGTGTCCAAGCATATGAACCTTTTTGCATGAAAGGGGAAATAAATGCCTTTTGTTTTCCCTCCACTCGGACCTATTGTTTTCTGTGGGATTTTGGTACCAAAGGACGCTACCAGGGCTGAAAGTCCCTGGGCCCTGTAAGTTTTTGGCCAAACCCAACCTTAAATGTTTTTATGTCCCACCTACCTCAGTCCAGTACGCTGCCAAGGTAGGCCATGTGACAACACACATAGAATATAAAATACAATAGCTCTAGAATTGTGTAAATGTTCATGCCTGCTATGTGGGTATGCATTATGTCATTCTGCTAGAATTTATAAAGAAAATTAGACACTAACTTGTCTTTATAAAATAATGCCTACATAGGCAATTATGTAGGCACCAGTCCATGGTGCCTTGTTATAAAATTACCCTCATGTTGTTTTCCTCTTCTGACTTAAGTATGTCCATTGGAATCTCTCTTTTTAATGCACTATGGAACCTACACACAGGGCCAGCCCCAATCACTAGGTGATCTAGGCATCTGTCCAGGGCAGCAGACCTTAGAGGGTGGCACACATAATGGAAAAACAGTGATAGAGCAAATCGCTGTTACTGAGATGGTGGGCCTTTGAGCAGCCATGCATGTGCTTGAGGCCTGCCACTCCCGCCCTCTGTGACAGGAAGCTTACGTTGGAGGAGGCTGATGGGAGGGCCATGGGTATCCCAGGACTTGGATTCTTAAAGGCCTGATAGTGGTTTTCACTGCCACTGTCTTTCCAGGATGTGGAGGGGCCATGGTGCTGCAGCTGTCTTTCTAAACACTTGAATGAGGGGAAGGAAAAGGGAGATGCTGAGCTCCTGTGGTGGGGGGTAGAGAAGGGAAGGGAAGAGGAGATTTGGCACCTGGGTGAGAGGGAAAAGAAGGGAAGAGAAGAGGAGATGCTGGGTACCTTGGGAAGGGGATATCTGGGGGAAGGGATACCTGGGGAGGAGGGAAGGAGAAATGTTGGACTATGAGGGGATAGTATAGAGAAGAAAAGGGGAGGCAGTGGACTATGGAGCGGAGGTAGGACCCTGAGCTGCCTGGCAGGGAGAGGACCCTGAGCCACCCAGGGAGGAGATATGACCTTGAGCCACCTGGACAGGGGGGCATAGGACCCTGAACCACCCAGGGGTGGGGCACATGGCTGAAAGTCTACCTAGAGTGACACATTCCCTTTTGCCAGCCCTGCCTACACATGGTTTAGTCTCTTTTTAAGAGGGACATTTTCCATCCCTATGGACACGTACCTCCAACAAGATGGCATATATCATCATCTAACAAAATGAACAAAATGCAAATCACAAAAAAACATAATGCCCACCTTAACATTAATACACAAAGACAGCAGACAACCAATAAGACCTATTGCTACTCCAAAATCACCCTCTCACAAATGTCTCTTTCCTATGGAAGGAACAAGTCTTGCTCCTCTTACAAAGCCAAAGGAAGAACATTCCAAAGCCACTGACCATACATTAAAAAGCAGTGGTGGGTGATGTCATTTGCAGTAAGGGATTCAGTCAGGGCCACTGCAAGAATGGAGTCTTCCATCCTGCTGCCTCCTCCTGCCCCCATTACCGCCACAGCCTGCAGCAGCAGCAATGCCATTGAAGCTGTGACGCAGAGCTTATTTAAACTCTGCACTATGGTTCTCAATTCTTGTATCCATAAAAACCTCTCCCCAACAATAGTTGCAGAGCGGAACTAGAGCATTTCCTCAATGTACAAAAAAGATCAGATTCTGATGTCATCTCAGTAAGAGCAACATAAACCCTCTCCAGTACCAGACAGATTGTAATGTGAACAAACATAAAACCTACAAAAGTCACTCAAGTCCTATAGAGCAAATCCACCAGAATGGTGTCAGCTTCCAAACTTACACAACAAGGAGCATAACTCAGAAAAAGGCAGCACTATAAATATTGAAGTGGGCCCAAGAACAATCATTCAGCTACTGAGAAAATTAAAGCTGGATTACTACAGTACAGATCACTACGTAGAAACTCCATGCTAAAAGAACACCTGGCCTCAGTCATACACTAAGAATATATATAGACCCTCAGCGAGTACAGAACAAGTGACCACCACAAACTAAAAATAGAAATATGTAGACAAAAATTAAACTGAAACCTCCAGATTCTGCATGCAGTTCAACACCAGAGAAATAGAAAGAGATACATTTCCCCCTGTATTGTGCAAAATATAAACACAGCACATAGAAATTCCAAAAACTAATGCGAACATAATCCAATTGCTAAACTTAAAATAATTTTATATTTTTTTCTACCTTTTTGGCCGGCCCTTTTATTTTCTAATCATCTTAGTCCAAGGGGTATGTTTACTAAACTGCGGTAACGTTACATACCGCGCGGTATGTAACGTTAACGTTACATAACGCGTGGTATGTAACGTTAATGCGCATTAACATTACTTAACGATCGTTAACGTCCCCGGCCGTGGTAAACACCGCAGAAGGTGGAGAGAGGGCGGAGAGAAGGGGTCAATGGGCGGAGAGTGGGCAGGGAGAGGCCCCTTTCACACTAATGCGCTGAACTGAAGGGCTGAATCCTACCGCGAATGAAAACCTGCCGTTAGATGCACATTTGCAGGAGAGAGAAACCATTTAAATGCCAGCAATGTACAGCCTAGGCAGGGAGCCCAAGAAATGTGATAGTAGTGCTCCATTTTCAGCAACACCATAGTGCCAAAGTATGAATGGCCACTATGGCGATGGTGCCAATGGGGAATAGGGGGCCGCAGGCGAGACATGTAGCATGGGCAGCTGGGGAACAGGGTGGACCAGGCGGGCGCCTAGGAACATAGAAGCTGGAAATCAGCAAGACAGCAGCTGACCAAGGCCAAACACAATCCAGCTATATCTACATGGTTCACCCTAGCCAATAGTTGCTAGGGCACTGACCTGACATCCCCCCAGCCATCCCGCCCCCATGTGGAAGGGACATAATATTGGTAGGCAGTGATGGGGGGATGTGAGAATGTCCATGTATGCCCCCCCACCTCGGGATCCACTTCCTAGGTGGGCTCCTACCTACACAGTGGATGGCCTGGGACTGCGCACTACCAGCACCAACAGCAAATGGCCATGTCAGCTTGGCAGGGGGTGTTGTGCCCGTGCTGGAGGGGGTCGTGCCACCTCCCTGCAGTGGACCTAGGCCATGCCCTGTATCAGTACGTGGTGTGCAGTGCAAGATACAAAGTCTGGCTGAGGAAAGGTACAGGTAGGCCCAGGGACTATTGTGCATCTGTGGCAACAGTGTGGTGCAGTACACCCAGCCAGTGTGTCCAGACGCAGAGGGTCACAGATTCAAGCCCCAGATGTGGTTCCTGCAGAGCATGTCCCTATATTTTACCCTACAATGCAGATACAACAGCAGCATGTGCAAAGCCCAAAGTAGCAGCAAACAGGGGTACAAACATCCACCTACACAGGCTCCACAATCCAAAGATGCATGGAGAGTCAGGCTGTGGGCCCCAGCATTGAGCTGAAGTTATCACCAGAGCACTACTACTACCCCCTGCACAGTTTAGCACACTGGTCCTGTGATCAGCACCATTGTGGTGGGCAGGGTTGCCAACCACCCCTATCTTTGTACAATGCTGCAATAGGAGTCAGCGTGTGTGTATGTCTATCCATTGTTCTGTGGCTGCCCACCCTTCACTGGGCCCAAAATGCCCCACTGTTACCAGCGTTAGCCTGAATAGGTGCATAATAAGGAGCAAGATATTTTGGGTATGGCCCGAAAAGCAGATTGGCCAGGATGCATCTTCACAGGGTGTGGGGCAATGGCTGGGACACTGTAGTGCCTGACCACAATCTGCATGGACAGTGGGGTTGCGAACCGGCCGGTTTTCAGCTGGCCTGGCCGGTTTTTCCATGGCCAGGCCGGCTGCCGGCGCAGAGGTAAAACCGGCCCTTGAAAAGCCGTTTTTTTGCTCTGGCCGCAAGATTGGAAGCAGCCAGAGCAAAAAACCGGCTTTTCTTCCAATCCGAAGAAGTCCGTGGAGTTAAAAAAAAAACAACCCGCACACCGGAAGGCTTCAGAGGGAGCCGGGGAAGCCCGCGCGAGGCCCCGGCTCCCTCTGTACAACTGCCAGCGTGAAGATCCTTTTCCTTCACGCTGGCGGCTGTTTCTGTGAAGCCGCGATTGCTGGGAAAGGTTAAAGGCAATGCCCTTTAACCTTTCCCAGCATTCGCAGCTTCACAGAAACAGCCGCCAGCATGAAGGAAAAGGATCTTCACGCTGGCAGTTGTACAGAGGGAGAGGGAGCCGGGGCCTCGCGCGGGCTTCTCCGGCTCCCTCTGAAGCCCCTCAGACAGCCGCGGTGCTGGTCGGGGGGGGGGGGAGGCCAAGGACTGCAAGGGCGGTGATGGGGGGGGGGGCATGGACAAAAAATGGGCGGGGGGGGGGGAGACCGGGACTAGAAAAGGGCGATGGGGGGGAACTTGGACTGGAAAAGGGCTATGGGGGGGGGACTTGGACTGGAAATGGGCTATGAGGGGGGAACATGGACAGGAAAAGGGCTATGGGGGGGAGGACTTGGACTGGAAATGTTGCTGTGATGGGGGGGGACCTGGACTGGAAATGGGCTGTGAGGAGGGGAACTTGGACTGGAAAAGGGCTATGGGGGGGGAGACTTGGACTGGAAATGTTGTTGTGATGGGGGGGCGACCTGGACTGGAAATGGGCTATGGTGGAGGGAGGGGGAACTTGGACTGGAAATAGGCTGTGATTAGGGGGGCTAGGACTGCAAATGGGCTGTGATGGTGCGGGGGGGGGGAACTAGGACTGCAAATGGGCTGTGATGGTGGGGGGGGGCTAGGACTGGAAATAGGCTGTGATGGGGGGGGTTAGGGCTAGAAAGAGGCTGTGATGGGGGACTTGGACTGGAAATGGGCTGTGATTGGGGAGGGGGCTAGCACTGGAAATGGGCTGATGAAGAGCTGGAATAGGACTGGAAATGGGCTGATGGGGGCTACAATAGGACTGGAAATGGGCTTATGTGGGGCATGGGAGAATGGGACTAGAAGGGAGTGGATGCTGGGTGGGTCTAGAACTATAAGGGAACTGATTTTGGGGGAGGACTAGAATGGATGGGGAATGAGAATGGAAGGGGAAAAGATATTTTGTGTGGAAGAAAAGTCTATGATGGGCCGGGTATTGGGAGAGTAAGAGGGGCTTGAGAATGGAAGGGTGAAATTTAAATGGATGATAAAGGAATAAGGAAAGAATTGGGGGAAAGAGCAAAAGGGAAACAATCAGTATGTTAAAGCAGAAATAGAGAGAGAATGGAAAACATCTAAAAGAGAAGAAAGGACAAATGGATAGCTCGCAGAAGACACGAAGAAACCAGAAGAAAGTGACTGGAGCAATTGCAACTGAAAAATAAAATGCCCAAACAGAAGGTAGAAAAATACTTTTTATTTTGAATTTATTAACTGGAATATGTCTGGTCTGGGAAGTGTGTATTGCTAACATCTTTGCGTTTTTGTTTAGTGCAAGAAGAAATTACTTTATAGTTTTACTTCTCCAGTGTTTTACATTTCATGTTTGGCTTTTGGGGTTCCCAGTTTAATTATTATCTGACCAAGGAAGTTAGCCTACACGTATCCTCGGTAATTTTTGTGGGTGGGGCTGAGGGCAGGGTGGGGCGGGGTAGGGGTGGGACTAGGGGCAGAGAATGGGTGGAGCATGGCGAGCCACAGGTGTCGGGTTTTTCTCGGTGAAAAAGTTGGCAACCCTAATGGACAGGGTGGCCACAGCATGGCATGCTGGGAGGGCACTCACTCTGACCGAGCAGTGACCATGGCAGGTCTAGGTTCCCACATAGCGCTCTGCACTATCTGCCTTCAGTAATATATTTGTGTTCCCCAGTCCTGGTGTCCCAATCACTGAGTTGCCTGCTTGCTGCACATAGTTCCTCTGTGAGCAGACTGGTGGACTGTCTGCAGTTAGACTGTGCATGGTCAGAACACCTTTAAGGTACAGTCTGACTGTGTTGTCTGCTGGTGACTGGCAGACAGTGGTGGGAGGCAGTTGGGGTTTTCCAGACCGAACCCCAGCATTGCTGCTGGTCTGCCACTGCCCCAGTCAAAGTTATGGCTCTGGCCCACCAACCCTGGAGGGCTGTCTCATACAAACAGGATGGAGGTTGCTTCCCCAGGGTGGGGGCACCTGTACCTACAAAAAGGGTGATGTGGGCCCTTTGGGGTATGTAGTGTATACCACTGTGACCTATAAAGGCACTGCTACACACACCTCATGCAATTCTAGGAACCCCTCTGCCCTGATAACAGCTGCCCATGTCAGCCAGAACCTAACATGGGGTACACACCAATCTGGCTGGTGTCTGGTCCCACAGGGCCACATGTGACTGCAGGATACAGATGGACATCAAATTACCTTCGGCTGCACTGCAAGGAACACCTGTCACACACTGGTAGTGATGGGGATGTACAGCAGGACCTATCTCTAGCACCACATGTACTGCAGACCTAGTGCTGGGCACCCATCCTATCCCTCAGGGTGAACACAGAACCTGCACAATGGCATGGTCTGTAGCTGCTCTGTGCCAGTATCACACACTGTCAGTTCGTCTTTCCAAGCTGAGGTACCGGAGAGGTGCAGACCCCATTTGGCGATCAGCTGTAGACTGCTATTCAGCATGTGCATTGCATCATGGGTACTGCTGGGGTTACCCTATCCTGGCACTCAGAGCAGACAGTTTGTGCGGTGACCTGCAGTCCTTCTGTACCCAGACATTGCTGTGACATACACCATGGAGGTATAGCCTACTGGTTAATACAATGCCATTCTTGGCAGTGTTCATGGGTTCAGTTCCTCATTGTTCCCTCCTCTCATGCCTATCCTACTCAAATAGTGTGCATGCCTGTAGAGGTCATATTTTTGCAGATCTGTGCTTCCATCCCATAATACCCTCGCCACAATTGCCAACATTCCCTCGGTCCTTCTATCTGCGTCTGTCAGCTGTGTAGAGTCCTGTCTGCCAGTGCAGGCTGCCACCCCATGTCCTGCACTGCTACCCTTTCCTGCATTGCGCCTTTTCATGCTTGCCTCGCCTGTGCCTGATCTGCATGGCACCACCACTTCTCTGTCCACCTTTCATTGTAACTATCCTGCCACCTCCGCCTCCACTGGGGGACACGTATTTACATCGTCTGCCACCAACTGTTTTTCCGGTACTTTACATTGCCAACACCCTGTGCTGTGGTACAGCTGCCCCACCATGTTTGTCATCAGTACTGGCAGGCACATGGGTTGCCCGCAGATATGGCAGGTCCAGCGGCTCCCACTTCTCCCTCCTTCACTCACTTGTTAATTGCCTTTCCTGAGTGCTCTATCTAGTGTTAGGACTACATCTGTCTCTGTTCCGCACAGGTCATGCATGTCATCCTGAGGCACCTTGCAGTCCCTAGGGCACACTAACCTAGGACACCATAACCTTCTAAGGCCACCTTAACCTATGGTTCCATAGCCCAGGGTGCCTTCTGCGATGCCTTGTCCAAGGGTGCCTAATATGGCGCTTAGCCTAGGAGGCCTTATAGGGCACCTTATGAGGCACCTTACAGGGCACCTTACTAAGCACCTTACATGGCACCTTACTGGGCACCTTACAAGGCGTCTTATAAGGCGCCTTGCAAGGTGCCTTACAGGGTGCCTTGCAAGGTGCCTTACAAGGCGCCTTGTAATGCTCATTAGTCTAAGGCACTTTGTAACGCATGTTAGCTGCTACAGCTTGCTGTAATGATGCAACGCCCACGCCTTTATATGGGCATCTGTACCTTTACCGCGGAACCTAACGCGAATGACATTACTGCAGTTTAGTAAACATACCCCCAAGTCTCTGGTCCCTGCTTTCCTTTGTCTTCTCATAGCTCTCTTTCTAGGGTCTCCAGTCCATCTGCCACTTTTCTCCCTTCTAGTTTTCTTCCCTCCATCTAGGATAGTGATCTATTCCTTATAGCTTTTTCCCATTTATTTTTTTCTTTCTCTACCCATTCAGATTTCATTCTTCCTTCTGACTATCCTGTTCTCTGCCCCCCCCCCTATTTTTAACTCCATCTACCAAAAGCTTTGCAACCCTCACCCCCAGCCCTCCCATTCCCACCTCTCTACTTCCCTAATCCATTATTCCTCAGTCTTTAACTCTCCCCTTTCTCATCCCCCCTCTGTGTCCAACATTTCCTTCCCATTCATTTTCTGTCCTGTGCGGGTCTATAATCTCCTCTCTATCTCCGTCTGCCACCACATGTCCAGCATCTCTTCCATATCTCTATACTCCCCATCCAGCATCTCCTCTATCTCCCTATGCCCCCCACATCCAGTACTGTATGTCCCCCTCCTCCTCCTCCCTATACCCCCTGTACCCAGCATCACTTCCTCTACCTCCCTATGTCCTCCTGCATCCAGCATCTCCTCTATCTCCCTATGCCCCCCACATCCAGTACTGTATGTCCCCCTCCTCCTCCTCCCCCCTATACCCCCTGTTTCCAGCATAACTTCCTCTACCTCCCTATGTCCTCCTGCATCCAGCATCTCCTCTATCTCACTATGCCCCCCCACATTCAATACTAATGTCCCCCTCCTCCTCCTCCCTATACCCCTGTACCCAGCATCACTTTCTCTATCTCCCTATGTCCTCCTGCATCCAGCATCTCCTCTCTGTTTTCTTGTGACCCACTCCAATGTTCAGGATCCCTTTTCAATTTCCAGTATTTGTCCTCTGTTTCTCTGTGCCCCTCCCTCATATCCAGTATCTTCCCTTCATCTTCCAAGGTTCCTTCCCCCACCACCCTTTTTCAGCATCTCCCTTTCGTCTCCCTATTTTTCCCCCACCACTATATCCTATATTTCTTGTTTCTCTTCCCTTTGTTTGTGTTTTTTTAAATCCATTTGCAGTCGCAGGCAGGAAGGTTTCCCATAGCTAGCTCTTTATTTATTTATTTGCTCCCCCCCCCCCCCCACTGCCCCTACTGCAGCATATCCACAAAGCAAAAGTCACAGCAACAATAAAAAATATAATAAACATGAAGCTTCTGTAGTGCAGTCACTCTCGTAGCCCCACCATATCTACTCCCTCTGACGGGAAGCATGTGTCAAAGAAGGTGGGATTGGCAGGCCCTTCCACTTTGAGGAGTGCCTGCATCGGAGAGGTCCCATGTTTATTATATATTTTGTTATTGCCACTGGGACAGCTCTTCTGTGGATATGCTGCTGCAGCAGCAGCGGTGGGAGAAGATAAGACTATGGGAAATGTTACTGCTTATTGATGAAAATTAAAACAGACAGCGTCATGGCAGTACTGGGGATTCACTGAGTCCCTTGAAGGCCCTGACTGCATGTCACTGCTGAAAAGGCAGGTCTTTCTGAACAGAAGCAGAACTTCAGCCGGGGGCAGAATAACCAATAAATGTTTATCAGCAGAATGCAGTGTCTTTGCCGGCGAGTAAGCCACCAACAGATCTTTAAGATATTGAGGGCTATCCCCTAACTGTAAACGAAAAGCAATAAATAATCCATAGGTAAAAAATATAGAAAAAGATTAAAAAAAACAAGGAATTAGAAGTTAAGAAACAGACATGATATCTTTAATTGGCCACTAAAAACAAAGCGGGTCATTTTAGAAGAGGAGATCTTTAAACATTGGTTCATAAATGATGCAAAAGCAAGTCTTGAAGGACTACCAAATGGGACTTCTACAAGGAAATAGAATTACACCTAACATAGTAACATAGTAAATGATGGCAGATAAAGACCAGTATGATCCATCTAGTCTGCCCAGTAAGAAGGCAGGAGTAGGTGCACCCCTCCCCATGTCTTTGTTCACGGGTGCACCTGCCACTTTGTGCAGGCCACCCCTCCCCGTGTCTTTATTTGGGGGTGAACCCACCACTCCATGTAGGACACCCCTATTTGCTGAGAAATTAGATGCTTCCGTTTATTTTGATTTTATCTTGTTGCTGTAAAGGGATCCACTGTGTCTGTCCCATGCCATTTTGAATTCTGTCACTGTTTTTGCCCCTACCACCTCCATCGGGAGGGCATTCCAAGCATCCACCATCCTTTCAGTGAAAATGTATTTCCTGACATTGCCTTTCAATTTACCTTGCAGCTTCATGTTATGCCCTTGCAGCTTCATGTTATGCCCTCTAGTTTTACAGCTTTCCCTTCTTTGGAAGAGGTTTGTTTGTTCATTATTTCTCTTTAAGTATTTAAAGGTCCGAATCATATCTTCCCTATCCCTCCTCTCCTCCAAAGTGTACATATTTAGGTATTCAAGTCTCTTCTCATAAGGCTTCTGATGCAGACTCCAAATCATTTTGGTCACCTTCCTCTGAACAGTTTCCATTCTTTTTACATCTTTTGCAAGATATGGTCTCCAAAACTGAACACAGTATTCCAAGTGAGGCCTCATCAGTGACTTATACAGTGGCATTCCTTTCTGCTGGTAATTCCTCTTTGTATGCAGCCCAGCATCCTCCTGGCTTTTGCCACCGCCTTGTCGCACTGTTTTGCCACCTTGAAATCTACAGAAATAATCACACCAAGGTCTTTCTCCTGATCCGTGCACACCAACCTCTTGCCCCCATCGCGTACATTTCCCTTGGATTTCTGCTACTCAAGTGTATGACACTGCACTTCTTTTCATTAAATCTTAATTGCCAAGCATTAGACCATTCTTCCAGCTTTTGTAGATCGTTCCTCATGTTAATCACTCCCACGGGGGAGTCCAATCTTGCAAATTTTCATGTCATCTGCAAAAAGACAGACCTTTCCATTCAGTCTTTCCATTCAGTCTGTGAGTATTAATCTTCTGAAATAAACTGTAAATCTTGGGGAAAAAGGGAATTCTTTGGGTTAAAACTGATAGATCTGTGTATTTTAGAATTCAGTTTTTTTCCCGAGACAGTCAGGTCTTAGTACCACCAGAGAGCTTTGTATTTAGAACATAAGAACATATAAGAACATAAGATATGCCATACTGGGTCAGACCAAGGTCCATCAAGCCCAGTATTCTGTTTCCAACAGTGGCCAATCTAGGTCATACGTACCTAGCAGTTTCCCCAAGGGACACAGGTTCCACAATGCTTGTATTGGTTCAAGCATTGATATCCTAGGTCCCTTCTTAATAATGGTTTATGGACCTTTCCTCCAGGAACTTGTCCAAACCTTTTTTAAACCCAGCTACACTAACAGCCTTTACTACATCCTCCGGTAACAAATTCCAGAGTTTGATTACACGTTGAGTGAAAAAATATTTTCTTTTATTAGTCTTAAATAGTTTACCCTGTAGCTTCATTGCATGTCCCCTAGTCTTTCTATATTCTGATAAGGTAAACAATCGATCTACGTTTACCCGTTCCACTCCGTTCATTAATTTATAGACTTCTTTAAGTCAAAGCAGAGTATAGCTTAACATAGAAAGTAAATTAAGAGTAAATAGACTCTGCAATTTGTTTCTAGAGAGCTTTTCATTTCAATTAAATCAGTGAATAGCTTAAACACAGAAAGTTGATAGAGTAGTTACTGAAATAAAGTTGTTTCTAGAGAGCTTTTATCTAAATCAAATCAGAGCATAGTTAGCATACTGGTAGAATAGTCCTGAGTAGGAAGAAATAAACTTGTTTCTAGTGACCTTTACAAAGAGGCCTTCAAGTTAGGAGGCAAAAGATTTGTGAAATTGTCTTGAATAGGTGTTAAAGGCAAGTGACTGATCAAAGGGGTAATTTAAAAGGCCTCTTCTATCAAACCAAGGGCTGTGTGAGTCACCCAGGAAATTGGTAAGCCTTTACCTTAGAAGCAAGCCAGCTTTTAATAGGTCTTCATTCCCTCCCTCCCTCCCCATTCCCACCCACCCCTGGGATAATCGTAGCTATATAGGCTCTTAAACCTCTTAAGGGGAAGAAGGTGCCCATATTCATTTTCAGGTGTAGCTGTTTTTTCTCAACAAGCATAAATTAAGGACTTGAGATTAATTAATCTTGAGGTAAACAAAGTCTATTAAATGTATTAACATAGTAACATAGTATATGATGGCAGATAAAGACCAATATGGTCCGTCTAGTCTGCCCAGCAAGGCGGCATGATTAGGTGCACTTAACGCTCCGTGCAGGTCATCTCTCCCCATGCTTTTGTTTAGAGGTGTACCCACCGCTCCGTGTACGTCACCCCTATTTGTTCATATATTTGATTAGTATAAGTATCCCCAGAAAATAAACGTAAGTAAACAACTTAAATACATAAACACAACCTTAAACCTAAGATGCAGATAGCAGTCCAGCAGCGAGATGGGGGGCATTCCAGTCTTTTGCATTGAGTGTCACATGTATGATTGTCTTCCATTTGGTGAGGGGTCTTATGTGTGCACAAAGTGCAAGGAGCTCTTTGCTCTCAGAGAATGAGTCCAATCTCTGGAGTCTAGAGTAGCAGACTTGGAGAACATAAGGAAGAGAGAGAGGTACATAGATGAGACCTACAGGGATATCATACTGAAGTCTCACCTCCAGTCTGGCAGCCTTCCTGTTGCCATGGAGAAGAGAGGTCATGTGATAGGAGAGCATCATCCTGGTGTGGCAGGAAGTGATTCTGTAGCTAGAACCTGTCCTCCAGGTTAAGTAAAACCCTCTCACACTGAGGAGGTTTCTCCAAGGCCATGTGCCCATGAGGGAAGGGCTAGGACAGCCATTATAGTTTGTGATTCAATCATTAGGCATGTAGATAGCTGGGTGAATGGTGGGCGTGAGAATCGCCTGGTGAAATGCTTGCCTGGTGCAAAGGTAGTGGACCTCATGCACCACTTACACAAGGTCTTAGACAGTGTTGGGGAGGAGTCTACTGTCTTGACACATGATGGTATCAATGACATAGGAAAGTGTGATAGGGAGGTTCTGGAGGCCAATTTTAGACTTTTATATAGGAAGCTGAAATCCAGAGCTTCCAGGGTAGCATTCTCAGAAATGCTTCACATTCCACATGCAGGACCCAAACGTCAGGCAGAGCCCCAGAGTCTCAATATTTGGATGAGACAATGGTGCAAGGATGAGGGATTTGGATTTGTTAGGAATTGGACAGCATTCTGCGGAAAAGAGGGGCTTTTCCAAAGGGATGGGCTATACCTTAACTGAGATGGAACCAGGCTGCTGGCATTAACCATTCTTTTCAATTCTTTATTAGACCCTCTCTGTTGATATGCCCTAACTTCAATCTTTTGCTAGTCTCCTTCAAGGATACAGTCTTCTGAACCATGCACTCTTG
The DNA here is from genome assembly GCA_033557465.1 of Ichthyophis bannanicus. Taxonomy (NCBI): domain Eukaryota; kingdom Metazoa; phylum Chordata; class Amphibia; order Gymnophiona; family Ichthyophiidae; genus Ichthyophis; species Ichthyophis bannanicus. The sequence continues at coordinate 223,113,496 of CM066040.1, read as the reverse complement.
GGTGACTGTCAGATTTCCCCTATTATCTAGTTTAAAAGTTTCTCTATCTCCTTTTCAACTAGATAATAGGGGAAATCTGACAGTCACCCAAGAGTGCATGGTTCAGAAGACTGTATCCTTGAAGGAGACTAGCAAAAGATTGAAGTTAGGGCATATCAACAGAGAGGGTCTAATAAAGACAAAAGTAACCCAAATACCCTAAAATACAGAGCAGACAGAACTTAGATTCCAAATTATGCCTGCCTACTGGTAACCAGATTAATATGAATAAAATACAGCCTCTAAAATGTTTGTATGCAAATGCTAGAAGTCTAAAAAATAAGACGGGAGAGTAAGAATATAAAGCACTAAATGAGAAGTTAGATATGATTGGTATCTCAGAGACAAAATGGAAGGACAACTGGTGGAACACTGATACCTGGGTGCAAATTATATTACAGTGATAGAAAGTAGATGGAAATTGGTGGAGGGATTGCACTCTACGTTAGAGAGGGCATTGAGTCACACAGGATTAAAGCTTTACAGAAAACAAAATACATTGTAGAATCTCTATGGAATGAAATTCTATGTAAAAAGGGGAAGGTGATGGCAGTGGGGGTGTACTGTAAAACGTCTGGACAGAATCAACAAAAGGATGATGAAATGCTCAAAGAACTCAGTGAAACTAACAATATTTATATGTGTGTGGTGAAAGTGAGTTAAAGTTGACTACTGATTATGCGTCAGCAGTAAGTCAGGGGGTTAACTAAACTTAAGTTTTATAGGAAAGAAATTCCTGCCTGTGCAATTTTGTGAGAAACTGCTTGCATAACTATTCTGATAGGAAACATCATGCAAAACTTATGAGAGGTAATTTTGATACACTGGTATATGAGATAAGAAAAGATTTTTCCCATAGCAACTGTACAAGGTCATCTATCGATAGAGTTCTGAGCTTCTAAACCATGGGATGGGAGATGCCCCCCTTGAGCATTCTTGGGCACCTGGCCAGCATCTTGATTATGTTTAATGGATAGCTGATCTTATTCTGTTTGTGTCAACTGATGGAAAATTATTGGTTGCTATTGCAACACGATATAAAAAACAGGGCCCCATGTCAGTCAGAACAGAAGAAAGTCTCAGCTATGGGGTGAATGTGCGCACCACTTGGGGACTTCCCAACTGAGGGTGTCTCCTGCCTGGCTGAATTTGGGGTCTTTTTCAGTTGAGGTTTTGGCATGAAATGAATCTTACAACTCTGTCAGTGATGTATTGTTTTCTTTTATCTTACCTTTATGAACAGCTTAACTAGTCATATATGGATTAAGTGAATTACTTGCTTTCAAGTTACCCTTTTATATATATTTATATATATATAGATATAGATATAGATAGATAGATAGATAGATATAGATATAGATAGATATATAATATATAAATATATATATATATATATAAAAGGGTAACTTGAAAGCAAGTAATTCACTTAATCCATATATATATATTGACACCAGCAGAGGCTAAACTAGTGTTATTTAGCTTAGTGCACTACTGGCCCTGACCTTTCTATAAAAAGAAAGTGTAGTTGCAAGTCGAGGGTCAGGTTTAAACAAGGATTTATTCCCCTCCCGGGGTTTTGCTGGATTTTCAAAAATGATACAACTTCCAAACTCAAAAGATAACCATACTTCTGGCATAAACAAATGGTTAAAGAAAAGTAGCTTCTTGCTTAACAAACCAAATGACAAAACAAAATATATAATCAAGGTAAACACCTGGGCAGTTTCCTCTGTGCAGACCTGTTCTCTCTAGCAGGCTTATCTGCTCTCAGCGTAGAGAGGTCTCTTCAGTAATCACTAAAGAACAGTCCATCTTTTCATCATAAGATAAACATTCGTTTTGGTCAATACACATGGGCTCCTCAACTGCCTCGCCTTCCCTCTGGCAGAGAGTTTGTATCTTCCTCCAGCCAGTGACTGGTCTCTCTTCAATACTCTCTTCCTGGTCAGGGAGATAATTATCTGAGCCTTGATAAAACTGCTTTGCAGTCTTTCTGTTGAACCTCGCTCTTGTCAGTTTGCTGCCAGGCTTTACATACAAACATTCAGGCTCTTCATTCATACAAATATCCTGAAGCAGTTCACTATCTCTTTCCCAAGGATGTGAATATCTTAAAAGCTTCTGGCTTTCATTAGCAAAGGGTTTTCTGTGGTTAAACTCACGGTTGGAGAATGGCTGCCTGTTCTGTCTCCCAGCCCTTCTTGGCTTCTTATTCCAGGCCTCACAATACACAGGGTTAGGCTGAAAATACTCTGACCTTTTGTTGAAGGGTTTTAGGTTCTCTCCAACCTGCCAGGTTTCACAAATGCTTGCTGCTTCTGTGTCCTCAAAACCTTCGTCAGAAATCATACAGGAATCACATTCAGCCTCTCTTCCTGGATTCTCTCTCTCCTGGACTCGAGCATAATAAGGATTCTCCTCTCTGGCCTGCTTCTGAACTGTGGCCCGTTCCTGCCCTAACTCTGCTTGCCTGCCTGCTTTCTTATGCAGAGTTATGGGCGTTTTCCTGCACATGTGCAGAGTGTTTCCCTCAGTGTTTGGGGAGTGTCTGTTGGCTGGGCGTGCCTTCAGGTCTCGTGCCTCAGCCTGCTCTGGTTGCCTATAGCAACTAGGAAGCTTTTTCTCTCCCTTTCTGTCAGAGTCTGTGCCGTACTCTTCAGCTTTTTGTGTCTTAAAGTTACAGGGCAGATTTTCGGTGTTACACATCCCCCTTCTTAAGACATTACGAGCTGCTGACGTCCCCGTCAGACAGCGCGTAATTCTGCTCAACGCATCCGCATTACCATGCAGCTTCCCTGCACGGTGCTGTACCTCAAAACTAAAAGCTTGCAAAGCCAAGTGCCAGCGCGTCAGTCGTGCATTATTGTTGCGCATTTGGCTTAGCCATTTTAACGGTGCATGATCTGTTATTAATATAAATTTTCGCCCTGTCACATAATATCGCAATGCTTCTACCGCCCATTTGATGGCTAAGCATTCCCTTTCTACAGTAGAATACTTCCGCTCCGCATTGGACAGTTTCCTACTTAAGTAGGTAATCGGGTGTTCTACACCATCAAATTTCTGGGACATAACTGCCCCCAGTCCAGTCTCAGAAGCGTCTGTCTGGATAATGAATGGAAGCCGGAAGTCAACTCCCTTTAATACAGGAGCTTTACACAACTTCTCTTTAAGAGAGATAAAACTCTCCTCGGCCTCGGGAGTCCAATGCACCTTATTTGGGGCATTTTTCCTAATCATGTCCGTAAAAAGGCTGCTCTCCTCCGCAAACCTGGGGATAAACCGTCGGTAGTAGCCGATTAGGCCCAAGAAGCTGCGGACATGCTTCTTTTCTACCGGTCGTGGGAAGTTCCGGACACTCTCTATTTTGTCTGCTAGAGGTTTTACTATCCCATTCCCAACTAAATGACCCAGGTATTTGGCTTCTTTAGCCGCAAAAAGACATTTTTTGGGGTTCAAAGTGAGACCCGCTTTTCGGATGGCGTTTAATACCGCCTCTATCCGTGATAGGTGTTCTAGCCAGGTGCCGCTATGGATAATAACGTCATCCATATAGGCTAACGCGTACTCTTGATGTGGCCTTAGGACCTGGTCAATAAGACGCTGGCACGTTGCCGCTGCGCCCTGTAGCCCAAATGGCATACGCCTAAATTGGTATAGGCCTAAAGGGGTGGAAAAAGCTGTTTTTGGCTTCGAATCCCTCGTCAAGGGGATTTGCCAATAGCCCTTGGTTAAGTCGAGGGTTGTTAGAAACCGGGCCTGCCCTAACCGATCTAACAGATCGTCGATTCTTGGCATGGGGTATGCGTCAAACTGTGAGATCGCATTGATCTGCCTAAAATCAATACAAAAACGAAGGGAGCCATCCGGTTTTGGGACGAGGACTATTGGGCTAGACCAAGGACTATGAGATTCCTCGATCACCCCCATTTCCACCATTTCCTTGACTTGGGCAATGACCTCGTTTTGCTTCGCCTCTGGCAACCTATAGGGGCGTTGTCGAATAATTTTCCCCGGAACTGTGATGACCTCATGGGCTACCAGGCGTGTTTCACCGGGCACCGCTGTCAAGACATCGGAGAATTTTCTTAATAGCCGGGCTAACTCTACCTGCTGGTGTTCAGACAGGTCAGTACCTGTACGTATTTCGGGTTGTTCCCTCCAATCTGAGGGCTGAGGGCCTAAGTCCTCCTCTTTCCTTTCCTCAGCGATGGCTGCTAAGCCCTTAACGTCTTTTCTGCCTGTGGAGCCAAACCCCCCAGACCCACGGCCTGTAGAGGTTAATGAGGATGTCTCTAATAATACCGGGAAGCCCACCCGTTCACATATCAACTGGGCTATTCTTTCACCCCTTTTTATTATGAAATCCTCTTCCCCAAAGTTAAACAGTAGGGCCTTGACCACCCCCCGATAATCCGGGTCTATTACCCCGGCCCCAATGTCAATTGAATGATTGACCGCTAGGCCAGACCGCGGTGCTATGCGGCCATAACATCCTTCGGGGATTTGAATGCTCAACCCGGTATCCACGAGGGCTTTCCCTCTCTTGGGGACTACTGTATCCTCATTGCTGAATAGGTCATAGCCCGCTGAGGCTTCAGTAGCTCTTTGGGGACTCTTTACCTGCTGGGATGTTTTCGTGAAGTGCAACACAAACCCTTTTTTAATTGGGGGTTTCCCTTCCACCCGCGATTTCCCAAATAAAGCACTTGGGATCTTTTGTGCAATGGCTTCAGTTATGTGGGCTTCGGACGATACCTCTCCCCTTAGTGGTTCTTCGGGGGCCTACTTTCCCCTCGAGGCCTTTCCCCAATTCCTCCTTAAATGGGGGCCAGTCACGGCCTAGGACCACCTTAAAGGGAAGTCGGGGGACAACTGCCATGTGTACCTTTCCTTTAGTATTCAACCCATTCACACTCATGTCATATATCGGGTAAAAAGAGGAAGCACCATGCACACATCGCACTTTCACACGTCCATCCGTACTATCCCACTGGGTAGGATTGTGGGCCTGAATGGCCTTCCACATTTCCTGGGAGACCATACTCTGGTCTGCCCCAGAATCCAGGAGTGCTACCGCATCTATACCTTCCACTTGGACATCTATAATAAACTCCTCCCCACCGTGTATTTCTCTTCCTGATACAAGGGCTATGTGTTCTTTACAGTCCCTATGTACATGACCATTTTTTCCACAGTGGAAACATCTTATCAGATTATTATAGCTTTTTACATTTTCTTTTGGGACCGTAGAAGCATAAGCTTTCCTTATACCAGGCATCCTTTCCATGCCTGTTACCCGCATCATACTATCTCTAGAAGCTCCGGCCAATGCAGCTTCAAAATAGCATTCGGTCATTTCCGCTGCTTCTCTAGTGGACTGACATTTTTGTAACAGCAGGAAAGCTTTTACTTCGGCGGGTACAGCTTCAAAGTACTGCTCTAGCAGCACCGCATCCATTAAGGTTTCTATCGTGGCCCTTTCTGGAGCCAACCACTTTGCTGCTAAACCTTTCAACCTTTGCATTAAAGCTTTAGGTGTCTCCTGGGGCAAGAGCCTTGCCTCCCTAAAAAGTCGGCGATAATGTGTAGGTGTTAAACCTAGCCTATCTTGAACTGCCAATTTTACATCTGGGTAACTGGACACTAGGCCAGCGGGCATCGCCTTATAGGCCGCCAATGCCTCTCCAGTTAATGACATGGCGAATCGGACTGCCCATTGGTCTAGGGGCCATTTAGCCGCCTGAGCGATTCGCTCGAATGCGTCCGAATAATCATCAAAGTTATCACTTTTTTGTAAAGGTCCTAGTGCCAATGCACCATAGTGTTGTACTCCTACCGCCGCTGGTACCGGTACACTTTCCTCCGCAGCCGTAGTAGTGGATGTCCGCTGTAGTAGCGTGGTCACCAAGTCCAACAGGGGCTTTTGTTGCGCAGCCAGTGCTGCCATAGTCCTGTCCTGGGCCTGTCGTGCCAGCTCACTTTGTGCCTTCCACTGCTCTTCCATCCATTGCATCATTTCTTTCGGATCCATCTTGGCGCTTGCGGTATACCTGTATAGGCGAGAAAAAAAACAGAGGGCCCACCAAGTGCGGCACACAATATAGTTCTTCCTCCCTATCTGCTTTTATCCAGGTATCTCTCTCCCCCTTTCTCCACAATCCTTACCACCCGTGCCCAGCCACTTGTACCTTAGCACGGTGAAGGATCTTATTTTGAGAAAGGTTCTCTGCGCCTCCGTCCGGTCAGCTTGTGGATGTCCTCTCAGTATCAGGATTTTCTTCCTCTCAGGATTTCCTTTGCTGCTGTGGGTTTTTTTTTTTTTTCTTCTTCCAATCTGTTTCTCTTTTGAAAAAAACTTTGGGCAGTAGTATTGCTTTTTTTTTTTTTTTTTTTTTCAAAAATCCAACGTGCTACGCCATTTTATATGTCACCAGCAGAGGCTAAACTAGTGTTATTTAGCTTAGTGCACTACTGGCCCTGACCTTTCTATAAAAAGAAAGTGTAGTTGCAAGTCGAGGGTCAGGTTTAAACAAGGATTTATTCCCCTCCCGGGGTTTTCCTGGATTTTCAAAAATGATACAACTTCCAAACTCAAAAGATAACCATACTTCTGGCATAAACAAATGGTTAAAGAAAAGTAGCTTCTTGCTTAACAAACCAAATGACAAAACAAAATATATAATCAAGGTAAACACCTGGGCAGTTTCCTCTGTGCAGACCTGTTCTCTCTAGCAGGCTTATCTGCTCTCAGCGTAGAGAGGTCTCTTCAGTAATCACTAAAGAACAGTCCATCTTTTCATCATAAGATAAACATTCGTTTTGGTCAATACACATGGGCTCCTCAACTGCCTCGCCTTCCCTCTGGCAGAGAGTTTGTATCTTCCTCCAGCCAGTGACTGGTCTCTCTTCAATACTCTCTTCCTGGTCAGGGAGATAATTATCTGAGCCTTGATAAAACTGCTTTGCAGTCTTTCTGTTGAACCTCGCTCTTGTCAGTTTGCTGCCAGGCTTTACATACAAACATTCAGGCTCTTCATTCATACAAATATCCTGAAGCAGTTCACTATCTCTTTCCCAAGGATGTGAATATCTTAAAAGCTTCTGGCTTTCATTAGCAAAGGGTTTTCTGTGGTTAAACTCACGGTTGGAGAATGGCTGCCTGTTCTGTCTCCCAGCCCTTCTTGGCTTCTTATTCCAGGCCTCACAATACACAGGGTTAGGCTGAAAATACTCTGACCTTTTGTTGAAGGGTTTTAGGTTCTCTCCAACCTGCCAGGTTTCACAAATGCTTGCTGCTTCTGTGTCCTCAAAACCTTCGTCAGAAATCATACAGGAATCACATTCAGCCTCTCTTCCTGGATTCTCTCTCTCCTGGACTCGAGCATAATAAGGATTCTCCTCTCTGGCCTGCTTCTGAACTGTGGCCCGTTCCTGCCCTAACTCTGCTTGCCTGCCTGCTTTCTTATGCAGAGTTATGGGCGTTTTCCTGCACATGTGCAGAGTGTTTCCCTCAGTGTTTGGGGAGTGTCTGTTGGCTGGGCGTGCCTTCAGGTCTCGTGCCTCAGCCTGCTCTGGTTGCCTATAGCAACTAGGAAGCTTTTTCTCTCCCTTTCTGTCAGAGTCTGTGCCGTACTCTTCAGCTTTTTGTGTCTTAAAGTTACAGGGCATATTTTCGGTGTTACAATATATATATATATATATATATATACATATACGTATATATGTATATATATATATATATATATATATATATACATACAGGGGGGACCAAAAAAGTGAGAACATCTCATAGCATATAAGTTATTTAAAAATTCAAAAAGACAGATGTAAATGATTGACAAATTTAAAAAAATAAAAAAAGAGGGTGACTGGAAATTGTCGAAATAAAGATGTTATATAGCCAAAAAACGTAAATAAGTAAGCTATTTAAGCTTTCAATTTAGAAGATGTTCTCACTTTTTTGGGCCACCCTGTATATTATAAATAAACTAATTATCTCTATTCTAAAGTGTGTTAGTTTTTATTTCGCACCCTGTTTAGGATGAATATAATTTGGCGTTGTGAGCAGGATGCAAAAAAGACTTGTATAATGCTTAAAAGAAAAGGGTATAAATAGTGCTAATACTGTAAACAGTATAATCTGTAAATATTCCCAGTTGGGATCAGGTGCTAAGTGAGAATAAGGATTCTGTTTTAAAAGATGCTGAGCCCATGAATGTTCATGCTTGCAAAAAATACTTGTTGAAAAGGGGACAGAATTGAATACTTTAGGGAGAAGAGGATGGGTTTTGTTGTCTGCATATCGCAAGATGCATCAAACAAAATCCAACAAAATTGATTTGATTGCTCAACTAGAGAAGACAAAAGATTGTGAGTATGGCATGCAGCCAGTGTTTTAAGAGAGGCAGCTTATTGTAAATACAGTGATATTGTGAAGTCCTTTAGGAGAGACTTTTTCAGAGGAGCTGTGATGTTTGAAGATAATAGTACATGTGAAAAATTGAAGGGAAAATATAAGTTGTGTATTAGAAGAGAAAGTGTACAATGATGTGTTTGCTTTTCTGACATGTTTTTAAAAGGATAACATTTTTCTGGTGGTAAAAGATTTAAAAAGCCTGGCCGAAACTTGGTAATTAGTTGTTCTGTTCTCATATGTTGATGTTCTTTCTTAGTAAGCTGTATTTTGTCCGACTTGTAAGTTGATATTTGAAATGTCTGTATTCTTATCTTTATTAGTCAGTAATGTGAAAAGACAGATTTTTCTTGTTTTGTTTCACTCTTGGGTCTTAGGTAAGGTAATTTCAATTCTTTTTCTGTTCTGAGTTGTGTCTCAATATGAAGGATTTCTGTGCATATTGATTTTTTGTTTGGTAATCCTTAATTTAGATAATTTTAAATCATAGTCTGTAAGGATTAGTATGTTATGATGGATTATGCATGTATGTTAGCTGGTACAATAATGTAGCTGGTAACATGAGCAAGTCATTAGAAGGTATTGCGTGAAGTGAGATATGAGAATAGTGATACAAGGATTTCTTTTGATAGATAGGAAATGGATTAGGGTGTTCTGATGTGATGGGATGTGTTGGTTTGATGAATATGGAGAGGGAGATGAGATTCTATGATGGATTTTGCAGTGTTAATATATTTGGACAGCTAGTGGGTTTTTTTCTTATCTGTATGAGTTTGTACTGTAGTATGGAATGTATTTTCTGAGTCAATGGATTGGGACTGGAATGTATTGTACACTGAAGTAAGAACCTTAGAAGCAGACAGTACAGATAACAAGCCTAGTAGCATTTTGTGTGTTTATATTAACTCTGTAGTGAGAGATATTGTGTGCAATTATCTGGCTAGAAGACCTTGACTGCAAGTTTTGTTAGAGAAGTTCTTTAAAAAATATATAGTTAAATTACAGCCTGAATGTTGCTAATTCTTTGCTTTTTTTTTCACCGTGAATAAATAACAAGAACAACTTCTGATTCCAATTGGCAGTAGAATTATTGAGAAATAAATCTGCATGATCATAATTGTATTATGTTTAAGATTATTTGGATTTGATAAGTGTGATAGAGGAGGAAGAAAGAACATTAACCATTTCTTTATTTGTGTGCAGTAAATAAGTTTAATGCACAATATGTAAATTTTGTTTTCTAGGTTAGGGATCTGAGTGTATCCTGGTTAAGAAAATGTGTCTACTGATTTTTGTGTGTCAAGAGATTAGAGTAGCAACGTCCTGGTCTGTTATGCTGTTTGTGCTGAATAAAGTGTTAACAAAGAGAAGTTGTAAACAATAATTGAATTTCTAACTGGATTTAAATTCTCTGTTTTTGGAAGTTTTGTGGTAATGAACGCATTACCTTTTGTTGAGTATAATTCTTGTAATTCTATGTAATGACCAAAAATGGGAATATGTACCAGAAAGAAAATGTTACTTGTGAGAATAAAATGATGTATTTTCTTTATAGGTTATGTCTAAACTTTGTGACCTTCCTTCTAAGCCAATGGACCAGTACACTTCAATCAAGGACTGGGATCGGTTCCAGCAAGCATTTGTATGCCATTTAGTGAAATGGGTACTCAGTATTAGCCTGGTCTTTGGTGCATGGAAAATCTGTTACTGGAGAGTTTTTGTGATAACGCAACCAGAGTTGCATTTGCCTAAGCATTTAATTACTGCTTTAGAACAACCTCAGAATGTCTGGACTTATTTAGCCTTGGATGTCTTAAACCTTTCTGACTTTTGTCTTTTGGGCATGCATAGTCAGTGGATCTATTGACTACATGCTTAATTGCAATACCTACACCGGCTCAAGTCTTGTTGTACTATTTTAAAACTATACAAAATGAGAGTCTTGCAACTGAAGAAGATGTAAAAACACACCTTATGTTATACGAATATTGCAGAGATTGTCCCACTAATTTCAATCTTTGGGATAACATGACTCGAATAATTAATGACATGTAATCCTGATGAAATATCAAAATGTCAGCAGCTAAAGATGCAAAGGGGAATTACTAATAACACTAATACAATACTTTTATACAATACAATTAGTAAATGTAAAAATGTAACTAACGCTATGGGGTATGTTTACTAAACTGCGGTAATCGTGAATAACGCTCGTTATGTAATGTTAACGATCGTTAGTGCGTCATAACGCGCGTTATGATGTGCTAACGATCGTTAACATTACATTACGCGCGTTATGACGCGCTAACGATCGTAATGCTCCGCGGCGCGGTAAAACACCGCAGAAGGTGGAGAGAGGGCAGAGAGAAGGGGTCAATGGGCGGAGAGTGGGCGGGGAGAGGCTCCCCTCACACTAACGCGCTGAATTTCAGGGCTGAATTCCAACACGAATGAAAACCTGCCGTTAAAGGCACATTACAGGGGAGAGAAACCATTTCAGTGTCAGCAATGTACAGCCCAGGCAGGGAAACAAAAAAACAGTGCTGTGATACATGTGCACAGAACAAAAGGGCACAGAAACACTGAAAATGACCCCAACAAACTGGAAAAAAACAATAACCAAGCTGGCCAATAGTGGTATCAATGAGAAACATCAACCCCTCCCCTCCCGAGTAAGTTTTATAGAACAGATATAAATCGTGGAAGGGTCTATACGCCATCCCCATACAAGGTGAATGAGCCCACAGTGACATAGCGCTGCTCAGGGTTTTCCCCACCATCGGACAGGTGCACATGTCCCGCAACATCAGGGCGGGCATGTCAGAACGGCAACTGGACAGATGCCGGAGAAGGGGATACAGAGGGCCGGAGGCGGCACATGCTGTGGTGAAGCTGGGCCACAGTGCGGACTAGGGTGATGCCTAAGTAGCCCATACGAATGCTGAAACAGCGGAGCAGCCAGACAGCAACTGCTGAAGGTCCAACATGGGCACGAGTGGGTTTCCCAAAGTGTCACAGGGGATAGTACCCAACAGCTACCCCCAAGGGCACGGAACATTGGCAGGCGGGGCTGGGGGGGAGGGTGGACGTCTATGCAGGCACCCCTACCCCAGAACCTGCACCATAGGCAGCCGCCTACCTGCACACTGGATGGCCTGAAACTGCGCACCACCAGCTCCACCAGCAGAAGGGCATGTCAGCATGGTGGCTGAGGGATACTGGTGGTGGAGGGGGCAGTGGCAGCTGCCCAGAGCAGACCGTGGCCTAGCCCTGTTTAGGTGGGTACCATGCACTGCAACAGACAGGCCCTGTCTGACCAACAGTCATGGTATCACCAGGGAATGCACCATCTCTGTGATAACATGGTGGTGCAGTGCACAAAACCAGTGTATTCAGAAGCAGAAGATCACAGATTCAAGTCCCAGCTGTGGTTTCCGCCAACCCAGTCCTCATATTTTACCCACTACTATAACGTGCTAATACAGACAGAACCTTTCTTGCAGATGATGTAAACATGCCCAAAACACCTACATTTTACCCTACAGAGCACAGACACCATAAACATGCACATTACCTAGAGCAGAGCCTCCCAAATGCAGTCCTGGAGGGCCAAACACCATTCAGGTTCCATGCTGCCTCTGATAAAGATGCCTGTGCTGTATTTTTATGCGCCACCCCCATGGTATGCAGTTGTATCTCATGCATATTCATGAGGGACAATGAAAACACACAAACCTTCTGAATTGAGCTTATACTAAATAGTGAAACCACCAAACACTCAAAAGAAAAACCAGTGAAAAATACTTTTTTTGTCGGAATGGCCGGCACAGTATAAACAGGAAGATCACCTGCTACCACTGCGGCCCGTCCTTTTAATCAATTTAAATGTCCATTTAAAACCGCTATAAACAAAATTAGCTGGTACTTAGCTTTGAAAAAAGCATCTCAGGCTGTGATGACGGTGCAAAAATCCATAGGATACTCTTGAAGTGACCTACTGCTACAAAATTGCTACAAGAGTATCCTATGGATTTTTGCACCGTCATCACAGCCTGAGATGCTTTTTTCAAAGCTAAGTACCAGCTAATTTTGTTTATAGCGGTTTTAAATGGACATTTAAATTGATTAAAAGGACGGGCCGCAGTGGTAGCAGGTGATCTTCCTGTTTATACTGTGCCGGCCATTCCGACAAAAAAAGTATTTTTCACTGGTTTTTCTTTTGAGTGTTTGGTGGTTTCACTATTCATGAGGGACAGCATGAAAACCCAAACAGTGTTTTGCACCTCAGGAATGGAGTTGGGAACCTCTGCCGTAAAGCAGCAGCCAACAGGGGCAGACACACCCACACCCACAGGCACCATTATCCAAAGCCTCTTGGAGAGGCAGGACTTTGGGCTCTGCATGCATCTCCCAATACTAGCACTTGCATACCTTAGTAATGCCACCCTAAACCTGGGAATATGGTACACATCTATCAAAAGGTTGCTATGATTACTGGCAGATAGCAATTCCTAGGTTAAGTACAATTTTCGGAGTGAGCTGCATCATAGCAACCTTTCTTATGTCTGTGGAGTGTGCTACAGGTCTTGTGTCTGACAGTGTTCACCAATCTGGGGAGTGACTCCTACAGCATTGCATACCATAGCCATGCCTGCACTGTGCCCAGGACTGGTGTGGTGGCCTGGGCTTCCCAACACCTCTATAGTTGCACAATGCTGGCATAGGTGTGGGGAGTGTGTGTCTGTCTTTCCAGTGTGTGGTGGCTGCCAACACCCTCCACAGCCCACACTGCTAGCACTGTTGCCAGTATTGGCCTGCCAATGTGCATAATGAGGAGCAAGGTACTGTGGGAATAGCCTGAATAGGGTGGCCTGGCCTGGCCGCATCTGCACAGGGCATAGGGCATAGGGCAATGGCCGGACATTGTAGTGCCCGGTACCACCTGCATGGACAGGGTGGCCATAGCATGTCCTGCTGGGAGATCACTTTCACCCTGACTGAGCAGTGACCATGGCATGGCTAGGTTCCCCCATAGTGCTATATAGTAATTTTTTTATGTGATATTTATGGGTTTCCTTTTGGGGCCCAATCACTGACTTATCTGCTTGGTGTGTATGCTGATATCCCTGTTCTGGGTACATGCATTTTCTCCAGGACCATGCACTATGGACTAGCTGGCGGACTGTCTGCAACTAGTATGTGTCTTGCTGGAACACCGTGCATGGTGCAGCGGCTGGAGGCTTGCTGCTGGAGAATGTCAGATAATGGTGGGGGGCAGCTGAGCATTTCCAGACCTGCCGTGTGTCTGCTATTGCGTTATGGATGTGTATTGCTCTGCATTGCCTGCCCTGTAGGGTGTTTGATCCCTAGCAGGACTGGGGTGATGGTCCCCTCTACTGCCACCATTGCAGGGTGGTAGAAAGTGGATCTGTTGGCAGGAGATCCTGTCCCCCACCCTGAGCCTCAGAGGGTGCGTTGGGTAGTGGTATGTAATCTCCCTGGTAACCACAGCAGAATGTGGGTGTGGTGCCGTGCAGTTCTCCTGTAGCCAGCCAGGTGTTTATTAGCAGCTCTAGCCCACTGGTTACTTCACTGCCCATGGAGCCAGAGGTCATGGGTTCACAACCCACAGTGTGGTTCATCAATAGGGCTGTCTTAGGCATTGTCTATTTTTATTGTATATTAGTGCTGCCAGCAGAACCACCCTCAGGGTACTGTCACCTTAGGGTGGCTCATAGGGCGCCCTATAGGGCGCCTTATACGTCGCCCTATAGGGTGCCTTATACGCCGCCCTATAGGGCACCTTATACGGCGCCCTATAAAGCGTGTTATAAGGTGCCTTATATGGTGTCCTATTGGAGACATTATAGGGTGCCTTGGCAGACAGCGCACTTTATAATGTGCCCTAAGGAATGCCTTCTAGGGTGCCTTATGTGGCACCTTAAGTTACGCCACTGTGAGGGTGTGTTTGCTGGCAGCACTATTAAAGTACAACTAAACTTCCTCACAGCCCAATACTTAACCCTTTTTAGGCCAAGCCCAAAACTTTCGGGATCCAAACTTCTGCCTAAATATTCCTATCAAATGGTATATAATACATGACCATGGCAGAGGGAACGTCACTATTGGAACATATTGAATAAGACGGGTACAATTTTCCTGACATATGCAAACATTAACCCGGATGCAGACTGTGGATTAAAATATTATAGTAGGCTTTCACATGATGTCTCAGCCAGCCTTATTCATTAGGCACACTGGGGAATCGAACCCATGACCTTTGTACCATCGGTCTGTGTAGTAACCATTGTGCTACAGCTCTGTTTCTGTATTTGGGTGTCTGCGCGCCTTCTTATGCTTAACGCGCCCTGTAACGATTGTTGCTGCGTGGTGCGTTATAACGCGCGTTATCACTAATGATGTACCGCCCATGTCCTTTTTGGGCATTTCTTCCACTAACGCGGCTCCTAACGCGAATCACACTAACGCAGTTTAGTAAACATACCCCTAATACCCCCTAGTTGCAATAATATAATGTTACAAGCTAGCTATAGTAGCAATGTTAAGTTGTCAATAGGATGGTTACCCAGTTTTATTGCTATGTTTCATCTGCCTAAATTCACCACAATGTTACCAGTATCTTATATGCATAATCTATAGTCAAAGGACTGAATGTGGTGAAAGTGAGTTAAAGTTATCTACTGATTATGCATCAGCAGTAAGTCAGGGGTTAAGTAAACCTCAGTTTTATAGGAAAGAAATTCCTGCCTGTGCAATTTTGTGAGAAACTGCTTGCATAACTATTCTGGTAGGAAGCATCATGTGAAACTTATGAGAGGGAGTTCTGATACAAGGAGGCACTGGTATATGAGATAAAAGATTTTTCACATAGCAACTGTGCTTTTTCCTATAGCAACTGTACAAGGTCATCTATCGATGGAGTTCTGAGCTTCTAAACCATGGGATGGGAGATGCCCCCTTGACCATTCTCAGACACCTATTCTGATTCTCAGATCCTATTCTGTGTATGTCAACTGATGGAAAATTACTGGTTGCTATTGCAACAAGATATAAAAAAAGGGGCCTCGTGTCAGTCAGAACAGAAGAGAGAAAGTCTCACCTACGGGGTGAACACACACACTGGCTGGAGACTTCCTGACTGAGGGTGTCTCCTGCCTGGCTGTATTTGGGGCTTTTTCAGTCAAAGCTTTGGCATGAGATGAAGCTTACAATTCTGTTGGTGATATATTGTTTTATTTTATCTTAGTTTTATGCACAGCTTAACAGTCATATGTGGATTAAGTGAATTACTTGCTTTCAAGTTACCCTTTTTTATATATATAAATAAACTAAAGTGTGTTAGTCTTTATTTTGCACCCTGTTTAATCAGAACAATGGGCAATTTCAATTACCTTGGTATCGACTGGGTCAGTATCATAGCAAAACATGCTAGGGATAAAGTTTCTAGATGAAATAAATGACTGCTTATTGAAGCAGCTGGTTCATAAACTGACAGGAGTGGAATACATTTTGGACCAGGACCTTAGTAGTACACAAGATCTGTTGCAAGAGATAAGGATATTAGGGCCACTTTGCAATAGTGATCATAGCATGATTGTGTTTGATTTAATAAATTGAGGAAGGATGGCAAGGAAATCCACAGTACTACCTTTTAACTTTCAAAAGGGAAGCTATGATAAAATGAGGCAAATAGTTAAGAAAAAACTAAAAGGAGCAGCTGCAAAGATTAAAGATTTACATCCAGCATAGGTGTTTAGAAATACTGTCTTGGGATCCCAGACCAGCTATAGGTGGCCAAAACTGAGTTGTTTATTTTCCCCCTAAACCCTCCTCTCTCCTTCCTCCTTTCTCAGTCTCTATGGATAACTCTCTACTCCTCCATTTCCTCGGCTCGCAATCTTGGTGTTGTCTTTGACTCTTCTCTCTCCTTCTCCAAACACATCCAACTGATAGCTAAGGGGTATGTTTACTAAACTCTGTTGCTGTGCGGGTCCCCGTTAGTGTGCGTGTGCCATATAAGGAGTGGGCGGTTCAGGCAGAAAAAAGAAAAAAACCCGACCGTACGTGTGTGCGTCGCGCTAATGTGCGGGGCCCACATTAGCGCGTGGGAAGGCTAAGTGGGGCGATGCTGCGCAACCAAACAACAGAGCTGTAGTACAACGGTGAAGACACTGACCTATGGTGCAGGGGCCATGGGTTCAAACCCCCATTGCGCTCAATGAAAAAGACCAGCTGAGGCATCAACTTTTATGGGCAAAAGTGGTGTAGGAGGCATATTGATTATGGGCGGCAGAAGGCGGCGCACTCTTTTTTTATACGGCATGAGGCGGCGCACTGTTCATTGTGGGCGGCAGATGGTGGCGCGCTGTTAATTTTGTGCGCCACAAGACGGCGTGCCGATGGCTACAAGGCTGCGCGCTGCTGCTCAAACACAGGACCAGAGCCACAGCACAATGGTGAAGACACTGAGCAATGGTGCAGGGACCAGGGGTTCAATCCCTCACAATGGCCAGTGAAAAAGGCTAGCTGAGGCAGTATGTTATATGTTGTGGAGTGCTGTAGGAGGCTTTTTAATTTTATTTTGTGATAACTACTAGCAAACGCACTCTCACAGCATATTAATATAAGGCGGCCCATAAGGCACATGTTACAGTGCACCGTCCGCCAAGGCAACCTAGAATGTCCCCTATAGGGCAGCATGTATGTTGCGACACAGGATAATGTATAGTGTACCCTATATGGCTGGCAACCGTAACGTGCCCTATAGGGCGCCCCATAAAGCACCCTCAGAGGCACCTTATGGGTACAGTACGCTGAGGGTGTTATTGCTGGCAGCAACATATGTACAGTAAATTAAAATAACTCTTTGGACACCCCCTATCACAGAACCCCACTGTGGGTTTGAACCCATGACATCTGGCTGCACAGGCAGTGACATAACCATTGGGCTACAGCTCTAAGCAGCCCCTGGCTGGCTGCAGATAGCCTGTATGTCACCTCACTGACAGTCTGCTGTTGTGAACCACCCGTACCCATGATGCACTGCACATGCAAATCAGCTGTCCACGATTGAACACAGGATGGGAAATGCACCACTAAAGCTCCCCGGCATGGTAGGGGGAAGTGTCCGTGTGCACCCACACAGCACCTCGGCCTGGTAGGGTGTCCTGAGTGGGTGGACAAATGGCAAAGAGTAGCTAAACACCATCACATTGTGCGGTTACTGTGCTCACCCTGAGTGTGAGATGTTGCGCCCAGGACCAGGTCCACAACACCAGCCATGGCAGAGCTCCAAAGCAGCAATAACCTGTGGAATAGATAGGTGCTGCATAAACATTTTGGAGATCTCTGTCTGGCTCAGTTAGTGGCCCCCCCCCAATGGACAAAACAGGGCTTCCCCTCAACAGATCCCCACCCTGCACTGATGGCAGTACAGTGGACCATCAACCCCAGTCCTGCTAGGGAACAGACACCCTACAGGGCAGTCCAAGCAGCTCCACACACATCCATAACACAATATCAGACAGACATTAGGTCTGGATATTCACAGATGCACCCCACCACCATCTGATATTCACCTGCAGCAAGCCATCAGCCACTGCACCCTGCAAGGCACTCCATCACAACACATACCAGCTGTGAACAGTCTGCTGGCTGGTCCTGATGGACATGCATGCACCCACAACTGGGGTGGCAACACACACAGGCAGATAAGTCCATGAAGAGGCCCCCCCACAGGACACCCATACATATCACATGGGAGAATCACAATATAGCACTATGGGGGTGCCTAGCCATGCTGCCATCACTGCACACTCAGGGTGAGAGTGATCTCCCAGCAGCACATACAGAGGTCACCCTGTCTGTGTAGGTGGTGGCCGGGCACTACCATGCCCCTGCCAGTGCCCTATGCCCTGTGCAGCTGCATCCTGGTCAGTCCACTCTGTCTGAGATATACCCATGGTCCCTTGCTACTCATTATGCACATTGGCAGGCCAATACTGGCAACAGTGTTGGCAGTGTGGGCTGTGGAAGGGGCTTGCAGCCAACACCCACTGTATAGACAGACACACAATTCCACACCTATACCATCATGGTGCTACTATTGAGGAGGTAATTAGCCTTGCCCACCAAACCGGTGCTGGGCACGGCAAGGCATGGATATGCTACGCAGTACTGCTGTGGGTCACTCCCCAGGGTGGTAAACACCGTCAGAGGCAAGGGCTGGAGCACGCACCACAAACACCGAACAGATTGTTCGGATGGGGTCAACTAGCAGTATGTGTGTAACGTATGGATATCTATCTGCCAGTACTCCTAGCAAGCATCTCAGAGCTGTGTACCGTATACCTCAGGTGTAGGGTGACATTGCTAAGGTATGCAGGTGCTAGTATTGGGAGATGCACGCAGGGTCTAATGTTCTGCCTCTCCAGAAGACATTGGCCAATGGGGCCTGTGGGTGTGTGTGTGGGTGTGTCTGGCCCTGTTGGCTGCTGCTTTATGGCAGAGATTCCCAACTCCAGTCCAGGTTTCCATCACACTGTTCGGGTTTTCCTGCTGTTCCTCATGAATATGCATTAGCTACATCTACATTGCATGGGGGTGGTGCATAGATATACAGCACAGGCATTTGTATGAGTGGCAGCATGGAACCTGACTGGTGTGTGGCCCACCAGGACTGCATTTGGGAGATTGTGCTCTAGGTACTGCCCCTGTACATGGTGTCTGTGCTCAGTGGGGTAAAAGATAGACGTAGTACCATTGCATATGTCCTCGCCACGAAAGGTTTGTCCTTACTATCACTGTGTAGTTGTGGGAAAAATATGTGGGCAGGATTGGTGGTAGCCCCAGCTGGGCTTTGAACCTGTGATCTTCTGTTCTTGCATGCACTGTCTGTGTGCACTGCACCACCGTGTAGCCACAGATTGGCTGGATTCCCTGGAATGTCCATGCCTGTGGATCCGGCAGGGCCTGTCTGTTGCAGTGGACTGTGCCAGCCTGCACATGGCTAGGCCTCTGTCTTCTGTGGCTAGCAGCCACTGCCCCCTGCACCACATGTACTCGTCCGCCAACATGCTGGTATGAGCTTCTCTCAGAAAAAGAAGATGACCTGATTGCAATGTGGCAGTACGGGACTGCATTTGGGGGACTTGGCTGTAGGTAATGCCCATTGTTGTGGTGTGTGTGCGGTGTTGGGTAAAATATGGGTGTTTCCCCCATGCTTATGTTCCCTGCAATACAGGGGTGTCTGCGCTATCTTTGTTTAGTGGTGGGTAAAATATAGGGATTGGGCTGGCAAGTGCCCCAGCTGGGATTTGAACCTCTGGCCCTCTAGTTGTAGAGGTAATGGCTCTGTCAGCTGCACCACACTATGGCCACAGAGACAGTGCAGCCCCTGGAGGTAGTAAACCTGGCAGGATGGAGTCACAAACCCTGCTGTACGCATTTTTACTGTGGGCACATGCACCCTGTCTGGTGACAAACGTGCACATAAACCCCGGAAATGACCACGGCAAATGGGGGACACAATATCACCACGCTGGGCAACAGTGATATTAATGGGCAACCATAGAAGACACTCCCAGGAAAGCTCCAACAAAAAGGAAATGTTTTTGGAAGAGTCTCTGCTCCGTACACCTTTCCAAAAAACATTTCTTTTTGCTGGAGCTCTCCTGGGTGTGTTTGTTGGTTTTGCCAATTACTATAACTGTTCCCCAGCTGAATTCCTATTTTTACAATTTTTGTTGTGGTCCTTTTCTATTTTTATTTCCACTTTTGGGCTGTGCACATGTATCACACTGCTCACGTTTGCAGGTTTCCCCGGTTTTGCTGTCCATTGCTGACGTAAATAGTTTCTCTTCCCTTTAAATGCACTCGCGCTATTTTTTTTTGGAAATTCAGCACCGATAATGTGCGGGGTGCCTCTCCCCTCCCCTTCCCCACCCATTAACCCCTTCTCTCCGCCCCTCCGGGGCCTTCCTCCGCCCTCCGTTAGCCTTTCCACGCCTCTATCGGACATTTGCGGGCCCGTACTTGTGCGGCACCCGTTACTGTGACGCGCAAGTGTGCGGGGCTTCATCGCACGTTTGCGGGGCGTTTAAGAGCACTTAAGTGCTGCTTTTAGTGCGCTATTTTGCGGCGCGCAAATTAGCGCTTTTTAGTAAACATGCACCTAAGACTTGCTGTTTCTTTCTCTATAACATCAACAAAATTTGCACATTCCTTCTGAACACACTATTAAGACACTTATCCACTCTTTAATCACCTCCCGTCTTGACTATTGCAACCTACTCCCTGCTGGTCTCCTGCTGAATCATTTTTCCACCCTTCAATCTGTTCAACACTCTGCTGTTGTCCACTAAAGAAGAGCAGGACCTAGGCGTGGTTGTGTCTGATGATCTTAAAGTAGCTGAACAGGTAGAAAAGGCGACGGCAAAAGCTAGAAGGATGCTAGGGTACATACGGAGAGGAATGTCTAGCAGAAAAAAGGAGATGATAATGCCTCTGTATAAGTCTTTGGTGCAACCTCATTTGGAGTATAGTGTGCAATTCTGGAGACCGCACCTTCAAAAGGATGTGAACAGGATGGAGTCAGTACAGAGGGTGGCTACTAAAATGATTAGTGGGCTTCATTTTAAAGCATATGAGGACAGACTTAAGGATGTTAATATGTACACCTTAGAGGAAAGGCGGGATAGAGGTGATATGATTGAGATGTTTAAATACCTCCGTGGCATAAATGTTCAGGGAGAGAGCCTCTTTCAATTGAAAGCAAGTTCTGCTACGAGGGGACATGGGATGAGGGTGAAGGGAGATAGATTCAGGAGTGATATGCGGAAATATTTCTTTACGGAAAGAGTAGTGGATCTGTGGAATAGTCTCCCAGTGGAGGTGGTAGAGATGAGGACAGTAACTGAATTCAAAAAAGCATGGGACCAACACAGAGGATCTCTAAAGGTAAAAAGTGGACTGTTGTAGTTGTTGATATGGAAGGACAGACTAGATAGGCCATGTGGTCTTTTTCTGTCATCATGTTTCTATGTTTCTATGTAATCTTCTGCCAGCCTCATCATGCTCTTATTACTCCTCTTCTCAAGTCACTTCATTGGCTCCCTATCCATTTCCACATCCAGTTCAAATTTCTCCTGCTGACCTATAAGTACATTCACTCAGCAGCTCCTCACTACCTTTCCTCTCTTGTATCTCCCTACCCCCTTCCCTGGAAACTCCACTCTTCTGGCAAATTGCTTCTATCTGTGGCCTTCTCTTCCATTGCTAACTCCTTTCACCTTGCTCCTCCTTATGCCTGGAACAAACTACCTGAGTCTGTATGTCTTGTTTAAAGGTGAGGTCAGAGAGGCTGTCATAGCCAAAAAAGCATCTTTCAGGAAATGGAAAAAGGAACCAAATGACACAAACTAAAAGCAACATAAGCACTGGAAAGTTAGATGCAAGGTAGTAATACGGCAGGCAAATAGAGAATTTAAAGAAAGCTTATTGTGGAAGCAAAAATGCTTAATAAAAACTTTTCAAGTACATTTGTAGCAAAAAAAACAACAACAAAAACCTATGAGAGAGAGTCAGTTGGACCACTGGATGGTAGAGGGGTCAAAGGGGCATTAAGAGGGGAGAAGGCTATAGTGGAGAGACCGAATGAATTTTTTGCTTTGGTCTGTACCAAAGAAGATGTAGGGAAGTTACCCATGACTGAAATGGTATTTAAAGTGATGCGGCAGAACAATTGAAAGAAATATCGATAAACCAGGAAGATGTATTAAAACAATTTGATAAACTGAAGAGTAGCAATTCACCTAGACCAGAGTGTATACATCCAAGGGTGCTGAAAGAAATGAAATATGAGATTGCAGACCTACTATTACTAATCTGTGAACTATCATTAAAATCATCAGTAATACCTGAAGACTGGAGGATCTCCAATGTAATGCCAATTTTTTACTGGGAAAAATGGTAGAAACCATAATTAAGGCCAAAATTTCTGAACATGTAGATAGTCATGGTTTAATGGGAAACAGCCAAGATAACTTTAGTCAGGGAAAGTCTTGTCTTACTAATCTGTTATATTTTTTGAAGGTGTAAATAAACATGTAGACAAAGGTGGGTCAGTCAATGTAATGTATCTGGATTTTCAGACTGCCTTTGACAAGGTCTCTCATGAGAGAATTTTGGTGAAATTAAAAAGTCATGGGATAAGAGGCACTATTGTGGATCAAGAACTGGTTAAAAGATAGAAAGCAGAGGGTAGGGCTAAATGGCCAATTTTCACAATGGAGAAGGGTGCATAGTGGAGTACCCCAGGGATCTGTACTAGGTCTGCTGCTTTTTAACATATTTGTAAATGACCTAGAAATGGGAATAACGAGTGAGGCAATCAAATTTGCAGATGACACAAATTTATTCAAAGTTGTTAAAACACAAGAGGATTGTGAAAATTTGCAAAAGGGCCTTAATAAATTGGAAGATTGGTCATTCAAATGGCAGATGAAATTTAATGTGGGCAAGTGCAAAATTATGCATCTAAGAAAGAACAACCCAAACTATGGTTACATGTTGCAAGGTTCCACATTAGAAACCACCACCCAGGAAAAAGATATAGGTATTATCATGGATAACACATGTAAACCCTTTGCCCAGTGTGTGGTGGCATCCAAGAAAGCAAATAGAATGCTAGGAATCATAAGGAAAGGAATGGAAAATAAAACAAAGGATATTATAATGCCTCTGTATCATTCCATGGTGCAACTGCACCTCGAATATTGTGTGCAATTCTGGTCGCTGTATCTTAAAAAGGATATAGCAGAATTAGAAAAGGTATAGAGAAGAGCCACCAAAATGGTAAAGGGGATGGAAGGGTACCCCTATGAAGAGAGGCTAAAAAGGTTAGGGCTCTTCAAACTGGAAAAGAGACACCTGAAGGGAGATATGTTAGAGGACTATAAATTATTGAATTGAGTGGAACGGGTAAACATAGATCGATTGTTTACACCATCAAAATGTAGAAATACTAGGGGACATGCAATGAAGCTACAGTGTAACACATATAAGACTAAAAAAAGGAAATATATTTTCACTCAACGCGTAATCAAACTCTGGAATTAGTTACCAGAGGATGCAGTAAAAGTTGTTAGTGTAGCTGGGTTTAAAAAAGGTTTGGACAAGTTCCTGGAGGAAAGGTCCATATACCAATGTTAAATAGAACCTGGGAAAACCACTGCTTGCCCCAATACAAGTATTGTGGAACCTGTGTCTTCTGAGGAAACTGTTAGGTACTGTCATCAGGCCAGCCTACTGCCTAGGGCGAGTAGGGTTGGTCTGCCTTGATATTCTATCTTCAGGGAGTATGACACTGCATTTGCTCCTGCAATGCCTTGTGGGAATGGTAGTCCCCTTTCTACCCTCTGATTCAAGAAGGAGTTGCAGTCGAGTGTTAAAGGCAAAAATGACAAGGATTTTATTTCCCCTCCCAACAGAACTTAAGTGCAGATGAAATTAGGACAACTTTCCATATATTTGGTAGGAGGAATGCATACAAGAACTAAGGTAAATGTGCCTCTTCATTCTCAGGCTTCCAAACGTGCAGTGCTCGTCACAAAAACAAAGCAAACAAACAGCTTCTGATAGCAAAGGAAAATGTTCCCCTTTTCTTTGCCGCTTTATCAGCATTCTTATAGTAATGCTCAGCACAGGGATTCAATATGGTCAGCTATACATAGGGTGCAATCCCTCTGTATATCAGCTGCATCATAAACATCAGAGTGGCATCTCTTCCAGCTCAGCATTAGCTGGGTGTGTCTGTAAGCTGCTATCGTGGGTTTTAAAGCAACCTTCTTCTAGGCATTCAGGGATCTTCCCTTTATACCCCTCTAAACAGCAGGGCTTGAAACTACCCTGTACTCTGGAGTTGCTTCCTATTTCTTGGCAACAACAAGGAAATACTTTTTTTTTTTTTAAACTTTTATTTTCATTTTGCAACAAACAAAAGAAACAACACACCAAAGGAGACAAAACAAGTATACAATAAGGAAAAGCAAACCCTATTACCCCCCACCCCCATGCTTCTTCTCTAAGCCGACAATATCAGCATGTGAGCGCTTCCAAACAACAGTGATTGTACATCAAAACGAACAGAAATAGTATCTGCGATACAGAATGATCATGTGACAGAGATTTATACAAATTTAAACAGTCAGATGAGAGCATTTAGCAGTGTGAACATAGTCATTGAGCATCTTCCATTTAGACAGATGATGGGGGGTCTGAACGGAAGAAGCAAACATACGAGGTATTTGTTCATATTTACTGTAGAGACAGACATGATTCCACCATTCATTGGGGCTCGGATGGGGGCTATTCTTCCAGTATTTCGTAATTAGGGAAATAGCGATACCCAGCATAAAGTCTAAAAGGAAGTAAGCCGATTTTGGAAGAGAGGGGATCCCCGCAGCTGAGCGGAGTCCCACTATCCTCCAAGAAAGGGGCTCTTGAAAGTGCAAAATAGATTGGATACGACCCCAGACCCGACGCCAGTAATACTGTAGTGCGGGACATTCATACATAACATGAGTTAGTGAACCAATGGCCGCATGGCATGTCCAGCAGCTATTGCCCTGAGTGGTGTTCCATTTGGCTAATCTGTCAGGAGTATAGAAACACCGGTGGGCTAGAAAGAAGAGTGTCTGAGTGAGTGAGGCGGATCGGGAGACCCGTGTCACTCTACTCCAGACGAGGCTCCATTGCTCCGGGGTCAAAGTTACATGCAGTTCCCGCTCCCATGCTTTCTGTGCTATAGGGGTACCTCTATTTACAGCATTACATAAGGTTTTGTAAAAGTTAGATGCTACACCCGGTGAACTCCCGATAGATCGGATAGTCTCCGACAATCCTTGGGTATGGGATTCCGATGGCGGGAGCACCTTAGCACTCCGAAGACAATGCTGAAGTTGCACCAACTGAAAGTAGTGTTTCGCTGGGAGACCAAATTCAATTTGCAATTCGCTAAAAGTTTTCCAGCGACCATCATGGAACAACTGGTTAGGGATCCAAATGCCCCTAGTGTACCAGGGGCTCCACGCCATCGGTTTATTTTGTATTTGAAATCGAGTATTGTACCAAAGCGGGAGTCTGTCTAACGGACAGAATCGGGAGTCTAGAGATTGCATAAGAGTATTAAAGGCACCTAAAGTGTCTAAAAGCATTGGTGGATAGTGGGAGTCTGATGGGAGAGTCATACCAGGGAGATAAGTAAGAGGAATCGGTTTGCAAAGGTCCTCCTCTATGTCTAGCCACACAGGTCTACTCGGTGCTAGATCTTCCAGCCAACGAGCGCCTTGTTTGAGAAGAAAAGATTGATGGTATTTCAGGAAATCAGGGAATCTGACACCCCCATTTTCCTTATCTGCTTGCAACTTATGTTTCGCTATCCTAGGTGTCTTGTTTTGCCATAAGTATCTAGTCAGAAGGCCCTCTAAATCTTTATATGTACGTCGAGGTAGGAGACAGGGCAACATTTCTAAAATGTAATTCACTTTAGGAACAATCATCATTTTTATGGTTTCTAGGCGACCCCACCAGGTAAGTGTTAAAGGAGTCCAACGGTGAGTAAGCGCCCGGACTTTAGAGGTTAAGTCTTTGGCATTAAAGGAGATAGCGTCTTCCAAAGGAGAGCAGTAGTGAACCCCAAGGTATTTGACCATGCGAGGTTGCCATAAAAAGGGAAAGGATTGCATATCTGCCTGATGAATCAGAGGATTTAGTGGAAAGGCTACCGACTTGGTCCAATTTATCTTATAACCCGAGAGTTGTGAATATTTACCAATTTGCTCTAGGACAGCCGGCACTGAGTCTAGAGAGACAAAGAGCATAAGGTCATCAGCATATGCTGAAATTTTGATTTCCCTATGAGAGAAGGGGACTCCATGAATCTCCTCTGATTGCCGGATTAGTAAAGCTAAGGGTTCGAGTGCAAGATCGAAAAGAAGTGGAGACAGTGGGCATCCCTGGCGAGTACCGCGTTGAAGGGGAAATGGCTGAGACTTTAAAGCATTAGCACAGATACTGGCTGTAGGCTGTGCGTACATGGTGCGGAGACAACGGAGAAAACCTTCTCCGAATCCGTACCAGCGAAGAGTTGCAAACAGGAAGGGCCATTCTAAGCGATCAAAGGCCTTCTCAGCATCAAGTGAGAGGCCAACCAATGGTCGATCAAGATTAACTGCGGTAGTCAGTACATGACATAGAGTCCGAGCATTGTCAGCAGTTGATCTACCGGGAATGAAACCGCATTGATCTGGGTGTATTAAAGTAGACATCCTATCAGAGAGCCGGGTGGAGAGAATGGTGGCAAATATTTTGTAGTCCGCGTTTAGTAGGGAAATTGGACGATAATTAGCTGTTAGTTGCGGATCTCTCCCCTCTTTCTCAAAAACTACTACATTTGCCATTGAAAAGGACCCAGAAGGAGATCCCTCCTCGGCCAGAGCAGAAAAATAAAGTTTCAAAACTGGAGATAAGTCAGCGTTAAAAGTTTTGTAGAATTCAGCAGGGAGACCGTCCGGGCCTGCGGCTCGACCTGTGGCACATCTCTTGAGAGCGGAATGAATTTCTGATAAAGTGAATGGTTTGTCCATGGCCTCTCTATCTTCGTCAGATAGGGTCGGTCGTTGTACCCCTGAGAGTAATCGTTCAAATACTTCTGGCTCAAAATCACATTCAGATTGATAAAGCCGAGTATAAAAATCACGAAAGAGTTCTAAGATTTCTGTATCTTTAGTGACCAAGCTCCCCCCCGACGGATTACGGAGAGCGGTAACATGCTTGGCTTCTTTTTGACCTTTCAGGGCATTTGCTAACAATTTGCCAGCACGGTTATTTTCCCGGTAATACATCCCTTGTTGTGATTCAATATTTTTAGCAGCAGCAGTATATAAAAGCTGATTGTATTGAAAACGAAGGCGTTGTAAGCGGAGTAAAATACATGGGTCAGTACGGGACGTGAGGAGACGCTCCCCAGCTTGTATCTGTTGCTCTAGAATCAGTAAGTGTTGCTTTCTTTGTTTCCCCTGTCGAATTTGATAGCTAGTTATAGTTGCACGGATAGATGCCTTAAAACCCTCCCACCAAGCCCAGCTCGCTGTGTCATGGGGTGAGTTAAAATGAAAATAATCTTGGATAGCGGCCTTTATGTCAACCTGAAAATCTTTTTGATCTAGTAGGGATCTATCAAAAAACCAAGCACGGGGATGTTCATCTCGCGTAGTGACATGTAATGAAAAAGATATGGCAGCATGATCTGAAATATGGAGAGGATGGGTCCTAGCCGTGTCCACTTGAGAAATCAGTGCTTTGGAAATAAGAAAAAAATCTATTCTAGATTGTGAGTGATGGGGGGCAGAAAAAAAGGTGAACTCTAAGTCGGAGGGGTGAAGCAGCCTCCATATATCTACTAGCGCAAGATCTTGCATCAGAGCTGTAAGGGTAGCAAGACTCTTGGGTGGACTACTCGTTCTAGGCGGTTGTCTATCTATCAGAGGATCTAGCACTTGATTGAAATCGCCACCAAGTATTAATGGAGTATTGGCAGAGGCCTGTGCCAACTGCGCAATACTTGCATAGTATGCAGGGTCATCTACATTCGGGGCATAAATACAAATACACGTGAATTCACTATCTCCAACCTTAAGGTGTGCACGGGCCCATCTACCCTCCTTATCAGAGCTAGTATCCATTACAGTAGCTTGCAAAGACTTCTTAACCAGAATGGCTACCCCACACCGTTTGGAAACGGCGGGAGAATAGGCAGCCACCATATAAGGCTTAGCATTGAGTTTCAGTGTTTCAGCGGAGTTTAGATGCGTTTCCTGAAGAAACACTAAATCAGCATGCTCATGGTTAAGATAGCTAAGGATTTTCTTTCTTTTGATTGGACTATTGATGCCTTTTACGTTAAGTGATAAGATCTTACATAAGGCCATTCAGAAAAGTTAAAAATTCTGAAAAAGAACATGATAACGCACATAATTTCACAATGTCCCTCATATTAACTGTATCTGGCTGTACACATGACATGATAGAAAATAAGCTAATGTAATACAATGAAGCGCCCCACATTAAAAAATAAGAACCGCAGTGCGGTAGAGAAGAAGCAGAACCCCAGAAATTACTGGCGACCATGTGTCTGCGGGGGGAAACCCCAGAGAAGGCCGAAATTGAAAACATATAACCTGTATAACTGTGTATGCTCCGAATCCAACCGAGGCACACATCATGGAGGGATAGGAGACCAAGAAAGTCATAGAGAAAGAAAGAAAAGTCCAGATAGTCTCTGTGCTTGGCTATGACCACCGCGTCGGGCCCTTCAAAATGGCGGACAGAGCCGACAGATAATAAGTCCAAGTTGTTGGATTAGCGCATCTGCTCTGCTTCTTTGGAGTCTAAAAATGTTGATAGTAGATCCGGATCTTCGAATGTCCTAGTTTGGTTGTGGAGAGTCACTCGGAGCTTCGCTGGATACAACAGGCCAAAGCGAGCCTGTAGCTGTTGAAGTCGAGGGCGAAAAGCAAGGAGTCTCTTCCGACGGTCAACTGTGGGCTTTGCCAAATCAGGGAAGAAGGAGACTTTATGACTTTCAAACTCCAGATGATGATTCGCCCGGGCAGCATTTAGAATTTGTTCCACTTGTTGATATCTTAGTAATCGAAAGATAATAGGCCGGGGGGTCGTCCGATTGAGCGCCATATGGGTAGGAACACGATGTGCTCGGTCAATTTCCAGATCTCTGTGAAAAGTGATCTTCAGCAAGGAGGGAAGAGTTTTGAGCAGGAATTCTTTTATATCTCCTGCTTCCGCCCCCTCCGGTATTCCAATGAGCTTCACATTGTTGCGACGGGCTCGATTATTGCTATCTTCTAACTCTTTTTGAAGATTCTGTATCTGGCGCTCAGCCTTGTCCAGTTTGACCAAGCGCACCGCGTGCGAGTCGAGGACCCCCGCCATGTTGTCCTGCCGTAATGAAAGACTTTCAAGTCGGTCCTGGAGCACACCGAAGTCTTCTCGCATGGCTCGAAGCGCTTCTCCGTTGGACTGCACCAGTTCCTTCACGCCGCGTATTTCCTCTAAGATCTCCTGGTGCATTTCGGGGTTTTCCCGAAGTGGAACCATCTTCTGTGGGGAAGACACCTCTGTTTTGGAGCGTTTTCCGTGTGAAGAAGAGGGAGACCCGAAGTCCAAGCGCGCTGGTTTATGGGCCGCCATCCCCCCCGAGGTACCCCGGTAAGTTCGGAGCAAAAGATTAAGTTTATGTAGGTATTAAGTCAGGATTCTGAGTAGGCCTCTCGGGAGCTTCAGCGCGAAGCGTCTAACCCGCTGGACATCAGGCTCCGCCCTCAAGGAAATACTTTTAAACTAGATTAATAGCTGGGCAAACTTTGAAGTCTACCTTCTGGCTTTAAGGAGGGAGGAATTCTCTGCTCTCTTTGCTCAGGCAGGTTTCCAGACACCGGCTGTGTTTTCTTTCCTCTTAGCTTGCTGGCTTCTGCCTCAGACCTACAAGTATTTTCCTGCCACGGTCTCTCTCTCTCTGGAGCCTCCGAGCTTTTCCAAGCCTGCCTCCCAGGAGGTCTCTCCTTTCTTCTGCCTTTCATGACCGGCACCTCTCTTGGGCTGCTTCCTTCAGGTTCTCGGGCTTTGGCTTCCTTGGCTCTTGCTACGGCTCTCTCTTGACCTGGTCTCTGACTGGGACCTTCACCCAGTCTCTCTCTTCCTTGCCTCTGTGTTTCTCTCGGTCTCCCTTTTAAAGCTAATGACCAATTATTATAGTCCTGTTTCTCAGGGCTTAGCTCTGCCCTTCCCCTGAACAGGTGTTTCTCATTAACCCTAAGCTTGGTGATACGTCACAGCTTGGGCGTGTCCATTCGGCTCCTGACTTTCTCTGTTTACTTTCTTCTTGTAAACATTGAGCCATGTGCTCAGACTGCCTGTCAGATTCTAAGGTGGAATCTTCTACTATCCCTATCTCCATGGGCTCAGTAGGGACTTCTTCATTACAGTACTTGTGGCCCAGATTGGCCATTGCTGGAAACAGGATACTAGGCTTGATGGACCTTGGTCTGACCTAGTATGGCATATCTTATGTTCTTATGTTCATGTTTTGTGTTTATCTTTTCTATTATTTTTTATCATTTTATGTTCTTAAAGCTATATATATATATGTTATTATTGTTCTTATATAAGTTTTGTTTTATTACTTTATCTATTTATAAGTATGATTTATTTAGTTAACTTTGTGTAATTAACCCACAAACATGTGAAATGATTTTTACTAATTTTTATGGATTATTCTGTTTTATGGTGTTTTCGGTAAAAGTATATTTCATATGTTTTCTGGTTTTTGGGGTTTTTTTTAGTATTTTACCCCGATGCAGACATAATGCTGAAATAGTCTTTTTTCATAATAAACTGTATGCTGCAACCCTTGGTGTGTTGATGTTTGTGCGTGTTTCTGCTTCCATCTGTTACCTCTTATCTGCTGTGATACATATCCTACTGCAATACGAGTTAGGAACTTTCTAGGAGCTCAAACAGCACCAGAATTATTTGTGAACGCGGAGCAGCAACCTTTCCTCAGATCCAGAAAGCATTGGTGGAAGTGCTTTTTAAAATATTTACTCAGGGCAAAGCTTTGGTCGTCCCTCCCTAGATATGGCCCCAAGCTCGAGAATTTAGGAGTGTGCATTCAGTTTGATAGCATGCCTCAAACAATTTTGTGCATGCTAAAATAACCTAACCCACACTAACCTATGAATTAACACTTGTTAAGTTGATTAGTATATGTTAAAATACTGTAGCATGCATTAAAAAATCACTATTAAAATAAATGTGTGAAACTGGTAAAACACCTGGAAACTGGGAAAAAATTGGGAAAAAGGAAACTAACCAAGGGGTCCTTTTACTAAAGTACATTAGTATTTTGCACTAATGCACATTTAACACTAAAACTAATGTGTGTGAAGTGCAAAGCTTCTGCAGTAACTCTCAGGAGCGTAGCCAGCATGTTTCTTGAAGTGTCTTTGGGGATGCATACCCTAACATGCGGCCCCATTATTGTGGGTGCACATAACACCGCCTATTGAGGTGATGTCCGGTGCACCCCTGCTAATTGCAATAGTGACCACATACAATATGTTCCCTAGCGCTAACCACATTGTGTTGTCCGTGCTCACTTCAGGGTACTTCTCTATGCAGTAACTGCCAGGGTCTTGCTGGCCATGCCCCCAACAGTGTATCACATTTGCACTTAATGCACATTAAGTTTTATGCAAAATGCACAATAAATGCAAAAGCCCATCTCACCTTAGTAAAAAAGTCCCATACTTTTTCACCCATGATGAGCAGTGGTATTCCCGGGATGGAGTTTGGACTTAGGCACATACGTTTGGATTTTGTAAAGTATGCACACAGGTTTCTCAAATATTTTGTCCTTACTAAACTGCCTATAAATATGCGCATATCTGTAGTTGGGGGGGGGGGGTCATTTTTAAAGAGAAAGTAAACGTGCGGTTTGCTTTTGAAAACTGAAGTAACTTGAATGCCCATGTCTGCACAAGTTTGCAACATAATAAAATGATGGCAAATAAAGATGGAGCCCTTTATTACATTATTCCATTCTTATAGTCTCCCCCAGCCCCTTCACACTCATATTAATACTGCACATTTTCCATTGAGCTTAACGGGTCTTCTGGCCTACCATTTAATCAATTTTGCTGTTATGCAAACATATTTATGACCATGTACTTCCTTGCTAAACTAGTAGCCTAGTGGTTGGGGCAAGGTACTTTGGGCCGGAAGGTCGGGGGTTCAAATCCCACTAGAGGACAGCAACCTTGGGTCGGAAGGACTGGGGTTTCTAGTCCCACAGGTGCTCCTTGTGGTCTTGGGCAAGCCACTTAACCCTCCATAGCCCATGTTCCTGTAAAATAGTTCTCTGTGTGCTGTGCTTTCCTGTCTAATCAATGTGTTTATACCTCAAAAAAAAATTTCCTGTCATGATTTGACAATTTCCAATCTGTAATCAAAAACCGCTGCTGATCGCTGGAAGTAGCGGTATACTAAATAAATAAATAAATTATTATATATATAAGTTAAATCATTAATGTGCACAATTCCATGTTATACCCTCCCTGGCTGTATTTTGGTTGCATGCCATTTGTTCATTGTAATTTAAAGTTGTTACATGTAAACCACATTGATCCTTGGAAATGCGGTAAATACTATTGTTAAATAAATAAATAAATAAGGACCATCCAGTCTTCTCAGTAAAGTGGTAAGGGATGTAGCTGCCACTCTGTACAGGCATCGACCCCTTTCCCATGACACCTTGGCACTGCAAAAGTCATTTAACTATTGCTTTAAATGGAAGTGTCCTATGCTTGGTTTCCATACTCCTGCCATTTAGTTGGTCAGTCCTGAAAAGAAAAGTTCACATGTCCTCACAGAATTTGTCCTACTGGTTTTTCAAGCACTTTATAGGTCTCTTTTACTAAAGGTTAAAGTGTGCACCCATAGAGATAAAAGGGCTGTGGGTACTTAATGCACGTTAATGAAAGGTAGGAAATATATTTATTAAATAAGAATAGAATCATGGTAAAATATGCTGGGCAAGCACTGAAAATAAATAAAAAAATATAGCTAGGAAAATGAAATTGTTTCTAATGCTTTGCTGATCAATCCTAAAAAAGGAAAGTTCATGGAATTTGTCCTTCTGTGGGTTTCATAAAATTGGCCTCAAAATAACTAATTGTTTGGGATCTTTTTACCTTTGCTTGGTATATTATTGAGTTTTCAATTTAATTTTGCTTATGTGTGTCACTTTTGGTTTCTTTAGGTATACTGAATTCTTTATAAAATTATAGCAACATATTGTTGGATTTAGCTCATGCCTTTTCTCAGAAGTTCAAGGCGAATTACTTTCTGGTATAGCAAACTATTTTTCCTATCCCTAGAGGACTCAAATTGTCAATTTTGGAACTGAAGAAATGGAAGGTTAAGTGACTTGCCCTAGATCACAAATAGCGACAAAGGGATTCAAACCTGGCTTCCCTGGTCCTCAGCCTGATGTTCTATTAGGTTACTTCCCCAGCCATACTTGGCACTTATACTGTATACACAAAAAAAGCCTCCCCACAGAGAAGCGTTAATCACTATGGGCCCGATTCTATCCCGGCCAGAACTGGACACACAGAGGGAGCTGAGATTCTGATCCCGCGCGGCACATCTAGCCCCGAGGGATCAGAATTGCGAACAGGCCTATACGTGCAGGCCAGTACCCTGATTCCATCTGGCCTGCACATATAGGCCTTCCCCAGCTAACTCAGATGGCAATTCAATGGAGCTGTGGCGCCATGGCGTCTGGTTGCCATGGCACTGTGGCTCCATTGAAGAACTGTGATCCCCGGCCGCTGGTTTCAAAGGTGCTATCCCCACAGCCTGACCCCAGATCTGGCCTCCTAAGGCCAGGGTCAGGCTGCAGGGAAGCTCCTCTGCCCTCTCCCACTGCTTCCCAGCCCTGGGCCTGCCGATCCTTGCCGACTGAGGAACTTATTCCACCTCCAAGGTGGAATAAATTCCCCGTACAAGCCACTGGCCCCGGACATCCAGGGTCAACATTAGAATCGGCCCTGTACATCTGGAGCCAACGACTGCTCACTGCCTGCCCTAACGCTGCCCTAATCCATCCCTTTCCTGCCCCCATCTACCTTCCCCGTACAATGCACGGGGAAGGTGGACAGGGTCAGGATAGGGACCGAATAGTAGGGATGGATGTCTCAGCAGGACGTCCATCTCTGCTATTTGTGCCTCAGAATGACCTGGAATAATATCATTTTGAAAGCTAACAGGATTCCAGTTCCTTGAACTGCCCATTAAAAAAAAAACAAAAAAAACATGCACAGCTCCCAGGGTGCTTTCACCCACAGGCAATATATTGCCAATCTAGAGTAATATAAAACATCTAAAGAAAGAGCCAAACAATCACACCAAAACCTTGCACAGCAGCCTTGGGTAAGCTACGTAACCCTCCATTGCCTGAGGTACAAACTTAGATTGTGAGCCCTTTGGGACATAGATATGCGTATTGTACCTGAATGTACTGTAACTTGCCTTGATCTTCTCCTGGAAGGGCATGAGCTAAATATTAATAAGGAAAAATATGCTCAGGATGACAATATGTAAGAGTTCCCACAGAGATTTTCTTAAGAGCTATTCATCTTCCGCTGAAAGAAAGTGAAGCTGGACTAATAAACAAAAAGAAATGATTTGTTGCTAGAGATGGTGATTCCCAACTACTCCTAGATTTATTTATTTAGACAGATTTGTATGCCACCTTTTCCTTCAATCAAGGTGGTCACGCCACATCACAATTGGAGGGTTACATTTAACATTAGGGTACATGTAAACATTTAGACAGTACAGTTACTTAACAGTATTTAGACAGTACAATTGAGGTAACATTTAACATAAAGGTATTTAATAACATGGTATGATATATTTGTGTGTGTGGATAGGATTGGTGTGTGTTTAGTTGGCGGAGGTAGTAGTGTTACTGTTTGGGTAGGGGATGTTGCCTGAATGCTCATAGGTTTCTATAAATAACAATGTTTTGAGGTCTTTGCGGAAGTCTGTGAGGTCATCTAATGCTCTCAGGCTTGTTGGTAGGGAGTTCCATAATGTGGATGCCAGTAGTGATGGTGCTCTTTTTGAAGTTGTTTGTTTGGTTTTGTGGTAGCCTGCAGGTGTGACGATCATGTTGTTGTTATTGGTTCTTCTTGGTCTATTGCTGCTGTCCCTTGTTATAATGTTTTGGAGTACATCTGCTGAGAGATGGTGAATGACTTTGAAGATGATCATGATTGTTTTGTATTTAGCTCTTGCCACCATTGGGAGCCAGTGTAGTTGTTGTAGGACGGGAGTGATGTGCTCGGTCCTTGGAGTGTCTGTAATGATGCGTGCTATGGTGTTTTGTCCCATTTGTAGTGGGTGGAGTGTCTGCTGAGGAAGGCCTTGATATAGTGAGTTTCCATAATCGAGCAGTAGTGTAATAAGTGCTTGACACACTGTGTGGAAGTGGTCTTGATGAAGCATTGGTTTGATTTGTCAGATTGTTTTCAATCAATGATATGCCTTGTTTGCGGTTTTGGTGATGTGGTATTTTAGGTTCAGAGCTCTGTCTAGTGTTATGCCCAGATACTTAACTTCTTCTTTGACTATTATGTGTTTGTATAGGATGCTGATAGTTTGTGGAGGTATGAAGGTGGGGTTCCTGGTGACGAACATTGCCTCCGTTTTGTCGTAGTTGACTGTTAAGTTGTTGGCTATGAGCCAGTCATTCATGTCTTCAAGGCATTTTGTTATTGTTGTAGTGTTTAGTGCTAGTAAGTTGATTAGAGCGTACACCATGATGTCATCAGCATAAATGTGGTAGTGTAGTTTGTGGTGCTTGATGATGCTGCATATGGGCTGTATGTAGATGTTGAACAGCATTGAAGATAGGGCTGAGACTTGAGATATTCCCTGCGTGATGGGGAATTGTAGTGATTTCTTTTGGTCGCATTTGACTTGTTGTGTTCGCCCTTCCAGGTATGATGTAAATCACTTCAGGGTATTCTTGCATAGACCTATCTGTTGCAAGCGTTGCAATAGCTTAGCGTGTGACACAGTGTCGAAGGCTGCCGAGATGTCCATGAACACTAGCAGGAATCCGTTTTTTATGTTGTCCATGCCTATTAGGAGATTGTCAAAGAGGGAGGTGAGTAGTGTTTCTACGCCGTGTTGGGGCTTGAAT
This sequence comes from Ichthyophis bannanicus, assembly GCA_033557465.1. Lineage (NCBI taxonomy): Eukaryota > Metazoa > Chordata > Amphibia > Gymnophiona > Ichthyophiidae > Ichthyophis > Ichthyophis bannanicus. The sequence goes on along the minus strand of CM066040.1, from coordinate 223,077,170 downwards.
CCATGCTGATGTATGTCCAGTGGGGCATTGATATCTATATGGTCCTGAAGTTGCCTTTGGACTGCTTTTTCCATGATTTTGGCAAGGAATGGCAGGTTGGAGATGGGACGGTATGATTTTGGTTCGTATGGGCTCAGATTACTACTCTAAGTATTGATTGTATCATCGCTTGCTTTAGGGGTTGCGGCAAGTATCCTTGTTGGAGTGAATCTTTGATGATTTTTTTGAATATGATGAGAGAGCTGGCTTTTTGTGGCTTTGAAACAAGACACTGGGCATGGGTCTGATGGTGAAGTTGTTTTGTTTAGTCCAGATATAATGTCTTCTACTTGCTGTTTTGTTGGTATGTTGAAGCTCTCCCATGCTTGATGTTGCTTTTTTATCGTGTGATCGTTTGTTTGTGGTGAAGCAGAGTATGTTTGGTTGGTGGTTTTTGACTTTATGTAGTCTGCATATTTTTGTGGGTCAAGATGGTGGGTGCTTTGTTGCATGTCGTCCTTGATGAGCTTTTGGACAATGCTAAAATATTCTCTTGGTCTATTAGTACATGTCATGATTAGATTGGTATGGTGTTGCTGTTTACGCTCATTTATTAGATTGTTATATTCCAGTTGTTTGTCTCTGTATTGTGTTAGGAGGTTGTGTGATTTCTCCCGTCTCCATTTTCTTTCCAGTTTTCTGAGTGTGCGCTTTGCAACTCTGATTTCATGTGAATACCATGGGGCGTTGGATCTCTTGTGTGCTTGTGGTTCTTTGATGGCTGGGGCAGATGCTGTGTTGGATATTATTGTGTTCCATTCTTCTATGTTAAGATCCAGGGTGTTGTGTTCCTGTTGAAGTTGTGGGGTGCTTTCGTTTATGAATGAGTCTCTGTTAAATGTTTTGAACCGTCTAGTTATTCTTTCATCTTCTTTGCATTGGGCGGGGTTATTCAGGGTCATGGTGAATTCAATTACATGGTGGTCTGACCAAGGGACTGGGGTGATTGTTGGTTATCTGGCAAACAGAACCTGCAGATGTCCGCAGCCTCCAAGAAAGCCATCTTGAAGGCCATTGCAAAATCTGTGGGTAGCCTGGGAGTTGCAGAGCATTTGATGAGTCAGCTTATGCATTGGTACCATGACATAATAGCAGAAGGAGTGTAAGGACAACATTTCAATATTGTGAGAGCCGCCGTCCTGCCTCCACTGGGTCAGAGATAATGTGCAGATGGTAGAAACAATACAGCACTGATTTCCAGAATTTCCCTCTTCACAGATACTACCAGGGACTACAAAAGATTTCATACCACTGATAGTTCAAAAGTACATGACATAAACATTAATACCTCATATCTGAGCAGAAGGACTGCAGTTGCGGTTGCATTGTGGAGTACCTTACTAAAAGAACTTAGCACATATGTCAGTAACAAAGATCTTATGTTGTAGCCTATCCCAAAAGGTGAGGTGATATATGACCAGCAAGGCTGCCATCCCATTGCACCATGGGGCTGTGCCTTCCCCAAAGAGATGATTGATTATTTTTTAAATAGGACAGGGCTGTATGGCAATGATAGCAAAACTATCAAAAGGTGTATGAGTGGGACACACTGGATGTTATAGCCCACTACTTATCTCTTCTGCCTAAAATTGAAAGTAGTGGGTTTTGTCTCTCATGCTAGCCTTTTCCCCTTTTGAAATGTGGAGAAGATGGATGATGGGGAGAAAGGACAGGAGCATATGGAAACAATTTGGGGGGAATGGGCAAGGCTGTCTCCCAAGTGCTGATAGATGTGGTAGCAACATGAGCCAAACTAGATGGGAGAGCCAATGCATGACCGGAGTTCACATATTTGTCTGACAAGCACCCTATACTGTTCCTCAAGCCTGTAGAGAGGTCTTTGGGATAGGAAGACTCATGAGTGAGGAGGTAGAAGAGATGCCTTAGAAGGGCAGCTATACTGCAAGGGTTGTCAGGCACCTATCCAGCAGTCATCCTTTACCATCCTTTCCCTACTCATTCTGTGGAAATATTTCAGAGTGATGCAGGACATAGAAATAATGGGTAGTCCCTAGGAACCTGGCCACTACATTCAGAATGATGAAAGGCACACTTGCACATTCAGGGAATGAAGATGCTTATGGTTACGAAAGGTAGCTGCCCTGTCACCAGGTGGAATAAGCACTACATCAGTACCAACAATAGCTCCCATCACGTTAGGTTGGCCAGCAATAATTTGAAAACTTTCCTTTTGGTCTCCCCACTGTTGTCTGTCATTCGGGAAAGAAATGTACGGTCCAATATTCAATGGTGGTGGCTAGTTGTCTCTGCTGAAGACTAACCTCGGATATTCAATGCTGGGGCCATATCTGGCCACTGGCATTAAATATCTGGGGTAGCTGCAAACCCTGAAAGCTAACGGGGCAGCGGTGATATTGAGCCTCTGCCCAGTTAGCTTCCATGGGTAAAGTTAGACCAGCATTTGCTGCACCCGACTTTAACCGTGGGTTGCCAACCAGGCAATGGCTCAATGTCACTGCTGCCCAGTTAGCATTGGGTGCTGCCTCCGCTCTGCCTCAAAATGCCCATTACATGTCCCATGCCAACCACGTAGCATCGGGACATGTAGTGGCAGCATCCATAGATATTCAGTGGCACTAACTATGTTAGTGCCACTGAATATCCCGTTAACTGGCATATACACAGTTTGCAGGTCTGCAAACCATGTAAATGCCTTTGAATATCGGGTTAGTCATTTCTAACTAGGCTTCTTATGGCCTGTTGCACCTTGTAGAAACATTAAGAAATGGGGACATGGTTCACACCACCAATTATGCCTACGGAGGTTTGAAAGGAACTATAGGCCACCAATTATGCCTAGAGAAATTTGAAAAAAGCCATAGGTCACGAAATTTAAAGCACTTAGCAATTTCACAAGACTATGTATGGTTTGGGACTTGTCTGTGAGAGGATCGAGGTCAGTCCTCAATTCCTCATATAGGGCTCAGTCAGTTGATGGAGATCACCTGGGCCTCAGGAAAGGCCAGCAGGATGGCATGGGCTTGAAAAATAATGTGGTTGCCAGGATTTTTCTTCCCTTCTCCAAGGATGCCTCTGTACCATCTGCTGTTCTTGCTTCTGCTCCAGCTGTGGTGGGTGCTTCTGTACCACCTGTGTATGCAGCTGTGGCTGCTGCTGCTGCTCCTTTGCCTTCATTGCAGGGCTAGATATCTCAGCTTGCACCATATTTAATGCAAGGAAGAAGGCCATCGTGCACTTCTATTGGCTAACTTGTGTGTGGTCTGGGTCAAAGGAAAAAGATTATGTGGATTTGAGATCTTTAACATGCATGACCTGATGCACATTGGACTGGCTTTGGGCTCCCCCCTCCCCCCCAAGCAACAAAACTGGCCCAATCCATTGTTTTTTCAACATGCTTTTATTAGTGGATCATGAAGGCCACAGCATGGTGATACAAAGTTATTGCATTGTTAACATTTGTAACTTATGACAGATCGTGAACCCTGTACAAACATTATGATAACATTAAGTAAATAATATATCACCAGTTATGCAAACATTAAGTAAACCATATCTACACAATATACACACAATGAGAAAACAATGACCATAGGCTGGCTTAATGTGGAGGGATACTGCTGTCCCGCTGCCTTGGTCGGAGGCCCCAGCCCGCTCTGTGGCTGGTGACCCGCCCCTTTCCCCATCACCAACCGCTCTGTGCTGTTGCTTGGGTGGCTACTTTTTGTTCTATGCTCCTGGTAACCGAGGCCAGGCACCCCTGTTACTGGGACCAGCATCCCCATCTTGGTGCCCGGGTCCCCCTTTTACCATGATACTCCTCCTCTCCCCCTTTTCCCTTGGTGATGTCCTGTCACCAGTAGAGCCCATGGTCCAACTCACCCCATAGTGAGTACCGAACCGATGGACCGCCGCAAGACTTCGAGGAACAGTTCCACACCGATGTTATTCAAATGCACCCATCCCCTGCATACACCGTCTCCCCCCTCCAGAATGCCCTGATGTTCCACTACCTCCCCACCCAATGCCCGTATAAAGGACCCAGCTTCCCTGTTCATCTTTCTCCTGCTCTTTTCGATGCCTTTTGGTCATTCCACTCCCTTCCAGTTCTACTGTGGGATGACGTGGGACCAGATGACTCCCACCCCCAGCTCGGTGAAGATCCAGGCTATGTTTGCCTTGATCCTGATGATGAGATCCACACCCTTTGTGGACACCATATCATTATCCCCAAAGTGGAGGACAACCAGGTCCGGCAAGCAACCGGTCCGCCTGCAGCCGACGAGGGAAGGTCTCAATTGGTCCCACCACATCCTTCTTTTTCCCAACCAGTGTATACGGATGCTGTCGGGATAGAAGCTGAGCTGCTTGCCAAAGTGTTTCCCCACTGCCCTTCATCTCGCCAAGTAGATATAAAAGTGCCCTACAATCCATACCGAACGCACTCCAGGACTTAATGGGCAAAAGGGAAAACAGCGCCAGCGTGTGTCATTAATGTCTGATGACCAGTTTATACCTATTGGAATCCCACCTTCCGATAGCCTGAATCTGATCCGCTCCCATGTTCAGCCCATGCGTAGCGGTTGCCGCACCTATCTTAAAGGAATGTAGCATCTATCATATCCCCCCCTCAGTTATCCCTTCTCTAAGCTAAGGAGCCCTAACCTTTTAAGTCTTTCCTCATAAGGGTAGCCTTCCATCTCCTTTATCATTTCGGTCGCCCTTCTCCGTACCTTTTCTATTTCTCCTATATCTTTTTTTTAGATGTGGGGAACAGAATTGCCTTCAGTACTGAAGGTGTGATCACACCATGGAGCAACACAGAGGCATTATAATATCCTTTGTTTTATTCTCCATTCCTATCCTTATAATTCCTAGTATTCTATTAGCTTTCTAGGCTGCCACTGCTGCCGACCGCAACTATACTGTAACTTCGACATCTGAAGTAGAATTTTACAAATGACATCCAAATGCTATCTGGGACGTCTAAGCCAGAATATCTGACCAAAAAAAGCAAGCATGTCTAAGCTCAGGCAGCACCTCAGAAACATGGGCGTGCTAGATATAGTCTACAGAAGCATCTATATCGACATCCCCAGAATAGCATTCCAGATCATGGACATCAGGCATAGCCTAATGGTTAGAATAGTGGGCTAAGACCAGGGAAGCCAGGTTTCATATCCTACTGCTGCTATTAGTGTGATTGTGCAGAGTATGGAGGATGGTGGAATGCCATCTTCTCTACACCTTCTGGATGTTTCATGGCCAAAACGAGCACTTTTGGATGCCTATTCGTGCCCGAAGCAGGTGTAACCTTAGATGTGACTCTGGACTTCCAGGAAGTTCCTACGATCAGACAGTGACTTCTAGGCTCCTGGGAATGCCCCAATCATGCTTCCACCATACCCCTGGTTCAGACTTGGACAACCTCACACTGGGGACATCCACAGACCCAGCGTTTAAAATGCCTCTGGAGATGTCTCCGTGCTTTGGACATCTCTTTGCCCGTTTTCAAACATCCAAAGCATGAATAGGGCTTGTAAATGGTGTTGCTAATGTTTTGTAAAACCACAGACCTGACTTCTAAAAAATGCCTCTGAGGACATCTCTATGCTCGTTTTCAGACGTCCAAAGAACGAATAGGGCTTTTAAAATAATCCCCTTAAAGTTAGATATATTTTTTTTCAGTGACTGTATCCACATAAATGAAAGCTTTGAAAATTTATATATAACAGCCAGTTATATCTTTAAAATTATACCTGCTATTTGGTCATCAGCATATGGAGGTGGAAGTTATACAGTACATTCAGCTGCTGAATATGGCTAGTGAACATGTAATTGTTTTGGCCTGCCCTCACTCAGCCTCAAATCAGACCCTTTCCTAGACATATAATTATAGTCATTTTGTGAACAAAAGAATCAAAGTTCTATGTAGAACTGCCATCGACCACATAATAGTAGAAAAACCTGAATATCATTGGTCCTAAATCAATAATATTGCCTTAACTTGCATATCTTTTATTTAATTATTTTGTTGATGAACTATAGAGGATAATGAAGACAAAACATGAGATTTCAACAAAGGCATTCAAAGAAGATTCTTTTTTCATGGAGATGTAATTAAAATATTTAGAATTCAAAGCTTTTATAGAAAATGGATTCTTCTGGAGTAACAGAACTGTGTTATCATGCTGAGCTTCACAAACACTCTAAAACCATAAGTGTTAGCCATTGCAGCATTGCACACCAAGGGCCTAAATCTTTCAAATTATATCTATGCATATACATGCAAAACCACAAAAGAAATACTAAGCAAAAAATCAAATGCAAGACACTAATAAAACAGTATTCCAAAATTGTTCCTTTCATAAATGTTCTCTTTGCTATTATACCACCCTTGATGATAATCTTTCTAATTTGGGACTGTATCTAACTGTGGCAATTTATATCCCTAGCTTGATGGGCAATCGACTTACTTATCAAAAACATGAGCCTGCAAATTTTGATGCAATTGCATTTAAACTAACTACAAATCTGTTGTAAACAAGTCAGTCAAAACAACCTATTCAGTCAATAAAAAGACCAAGGAAAATTATTCTATATCATTTAACCTGGTCAGATGGAACTGTCTGGCTTTTCCCTCACACACACACACACACACATCCCTTTACACATCTTTGGTAGTAATAACCATTCAGCAGAGCAATCTGAACACATAACATATATCAAGGGCCACAGTTTTAGTAACATTAAAAAAATACATGACGAGATCTGAGTCTGCATGGCCCAGTATAATTGGCTGTTTCCAGGCCAGCCTATTCTTCAAACAAAAACAGCTCCATGCTACAAGAAAGGACGCCCCTTCTGCATCCCAACTGGACTTCTCTCATTACATGTAATAAACCCCATTTATACCGATATCACCATCCTCCAGTGTGAGAGGCCCCCGTCACATTAACGGCTTACTAGGATCTCCCAGTGTTGTCTGCTGCCAGCTCGATAAGGCTGATCCATACTGTAATGAACAAGTAATGACTGAATATTCCACCAAAGACACAGGCCAGTTTTTAAAATAAAACAAAGTTCATTTTCTTTCATTTCATTTTAAAATTGGGCCAATACCCTATTACAAGTCCCAATCACCCAAAACCACCTGACCCTCTCCCTCTTCTTGACTTACCAGTGCAACAAGTAAATGTTGCCAGTGGACTAAATTCAGCACCACTGAATATATATATATATGAATATATATATATATATTCATATATATATATATATATATATGCTATACTACAGTGGTTAATCTACAGGCATCTACACATGTAAATAGTGCCATGTGCGTGTGCAGATTGGCTACATATGTGAACATCTATTTCAGAAAGATGCTATCTACACTTTTAATTGGCCAGAAGATGAAGATTTGAAGGGGACTTGTGAGAGAGGGAGAGCTTGGGTGAGCTGAAAGACTGAAAGCGTGCTTCCCAGTTTATAATAGGAATGCACATACATGCCTAATAATTTCCCCGTTACTTATTGCACTTGCTCTGAAGTAAGCATAACTTTGATAGAAGTGTTTGTTTCATTCAGGGCTTAGAATGAGGGATTGAGGGGTAAAGCGTAGTTACTCACCTGTAACAGGTGATCTCCAGGAACAGCAGGAATTTAGTCCTCACATATGGGTATTGTCGGTACCGACGGAGCCTGCGTGGGAACACTCCCCAGCATCCAATAGGAACACTTTGGGGAGCATACTCAGCACATGCACGCTGCCTTCCCGCCTTTCCAACTGTCCCTATTCAATTAAGTTTGTAGCTGAGTGAAAGGATAGAGGGAGAGAGGAAAGAGACAAAGAGAGAGAGAGAGAAAACTCCTAGGGGAGGTGGGTGGGTTGTGAGGACTAAATTCCTGCTGTTCCCGGAGATCACCTGTTACAGGTGAGTAACTATGCTATCTGCAGGAACAAGCAGGAATGTCGTCCTCACATATGGGGACTCCTTAGCTGAAGATGCCAGGGAGATATCCCCAGGAAGGTGCCACCGTCGAAGGTGAGAATCCTTCCTCGCATGGATCTCTGGCATCCCACCAGGGTTGGTGGGTAGGAGTTGGTTTAAGTTTGAAAGAGATTTTGAAGAACAGCTTGACCAAAGAAGGCATCTTGACGGGAGGCTTTATCTAGGCAGCAGTGGGCTGTGAAGGTGTGTACCGAAGCCCAGGTGGCTGCACGACAAATGTCATCGATAGACACAGAGTGGAGATTAGCCATAGAAGCTTCCATGGCTCTCACATTGTGAGCTGTGACATGGTCCTGAAGAGGAAGACCCTTACTCTCATAAGTAAAGGATATGCATTGAGCAATCCATTTAGATAAAGTTCTTTTGGAGACTGGAAGTCCCAAATGACTAGGGTCAAAAGCTACAAAAAGTTGCGAGGACTTTCTATGTTGCTGTGTTCTTTGAATGTAAAAGGCTAAGGCCCTTTTACAATCCAAAGTATGAAGGTTTCTTTCTGCATTAGAGACGTGAGGACCCAGAAAAAATACAGGAAGATAAATTGATTGGTTTAAATGAAAAGGCGAAACCACCTTTGGCATAAAGTGTGGGTGAGTTCGAAGAACAACATTATCATGATGAAATCTAGTATAAGGAGGATCAGCCACTAAAGCTTGCAATTCACTAATGCGACGGGCAGAGGTGATTGCAATCAGGAAGATGACCTTCCAAGTCAAAACCTTAAGGGCTGTAGTGGCTAAAGGTTCAAAAGGCGGCCTCATGAGCTGCCCGAGAACTAGATTTAGATCCCATGCTACCGGTGGTGGCTTGATGGGAGTTAATAAAAGGCCTCTCATAAATCTTGATAGGAGTGGATGAGAGGAAATTGGTTGTCCATTTAGAGGCTTATAAGAAGCTGCAATTGCACTAAGATGGACTCTTACCGAATTGGTCTTTAAGCCAGAATTCGATAAGTGAAGGAGATACTCTATTATCGATTCTAAGGATATGACCAGGGGGTTTAATCCCTTCTTGGAGCACCATATAGTAAAACACTTCCACTTGAAGGCATAAGATCTTCTTGTGGAAAGTTTCCTAGAAGCCTGAAGGATATCTTTTACCTGCTGGGACAGGTTGAAATCCTGGAGGTCTAAGCCTTCAACAACCAGGCCGTGAGGTGCAGGGACTGGGGATTCGGGTGCCATAGCATCCCGTTCTCCTGGGAAAGGAGATCTGGAGCATGCCCTAACTCCAGAGGTGGCGCTTGAGAGAGATGCAGAAGCAGAGAATACCACATTTGGCGTGGCCATCATGGTGCTATGAAAATCATGCGACCCCTGTCTCTCTGAAGTTTGAAGAGTGTCTTGGGGATGAGGGGAATGGGTGGGAAGGCATAAAGGAAGTCCTGACCCCAGTAAAGGAGGAAGGCATCCCTTGCCTGACAGTTGTGCGCCAGAATCCTGGAACAGAACCGGGGAAGTCTGGCATTCAGTGGACTTGCAAAGAGGTCTATGTCTGGAGTGCCCCAGAGATGAAATATCTTTGCCACCTGGTCTAGGTGGAGTGACCACTCGTGAGGTAACAGTACTCGACTGAGTGTGTCTGCCCAAAGGTTTTGAATGCCTGGAAGATATACCACTAGAAGGTGAATTTGATGCTCTCTGGTGAGGGCCCATAGTCGTAAAGTTTCATTGCATAATGACAGAGAGCCTGTCCTGCCCTGCTTGTTCACATAGAAAATGGCTACCTGATTGTCCGTCTGGACTAGGACTGTCTTGTAGCTGAGCTGGGCGTGGAACACTTGAAGAGCTAAATAAATTGCTCTTAACTCCAGGAGGTTTATGTGTAAACCAACCTCCTGTGGAGTCCAGGAGCCCTGGGTAGAGAGATGATTCAGGTGTGCTCCCCAACCCACCTGTGATGCATCTGTTGTTAGGGTGGCCTGAAAGAGGGGTTGATGGAAAGGAGACCCTGCTGTCAGATTTTCTAATGATTGCCACCATTGGAGGGATAAAATTAGTCATTGAGAGATTGTTATTTTGTCCGACAAATGACCCGTGGCCTGTGTCCACTGTGTGGAGAGGGTCCACTGAGCTGCTTGCATGTGGAGGCGAGCATATGGGACTACATGAACTGTGGATGCCATGTGTCCCAGTAACTGCAGTAGCTCCCGAGCAGTGAGGGAGGATTTGCCTGCTGCTTGGGAAGCTAACTGCATTATGCGAAGACACCGGGCTTGTGGAAGGAAAGCCCTTGCCAGTCTGGTATCCAGACAGGCTCCTATGAATTCTAGGCATTGGGAAGGAACTAGCTGAGATTTTGGGAAGTTTATTACCAATCCCAAGTATTGGAGGATTCGCATTGTACGAGACAGTGCAGTGCTGGCCTCTGTTACTGTGGAGGCTTGGATGAACCAGTCGTCTAAGTAAAGGAAGACAAAAGTCCCCAGGGTTCGTAGAAATGCAGCTACTACTGCCATGCATTTCGTGAATACCCATGGCACTGAAGGCAGACCAAAAGGAAGAACCCTGTACTGGAAATGTCTTCCCTTGAAAAGGAAACGTAAAAATTTCCTGTGATCTGGATGGATAAGGATGTGAGTGTATGCATCCTTTAAGTCTAGAGAGCAAAGCCAGTCCTGGCTTTGAAGGTATGGCAGAAGAGTTCCCAGAGAAATCATTTTGAATTTCTCTCGAAACAGATATTTGTTCAATTCTCTGAGGTCTAGAATGGGTCTGTGTCCTCCTGTTTTCTTTGGAATAAGAAAATAGGGGGAGTAGAACCCTGCACCCTGTTGAAGAATGGGTACTTCTTCTATTGCCCCTTGGGCAAGAAGTGTGGAGACCTCGTGATCTAGCAGATTGTCTGCAGAGGTTTGTGAATTGAACTGCTTTAGAATTGTAGGAGGGGGTAAGCTGTGAAAATGAAGTTTGTACCCCTCCCCTACAATGGACAAAGTCCAATCTTCTGCTGTTATCTGATGCCATCTGTTGACAAAGTGGCATAACCTGCCGGGAATATTGGGGGGTTGAGGACCCCTCAGAGGCAGGAAGGCAAAGCTCTCTAGGAAGGAGTCAAAGCCCTTGAGGGGGCTGAACCTGGAGAGCTGGTTGGGCTCTCGGGCCTTTTGGTTTCTTTTGTTGTCTAATTTGTCCCTTTTGGGCAACCTGACCTGGAGCTTGAGTCTGATGGGTATAGGAAGGACAGAACTTCCTCTTTTTGCTTAAAGAGGGTTTTTTATAAGGCTTTCTTTTGGCTGGAGTGGCTGTAGACTTTGATAATCTATCTAAGGTAGAATTGTCAGCATCTGACTCGTTAGCCTTCTCCTGCCAGTTCTTGCCGAAGAGATTCTCTCCCATGCAAGGAATGTTGCCTAACTTGTCCTGTACCCAAGTCTCCAAGTCTGATGCCTGTAGCCAGGCAATCCGTTGTGCGCCAATGGCAATAGCAGAAGTTCTGCTGATGCATTTGAAGCAGTCAATGGCTGCACGATTGACAAACTTGGAGACATCCTGAGCATGCTTAACCAGAGTAAGAAAGTCTTGTCTCTTATCATCTGGGAGAAATGGGCTCATAAGTTCCAAGTCTCCTGTGATTTCTTTGAGGAACATTCCCATATATAGGATATATGAGCTGATCCTAGCTGAAAGCATGGAAGCTTGAAAAGTTCTGTGTCCAAAAGCATCCAGAGTCCTGCATTCACGACCTGGAGAATTGGATGCATGTCTTTTAGCACTTTTCATCCTACGCATGGCTGACTCCACTACCATTGAATGGTGTGGCAGCTGAGTTTTCTGAAATCCAGGACATGGTGGGACTCAATACATAGTCTCCTAGAGTGAGAAGAAGTAGTCAGAGGTGTCTCCCACATTCTGAGCATCAAGTTATGCAGAATTTCATGGATAGGCAGAGCATCTGCCTCCTTAGGAGCTTTAGGATATTGGAGGATTTCCATTTCCTTTGATCTGGGTTCCTCTTCAGGAGCTACTGTGATTGAAAGACCTTTAGCCATATCACGGATGAAATCCTGAAATGACATGTCCGCTGGTGGTGACATTCTGTGTTGGGGAGAAGAGGGATCTTTTAAGAGAAAACCTCTAGTGCCAGCAGAATTGTCAGAGTCTTCGGAATCGGAGGAATCGAAGTATTCCTGACCCCGATGCTCCTGCAAAGCACGATCCCGGTACCAATCGAAGTCGGTACTGAGGTGACCCGATACAGGTGGAATGGGAAGAGTTACCATTGGGGCCAGTACTGTCGGTACCGGCATCGTCAGTGTCGGTACCAGTGTCGGTACCAGTGTCGGTACCGGCATTGGTGTCGAAGTCGGCAACGGTGCCCTTGGGACAACTGGTACCGCAGCTGAGAGAAGAGCTGCGATACTGCGTTTGATAGCAAGAAATCTCTGGTCTATCGACCCTGCCGATGCCTGGGTGTCGGTACCGGTAAGAACGGCCGGAACCCCTGAGCATGGCACAGGTAGTTCTTGCGAGGTTGAGGCCTCGAGAACATCCTGAAGCCCCATCGATGCTTTGGATGCCGAAGCCTCCTGCCGGAGCTGTTTTGCTGGTGTGGTTCCCTCAAGGGCAATGCCAATGGCCTCTCGATGCTTAGCAGGAGAGCTACCCTTTGAAGACCGGCTTTTGTGTTTAGTTACCTGAGATCCATGGAAGGAAGAAGAGGCTCTTGACGATGTCGATGCAATAGATCTGGCATCTGAAGAAAAGAGGGTACCGAGCTTTGCGGCCCAGTTCTGTCTTCCTCTTTTAGTCATCCCCATGCAGGAGAGACATTCAGTTGGAGAATGATCAGTTCCTAAACATTTTAGACACCAATCATGGGTGTCAGTGACGTAAATGGTACCGCCATACTTAGTACATTTTTTAAAACCACTAGTTGGTTTTTCCATGATTTTGGAAAAATGGGGCCTAATGCCCAAAATGGCGCCTAGCACCAAAAACAGGAAAGTTTCTGAAAAGAAACAGAGAAAGTCTAGGGTTTGTTTGTTTTTTAGGAAAAGAAAAGAACCTGCGGTACCGGTAGGCGTCGTGCGGTAGGCAAACGCGACCACAAAAAATAATTTTAAAGAAGGAATTTTCTGTGGTGACAGGGAATAGTTCCTGTTGGCTCCGCGGAAAATGAAGAACTGAAGAGGGACAGTTGGAAAGGTGGGAAGGCAGTGTGCATGTGCTGAGGGATGCTCCCAAAAACGTTCCTATTGGACGCTGGGGAGCGTTCTCACGCAGGCTCCGTCGGTACCGACGATAACCATATGTGAGGACTACATTCCTGCTTGTTCCTGGAGATTGCCCTTAATTCCCTGTATATTATTGTTGTCTTTAAATTTAAAGAAGCCATTTTGTGGCTAGCCTTTTTAATTATATACCATTCAAAAAAAGTGCTCAGTGGGCTCAAAACAGCAGAAGAAGAAAACAAACAGAAACATAAGAAGCTTCCCTATAAATCTTCAACCGAAATATGAGAGGAAAATTAGCCTTGTTAATTGGCAACATTTATCTATTTTAGCTCCCAGATCTCACAAACAGTGGGTGCTTCTAATGCTGCTCTTCAAAGCAGTCATTAGATGCTAAGAGGCCAATTCTATTCTGGCCATCCAGCGCCTTGTGCAGACAGGCAGAATTGGGGCATGCAGCAGTAGCACCCAATTCTGATCCTGTGGGGGAGAGATGTGCCCGTGGGATCAGAATCAGGTTTACTGGCCTGGGGGTGCAAGCCAGCCCCGATTCTGATCAACCGCAAGCCTAGCCACATACCCAGCGAACTCAGCCAGGCTCCTGAATCGAGCCGCAGTGACATAGCATCCCATTGCCATGGCACCGCCACTCCATTCAGGAGCTGCGATCCCTGGCTGCTGAAAACAAATCTCTTTCCCCGCAGCCCAGCCCCTGTTCTGCCTTCCAAGGCATGGGGCGGGCTGCGGGGAACCCCCTACGCCCCCTCACCAGCTCCTCTGGATCCCACACCTTGACCCTCCGCTGACAGGGGTGAAATAAATCTCCCATCTACATTGAAGGCCCCGGATGTATAGGGCTGACCTTGGAATCAGCCCTGTGCGTTTGGGGTCATGCCCTGACTTCACTCCGCCTCCAGACCACACCCATCTAAGGCCCCCCCTGTACAACAGCATTGTTTGTACGGGGAGCCTTTGCACTGGGAGTGGCAGGAAGATGAACAGTAGGGATGTCATTCCTGCCTGGATGTATATCCCCACTGCTTGTGGCACAGAATGACCCCCCTAAGGCCCTTAAAACACTTCTTCATGACCTTGTTATAGCACAGTTAGATTATTGCAATTCATTGTTTTCTAGAATGTCACGGTACCAACTCAAAAGGCTCCAGCTGGGTCAGAACACAGCTGTGAAGCTTCTTTATGACATGAAGTGATCATGTTAACTGCACTATTTGTTGAACAGCATTGGCTGTCGATGACAAGTGTCGCAGCCCCTCCTAGTGGCAGCATGCAGAAAGGAGAGGGCAGACACTTAGGGGCTTGTTTACAAAGCCGCGGTAGTGGTTCGCGATCGCGATCGCAGCTGCGGCCCCATTGAAATCAATGGGGCCGCGGCTCCGATTACGATCGCAAACCGCTACCGCGGCTTTGTAAACAAGCCCCTTATTGTTGGTTGAAGAAGGAAAAACATTTCTAGACCAGTTGCATCATGGTCTTTGTAGTCCCACTTCATAAAGAAATAGTTGTGAGCCTTGTGCAGGGTTAAACTTAAATGGTTTTTATTCCTTTTGTTGCGCAAAGGTTCTCCAGGAAGACAAAAAAAAGAATGCACCTTACTTCAGGGTTTATGCCAAAATATTTACAAAGTCAGTAACTGTTACAGGCGCTTCGCAGTTCTTTGCGTTCAAACAGGTTTTCAACAACAAGAGCAAAAGCAAAGATATGTTAAAGCATGTCCTGCCGGTTACAATTCTGTGAGAGACTCTAGACTCTTGGAAACACAGAGTGAGCAGTCCATCGGGTGCTCTAACTGCAACGGCTCTGGTTCTATCACATCTATTTGCATAGCTTCCTGTTCAGCTGTGTTGTCAGCTAGTCCTGAGCTTTCCCTGGATAAGGCAGATTGTAGTTCAATAGATCTCTTCAATATTCCCCAGCCTTGCTGGTCTTGGTTTGGCCAATAACTGTTATGGCTTTTTACTATGCCTCTCTGTAAAGGTTTCACAAGCCTTTCCCAGCTTTGTTTCCTATCAGTATGGCTCTCTGGGTTATAAGCTTTTCTAGGAGTTGGCTCACATCTTGGAATGAAAATATAACTGTACCTTGGATCTTTGAGACGTGCTCTGCTGGTATTTGCTCTACCTGGCAGTCTCCTTCTATCACCGTCTTCCCTGAAGACTGGCTCCTGGAGCTTTCTGGAACGGGCTTGTCCTCCCTGGAACTTAGCTCTTCCTTGTAGGCCCTCTCAGTTCCTCTCTGAACTTGTGTTCCTCTCCAAACTTGTGTTCCTCTCCAAACTTGTGGTCCTCTCTGAGCTTGAGGTCCTCTCTCAGCTCCTCTCTGAGCTTGAGTTCCTCTCTCAGCTCGAGGTCCTCTCTGCTTTCTTCCTTCTGAGCACTGTTTATAAAGCCGTTTCTCCACTGAGCTTCCTGGCTCTCTACTCAGGTGTACCTGATTAGCTCCTGCATTCTCAAAGCCTGGGTGTGTCAGCTTAGCTTCTGCAGCCTCGTGCCTGCTCCCTCTAGCTGCACTTTTAGGTAACTGCACCTTCTGTGAGTCAGTTGCTTTATAATAAACAGTGTTTTTTTCTAAGTCTTTAGCTTCAATGGCTTCAGCTTCATCACATATCCCCCCTCTTAAGATATTACGGGCTGGCCTTGCATCGCCTGCACAGCACGTAATCTGTGACTTGGCCTCTGCATTGTGATACATCTTCCTTGCTCTGGGCTCGACCCTATACAATCTCTGTTTCCTTGGCACTACTCCAGCTAAGGTAACTAGGGCCATCCGCTCATGCCATGGTCTGAGGACATTAATGTGGTAGACTTGCTGACGACCATTTTTATTCTCTACCATATATGACACTGGACCAATCTGTTTAGCCACTGTATATGGTCCCCTCCATCGGGCTTCGAATTTTGGGGTAGCCCCTGTTACCATTACTATCACCTTCTCACCTACTGATAGCTGGCGGGGTTTTGTATCCCTATCATAATATCTTTTCTGTCTCCCTTGACTAATCTTTAATGTCTCCTCTGCGAAATGGGAGGTTCTCTGTAGACAACTCCTCAAATCTTGCAAAAACTGGGGTACTCCTATCTCCTTTTCAACAGGTTCTACCCATTGTTCGCGGAGTATATCCAAAATCCCCCGTGGGGTACGTCCATACATTAGCTCGTAGGGCGAAGTCCCCAAGGAAACTTGCGTCCGTTCTCGGCAAGCATATAGTATAAACGGGAGCATGGTACCCCATTCGGCCATCTCACCGTCTAAAGCACGCCTTAACATTTGCTTTATAGTTTGGTTTAGTCTCTCTACTAAGCCATTGCATTGAGGATGATAGGCGGCTGTCTTAACGTGTCGTATGCCAAAGGCCTCTCACACCTGGGCCAAATATTTTGACATAAAGTTACTGCCCCTATCGGTTAGTACCTCCTGTGGAAACCCTATTTCACAGAATAGTTTTACTATCTCCGAGGCTATAGTTTTGGCCGATGTATTCCTTAAGGGAATAGCCCACGGAAATCTTGTGGCTTGGTCCACCATGACCAATATATATTGAAAACCTCTAGGCGTCTTCAATAAGGGTCCCACTATATTCATAGCTATTCTTCTAATGGGTTCCGATATAACTGGCATCAGAAACAAGGGCACTTCGGGTGGTCGGACAGAGGTTACTCTCTGGCAGGAGGAACATGACTCGCAAAATCGCGAGGTCTCTTTGAAGACTCCTGGCCAGTAAAAACGTGCTAGTATTTGGTCTAGGGTCCCTTATGTCCCTTTGTGACCTCCTACGGGGTGATCATGAGCTAACCTCAAAACCAGGGACTTAAAAGCCACGGGCACTACTAGTTGCTTACGGACAGATCCAGTCTGAGGATCTACACTTTCCCTGTATAGCACCTCTTTATCCAAAATGAACCTGGGGAAGGTATCCTTTCCCACCTGGGCATACTTGAATGCCCTAGCAAGTGCGGGGTCAGCTTTCTGCTCTTTGGCGAAAGATGGAAACCTCTCTACCAACTCCGACGGAACCCAGGGCAATCCCTGCCCTGCCTCTACCTCAGCTCTCCCTTGAGAGCGGCATCTCCTCTCCCTGTGTTTTTCTGCCTTAGGCTTCCTATTCCCTTCAGCTGGGGCAGATATTAGGTCTTCGTGTGAGGGCAACTCAGCTAGAGTTTCATCCTTGGGTTCGGAGATCTTGCCTGGAGCTTTAGATTGGGTGTGTGTGGATATGAGGGCTTCCTGGGAAAATAGTCCCTTTTCCAACCCCTTTCTAAATTGGGGCCAGTCCCTACCTAGCACCAAATCGTGAGGCAATTTTGGAACTACAGCTAGTAGCATAACCTTTTCTATCCCTAAGCCTTTTACTATCAAGTTGTATACAGGATAGAAAGAAGAAGCACCATGAATGCATTTAATTTTTACTTTTCCTTCTGCTCGATTCGGTGCGGACTCAGCCTGTTCTTCAATTGTGCGCCAGATCCTTTTAGAGATCATGCTCTGGTCTGCACCAGAATCGAGAAGAGCATTCGCAGATATACCTTGCACTTTGACCTCTAACAAAAATACTTCTCGCAACATTTTTGTATTTTCACTTATCAGTGCAGTACGCGATTTACATTCACTCTTTAGATGCCCTATTTTCCCACAAAGAAAACATCTCTTTTTCTCAGAGTGACTTCCTGGCACAGGCCTACCAGTTTCCAAACCTCCTGGTTTATACCTTGAGATCCTTTCTGATGACTGCATCATAGCCTCTACTGCCGTCTTTGAAACTTCACCACTTTTCCGAGTAGCCAATTGTGCTTCAAAATACCTTTCTGTTAATAAGATTGCTTCTTCAGTGGTACGGCAGTTCTGCAGTATCAGGAAGGTCTGCACCTCCTGGGGCACAACAGTCATGAATTGCTCTAATACAATAACATCAACTATGGTGTCAATGCTCTTACTCTTGGGCCTCAACCACTTTATCGCCAGGCTCTTAAGCCTTTGACCTAAAGCTTTTGGAGTTTCTCCCACTTTAAGATGGGTAGCTCTTAGCATCCGGTTGTACACCAAAGGAGTTAAGCCAAGGTGGTCCCGTACAGCCTTCGTTACTTCTACGTAATCATTCGCTAGGGCTGCGGGCATTGCTTTATATGCCGACAACGCCTCTCCTGTGAGTGAGGTTGCCCATTGCTCTTTTGGCCATCCTATGGTATGCGCTATCCTATCAAAGGATTCCAAAAAGTCGTCAATGTCATTGCTAGGTGACAACTTTCCCAAAGTCAGTGTCTCATAAGACCATGGTCCTACCCCACCGTTTTTGGCTATAGCATGTAGTCCTTGAAGAGAAGGAGCTGCTGCTTGTGCTGTCTTCTGTTGAGCTAACCAAGCCTCCATCATCTCCAACACGGGCTTTTGTTGTGCCTGCATGGCCGACACCGCTTGTTGCTGCGCTTGGCAAACCATCTCTCGTTATTTGTCAAATTGTATCGCCATCCACTGTAGGATCTCCTTTGGGTCCATGGCGACCACTTCCTAGAGAGAAATGTAGAGAGAGAGAAAAAACCCAAGTGTGGCACTGGCACTCTTTTGTCGGTCCCCCCTTTTTTTCTCTCTTTTTTTTTTCTCAATACCCACACCTGAATCCACCACAGGTTATGCCCAATTACATGTTACCTGCTTCAGGTGTTGACTCATGCCTTGAGCAAACGTGTCCAACGTCCTCCAGCAGTACTGGTGACAACACTTCTGTCTTCCACTCAGTGCTTCTTTTCCTTTGAACTTGGCGGTTTCTTCTTTTGCTTCCCAGAAATTATCCTAAAAACTACACCATTATGTCACAGCCCCTCCTAGGGGCAGCGTGCAGAAAGGAGAGGGCGGACATTTATTGTTGGTTGAAGAAGGAAAAACTTTTCTAGACCAGTTGCATCATGGTCTTTGTAGTCCCACTTCATAAAGAACATAAGAACATAAGATATGCCATACTGGGTCAGACCAAGGTCCATTAAGCCCAGTATCCTGTTTCCAACAGTGGCCAATCTAGGTCATACGTACCTAGCAGTTTCCCCAAAAGACACAGGTTCTGCAATGCTTGTACTAGGTCAAGCATTGATATCCTGGGTCCCTTCTTAATAATGGTTTATGGACCTTTCCTCCAGGAACTTGTCCAAACCTTTTTTTTTTTTTTTTTTAAACTTTTATTTTCATTTTGCAACAAACAAAAGAAACAACACACCAAAAGAGACAAAACAAGTATACAATAAGGAAAAGTAAACCCATTACCCCCCACCCCGGTGCTTCT
Organism: Ichthyophis bannanicus; assembly: GCA_033557465.1. NCBI lineage: Eukaryota > Metazoa > Chordata > Amphibia > Gymnophiona > Ichthyophiidae > Ichthyophis > Ichthyophis bannanicus. The sequence continues at coordinate 223,057,684 of CM066040.1, read as the reverse complement.
TCTCTACCCGTTTGTATCAGCATGTGAGCGCTTCCAATTAACAGTGATTATACATCAAACGATCAAAAAAAGTATCCACAATACAGCATGATCATGAGACAGAGATATATACAAAGTTAGACAGTCAGATGAGAGCATTTAGCAAAATGTACATATTCATTGAGCATCTTCCATTGAGACCAATGAGAAGGAGTCTGAACGGGGGAAGCAAACAGACGAGGTATTTGTTCATATTTACTGTAGAGACAGACATGATTCCACCATTCATTGAGGCTCAGATGGGAACTAATTTCCCAGCATTACTTAATTAGGGAAATAGCAATGCCAAGCATAAAGTTCAAAAGGAGATAAGCCATTTCTCGGGAGAGAGGGGATCCCCGCAACTGGGCGAAGTCCCACTATCCTCCAAGAAAGGGACTCCTGAGAGTGCAATATAGACTAAATACGACCCCAGACCCGACGCCAGTTATACTGTAGTGCGGGATATTCATGCATAACATGAAAGGAAGTAATAAACCAATGGCCACAGGACGTGTCCAGCAACCATTACCCTGAGTAGTGTTCCATTTGTCTAATCTGTGAGGAGTGTAAAAACACCGGTGGGCTAGAAAGAAGAGGGTCTGAGTGAGTGAGGCGGGTCGGGAACCCGTGTCCCTCTGCTCCAGATAAGGCTCCATTGCTCCGAGGTTAAAATCACATGCAATTCTCTCTCCCATACTTTCTGCGCTATAGAGGTATCTCTAGTGATAGCATTACATAAGGTTTAGTAAAATTGGATGCTACACCCGGTGAACTACCGAGAGATCGGAAGTCTCCAATCAACCTTATGCAGAGAGTGCCGATGGCGGGAGTACTCTAGAGCTCCGAATGCAATGCTGAAGTTGCACTGACCAGAGTCGGGAGTCGAAAGGTTGCATAGGAGTATTAAAGGCACCTAAAGTGTCGAAAAGCATTGGTGGATAGTGGGAGTCTAATGGGAGAGTCATACCAGGGAGTAAGGTAAGAGGAATCGGTGAGCAAAGGCCCGCTACTATATCTAGCCACACAGGTCTGCTCGGTACTGGAGCTTCCAACCAACGAGCACCTTGTTTGAGAAGAAAAGATTGAGGGAACACTTGAGTAAAATCGCCACCAAGTATTAATGGAGCATTGGCGGAGGCCGAGGCCAACTGTGCAAAACTTGCATAGTAAGCAGGGTTGTCCACATTCGGGGCATAGTGCAAATACACATGAATTCACTATCTCCAACCTCAAGGTGTACACGGGCCCATCTACCCTCCATGTCAACGCTAGTATCAGGTACAGTAGCGTGCAAAGACTTCTTAACCAGAATGGCTATCCCGTACCTTTCGGAAACGGTGGGAGAATAGGCAGCTACCATGTGAGGCCTAGCATTGAGTTTCAGTGTTTCAGCAGAGTGCAATGCGTTTCCTGAAGAAACACCAAATCAACATGCTCGTGGCTAAGATAGCTAAGGATTTTCTTTCTTTTGAGTGGACCAGTAATGCCTTTGACGATGAATAATAAGATTTTACATAAGGCCATTCAGAAAAGTTAAAATTCTGAGCATGATAGCACACATAATTTCACTGTGTCCCTCAAACTGACTGTATCTGGCTATACACATGACATAGGAAAAATAAGCTAATATAATACAATGAAGCGCCCCACATTAACAAAGAAAACCGCAGTACGGTAGAGGAGAAGCAAAACCCCAAAATTACTGGCGACCATGTGTCTGCGGGGAGAAACCCCAGAGAAGGCCGAAATTGAAAAAACATATAACCTGTAGGACTGTGCGTGCTCCGAATCCGACCGAGGCACACATCATGAAGGGAGAGGAGACCAAAGACAAAAGTCATACAGAGAAAGAAAGAAAGAAAGTCCAGGCTATTTCTGTGCTGGGCTATGACCGCCGCATCGGGCCCTTCAAAATGGCGGACAGAGCCGGCAGATAAGAGTCCAAGATTTGGTATTAGCGCATCTGCTCTGCTTCTTTGGAGTCCAAAAATGTTGATAGTAGATCAGGATCCTCGAACGTCCTGGTCTGGTTGTGGAGAGTCACCCGGAGCTTCGCTGGATACAACAGGCCAAAGCGAGCCTGTAGCTGCTGAAGTCGAGGGCGAAGAGCAAGGAGTTTCCTCCGACGGTCAACGGTAGGCTTTGCCAAATCAGGAAAGAAGGAGACCTTACGACCTTCAAATTCCAAATGATGATTCGCTCGGGCAGCATGTAAAATTTGTTCCACTTGTTGATATCGTAGCAAGCTAAAGATAATAGGCCGGGGGGTCGTGCGGTTGAGCGCCATGCGGGCAGGAACACGGTGTGCTCGATCGATTTCCAGTTCTCTGTGAAAAGTGATCTTCAGCAAGGAGGGAAGAGTTTTGAGCAAGAATTCTCTTATATCTCCTGCTTCCACCCCCTCCGGCATTCCGAGGAGCCTCACATTGTTGCGACGGGCGCGATTATTGCTATCTTCCAACTCCTTTTGAAGATTCTGTATCTGGCGCTCAGCCTTGTCCAGTTTGCCCAAGCGCACCTCGTGCGAGTCGAGGACCCCCGCCATATTGTCCTGCCGTAATGAAAGACCTTCAAGTCGGTCCTGGAGCACTCCAAAGTCTTCTCGCATGGCTCGAAGCGCTTCTCCATTGGACTGCACCAATTCCTTCACGCCGCGTATTTCCTCCAAAATCTCCAGGTGCATTGCGGGGTTTTCACGAAATGGAACCATCCCCTGCGGGGAGGACACCCCCGTCCCGGAGCGCCCCCCGCGAGAAGAAGAAGGAGACCCGAAGTCCAAGCGCGCCGGTCCACGGGCCGCCATCCCCCCCGAGGCGCCCCGGCCAGCCCGGAGCGAAACAGCAAATTTATATAGGTATTAAGTCAGGATTCTGAGTAGGCCTCTCGGGAGCTTCAACGCAAAGCGTCCTACCCGCTGGACATCAGGCTCCGCCCCCCGTCCAAACCTTTTTTAAACCCAGCTACACCAACAGCCTTTACTACATCCTCCGGTAACAAATTCCAGAGTTTGATTACATGTTGAGTGAAAAAATATTTTCTTTTATTAGTCTTAAATAATTTACCCTGTAGCTTCATTGCATGTCCCCTAGTCTTCCTATATTCTGATAACGTAAACAGTCGATCTACGTTTACCCGTTTACCCGAAATAGTTGTGAGCCTTGTGCAGGGTTAAACTTAAATGGTTTTTATTCCCTTTGTTGCGCAAAGGTTCTCCAGGAAGACAAAAAACCAGAATGCACCTTACTTCTTCAGGGTTTATGCCAAAATATTTACAAAGTCAGTAACTGTTACAGGTGCTTCGCAGTTCTTTGCGTTCAAATAGGTTTTCAACACCAAGAGGAAAAACAAATACAAAAACTTCTTTCAGCTTAGCAAAAGCAAAGATATGTTAAAGCATGTCCTGCCGGTTACAATTCTGTGAGAGACTCTAGACCAGTGATGGCTAACCTTTTTGAGCCCGAGTGCCCAAACTGCCGCACAAAACCAAAGAATTTCCTCAAAGTGCCAGCACGTCATTTGCATAAGTGGTCTTATTTGCATAAATATTTGCATAATGTTACCATACACTAACTTTTAGTAAACATGTCTCTTAATGAGTGTATGGATAAAGAAAGACTAAAAGATTTCTACATTACTATAATCCAGTGCCAACCGCCAGGCACATTAGGAACTACTACAAACGCTGCCCATTTAGAACCCATAGCAAACCCGCCGTATCCTGACAGCATTACCAGGACTCACAAAGCACCATACCCTACCTATCAAAAGGCAACACTGCAAATATTAAACCAATACATTTCAGTGAATACTGGGGAAAGAGAACAAGTGGCAACGTCAAATAGGAATTTCCTCTTGTACCAAACAAAGCGCAGATGTTAATGATGCACATTTCCCAGAGCTGACATATTCCAGTTAATAAATTCAAAATAAAGAGATATCTTTCTACCTTTTGTGCATTTTTTTCAGTTGCAATTGGTCCAGCCATTTTCTTCTGGTTTCTTCATGTTTTCTGCTAACTCTCCATCGTCTGCTGTCCATTTGTCCTTTCTTCTCTCTTCTAGTTTTTTTTCCATTCTCTCTCTCTCTACATCTGCTTTAACATACTAATCTTTCTCCTTTTGCTCTTTCCTCATTCCTATTTCATCCACACAAATTTTACCCCTCCATCCTCAATCCCCAATTACTCTCCCAATACCTGGCCAATTGTAGATTTTTCATCCCTCCTACACAAAATATTTTTCCCCTCTCCATTTTACTCTCCCAGCCCCATCCCATTCTAATCCTCCCCCAACATCAGCTCCCTTCTAGTTCCAGTCTCACCCAGCATCCATTCCCTTCTTCAAGCCCCCACTTCCCCTCAGCCCATTTCCATTCCAAGCCCCGTCCCCATCAGCTATTTGCAGTTCAAGCCCCCCACTTCCCCTCAGCCCATTTCCATTCCAAGCCCCATCCCCAACAGCTATTTGCAGTTCAAGCCCCCTTCCACTCAGCCCATTTCCAGTCCTAGCAACCCCCCCAACCCATTACCAGTCCTAGCCCCCCATAGCCCACTCCCAGTCCTAATCCCACCAGCCCATTTCCAGTCCTAACCTCCCCATCAGCCCACTCCCAGTCCTAATCCCCCATCACTCAATTTTTAGTTTAAGCCCCCCCAGCGCCTATCACCACTCCTAACCCCCCAGCGCCCATCACCACTCCTACCCCCCCAGCCCAGTGCCCATCACCACTCCTAACCGCCCCAGCCAGCCCAGTGCCCATCACCACTCCTAACCCCCCCCAGCCAGCCCAGTGTCCATCACCACTCCTAACCCCCCAAGCCCAGTGCCCATCACCACTCCTAACCCCCCCACCCCAGCCCATCACTACTCCTAACACCCCCCACCCCACCCCATCCCAGCCCATCACTACTCCTAACCCCCCCAGACCCGCCCCGCCCATCACCACTCCTAACCCCCCCCCGCCCAGCCCATCACCACTCCTAACCCCCCCAGCCCAGCCCAGCCCATCACCACTCCTAACCCCCCCCAGCCCAGCCCAGCCCATCACCACTCCTAACCCCCCCTCCAGCCCATCACCACTCCTAACCCCCCAAGCCCAGCCCAGCCCAGCCCATCACCACTCCTTACCCACCCCATCCCAGCCCAGCCCAGCCCATCACCACTCCTAACCCCCACCCCCCCCAGCCCAGCCCAGGGAAAATTAAAAAAAAAAAGAAAACCTGTCTGCTGCCGCTGTCGGGGCCGCCGCGGCAGAATCGAGCGTGCCGCGGGGCCCCCCTGTACCCACCCGGCAGAGCCTGCCCTCCCCGTAGCAGCTCTCTCTTTGGAGCTGCAGTCAGATGCGCCGGCTTGCAGAGCGCGAGGGAAGAGTTCCCTTGCTGCTCTGTTAAGCCCGCGGGGGCTGATGGGAAGTTCCCATCAGCCCCCGCGGACTTAACAGAGTCGCGAAAGGGAAACTCTTCCCTTCGCGCTCTGCAAGCCGGCGCGTCTGACTGTAGCTCCAAAGAGAGAGCTGCTACGGGGAGGGCAGGATCTGCCGGGTACAGGGGGGCCCCGCGGCACGCTCGATTCTGCCGCGGCGGCCCCGACAGCGGCAGCAGACAGGGTTGTTGTTTTTTTTTTCGATTGCGGACCTTCCCGCGTGCCAGCTGCAAGGCCTTTGCGTGCCACAGCTGGCACGTGTGCCATAGGTTCGCCATCGCTGCTCTAGACTCTTGAAAACACAGAGTGAGCAGTTCATCGGGTGCTCTAACTGCAACGGCTCTGGTTCTATCACCTCTATTTGCATAGGTTCCTGTTCAGCCATGTTGTCAGCTAGTCCTGAGCTTTCCCTGGATAAGGCAGATTGTAGTTCAATAGATCTCTTCAATATTCCCCAGCCTTGCTGGTCTTGGTTTGGCCAATAACTGTTATGGCTTTTTACTATGCCTCTCTGTAAAGGTTTCACAAGCCTTTCCCAGCTTTGTTTCCTATCAGTACGGCTATAAGCTTATATAAGCTTTTCTAGGAGCTGGCTCACATCTTGGAAAGGAAATATAACTGTACCTTGGATCTTTGAGACATGCTCTGCTGGTATTTGCTCTACCTGGCATTCTCCTTCTATCACCATCTTCCCTGAAGACTGTCTCCTGGAGCTTTCTGGAATGGGCTTATCCTCCCTGGAACTTAGCTCTTCCTTGTAGGTACTCCAAGCTTCTCTGCCTTTCAGTATGTGAGGTTCCTCTCTCAGGTCCCCTCTCAGTTCCTCTCTGAACTTGTGTTCCTCTCCAAACTTGTGGTCCTCTCTGAGCTTGAGGTCCTCTCTCAACTTGAGGTCCTCTCTCAGCTCGAGGTCCTCTCTGCTTTCTTCCTTCTGAGCACTGTTTATAAAGCCGTTTCTCCACTAAGCTTCCTGGCTCTCAGGTGTACCTGATTAGCTCCTGCATTCTCAAAACCTGAGTGTGTCAGCTTAGCTTCTGCAGCCTCGTGCCTGCTCCCTCTAGCTGCACTTTTAGGTAACTGCACCTTCTGTGAGTCAGTTGCTTTATAATAAACATTGTTTTTTTCTAAGCCTATAGCTTCAATGGCTTCAGCTTCATCACATAAGTCATATTAAATTCAAGATTTTACTCTTAACTCACCATCCTTATTACTCTGGTCTCCCAATTTATTTTAGTACTCTTCTGACTCCTTACCTCCCAAGGAACATTAAGAAATTCACAAGCCATTTGTCAATGCCTACAAAATCAAGCCTCCGATTAGTCTTCTTTCAGAATGCTGCATTCGGTTGTCCCTCTCTTAAGAAATACATCTAGAGAATTCGGAGAGGAAGTCTGAGAAGGAGTTAAAGACTTGGCTTTTTAGTAAGGCTTTTAATTTACCCTGACCACTTGCTCTCTCAAACTTGTTGTTCTGCTCTGGGCCCTTCTATAATTCAGGATAGCTCTTTCCCTCTACCCTAGTATTTCTCAGTTGAATGTTTGTGAAAGGGTAAAATGTGCTATTCATTCTCCTCCTTAAGGAACTCTTTAGCCGAGTTACTCATAAGTAATACAATTAAGCATGAGTTGATTTACCAAATGTAGGCTGACATGATTTAAATATTGAATAGCGGTATATCAAATTTTTTAAATAAAAAAATATATTCATTTCTAAAAATTAGGTTACTATATTTGTAAGTGCCAGCAATAATACATAGAGCTTATGAAACTGCTACTTCTATGCATAAGTGCTGGTACTTGCAAGTGGAATCTGTTGCATGATACCACTCTTTTTCTACTTAGACTTTGCAAAATTGCTCTTCCCGTTGTACATGCCAGTAAATGCATGTGTATTTGCCTCTGCTTTATATGTGCTTTATAAAAGGTCTCATGTTCAAAAGAGTCTTTTGTAAAATACCAAGGAGATGTGAACGTCTCAACCTAGGCATCCCAATGTTTCGGTCCTATGCAAAAAGGGCTCCATACCTCACCCATTGGCCTCACCATTGATCAACAGCAATTGGTATCGATGAAATTAACAATGATGAAAGCCTTGGCCACCAGCATCATTTACTATCTTTCCCCGGCACAAAACATGCGACTGGCAATCACTTCTACCATATAAAGATAGTACCATCATGGACAGAGTAAGAGGATCCTAGCAGATGGTCAGGAGGATAAGAAAAAGGTCCAGGAGAATTGTTTAGTTTAGTTTAGGGATTTTTATTTTTATTTTTGCAGCCAATGCAGATAACTGACATTTTTAGCTTTTATTCCTTTTTTTAAATTGTATTTATATTTTTTATTTTTAATGAATGAAACAAAGAATAAAACAAAACAAAAGAACGGAAATGAAACAATTTCTGCTCACACCTCTACAGGACAGTTGCAGACTTGTCTGTGTTCCCCAAAGAAAGTGTGACACTGTTCATGGGGAGGGCAATTTTCAGCCTCTTCATATAGTCTGCAGATTTATTTATTTATTTATTTATTTACATTCTCTTATATACCGCGCTATTCTGCATCAGTGCGGTTTACATTGAACAAACTGAAATTATATTGAACAGGGCATTATAACTTGGAGATAACTATTTTACAGGGAACATGGGCAGATACCAAGTTGTGAAGAAAATGAGGAGAAAGCAGGTCCAAGGATCTCAAAATGAAATCCCATATATACTGCTGGCAGTTTGGCCCAGTCCCACCTCCAGCCCTGTCCAGGCATCTATCCCCTAAAAACAAGTGGGGTGATTTTCAAAGGGCGAAGTTCAAAATCACTTAAATATCCAATACACATTCCAAAATCATTTCAAATGTGGGATAAATGCACTTTATTGGAACAATAAAAACTTTCCCAAAATATCACATCCTAATTATCAAAGATATGTTGATTGCCTTGGGATAGCCTGAGAGTTAAATATCTTAAGACTGCAGTTTCACCATGTATATGCTCTCTGTTTCCATCTAGCAATGACTTTCAATCAGCACATTGTACAAGGCAACAATGACATGAGTCACTAAATTTTTCCTGATGGCAGCAATCAGCTACGGACAAGAGCAACCAACCCGATCATTCTTGCCCAAGTTCGTGTCAGTGCTGCTGAATATCCTGCTTAGAGGCAGTTACATGATCTATGGGTCTGTAAATCGTGTAACTGCCTCGGAATATCGGGCCTGTACTCCTTATCTCATTTGACCTCTTTCTCACTTGATCTTCTAGTCCATTCACTACTTTTAACGAGGCTTTTTGATCTAAGTATGCAAGATGTTGGATCCAATTCTATCTAGACAATCGTATATGTGGGGGGTAATTTTATAACCAGGCACCTAGCTTAACTGTATTTTATAAAGAAAAAGCAGGTGCCTACTTTTCTTTACAAAATAGGGGTTTAAGTGTCCAAAAACACGTTAAGTCTAGGTGAACACTTACACCAGCTAAAGTATCCATGTAAAGGCCTAGCCACACATATAAGACATTGAAAATACATGACTTACAAACATTGATAGTGTGCAACTTTAAGCAGCTCCTAATAAATTTAGTTTAGAAGCTTAGGAAAATCTAGTTAGTCTGTATTCCTTGCCAGCCTTTTTAATCAGAAATTAAGTCTATTGGCCCGGGACACTGAATTCTAGATATTTACTGGGTTGGAAGGGATAAGGGAAGTGGAATTGCAATGGGCTAAACTGAAGGTGGCAATAAAAGGGGCAACAGATAAATATATAAGGAAAGTAACTAAAAACAAGAGGAGAAGGAAACCTATTTGGTTCTCCAAATAATTGACTGCCCAAATAAAGGCAAAAAACACAGCTTTCACAAAATTCAAAACTTGCAAACAGAGGAACACAGAAAGGAATACAGGATCAAACTAAAAGAGACAAAAAGAGAAATAAGGAAAGCAAAATCAAAGGTAGAGGAAAAGATGGCGAAAGATGTGAAGTGTGACGACAAAACTTTCTTCAGTTATATTCGGGAGAGGAGGAAAATCAGAGGTGGAACTGCGAGACTCAGAAGTTCTGGGAATGGACTCATGGAAAGTGACATTGAAAAAGCGAAACTGCTAAACAAATAAAGGCAAAAAACGCAGCTTTCACAAAATGAAGACCACTAACCATTTTAGTCTATTGGATAAGGGAAGTGGAATTGCAATGGGCTAAACTAAAGGTGGCAATAAAAGGGGCAACAGATAAATATATAAGGAAAGCTTTTGAATTTTGTTAAAGCTGTGGTTTTTGCCTTTATTTGAGCAGTCAATTATTTGCAGAACCAAATAGGTTTCCTTTTACAGCCTCGACGAGACAGTAGCTAACTGGAACGACACCCTTCTCCTATACGCTCAACAAGAGCCTACTAAAAAACATCCAACGCCTAATGACCATACCAATAAAAAGCCACCCGCCCCCTGGTTCTCTCCCGAGCTATGGGCATCACTACATCACCAGAGACGACTAGAGAGAAAATGGAGACGCACCCATAACACCCTAGACAAAGAAACCTACTTAGCTCACCTGAAAACTCACCGCAAATCAACTTGGCTCAAGAGGAAGGAATTCCATGCTGAACTCCTTAGCCGCTCACTAAACAAGCCGCGAGATCTCTTCAACTTAGTAAAATCACTAACTAAGGAGCCATCACCACCACAAGAATCTATACATCCACAACTATACGCTAACTACATTCAATCCAAAGTAGTAAAAGCAAATACAACCACATTCCAAGAACCTCCCAAAACCTCTCAGCCTCAAGTACTACTCACTAAACCCTCACCTCCTTCTGCAAAATCCATTGAAGACATTATTGCCACCATCAACACTACTACTGCACCAAACGATCCTTGCCCAGCGCATTGGATCAGAACAATGCGCTCAGAACTTAGTCCTTTCATAGCTAAGATAGCAAACCTGTCTTACTCATCTGGAATATTCCCTGCTGCCTTTAAGCAAACATCCATCTGACCACTACTCAAGAACAACCATCTAGACCCAAGAAGGAGGAATCCTATCGGCCTATCTCTAGTATTCCACTACTAGCTAAAATACTCGAGAACGCCAGTCACGAAGGACAAAAACCGAAAAATAGTGAACGGACTCGACACCGGAGTATCGAGGCCGGGCGGGAAAAGGACACGGCGTCGAAACGAGAAAAACAGAACGAAAAAATCAACTTTTTCAGCGGCAATCACAAACTACGCCTGTAGGGCTCCGCGGAAAAAAGAAGACTGAGCAAGATGGCACCCTTGGGCGGGAAGGGGACCGCGCATGCGTGCTGCAATTCCCAAAGGCTTTCTTCGAAAGCTGGGGAAATTGCTCCGCGAGGGCTCCGTCGGCGCCGACGTCACCCATAAGTGAGGACTGACTTCCTGCTTGGTCCTGGAGAAACAGTGGATCCCTTTATAGCAACAATCACTTAACCCTCCATTGCCTCAGAAAAATCCAAGTTATCAATGTCCCTTTTTAAATGTACATTACCAAGTTTAAGTTTCAATCTACTCGTCACTCTGCTTTCTTTTTCTTAGGCCCCGCCCTCTGGAACTCTCTTCCCATCCTACTCCGCACTGAACTGTCCTATACCCGTTTCAAGGCCCTCCTTAAGACACACCTTTTCTGCCAGGCTTTCGACCTTCCCCCCCCTGCTGATGGTGTTCCCTCTCCCTAGACGCACCTCCCCTTCCCCTTCTCCTCCTTGTCCCTTCCCTTTCTCCTCCTCTTGTTTCCCTTCACCCTTCCTGCACCCCGGCTGTCCGCTATCTCCTTTACTGTCTCTCCTTCTGTCCTATTATTTTATGGCGTTCCTTTCTTTCTTTTTATTAGCAGTCGTCAATTTTTATGATTGTACACCGCCCTGATGCTTCGGCCTGGGCGGTCTACAAGTGTTTTAATAAAGATAAAGAAACCGCTTTGATTAAAAAGATAAAGCGGTATATAAAACCTGTTAAATAAATAAATAATAAATAAAAATAAACTTAACTATATAATTTCTTAGCAAATAGTGTTGTTTTACACGGAGCGATGGGTTCACCCGTAAACAAAGACATGGAGAGGGATGACATGCACAGAACGGCAGGTACACCTATTCTTGCTACCTTGCTGGGCAGAATAGATGGACCATACTGGCCTTTATCTGCCGTCATTTACTATGTTACTATGTATGTTACTATGTTACTTGCGTGGAACTGAAATAACATTTGCTTTTAAAATTTTACAGACGCCTTCTTTACTTCAGGATTTTGCAGTAAAAATATAATTTTAAATTTCCTGTGTTCTTTCCATAGTGAGTTAGCTTAAACATACAAGTAGGAATAATGTTTTCTTTGTTCTGTTACAAGCCTGCCTCTCCCTAGGGGTTAATTCATTGAGCAACTGTTGCCTAAGCAGGCACTAAGCAGTTTGCAGGAATGTACCTAGCCCTGTGCGAGCAGTGCGGCCGCACAGGGCCCAAAGACTTAAGGGGCTCATTTCAGCTGTCTGCTGCCACCACTGTTTCTTTTCTCAGCAGTAGCAGGCAACGGCAGACAGCTGAAATGCGCCCCTTAAGCCTTCTCGTGGCATGCTAAACAGATCTGGTCCCTTCCTCCTCTGACACAGCATCAGAGGAGGGACAGATCTGCTTAGCGTGCCAGCGACTTCCACATCGAGAGCATCTGTTCTCTCCCATCGGCCTTCAGAAAGAGGCTAGATGGAGGTGCGGGGGGGGGGGGGGAGGTGTGCACCCAATGTGCAAGTCGCACAGGGTGCGATTCACGCTCGGTATAGCCCTAACAGTTTGTTCCAGTATTTTACAGCACACTTGTGGATCTCACCCTCATTGATTCAGGAGAATCTGCACAGCTAAGATATTCTAACTTTTTACTTTTTGGCTGGCTTTTTATATAGACTTTCTATTGCCTACCTCGTATAATACTATTTAGCCCCTGTGGTATGTTAGAGTATCTGCACACACAAAAAAACAAACATTTGCTTTTCCTCTTTGTTCTTTCTGCAAAGGAGACGTTTTGTACTTTCTTACAAATTTCTACCTGTCCACAGCCCTTGACCTACAGTCTAGTGGCAATCAACCTAAATTTTGTTAAGAAGCCTAGGAAAATCTAGCTAGGCTGTATTTGTTGCCTAGCCTTTTTAATGCATAGGATACTCAAATTCCCACCCACTGTACCCCTCACTCTACCCACCCACTATAGAGTTACACTTGCGTTCTTGATGGTGACAAAATTTCTTTCAGCGAGCTGCTGGTAGTTTTTGAAAGAGAAGATCTCCTGATGTCCTAAATTGTAAGTGCAATAAAAACTGTTAGTCCATACTCCTGGGTGCCGGATGATGAAAGAACAGAAATGTTGAAATCCCCCGGTGATGTTGATAGACAATTTCTTTTTTCTGGTTTATGCACTGAATCAAGGGCATAAATTCATATGGGTAGTCTCTAGTAGATACATATCGATAGTTTTTAGCAAGTAAAGGAGTTTCAAATAATTTGTATAATGTATAAATTATTGAAATTGGATAGGTGTTATTCAGATACATCTTAACAACTACTTGAATGGAGACGTTAATGTTCCCGCGTTTGAGCATAGCGAAAGTGAGGGTGTTTCCGCTGTTGGTAAAAGTTCTTACAGCGAAATGTTAGTAGTCTTTGAGAGAGAAGATTTTTTGATGTCTAAATATGTAAGTGCAATACAATTGATTGTCCACACTTCTGGCTGCTAGATATTGAAAGAATGGTAATGCCGACGTGAGAGTTTTGGGTGCAGTCAAGAAATCCTCTGGTGATGGTAGTAGATAACCTCTTTTTCTCCTTTTTCAGGCACTGTATTAAGTGCAATAAATACATGGGTAGCCTCTAGTAAATAAAGAGTTTTAAAGGATTTGACTAGTACAAAAGAGGAAGGGCAGTTTAACGCATGGAGAAAGAAATTCTGATAACGATTAAGCACGTCATGCTAACTTTAATGTAATTTAAAAATAGTGACATTGTCGATTATTTAAAAAATATTATATTAAAACTACAATTGTTTATATTTTATAGTTTTAATATTACAGAATAGCAGTTTCTCTTTTGTTTTTAGTTCTCGGTTTTATAGATTAAATAATCACGAATGATTAGGCATTTTAAAAGGATAGATGGTATATCTTCAGACTTAGATGTTATGCATTATATATTTTACCTTAAAATGCAGGACAGCCATAATGAAGAAATCCATATTAGAGTTTTGGTAAATGTTATTATGATGAATCTTTTATGCTTTTAATCATAGAGAATACGCTTATTCGGCTCTTATAGAGAATTAAGTTTGAGCCGTGAATACTGAACGTGAGAACAGATATGAGCCTGTTTTAAATTATTTTTTAGAATTGATTAGTCATGGTTTTTAAGTATTTATGTATTTATAGTCTTATAGTTATGGTTTTAAGTATTTATGTATTTATGGTCTTATAGTTTATAAGTTTTAGCAATTATTTTATCATGAGCTAATTTTGACTGATTCATTTGTGACCATAGGTACTTATAATAGTAATTTGTTACATTAAGACATATCGTTTGACACACTCACTCCTTGCTCCCATCTGTTCACCACAAATATGGCAATTTTAACAACATGGTGTTTTACACATAGCATAATGAATTGAGGTATAGATATTAGTAGCATATGATCTACACACCCTTTCAAAATTTAACTTATGTCAAGATGTAGTTATTTGTTTACGTATTTCTAAGTTATGTTTTTAATCTTATCAGTTTTTAAATAATTTTAGTATATTTTTATATGCATGTTTATTTTTATTTGTATCTGTCATGATGTTTATGTTTGTATGCATGCAGCACGCCTGAATCCCCTGAGGAAGTGAAAACGAAACACGGCCTGTGTCGGGCTATCAGGTTGTTGAATTATTGATTAATAAAAGTATCCTTCCAATTTCAAACCACGTGGTATTGATTGGGTATCCTTTGAGCAACGTGGTGTGGTGCTCTTTTGGTGGACCGGATCTGCAAGCATGTTTTCTCCATGGAAGGATACTCTCAGTTTTGGAGATGAAGCACTTGAGAAATTATTACCAAAAGATTCATTGATGGATCCATCTGAGGAAACTGTGGATGATGTATGGTTACAATGGGAAAACACGGTTCTACTTACACAAAAGATGGTGAAAGAAGATATACATGCAGCTTATCTCCTAGAATGCAGCAAGGCAAAGATCATTCCAAGGGGACTTAGAATGAATAAAGCTCCGGGACTATACCGTAACGAAGAAGGATTTGTATGGTGTTGGAATGCCATATTAAATAAATGCTCCTTGGATTTAATGATTTTATTGATTACGACAGCCAATAAGAAATCAAAATTATTGAAAGTAGAGATTGATGATAAGTTAAAGGCATTGAAAGGGTGGGATAGTAACTTTGGTAAAACACATGTAGAATACGAGAAGAACATTCAGCTTTTTAAGAAAGAAATGAAAGGAATAAAAATTGATAAATTTAAGAGAGACGAAGATGATTATAGGATAGGCTATGTGTATCACTGGTGTAAGAAAGTTGAGAATGAAAGGATTTGGATCAAAAAGAAACCGTCAATATTTGATCATAAAGAAAATGAAATAGAAGATGATGATAGGGATAACATTCAGAAGAACAGAAGAAAAAATGGAGCAGGAGTGAGTCGGTAGAACAAATAGATGCTTCGGCATCTCTTTTTTCCTCCCAAGAGAGGCCAAAGCCCAACTTTAATATGTGACTCCATACTTGGTGTAAACGAGAAGGAACTATATATACAGGCAACTGTGGCAATAGATGGAACAACAAGAGGCTGTACTGTATTGATGGACTGCATCTGTCTGTGATACGAGAAAGGATTCTAAGTGAAAAATTCAGGCAATATGTGGACAAGCATTTCAACTAGGGAAAGTGGGTGATAGATGGGAAAAAACAAGTTTTATTACGTCACTCCCAGCATGAACATAATAACATCCGTAATAGTCATCATATTAATCCACACATCATGACAAGAGGGAAGAGGAGTCTGGAATAAAATCCATCCAAAATACGAGCAAGCCAACCAACAATAGCTGGAAGGCAATGAGCACAAATGCACCAAGTGTTGGGATATTTTGGCTAGGGATAAACAGGGTGCTTGAGTGCACTGCAAGCCAGCAAGAGTGTAGACATAGAAGACATATGAAGCAGAGCAGAGCAGAACTATCCCTAAGCCAACATATCCCAGCACAAGTCTAGCCAACAAAATTCTTGACCTGGAAGTCCTGATGGCTGAATTGAAGGACTATCAAAACAGACTGCTACAGCAGGAAATAGATCTGCATTTGTATTTAACTTCTGGAATATACTCTAAATCAAGGGGGAAAAGGAAATCCTTTGGGTTAAAACTGTTAAATCTATATATTTTAGAATTTAGTGTTTTTCCTGAGTCAGTCAGGTGTTAGTACCACCAGAGAGCTTTTCATATAAATCAAATCAGAGAATAGCTTAGCATAGAAATTAACAGAGTAAATAGTTACTGAAATAAATTTGTTTCTAGAGAGAACATAAGAACATAAGACATGCCATACTGGGTCAGACCAAGGTCCATCAAGCCCAATATCCTGTTTCCAAAAGTGGCCAATCAAAGTCATAAGAACCTAGCAGTCTCTCCAAAAGACACAGGTTCCTCAATGCTGGTATTGGGTCAAGCAGTGATATCCCGGATCCTTTTTAATAATGGTTTATGGACCTTTCCTCCAGGAACTTGTCCAAACCTTTTTTAAACCCAGCTACACTAACAGTTTTTACTATAACCTGTCACCAGTAACCCTCCCCAGAGGCAAAAGCATGGGGGTAGGTCAGCCTGGGAGTGTCCAAACCTAGCAAGAAGGATAGTGCAGTTGGCCCTACACTGCCTTCTGGGTATTGTAGTCCCTCTTACTAAGCAAGGAATGAGTTGTAGTCTAGTGGAGTTAGGCAAAAGACAGGATTTTATTTCCCCTTCCGGGTGGATTCATTGCAAGAAAAACAAGAACAAAAATGACCATACTTCTGGTACAAAAATGAAACAAAACAGGAACAGAAACAGCTTCTATCTTCAGCTCACATAAACAATTAGTTGAACAAAAATGCAGCAGTCCCTTTTCTCAAAGACAAACTCTCTTGCTTTCAGTGCTGTTTCACCAAAACCTTTAAACAGCTATTCTAGCATAGAGACGTGACATGCGTACAATCCATTTCTTCTTCTGGGGTTTGTTCCATAAGAAATTCTATTGGCATTTCTTCACACTCACCCCCAGCTAAGTATTCTTGTGGATTATTATACGTCCCTCCAAAGAGCAGTCTCTCTTCACTGCCTCAAGACTTCCCCCGTTGCTACAGAGCAGGGTGGAAGATTACCACATATACTGGAATTTGCTATAGGAGAGCCCCACAAACTCTGGCAGTTACAGGGAAAACTTTTACATTCAGTTTCTCTTCTATAAGGTTTATACAGCCTACCTTCCGGCTTTCTCACACAGGAACCTCTCAGCACAACTGGGTCAATAAGGCTTTCACAGCACGGCTGCGTTCTCCTGCCTTTTACCCTTTGCTTTCTCTCTGACATATGAATGTCCTCTGGCCAGGACGTCTCTGCTTCACTGGACCTGCAGCTTTCAACTTGGACACTTTCCTCTGGTCCCTTTCTCCAACTGGTTCCCCAACCAGTCCTCCGACCAAGGCTTCCTTCAGTCCTGCAGCTGGGTCTCTCATCAACTCTCCTGCTCAGACTCCTCCTGATTCTGAGTCCTCTCCTTCCTGTTCCTGTTCTTCCTCTTGCTGTTCTCCCTCTTGCTGCTTTCCTACTATCCTCAGGTGAGTAATATTTATGTGTGTGTGTCCTAGAGCTTAACTGCACCCCGCCCTCATCCAGCTGCCTCTCATTACACACTGAGCTCGGGGCTTGTTTGCAGTTTGGGCGTGTTCTCTCCCCTCGTGACACTCTTTGTTTACGTTGCTCATGGCAACCCTGGGCCATGTGCTTTTCTATGCTGTCAGTTTCAGACACACATTCTTCAGCTTCACCCAGATCCATAGCTTCTGGATGATCCACTACATTACAAACCTCCGGTAACAAATTCCAGAGTTTGATTACACGTTGAGAGAAAAAATATTTTCTCTTATTAGTCTTAAATAGTTTGCCATGTAGCTTTACTACATGTCCCCTAGTCTTTCTATATTCTGTTAATGTAAACAATCGATATACGTTTACCCGGTCCACTCCGTTCATCAATTTATAGACTTCTACTATATCTCCCCTCAGCCGTCTCTTTTACAAGTTAAAGAGCCCTAACCTTTTTAACCTTTCTTCATAGGGGTATCCTTCCATCCCCATTACCATTTTGGTGGCTCTTCTCTGTACCTTTTCTAATAACGCTATATCCTTTTTAAGATACGGTGACCAAAATTGCACACAATATTCAAGGTGCGTTTGCACCATGGAATGATACAGAGGCATTATAATATCCTTTGTTTTATTTTCCATTTCTTTCCTTATGATACCTAGCATTCTATTTGCTCTCTTGGCCGCCACTGCACACTGGGAGGAGGGTTTAAAAGGTTATCCACGATGATGCCTATATCTTTTTTCCTGGGTGGTGGTTCCCAATGTGGAACCTTGCATCATGTAACCATGTTTGGGTTGTTCTTTCCTAGGTGCATATCTTTGCACGTGTCCACATTAAATTTCATCTGCCATTTGGATGACCAGTCTTCCAATTTATCAAGATTCTCTTGCAATTTTCCACAATCCTCTTGGGTTTTAGCAACTTTAAATAGTTTTGTGTCATCTGCAAATTTGATAACCTCACTCGTTGTTCCCTTTTCCAGGTCATTTATGAATATGTCAAAACACAGTGGACCCAGCACAGATCCCTGGGGTACTCTGTACACTATTCACTTTTTCCCATTAGGAAAATTGGCCATTTAGACCTACCCTCTGCTTTCTATCTTTGAACCATTCCCTGATCCACAATAGTACACTGCCTCCTATCCCATGAATTTTTAGTTTTGCCAAAAGTCTCTGATGAGGGACCTTGTGAAAAGGCTTTCTGAAAGTCCAGATGCACTTTATCAACTGACTTATCTTTGTCTACCTGTTTATTCACACCTTCAAAAAAATATAAAAGATTAGTAAAACAAGATCGTCCTTGTCTAAAGCCATCTTGGCTGTCTCCCATTAAGCCATGACTATCTACATGTTGAGTAATTTTGTTCTTTATGATGGTTTCTACCATTTTTCACGGTACTGACATCAGGCTCACTGGTCTGTAGTTTCCCGGATCACCTGGTATCCTTTTTAAAAATTTGCGTTACATTGGCGATCCTCCAATTTTCATTTGTTACAGATGATTTTAATGATGGTTCACAGATTACTAATAGCAGGTCTGCAATCTCATATTTCAGTTCTTTCAACACCCTTTTTTATTTAAATCAAATCAGAAAATAGCTTAGCATAAATGTAGAATAAAAAGTCTGAGCAGAAAGAAATAAACTTGTATCTACAGTAGTCTTCCATTCCATATCAACCACAATAGTCCCCTTTTTACCTTTAGAGATCCTCTCTGTTTGTCCCATGCTTTTTGGAATTCAGATACTGTCCTCATTTCTACCACCTCCACTGGGAGACTATTCCACACATTTACAATGTTGATTTTATACTACTATTGTTTGTCTAAATGGCTCCAAAAATATTAGCTGTTATACAATTAAGTTTTTACAATATTTTCCACAATATGTTTGTTTGATCATTTGCTCCATTAGGTAACTAATGAGCACCTTTGCCTCTGTTTCCCCGTATGTCCAAATTTCATTTAATGAATGATGCTACGTCCCTCTGGCTATGGGATACATTTGTCTCAATTAGAATCTCCACGTGGAGTCTTTTTAAAAACTGAATGGTACACTGTGCCTCCTGTAAGTAATTCCTCTTCGTTTTTAACATATATTTATTTTATTTATAATCCTATTATGGTTCTTTTAAAATTTTTAATTTATCTTTTATAAGTACCACTCATATTTACTTGTTTTTATATATATTATTGCTTATATTATCTATTCATTGTGTTTTTCCATTATATTTTATAGTTTGAATTTGAGCATTTATTTTAAGTTTGTATGCTTGTTTTAATTGGCCATATATGTATATATATATTTTTACCTTTATAGATATGTTATTTTTTATTTATGTTTTTATTTTTGATAATTATTAATTTTAATATGCTTTTCATGTCTGATTCTTATTTCCTGTTTTATATTATTATATGTTTTATTTTTAAGTTGTGTGCCCCCTGAAGAAAGCATTCCTGCCGAAATGCGTTGGGGCTTTATTTTCAATAAACCAGCGACATTCTACACCCTCGTCTTTTGTGCCTTTTCTGGATTTTTGCTGCGAGGGTTCTTGTTTGCTCTCCTTGTGTTTCCCATTCCACACATCTACCGTAAAAAAAGATTTCTGCATATTACTCCTGAGTCTATACCCTTTCACCCTCATCCTATGTCTCCTCGTAGCAGAGTTTGCCTTGGGATGCAGAAACCCAAAGGGATTGTATTTGATAGGGAGAGAGAGGTTGGTGTGCACAACTCAGGAGAGGGACCTCAGAGTGCTAGTGTCTGAGGATCTCAAGGTGGCAAAACAATGCAACAAGGTAGTAGCCAAAGCCAGAATAATGTTGGGCAGCATACAGAGAGGAATAACCAGCAGAAAGGATGAGGTATTATTGTCCCTGTATAAGTTGTTGGTAAGGCCTCACTTGGAGTATTTGTGTACAGTTTTGGAGACCATATCTCACAAAGGACATAAAAATACTTGAAACGGTTCAGAAGAAGGCAACCAAAATGATTCGGAGCCTGCACCAGAAGATGAATGAGAAGAGACTTGAAGACCTAAATATGTATACCCTAGAGGAAAGAAGGGACAGGGGAGATATGACACAGACTTTTAATACTTAAAGGGTATCAATGAACAAACAAACCTTTTTCAAAGAAGTAAAAGCTATAAAACTAGAGGGCATATGACGAAGCTGCAAGGTGGTAAACTTAAAACCAGCATTAGGAAATACTTTTTCACTAAAAGGGTGGTGGATGCATGGAATGCCCTCCCGATGGAGGTGATGGGGGAAAAATACAGTGACAGAATTCAAAATGGCATGGGACAGACACAGTTGATCCCTTTATAGAAAGAGGATGAAATCAAAGCAAACAAATATCTTTTAATAGAGGGGGCTGTTACAACCACTCTAGCCGCCTTACTGGGCAGACTAGATGGACCATACTGGTCTATCTGCCATCATAAACAATGTTACTGTGTTACTGTGTTAATATATATTGCCAGAATAAGTTTTCAACTCTGCATCTGCTTCATTATGGAGTTCCCCAGGGATCTATCTGCGACCTATTCTACTGAACATTTTCTTAACCCCTCTGCCACTTTTAATCCAATCAGTAGGGCTCTATATATTTGTATGTGCTGATGGTATAAAGCACTTGATTACTTTTGATACCCTTACATCATTAGATCTTATTGATCTTAATAACAAAATTACTACAACCTCCAAGTGGTTATCAAATAATAAATTAGAACTTAATTCTGATACATCTGATGCTATCACTTTCTCCAGGAAATGTATCAAATCCAATCTTACTACTCTTTCCATTTTTGCTACTTTTTTCCAACTACAGATTTCTAGTACTGTAATGAAATGCATGTTGGGTCTAATTCGATCAGTCTGTGCCTTTCTGCACACTAGAGCTATACATATATCCATGCAGTTATAACATGTCAATTAAATTATCGTAATGTTCTCCTTAAAGGAAGTGCTATGTCTGATATTCATCACCTGTAAATGATTCAAAGCATTACAGTTAAACGTATTTCAGGAGATAAGAAATATGATTGGGTCACACATCTCTTTAAGAAGAACATTGGCTCACCCTTCCTTATCAAATTCATTATAAAATACTCATATTAGCTCATATAATTTTCTGATCTGGTTAGCCAACATTCTTATCAAATTTACTAATCCTTTATTCTGCTTCTCACACTTTAAGATCGTCACAACAAACTCTTCACGTTATTTCTTCACTTAGAAGCCAATTCATTAGGTGCACATCTGGACTGTCCTGATGTCCAGAAATCTGTATAGCCCGGAGATGCACACGATTCTTCTCCCATGGGGCTAGATGTTCCCGCATGATCAGAATCGTGGCATAGCACCTGGATGTCCAGGTCATGCCCCAATTCTGGCACCCCGGATGTCCAGAGCCCTGCCTGGCTAACTCAGCCTGGCTCCTATATGGATCCGCGATGCCATGGCATCCTATTGCCATGGCACCGAGACTCCATGCAGGAGTCCCGATTGCCCGCACCGCACAAAATGCCCTGTTCCCCACTGCCTGACACCTGATCGGACCTTTGGAGGCGGGGATCAGGCAGCAGGGAACTCCCCACAGCCATCTACCTGGTTGTGGGGGCATGACAGTGCCATCCTCTGATATCAGGGGGACTTATTCCACCTCCATGGTGGAATAAGTTCTCCGTCTATCTGGTGAACCCAGACATACAGGACCATGACCAGAATAGGCCCTGTATGTCCGGGGTGTGCACCTCACCTCTGGCCCAACCCCTCCTCCCATTGCAGCCTCTGCCCACTCCCATACAGAGCTCCCCGCACATCTCCTATATATGTGTGGGGAGCTTTGGACAGGGAATAGGAGCCCGGGCGAAAGTGGGGATGTACATCCAAATTGGTCATACAACCCCACTATTCGTCATTTGGAATGACTCCCTTGGTGTTATTCATTTTGAATCCATACAACAATCACTATTCAGTATTGTTGCACCTACAGACGAATATGCTGCCACTGGATATATAGCAGCTGATATAGGACCTGATATTTGAAAGCCATTTTCATGGTTTAGAGCCCTGTAAACCATGTAAATGCTGCTCAGTGGGATACTCAAAAATACTAACATGATTAGTGCCACTGAATATCCCCAATCTTCTCCCCTACAAGCCCTGATGCTAACCGATTAACATCAGTGCGTGTCGTGGGCATTCCAGGGCGTGTCATGGGCGGTGACAGAGGCTAACCAGATAGCAGCAAGATTGCGCCATTACCCAGTTAGCTTCTATGGGTAAAAAATAGGCACTGCAAAAGCAGACCTATCTTTACCCATAGAAACTATCCAGGCAGCAATGTAATATCGCTGCTACCCGATTAGCCTTTGCAACTTCAAAGGCAAGTGTGGCAACCTTGGATATTCAATGCCGGAGACGCATATGACCTCGGCATTGAATATCCGGGGTTAAATGATGATGGCGAAGGCAAGGCGCTATACTCGCGCCTAGCCGTCCTGACTTAATAACAGGCCCATATTTCTAAGTGAAGCTATTGGCTCTGGTGGTTTAGCAGAAAACGCCCCTCCCCCATTTATTTATTTATTTAATTATTATGATTGTGATCTATTGTGGTTTATATTAGTTACATTGTAATTTAGGTTAATTTACCCTTCATTTTATTAATTTATTTTCTACTATTTTAAACTAGTTATATTCTTGAGTGACTTAGCGGTATGTCAAATAACATTGAAACTTGAAATATTTATCATAGTTTAGCCCAATACAACCTTTGCTCCAAATATAATTCAAAATATTCCAGGAAATATTACTTGCCCCCTCCACTAATCCAAAGTATCCTATTTCTTTATCTTATCTACTGTCTTACCATTTACCCCTCAAATAACAAGAACATAACATTGTACTTTGGAAAATGAATCTTCCTATGGGGAACTGTAGCACTTTCTCCGATAATGCAGATAATTCTGGTAGGAATGACAAGCTGCTGTCATACTACTGCTATAAAGTTAGTGATCCTCAATTCATTGAATATCCAGTGCTTCATGGATCAGACAAATCCATGTGAACCTCCCATCTCCTGCTTTTAGCAGGCTTACTGTGACCCAGAGTGAAGAAATAATTTCCAAGCCATTTCCATCCTTCCAAGGGCTACTGACTACACCTAAAATATTACCCTGATTCCAACCCTGAAAGACTCACAGCCGTTACCTTGCCCTCCTACCCAGACTGCCCCATAGCCCAGCCCCCTGTAGAAAATGGTTAATCAGCCCTCCCTTCCCTCCACCATGTCCTACATATACCCTTCTGATAAATGCTCCACATATGTCTCTCGCATAAAGTCTACATTTTGTACTTAGTTACCATAATTTGTAAATATTTCCCCTGGTTGCGTCCATGTTTTGCTACCCCTGTTCACTGTAAACTCAATGTGGCCTGTTACATTGTGGTGTGTTCTGTTCAATGTACACCGCACTGATTATAATAGCGCGGTATATAAGAAATGTAAATAAATAAAATAATAAATAAATACACTACTGCCTGCAGGCTTCTCAGAATTTTTTGAAGCCAATACCTTCCCAGCCTCTGAAGTGCCAAGGTCACCAACTTGTAGGAATCCATCTCTAAGACCATCCTGGTTGCCTATCCTCTTCTCACAGTCATATCAGCACTGGAGCATTCCTTTCAACTTTCCTGCTTTGATTTCCCTATAGCTTCAGGTGGTCACTGGAACAGATAATCCTGGAGGTTGATAAAAGAAATAACCCCTTCATCTCAAGTCATCCTATAATTGCCTCTCTAATTAATCCATGGAACACAACGTGTGAGCTAATAGGGAGAATATACAAAGGCCCTACTCTTATCAGAAAAAAATGCTGGTCACTTCTCTGAGGAAAGACCATCACCATTGCCGACTCCTTCTCCCAAAGAATTGAATCTTAATCAAGCCAAGTCTCAGGACTTGTGGTACTGCCCACAAACAAGGGGCAGAAGAAAAATATCAAGGACCAAAAAAATCATCCCTTTGCCTGGGTTATACAAGAATGAAACCTGCTTTCCCAGCAGAAATCCCAACCATAGGCCACTTCAATTATAGACTGTCCAGAGGAAAACTACTGCACCCCTCTATCACCAAGTCATGTCTCTTATGAATCTAGAGAGTAACTCTTGAGGATTCCCAACATTGCTGAGCCACCTTAAGAAAATTTCTTTACTTCAATGCCAGTGTATCTTCCAGAATTCAATGCCCCCCCCCCCCCCTCCATGTTATGCCTCTAACTACTGCAGCAGTCCTCCACTGGACACATAACGCCAGGCTAGCCAACCTTAACTGAAAAATCACAAGCACCCCAAATACTTCAATAAAAATAAAAGCCCCCCCCCCCAGGTTACCCATAGAAGTAAGGAAGAAACCATACTGTCCATCACTAGGATCTCACACTGAAACGGTTATGACCAAGGACCCATTGGTAGCATGCATCCTTTGAATGCACAGGCTCATTTTCCAGATGATGGCAATGAAGAAGAATTTTAAAGTGCATCCATTAGTCCTTGGGACCCATCCAGTACATCGTGTGTTCAAGACATTTACAATAGATATACATGAGATGGATTTGCATACAATGGAAGCAGTGCATGCAAATCAGTCTCATCCATATGCATTATAAATAGTCTGAAAACCTGACCGTCTAGATATGTCACAGGGGACTGGTTTGAGAACCATTGCTTTAAGCATTTTAAGCATTGCACAAAGACACATTTTGCTTAATGGGTAGGTGGAGTGTGCATCTGCCTGGTAAGTTACGGAGTGGGGAATGAGTGCGTAAAGGGATAGGTTTGTAGGTACAGGAGGTTGTGTGTATGCGGTTATGGGAGGGGAGGATGTCTATAGATGTAGGTATGTGTGTGAATGCAAGGTTTTAGGTGTGAGGTATGCAGGTACAGGTAGTGTGAGTATTTGGGGAGAGTGGTGGGGAGAATATAGGGGATCTGTGTGAATTTGGTAGGGGACAGTGGGTGTAAGTTATTCCCTTCCTTTTTCTCTCTCTTCCTGCCCTCTTCCATTTTCTCCCCCCCCCTTCCCCCTCTTTCTCTTCCTACCTCTCACCTCACTATGCCACTATGATAGGGCTACATTTTCATCCAGAGAGACTTAAGATCTTCTCCAGTTCTTCACTGTACCATTGTAGTAGGGCCACATCTCCCACTGGTAAAAGGTGGATGACATCTCTGGTTCTTCACATTACCATGCCACCACACATGCATGTAATAAAATGTGTATGACAGGACATATCCTTCACAGTAGGTGTGTTTTCTTTTGTGTGAAAAATACTTAAAGGGAACAATGACAAAAGGGGGGGGGGGATAAATACACTGCCCCACCCTTTATTCCTCTTGCACAGGCCATTCCCATTCCTGAGTCCTCATGCAGTAGATCACTAATCAGTGGCAGAAGATCTCCCACCATGTGGATTGAACAGTGACATATTATGCATCCCTTATCCACATGCCAGGCTCCCCAACTAGAGGGGATCCTGTAAAGGAAGGCACTGGGAGACCGAGTTCAAACCAAGATTTTCCTCAGCAGTTAAGGACTCGGCCTGGTTGCCTATTAATTCTTCTACAACACATACATTTTTCTCATTATTCATCCCATCTCCAATTCAAAATCTTTTCAAGTTTGCAGCAAATCTTCACTGATATGCTTTCTAGTTTCCAATTAAGAGAAAAATTCCCTCAATCAACTTTTTTACTTCTTTCTATAACTCTCTAGTGTACACCTCTAAAAATTAAAAATCATTGCAAACCGTAATTACCATACCAGCTTCTACACAAAACAGATACTTTCAATTATGCCTGAATAGCTGTTATTTATTATATAGATTTTGTACTTCATTTGGTTAGATAATGTTTTCATAATTTGTTCAGGCCTAATTTGATAAACGCAACATGTAGAGGGTAATTTAATAAGGTGGCACCTACTTTAAGCATGAAAATAGGGGCCTACTGAGACACAATTTTATAGACACATAGGTGCCTATATGTCTTTATAAGATAATAGTATGAGTGGCTATGCATCTACATTGAAGGTATAGACATTTGCATCTGCCCTGAAGCTGGTGTAAATCAGTGATGCAACCAGAAAGCGTAGTTACTCACCTGTAACAAGTGTTCTCCAGGAACAGCAGGAATCGGTCCTCACATATGGGTGACATCGGCACCGATGGAGCCTGCACGGAGCATTTCCCCAGCTTTCCAAGAAAGCCTTTGGGATATGCTACCACGCATGCGTGGTCCCCTTCCCGCCCAAAGGTGCCATCTTGCTCAGTCAGATGACATAGCTAGGACAGCAGTAAAGACTAAAACAAGGTAGGGAGGCAACTCTCAGGGGAGGAGGGAGGGTTATGAGGACTCATTCCTGCTGTCCCTGGAGAACACCTGTTACAGATGAGTAACTACACTTTCTCCAGGAACAAGCAGGAAGTCAGTCCTCACATATGGGACTCCCTAGCTCCAGACTGCCAAGGACCGAACCACGACAGCACTAATGGTGACCAATCGGGTAGCCATGAGTTGCAGAAGGTGAGTCGCCACTGAGAGACTCTGCAGACCCTAGCATCCAGCGACACTATCACTCCAGTAGCCTGAACACAGAAGGGTCAGAGGGCAGGAATTGCCTACACTCCGAGAATATTACAGAGTACTGCCTGGCCAAAGGCACTGTCCCCGCGGGACTCATTCTCCAGGCAGTAGTGAGCTGTGAATGTATGAACTGAAGACCATGTGGCGGCCTTGCAGATTTCCGTCACTGGCACTGAGCAGAGGTTGGCCACTGATGCAGCCATTGCCCTGACATGATATGCTGTGATCCGGTGCTCAAGAAAGAGGCCAGCTCACGCATAGATGAGGGCAATACAGTCCATCACCAAAGAGGACAGAGTTCGCTTAGTCACGGGGAGCCCCAGTCTGTTTCCCATGACTAAGCGAAGATACAAAAAGCTGAGCAGCTTTTCGAGAGGCCTGAGTTCACTGTAAGTAGAAGGACAGAGCCCATTTGCAATCTAGTGTATGAAGTTCTAGTTCTTCCCTGCCGGCTTGAGGCCATGGGAAGAAGGTGGGGAGGACCATCTCTTGGTTGAGGTAGAAAGGAGACACCACCTTCAAGAGGAATTAGGGGTGTGTACAGAGCACTGTTCTTGTAGAAATTTGTATATGGTGGATCTGCCACCAGGGCCTGGAGTTCACTCATTCTTCAAGCGGACGTGAGGGTCACAAGAGAGGCCATTTTCCAAGACAGGTACCGCAAGTAGAAAGTGGCCAGGGGCTCGAATGGTGGCTTGGTGAGCTGGGAGAGCACCATGTTGATGACCCACTCTGCTGCTGGAAGGCGGAGAGGGGGCTTGGATAAGAGGAGGCTCTGGAGGAACCTGGGGGAACCTGGAGACCATGTGCTGGCTTGAGAGGGGGTTTCCCTTGATAGAGTGGTGGTGAGCAGCTATGGCACTCAGATGTACCCTCACCAAGTGAGATTTCAGCCCAGTGTGTGACAGGTGCAGTAGGTACTGAAGTACCCCTCCCTTTTCACACACCAGACGGAGAACCTTCTCCACTTAAAGGCATAAGCTCATCTGGGGAGGGTTTTCGGGAGGCCAGTAGGATCTCCTCCACTTCTCCTGGAAGATTGAAAGAGGCCAAAGCTACCCTTTCAGTAGCCACACTGTTAGCATTAGTGACTCCAAACTGGGGTGCAGGAGGGTCCAAATTGGGACAGGAGGTCCGGGGCTTGGCCCAGTGGGACTGGGAGTGCACCGACATGGAAAGCAGCAGAGGGAACCAATGTTGTCTGGGCTACCTGGGAGCAATCAGTATAACGGATGACCTTTCACTCTGGACCTTGAAGAGGGTCCTGGCAACCAGGGGGGTGGGAATGCATAGAGTTGGCACTCGGACCACGAGATCTTGAAGGCATCTGCCCCCACTCTTTCTGGGTGCGGCTGATGGGAGCTGCATGTTGTCCGGAGAGGCAATTAGGTCCATCATGGGACTGCCCCAGAGGTAGAAGAGCTGCTTCATTACTCTGGGGTTTCAGCGCCACTCGTATGGGTGAAGGACTCTACTCAGCCTCTCTACTAGGCAGTTATCCTGACCCAGAAGATACCAGAAGCATGCTGTTGCATGCTGCAAAGGAGAGGGAGGCCACCGCCTCCTGGCAGAGGGAGTACGAACCCGTGCCCCCCTGCTTGTTGATATAAAGCATGGTGACCTGGTTGTCCATCTGGATCAGCACAGGCTGGTGTTGCAGGCAGTGGCGGAACACTCATAGGGCCCAGAAGATTGCCCTGAGCTTCAGGAGACTGATCTGTAGGAGTGACTCCTCCTGATATCAGCTGCCCTGTGTGTGACAGTCTCCACAATGTGCCCCCCAACCCAGGAGAGAGGCGTCTGTGGTCGGGATCCTCTGTGGCATGAGTGCATGGAAGGGCATTCCTGCCTGTAGGTGGCACGTTTTGCCACCAGTTGAGGGACTCCAACAGTTGGTGGGTAACCCTGTCCCATAGTCTGCTCGTGGCCTGTGTCCACTGCAAGCAGAGGCACCACTGGGCTCTCTGCATGTGTAAGAGGGCTGAGGGTATGACGTGGACCACTGAGGCCATATGGCCCAGCAGGTGGAGGAGGAGACAAGCCAGCACTGACCGGTGGTGGTATACCTCTCCTGCCAGTTGCCTGAGGTGTTCTGCCCTTTCTCTTGGGAGGACGGCCTTGACCTGTAACCTGTCCAACTGAGCACCTATAAACTCCAGGCTTTGAGCTGGCGAGAGATGGGATTTGGGATAGTTGATGACAAACTCCAGTTGTTGCAGAAGGAGGGTGGCCCACTCTGTGACCTGTACTGCCCTGAAGAGCCAGTTGTCTAGATAGGGGAAGACAAAACCCCTTGCAGGTGCAGGTGAGTGGCTACCACTGCCGTGCATTTGGTAAAGACCCTTGGCGAAGAGGCCAGGCTGAAGGGTAGCACCCTGTACTGGTTGTGCCCTCCCCCCACCACAAACCATATGCACTGCCTGTGGGAGGGGTGGATCAGGATGTGCATGTATGCATCCTTTAGGTCCAATGAGCACAGCCAATCTCCCTAGTGGAGGTAAGGTAGCAGTGTTCCAAGGGAAAGCATCTTGAACTTCTTCCTCACCAGAAACTTGTTTAAGTTTCTCTGGTCTAGTATGGGCCTGAGACCCTCAGTTCTCTTTGGGCAAGAAAGTATCTGGAGTGGAAGCCTTTTCCCCATAGATGTTTGGGTACAGGCTCTACTGCATTGTCCCTGAGCAGATCTGCGAGCTCTGAGAGCAGAAGGGTCTGGTGAAGGAGAGGTCGCACCAGATCTCCTGGGAAGAACCTGGTTTCTACCTACTGTAGGTGGAGGAGGTATCCCTCCCTTACTACCTGCAGTGTCCACTGGTCCGAGGTGACCTTGGCCCACCTGTGGGTGAAAAATGCTAGGTGGCCTGCTGTGGGCTGCTGAAGGTCTCCCAGGGGAGGGGAGGCCCTTTCCCGGGAGTCTAAAGTTCCTCCCTGGTTGAGCAGGAGCTGGGGCCTGGGGCTTCTTTGCCTTTGGTTTCTGAACTCTCCAACCTTCTCTTTTTGGGTGAGAACCCTGTTACTGGCCCAAGAAGGGCTGGTAGTGGTGACTGATGATAGGGCCCCTTTTTCCTCAGGAACAGGGGACTTTTCCCCAATGGTTTCTTACGGGAAAAGGATGAAGTCTTTTTGGAGAGCCTCTGTCAAATCACCAATTTGGCCTCAATCTCAGCTGCCTTTTAGGCCACAGGCTTGCCAAACAGATTCTCCCCAGTGCAGGGGATGTTGAGCAGCTTGTCTTGGACCCATTGTTTGAGGTTGGAACCCTGAAGCTAGGTTTGGCACCAGGATCTGATGCTGGCCGCTGCTACTCGAGCCACTCACTCGAAGACATCATAGGCCGCCCGGGAAAGGAACTTAGAGCAGTATTTGATCCCAGAGGTCAGGGATTGGAACTGTTGGAGGGGTTCTCCAGAAATCCCCACTGAAAACCTGGTCAACTCCTGGATTAGGGCCTTCAGGTACATGCAGTTCATAGGCTTGAATCTGTCAACGCAGCATGGAGCCTTGGTAACACTTGCACCCGAGGGCATCAAGGGCTCTAGTGTCCCTTCCTGGAGGGATAGAGAAGTGGGTCTTTTAGCTCTTAAGTTTCTGCATGGTTGACTCAATGACCACAGAGTTATGTGGGTGTTGGGGCTTGTGGAACCCAGGGCCCTTCCAGATGTGGTGACATGGTAATGTAAAGAACCAGAGAGGTCATCCACCTTTTACAGATGCGGTACATAGTGTCGAGGTGCTGGCTTACCACTGGTACCAATGGCAGCGTCTCCCAAATTCTGAGTTGCAATCACTCAAGGATTGGCTGGATGGGCACCATGAGAGTTTCCTTGGGTGGAATCCTCCCTGTTGAGGGTAAAGGTCAAGGCAGAGAGGCTTGAATCCTGGAGATGAATGTATGACTGCGTGGATGGTGTCATCGAGAGCGTTTTGCTTTCCTAGACCATGGGCTGCTGTTCCAAGGGTTGCAGAGCAGAGATGGCGTCCATCTGTCCAAGAAAGGTTGACGCGTCTTCAGTAGTACACTGGCTAATCTACTGAAGAGAGCTTTAAACTAGATTCATTGGGGATGGGTAAAGAAAGCCCCCAGGTAAGTAAAACATTAAATACCTTTAAGGAAATGGGTAAAAGGGATAACATATGGAAAGCAGTGTGTATAAATGCCCGTAGCATGGGGAATAAGATCCCTGATGTTGAAGCTTTGGTGGGAGTGACTGACTTGGATTTAGTGGCATTTACAGAAACATGGTTCACAGAAAACCATGACTGGGATGTAACTATACCAGGCTATACTTTATTCAGAAAGGACAGGGTAGGACGAAGGAGAGGAGAAATGGCACTATATGTAAAAAATAATATTAAAGCTTTGGAATTAGAGAGCTTAAAAGGGAGAGAGGAGGCACTGTGGGTTAAACTAGAAAGAGGAAAAGAGAAATCTATTTGCATTGGCGTGATATACAGATCTGCCTCACAAGAGGAAGAGGTGGACAGAGAGTTAATTGAAGACATACACAGCATTGCTAGGAACGGGGAAGTGCTACTGATAGGGGATTTCAATACGCCAGATGTTGATTGGCACATTCCTGCTGCAGTATCATATAGAAGTAAGGAGATCCTGGATTCTCTACAGGGAGAATTAGTCAGGCAATTGGTAACAGACCCCACATGTGAAGAGGCAATACTGGACTTGGTGCTTACCAATGGTGAAAGTGTTTCTAATGTTATAGTGGGAGATCATTTTGCATCCAGTGATCACCAGATGGTGTGGTTCAGTATTAGGACTAGGGCTGTTAGAATCCATTCAAAAGCGAAGGTCTTAGACTTTAGGAAAACTAACTTTTCCAAGATGGGCCAATACCTCAGAGAGTCGTTAGCAGGATGGGAACAGCTGGAGGATGTAGAAAAACAGTGGGCAAAACTAAAAGGAGATATTTTAAGGGCAACCAAACTTTTTGTTAAAATGGTAAATAAAGGTAAAAGGAAAAGGAGACCGCTATGGCTTTTGAAAGAAGTAGGTGAAAAGGTTAAGAAAATTAGGGATGCCTTCATGAAATACAAGAGATCACAGAGAGAGGAAGACAGGCATCTATATTTGGAAAAACTTAGAGAAACTAGCAAAGTAGTCATGAAAGCAAAGATTCAAAAAGAGGAGGAAATAGCCAATGCAATAAAATGGGGGGATAAGACATTTTTCAGATGTTAGTGAGAAGAGGAAGGGCAAAAGTGGGATTGTCAGACTCAAGGGTGAAGGGGAAGAATATGTAGAAGCTTTTGAGGATAAAGTGGAATTGCTTAACAAATATTTCTGTTCTGTGTTCACAGATGAAGAACCATAAACAGGACCTCAGAAAACACCTGTAAATAGGAACAAAAGTGAGGGGCATCTTGAACAATTTTCAGAAGACTGTGTTCATGAGAAACTAGCTCAACTTAAAGTAGACAAATTGATGGGACCAGATGGGATACACCCTAGAATACTGAGGGAACTTGGGGATGTTCTAGCAGCTCCACTAACTGACCTTTTCAATGCCTTGCTGGAGTCAGGAGTGGTGCCAAAGGACTGGAGAGAAGCTCATGTGGTGCCTTTACACAAAGCGGAAGTAAGGATGTGGTTGAAAACTACAGGCCCGTTAGTTTAACTTCGGTGGTGAGTAAATTATTGGAAATGCTGCTGAAAGAGAAAATAGTAAGGTTTCTGGAGTCCAGCGGATTACAGGATCTGAGTCAGCATGGATTCACCAGAGGCAGGTCTTGTCAGACAAATCTGATTGATTTCTTTGAATGGGTGACCAGGGAGTTGGACCGAGGGAGAGCCCTAG
The DNA here is from genome assembly GCA_033557465.1 of Ichthyophis bannanicus. NCBI lineage: Eukaryota > Metazoa > Chordata > Amphibia > Gymnophiona > Ichthyophiidae > Ichthyophis > Ichthyophis bannanicus. The sequence continues at coordinate 223,024,891 of CM066040.1, read as the reverse complement.
ATGTGGTTTATTTGCATTTCAGTAAAGCCTTTGACACTGTTCCTCACAGGCGACTTATAAACAAACTGAGCACCCTAGGGATGGATCCTAAAGTTACTGATAGGGTTAGAAATTGGTTGAGTGGGAGGCGACAAAGAGTACAGGTAAATGGAGCTCACTCTGAGGAGAAGGAAGTTAGCAGTGGTGTGCCCCAGGGATCTGTCCTTGGTCCGATACTTTTCAACATCTTTGTTAGTGTTATTGCAGAAGGGCTGTTGGGTAAGGTTTGCCTCTTTGCGGATGATACAAAAATCTGCAATAGAGTAGACACCCAGGAAGCTGTAAATAACATGAGGAGGGATGAAGCTAAGCCTGAAGAATGGTCTAAAATTTGGCAGCTGGGATTTAGCAAGGTTATGCATTTGGGCTGCAGCAATCCAAGGGAGCAATATATTATAGGGAGTGAAGTACTTTTGTCCAATAAAGAAGAGCGGGTCCTAGCCGTGGTTGTATCTGATGATCTTAAAGTAGCTAAACAGGTAGAAAAGGCGACAGCAAACATAGAAGGATGCTTGGGTGCATACGGAGAGAAATGTCTAGCAGAAAAAAGGAGGTGATAGTGCCTCGGTATAAGTTTTTGGTACAACCTCATTTGGAGTACTGTGTATAATTCTGGAGACCGCACCTTCAAAAGAATATAAACAGGACTGAGTTGATACAGAGGGTGGCTACTAAAATGGTTAGTGGTCTTCATTATAAAGCATATGAGGACAGACTTAAGGATTTTAATATGTACACCTTAGAGGAAAGGCGGGATAGAGGTGATATGATTGAGACATTTAAATACTTTCATGGCATAAATGGACATGGGGAGAGCCTCTTTCGATTGAAAGGAAGTTCTGCTATGAGGGGACATGGGATGAGGGTGAAAGGGGAGAGATTCAGGAATGATATGCAGAAATATTTCTTTACGGAAAGAGTGGTAGATCCATGGAATAGTCTCCCAGTGGAGGTAGTAGAGATGAGGACAGTATTTGAATTCAAAAAAGCATGGGACAAACACAGATGATCTCTAAAGGAAAAAAGGGGACTGTTGTAGTTGTTGATATGGAAGGACAGACTAGATAGGCCATGTGGTCTTTTTCTGTCGTCATTTTTCTATGTTTCTATGTTTCATGCCGGAGAATCTCCAGTTCCTCGGTATGCAGATCTTCCTCCACCGTAGTTTGCACCAAGAAAGCTCTGGCCATATCCTTGACAAAGTCGTGGAAAGCCACATCCTCCAGAGGAGAATAGCGCTGGGGCACCGGGGGAGACGAGTCTGAGGGAATATCTTGGTGCCGTTTGGTTTCCAGGGAAGCCTCGTCATCAGTCTCCCACTTGGAGTCGAAGGGTGATGACGAGTCCGATGCCCTGCGACTCATAACACCGAGGCAGGTGCCGGATGGCTAGTGCCTTCCAGAGGACCTGGGGTCAGAGTCACGGAAACTGGCCGGAGAGGATCAGATGCCCAAGGAGCAGGACTGAGACCTTGATCTGTGCCGAGGGCTTACCCAAGCCTGGTGGCACTCTGAGCTGAGCTCGATGACTGGGGACTCCCCTGCAGTCAGGGGCCCGGTCATCAGGGCAGATGATGCAGATGAAGCAGCCACATTGTCTGCTGCAGGGCCAGGATAGCAGTGATGTCTTGCTCCAAGGCCACCAGAAGGCTCTGCAGTTTTTGTTGCGGGCACAGAGGATCTTGATCCCAGCGCTGGCACTCTCGCAAATGTATCCTCGACAAGGACTTGAGTCCCTCTGGGCAGTTTTACTGGGCTTTTCAGGTGCAACCTCAGCAGACTGAGGATTTTTTCTTCTTTCTCTCATGGTCCGGGTCTTCTTGGAGGACTGGGGCCTTCTTGGAGGACTTGAAGCTGATAAATCTGTGTATTTTAGAATTCAGTATTTTTGCTGAGTCAGTCAGGTCTTAGTACTACCAGACAACTTTTTATATAGATCAAATCAGAGTACAGCTTAGCAAAGAAAGTAAATAGTCTCTGAGTATAAATAAATAAATTGTTTCTAGAGAGCATTTTATTTAAATCAAATCAGAGTATAGCTTAACATACAAAGTGATATAAATGATCGTTGAGTAGAACAAAATATTTCTTTCTAGAGACCTTTACAAAGAGTCCTTCCAGTTAGGAGGCAAAGGGTCTGTGAAGTTTATTTATTTATTTATTTATTACAAGCTCTTATATACCGCACTATTTAGCATCAGCGCGGTTTACATTAAAACAATAGACCAGAACAAAATACTGTTTGGTTTTACAGAGAACAGGTATGACAACTTGGATAACATAGGGAATTGTTAACAGAAACTATTTACATATATACAGTATGCTTTATGCTCTGGGTTTGGATAGGGTCCTATAGTACAGGTGGTTGAATTGGAGGAGGTGTGGTTAGGTCGGTGTCTGGCTGACCTGGTAGTAGTGGGGGAATAGGTGGAATTTGAGTGCCTTTCTGAATAGAGTTAGATCGGTGACAGCACGGTTGCCTTAAATAGGTGTTAAAGCCAAGTGACAGAATAAAGGGGTATTACCTTAGAAGCACAGTTCATAGAAACATAGAAACATGATGACAGAAAAAGACCACATGGCCTATCTAGTCTGTCCTTCCATAACAACAACTACAACAGTCCACTTTTTACCTTTAGAGATCCTCTGTGTTGGTCCCATGCTTTTTTTAATTCAGTTACTGTCCTCATCTCTACCACCTCCACAGGGAGACTATTCCATGGATCCACTACTCTTTCTGTAAAGAAATATTTCCGCATATCACTCCTGAATCTATCTTCCTTCACCCTCATCCCATGTCCCCTCGTAGCAGAACTTGCTTTCAATTGAAAGAGGCTCTCTCCCTGAACATTTATGCCACGGAGGTATTTAAACATCTCAATCATATCACCTCTATCCCACCTTTCCTCTAAAGTGTACATATTAAGATCCTTAAGTCTGTCCTCATATGCTTTATAATGAAGCCCATTAATCATTTTAGTAGCAACCCTCTGCACCGACTCCATCCTGTTCACATCCTTTTGAAGGTGCGGTCTCCAGAATTGCACACCATACTCCAAATGAGGTCGCACCAAAGACTTATACAGAGGCATTATCACCTCCTTTTTTCTGCTAGCCATTCCTCTCCGTATGCACCCAAGCATCCTTCTAGCTTTTGCCGTCGCCTTTTCTACCCGTTTAGCTACTTTAAGATCATCAGACACAACCACGCCTAAGTCCCGCTCTTCTTTAGTGGACAAAAGTACTTCACCTCCTATACTGTATTGCTCCCTTGGATTGCTGCAGCCCAAATGCATGTCCTTACATTTTTTAAAATTAAATCCCAACTGCCAAATTCTAGACCATTCTTCAAGCTTAGCTAGATCCCTCCTCATGTTATCTACACCTTCCTGTGTGTCTACTCTATTGCAGATTTTGGTATCATCCGCAAAGAGGCAAACCTTACCCGACAGCCCTTCCGCTATATCACTAACAAAGATGTTAAAAAGAATCGGACCAAGGACAGATCCCTGGGGCACACCACTGGTAACATCCTTCTCCTCAGAGTGAGCTCCATTTACTTGTACTCTTTGTCGCCTCCCACCCAACCAATTTCTAACCCAAGCAGTAACTTTAGGGTCCATCCCTAGGGTGCTCAGTTTGTTTATAAGTCGCCTGTGAGGAACAGTGTCAAAGGCTTTACTGAAATCTAAATACACCACATCTAGAGCTCTCCCTCGGTCCAACTCCCTGGTCACCCAGTCAAAGAAATCAATCAGATTTGTCTGACAAGACCTGCCTCTGGTGAATCCATGCTGCCTCGGATCCTGTAATCTGCTAGACTCCATAAACCTCACTATTTTCTCTTTCAGCAGTGTTTCCAATAATTTACTCACCACCGAAGTTAAACTAACCGGCCTGTAGTTTTCAACCACATCCTTACTACCGCTTTTGTGTAAAGGCACCACATGAGCCTCTCTCCAGTCCTTTGGCACCACTCCCGACTCCAATGAGGCATTGAAAAGGTCAGTCAGTGGAGTTGCTAGAACGTCCCCAAGTTCCCTCAGTATTCTAGGGTGTATCCCATCCGGTCCCATCGCTTTGTCTACTTTAAGTTGAGCTAGTTTCTCACGAACACAGTCTTCTGAAAATTGTTCAAGATGTCCCTCGCTTCTGTTCTTATTTGTGGGTGTTTTCTGAGGTCCTGCTCCTGGTTCTTCATCTGTGAACACAGAACAAAAATATTTGTTAAGCAATTCCGCTTTATCCTTATCAGCTTCTCCATATTCCCCCCCCCCTGCACCCTTGAGTCTGACAATACCACTCTTGCCCTTCCTCTTCTCACTAATATATCTGAAAAATGTCTTATCCCCCCACTTTATTGCATTGGCTATTTCCTTCTCCTTTTGAATCTTTGCCTTCTTGACTACTTTGCTAGCTTCTCTAAGTTTTTCCAAATACAGATGTCTGTCTTCCTCTCTCTGTGATCTCTTATATTTCATGAAGGCCTCCCTCTTTTTCTTCACTTTTTCAGCTACTTCCTTCGAAAACCATAGCGGTCTCCTGTTCCTTTTGCCTTTATTTACCATTTTAACAAAAAGGTTGGTTGCCTTTAAAATACCCCCTTTCAGTTTTGCCCACTGTTTTTCTACATCCCCCAGCTGTTCCCATCCCACTAACGACTCCCTGAGGTATTGGCCCATCTTCGCAAAGTTAGTCTTCCTAAAGTCTAAGATCCTCACCTTGGAATGGATTCTAACAGCCCTAGTCCTAATACTGAACCACACCATCTGGTGATCACTGGATGCAAAATGATCTCCCACTACAACATCAGAAACACTTTCACCATTGGTAAGCACCAAGTCCAGTATGGCCCCTTCACGTGTGGGGTCTGTTACCAATTGCCTGAATAGTTCTCCCTGTAGAGAATCCAGGATCTTCTTACTTCTAGATGATACTGCAGCAGGAATGTGCCAATCAACATCTGGCATATTGAAATCTCCTATCAGTAGCACTTCCACTTTCCTAGCAATGCTGCGTATGTCTTCAATTAACTCTCTGTCCACCTCTTCCTCTTGTGAGGGAGGTCTGTATATCACACCAATGCAAATAGATTTCTCTTTCCCTCTTTCTAGTTTAACCCACAATGCCTCCTCTCTCCCTTTTAAGCTCTGTAATTCCAAAGCTTTAATAGTAGTTTTTACATATAGTGCCACTCCTCCTCCCCTTCTTCCTACCCTGTCCTTTCTGAATAAAATATAGCCAGGTATAGTTACATCCCAGTCATGGTTTTCTGTGAACCATGTTTCTGTAACTGCCACTAAATCCAAGTCAGCCACTCCCACCAAAGCTTCAACATTAGGGATCTTATTTCCCATGCTACGGGCATTTATACACACTGCTTTCCATATGTTACCCCTGTTACCCATTTCCATAAAGGTATTTAATGTATCACCTACCTGGGGGCTTTCACTTACCTGGGGGCTTTCTTCACCCATCCCCAACGAATCTAGTTTAAAGCCCTCTTCAGTAGATTAGCCAGTCTACTACCAAAGATGGGTTGACCTTTCTTGGACAGATGGATGCCATCTCTGCTCTGCAACCCTTGGTACAGCATCCCATGGTCTAGGAAACCAAAACGCTCTCGATGACACCATCCACGCAGCCATGCATTCTCTCCAGGATGCGAGCCTCTCTGCCTTGGCCTTTACCCTCAACAGGGAGGATTGAAGAGAACACCACCTGTGCACCTAACTGCTTCACCCTCTGTCCCAGAGCCATGAAGTCCCTTTTGATACGTTCCGAGGTATACCTGGCAGTATCATTTGTTCCAAAATGGATTAGCAACATTGGGTAATAGTCAGTGGGCTTGATGAGTCTCGGCAAACTCTCCGTAACATCTTGGATTTTGGCACCAGGCAGACAGCATACCTCTCTGGACATCAAGTCTGGTCGGCAGATGGACGCCTCAGTACCCCTCAGAAGAGAGTCTCCAACCACCACTACCCTTCGTTTCCTTCTGGTCACTGATTCCGCAACTTTGGGGTACTTGAACTCTGGTTCTTCCCTTTCCAGGGATGCTTTCACCTCCTCCACTTCCAGGGCTGCATAATGGTTCTTCAATTCAAGGGCTGGAGAAGTTGGATTGGTGATTTTGCAGGCCCTGGTGACTTGTGTCCAACCATCGACATTCTGTTGGCACCCATCTTCTACTGTGCTGGAGAGCCTGGTTGCTGCAAGAAGCATCTCATCAATGTACTTCTCACTGTCTTGAATGCTCCTCAGCCTTGCCACCTCTTCTCTGAGTTCCTCCACTTGTTTCCTCAAAGCTTCAGCATACAGGCACCCTGCACATGGAATTGGTCCTTCAACTGGCATTAGGACCTCTGTCTGGACCGAGGCAGAAGCTGTAACGGGGGCAACAGCTTAAGCAATACGATTTTTCCCAGCCATTGTTCTGTTCGTGGAGCTTAGGTATCTCTTAAAGCAAAAGAGAGATTTACCAAGTACCAGCCAGTTTTGCAGCTGTCCTTTCAGAGAAAAAGCAGTTAAATCTCTTTAATTATATACAAATGTGCTGGTCCAATTCACTGTGATTTGTTAAAGGGGGAGGTGCCCTATAAAGCAAGACTGCTCACTAGGGGTGGGTGGGAGTCAGGTTGGGTAGGGAGGGAACTAACACCTGATTAGGTGTTAGCAGTTTCTAAACCTGAGGAGGTTACAGGAGTTCAGCAACCTACTGTGCTCAAGGAAAGTTCCCCTAAAACAGCAAAAATGAAAGTAACCTTGCTTTGAAAAATATACACAAAACCCTTTTAAGAGCTCCCAGTCAGAGAACTAGCAATGTAATATAATAAAACAAACAAAGAAACCCTCAAATCCTTACTGTTTGATCTGTGGAGCCCTGGTTAGGAAAGCCTCAAAAGGGCAGGGCACTGGAGCCTTTTATGCAGTTCATGGCACTGTGTAGCAAGCCAGCTTTTATTAAGTCTTCTTTCACTCCCATTCACCCCAGGGATAATCTTAGCTTTATAGGTTCTTAAACCAATTAAGGGGAAGGAGGTGGTCAAATTCACTTTCAGGTTTGGCAGGTTATCCTCATCAGGAATAGATTAATTTAGGGCCTAAAATGAATTAATCTTGAGGTGAACAAAGTCTACAAACCGAAGTAAACAAGCAATGGCTAAACAAATCCTTAAAACTAAGATGCCGAGAGAAGTCCAGTAGTGAGATGGGGGCTATCCAGTCTTTTGCACTGAGTGTCACATACATGATTTTCTCCCATTTGGTGAGGATATTATGTGTGCATTAGGTGCAAGGAGCTCTTCACTCTCAGGGAATGAGTCTGATCTCTGGATGCTAGACTAGAAGACTTGGAGGACATAAGGAAGACAGAGAGGTATATAGACAAAACCCACAGGGACATACTATAGTACTGAAATCCCACCTGCAGTGTGGCAGCTTCCTTGTTGCCATGGAGGAGAGAGTTCATGTGACAGGAGAGCATCACCCCAGTGTGGCAGGAAGTGATTCTGTAACTAGGACCTATCTCCAGGAGATGTAAAACCCTCTCATACCACGGAGGTTTCTCCAGGGCCAAGTGCCCATGATGGAAGGGTTAGGACAGCTATTATAGTTCATGATGTGAAAATAGGCATGTAGATAGCTGGGTGGATGGTGGATATGAGGACTGCATGGTGACATGCCTGCCTGGTGCAAAGGTAGCAGACTTCATACTCCACCTAGATAAGGTTTTAGATAGCACTGGGACGAGTCTGCTGTCTTGGTACATGTTTGTACCAATGAAAAAAGAAAGTGTGGGAGGACACAAAGGGCAGGCAGAGCTCCAGAGTTTCAATGTGTGGATGAGATGATGGTGCAAGGAAGAGCGTTGTAGATTTGTTAGGAACTGGGCAACATTCTGTGGCAAGGAGGGGCTTTTCCGAACAGACAGGCTCCACCTTAACTGGGATGGAACCAGACTACTGTCATCATTCTTTAGAAAGGGGATAGAGCAGCTTTTAAACTAGATGTTAGGGGAAAGCCAAAAATGCATGGTTCGGAAGGATGTATCCTTGAAGGCTACTAGCAAAAGAGGGAACTTAGGGCATCCTGACAGAGAGGTTCCAATAAAGATAAAAGTAACCCAGATGATCTTAAGTACAGAGCAGACAGAGCGTAAAGTTTCCAAATTATCCCTATCTACTGATAACTAGATTAATATGAATAAAAAACAACCTCTAAAATGCCTTTATGCAAATGGCAGAGGTCTAAAAAATAAGATGGGAGAGTTAGAATATATAGCACTATATGAAAGGTTAAATATGATTGCTATCTCAGAGACCTGGTGGAAGGAGGGCAACCAATGGGACACTGTGATACATGGGTACAAACTATATCACAATGACAGAGTACTGTAGATCAAATTGGTGAAGGGGTTGTCTCTATGTTAGAGAAGACATTGAGTCACATAGTATTAACGTTTTGCAGTAAAATGCACTGTAGAATCTCTATGGATAGAAATTCCATGTAAAAAAGGGAAGATGATGGCAGTGAGGGTGTACTATCGACCGCCTGGCCAAAATGAACAAATGGGTGATGAAATGATAAAAGAAATCAGAGAAGCTAATAAAAGTTACAACACAGTAATAATAATGGGTGATTTCAATTACCATGGTATCAACTGGATGTGTGTCATGGCAGGATATATTAGGGAGATAAAGTTTCCAGATGAAATAAATGACTGCTTCTTGGAACAGCAGGTTCATGAACTAACAACAGGGGAAGCTATTTTGGACCTAGTCCTTAGTGGAACACAGGATCTGGTGAAAGATATAAGGGTGTTATGGCCACTTGACAATAGTGATCATAGCAGGATAGCATTTGATTTAATAAATGGAAGGACAGCAAGGAAATTCACAGTACTACCTTTTAACTTTCAAAATGGAGACTATGATAAAATGAGGAAAATAGTTAAGAAGAAAACTAAAAGGACCAGCTACAAAGGTTAACAATTTTCATTAAGCATGGGAGCCAAGACTAATTGTATTCCATGCTTTACGAAAAGTGGGAGGAAGGTTAAAACATTTCCATCATAGTTTAAAGATGAGATCAGAGAGTCTGTTGTAGCCAAAAAAGCATCTTTCAGGAAATAGAAAAAGAAGCCAAATGATGAAAAATGGAAACAACATACAGTAAGTGCTAGCAAGTTAAATGCAAGGCATTGATAAGGCAGGCAAAGAGAAAATTTGAACCCCCCCCCCCCCAAAAAAAAAGAATAATAAAAACTTTTTCAAGTACATTCACAGCAAAAAACGTGTGAGATTGTCACTTGGACCATTAGATGACAGAGGGGCAAAAGGGGTACTAAGAGGGGACAAGAGCATAGTGGAAAGACTGAATGAATTCTTTGCTGCGATCTTTACTGAAAAAGCTGTAGGTAAGTTACCAATGCCATAAATTCTATTTAAAAGTGATGCATCAGAAGAATTGAAAGAAATATCGATAAACCGGGAAGATGTATTACAACTATTTGATAAAGAGTAGAAAATCACCTGGACTGGATAGTATACATCCAAGGGTGTTGAAAGAACAGAAGTATGAGATTTCAGACCTACAATAGGTAATTTGTGAACTATCATTAAAATTATCTGCTATACCTGAAGATTGGTGAATGGCCAATGTAACACCAATTTTTTCAAATGGGTTCCGTGGGCAATAAGGATTTTCAGAAAGCTTTTGACAAGGTCTTAAGAGAGACTCCTGGTGAAATTAAAAAGTCATGGGATTAGAGGCAGTGTAGTATTGTGGATCAGGAACTGGTTAAAAGATTCAAGTTCAATCAATCTCCAATTCGGCTATTCCCCATTCCCTCAAACAAACCACTAAACATTTGGCACCCATTCAGCACTCATGATGACAGAAAGTACGGATGACCCATCAATATTCACACAGATATCTCAGGTGATATCACCACCAAACACAAGAACCCCATACAGCAGCTCAAACTCATAAGATGTGCCCTCATTAATTCACGCTCCGCGAGCAACAAAATACAAACCATAGCAGACTACGTAACAGACAACAAGTTTGACATCCTAAATATCACCGCTAACCTGGTTCACAGAGAATGGCAATGTCCTAATCAACCAGCTTAACACGGCCATCCACAACATCCACAATTGTCCCCAGACATCCAGTAGAGGAGGTAGAGGATATATACTCATAAGAAAGAGCCTTGACTTCAACACCATAAACCATGCCTCCACCCCTAACCTTGACATCATCACAATCTCCAACTGCTACCTCTCCATCTGCCTCTTCTACGGACCTCTCACGCCAACGCTGAAGAGCTTGCTACAGTATTGGAGGAAATATGCTCCTTCTCATCCACACACAAAGATTCATACTCCTTGGTGATCTAAACCTACCATCTGCATCATCCACCCTCTCATCAGCCTTCCTTGAAGCAATGACAGGCCTATAACTCACACAGATCATATCCACCTCTACCGACACTAAAGGTGGCATCTTAGACATGATTTTCTTCTCAAACCAACTCCTAAATGCTCTTGGATATTCCCCACCATCAATGATTCCTGTCCCCTGATCTGATCACAATGTAATCTCTTTCATCATACCCAAGTCATGCCCACAAACAGCACCTCAGAGCTCCCCGTCAACAACTCGCAAATTTCTCTCATTCAATGAACAAGCCTTCATCCAAAAAGCCATCCCAGCTTTAACTTCCCTACCAGCACAGAAGGACCTTGAAACCCAAAGTATGCTCATATAACTCTACCATCTCCGCCACCACAATTGCCCCTCCACAAGTCTCCACAGGAACCAAATGATCACATGCTTTCTGGTACTCCTAAGCCTTAAAAACACAGAAATGCAACCTGCATCAACTTCAATGTCTATGGAGAAAAACCCAAAACTCACAACTCAAATCTCAATATCTACAGGAACTCAAACTATATCACAAATCCACCTTCCAGGCCAAACAAGAATACTGCACCAACCTACTCACATGCTCCATCAACAAACCTAGAGAAATCTTTGAAATGATCAAATCACTCACTAAAGATCGTTCTCATTCCAACCGAGACCACTCCCTTAACTCCCAAGACATGGTCTCACACCTACTAGCCAACAGCAAACAGACACCATCAACCAGCCTCCTCATCCCAACCTCTAATAAAAGACCAACAATGGACCACCTTCAGCACTCTCTCACATGAGGAGCTCATCAAAATCATCTGCAATCTCAATACCTCTACCTCCCCGCTCGACCCATGTCCAGTCTCCTGGTTGAAAGTTATATAGGACCAATTCCTACCTTTCATATCTGATATTGTCCACTCCTCCCTAGCCCAAGGATTCCTTCCTCCCTCCCTCAAGCAATCATCAAACAAACCACTTCTAAAGAAGCCAAATTTGGATCCACACTCACCATCCTCCTACAGATTTATAACCCGTATACCCTTCATTTCCAAAATCATTGAAAAAGTCATACAAACACAACTCCAAGATCACATAGACCTTCATGCACCGTTAAATGCACAGCCTTCTACCTAGGGGGCAAGAGACCTGTGAAACTTTTTCAATAGGTGTTAATGCCAGGTGGCAGGTCAAAAGGCCATTTTGAAAGACTCCTTCTATCCAATCAAGGACTGTTAATCACCCAGGAAGTTGGTCACAGCTTATCTCAGCAGCACAGGCATAAATAGTTCAACCAGAGTTCTGTGATCCTCAGTCTTGAAGGACGAGAAAAGGGGACTGCTACTTCTGGAGAGAGATCTGCAATTGTGAGTATATACTTCTGGGAATTTTTCTGAAGGGACTTCTTTGGATTAAAGCTGATTAATCTGTGAACCCAGTGTAATTGTTAAATCAGTCAGGGCCTAGTAGCAGCAGTTTAAGTTTAAATTTAAAACACTGAAGAGAGCTTTCTGATTAGATTTCATATCCAGCAGAGAGCTTGTAGTTTAAATTTAGTACTCACTCAGGGCCTAGTATCAGCAAAGTACTTCTAGATTAAATTTAAAACACAGAAGAGAGCTTTCTGGTTAAATTTAGAACCCAGTAGAGAGCTTCTAGTTTAAATTTAATAATAAGTCAGAGCCTAGCAGCAGCAAAGAGCTTTAATTTAAATCAAATCAGAATATAACTTAGCATAAAAGGCAAAACAGGGTCAGTATTCTTTGAGCAACAAATAAAGTCTTCTAGAGACCTTTACAAAGAGGCCTTCTACCTAGGGGCAAAGAGACCTGTGAAACTTTTTCAATAGGTGTTAATGCCAGGTGGCAGGTCAAAAGGCCATTTTGAAAGACTCCTTCTATCCAAGCAAGGACTGTTAATCACCCAGGAAGTTGGTCACAGCTTACCTCAGACGCACAGGACAGGATACTGTGTAGCAGCCCTCTTTTAATAAATGCTATTTCCCTCCCTCCTTCCCCAACACCCACACACACCTGAGATAATCACAGCTTTATAGGTACTTACATATCTTAAAGGAAAGAAGGTGCTCTCAGGTGCAGCTCATTATCCAAATCAGTCATACAGTAAGGACCTGAGATTAATTAAGCTTCAGGTGAACAAGATATATTAAAAATATTAGGTACAATTTTATTAGTATAAGTATCCATAGCAACCCTTAGTAAGTAAAGAACTTAAAGATCTAAACACAAGCTTAAAACTAAGATGCAGACAGCAGTCCAGCAGCAAGATGGGGGCTTTCCAGTCTTTTCCATTGAGTATCACATGTATGATTTTCTCCCAGTTGGTGAGAGGTCTTATGTGTGCACTAGGCGCAAGGAGCTCTTTGCTCTCAGGGAATGAGTCCATTCTCTAGAGGCTAGAGTATCAGACTTGGAAGACATAAGAAATACAGAGAGGTACATAGACGAGACCTAAAGGGATATAATCCTGAAGTCCCACCTCCAGTCTGGCAGCATCCCTGTTGCCATGGAGGAGAGAGGTCATGTGATAGGAGAGCATCACCCTAGTGTGGTAGGACGTGATCCTGTAACTAGGACCTGTCTTCCAGGTGATGTAAAACCCTCTTGCACCGAGGAAGTTTCTCCAGGGCCATGTGCCCATGAGGGAAGAGTTAGGACAGCCGTTATAGTTGGTGATTCGATCATTAGGCATGTAGATAACTGGGTGGCTTGTGGATGTGAGGATCGCCTGGTAACATGCCTCCCTGGTGCGAAGGTAGCGGACCTCACACGCCACCTAGATAAGGTCTTAGATAGTGCTGGGAAGGAGTCTGCTGTCTTGGTACATGTCAGTACCAATGACATAGGAAAATAAGGTAGGGAGGTTCTGGAGGCTAAATTTACGCTTTTAGGTAGGAAGTTGAAATCCAGAACTTCCAGGGTAACTTTCTCCGAAATGCTTCCCGTTCAACGCGTAGGACTCAAAAGGCAGGCAGAGCTCCGGAGTCTCAATGCGTGGATGAGACGATGGTGCAAGGATGAGGGTTTTGGATTTGTTAGGAACTGGGGAACATTCTGGGGAAAGGAGGGGCTCTTCCAAAGGGATGGGCTTCACCTTAACCAGGATGGAACCAGGCTACTGGCATTAACCTTTAAAAAGGAGATAGAACAGATTTTAAACTAGATAATAGGGGAAAGCTGACAGTTGCCCAAGAACGCATGGTTCAGAAGAATGTATCCTTGAAGGATACTACCAAAAGCAGAGACGTTCCAAAATAGAGTAAAGTAGCCCAAAGACAGAGCTTAAAGATCCCAAATTGCCCATGCCTACCAATAGCCAAATTAATATGAATAAAATACAGTCTCTAAAATGCTTGTATGCAAATGCTAGAAGTCTAAAAAATGAGATGGGAGAGTTAGAATATATAGCACTAAATGAGAGGTTAGATATGATTGGAATCTCAGAGACATGGTGGAAGGAGGACAACCAGTGGGACACTGTGACACCTGAGTACAAACTACATCGTAATGATAGAGCTGATCAAATTGGTGGAGGGTTTGCACTCTATATTAGAGAGGGCATTGAGTCAGAAAATATTAAAGTTTTTCAGGAAACAAAATTTGCTGTAGAATCTCTATGGATTGAAATTCCATGTAAAAGGGGGAAGGCGATAGTAGTGGGGGTGTACTACCGACCGCCTGGCCAGAATGAACAAATGGATGATGACATGCTCAAAGAAATCAAGGAAGCTAACAAAAGTTACAGCACAGTAATAATAATGGGTGATTTCAATTACCCCGGTATCGACTGGGTTAATGTCACGGCAGGACATGCTAGGGAGATAAAGTTCCTAGATGAAATAAATGACTGCTTCTTAGAGCAGCTGGTTCATGAACCGACCAGAGGGGAAGCCAAATTGTACCTAGTCCTTAGTGGAACACCAGATCTGGTGCAAGAGATAAGGGTGTTGGGGCCACCTGGCAATAGTGATCATAGCATGATCGCATTTGATTTAATTAGTGGAGGAGGGATAGTAAGAAAAATACACAGTACTACCTTTTAACTTCCGAAAGGGAGACTATGATAAAATGAGGAAAATAGTTAAGAAAAAACTAAAAGGAGCAGTTACAAAGGTTAAAGACTTACATCAAGCTTGGGTGTTGTTGAAAAATACTATCTTGGAAGCCCAGATCAGCTGTATTCCATGCTTTAAGAAAAGTGGAAGGAAGTCAAAAAAACTGTCAGCATTGTTTAAAGGTGAGGTCAGAGAGGCTGTTGTTGCCAAGAAAGCATCTTTCAGGAAATGGAAAAAAAAGAGCCAAACGACGAAACCTGAAAACAGCACAAGCACTGGCAAGTTAATGCAAGGCATTGATAAGGCAGGCAAAGGGAGAATTTGAGAAGAAGCTTGCTGTGGAAGCAAAAACACGTAATAAAGACTTTTTCAAGTACATTCGTAACAAAAAAACCTGTGAGAGAGTCAGTTGGTCAATTAGATGATAGAGGGGTTAAAGGTGCACTAAGAGGCGACAAGACGATAGCGGAGAGACTGAATGAATTCTTTGCTTCGGTCTTTACTGAGGAAGATGTAGGGATGTTACCCATGACTGAAGTGGTATTTAAAGGTGAGGAAGAATTGAAGGAAATATCGATACATTGGGAAGATGTATTATAACTATTAGATAAACTGAAGAGTAGCAAATCAACTGGGCCAGATGATATACATCCCAAGGGTGTTGAAAGAACTGAAATATGAGATTGCAGACCTGCTATATAATCTGTGAACTATCATTAAAATTTTCTGTAATACCTGAAGATTGGAGGATGGCGAATGTAACACCAGTTTTTAAAAAGGGTTCCAGGGGTGATCCAGGAAACTACAGACCGGTGACCCTGACGTCAGTACCGGGAAAAATGGTAGAAACCATCATAAAGAACAAAATTACTGACCATGTAAAGAGTCATGACTTAATGGGAAACAGCCAACATGGCTTTAGACAAGGAAGATCTTGTCTTACTAATCTGTTATGTTTTTTTTGAAGGTGTGAATAAACAGGTAGACAAATGTGAGTTAGTTGATATAGTGTATTTGGACTTTCAGAAAGGCTTTGATAAGGTCCCTCATCAGAGACTTTTGGCAAAACTAAAGAGTCATGGGATAGGAAGCAGTGTACTATTGTGGATCTGGAACTGGTTAAAAGATAGAAAGCAGAGGGTAGTGCTAAATGGCCAATTTTCCCAATGGAGAAAGGTGAATAGCGGTGTACCCCAGGGATCTGTGCTGGGTCTGCTGCTTTTTGACATATTCATAAATGACCTGGAAGAGGGAATAACAAGTGAGGTTATCAAATTTGCAGATGACAAAACTATTTAAAGTTGATAAAACCCAAGAGGATTGTGGAAAATTGCAAGAGGATCTTGATAAATTAGAAGACTGGGCATCAAAATGGCAGATGAAATTTAATATGGACAAGTGCAAAGTTATGCATCTAGGGAAGAACAACCCAAACTATGGTTCCACGATGCAAGGTTCCACATTGGGAACCACCACCCAGGAAAAAGATTTAGGCGTCATTGTGGATAACATGTTAAAACCCTCAGCCCAGTGTGCAGCGGCGGCCAAGAGAGCAAATAGAATGCTAGGTATCATAAGGAAAGGAATGGAAAATAAAACAAAGGATATTATAATGTCTCAATATCGTTCCATGTTGAGACCACACCTTGAATATTGTGTGAAGTTCTGGTCGCCATATCTTAAAAAGGATATAGCATTATTAGAAACGGTTCAGAGAAGAGCCATCAAAATGGTAAAGGGGATGGAAGGATACCCCTATGAAGAAAGGCCAAAAAGGTTAGGACTCTTTAACCTGGAAAAGAGACGGCTGAGGGGAGATATGATAGAAGTCTATAAATTAATGAACGGAGTGGAACGGATAAATGTAGATTGATTGTTTACGTTATCAGAATATAGAAAGATTAGGGGACATGCATTGAAGCTACAGGGTAAACTATTTAAGACTAATAAAAGAAAATAGTTTTTCACTCAACGTGTAATCAAACTCTGGAATTTGTTACCGGAGGATGTAGTAAAGGCTGTTAGTGTAGCTGGGTTTAAAAAAGGTTTGGACAAGTTCCTGGAGGATCCATAAACCATTATTAAGAAGGGACCCAGGATATCACTGCTTGAGCCAATAGAAGCATTGTGGAACCTGTGTCTTTTGGGGAAACTGCTAGGTACTTGTGACCTAGATTGGCCACTGTTGGAAACAGGATACTGGGCTTGATGGATCTTGGTCTGACCCAGTATGGCATATCTTATGTTTTTATGATTCAGATCCAGTCATGGCATGGAAACTCTGATGACCTCCCTGTTAAATTCACTCATCACTGGCATTGAATCAATCACACAAGGCTGCCTCCTGCTTTTTATAGACATCTCTGCTGGCTTTGACACCATATCCCACCAGCTTCTCCTCAAATTCCACCAAATTGGAGTCTGTGGCACCCCCTCAAGTGGTTCCACTCATATCTCACCAATTGCAATCAGAAGATAAGTTTTCAAACACACACTTCAACTCCATTCATCCTTAATCAGGGTGTACCACAAGGTTCTTCTCTTTCCTCTCTAATGTTTAATATATATATTCGGCCTCTATGTGACATCCTCCAGCAATTCCCAATCCAATTTCTTATATACGCTGATTATATAATGATTTTCACACCATTCTCCACTTCCACTCCAGACTACTCCATGCTCTCAAGGTGCCTCACTGAAACCATCAACTGGCTGCACCATCATAACCTCTCCATCAATCTCAGTATAACAGAGCTCCTCCATGCAACCAAGGACCCCAACTTCACCTCCCCCCCCTCCCTTGCTTCTGTCAAGCTCGGCAACTCTGAAATCTGAGTCACTCCCACACAAAGTACCTGGGAATCATACTTCATCAGTAACTTAACTTCAAGGAACAAATTCACGGCATCACCAAAGCGGTATTCTACAAGCTAAAAACTATCCAAAACCTGTGCCCCCTCCAATCCACTGATACAGTCTGCCAGGCCACTATCACATTTATTTTCGATTACTTTAACTCAATTTATGAAGGTCTACCTAAATGTGCAATCCTTACTCTGAAAATTGCACAAACCACCATTGCAAGAAGCATCTTCCTAACCTCATGGCACACCCACATCACACCCATCCTCAAACATCTCCATTGGCTCCCCATCAACTCAAGAATACAATACAAAGTCTTAACACTCATCCAGAAAACCCTGAACAATACATCAGCAGAGCAACTACACAACTTAATTCACATCTTGAACTCTATTAGACCAAGGAAAAAAAGCACCCAGAACCTCCTCAGTATCCCACCACGGTCTCGCAATTGCAAGCAGTTTACAAGATTAAGAACTTTCTCACTATATGCCCCCACCCTCTGGAATGCACTATCCCCAGAAACCTGAAACATCAAATCTTCCACTGAATTTTGTAAACAACTCAAGACTCATCTCTTCCAGAAGCATTTTGACAATAAGCAACCTAGTTGACCCCACTCATCCTACCCTCATGAAACCCCTTGACCCCACTCCACACCACCATCTCGAAACCCATTTGATCCAATTCTTGCTAACCTCTCATCCCACTGTATATAGTTGTGTTTGTTAACAACCTTATAATGTTCTTTGTTATGAGTTCCCTTTATTTATTATACAAGTTCCAATGTTGATCAAAATCTGTTCCTTGTAAAAACTAAGTTCTATCTAAACCGCTTTGACTGGTAGAAAAACAGTATATCAAAACCGGTTAAATAAATAAATAAATAAAGCAGAGGGTAGGGCTAAGTGGCCAATTTTCTGAATGGAGAAATGTGAATAGTGATCCCAGGGATCTGTGCTGGATCCCCTGCTTTTAACATCTTCATAAATGACCTGGAAATGGGAATAATGAGTGAGTTGATCAAATTTGCAGATGACAAAAATTATTCAAGGCTGTTAAAACACAAGAGAATTGTGAATAATTGCAAGAGAACCATGATAAATTGAAAGACTAGACATTCGAATGGCAGATATAATTTAATGTGGACAAGTGCAAAGTTATGCACTTAAGAAAGAACAACCCAAACTATGGTTACACAATGCAAGGTTCTACATTAGGAACCACCACCCAGAAAAAAGATTTAGGTGTCATCGAGGATAACACATTGAAACTCTCTGTCAAGTGTGCAGCGGCAGCCAAGAAGGCAAATAGAATGCTAGGAATCATAAGGAAAGGAATGGTGAATAAAACAAAGGATATTATAATGCCTCTGTATCGTTCCATGGTGTTAACACACCATGAAAATTGTGTGCAGTTCTGAAAGCCATGGGAAGACAGATCCTTGGGATACACCAACTGAGAGTAGGCTAGCAGCAGAGGAGGATCCAACAGAACAAACACTGAAAGAGAAAAGGGAGAGATAACAAGAGAAACGGGATAGCACCAGAGCCCTTAAAATCAAGCAATAACAAGGTATCCTGGATTTTGCCAGGAACAGGTCACTGGAGACTTTGGCAAGAATTGTTTCTGTAGAATGCAAAGGACAAATGCCAGATTATAGATGATCCAGAAGGGCTTGAGAGGAGAGAAAGTCAAGGCAATGGTGGTGAACCACACATTCAAATCGTTTAGAAATGAAGGGGAGGAGGGAGATGGGTTGATAGTGAAAAGGACAGGTAGGGTCAAGTGAAGGTTTCTTGAGGAGAGGAGTGACCACAGCATGCTTGAAGGAGGCAGATAAAGCTGCAGTGGAGAGCAATAGATTGAGAATATGAAAGATGGAAGGGACTACAGTGGAGAAGATGGAGCTAAGGAGATGGGTGGGAATAGGATCAGAGGTGAAGGTAGTGAGTTTGGATGAGGAAAGAAGGTGAGTGTTTCCTCCTTAGAGATCATAGAAAAGGAAGAAAGGGTAGCAGAGGTAGGGGGGAAAGTTGGGAGTGAAGAAGGGGAGGAAGGGGAGTAGCTGACCTCATGGGAAGTTCGAGTATGATCTTGTGGCTTTTGTCATGGAAGTAGTCAGCCAGGGTTTGGGCAGAAAGGGAGGGAGGGGTCAGATGCAGATGCACCTTGAAGAGATAATTGAGAGTTTTAAAGAGACAGCGAGGGTCAGAGGCAAGAGAGTTAGTCAGATGGACATAATAGTCTTGTTGGGCAAGTGCTATGGCTGACTGGAAATAGACAAGTATGAATTTGAAGTGTAGAAAGTCCGCAAGGGTGCGAGATTTGAGCCAAGCATGCTCAGCTGATCAGGCGCAGGAATGTAGGATAGCGGGTAGTGGAAGACAGCCAGGTTAAGGTACAGTGCACCTCACAGGACATGCCATGGGCAGAGCAAGAGCATCCAGAACATAGGAGAGTGCAGTGTTATAGGAAGCTACTGCCTCATCAACAGTCTCAGATGACATAGTGGAGGAAAGAGGTGATGAGACTGGAGGAGAGAACCAATGGACCAATAGCATGAAGGTTTCCAAAGAGGTTGGAGGAGAGAGGGCAAGGTTGAGGTGGTAAGTGATGAAGAGTGAAGCTTAGCAGGTGATGGTCTGATAAGGGAAGAAGTGAGGTACAGAGGTTTGAGGGTAAACAACTAGAGAAGAATGCAAGGTTGAGGCAGTGGCCTTGCTGGTGAGTAGGGGCAGTAGAGCAAAGCTGGAGGATGAATGAGGGGGTAAGGGAGAGGAACTTTAAAGCATAAGGGTCAGAGAGGTTATCAACATGAATGTTAAAATCCCTGAAAATAAGGGAAGGGGAAGATGAATCCATAAAAAAGGAAAGCCAAGAGTCAAAGTCAGAGAGAAAGGTAGAGGTGGACTTATCAGTGGGTTGTAAAATAACAGCAAATCAGAGAGGTAGTAGAGTAAAAAGGCAGATCGCGTGTATTTCAAAGGAGGGAAAGGACTGAGACTGAGGCAGAAGGAGGGGTTGAAATTGACAGGAAGGAGAGAGTAGAAGCCCCACACCACCATCACAGCCAGTGGGACGAGGTGTGTGGGAGAACTGATAGCCGCCATGACAGAGAGAGCGATTGAGGTCCTCTGGTAGGAGCCAGGTCTCAGTTAGAGCAAGGAGATGAAGAGTATTAGAGATAAAGAGATCATGAGTAATGGCAATTTTATTTGAGATGGAGTGTGTGTTCTACAAGGCACATGAGAAAGGGAGAGAGGAGGGGGAAAGGAGAGGGATATGAATAAGATTTGAGATGTTGCATGAGGATCTGTTCTGGGAGTGTGACAAAAGCCTAAGGAGGCCAGGGTTGGGGTTAATATTGCCATAAGAGAGAAGGAGAAGGAGTAGAAGATTGCAGGGCAGAGAAGAGACAGCACAGTGATAACGAGGGTGAGATTGTTTCAAAGAGAGAGTAGATGGCTAAATGAGTAGGAGAAAATTGTGAAGATAAAGCGCTGATAATAGGGCACACTTCCGGCTGTAAGCTGGATCTTCTTCTTACTCCTGAGTTCTCTCCCTACCTCCCTTCCTGTATCCAGACTATCCCCCTCCCCTGGTCTGATCACCGGTGTTTACTATTCTCCTTCCCCTTTCCGTCTCCGTCTCCTAAAAAATCCAGGCCACCCTCCTCGGCTTCTTCCTCTCAGACTCTCAAACATCATATTACCCCACATACTCTGTAATCTTTCCCCACGGCTAGCTCCCTTTTCCCTTCAGAGTTTTCCTCCCTCTCCGTGAACCAGCAGGCGGATTCCTGGTCCTCTGTTCTCTCTACTACCCTTAACATCCTAGCCCCACTTCATCCTATCTCCCCTCATTCTCCTTCTTACCACCCTTGGTACCATCCCAGCCTATAGTGGAGGAGTGGCCTAGTGGTTGGGGCAAGGTACTTCAGGCCAGAAAGTCAGGGGTTCAAATCCCACTAGAGGACAGCAAACTTGGGCCAGAAGGACTGGGGTTTCTAGTCCCACAGGTGCTCCTTGTGGTCTTGGGCAAGCCACTTAACCCTCCATAGCCCGTTCCCTGTAAAATAGTTATCTCCAAGTTATAATGCCCTGTTCAATGTAATTTCAGTTTGTTCAATGTAAATCGCACTGATGCAGAATAGCGCGGTATATAAGAGAATGTAAATAAATAAAATAAAATAAATATCTACATCATACTCATCTACACCGTGCAGAATGCCTGTGGTGAAATAAACCCTCTGTTGCTTCCGGCAATGCATTCCGTCAGGCACACCTTATCTATCGTTCTATGATATCCTCAGCCAAGCAATCATACTACTCTGAACTTATAGCCTCTTCCTTGAACTCCTCTAGGCGTCTCTATCAGATACTCAAATCCCTCTCCTCTACTTCCACTTCCACCTTTTCGTCTTCACCCCCCCCCCCCCCTTTTCCACTCCTAGCCCCATACTCTTGCCTCTTTTTCCACGGACAAAGTCCGATCCCTTCGTTCCTCTTTTCCCATTTTCCCTCCTCCTCTCTCTCCTCCGCCTGATCCCCCCACTTCCCTTGCAGTTGCCTCCTCACCCCCTTCCCATACCTTTCCACACATTTGGCACTCATTCTTGCCTATCACCTCCCCATAACTTATCAAAGCTATCTTCTCCTCCCACAGACTACCTGTCCCCTTGACCCCTCCCTTCCTCCTGGCTGCTCAACCCTTCACTCACGCTTATCCCATATGCTCTTACTATCATTAACTCCAGCCTCACCTCCAGTCATTTCCCCACCAGTTGGAAGCATGCCATAGTACGCCCTCTACTAAAAAAACCTACCCTTGATCCAGTCGTTCCTGCCAACTGGTGGCCAGTTGCTAACCTTCCATTTCTCTCCAAAATCATCGAAAATCTTGTTTTTTCACAACTTGCCACCCACCTCAATTCTACCTTTTCACTTCACCCACGTCAATCAGGATTCCGAGCCGGCCACAGTACCAAAACTATCCTCGTAGCACTGCTTTCAGAAATTCACCATGCTCACGACCGTGGTGATCTCTCTCTCGCTGTCTCCCTGGATCTCTCCTCTGCTTTCGATGTTGTTGATCACCGCACTCTTCTTGCACGTCTGTCTGATTTAGGTATTTGCGGCACAGTTTTACAGTGGTTTTACTCTTTTCTCTCCTCCCGCTCTTTTGCTATCCACTTAGGCTCCGACGCCTCACCCTCTTTCTCCCTACTCTGTGGTGTCCTTCAGGGCTCTATCCTTGCCCCCTTACTCTTTAACATTTTTCTTGCTCCCCTTGCCTTGCTTATTCAACAAGCTGGAATTTCTGCCTACATCTACACTGATGAGATTCTCCTGCTTCACCATACCTCCTCCTCCTCTCCCGATCTCGCACCACTTAATACCTGTCTTGCCTCAGTTGCTTTCTGGTTTGACCAAACTTTTCTTCACATCAACCCCGCCAAATCCTCCCCATCTGGTTTTCCTTCAGTGTTCCCTCTCCTGATCTATCCCCTGTTATGTCTACTCACCCTATCCCCCTGGTTTCCACTCTTCGGTATCTCGGTACCACTCTGGATTCCTCCCTCTCTTTTCACCAACATATCTCATCAGTGGTACGTACCTCTTTCTTTCACCTTCACCTTAGGGCTATTCAGTCATTTCTCCCTATCTCTTCTGTTGCCACCCTCGTCCTGTCGCTCGTGATCACTTGCTTGGACTACTGTAACGCTTTTTTTGCAGGTCTCCCCAGTTATCAGCTTCGACGTCTCCAGTTGGTTCAGAACACAGCTGCTCGCCTTATCACTTGCACCCCAGCTCATTCCCATGTCACTCCCTGCCTTCTCTCTTGTCACTGGCTTCCGATCAAGGTTAGATTTATTTATAAACTTCTCATTCTTACACATAGGGCTCTGCACACCAGCACCCCACAGTACCTGGCTGACACTATTCACCTCCAACCAGCCCCGCGTCTCCTTCGTTCTGCACATGGTAACTGTCTTTTCCTCCCCTCCCCTTCTCTTGCCATTCTCAAACTCACCCGTCATCCTGCAGTTTTCTTCCTAAGCCCCGCCCTTTGGAACTCACTCCCACACTCCCTTTGCACCGAATCATCTTTCCCTCATTTTTAAGCTCTTCTCAAAACACACCTCTTCTACCAGGCCTACGATCTCCCTGTTCCTGTCGATGGCTTCATCTCCCCTAGCTGTGCCCCCCACCCTTCATGACGTAGTACCCCTACAACCAGGTCACCCCATTCCTTTCCCTCCATGTTGTTTTGTTTTTGTCTAAAATAGTTCAACCTTCTGGTTCTGTCCCTGTTCTTTGTTTTGCTCTGCTTTATCTATCCTTGTCCTATTTGCTGATGGCGTTCCTTTCTGGCTTTATTTTTCAGTAGCCAATATGCATTTCTTTTTATTGTACACCACCCTGATGCTCCGGCATGGGCGGTATATCAAACCTCACAAATAAAGATAAAGATAAAGATGACAAGATGGTGGGAGAAGTGAAAATGGTGAAGGGGAGATAAGAGGGAGGGGCTGGAAGGTGTTGGGAGGAGGGTAGACAATTAAAACATAGAAACAGATTTGCTGGGGTTACTTATAGTAGTACAACTATACCTATGTGACACCTCACCGCCTAGCCCTGGGCATATTAGGTAGTTGGTAAGTGAGACACGGGATTTTAAAGTCCTTGGTGGTGCTGTAGCCCTGTGTCCTAGTGTAGTTGTGGACCGAAGTGATGACAGCCAAGGTTGGGTTTCAAGTTAAAGAATACTTTTATTGTTGCACAAAGTATAGCACAAAGTAAAGAACCGCACAGGATTTACTCCCCCAACACAGAAAGTAAAGTGGTAACTTTTTGTACCAAATGAAAGTCCAAGTATAAAGTCAGTTCTCCTGATTCTTCTCAGGGACAGGTAACAAACTTAAATGCTTTTAGGCTTCTTCCAGCTTTATCAATACAACAACATTTCCAGAACGCTAGCAATGCTTTCCAAGTATCAGCTCTCCATAAAGGAACTTCTAGCTGTTGTATTTTCTTTCTAATATTCCTATCTTGCTTTAACAGCTTTCAATAAAATGACAATCTCCACACTCTCTTGGCCTCTTGATAACAGGCTTCTTGTGCAGGAACACTTCCTTACGTTGCCTTTCATACACAGCTGCAAGGTATGAAGCTTTGAGTCATTGCACCCAGCAGAACACTGCTGTCTCTTGTGCAAACTCTAAGAATCTCGATTTGGGCTTCACAGCACTCAGTCATAGAACATGGATAAATTCTAGATCTTTACTCTTTCATACACATTCCACATTCCATCTCAGAATCACTGTTACTGGATAAGGGAGCCCCTAACTCCATTGGTTCCTCCAGCCTCTCTGAAATCCCTTTGTCCTGGGGAACTGTTAAGCCTTCAGACTTTAATTCCTTAATTATAGTCTGAAGCTGTTTCCATTTACTCTCTCTCTGTCTTCTGGGCACTTGCAAGGCTTTGGGTTTATCAGCACCTCTTAACACCTCATAAAAGGGGTTTATTTCCTCCTTGCCTTGCCTAGGTAGTTGCCTCTGGTTGGGAGGGATATGTCTCTTCTGGTACTGCCTTATGAGATCCCTCAGCACAGCCTGGTCCTCAGGGTCTGTTCCTAGTTCTCTGCCCGGTAGCTGCCAATTAGTCTTTTGCTGATAGGCAGGTGTGCTATCTTCTGAGCTAGTGCTCTGGTCACGCTGTCTGTATAAGGGAAATGCTTGCAGTTTCTCAATAGGGACTTTCCTACAACCCAACTTCTCTCTGGTAATTCCAGATTTCCTTTCAAAACTTGGTTCAGGCCTGTTCCTTCTAGAAAGCACTCTATTAGCACTCTCTCGAGACTGGCTTACTTCAGAGCTATCTGCTTTACAAGGTTCAAAAGGTTTTGCTCTGACCTGGTTCTGGCAGCTTTTAACTCTGGGGAACTCCACTGACTCCAAGTCTATGTCCAAGGATCCTGAGTCTAGCTCGGGGTCTCTCTCTTGGAGCTGAGCTCTGCCTGGGCCTCTTCCTGGACCACCCACAGGAACTCTCCTTTCAACTCCACCTCCGGTCCTTGTAACTCCTTTCCTCCTCCTTTCTCCGGTTCTCTCCTTGGTTCCCCTTTCGCTCCCTTCACTAACTGCTGCTTCCTGGTTATGAGTGCAGGGAGGCCCAATCCGGTCTGACTCCGCCCACCTCCCTGATTGGCTAGGTCTCTGGGTTAGCCTAGAGCTAGGGTGTGGTTCTTTCCCTGCTCTTCTTTGCAGAGAAGGTTCATATGCTGAAATCTTAACCCCTTCCTGTCCTGTATCCCTAAACATATGAGGTGACAGAAGGTGTTTTAAACCCTTTTTCTTCTGTTTCTGAGCCTCTGCATTGTCACAACCTAATATGTTTAATGGACTTGTTTACCTCAAGATTAATTAATCTCAGGTCCTTAATCTATGCCTGCTGAGGAAATCAAGCTGCATTTGAAACTTAATATGGGGACCTCCTTCCCTTCAATCAGTTTAAGAGTCTATAAATTTAAGATTATCTCTATTCTTGGGTGGGAGGGAAAGAAGACTTAATAAAATCTGGCTTGCTACACAGTGCCCTGACCTGTGCTTCTAAGGTAAAGTCTTACCAATTTCCTGTGATTCACATAGCCCTTGGTTTGATAGAAGGGTCCTTTCAAATTGTTCCTTTGATCTGTCACCTATTTAAAACAACTTCACTAGATCAAAATTACCTAGCAGTTTCCCCAGAAGACACAGGTTGCACAATGCTTGAATTGGGACAAGCAGTGGATTTCCCGGATTCCCTTTAATAATGGTTTATGGACCTTTCCTCCAGGAACTTGTTCAAACCTTTTTTAAACCCAGCTACATTAACAGCTTTTACTACATCCTCCAGCAACGAATTCCAGAGTTTGATTACACGTTGAGTAAAAAAATATTTTCTTATTAGTCTTATATGGGTTATACTGTAGCTTCATTGCATGTCCCCTAGTCTTTCTACATTTTGATGGTGTAAACAATCAATCTACGTTTACCTGTTCCACTCCATTCATTATTTTATAGACCTCTATCAAATCTCTCCTCAGCCATCTGTTTTCCAGGTTGACTAAAATGATAGTCACTCCTCATATGGGTATCCTTCCATCCCCTTTACCATTTTGGTGGCTCTTCTTTGTACCTTTTCTATTTCTGTTATATACCTTTTAAGATACGGTGACCAGAATTGCACACAATATTCAAGGTGTGGTCGCACCATGGAATGATAGAGGCATTGAAGTATCTTTTGTTTTATGCTACATTCCTTTCCTTATGATTCCTAGCATTCTATTTATTTTCTTGGCTGCCAAAGCACACTGGGCAGAAAGTTTCAACGTGTTATCCACGATGACGCCTAAATCTTTTTCCTAGGTAGTGGTTCCTAATGTGGGACCTTTCATCGTGTAACCATACTTTGGGTTGTTTTTTCCTAGGTGCATAACTTTGCATTTGTCCACATTAAATTTTGTCTGCCATTTCAATGACCAGTCTTCCAATTTATTAAGGTCCTCTTGCAATTTTTCACAATTCTCTTGTATTTTAACAATTTTGAAAAATTTTGTGTCATCTGCAAATTTGATTACTTCACTCATTTTTCTCATTTCAGGGTCATTTACAAATATGTTAAAAAGCAGCGGACCCAGCACAATTCCCTAGGGTACTCCACTTTCTCCATTGGGAAAATTGACCATTTAGCCCAACCCTCTGATTTCTATTTTTTTTTTTATTTATAGCCTTTTACATATTAAATCCAGAAATACAACTCTGAATCTGAATTAACAAAAAAAAAACCATTATAGAGAAACTAACAAAAGAGTCTAAAAAGAAAAACAACCCTGGCATAGACCACAATATGTTACCCCACTATAAGATCCAAGAAAAAAGAAATAAATTGCTCTGATTTCTAATTTTTAACCAGTTCCTGATCCACAATTGTACACTGCCTCCCATGACTTTTTAATTTTGCCAAAAGTCTCTCATGAGGGACCTTGTCAAAGGTTTTCTGAAAATCCAGATACACTATATCAACTGATTCACCTTTGTCTACCTGTTTATTCATACCTTCAAAAAAACCATAATAAATTAGAAAGACAAGACCTTCCATGGCTCAAGCCATGTTGGCTGTCTCCCATTAAACCATGACTATCTACATGTTCAGATACATGGCACCGATAAGTACTTTTGTGATTATCCACTTTATGGATAGTGTTTTAACAGTGACATTTTTATCTATAGAAGTTAAGGAGAAAGCATAAAGCCATAAAGAAGAAAGTAAGAAAGTTGCAAAGGAGAAATAACAATGAAAATACATAGAAGATTAACAAATTTGTTTGGGACCAGTGATTGACACTGGAGTTTGTGGAGGCCCCTGGCCCAGGCAACAGCCTATAAGCCAAGGGCTGTACTTGTTAGTCCTTTAATTAAAGAGTTTTCTTCCTCATCCAGCACCGGGGCTTCTGGGATTCGTAGTTGTGTTGTTTAGAAAAAAACAAGTAGTGTGGAGACCGAGGGTTTACAAGGCAAAACACAGGAATTTACTTCTTTTTCAAAAGAGCATTAAGGCTCAACGCAAAACAAACAGGATTCTTTCTCCAAACAATAATCCATAGGCATCTATTGTCACCCACCTACTTACCCCTGAGGCGGAAGGCCTGGGGCTTCAGTGAGGCTCCTCTTATGTAGCAAGGACTTAGTAGTGCCCCCTGGGATTTGGAGTCCCAATAGCTAATCAAATAAGAAGGTAGTTGTGGTCGAGTAGCTATGCTTAAAGAGGTATTTATTTTCCCTTCCCGGGAGACCTTTTGCAACAAGGGTCAAAGGAAATTAAACCATAATACTGGCATAACACAAGTGGGGACTACAAATTACAACAAAAATGCTTCTTGTCAGCGTTAACCAAACAAAAAGGGAAAAACAGGCTTTTTCAATCCAAAAAGCTGTACAGTGAAATCTGTGTTCCTCCACAGATTTCTCTTAGGCAGGCTTTACTTAGGCTTTAACAGAAAGAGGTCACACTATCGGAAAACACCAATGTACAGTCCATTTTGCAAATATCTGAGCTCTCTTCACAGAAGTCACATTCCATGTCCTCGTGTACTTCTTGGCTATTATCTTTTGCCAGGCTGTAATGTGTATCAGTGTTTAGTAGTTTCCTCTCTTCCTGGCCAGAGCTTCTCTCCCCTCTATCAATGCAGAAAGGCAGGTTACCGTGCACTATGGATTCTCCCCTTAGAGGGCCATACACTTCAGGACCATTGTGGGTAAAATCCAGTGCCCCTCTATTCCAGGTACTATGCCTTTCTTCAGGCTGAGCTCTGCCTGGCCGTTTTGCAACTGGGAAGTTGAAACTTTTCTCCCTTTCACTTCCCCTCACAGGATGTCTTTCTCTTAGGTGGGAAATCTCTTTTGGGTAAGAGCTTTTGCTCCCCAGGTACCTGCTCTCGTGGGTATTCCCTCTCCCAGCTCCTCGTGGTTTGCAGCTTGGAATCCATCTCTGTCCCCAACCGGACTTTGGCTTAGTGCAGCCCAACTTTCCAGCACTAACCTCTGAGAATTCCTCCTGGGCAAACTCCTCTGAGGTGCAGATGGAATCCACGTCAGAAGCTTTCAGGTATGACTCCTGGCTCTCATGAGCTCTGCTCTTTCCTTCCCCGTGAGTCCTCTCAGTGTCTCTTTCTCTCTCTGTATCTGAGACTGAGTCTGACTCCCTGCTTGCGTCTCTGCGTGCTTCTCTGCCTGTATCTCGGCGTGTGTCTCTGCGTGTGTCTGCTTTGCTCAAGACTGACCTTATTTTAAGTGCGTCATTCCTTGAGTCTCTTGTTAGCTCAAATCCCTGCAGCTGTTCCTGCTTCTCTGATGAGCTATGACGTAATGCTATTCCTGGGCGTTTACCTACAGCCGGTGCTCTTGTTTTGCTTGGTTGCCCATAGCAACCCCTAGCCATATGCTTTGCACTGCCGGTTTTAAAACTGCCCTGCATATTTTCCTCTACTTTTATAGGCACTATCTGCCTTGCGCCATGACACTATACCAAACAAAACAATGAAACTGCTTAATGTAGCTTTTTAACATGTGTCGCTGTTTTTCAAAATCATTCAGCAATCAAGCAAAGCTTCTCTTCTTTTCAAACCCAAAAGAAATATCCTTTCTTCAGCAACAGGGTTCTTTAGCATTCCTGGCTAAACACATTTCTCCCTGTTTTCACACTGCCTTCTAGGACATTCAGGTTATAGGCTTTTCCCTTCTTTTATCCAAGAACTTTTTATTCTGCCTTCTGGCACAGAGAACAATCAATCACTGAATCTTCAGACCCCTCATCAGATTCATAATAGTCTACCTGCATTTCCTCAGGACCTGTGTCTGGTAAATCTGGCTTTAAGCCAACATGAAAAACGTCAGGCTTAATATTCTCTAAAAGTTCCTGAACCTTTCTCCACTGAGACTTTTCCCTATGCAAAGGGTTTCCACGAGGAACGTGGAGATTCTTCTCTTGCATCCAATGACACAATGCCTCTAACTGACTCACAGCACTTTTGGCTACACTTTTATTCATGCACCTTTTTGGAAGTTGCAGCTCTTTAGCTGTTTCAGGGACAGTTGTCACTGTAGCCTGACCCTTGTCAGCACTTCTCTCCGACACAGCTCTCCTAGTTTTAAAACCAATTGCAGTTTCCTTGCAATCCTGGATTTCTTTCTGACTAGGGCTTTCACCTCTGAGAATCCCCCGGAAGTCTCCACCATTCTCCTCCACAGTGAACTCTCTGGGCCTTTCTCTGGTGCTTCTCTCACCACTGAATTCTCCAGCGTGCTGCTTCCCTGACTCTCCCTTTCCAGGGTGTCGCTTCGTGTGCTGCCTTCTCTCAGGCTGAGACTCTCTTCCCGTGGTGCTGCCCTTCTCAAGCTGAGTCTGACTTCCTTCTGTTTCCCTGGGTTTATAAGAGTGTCTCTGAACTACCGTGCACTGCCCTTCCCCCAGGTGTCTCTCATTAGTTTCCAAGCCTGCCCTTAGATTAGCAGAGCTTGGGTGTGTCCTGTCCTCAGTAGCTGCGTGTTTTTTTTCTCTGCCTGCAGTTTGAGAGCTACTGATTCCTTGCCTGTCTCTTTCTTTAAAGGTAAATGTCTGATTTTCTTCCAATTCCATAGACTCAACCATACTCTCCTCATCACAAGTTGCATTAAAAGCAATAAACATATGTTTCTGCTGCATAATTTCACTCTATTGAGATCCTATCGTGTATTGTCACCAGTATATTTTTTTTATTTAACAGGGTTTTTATACGGTTTTATCATTTTAGTCAAAGCGGTTTACACTGTAACTTAAACTTGTCAATTTACATTGAATAGGGACATTGATAACTTGGATTATACATTGACATTCTCCTGAGGCAATGGAGGGTTAAGTGACTTGCCCAAGGCCACCAATAGCACCTGTGGGAATTGAACTCTGGTCTCTTGGTTACCAAGTCAGAATTCTTTTTTTTTATTTTATATTTATGCATTTTAAAGAATACACAATGATCAATCACTTGTTACAGAAAAGAAAGATATAAAAAAGTAAGTGAAGGAGGTACAAGTCAACAGACACTTATCCAAAAAGGAAAAATACAATACAAACTCTTTCACTAGCCCACAAAAACTGAGAGGTCCAAGTCACAAAACAGAGGAAAACAAGGTAATAAGACACAAAAAGTGGTACAGTATACTATCCGATGTACGGACCATTGACGTCCTCTAAGTGGAAGGAAGGTCTGGGGGGGTCTACCAGCTGCTGGGAGGAACCCACACTTTTACCCACAATAAATTGTGTCAAGTGAGCAGGTTCAAAGAAAGCATAATTAACCCCAAAATACTTAATCAGGCATTTACATGAATAGTGTAAGAAAAATAACCCCCCCTAATTGGAGAACTTTAGGACACAACAAAATAAACTGTTGGCAATGTTTCTGAGTGGATTTTGAAACATCTAGAAACATCCTAACCAGTTCACCCATAAAGGGCTGATTTCTGTCTTTGAAATATAATTTTAATAGCCAATTTTGATCAGGTTCAAGAGCCAAAGTCAGAAGCAATGTAGCTTGTGGAATGGAGTCAGGGTTTGAGGCCCCCAGGAAACCAGTTAGATCTCACAAATCCATTGGAGGGGAATGAGCTAGCGAGGAGGCACCATGGTCTCTGTGCTTGGTTGTAAGTAGATAAAAAATCCTTGCCAAATTTGGAACAGACTCCAGAGGTATTTTCAGAACGGAGGTTGTATAAGTTAAACAACTCCTTTGGTGAAACCGCAGGAATGCAAGGAAAATTAAGCAAGTGCAAGTTCTTTTTACGAACAGTATTTTCCAGTGCTTCTATTTTCCCATGGATGCTCATCAAATCTTTAGTTACAGTACCTGAGAGTGATGCAGTGTCCTCAACTTTAAGTTCCAACTCGGCTACCCTAGAGCTCAACAAGACCATTACCTGCTTTTGCTGATCCACATTCTGTATCTTGCCAGAAAAAGCACTTCATAAAGTAGCAAACTGAGTAGTAAAGGAAGCTTCCAGCTTGCAGACCTTCCCAAAGAGCATCAAGTGTGACCACCACAGGGTGCGCCAACAGGCGTTTACCTTCCTGCACAGTGGGTATAGCTGGCTGCTCTAAAGGGAAATACCCATCCGAACCCACAGATGTTAGGAGACTCAAACCAGCAGCTATGGAGGTCCCCAATTCTCAAACCAACAGATCGGTCATAAAAGATGCTACAGATGAAGTCTCCTCTGCTGTCGATGTTCTGAGAGTAACACTCCCAACAATGGGGGTTACACCTGCCGAAGTTCCAGTGCTGTAGGTAGAGGGCTGTGCTAGTGGGAACCTATTTCCGGGCTCAGCGTGACCTGTAGTTCAGGATGCAGAGAGCCTCCTTTTGCTCCCACTGAATCCAGCAAGCTTAACAGCTCTGGAATACTCAATGCATCAGCGGGCCTCACAAAAACATTGAGAGGACCCTTAGCCACCGACCTGCTCTTTTGTGTTCCCATGCTTTTGCCTTCCATTTACACAGCATATCAGGAAAATTAAAGAAAAAACAGATAAGGTAGGGAGCATTGGGAGTGCTGGCTAACATGCTTCCACCATCTTGGCCTCTCAAGCCAGTGTTGTAACCATTAGGATACTCCTCCTATAGATGTATATAGATGTACTGAATTTCAATAAAGGAGAGTGTTTTGGGGGGAATGATATTTTGAATGAGTGTTTTGATAAGTGTTTTTCCATAAAACCTCCCCCAGCATTTTCAAAAACATATGCTTTTAGTAGGCATTCTGCTAATGCATTAACTGTATTCCATTATAGTACAATGTGTAAGGGTACATGTACTTTTAGCCATGTTAGGAACCAGATAATCAGACTGAGAGGTCCTATCAGTAGTGTGAGAATAAGTGTGTACTGTTAGCTAACCGTTAACACAGTGGCTGGACACTCATCACTTGTTAATTCTTGCATGAACATGGTATTTATTTTATTTATTTATTTTATTTTAGCTGCATTTATATCCTGCTTTTCACCGGGTC
Source organism: Ichthyophis bannanicus (assembly GCA_033557465.1). Lineage (NCBI taxonomy): Eukaryota > Metazoa > Chordata > Amphibia > Gymnophiona > Ichthyophiidae > Ichthyophis > Ichthyophis bannanicus. Next base: position 222,991,907 of record CM066040.1, on the reverse strand, counting down.
AAAACGGTTGGGGGATACATTTAACACGAGGGGATATGAGACACATACAGTAATACTTACAGGGAACATGGGCAATGGAGGGTTAAGTGGCTTGCCCAAGACCACAAGGAGCACCTGCGGGACTAGAAACCCCAGTCCTTCCGGCCCAAGGTTGCTGTCCTCTAGTGGGATTTGAACCACCGACCTTCCGGCCTGTAGTACCTTGCCCCAACCACTAGGCCACTCCTCCCCTTACCATTAAATAACTAGTAACACAACAGATAATGTATGCCAGTTAATGTCGAGTAAATAGTTAGCGTTAAGTGCATCCACGTTATTTGCAATATAGTATTAAAAAAGGAAGTATATTGTCTCTGCATTAACTCTTAAGGGAGAGGCTTTGCAGTTATTGCATATTAGCTGTCAAACCTTATTCACAGTAACTGCAACTTTTTATTGCACTTTAATAAAATTTCAGTAGGATGACTAATAGCAAACATATGCATATATTTCCAGGTCTATATAAAAAAGCCAGTTTTCAAAAATCAGATATCTGCAGGAAGAGGCTAACACCCAGTGGACCTCCAGAATGGACTTTATTATGGCTGAGAGTGCTTCCCCCGATGTAGATGGAATTGTCCATTGAAACATAATATTATGTTTGACAATGCTTAAGTTGGACTATGCTTTAAGATAAATTGGTCTTTGGTTTGGATGGTTTGCTATTTAAGAATGCTATTGATTTATTATGGATAGAAATCCATGGACTATGGTTTTATTATTACCAGTGACCTGAATTGACTTGATCTGAACTGAAATTATATATATTTTTAGACCAGTGATGAAATAATCGAAGGAGCGCGGACTCTCTGCTCCTCAAATTCCCCAAACTTAGTCCCTTCCTTTTTCCCTCTCCCCTTGGGTCCCTTACCCCCCCCACCCCACCCCAATTCCCGAAGAGGTACAAAAACACAGCGATAAACTGGCGTTTTTGGTCAACAAACTGGTCGCAGCTTTATTAACTTTAATGCATGAATATAACATCATATAACAAAAACCCAACGGACTAATCCCATCACCAGCCATATTACTAGCAAGGTGATAGCGCCTCCGCTTTTCTCAACTTTCCCCCCCTTAGCCCCTGGCTTCGCCATGTCATTAGCAAAAGCCCAGCCAGGGGGTTGTCCGGGTCGGGGGTACCAACCCCGGTCCCAAGCTTATCCTAAGTGTCCGGACCCCGGAAACCTCCGGGATCCAGCCTGCTCAAATCCCCCTCCAACTGCGACACCCCTCTCAATACACCCAACATAACCACTAAACCATATAGAGTGCGGGAGGGTGGGACAACGATCCTGGCTCTGCACTGCTCGCCCATGGCCCCGGACTCAACTGGCCTCTCGCTTCTCCTACCTTCCACTCATTGGCTCCCCGTGCTCACGTGGGACAGGAGCCAATGAGTTTGAAGGATGCCGGCTCATCCCCCTGGCAACCCCCCCCCCCCCGCCCGCACCCTTTCATTGCGCGCCGCGCCGCCCAATTACCGGCGGCCGGCCTGGACTCCACCACGCGGCCTTTATTTACAGAGAGCTTGGAATGGATACTTTCTGCTAATTACTCTCCTAAATTGAAGTCCATATTATTTAAATTTATGACATCTCTTGAATTAAATGTTTGAAGTAATATACTTACTATAACCCCAAAAGTCCCAAAATATGGGGACAATCATCTCAAATGAATCACAACAAAAAACAAACCCCATAACAAATTACCACAAATTCTAGAGAATAGCATTATCAAAAAATGTGTGTAGGACCAAAATTCACACTGTGTGCTAAATTGAAAAGCTACAGTGATTTTGTACTGCCTGTGGCTTTTCAATTAAGCACACAAATGTGAATTTTGGTCCTACACACCAAATATTTTGGGTTATAGTTTATTCTCTATAACATGTTATTTGTTGTGGGGTCTGATTTTTGTTGTGTTCCAAGGGCTGCAGAGCAGAGATGGTGTCCATCTGTCCAAGAGGGTTCAACATGTCTTCAGTAGCAGACTGGCTAACTTACTGAAGAGGGATTTTTAACATAGATTCATTGGGGATGGGTGAAGATAGTCCCCAGGTAAGTGAAACATTAAATACCTGTATAGAAATAGGTAAAAGAGGCAACATCTTGAAAGCACTGTCTATAAATGCCCGTCGCATGGGAAATAAGATCCCAGATGTTGAGGCTTTAATGGGAGAGGCTGACTTGGATTTAGTGGCAGTTACAGAAACATAGTTCATGGAAAATCATGACTGGGATATAACTATACAAGGCTATATGATATTCAGAAAGGACAAGCTAGGAAGAAGGGGAGGAGAAGTGGCACTATATGTAAAAAATAATATTAAAGCAATGGAAATACAGGTCTTAAAAGGAAGAGAGGAGGCACTGTGAGTTAAATTAGAAAGGGGGAAAGAGAAATCAATTTGTATTGGCATGATATACAAACCTCCATCACAGGGAGAAGACGTGGATGGAGATTTAATCGAAGACATACGCAGCATTGCCAGGAAAGGGGAAGTGCTACTGATAGGAGATTTCAATATGCCGGATGTTGATTGGCACATCCCTGCTATGGTGTCATCTATAAGCAAGGAGATCCTGGATTCTTTATAGGAAGAAGTATTCAGGCAACTGATAAAAGAAACCATACGTGAAGGGGCCATACTGGACTTGGTGCTTAACAATAGGGAAAGTGTTTCTGACGTTATAGTGGGAGATCATCTCACATCTAGTGATCACCAGATGGTGTGGCTTAGTATTAGGACTAGGGCTGATAAAATCCATTCAAAAGCAAGGGTCTTAGACTGCAGGAAAACTAACTTTGTCAAGATGGGCCAATACTTCAAGGAGTCAATAGCAGGATGGGAACAGCTGGGGGATGTAGAAAAACAGTGGGCAAAAAAAGGGGATATTTTAAGGGCAACCAACCTTTTTGTTTGAATGGTATATAAAGGTAAAAGGAAAAGGAGACTGCTATGGTATTCAAAAAAAGTAGCTGAAAAGGTGAAGAAAAAGAGGGAGGACTTCATGAAATACAAGAGATCAAAGAGAGAGGAAGACAGGCATATATTTTGGAAAAACTTAGATAGGCTGGCAAAGTAGTCAGGAAAGCAAAGATACAAAAATAAGAAGAAATAGCCAATGCAATAAAATGTGGGGATAAGATATTTCTCAGATATGTTAGTGAGAGGAGGAAGGACAAAAGTGGTATTGTCAGAATCAACGGTGAAAGGGAGGAATATGTAGAAGCTGATGAGGATAAAATGGAATTGCTTAACAAATATTTCTGTTCTGTGTTCACATATTAAGGGCCAAGAGCAGGACCTCAGACAACACCCACAAAGAGAAACAAAAGCTAGGGGTATCTCAAACAATTTTCAGAGGACTGTGTTTGTGAGGAAATAGATAAACTGAACGTGGACAAAGCGATGGGACCAGAGGGATACATCCAAGAATATTGAAGGAACTTGGGGACGTTTTAGTAGCTCCGCTGACTGACATTTTCAATGCCTCTTTGGAGTCGGGTGGTGTCAGAGGACTGGAGAGATGGGACATGTAGTCCCTTTACACAAAAGCAGAAGTAAGGATGTGGTTGAAAACTACAGGCTGGTTAGTTTAACCTCAGTGGTGAGTAAATTATTGGAAACGCTGCTGAAAGAGAAAATAGTGAGTTTTCTGGAGTCCAATGGATTGCAGGATCTGAGGCAGCATGGATTCACCAGAGGCAGGTTTTGTCAGACTAATCTGATTTCTTTGATTGGGTGACCAGGGAGTTGGACAGAGGGAGAGTCCTAGATGTGATGTATTTAGATTTCAGTAAAGCATTCGACACTGTTCCACACAGGTGACTTATAAACAAACTAAGCACCCTTGGGATGGACCCTAAAGTTACTGCTTGGGTTAGAAACTGGTTGAGTGGGAGGCGACAAAGGGTACAGGTAAATGGAGTTTACTCTGAGGAGAAGGAGGTTACCAGTGGAGTGCTGCAGGGATCTGTCCTTGGTCCGATTCTTTTTAACATCTTTGTTAGTGATATTGTGGAAGGGCTGTCGGATAAGGTTTGCCACTTTGTGGATGATACCAAAATCTTCAACAAAGTAGACACCCAGGAAAGTGTAGATAACATGAGAAGGGATCTAGCTAAGCTTGAAGAATGGTCTAGAATTTGGCAGCTGAGATTTAATGCTAAAAAATGTACGGTCATGCATTTGTGCTCCATCAATCCAAGAGAGCAGTACAGTATAGGGGGTGATGTACTTCTGTCCACAAAAGAAGAACAGGATGTGGGCGTGATTGTGTCTGATGATCTCAAAGTAGTTAAATAGGTAGAAAAGGTGACGGTGAAAGCTAGAAAGACGCTTGGGTGCATAGGGAGAGGAATGGCCAGCAGAAGAAAAGAGGTGATAGTGCCTCTGTATAAGTCTTTGGTGCGACCTCATTTGGAGTATTATGTGCAATTCTGGAGACCGCACTTTCAAAAGGATCTAAACAGGTTGGAGTCAGTGCATAGGATTGCTACTAAAATGGTTAATGGTTTTCATTATAAAGCATATGAGGACAGACTTGCCTTAATATGTATACTTTAGAGGAAAGGCGGGACAGAGGTGATATGATTGAGATACCTCCGTGGCATAAATGCACAGGAGGAGAGCCTCTTTTGATTGAAAGCAAGTTCTGCCAGAAGGGGACATAGGATGAGGTTGAAAGGGGATAGGAGTAATATGTGGAAATATTTCCTTATGGAAAGAGTGGTAGATGCATGGAATAGTCTCCCAGTGGAGGTGGTAGAATTGAGGACAGTATCTAAATTCAAAAAAGCATGGGACAAACACAGAGGCTCTCTAAAGGAAAAAAGGGGACTTTTATAGTGGGTGATATGGAAGGGCAGACTAGGCAGGCCATGCGTTTTTTTCTGTCATCATGTTTCTATTTTTCTATATACTGACATGTGATCTTTATGAAGGGTGACTGTTTTTGCTTACTGGGGTATTTTCTAAAACATGCACACCATGTAAGAAGTCCTGGCTGCGCCACAGGGCCCCGGTCCCGCGGCTGGCCCAGTAACCGGGTTCCCGGGGCCCGACCATTCGGCAGGCCTATTTCGCTGTGCGGGGGGGGGGGGGGGGCGGTGGCGGGGCGGCAGGTGGGGCATCCGCGCCGGGGCTCCACACTGTTGATTTGGAGCCCAGTGATTGGACCGCGTAGGCAGCCGTGGGGGCGGGGCAGCACGAGCAAGGAGGGTTCGCCAGCTGGCGGTCTCCCTCTATCTGCTTGCTCGCGCTGCGCAGAGGTTTGTTGGCTGGGGGCTCTGGTTTTGGGCATGCAGGTGGATAGGCCTTGCTCCGTGGTGTGCCAGGCATTGGGGGTTTCGTCTGTCGGGTTTGGGTCCCGGTTATTCCGCGGTGCAGGAAAGCCACAAAAACGCTAATCAAAAAAAAAAAAAACAACCCCTTGTCGAACCGGTTGCCTGTCTCGCCGCGTGTGTGCTGGCCTCTGGGCACGTGGGGGGTTCTGCCTTGCCCTTGCTTCATCCTGTGTGCTGGGGTTGGTGGGGGAGCGCAGCTGGGGGGGGCGAATTGGGGACGGGAGGGCTGTATGCTTTTCAAAAAAAAAATAAATAAATAAATATAAGTGAAACTCATAATTGCACCAGCCAACTGCACACCCCTTTATCAGGTTTTCAATGCTTAGCAGTGCTGGGGCCTGTGGTGCTTCATGGCCCGGCGTATTATTGGGCGGGGTGCGGGAAAAGGGCCGCTGGGTGATGCCCGGGGGCAGGGAGCTGTGAGGCGTGGGTCTACACCCCCGGGCCGTGGTAGGGCGGCGTGCACTGCTGCCCTGGTTCCCAGTGTCCTTCGTGGGGTCAGGCAAGGGCACGGGCGTGGCAGGTCCAGAGGGGCCCGGGGCCGGGGGGCTGCTAGGGTGCCTCCCGTGCCCGGGAATGTGGCCGAGGGCGCAGTGCACAGAGTGCCGGTTCCTCACCCATGGGTTTCGGGTGGTGGTGGCGCTTGGGGACGGTGAGGCTCCTTGTCGCCCGGGTGTGGGTGGGGCTGGGTCCCTGGGGATTCCGGCCATTGGCCCATCATTGGAGGCGGAGGCTGGCAGGCCCTCTGGCTTGTCACCTCCCCCGGTCGATGGGTGCTGTTCCCCCGCCCCTCTGGGTTTCTTTGGTCCTACGGGCTCGTGGGCGTATGGGGCTGTCCCCTGGGGGGGCTTGGGGCAGTGGGGGGGGGCTGGGGTGGCTGGTTTGGTGATGGGTGGGGGGGCTGGGAGCGCCGCTGCATGGGATGCCGGTGGCCTTGGGCCTTCATCATGTGGTTGGGGGGCCGGGCCGAGTGCGGCGCCTAGTACTCCTGGGGCTCTGGCTGCTGGTTTTTCTCCTTTCTCTTCGCAGGTCCCGCGGAACTCGACGCCTTTGACGTCCATGGCTGACTCTGCTAGGATGGCTAGCGAAGGTCCTTCGAGTGCCGTGACTGAGGTGGTTGCTGCGGTGCCTGGAACATCACCTGGGAGTGTCCTGGTGGCCTCCTCCGGTGGAGTTGGTGAGTATGCGGGGGTCTCAGGTGGGGCTGCGGAAGGGGCCCTTGATTCTGTTCCGGGTTCCGTTGGGGCATCGAAATCAAAGGCCAAGCGTAGGCGTGGGTGTCATTGTCGGCGGGCGTCTTCGTCTTCCTCTTCCTCGGCCTCCTCACGCGGCTCTGCGCCTGTGGTGAGCAAAAGCGGGGCGGGCGTGGGGACCTCCGTCGTACGCTGCACGGAGTTGTGGGAGTGTGTTCCGCGGAAGTTGCGCCATCGGATTAAGCATCGCAAGTACATTGATATTTTCCGTCTGCTCGATGGCCAGAAGCGTTCCGGTGAGAGCAAGAAGAAGCGCAAGGAGGATGAAAAGGCGGGCAGGGTGCGCAAGCTCTCTCGCAATACCCTTAACTGGACCTGTGCCTTTTTGCGCTTAGCGAGTGTCTGGGGTCACTATTTCCCGGATCAGTACGGGGCCTTGTTGGCTTATGCCGATAACATTTTGGCGGCGTCCCAGGCGCATGAGGGCTGGGCCTGGTTGAATTATGACGAGGAGTTTCAGGACCGGATGGAGGAGAATAGTCACTTGTTGTGGGGGACGAAGGACATCAATCTTTGGTTGACCCAGATGTCCGTGAAGGGTCGGGCTGGGGGAGCGGGTGCTGCGGTCGGAAAGGCGGGGTCGTCTCCGGTGCCATCGGGGGGGCGTTCCTTTCGAGCCTCAGTCTCTGCCCTGCCCCAGTCCAGAGGGGGTGCCGTTGGGGGGGACATTTGCTGGCGCTTTAACAAGGCGTCGTGCCCGTTCCCCGATTGCAAATTCAAGCATGCCTGCTCCTTGTGTGGGAGCGGGCATGCGGCCACAAAGAGTAGTAGGAAGGGAGTTGCGGGAGCCCCTGTGGGGGGTAAGTGAGGCGGCGTGCGTGGGGTTGGCCCCTACCCCCGTGAGGGTCAATGTGATGCGCCCGTGGTTGGTGGAGTATGGGCGGTCCCATCGCGGGGGGGCGGCGGGTGTGCTCTTAAGAGGGTTTTCGGGAGGTTTTCGTATCCCTGTTCAGGGTGCGTCCGCGTGGGGGGGGGCTCGGCAACGCTGGTTCCATGCAGGAGCATGGGGATTTCGTGCGGCGGAAGATCGCGGAGGAGTGTGCGATGGGTAGGGTGGTGAGGCCCTTTCCAGCGCCCCCCTTTTCCCCGTTTACAATTTCGCCTTTGGGAGTGGTTCCCAAGAAGGAGTCAGGCAAGTTTCGGTTGATACACAACCTCTCCTGCCCTCCAGGCGATTCTGTTAATGATCGCATACCTCGTGAGCTCTGCACGGTGCATTATGCTTCCTTCGACGTGGCCATTTCCCTTGTGCGCCAATGTGGGTCTGGTGCCCTGCTCGCCAAAGTGGACATCGAATCGGCGTTTCGGTTGTTGCTGGTACATCCTTCGGCATTCCCTTTGCTGGGTTTTCGTTTTGAGTCGCAGTTCTACTTTGATAAGTACATGCCTATGGGCTGTGCGATCTCTTGCGCTTATTTCGAGGCTTTTAGTACCTTCTTGCATTGGGTTGTGGAGCAGCAGTCGGGGGTCTCGAGCATTGTGCACTACCTCGACGATTTCCTGTTTGTAGGGCCGGAGCAGACCTCCACCTGTCCCACTCTCTTGGGGACTTTCCTGGGCTTGGCCATTGATTTTGGTATTCCCATTGCGGCCAATAAAACCATGGGTCCGGTTACTCGCCTCACCTTCATAGACATTCAGATTAATATGGAGGCTATGGTCGTGCGCTTGCCTGCGCCGAAGATCCAGCGGCTCCGGGAGCTGGTGGCGGCTGTTGGCCCTGCCGCTAAGGTCTCCCTCCCGGTCCTTCAGTCCTTGGTCGGGCATCTCAACTTCACTTGCCGTGTCCTGCCCATGGGGCGCCCCTTTGTGCGGCGCTTATCTTTGGCTATGGCGGGAGTGCGCCTCCCTCACCATAGGATTCGGGTATCTGCGGGAATGCGTGAGGACTTGCGGGTCTGGGACGCGTTTCTGGCCGGTTTTGACGGTTGCTCAGTGCTCCAGTTGCCTGAGCTCTCGAATCTCGACCTGCATTTGTTTACGGATGCGGCTGGCAGTTCCGGATTTGGTGCTTACTGTCACGGTGCCTGGTGTGCGGAGCCTTGGCCCGCGGATTGGGTGCGGTCCGGCTTGACCCGGAACATCACCTTTTTGGAGCTTTTCCCGATAGTCGTGGCCTTTTGGGTATGGCCGGACCGGCTGCGTGATCGGCGGGTTGTGTTCTGGTGTGATTATGCCGCGGTGGTCGAGGTCATTAACCGGCATGCGCCTCAGTGTCCGAGGGTAGCTTCATTGATGAGGGTGTTTGTGTTGGCCTGCTTGCACCTGAACATCACCGCCCGGGCCCGGCATGTGCCGGGCGCTCAGAATTCCATTGCTGACGCTTTATCCCGTTTTCAGTGGGCGCTGTTCCGGCGGTTGGCTCCGGGGGCGGACGAGCTGGCATCACGGGTCCCGGAGCATCTCTGGAAGGTTGGGTTCCTGACATAATGTCCTTGCTGGCCGCGTCGGTGGCTCACAGTACTTGGGCAATGTACCGGCGAGGATACTCTCAGGTGAGTGCGTTTGTGAGCGCGCTGGGTTGGTCTGGGGGGGCGGTACCCGACGGATTGGTTGGCCGGTTCGTGTTGTGGGCTAAGAAGGAGGGCTGGGCTCGGTTGGCTGTCATGGGGGTGCTGGCGGGATTTTCCTTCATTTGTAAGGCCGCCAGCTGGGGCAACCCTCGTGTATCTTTTTTGGTTCAGCGGCTGCTCGCTGGCTGGGCCAGGGTGCAACCCGGGTTGCGGGACTGGAGGCTCCCGGTGTCTCACGAGCTTTTGCTGCAGATTTGCGAGGTATTACTGCGCGTAGCGACCTCTGGTTTCGAGTTGGTACTCTTTCATGCGCTGTTTATGACGGCTTTTTTCGGTGCATTCCGGGTGTCCGAGCTCGTCCCTAGGTCCGCAAGATGGGGGGCTTTTGGTAGGCTCGATGTTGAGCACGTTCGGGTGGATTCGGCGCAGGTGCAGATCTTCTTAACACACTCAAAGACAGATCAGTCAGGCAAGGGTGGCTGGGTCCTGTTAAGAGCCATCTCTCCCATGTTATCCTGCCCAGTACGTGCTCTGTGCAACTATTTGCAGCGGCGGCCGGCAGCACGTGGCTATTTTTTCATTCACGCTGATGGCCAGCAGGTGACTCAGTTTCAGTTTACGGCTGTGCTGCGTTTGGTGTTACAGTCCTTGGGTTGTGATGACCGGTGTTACGCGTCGCATTCGTTCTGGATTGGGGCGGCTACTAGTGCGGCGGCAGCGGGCCTGGACGCACGGGTGATTCAGCGCATTGGCAGGTGGCGTTCGGGGGCCTATGATGGGTACGTTCACCCATCTGCTCCCGGCGGCGCGGAGTAGGGCCGCGTGCTGCGTATTGGCTGCTGTGGTCTGCTTCGGGGGGGGGGTCGGGGGTACTAATATCTTCCCTTCCTATTGCAGAGTTGCCTACTGGTGGCAGTCCGCTTTTCTACTTTCAGATGGCGTGTGCTCCGGCGACTGGTGGATCATTGGGTACTCCTTTGTCTACTGGGCGGAGCATCGGGCGGCAGTTCGGCCGTTGGGTGCCCACCTCGGTCTAGCCATGTCTGGAGTGCGGCTGTGCTGGATGGGTCAACGCGGCATGCAGTGGGGGCAGCTCTTAGCCTGCGTTCAGGCAGAGATCGGACTGCGGCGGCGGCCGGTTGGGCTGCTGATCCACCTGGGCGGCAATGACTTGGCGAGTTGGTCTTGCCGGCAAATTATCAGAACTGTGCAGAGAGACATTGCTCAATTGCGGGAGGTCCTCCCGGGGGGTGGCCATTATTTGGTTGGACATTATTCCCCATCCTGCTTGCTGGACTCAGCGGCGTTGGTCGAGGGGTCTGGTCAAGATCAACTGGAAGATTGGGTGCTGGGTCCAGCAAACAGGCGGTTTGCAGGTCCTGCACCCTTGGGCGGATGTTACTTGTGCGGTCTGTATCGGCTCTATGGGGTTCACCTTGCCCCGGTGGGGCAGGACTTACTATTAAATGACTGGCAGGAGGCATTGGAGTTGTGGTGCTGGTTGCAGCTTTCGGTGGTGGGGGCGGCGCAAGGATAGTGGTCTACCTTGCGCCGGTGGCAGGGTGGCGAGCTGGTGCTCGCTGACCATTTCAGGTTGATGCCGCTTTCTACAGGAGCGGCACTGCTCCTTAGTTTGGGGGAGACGTCCCAGCTGGGGTCTCTGCCCGGTAAATGGCAACCTTGAGCCGGCCTTTGCTAATAACATGGCAAGGCGGGTGGTAGGGGGTGAATGGGGGGGGGGGTGGATGATGCACCACTATGCTAGAAACGGCTGGTGGGGGGCATCATCCGGATGACGGGGTGGGGGTGGGGGTGGGGTCTTTTGTTATTGTTGTAATTGCTGAGTTGGTCCATGTCGGGCCGGTGTTCTAATACCATTAAATAAAGCTGCGACCAAGCAATTTTTGCATCCAATGCCCGATGTCAGCATGCTTTGTCAAGGTTGTAGGGGTTGTTGGGGGGTAGAGGTGTGTGGGGGGGGGTCCAAGCTAGGGTTGGGCATCCATATACCTCGGTTAATCCTGGCTGCGCCGCAGGGCCCCGGTCCTGCGGCCGGCCCAGTAACCAGGTTCCCGGGGCCCGACCATGCGGCAGGCCTATTTCGCTGTTGGGGGGGTGGAGGGGGGCACTGTGGCTGGGCGGCAGGTGGGGCATCCACGCCGGGGCTCCACACTGGTGATTTGGAGCCTGGCGATTGGACCGCGTAGGCAGCCGTGGAGGCGGGGCAGCGCGAGCAAGGAGGGTTCACCGGCTGGCGGTCTCCCTCTTCCTGCTTGCTCGCGCTGCGCAGAGGTCCCCCCCCCTCCCTCCCTTGTCTTTAGGCTGGGGGGGAGAGCATTGCAGCTGGTGGGGGGGGGGCATTGATCAGGGCCAGGTGTGCGGGGTGGCGAGCTGGTGCTCGCTGACCCGGAGGGGCATTTCAGGTTGATGCCGCTTTCCACGGGAGCGGCACTGCTCCTTAGTTTGGGGGAGACGTCCCGGCTGGGGTCTCTGCCCGGTAAATGGCAACCTTGAGCCGGCCTTTGCTAATAACATGGCGAGGCGGGCGGTAGGGGGTGAATGGGGGGGTGGATGATGCACCACTTTGCTAGAAATGGCTGGTGGGGGGCATCATCCGGATGACAGGATGGGGGTGGGGTCTTTTGTTATTGTTGTAATTGCTGAGTTGGCCCATGTCGGGCCGGTGTTCTAATACCGTTAAATTAAGCTGCGACCAAGCAATTTTTGCATCCAATGCCCAATGTCAGCGTGCTTTGTCAAGGTTGTAGGGGTTGTTGGGGGGTAGAGGTGTGGGGGGGGGGGGGGGTCCAAGCCAGGGTTGGGCATCCGGATACCTCGGTTATTGTAAATGTGTGTGTGCATTTTCCATATGATAATTTTCCGAGGAAAAGTACATGTCTATTTTTCCATACAAATTAGTGTAGCTTAAGTACATACCAACCATGCAAATTAAGTGGCCTCTTATAAAATTATTCTTCCAATTAATAGCTATTAATTGGAAGGATAATTTTATAAGAGGCCACTTAATTTGCATGGTTGGTATGTACTTAAGTGGAAAAATTAAGTGGAAATTTTTTTTTTTGAGAGCTGTTTTGGTTATTCCGTGTAATCTTTATGTTTTTTGGTGCGCTGAATCCGCAAATGACCTCCATTTTGTCATAGGACATCACGTTTCCTGACAATTTAGATAACTATGTTAAATAAGGCAATACCTCAAAATAAATGGAAATAGACATAAAATTTATTATATTTTCATGAAAATCCTTTTTTGAATTGAAATGAGCTCACCTACACACACTAAACTTGATTCTTCTTCCTTGTGAGGCTCCTCTTGGTGCATTTACGCTTGTGAGTAGCATCTGGAATGTCTCTCTGAAGCATCCAACAGTAGTCTGCCATCATTGTAATGCTCCATTTTCCCTGGTATCTCCTTTCCATCTCTTTAATGTCTTGGTGGAATTGTTCACCTTGTTCCTCACTCACAGCTCCCAAATTTTCAGGAAAGTAGTCAAGGTGGGACTGGAGGAAATGCACTTTCAAACTCATCAGGCAACCTAAAGCTTGAAATGCTTTCAGCATTCGTCTGACGATCTTTTTGTAGTGAGGATCTTTGTTATTGTCTAAAAATTTCTGTGCGACTTCTTTAAATGCAATCCACCCTTCTTTTTGAGGATCCGTCATGGTATTGACAAACTCTTGATCAACTATAAGCCTTTTAATGTCTGGTCCGACGAACACACCTTCCTTCAATTTTGCCTCCGACAAACCTGGAAACTTGGTGACCAAGTATTTGAAGCATTCTCCATCTCTTGGAAGTGATTTTATGAATTGCTTCATCAATCCCAATTTTATGTGGAGAGGTGGTAGAAGAACTTTATGGGAAGGTACCAAAGTTTCTCGGAGGACATTTTTTTCACCGACTGTTAGCACCCTCAGCTGCCAACTCTTCTTGGTCCAGTGATTTTGTCGGTCTCTACTGTCCCATAGACACAGAAAACAAGGATAACATAACGGTTGAAGAATGACGAGCTAACACAAATTGCGATGAAAAAGTGTGAACAGCCTAGAACCAAGAACCTGATGATGATTCGTGCACAAGTGTGGCATGCAGGAGAGAGCAGCTCTGTGTCTGTACACGAGTTGTCACAGTGCTGGCCACGCCCCCCCTGCACTGACCGGAGCTGCTGCTATCTGCCATGTGTCTCCCTCCCACTGCATTCTTCAGGAAAGATTAACCCCTTTTACCATTAGAAGCACGGACTTAAAACTTGCTTAGCTTATGTATATATTACTGACCATCAGATTTACAGTGCTATATTTTTTTTTACATAACTCAGACAACCCCTTTAAGGTTTTTTTTTTTGGCATTTTATATCTTAAATGCACTTATGTGAATTAATTAATAGTAATTTGAATTAAAAGTAATTTGAAAAAATTTGATAAATTTGAAGACAATTTTGCATGTTGTGGCAAATCATGACGTCTAGGAGTTTTTTCAATATTTTATTTGTTTTCAGCACACCAAAATACATGGAAATTAGATGAAAATAATCAAACAGCTTTTTAGTCGCAGACCTGTGTAGTTTAAAATGAATGCACTAGTTTATCATTCTGCATACTTTTGATCCAACTTACCTCCTCTCTACTTCAGAGTTCATATTATTAGATTAACATCCAGCGCTTGTCACCCTATACAATGGGATGATTACGTACATTTTTCCCTCTTTCAATTTGATTGATCATCTGTTAAATAAGCTCCCTTCAATCAAGCATTTTGTCAGATCTGTTGATATGTTCAAAACATATGGCCAACACACCATTTTTTCCATTATAGAATCCAATGTTTGCCTTATGTCTCTCATGTCAGTTGTGGATATACATTTTCATGCATCTGATTTGGTTCCAATATTATGTACAATATTTCAGAAAAGGCTTATCAGACACATGCCGTATGTCAAATTCTGCACAGTTGCTTAGTTTTGCTGTAAGCTAATTTTTCTACTTTTACTAATGATTCTCTTTTGCAGGGAATTTACTTATAACAAATTAGTACATTTGGTTTTTAACTAAAGGAGAGATGGAACTATTAATAAAGTATACTTAATTATTGCTACATACAATATACCATATTTTTTTTCTTTATTTTATTTTCTTTGTCACTTCTTATTTACCGCCCCTTCCTGAGATCAGGGGTGGTTTACATCTTAAACAACATTATTACATTGAACACAGTTTAACAGTTGGTGATTACAACAAGGTAACAAAATAACTTAACTATGTACATACATTTGTAGCTTGGGTTATATACAGTGGAAAGATGTATCAAATACTGATACAGTGTGTGGCAGCTATGAGGGGGGAATGGGTTTGGGATTGTTCAGAGGATGGGGGGTTGTTACTGTTGTTCTCCCCATAATGCTGGATAAAGAGGAAGGTTTTAAGTTCTTTCCTAAATGTGTTTATGTCTTTGATGTAGCGGAGGATGGCTGGGAGGGCATTCCATAGTAGAGGTGACGCCAGTGAGAAGGCATGATTGCTCGTGACTTGTTTAGCCTTTCTGAATGTGTGGAGAATCATGAGTGTATTTTGGGATTGTTGTCTTCTTATTCTTGTGTTTGGGGCATAGGTGATTAGCATTGAGAGGAAAGATGGAGCCAGGTTATTTGCGAGTTTGAAGATGGTCATGATCATTTTTTATTTTACTCTACTCATAATAGGTAGCCAATGTAAGTCATATAGCAGTGGCATTATGTGATCTGTAAGGCGGGCTTTGCAGATTATTCTTGCTGTTGCATTTTATGTTATTTGTAAGTGTTGTAGATGTTTTTTAGGGATACCGTGTAGGAGGCTGTTGCAAAAGTCAAAGTGGGGCATGATTAAAGCATGTACAACAGATCTGAAGTCAAGGAGGGGTCTGAGGTGTCAAGGAGGGGTCTGAGGTGTTGAAGGGTTCTTAACTTGAAATATATTATTTTGATTGTTTGATTTATGTGGGAGGATATGGATAGTGTTTGATCGAGTAAGACACCTTTAGGTATCTTCTTTTTTGACTGGGAGGGAGGTGTTATTTATAGTGATGTTGTAAGAAGGGGTGAAATTTGGTTTTCTTGAAATGTATAGTACCTCCATTTTTTTAAGTTGATGGCAAGGTTGTTTTCTGCTAATCAGACTTGCGCTTCCTGGATACAGGATTCTATTATGTTTTGGAATGCATTTAAACTGTCGATGGGGAAATATATCATAATATCATCTGTGTATATATGGTATTGCACTTTATGTTTCCTTAAGATTTTACAGATGGGCTGTATATATATGTTGAATAATAGGGCTGAAAGAGCCGAGCCCTGGGGGATACCTTGTTCCTGTTTGAAGATGTTGGAGGTTTTTTGTCCTAGCTGTACTTGTTGTGTTTGATTAGATATGTAGGATTGTAGCTATTTGAATGTTATGTCTGTAATACCTATTTGTGATAGCCTGTTGAGTAAGGCGTTGTGGTTTACATTATCGAAGGCGGATTTTATGTCAAGGAAAATAAGAATGAAGGTTTGCTTTGTGTCATCTATCCCCTGTAAGAGGGTATTGAAGAGGACCATCAGGAGGGATTCTACACTGTGGTATGGGCGAAATCCGAATTATTGTTCGTCTGGGGGAGCATTAAGATCGATGAAGTTTTGGAGCTGGATTTGAACAGTTTTCTCAATTAGTTTTGCTAGAAATGGTATACCAGCAATCGGTCTATAAGATGTAGGGTCTAGGTTGTCTAGTGCAGGATGGGAAAAACTCACACAATGTGAGCCAAAGTGCAGTGCAGAAAGCCACAGGACAAAGGGAAGCCATACACTGGCCTAGTGGTTGGGGCAAGGTACTTCAGGCCGGAAGGTCGGGGGTTCAAATCCCACTAGAGGACAGCAACCTTGGGCCGGAAGGACCGGGGTTTCTAGTCCCACAGATGCTCCTTGTGGTCTTGGGCAAGCCACTTAACCCTCCATAGCCCATGTTCCCTGTAAGTATTAGTGTATGTGTCTCATATACCCGCGTGTTAAATGTATCCCCCAATTGTGTCGTGACCGCTTTGATTGAAGGATAAAGCGGTATACAAAAACTGTCTAAATAAATAAATAAATAAATAAAAATACACACACACACACACACACACTGGCGCACTGTGCAAAAGTGGAAATGGTTGGCATTTCTGCTTGACACTCCTGTCTCAATGTCAGCTCAACGACAGATGAGGTGTGCTCTGTTTGCAGATGCTACTACTGTGCCTTGGCCTCACCACACATTGTTATCATGTGATATTAGCCTCCAACCAGCTGTGGATAGTGGAGCCTATCAGTGTTGCTGGTGGATGTTTCCACCTTTGCTGGCCATCTCCTTAGGGATTGCACATGCTGGAGCTGTACTTACACTGTCAGCTAAACCTTGTCCACAATAAGATGCAATACAGAAACCCCAGCGAGGACCTGAACCTGTGACCCTCCACAAATATACACACCAACTATGTGTGTTGCACCACAGTGCTGCCATATGGGAATAACAGCTCCTGTTGCTGACATGCTTCCCTTCAGCTGGCCTTTGGCACATGCTGCAATGTGTATGGTGCACATGACCAGGACAAAGCTTCTATCTGCCACAGGCTGGTGCCACTTCCCACTTCCCACGCCACCACCAACACCCCACCATGCAAACATGCCCATGCATTGTCAGTGGTGGTGGTCGCAATCCCAGCATGTTACACATGCGGGTTTGGCAAGCACCTTGGGCACAAGGGCCGGATGGGGGGCAGGGGAACTCATGGATGGCCACGCAGCACCCCCCAACCAGTTGCCCATGCAGGAGCCCTATCACCACCTGCCATCAAAACGTCTTGAGAGGAGGATGGCAGCCACTGCTGTGGTATTTCCCCAGGCACCTGCATTTTCAAGTTACCTGGAGGGCTACAGCATCTGGCACTATCAGCCTCTTCCCCCACAGCTGGGTTCTGCGGCAGTTGGGGGGAAGGCAGCCAGGATCTCTGCCTGGGATGCCAGGACCCTTGGACCGCCCCATGTGGCACATTGCCTTTCAACAACAGTAGCAGGACTGTGTGCTGCCACTGTCACTGGGAGATCATGACAAACATCACAGACGGTTCTGTGGATGGCAAAATACCCCTTTGTGGAGAAGGTAAAAAGGTTGGGACTGATCAACCTGGGGAAGAGACGGCTAAGGGGGGATATGATCGAGGTCTATAGATTATTGACCAGAGTGAAAGAGGTAAATGTAGGTCGCTTTTTTATGCCATCAGACTGTGGACAGACTAGGTGACCTGCAATACGGCTACAGTGTAACCCATTTAGGTCTTCTAGGTGAACATATTTTTTCAGTCAACGCATAATCAAACCCTGCAATCCATTACCAGAAGATGTGGTAAAAGTGGTCAGTGTAGCTGTGTTTATAAAGATTTGGACAGGTCCCTGAGTAACAGTCCATAAGCCATTGCTAAAGAGGGCCCGAGCTATGCACTGCTTTCCCCATTACAGTTATTGGGGATCCTGTGTGTCTTTTGGGGAAACTGCTAGATACTTGTGACCTAGATTGTGCACTGTTGGACACAGGGTACTGGGCATGATGGACCTTGGTCTGACACAGTTCGGCATATTTTGTAGTCATATGTTCCTATGTGCCATCTATGCAGCTGCCTGGTCGCCCCTGTGCACCAGCATCCCCCACTGCATGACACATGTGCCACCTCCTTTGCGCCCATTTGCACCATCAACATAGTGCTCTTTCATACTTGGGCACTATGCTGTTGCTGCTAATGGAACACTACTATCACTCTCTTGGGCTCCCCTGTCTGTGCATCAAATTGCAGACGAAAAATAGGCTCTCTCTCCTCAAAAAACACCCTTTCCACCAGGTTTTGAATTGCATTAGGGTTTCTGCCATTAAGGCACCTGCGTTAAGGAAGCAAACCTTGTTCCCGCCCACTCCCCGCTCATTGACTCCCACTCTCCACCCCGTGCATGCCTTCTCTCCACCCACAGCTACCGTTAGTGCGTGCTAAAGTGGCTTTTTGCACGCACTAAATGTGCATGTGCACAGTTAGCGCATGCTAACGGCACACTTGCTCCTTTACCACCGTTTAGTAAACATACCCTTTATCTCCCTAGCATGTCTTGTTTTGACATTGACCCAGTCAATATCAGGGTTTTTTAAATTACCCATTATTACTATGTTGTAACTTTTGTTTGCTGCCCTGATTTATTTTAGTATTTCATCATCTATCTGTTCATTCTGACCAGGTGGACGATAGTACAGCCCCAGTGCCATCGCATTCCTCGTTTTACATCGAATTTCTGTCCATAGAGATTCTACAGTGTATTTTGTTTCCTGCAAAACTTTAATCCTGTGTGACTCAATGCCCTCTCTAATGTAGAGCAGAACTCCTCCACCAATTTGATCTACCCTATCTTTGCAATATAGTTTTTACCCAGGTATCACAGTGTCCCATTGGTTGTTCTCCTTCCACCAGGTCTCTGAGACGCCAATTCTATCTAACCTTTCATTTACTGCTATATATTCTATCTTATTTTTTAGACTTTTAGCATTTGCATACAGGCATTTTAGAGGTTGTATTTCATTCATATTAATCTGGTTATTAGTTGATAGAGGCAATTTGAAATATTTCACTCTGTCTGCGCTGTACTTAAAGGCATCTGGGTTACTTTTACCTTTATTGGAACCTCTGTATTGGGATGCCCTAACTTCCCTCTTTTGCTAGTATCCTTCAAATATACATCTTTCTGAATCATGCACTCTTGGATGACTGTCAGCTTTCCCCTATTATTTATTTATTTGTGTGTTTTATATACCACCTTATCAACGAATCAAAACATTTTACAGATTAACAGAATTATACATATAGTATTAGGTGCAATTATACCATTAATCCTGAACATTAAAGTCAAGTTAGAAAAGCTGTACATCAACTTTAGTTACTAACTATATATAAAATTATATTACATCGAAGGTTTAGGAAAGTAATTATTTACAATAATGTTGTGGTTTTAAATGGTAGTAACATGGTTTTCAGTTTATGTTGGGTCTGTGTTAGTTTCTACGGTGGTGAATCCAAAATGCTCAGTGAATAAGAAGGTCTTTAGCTGCTTTCGAAAAAGCTGCTGTATCTTGGCAGAATGGCTATAAAGGACCTGGATAAGATTTTCAATAAGAAACGTATCTCTGCATACAAAAATGTGACTTTTCCAAGCCATGATTGTGAAAGTTGGGCAGTGAAGAAGAAAGACAAGAAAATCAATTCCTTCAAATTATGGTGCTGGTAAAGAGTATCATGTATACTATGGCTTGTCTTAAAAACAAATCAATCAGCATTACAGATCAAACCTTACCATACCTTAGAAGCTCATATGACAAGACTTCAATATTCATACTTTGTACACATCATATGACGAGAAAGATCATTAGAGAAAGACATCATGCTTGACAAGGTTGAAGGTCAGCGCAAAAGAGGAAGACCTGCAATGCAATGGATCAATACAATAACAGCAGCTATGGATGTCACTCTATCAACAATGAGCTGCCTGACTAAAGATCGAGCACAGTTAAGGACAACTATTCACAGGGTCACTATGAGTCAACATAGACTCGATGGCACTTAACAGCAACAACAGTAAGGTGGCACCCACCTAACATAGCTACCCTCTGAAAAAGTACAGTGCATACTGTATTTCATGATATTGGACTGTACAATGCTGTTCATATGTTTTTCACAAAAGCTAGGATTAAAATGGTGGAGATTTTGAAAATTTGTAAGGAAAGCATTCTCCCCAATAGCTAACATGCTCTAGAATCCAATAGGAATTGGGTCTAAAAATAGCTTTGAAAAATAAAAAAAAAGGTAAAAAAGTTTCAGTATACCTATATGTGTAATTTTAAAGGTTACACAGACTCGTAGGATGACATTCACTGATTATCAACAAGAATTGATTCATATAGGAGCACAGTTCTCTCAGGTATCTTGCTAAATCTAAGATCATTTAAAGATAAATGATTACTGTATTTTATGGGTCGAACCAACTCACAGATTCTCTAAAGTCTCATAAGCAAGATTTCAAGGAAGATTCTGAGCCTGAATCCATTAGTTCCTTGGTACCATCACTGGAGGATTAATTATATTTTCTAACTGCTTTGGCTTTACTACTGTTTTGTCTCTAGAGGCAAGTTGCTGTATATCTATTATTCAGTAGCATTTAAAATTAGCCATGAGAGGGATTATTTTCTCTCTGTTCTTTTTCTGAGCAATTTAATTGTGCAAAGGGTTCTGATAGTACTGTATTTCTAATAGTTATGTGAATCTTCCATTGATATGCTATAGACAAATATTTTAAGTTAAACTTTCTCATTTGATTGAAATGTTAAGGTTTATTGAGCCAAGGGCAACTAATGTTAGTTACAACCTGAAAACATAGTTGTACAGCCCGAATGGAAAGATTAGGGTAGTGATCAGCAACTTTATATTGGAGGTTTAAATTGGATATGAAATTAAGCGAGTTCAGAGCTTCCTGGAATTCATAAGATAGTGTACTGAAATGTTAGAGGATAAGCAGATGAAAAGCACAAAAGCAAGTAAAAGACTGAAAAATGCAAGGTATGACAAGTAAGAGTGTGATTAGATTGACATAGACAGCAGTAGCGACTAATCAAAAAAAGGAAGGAGCAAAGGCTGTGTAAATATGAATGTCAGCACAGGGATCTTAAATTGGCATTTGAATATAACAGATAACTAGAGTAGAAAAGCAAGCAATGGGGAACTGACATTATGGTGTGGTGCCTGAAGTATCAGAGAAGATACTTGGTTGTGTCCTGTAGTATCTGAAAGAGGTGAAGGGAAAAGTCAGGTCGGACTGATAGTAATATCTTGCAAAAAAAAAAAATGTGGAATGAGAATAAGGCTTTAAGAACAGAATAATGGCCATTGATAGAAAAATAAAGGGATTCATTTTGTGGCTGCTGTATTGTGACCTTACATCCTTTCCCCAAAGGCACTACATAAAACAGAACAAGTCCTTTATGCATATGCACACTGCATGATTAAGTGCATGCAGTAAAATTCAAGGTACTTCAAATGACGGCAAAATTAGGCTCTGGTAAATTGACTGGATCTGTGATGGACACTTGGGAACTAAAAGAAGACAGAATAAAGAGTAAGCCAAATACATGTCAGTAAAATCTTGTAATAGCTACAGTTTTAGCAGCCATTTTCTGCCAGGTCATGCTGGGTCACCTGCAGTCTTTTGTCAGTGACCTAGGAACATTTTGAATTTGTTTCCTTTTCTTCATTGTAGCTCGAGTAGAAGATGGAACCCCTGGTTAACCCCAAACTGCTAGCTTTTCTTCTTAGAAAATTACCACTGTACAATTCTAGTTGATTCCAAACCCTAGTGAATTTAGCAAAAACTCTCCAGGAAGGGATATAATATTCTGAAAATACTGTAAATACAGCAAACGCAGCTACAATTAAAAGTATTTCTGTTTCAAGTATTTTTAAATTAACTTCATTTTCTAGGATATTTTATGTGTGTTCAGGAATTTTTCTAGATTTTTTTGTTTTTGTTGTAAATTTTATGACTCAGTGTCATAAATTTTATAAAGGTTATAGGGTATGTTTACTAAAGATGGTAAGTTTTCCATTTATTGCATGTTAGTAGCAAAAACTAACAGGCAGTAAATGCAAAGGCTGCGTGCTATCAGGGTGTGGTGAGAAAATGTATTTATTTGACTGACTTTATATACCGCTCTTTCACAGTCAGAGCGGTTTACATACAACATTGAAACAGTAAGATAGTATACATATAACAAGAACGTTAACTTGGATAACTTAACAGGATAGAACTAGATAACAAAGAGATTGGTGTGGAGAGGACATGGAACAAGAGGGTTACTATAGAAGTTGGTCCATTAAATAAAGTTCCCTCAAAACATTTCTTCACATCCTATGGTATGTGTTCATAGTACTGCCGGAATAAATGGGATTTTAGGGCCTGTAATTAGCACACAGGGCACACACTTATCATTCAGACCTGTTTTACATGTCCCTCTGCTCCTGCCCTTCTGGCTACCCGGGTCCAATATGGTGACTATGGGCCCGATATTCAAAGGGCATTTATACCGTTACCAGCTAGTTAAACTTCTAAATGCCTGCTAACTGGATATTCAGCGGCACTTACATGGGTAGTGCCATCGAATGTCCCCAACTAAATCCCCTACATGCCCCGATGCTAGCCGGCTAGCATTGGAGCATGCCAGGTGCATTCCAGGGCAGAGCAGAGCAGAGGAGGGGACCGGCACTAACCATGCAGTACTGATATTGGAAGCTGAACAGTTAGTGTTCAGCACCTATAAGATAGGTGAGGAAAAACCTCACCTTTCTTATAAGTTCTGAGCGCTAACCGTGCAGCATCCAATGTCGATGCTGTACGGTTAGCCTCGGCGGCTACCAGGTAGCGCTGTCAGACCCGGATATTCACTTCCATCGTCGCATAAGTGAAAATCCAGGGTTAAGGGGCCCAGATGAATATCAGACCCTATGATCCCTGGTAGTAGTTTTCCAATACTACTACTAGGGGTCAATCTGCCAAATAAAGATACTCACTCACTCTTTGTTTGGCAGATTGATCCCTAGGAGGGTTGTCTTTGATTGGGTGGGGACTTATTTGGAGGGTATGTGATTGGGTAGGGGGTGGGTATCGGAACCATGAGCATTGTTCTTTTGTAATTTTTCAATGCAGCTATGCTACCTCATGCCGGCAGTATGGGTGACCGTGACCTTAAGTACATTCCTACTACTGGCAGCTCTGATGTCTAGGTACAATCTGGGAGGTGCAAGTCAAAACGTAAGAAAAAAGGCCAGCCATGTGCAGGTTTTGGCCTGATTTCAGAAACTTGCGGGATTCGGCTGTGAGTGTGCTGGAGGTATGCTGGGCAGAAAGAACATCAGCTCTGGGGACTGCTGCTGAAGTGGACACCATGGTTGGCATTGTGTTTGAACTAGAACATCGGGCAGGCATGCCCGGGGCAGCCTGCACCCGGCGGGGACTTCGGGTCCTATAATATCTTACCCTTGTGGTCTGCTTCTTCGGATTCGGCTGTGAGTGTGCTGGAGGTGTGCTGGGCAGAACATCGGCTCTGGGGACTGCTGCTAAAGTGGACACCGTGGTTGGCGTTGCTATTTGCACTGGAACATCGGGCAGACGCGCCCGGGGCAGCCTGCATCTGGAGGGGACTTTGGGTCCTATAATATCTTACCCTTGTGGCTTGCTTCTTTGGATTCGGCTGTGAGCGTGCTGGAGGTGTGCTGGGCAGAACATCGGCTCTGGGGACTGCTGCTGAAGTGGACACCTTGGTTGGCATTGCTGTTTGCACTGGAACATAGAGCAGGCATGCCCAGGGCAGCCTGCACTCGGGGGGGGGGGGGGGACTTCCCCCTTCCTTATATTTTAAGGGGTTTTTCTCTGCAACTGTGATGAGCCAAAACCTGTGTGGTCCTAAGGGGCGTGTCCAAAGGAGAAGGAACCACCCCTTTGGCGTCCCTTCAGCGTCACTGCGGCACCAGTGCAGTGTTGTCTTCCTTTTCTCCAGTTTTCTTATTGAGAAAAGGAAGGCCACAGCTGGCCGGCCCTTTAGACAAGCATTTTGCACCAGTGCCGTTGGCACAGTCTTCTCCGGAAGGAGCCTCCCTGAGTTCTGGTGGGAGGTCTCCTCCTCCTTATCCTGTGCCCTCTCTCTTGCCTGTTTTTTTCTGGAGAGTCTTCTGAGTCGGTAAGGAATTCTAAAATTCTAGTTAGTTTGCCTAAACCAGTCCATTTTGTAGTTTCCCTTAGCACTTTTGAGCTTCCGGTTGAGCTCCCATATACAGAGATTACGTTAAAGGATGTTTGGTGGGCTTTACAGTGCATTGATAATAAAATTTCCACTACATTAAATTCTTTATGTACTTTCTCTCAAGAGGCTGCTGTTTCCTTGCAGCAACTTGATAAGAAGTTTACGGTAGTTGATATGGCTCTTACTAAAATGGAATCTCAAGTTCTTCCATTTCATGCGGTTAATGTTGCTGGGATCAAAGATTCTTTGATTCTTCATTCTAAGCTGGAAGCTCTTGAGAATTCTATTCATTCATGTAATTTACGTTTTTTAAATTTTCCTCAGTCTTCTTTGCTATCACTTAAAATTCTTTTAGATAAATATCTTAAAGAAATTTTAGCCATTCAAGAATCTATAGAAGTTTCTCAAATTTATTATGTCCCATCAAGCATCAAAACTACTAATCCTGTTGAGGGTGGGCTGGATAAGGTGGTTCCTTCTATTTCTAATTTGATGGCCTTCTTAGAGGACTCTGGATATTATTAATTTTGCGTTCCACATTACTAGCCACTTTTCCATCTATTGAGGTGAAGCAGCAAATTTATAGGGCTTTCATTAAGGTTAAGTCTGCTAAATTTTGTGGTCAGGTAGTGAATGTTTTTCCTGATGTATCTCGTGGGACCCAACTTCGGCGGAGGCAATTTTTACATCTGAAGCCTCAGGTCTTAGCTTTGGGAGCCACGTTTTTCTTATGCTTTCCCTGTAAATGCATTGCAAGTTTTGATGGTGCTTCGTTTGTTTTTGTTGACGTGTCTCAATTAGAAAAATTCCTATCTGAGTGATAGGGTACTTTAAGGGAGGATAATAATGGATGATTGAAGTGCCTCCTAATTGTGGGCTTTTCTAGCCTTATTTACTTATTGTATAAAGTTTATTTTCTAGTATAGCAGTCGGTATCTCTTGATGTGGACTTTATCAATGCTTATTATTCCTTATTTTTGTATTTTGTTTGTATATTAATCTGGATTGTCCCTTGTACACTTTTGGTTATTGTAATTTGACTGAAAATTATAAATAAATAAAAAGAAACTTGCATGTGCCCTAAATAGATGGCCACATAGATGCTCCCGTGACAAAATTTGGAATGGGGGCGTTTATCCCATGCTACATACATATCCGTGCCTGTTATTTTGCAAGTGGAGCCACACATCAGTGTGCCAACCATAACACGTGTGTCTGCATTTCCCTTCTGTTTTCTTTTTGGTTGTGAAAAAGGTTGCAGCTCTCAGAGTACCTTCTTCTCTATGCTCTCCAGGTATTTTGGTGGCAGAACAAGAGCTTCTCTGATGCCTTTTTGTGCATTGGAGCAGGAATAGACATGGCCATTACTTCTGGAGGGTGGAAACATGTTCGCCTTTTCTTAATCAGGCATGCACATCTAACTTTAGCAGAACGCCCCAAACAAGCCTCCACCCTGCCTCCATGCGACATGAACCATCTCATGCTGGAGACATCTATAGAACCAGTTTCTAAAATGGCTCCGGGAATGTCTCTTTGATTTGCACTTCTATCAGCCTTACAAATACAGCTTTTAAAATTACTGCCATTGCATGCAGTAACATACTGTGCGCTAACTGTGAGTGCTGTCCATACCCTATCTCTTCTCCCAACCTGCCCCAATCCTGCTCCAAACCACACTAAGCAGTTAACGTGGAATTTTTACCACGTAGCTATTTTTAGCACATGGTAGCCATTAGCATATAATAAATCACGTGATAACTCCTTATCACACTTCAGGAAACAAGCCCCTATGCATGTTATTTGTGCATTGCATAGAATGATTTGAATCAGTTTTGCAGTTTATGAATATGATATATTGGCATATAAAATAAATAAATATATGGGTCACTTTTGCTAAAGTGTGATGTGTTTACGGTTACCGTGCCTTTCTTGCCAAAGTTAAATTGTGATAAGCCAAAGCCTATGTGGTAAATGCAGGAGCATGATCAGCATCTGTCCTGCATTTTAGAACACATGTCAGACACTTACTGCATGGGAGTTGCATTTTCTGCCTCAGTAGGTAGCACTGGAGCTGTCAAGCTACTTGTTAAGCAGGCAATGTGGTTCCGGCAGTACAGACAACCAAGCAACAGTGGCTGCAGTCTTTGACATTCCCTCTCTGATTCCCCCAAGCTTCCCTCTTCCCTCCCTGATCTCAATCCCATCACAAGCATTCCACACCCCTGCAATTACAAAACCCCCGCTCTTTATGCCTCTGCCCAACAAGCTGCCTCCCTCAACGCCCCACCCCTGGAATGGCCATACAATGCTAAATCAAAGTCCCTCCTCTGTCCTACAACTATACCTCATCACATTAAAGGCCTTACCACAGACTCCCCCCCCCCCCCACACGTCTTGCCAGAGCCAGTCCCTGGTGTCTAGTGGATATCGGGGCAGGAACTGTCCCCCTCCATTCCTGCTTCAGTTAGCGAGGCCTCCAATATGGTGTCCTTCACTCTAGTGGCAAGTCTTGTGGCACTACCATGCTCAATCCCTAGTGATAACACCATAAGACTACCACTAGGGTGAAGGTCACCATATTTGAAGCCTTATCAGCTGGAGCAGGAACGGAAGGGAACTGCTCCTGCCTCAATGTCCACTAGACAATAGGGACTGGCCCTGGTAAGACCCAGAAGGCATGGGAGGGTTGGGTTTGAGGGGATCTTGGGGGAGGATCTATAAGGTGAACTGATTTAGTACTGTGTGGCCATTACAGTGGGACTTACCTGGGCAGGAGTATAAAGATTTAGGGTTTGTGATGGGGGAAGCTCCAGGTCATTTGTTGCAAGGGAGGATTGGAGAGAATCTGTTTCAAGAAGGAGGTTGATTGGGAGTGAATGTGCCTCAGAGGGGGATGGTGGGGGCCACTGTGGCTGCAGCAATGACCACCGCACTTCAGTGCTGGACAGAAGCCATGCTACTGAGCTGCATTTAACATCATCTCTTAAGGTGGCATTAAGTGTGGATGCACTATTGTTAGTCATGACAGCTAGCATTCAGTGCCACACACAAAAAGCTTATAAAACACACTTATGCAATTAAATTAAATAGGGCAAAACAACCTCAGAATGCATCCATGTAAAGTTTTTTAATCTTGGGTTTTTCCTTACAGAGATATCCAGATCTTATCCATACTGTTCCTCATAGGTCAATACAAAATCCCTATCAAACATTAATATTAATAGGTTCTATTTTTAACAATTATTTTTCAAACTTGTATTATTAAATACTATAAAATGCCCCAAAGCCCCAATGAAAAACTTATCACCACATTGTAGTTCACCTGGCAGCGCACTCGATGTGGTCTGTTTCTCAGAATTTCTACTGAATCAAGCGTGCACATCTCTACTCACGGGGCAAATCTTAGAAAATATATAGGGGGTCATGCCAGAATATGAATAAGGGGTTTGTACATGTGGCATGGATGTTTATGTGCCAAAAACATCCCAGACCCTATTCTGAAACACATGTATGTCCACAGTGCTAGCACGGGGATTCTCAGAAGGTGGGCTGGAGAGGGTGGAATGGGTGTGTGGTCAGCTGCAGGGACATAGAAAGTGTCTTCAGGAAAGGCCCAAGTATGTATGAAGTATTTCCCAGAAACATTATTCCTTTTGAAACGTGGTATAAGACTAGGACAAAGAAAACATTTTGCTCTTCTCTGCAATGCAGCCCATATTGAGGAATGGCTGTGACAAGTATGTCATGATCTGGTGTGACTGCAGTCTGGAAAAAACACAAGATGCAGTCTTAAAATACAGGGAGCAGAGGTGAGGGAATGTTGTAAGGTATAGACACATTAATAAACACACTCACAGAAGTAGTAAGAAGAGCAATTGTGGTTATTCAGGATATGCACTAATGTGCTGTTTGTGCTAACGGAGCCAATCTATGGGACCATAATAATTCCCATGTTCAGAACAATGGTACTACAGATGCAGGGATAGTATGGCCATGAGCAGGGAAAGGATTCTTTTTTAGGTGAGGAACAGAGATCATAAGTCCTGGTACCCCATGCGATGATGTTATGTCATAGCTGTCATGTGAAAGTTCAGAGCATCATTTTGGCAGAATCATGTTTTTGTGACAGAAAGGGAATGTGTATGTGTGTGTGTGGTTTGAGAGGTGCATGGGGGGGATCTGGTGTACTCATCTGCCATTCAGGGGGACATGAAAGCCTGGCCAGTAACTGGACCATATGGATAACCACAGTGTCATCGGGAGGCAGTGTGATTGGACAGTCAAACTTAGAGAGGGTTCTCAACATGTCAAAACATATCCTCATCAATGCTAAAGGACCTTCAGAATAAGGGCACCCAACAGTGAGCACTAATGTATGCCCATAATGCATGTTTTGTGGGATCAATGGTATTGCTGTTGAGCATGTATTGATGTTGTTTGCACTGCTGAATGCCTGTATTCTGAAGGTCCCTGTTATTGACAGGGATATGTTTTGACATTGAACCATAGGGAACCTATGCTGATTCATTCTGGATCATTTTGCATAGGGTACTCTAATAAGATCAGATAATGTTGGCAGTGTGATAGGCAGCCATACATCTGCTGTGCCTGGCACTGGGAGACAAGAGTTACAGTATGTAGTGCCAACATTCCTCGGATTGTCCCATATGGCCTACATATCTACCCAGGCCAGATCCAATGAGGGTTGTGAGAGTGAAGATATATCTGAGTCTGGCTACTTAGTGTGATGGAATCCCCTCTCCCATCCCCACACAGTTCTGACCAGGGAAGTAGTGCCACAAAGCTTGCTGTAGAAAGGCAGACAGGGTTGCCTCACAGCTAGCGGATCTATACAGACTGGCATATGCCACGGTGAGACAGGTGTAGCTGCTGTGAGAAATGACAGTACCCAGATAGGTGGGCCTCAGGTGCCATAGCCAGAAGACCCTATTACAACTATGACCATTTGTATGGCACTACAAGGTGTACACAGCGCTGCACAGACACACATAAAAGATGGTCCCTGGTCAGCAGAGCTTACAATCTAGTCTAGACAGACAACATAGCAGCTGGTATATGGTCTAGGTTACAGCAGCTGTCATTTCTCATTGGTATTTATGTCTAAGGTGCATCAGCAGTCTACTGTCTCTGATGAACAGCTTAGGGGATGCACGTTTTTTTCCTGAGGGGCATGGCATCCGCAGGTACATTGCAGAGATGGACAGGATCTGAAACGTGCAACATTTCAGAATATAGTTGGTGCTGGGACATCTAAAATGTTTACCCGCGTCCGAGGCACAAGACCGGCTGAATAGCCTTGCACATGCTCACCAGACATGTCTATCTCCCTGATTCCAAACCCGCAGGTACCTCCAGACCAATGGATGCAGAATTAGGTTCAAAGGGGGCCTGTTTTTGTTTTAGACATGTCCGCAGGCCAGACCTGCAAATTATGGAATTGGGCTTGTGGAATTGGGCACCGGGAGACAAGACTTATGTAGGCCAACATTCCCCATATTGTCCCATGCGGCCTGCATCTCTACCCAGGCCAGATCCAATGAGGGTTGTGAGAGTGGTGATATATCTGGAGTCTGGCTACTTAGTATCATGGCACAGGAATCCCCCCTCCCATGCCCACATAGTCCTGACCAGGGGAGCAGTGTCACAAGGCTGGATGTGGGAAGGCAGACAGGGTTATTTCAAGATAGCAGATGTAAAATGCATGTTTCAGCTGGGGGCACATCCAATTCCCAGATGGGGTCGATGTAAACATGATTCCAAAGTAAACGCACATGCGGCATCAGAATATGGGCAAACCTGTCTTCTGCACTGCACACACCAAGTGCTGTAAGATGCAAGCACATGGTATTGTACATCCCCGCACTCACCATATTCTGAGAGATTAGATGTAGATGAAAACGCACATCTCCATGAGGGATCCACGAACAGTCACTTCCATCATGTAAGACGTGCATCTCTGGAGCCGTTTCTGTAATGTGTGCAGCTACTAAGCTGCTGCACTCACTGACAGTGGTGTGCTGATGCAAACCACACATGAAAACCGATGATACAGAGATGGCGATGCAAACGAGACCAGCAATGTCTGTCTGTTGCATGCACAGAACACTGCAAAGATAGCTCAGTGCACTCTACAATAGCTGAAAAGTGGGTAGAAAGCGATTGGTTGAACATGCCTGCATTGATCATCTCTGCAAAGAGTCTGTGCAATGCTCAGTATGTCCCAGTAGACATCAGATGAGGGTCCCTATAGTGAAATGTCAGAACATATCCCTGTCACTGATAAGGGACCCTCAGAATGGGACTATTCAAGAGTGCAAACAGTGCTACAGAATGACCTAAAGCACCTTCATCAATCCCTACCATTGTGCACATGTCTAGAGACCTATAATGGTGCATCTGGGCATGTCTTAGTTCTCTTTGCACTGTTCACTGCTCGTAATTTGAAGGGCCCCTTTTAGTGACAGCAATAGGTTGTTGCATTTTGCTATAGAGAACCTTTTCTGTTTTACCCTACCCAGTCACACTGGCACCTGGTGACGCTACGGTCATCCTGTCCCTCAGATTAGCAATACTCAGACCACACACATACACATACTCCCACTTGCAGTCAGAGCCCACATGCCCTGCACCCATACACAAATGCTGTGCAGCCAGGTTGACGTGGTGATGCAGGACACCACAGCTGACCTGCTTTTCCCAGGCAAACGTGATTCTGCTCCCTACTAACCCACATACCATCCATACATTGTGCCATTATTCTAGACCCTGGAAATGTTAGGGGAGCCAGGAACAGTCCCTTTGGCACAAGCAGCAAATGTCAGCACAGCCAGATTAACGCCTATTGCAGTGCATTATATTTCTGTAGGGGATTTTGTGCTTGCTCCCTGACCATCCAAATTATCTCACCTGTGCATTCCACTCCTTACAAGTGCATCCTGAGCAGACACACTGTTCATTACAGACGTGACATAGCCATTCCTCACTATGGGATGCCTTGGGGATTTGGGCTGAATATTTCTAAGTCCTGGCCTTATTCCACATTTCACCAGGTATAACGTGGATGTCCACGGGTAACGCAGAAGACGTACATGGGCTTCCTCAAAATACGCTTTATACGTCTCAGCAGCTGGCCACCCCCCCGCCATTCTGCCCCTTACTGCCCCCATTCAGAGATCCCCGTACACGTATCCTGTATGTGCAGATATGCATTGTCTTGGAATATGGTTTTAGACATATTCGCGGGACACACATCTAAACCGCACATCTAATTGGCTTATTTGTGGTTCAGAATGACCCCCATGATTAATATACTGTGAATTAATCTTTGACACTGGTTTGATACTCTCATTTACGAGTGCTTCCTAAAATCACTACAATCCCAACAAAACTATCTTATAAATTTTCTGTTTTCTTTCTTCTACTAAACCGCTACACCAAAAAGCATTACTTGCCTATGCAAACCTGAATCTTCTGTGCCTTCATATTAGTAACCACTTCAAAATTTAACTCAGAGCAGTGCAATGAAACTCACATTTATCTAGCTTTGCTAGACCCATGAGAGTTGACAGCTTTACAATTCTAAATAAAAAACAAACAGGGGAGGGCACAAACCACGGCCACACAATGTGATTTAAAAAGGGGAAATGTTTATCTAGGACCCTTTTTAAATCTCATTGTGTGGCCGTGGTTTATGCCCTCCGCTATTTGTTTTTTATTTTTGTCTTTGCGGAAGGTGTACTTCTTCCTTTTTCTGCAGCTTTACAATTCTAAACAATAGCTTTTGAAAGCAATGTAGATGAGATAAGTCCTTGGGAAGCCTACCGATTTTCACTCCTATCAAAACTTCTTGAATTAAAAATTACTTACTACACACAACTGCTGTGCAATCCACAGGACTGCCCATAGCCATCCCAAAAAAATATCAGGAGATTTACAGGATTCTAGTGTACAGGATTTATTGCTTCTCTATGTGATTTAGGATTTATGATGGCCTCATTACCTTCCACTCATACATCAGGTCACTCATTAGATCAATGTGCATAATATTTTTCTTCATCCTCAAATATTTTTATTTCAAATATGACTTCCCCTCCTTTGATATTGCCTGATCATTATTTAATGGAGTTTGTCTTACATTCATCTGTGATTTAAAAAAATGCCCCCATCTGGGTTTATCTACTATGTCATTGGTTAGTTGGATTAACAAATCATGTGAAATTATAGATGAGATTGCTCCTGTTGTATGTAAAAAAGCAAACTCTGATTCCTTGGAAATCCCCTTGGTATGCTCAGGATTTACTTATTGTCAAACAAGTGTAGAATTATTGAAAAACATTGGAGAAAGCCTAAAGATAGTCATGATAAAGCAACCTGGAGGGTAAAATATCAAAAATATAAGGCTTTACTTTGACAGGCTAGAAAACAATACTATGAGAAAATTATATCATCTGCCTCTTCCTAGTCATGAACGTTGTTTAAGTTAGTATCGGCATTATTGCTCAATAAGGCTAAATTACAACCTGATCCTTCACTGCACAGAAATTTGCAGATATTTTTTCAAAATAAGATAGTTTGTATCTGTAATAATTTGTCTGTTGTAAAACTAGATGTAGAGAATTTTTTATCTTTAATTCCAGATACTAATTTGTTAAAATTTTATGTCATGTCAATTGTGTTTGGTCCACTTTTTTACAACCTACTGTGACACCGAAGATCTGCCCTGTGCCTTTAAAACACAGAAATCTGCTGGGTTTAGCACAGATTCTGACAGGCAGGGAGATCAAAAGCTTCACAGTTACCATGGGCAACCAAAGCAGGCTGAAGGCACGCCTAGCTAACAAACACTCCCCAAGTAATCAGGAGAACAGTTTGCACATGGCCAGGAAAACGCCCCTAAACCTGTATTTATTTATTTATTTATTTATTTAACATGTTTTGTATCCCGCCTTTTCCTTCAATCAAAGCGGTTAATACAGCACAGAGTTAAACAAAGGTGAGGGAAACATACATTGCATTATCATTACATCACAACAAAACACTAGGAGTACAAACAGGGAACACAGTACATAACTTACATTACATTACCTTACATTAACTACAAACAGCATATCGCTGAACAGAATGAGCATATAGAATAAGCATATAGCAGCAGATAGTGGGTCCCGCACGGTCCACCGCCTAAGGGCCACGCCAAAGGGCCCTCTTGCGAGGCCCTCAGGCACGGGCGCGCCATTGCTGAAGGGATTCTAAATGATTTGAAAAGTGCTCAGATTGGCTGCAGTTTTCTCTCACACAGTTCCCAACTAAGTAGGCACAGCTGATTCTCACTCACTGCTCACAGGATCGTTGAAGCCTTTGCTGAAGGGATTCTAAATGATTTGAAAAATGCTCAGATTGGCTGCAGTTTTCTCTCACACACAGTTCCCAACTAAGTAGGCACAGCTGATTCTCACTCACTGCTCACAGGATTGTTGAAGCCTTTGCTGAAGGGATTCTAAATGATTTGAAAAGTGCTCAGATTGGCTGCAGTTTTCTCTCACACACAGTTCCCAACTAAGTAGGCACAGCTGATTCTCACTCACTGCTCACAGGATCGTTGAAGCCTTTGCTGAAGGGATTCTAAATGATTTGAAAAGTGCTCAGATTGGCTGCAGTTTTCTCTCACACACAGTTCCCAACTAAGTAGGCACAGCTGATTCTCACTCACTGCTCACAGGATCGTTGAAGCCTTTGCTGAAGGGATTCTAAATGATTTGAAAAGTGCTCAGATTGGCTGCAGTTTTCTCTCACACACAGTTCCCAACTAAGTAGGCACAGCTGATTCTCACTCACTGCTCACAGGATCGTTGAAGCCTTTGCTGAAGGGATTCTAAATGATTTGAAAAGTGCTCAGATTGGCTGCAGTTTTCTCTCACACACAGTTCCCAACTAAGTAGGCACAGCTGATTCTCACTCACTGCTCACAGGATCGTTGAAGCCTTTGCTGAAGGGATTCTAAATGATTTGAAAAGTGCTCAGATTGGCAAAGCAAACAGAGTTAGGTTTTGAGGGTTTTGAAGATTTGGAGGATCAGAGAGACCGAGGCAAGCAGGAAGTTCACGAGGAACAGGAAGCTTGGCAAGTAAGAGAAGACTTGCAGGTCTCAGACGGAGGTTCAGAATACTCCCATGCTGACTCTGTTTTATTTGAGCCTTGGAGCAGAAAGCCAAGGAGGGATTTGAAAAGGGGAAGAAAGCTATCTGCCAGCAGAGGGATTAATTACAGGAAACCCTCACCTCTGACGCAGGGAGATTTTCCCAGACACAGAGCTCAGTGGAAGGAACGGAAGGCAGCTGGTAAGGAACCATACATAACTGAAAGGCAAAGCTGTCTGAAATACTTGCAACCTTGGGAAAAGGAAAGTAATTCAATTGAAGATATTTGTATGAGTGAAGAAGATGAATGTGTGTCTTTAAAGCCCTGCAGAAGACTGCAAAGAGAAAAGTCTGTTAGGAACAGAACAGGGCAGTTTTATAAGCTATCTGGTAACTACCTGCCATATTGTGGAGAGAGCTGTGAAGAAAGTTCAGGGACTGATTTAAGGAAGTTCCAAACTCTCTGCCCTAGAGAAAGTAAGGTGGTTGAAGAGCCCATGATCACGGAGCCAAGTAGTTTAACTCCTTATATTGAAGACATGGACTGCTCATTGGTAATGACTGATATAAATTCTCTGCGCTAGCTGAAGACAAGAGTGCCTTGTAGAGAGCTGAATGTGCACAGAGGAAACTGTCAGCATTTTTACCTGGTTTCTGTTTGTTATAATCCCTGTTTTTGTTCAAGCGAGAAGCTGTGTTTTCTTTTCACCCTCAGTTTTGCCAGAAGCATGGCTACCTCTTAGTTCTTGTGTTTTGTACTGTTTTGAAAATCCAAACCCCGGGAGGGGAATAAAAATCCTTTTTCAACCTGACCACTCAGTCTCAACTACTCCTTTTCATATAGAAGGGTCAGGCCCAGCAGTGTGTCTGGCTGCCTACGCCCAGTCCAGCCACTGCTGGTGACACTACGTTTCAAGAGATGTTCTAAAACATTTTCACCAGCAGATCTATGCCCCATCTTTTTATATACTTATGCACTATTAGAATTTAAAATCTGGTTATATGGTAATATAGTAGAGTTACTGCAGTTAAGTGTATATCCATCTGAGTTGGACAACATAGTTTTGACCACAATTATCAAAGCCAA
The DNA here is from genome assembly GCA_033557465.1 of Ichthyophis bannanicus. Taxonomy (NCBI): domain Eukaryota; kingdom Metazoa; phylum Chordata; class Amphibia; order Gymnophiona; family Ichthyophiidae; genus Ichthyophis; species Ichthyophis bannanicus. Next base: position 222,956,626 of record CM066040.1, on the reverse strand, counting down.
AAAGGGTCTCTTATTAAGATTTGATAAATTTTCGCCCCATTGCTAATATTCCATTTATGATGAAAGTAATGGAAACTTTGGTTGCCCAACAGCTATCTCAGTATTTAGAGAAATGTAATTGTTTAGATGATTCACAATTTGGCTTTTGTAAGGCTGATAGAACTGAGATGCTTTTAGGTCTCCTGATTTTGGACATTAATGCTTGTTTAGCCAAAGGTGATGTTACTATTTTACTCCAATTTGATCTGACTGCAGCTTTTGATGTGGCAGATCATGAGATTCATTTAATTCTTTTAGGTTATTTAGAAATTTCAGATGTTGTCCATAATTGATTTCAGAATTTTTTAAAGAATAGATCATATCAGGTACGAGCTAATGGGAAGCTTTTAAACGGTTGGAAAACAATTTGTGGTGTTCCTCAGGGATCTCCACTTCCCCTATTCTTTTTAATGTTTTGATGATTTTGTTGGGTTGGTTTTTGGAACAGACAGGATATTTGTATTAAAACATATGCAGATTATATTTCAATACTAGTGACCTTACCATCGCAATCTAATTATTTTTTCAGTTTCGAGTGATATTCAATGTTTGTTGGGAAAGTGAGAGAATACTGTACGCCTATAACCGAATATGTCTAAAACAAAGATCTTATGTTTTAACAATGGTAGACCTTTACCTGATCCATTATTGGATGACCTATGTAAGCCGAATCTTTCTGCGGAACCGGTTTTATGAGTTCTCGGGGCCTTGTTAGATGCCGATTTAATGTTTGAGGCAAGTTAGTTCAATGGTATCTAATTATTTTTTTTAGACGCGCCGGTTGAGATGTCTTACGCTTTTTCTTTTTGACTATTTTTGTTTATTAGTACAAACTACTAACTTAGTATGTCTGGATTATGGAAATTTACTTTATAAACTGCTCAAAAATTCAATTGCAACTTCTTCAGTTGTGCCAGAATACTGCAGCCCGTCTCATATACAGTATCTCCAGGTATAAGGCTGTGACTCCTTTGATTTGGGAACTTCATTGACACAAAGTTTCCAACAGAATGGCATCTAAAATGTATGTGCTTTTATATACATTTTTTTATGATATTGTGCCAGTGCATTTTTCCTTGCTTTTACTCCCACTTCTAGTCACAAAGTCTCAACGTTTGCAATTGTATTGTACTCTTTGATTTCCATCTTTTAAGGGAATTTCCCTTAAATCTAGATTTGTTTTAACTTGGCCTTATATAGCAGCTGAACTATGGGAAAAATTGCCATTGGAGTTTAAGGGTCCCCAATCTATTATGGTTTTTCGAAAAAATTTTATAATGTGGCTTTTTGACAGTTAGGGAGTCATTCTAGAACATGAATAAGGGAAGTCCACATGCATCGGGGATGTGTAAGTGGTGAAAACATTCCCCACTGTATTCTGAAACACTGCTGACATGCAAGTCCAGGGCGGTAGTACGGGGAGTTAAGAACATGGGCAGGAGAGGGCGGAACATGGACATAATCAGCCACAGAGACATAGGGGCATGTTTACTAAACTGCAGTAACATTACAGACTGCGCATTAGGTAACATTAATGATCGTTAGGTAACAATGCGCGGTATGTAACGTTAACATCCCCGGCCACGGTAAACACCGCAAAGGGTGGTGAGAGGGCGGGGGGGAAGGTGTCAATGGGTGGAGAGTGGGCGGGGAGATGCTCCCTGCACACTAACATGCTGAACTGAAGGGCTGAATCCTACCGTGAATGAAAACCTGCCATTAGATGCACATTTGCAGGAGAGAGAAACCATTTCAGTGTCAGCAATGTACACCATAATCAGGGAGCCCAAGAAAAGTGATAGTAGTGCTCCATTCCAAGCAACAGCATAGTGCCCAAGTATGAAAGGCCACTATGGCGATGGTGCAAGTGGGGCATAGGGGCTGCAGGCGGGACATGTAGCGGGGGCAGCTGGGGCACATGGTGGACTAGGCGGGTGCCTAGGTGGTACATAGGAACATAGAAACCGGAAGACAGCATGAAAGCAGCTGACAAAGACCAAACACAGTCCACCTACATCTACCTAGTCCACCTGAGCTAACAGTTGCCAGAGCACTGACCTGACATTCCCCCAGCCAACCCTCCCCCAAGCGGAAGGGATAGACTATTGGTAGGCAGTGATGGGGGGATGTGAGGATGCTCATGTATGCCCCAGACCCTGCTCCTAGGCAACCACCTACCTACACAGTGGATGGCCTGGGACTGCGCACTACTAGCACTGACAGCATATGGTCATGTCAGCATGGCAGGGGGTGTGTGTGCCCGTACTGGAGGGGGGAGTGGCACCTGCCTGCAGTGGACCTAGGCCATGCCCTGTACCAGTACGTGGTGTGCAGTGCAACATAAAAGGTCTGGCTGAGGAAATGTACAGGTAGACCCAGGGACCACCATGCATCTGTGGCAACAGTGTGGTGCAGTACACCCAACCAGTGTGTCCAGAAACAGAGGGTCACAGGTTCATGCCCCAGCTGTGGTTCCTGCAGAGCATGTCCCTATGTTTTACCCTACAATGCAGATACAACAGCAACTTGTGCAAAGCCCAAAGCAGCGGGGAACAGGGGTACAAACACCCACTCACACAGGCTCCACAATCCAAAGATGCATGGAGAGTCAGGCTGTTGGCCCCAGCATTGAGCTGCAGTTATCACCAGAGCACTACTACTACCTCCTGCACAGTTTAGCAATGTTGGCACTGTGATCAGGACCAGTGGAGCGGCAGGGTTACCAACAACCCCTATCGTTGCACAAAGCTGCAATAGGAGTGTTTTTGTGTATGTCTATCCATTGTTTTATGACTGCCCACAACGTCCCACTGTTACCAGCGTTAGCCTGAATATGTGCATGAGGAGCTAGGTGTTGTGGGTATGGCCGGCCGGGGCGGATTGGCCAGGATGCATCTTCACAGGGTGTGGGGCAATGGCATGGCATGCATGGACAGGGTGGCCACAGCATGGACTGCCCACACCACCCCTCTGCGGAATGTTAAGGTGGTACGCCTCCTGACAGCAATGAGATATCTAAGAGAGCATTTCCATGTGAAAGGCAGTCCACATATGTTACTGCTGCTGTCATGATGTGGGAATACCTCTGAAACAACCCCCCAAATCTGTCAGCAAAGATGTGTGCTACCAGCCATATATGGCTATGTAACAAATACATGGATAAAGGGCATGCACAGTGATTGAGGTGTGCCCCATAACCATGAATGTTGCCACCATAATCATAGTACCAAGTAAATTATTCTCTGGGGATAGGCCACAGAATATGTGTGCCAATGGCAGAGACAATTATATGGGGGATAGGTCACCCAAAAGCTACAGTAGAATCATCTGCCCCAGAATGAAAGGGGACCTAATGTGATGAGATATGTTATTATCTAAAGCAAATGTGTCCCCAAATGTAAAGTCACCCAGGCCATATGTGTATGTCAACTGGCAGTGGTAGAAAGACGCTCAATGTTAACATCTCAGCCATGTTGCCAGAGAATGATGCAGTCCAGAGCTATGAAATGGATATGCGGAACCGCTGGAGAGATGCACAAGGTGTGACTGCAGCGATCTAAATGTGGAGTGGTAGTATCTAGCTGCCATTTGTGGAGACACACAGTAGAGGTTAGTAGGAGCAAACTCTACCCCTGCACTATCCAGATCATGTTATGGTGGTCAGCCAGATGTGCAGGTGTAAGATATGTAATGTATGTGTCCTGAACACAACAATGGCACCCTATGTGTAAGACATGCAGGCCAGGGTAAATGAGAGCTGTGGATGCAAAGAGCTAGCACAAAGGGGTGGCCTGACACAGCACATGGCTGACCAGACCCAACACAGTTGGCCCATGGAAACACCAATGGCTAGAGGAATGGGATTGGATGCTGGACAGGGCACCACAACACACACATACTTGTCCACAAAGGGTGATACCTGCCAACTATGAGCACATTGTGATGCTGGAAATAGGAGCTATAGTTACTGGCAGCCATGCAATTCATATAGTTGATGTGTAGTGCACTGGAAACAGCACTACCTGGGAACCAGACAGGCAGGGATTCACAAAACACTACCACCCAATGTGGAAAAGTAACATCCATAGCACCACACAGTGCAAAATATGAGGTACACATGTATGCCCATAGGAATGCACCATATGCAGCAACCACACCATGCTTGTCAGAACAGGCCCAGGAAAACATCTGCATGGCACAGTCAATGACAAGCAAATACCACCACCATAGCCACTTGACAACATGTAAGACCGGAGGCGCCAAATGGGTTACAGCACCACCAGTGCCCCAAGGCCTGTGGGAGCCCCAGTGCACATATAACCTGAGCACAAGCAGAAGCCCCAGCACCCTATGGAGGATGCAGAAGCCAGATAACTGGCACCCCCATTACCCTAGCAAGATCAGTTGTGGATGGAGCCCCAGGGCAAGCACCAAATTTTATGGCAGTGGATGTGTGTACAAGCAGACCCATATAGGAGGAGAGTGTGACAAATGTGCCAGAGGTCACAGCATGGACAGGTGTCCCAGGCATGCAGTGATGCTGGCAAATGCCCCCAGCAGTAACCACCAAAGGTGGCACAGAGCAGCAAAGGTCATCAGACCGATGCCACATACACCAAGAACTGGGGCAGTACAGTGTGTGGCCGGTACAGACATATCAATGTGCGAGACCCGCAGCAACACATGAACATATGTGTCCATTCCCCGCAGAATGGTGTGTCCCCTGCACCCACCCAAGGCAAGACCTATAAAGCAGTGCTATCCTGTGGACTCACCCACTCCCCAATAACCAATGCCCATCCACATGCAACACTGTCACATAAACAGCCCTGGAATGTATCTGACACCCACCCCACATACCCCCACCTGCACAAACCCACACCACCTGTGCACCCCATGGGCCCCAACCCCACCCACAAAGCATGCTTCTCCCCAACCCTGGTGCTAGACCACCCCCTCTGCAACCCCTCCCCCATGCCCGCCCCTTGCCCCTATCCATCCCTGAGGGCACATGCACCTGTGCGTCGGTCACCATGGTTACAGGTATGCATGGTGGTCACAGGTATAGTTCTATTACTATAAGTATCTCCAGTAAACCTTAGTAAGTAAACAACTTAATTACCTAAACACAGCCATAAAGCTATGATTCAGACAGCAGTCCAGTACCGAGATGGGGGCTTTCCAGTCTTTTGAATTGGGTGTCACATGTATGATTTTCTCCCAGTTGGTGAGGGATCGTCAGGGGCGGCGCAAGGGGGGTGCGGGGCCATGTGCGGAGACTCGGTGCGGGGCCTCATTTGCATAAGTGGCCTTATTTGCATAAATATTTGCATAATGTTACCATACACTAACTTTTAGTAAACATGTCTCTTAATGAGTGTATGGATAAAGAAAGACTAAAAGATTTCTACATTACTATAATCCAGTGCCAACCGCCAGGCACATTAGGAACTACTACAAACGCTGCCCATTTAGAACCCATAGCAAACCCGCCGTATCCTGACAACATTACCAGGACTCACAAAGCACCATACCCTACCTATCAAAAGGCAACACTGCAAATATTAAACCAATACATTTCAGAGAATACTGGGGAAAGAGAACAAGTGGCAATGTCAAATAGGAATTACATAAACAGAATATTAATTTCCTCTTGTACCAAACAAAGCGCAGACGTTAATGATGCACATTTCCCAGAGCTTTCATATTCCAGTTAATAAATTCAAAATAAAGAGATATCTTTCTACCTTTTGTGCATTTTCTTTTCTGTTGCAATTGCTCCAGCGACCTTCTTCTGGTTTCTTCATGTTTTCTGCTAACTCTCCATCGTCTGCTGTCCATTTGTCCTTTCTTCTCTCTTCTAGTTTTTTTTCCATTCTCTCTCTCTACATCTGCTTTAACATACTAATCTTTCTCCTTTTGCTCTTTCTTCATTCCTATTTCATCCACACAAATTTTACCCCTTCATCCTCAATCCCCACTTACTCTCCCATTACCCGGCCAATTGTAGATTTTTCATCCCTCCCACACAGAATATTTTTCCCCTCTCCATTTTACTCTCCCAGCCCCATCCCATTCTAATCCTCCCCAACATCAGCTCCCTTCTAGTTCCAGTCTCACCCAGCATCCATTCCCTTCTAGTCCCTGCATCAGCCCATTTCCAGTCCTAGCTCCCCCATCCATTTCCAGTCCGAGTCCCTTCATCAGCTCATTTCCAATCCTAGCCCCCCATCAGCCCATTTCTAGTCATTTCCTAGCCCCACCATCAGCCCATGTCAAATCCTAGCTCCCCTCCACTCAGCCCAATTCCAGTCCAAGCCCCCCCATGAGCCTACTTCCAGTTCTAGCCCCTCCATGAGTCCATTTCAATTCAAGCCCCCACCACAGCCCATTTCCAATCTTAGCTCCCCCAACAGCCCATTTCCAGTCCTATCCTAGCTGCTCCATCAGCCCATTTTCAGTCCTAGCTCCCTTCCCTCACAGCCCATTTCCATTCCAAGCTCCCTCCCCATCAGCTATTTGCAGTTCAAGCCTCCCCTTCCACTCAGCCCATTTCCAGTCCTAGCAACCCCCCAACCCATTACCAATCCTAGCCCCCCATCAACCCACTTCCAGTCCTAACCCCCCATCATCCCATTTTCAGTTTAAGCCCCCCTATAACCCATTACCAGTCCTAACCCCCATCAGCCCACTTCCAGTCTTAACCCCATCAGCCCATTTCCAGTCAGCCCCCCATAGCCCACTGCCAGTCCTAACCCCCCCATCAGCCCACAGCCCATTACCAGCCCATTACCAGCCAATTACCAGCCCATTACCAGCCCACAGCCCATTACCATTAACCCCCCATGGCCCATTACCAGTCCTAACCCCCCCCCAACAGCCCACAGCCCATTACCAGTCCTAACCCCATCAGCACACCTCAAGTCCTAACCCCTCCCCATCAGCCCATTTCCTATCCTAGCCCCCCATAGCCCATTATCAGTCCTAACCCCCCATCACCCCATTTCCAGACAGCCCCCATCAGCCTACAGCTCATTACCAGTCTTAACCCCCCCATAGCCCATTACCAGTCCTAACCCCCCCCCAACAGCCCACAGCCCACCTCAAGTCAAGTCCTAACCCCCTCCATCGCCCCTTACCCGGCCCACCCCCCCCCCCCCCATCGGCTCATGGAAAATTTAAAAAAAAAAAAAAAAAGCTGGCGGCTGCCGCTGCCGCCGCAGCAGCAGCAGAATGGGGTGTCCCGCGGGGCCCCCTCTGCCCGGCTGAGCTCTCCCGGCCCGGCTGAGCCCCTCTGCACCGGCTTTCAGATACGCGAAGGGAGAGTGTCTCCCTCGCATCTCTGTTAAGCCCGCAGGGGCTGATGGGAAATTTCCCATCAGCCCCTGCTTCCCATCAGCACCTGCGGGCTTAACAGAGACACGAGGGAGACACTCTCCCTTCATGTATCTGAAAGCCGATGCAGAGGGGCTCAGCCAAGCAGAGGGGGCCCCCGTGGGACACTCCATTCTGCTGCTGCCATGGCGGCAGCGGCAGCAGCCGCGGCAGCAGCCAGCTTTTTTTTTTTTTTAAATTTAATTTTTAAAAAAGCAGAATGTTCTTTGCGCGGGGCCCCCTGAAATGCGGGGCCCTGTGCAAAAAACATTCTTGCTCAATGGACAGGCCGGCCCTGGGGATTGTACGTATGCACTAGGTGCAAGGAGCTCTTTGCTCTCAGGGAACAAGTCCGATCTCTGGAGGCTAGAGTAGCAGACTTTCAGGACCTAAGGAAGACTGAGAGGTACATAGACGAGACCTACAGAGATGTAGTACTGAAGTCCCACCTCAAGTCTGGCAGCATCTGTTGCAATGGAGGAGAGAGGTCACATTACATGATGGAAGATTTACATTAGGAACTGCCACCCTGGAGAAAGATTTAGGTGTCGTTGTGGATAACATGTTGAAACCCTTCACCCAGTGTGCAGTGATGGCCAAGAGAGCAAATAGAATGTTAGGTATCATAAGGAAAGGAATGGAGACTAAAACAAAGGATATTATAATTTCTCTGTATCATTCCATGGTGCTACCGCACTTTGAATATTGTGTGTAATTCTGGTCCCCATTTCTTAAAAAGGATATAGCTTTATTAGAAATGGTACAGAGAAGAGCCACCTTTAAAGGAGATGGAAGGATACCCTATGAAGAGAGGCTAAAAAGATTAGGGCTCTTCAACCTGGAAAAGAGACAGCTGAGGGGAGATATGCTAGAGGTCTATAAATTAATGAATGGAGTGGAACGGGTAAAACATAGATTGATTATTTATGCCATCAAAATATAGAAAGACTAGGGGACATGCAATGAAGCTACAGGGTAACCTATTTAAGACTAATAAGAGAAAATATTTTTTCACTCAACATGTAATCAAAACTCTGGAATTTGTTACCGGAGGATGTAATAAAATCTGTTAGTGTAGCAGAGTTTAAAAGAGGTTTGTACAAGTTCCTGGAGGAAAGGCCCATAAACCATTATTAAAGGGAACCCAGGATATCCACTGGTCACCCCATTACAAGCATTGTGGATCCTGTGTATCTTTTAGGAAAACTGCTAGGTACTTGTGACCTAGATTGGCCACTGTTGGAAACAGGATACTGGGCTTGATGGACCTTGGCCTAACCGATTATAGCAGATCTTATGTTCTTATGTGCTGTGCTGTCAATGTGTAGCCTGCCCGCTTTCTGACAGGGGCAGATCATGACTTTGCCTGCTCTTCCTCTCCACCTTGGTGCATTCCTGTCTTTGTGCCAACTTGTGTGCTGCTCCAACCTGCCCACTTGCTTCCAGATTTATCTGTCTGTGTTATGATGTACTTACTGGGCAGGGGTGGTGCTGATGTGTTCCCAGCCCCTGCATGCTGCTGTGTGGGCTGGCTACCTCTGTCCAGTGGGGAGGAGAGTCTCTTCCTGCTCCAGGACCATGGTCACCAGCAGCCTGGTCTCGGCATCGCTGAAATTAGGCTGCCTGGTAGCCATGTTGTGGAATCAGTTTTTTGCGTGCACGTCCTCTCTGGAGAAGCGCACGAGGCCCGGACGTGTTCCTTTCTGAATCAGGCTCTTAATGTGGATTAAGTTGGTTATACTTATTTTTTCTTTTTATTGTGAACCGCATTAAACCACTTAGCTTGGGATCCTGGGGTATAGAAACATTATTGGTACCATTATTGGCATTGGTAAACAAACTGTGATTCTTAAACTTGAATATGCCCTATGAACCTTCTAACCTTGAAGAAGTTATTTAGATGTTACAAAAGTAAATTAATTAACATAAGTTTAACTGATGGACCCACCTCCCCATCCTATTAACTATAAACTCATCTTATAAGTCGAAAATCAATTCAATGATTAATAAAACATGTATGTGCAGATTGTAAATCTACTTTGTCTCTAATTGCAATCATTTTCATCCCATTACCACCTCGAATGCTATGTGCAACATGATCAATCACCTTGATCTTTAATTCAGAAAAACAATGTGAATCACTGGTCAACAAATTTTTACAAAAGTCATGTTACTGAAATAAAAATAGTCATTTCTTATCAATTTTTATATGCTGAACACGAATATGACAGTGAAATTGCAGTTGGCTCTAGTTTTTTTGTAATCTACAAGAATTAATGTTTACATCACGAAATGCATGTCAATAGTAAATATAATAGGCCTTCGGTTAATACCTGTAAAAAACCAAGTCATAGACTACTTCTTAGATTTTTTCACCTGTCTCTTGTACAGCTGTTCGGGAGCTTCTCTGGAGAGTGTCCAGCAGTGGTCAGCCAGCATTGTAGTGGACCATTTTCCCTGGTATCTTTGCTCTATCGTTGGATTATCCTGGTGAAAACATTTGCCTTGTTCATCACTAACCATACCACAGTTGTCAGGAAAGAAATCGAGATGGGAATCAAGGAATTGGATCTTTAGAGACATGTTGCAGCCAAGTTTCTGATACTGCATCAGCATGTCTTCTACTAGTTCCTTGTAGTTTTCTGCTCTAACATTCCTGAGAAAATTTGTTGACACTAGACGAAAAGCAGTCCATGCTTGTTTCGCATCACCCTGCAGCAAGTTGTTGAACCGGTCATCTTTGAAGAGCTCTCGAATCTGAGGACCCACAAAAACTCCCTCTTTAATCTTTGTTTCGCTGAGTCAAGGGAATTTTTCATGCAGGTATTGGAAAGCTGGCGAAGTGCGGTCCATGGCTTTCACAAAGTTTTTCATCAAACCTAGTTTGATGTGAAGGGTTGGTAGCAGGATTTTGTGAGCCTCAACCAGAGCTGGGTGCTGGATATTCCTCTCTCCAACTGTTACATTTTGTCTGCTATTCCATTCCTTCCGCAAGTAGTGCCAATCTCTTGCTCGGCTATCCCACTCACATAAGAAACACATGTATTTTATATATCCCTGATGCAGTCCCATTAAAAGGGCAACTACCTTCAAGTCACCACAGAGGTGCCAGCTGTACTTGTTATAGTTAATGGAAGTCAGTAGATGCTTTAAGTTATCGTATGTCTCTTTCATGTGGACAGCATGTGCTACTGGAATAGATGGAAGACGGTTTCCATTGTTCAAAATCACAGCCTTCAGACTTGGTTTTGAAGAGTCTATAAATAGGCTCCAGTCTTGTGGGTCATGAGTGATTTTTAAGGCATTCATGAGGCTTTCAATATCGGAACAGAATACCAGATTACTTTCCTTTCCGACTGCTGACGTCAGATGGCTTCAGCAGCCATCTGGCAGTAGTATTGCATTGCATCATAAAATGACGCAATCAACTCTGGATGGTGTGTGCATGCTGGTATTATGCAATATGATGCAATATTACATCATTCAAGGCTTATTTGGGATGTTGTTGATATCCTACTGGATAAATTTACACAGTGAAACGTCAAAAATGAACTACATGCAATATCTTCAAAACGAGAGCCAATAACATTTTTTTAATGTTATATTCGTGTTCAGCTCACCAAGATACTACAGATTAGGGCCTTTTAAAGTCAGTAACGATTTCAATGTTGACCAGTGAAATTAGTCAATGCAATGTTGAACAATAGGTGCAGATACTTTTTTATCTGATACCCAATATCTGTGTTCATTAGCCCTGGCTCGCAATGGCAGAATGGTCATCCTACAAAATTCTTATGCACTACATGGTCAATCTCAATGAGGATTCGCATTTCAATCAGTATGTCCAACCTGTAAACAGATTTCTGAATGACACATCATTTTCCATATTTTCATATGCCTTGCAGTGACCGCACTTACGAGGTCCCACATTTCCTAATGTTATCCTTAATTTGTGTTCAATATCTAAAGGACTAATGAGTTCTTTTAAATTATGATTCCTGCTTTTTGTAAACATTGGATATTCCTGAACATAAGAACATAAGAACATAAGAAATGCCATACTGGGTCAGACCGAGGTCCATCAAGCCCAGTATCCTGTTTCCAACAGTGGCCAATCTAGGTCATACGTACCTAGCAGTTTCCCCAAAAGACACAGGTTCTGCAGTGCTTGTACTAGGCCAAGCATTGACATCCTGGGTCCCTTTTTAATAGTGGTTTATGGACCTTTCCTCCAGGAACTTGTCCAAACCTTTTTTAAACCCAGCTATACTAACAGCCCTTACTACATCCTCCGGTAACAGATTCCAGAGTTTGATTACACGTTGAGTGAAGAAATATTTTCTCCTATTTGTCTTAAATAGTTTATCCTGTAGCTTCATTACATGTCCCCTAGTCCTTCTATATTCTGATAGCGTAAACAATTGATCCACGTTTATCCGTTCCACTCCATTAATTAATTTATACACCTCTATCATATCTCCCCTCAGCCGTCTCTTTTCTAGGTTAAAGAGCCCTAACCTTTTTAGCCTCTCTTCATAGGAGTAGCCTTCCATCCCCTTCACCAATTTGGTGACTCTTCTCTGTACTTTTTCTAATAACTCTATGTCCTTTTTAAGATACGGTGACCAGAATTGCACACAATATTCAAGGTGCGGTCGTACCATGGAGCGATACAGAGGCATTATAATATCCTTTGTTTTATTCTCCATCCCTTTCCTTATGATACCTAGCATTCTATTTGCTTTCTTGGCCGCCGCTGCACACTGGGCGGAGGGTTTTAACATGTTATCCACGATGACTCCTAAATCTTTTTCCTGGGTGGTGGTTTCTAATGTGGAGCCTTGCATCATGTAACTATAGTGTGGGTTGTTCTTTCCTAGGTGCATAACTTTGCACTTGTCCACATTAAATTTCATCTGCCATTTGGATGCCCAGTCTTCCAATTTATCCAGATCCTCCTGCAGTTTTCCACAATCCTCTTGGGTTTTAACAACTTTAAACAGTTTTGTGTCATCTGCAAATTTGATAACCTCACTAGTTATTCCCTTTTCCAGGTCATTTATGAATATGTCAAAAAGTAGCGGACCCAGTACAGATCCCTGGGGTACTCCGCTATTCACCTTTTTCCATTGGGAATATTGGCCATTTAGCCCTACCCTCTGCTTTCTATCTTTTAACCAGTTCCCGATCCACAATAGTACACTGCCTCCTATCCCATGACTTTTTAGCTTCGCCAAAAGTCTCTGATGGGGGACCTTGTCAAAAGCTTTCTGAAAGTCCAGATACACTATATCAACCGACTCACCTTTGTCTACCTGTTTATGCACACCTTCAAAAAAACAGATCAGATTAGTAAGACAAGATCTTCCTTGTCTAAAGCCATGTTGGCTGTCTCCCATTAGGCCATGACTATCTACATGCTGTGTAATTTTGTCCTTTATGATGGTTTCTTCTACCATTTTCCCTGGTACTGACGTCAGGCTCACCGGTCTGTAATTTCCCGGGTCACCCCTGGAACCCTTTTTAAAAATTGGTGTTACGTTGGCGACCCTCCAATCTTCAGGTATTACAGATGATTTTAATGAAAGTTCACAGATTACCAATAACAGGTCTGCAATCTCATATTTCAGTTCTTTCAACACTCTGGGATGTATACCATCCGGTCCAGGTGATTTGCTACTATTCAGTTTATCAAATAGTTGTAATATATCTTCCCGGTGTAGCGATATTTCTCTCAATTCCTCTGCAGTATCACCTTTAAATACCACTTCAGTCTTGGGTAACATCCTTACATCTTCCTCAGTAAAGACCGAAGCAAAGAATTCATTCAGTCTCTCTGCTATAGCCTTGTCTCCTCTTACTGCCCCTTTTACCCCTCTATCATCTAATGGTCCAATTGACTCTCTCACAGGCCTTTTGCTACGAATGTACTTGAAAAAGTCTTTATTTCGTGTTTTTGCTTCCGTAGCAAGTTTCTTCTCAAATTCCCGCTTTGCCTGCCTTATCAATGCTTTGCATTTAACTTGCCAGTGCTTGTGCTGTTTCCAGTTTTCATCATTTGGCTCTTGTTTCCATTTCCTGAAGGTTGCTCTTTTGGCAGCAACAGCCTCTCTGACCTCACCTTTAAACCATGCTGGCAGTTTTTTGGACTTTCTTCCACTTTTCTTAATGCGTGGAATACAGCTGGTCTGGGCTTCGAGGATAGTATTTTTAAATAACACCCAAGCTTGCTGTAAGTCTTTAACCTTTGGAACCGCTCCTTTTTAGTTTTTTCCGAACTATATTCCTCATTCTATCATAGTCTCCCTTTTGAAAGTTAAAAGGTAGTACTGTGGATTCCTTTACTATCTGTCCTCCACTGATTAAATCAAACATGATCATACTATGATCACTATTGCCAAGTGGTCCCAACACCCTTATTTCTTGCACCAGATCTGGCGTTCCACTAAGGACTAGGTCCAGTATGGCTTCCCCTCTGGTCGGTTCATGAATCAGCTGCTCCAAGAAGCAGTCATTTATTTCATCTAGAAACTTTATCTCTTTAGCTTGTCCTGCTGTGACACGGTCCCAGTCGATACCGGGGTAATTGAAATCACCCATTATTACTACTCTGTTGTGGCTTTTGTTAGCTTCCTTGATTTCTTTGAGCATTTTATCATCCATTTGTTCATTCTGGCCAGGTGGTCGATAGTATACTCCCACTGCCATCACCTTCCCCTTCATAAATGGAATTTCAATCCATAGAGATTCTACAGCAAATTTTGTTCCCTGCAAAACTTTAATCCTTTCTGACTCAATGCCCTCTCTAACATAGAGCGCAACCCCTCCACCAATTTGTCCAGCTCTATCATTACGATATAGTTTGTATCCAGGTATCACAGTGTCCCACTGGTTATCCTCCTTCCACCATGTCTCTGAGAGTGCAATCATATCTAACCTCTCATTTAGTGCTATATATTCTAATTCTCCCATCTTATTGTTTAGACTTCTAGCATTGGCATACAAGCATTTTAGAGACTGTATTTTATTAATATTAATCTGGCTATTGGTAGGCATGGGTAATTGGGAATCCTTTTGCTCTGTCTGCTCCTTACTCAAGGGCATTTGGGCTACTATACTCCCTTTTGGAACCTCACTGCTTTTGGTAGTATCCTTCAAGGATACCTTTGTCCGAACCATGCGCTCCTGGGTGACTGTCAGCTTTCCCCTATTTTCTAGTTTAAAAGCTTCTCTATCTCTTTTTTAAAGGTTAATGCCAGCAGTCTGGTCCCATCCTGATTAAGGTGAAGCCCATCCCTTCGGAAGAGCTCCCCCTTTCCCCAGAATGTTCCCCAGTTCCTAACAAATCCAAAACTCTCATCCTTGCACCATTGTCTCATCCACGCATTGAGACTCCGGAGCTCTGCCTGTCTTTTGGGTCCTGCACGTGGAACAGGAAGCATTTCGGAGAACGCTATCCTGGAAGTTCTGGATTTCAACTTCCTACCTAAAAGCTTAAATTTAGCCTCCAGAACTTCCCTACCACATTTTCCTATGTCATTGGTACCAACATGTACCAAGACAGCAGACTCCCCCCCAGCACTATCTATGATCCTATCTAGGCGGTGCGTGAGATCTGCTACCTTCGCACCAGGCAGGCATGTTACCAGGCGATCCTCACGTCCACCAGCCACCCAGCTATCTACATTCCTAATGATTGAATCACCAACTATAACAGCTGTCCTGACCCTCCCCTCATGGGGACATGGCCCTGGAGAAACGTCCTCGGTGCGAGAGGGTTTTACATCACCTGGAGGACAGGTCCTAGTTACAGGATCACTTCCTGCCACACCAGGGTGATGCTCTCCTGTCACGTGACCTCTCTCCTCCATGGCAACAGGGATGCTGCCAGACTGGAGGTGGGACTTCAGGACTATATCCCTGTAGGTCTCGTCCATGTACTTCTCTGTCTTTCTTATGTCTTCCAGGTCTGCTACTCTAGCCTCTAGAGAACGGACTCGTTCCCTGAGAGCAAAGAGCTCCCTGCACTTAGTGCATATGTAGGACCTCTCACCAACTGGGAGAAAATCATACATGTGACACTCAATGCAAAAGACTGGAGAACCCCCATCTCGTTGCTGGACCTCTGTCTGCATCTTAGTTTAAAGCTTGTGTTTAGGTCTTTTAAATTCGGTATATAATAAGGATTGGTGTAGATGCTTATACTAATAAAAGTGTATCTAATACCCCTAATACACCCTGTGTACCTGAAGCTTAATTAATCTCAGGTCCTCTGTGTATGACTGATTTGGATTAAGAGCCTGCACCTGAGAGCAGCCCCTTTCCTCTAAGATGTGCAAGTACCTATAAAACTACAATTACCCCAGGGGTGGGTGGGTGCTGGGGAGGGAGGGAGGGAGATAAGTCCTATTAAAGAGGGCAGTTACAAGGTACCCTGTCCTGAACCCTCAGCAGGGGGATGGGGGTACCACACAAAGCCCAGTTAGTTGAGAGAGGCAAGGTAAGTACAGCTGAGAAGGCTGAACTAGCACACCACTAAGACAAACAATAAATAATTAAACAAACAAACAGTTAGACAAACAGTAAATAATTAAATAAACAGCTAGAACTCACAGTAAGATGTCCCAGGAGGCAAATATCCACTCACTAGCAGAGCTCTGTAAAAGTTCAGCCCTTCTCTGATCAGAGAAAAGCAAACTAAAACAACCTATGCACACGTGGAGAAATCTGGAAGTAGGCTGCACTAGACCTCTGGGGGAGGGGGGGAGGTGGAGGATTCACTCAGGCAGGCAAGGACAGGAAAAAAGCTTAACAAACAGCAGGTTCTGGGGAGAGAGATTTAATTCAAAATGGCTACCACACAAAGCCCAGTTAGTTGAGAGAGGCAAGGTAAGTACAGCTGAGAAGGCTGAACTAGCACACCACTAAGACAAACAATAAATAATTAAACAAACAAACAGTTAGACCCAACTAACTGTACTATTGACCAATGTTTATTAATTATTACTAATATTTTATTTGCCATTTGCGAATGGCGCAGAGTACATGTCCTCTATTTTGTGTCAAATCTATAGTGATCATTCACTTCTGTTACAGTCCAGTTACTGGCTGATTTTAGCATGTGATAGTGGTTTCCGTGGATCATTAGCATGTGCAAAACTCTCTGGCAACCATTACAGCAGTTTAGTAAAAGGACCTCTTATTTTCAGACACCAACTAACACACACATGAAGAAGAAAATATTTTCTTTTGAGACAATATACAAAGAACTTACCTGTAGTCTAAACTTTCTAACTGATGTTTGAATGATAGATAATGGACTAATCAGTCGAAAGGACTTTCACATCTGGGCATTGTATGGCAAATATTTTGTGATGTATATATGCTCAAACTGTGAATTTTCTATGCTTATGAATTTACATAGTAAATTTTGCATAGAAATAACCTAAGGTATGCAGTCATTATTTAACAAGGTTAAAATTACTTTTTAAGTCAAACTATTATTGAATTTACTGTAGAATTATTGTTATTAAATGTACATATCAAATGAATGATATAATTAAAAAGATGTAAGAAGGACATTGCATCTGATCTATTCCATTTGCTGGATTATTCAGAATACCAGGCTGGTCAAACCTTTGTATTAAGAAGTCTCCATTTTCCTACAGCTTTTTTTCTTTCCTAAGGAGTTGCTTAATTCCATGCCATTAAGGCACGCCCAAGGCCTGCCAATCCCTGATGACTAGGGGAACTTATTCCACCTCAGAGGTGGTATCCTCAGAGGTGGAATAAGTTTCCCATGCAAGTCACCGGCCCCGGATGTACAGGGTCAACATTAGAATCCGGGGCTGACGACTGCTCACTGCCTGCCCTAACATCACCCCCGATCTGCCCCTTTACCACCCCCATCTATCTTCCCCGTACAAGACGCTATTCCTGCCTCAGAATGACCCCCTTAATGTTTGCCTGCTGAGTGGACACTAACAATACCATCTAAGGATCCAAAATCAAATATCTTCCACGCATTAGAAAAGGTTGACAGAAGACCAAAATATTGCCGGCATTGTTCAATGAGGAGGAAAAAGTGGCTTTTAAAGCAAGAGAATCTAAATCAAAAAAATCCATAGGTCAACGGAAACCCTGTCAGCCGAAATCATGAATACTATTCAAAAAATACTATTCAAAAATACAGGTTCCATATATCAATAGACCTCTCCAAGTGAAATATGTTTGTCGGACATTGAACCCCAGGCAAGAAATCCTTAACTGGCGGTTTGTGTCCTTTTTAATCAAAGTGCAGAAAACCTTTTTAACTGCTGAAGAAATTTATAGCAAGAAGTACTTAGCTATGTCCCAAGCGCTGCAACATTAAACATCAGAAGTGGTGGAGAACGACACAGTCCTGCGTTTCGGGTCATCAAACTTTCCAGACCCTGCTTCAGGTTAAAGTCCACCACAGCCATGAAACGTGCGCATAAGGGACCAAAAAGGCCTTTTTAAAAAAACATGGCGTCTGACGTCACTACTAAACACATGGTTACTGCTTAGCCAATAGGGGGATGAAAGCAATGGAAATGTGAGCACCACCCAACAGATCACAAAAAGTTCAGCAAAAAGTGTGCCAATCTTGTTATAAATTTAGACGTTGTGGCATTACAGTGTCAAGTCTAAAATCCACTGCTGCTCGATCCTTAGTAAGCGGGATAACTGATCTCCCCCATAGAACTAAGGGGGCACCTGATCAATGGCCCGCCAAGTGAAATGAGTAAATGCATGGGCACACTGAAGAGCATGTTGAACCAAGGGGGCAGAAAGAGTCTGAGTAGGGATCCGAGAGGCATGCTCAGCCAGGCGTTTCTTAAAGGGTCGTGAAGTGCAGCCCACATATTTCAAACCAAAAGGGCATACTAACAAATATACAATAAAGGCAGAATCACATGTTGTGAAGTGCCGAAACATCCAAAGTTTTTTGGTCATAGGATCATCCCAAGTTTCACCCGTCAAAGATCCTGAGTAGTAGATACAATGACCACAAGGAAAATGGCCCTGCTGTTCCAATGATCATGGAGTACATGGAAAGGGGTGCATCAATTTATCACGTAAGTTTTTACCCTGAGTATATGCTAGACAGAGACGTTTACAAAAACAATTGTGTAACCGTAGAACATCCCAATGTCTACGCAAAATCCGTTGTACCATGTTCATTCTATTAGTGAAGGGTAAGACCCCCACAATTCGCTCCTCAGTAAGAGAAGGATCTGTAGAACTAGAATCAGGAGATAACAACCATTCCTTATGGTTATATAGGGCCCGCTTATAAGCTTTATTTACCAGAGATTTAGGGTATCCCAGAGCATATAAACGATGACTGAGTTCTTTGGCATGATATTTGAAATCGACCACCAAAGAGCAGATTCTCCAAAGACGGAGAAACTGTCCAAATGGGAGACCTCACTTTTGAGACAGCGGGTGAAAACTAGTAAATTGAAGAAGGGCATTGCGTTGAACAGGCTTACGATATAACGAAGTGGATAATGTTCCATCTGATATGGTGACTACCACATCCAAAAAATCAATAGATCATACATCATATTTCAAGGTGAATTTAATATTATCATCCAAAGAGTTCAAAAATTCCACAAATAAACAGTTGTGAAGCACTAATTTGCCAGATGAAAAAAGCATCATCCAAAAACCTCTTCCACACTATCACCTCCGAAAAAAAACATAGATGTATATATGTGTCGCTGCTCAAAATCAGCCATAAAAAGGGTAGCCACAGAAGGAGTGGCCCCCATAGCAATCCCAAAGATCTGTAGGTAAAACTTATAATATTCTAGTGACTACGCGCTCCTCGGTTCTGGAAGTGAGGCAGGTTTAGTTTCAGTTATAAAAGTCTTATCTTGGTTTTGTTAATTTAGCCCTCGTTCCCCTGCGATATGGGGAAACGGAAGGCTAAAGGTAGAGGTGTTTCTGGGGGTGACCCTGCCGGTGTTGCTAAACCGACGGGCCCCCTGGATAAGCATTTTTCTTTGTTGCCAATCGCCCATTCATCTCCTGAGGGCGCCTCCCTGAGTTCAGGGGGAAGGTCTCTTCCACCGTGTCCCTTTGCTACAGTGCTTCCCGCTTCTCCCGGGGAGTCTCTCGACAAGGTAAGAGGCTTAGATGATTCTTTCTCCTTGCCTAAACCGGTTCTCTCTGAGTCAGGTGGTGCTCCTGCACTCCCGACTATTGCTTCTGATAATGAGATTACCTTGAAGGATGTTTGGGGAGTTCTTAAGTCTATTGATAGTAAGTTCTCTGGTACCTTTGATTTCTTAGCTAAATTTTCTCAAGAGACTGTAGTCTCTTTACGGCAGTTAGATGGTAGGACGGTTTTGCTTAATACAGCTATTTCAAAATTGGCGGGTCAGATGGGTTCTATGCACGCTGCTCAGGCAGTTGGTATAAGGGACTCACTGACTCTCCATAATAAAATTGAAGCGATGGAGAATTCTGCACGTTCTTGCAATTTACGTTTTTTAAATTTTCCCATTTCTAAGCTCCTCGCTCCTAAGATACTATTAGATAAGTACCTTCAGGAAGTCTTACTAATTAAGGAATCTATTTCAGTTTCCCAGATATATTATATATCCCCTAATCTTAAGAGAGTTAATCCGGTTGAGGGGGAGTTTGATGTCATTGAACCTTCCATTGCTAATCTCACAGCCTTTCTCGAGGACTCCCAGGACATAATTAATTCTCGTTCTACCTTGTTGGTGACATTTTTGACTAAGGATATTAAGCAATGTGTGCTGCGTGCCTTTTTTAAACACAAGACTGTAAAGTTTTGTGGACATCTTGTAAATGTTTTCCCCGATGTTGCACGCAGCACCCAGCTTAGACGTAGGCAGTTCCTGGCCTTAAAGCCCCAGGTTTTGTCTTTAGGAGAAGCCTCTTTTTTCCTTCGTTTCCCATGTAAGTGTGTAATTACCTGGAAGGAGGTTTCATATATTTTTACCGAAGTCACCCAATTGGAAAGTTTCTTGTTTGAGAAGCGGAAGGCACTTAGTGAAGCACAGAGTGCCCAAGAATAAGTTGTTGCCTCCCTCTGTGGGCCTTGTGTCTGATTTTCCTGAGTATGACCTGATTCTAATATTCAGTTGAGTTCCTTGATGTGGGCTATATCAATGTTTGGTTTATTCGCTTGATGTTTATACATCTGATTTGGTTAATCTATTCTTGATTGTCCTTTGATTGTATTATGTGAATGCAATTTTTGAAATCAATAAAAAAAAAAAAAAAAAAAATCTTATTGTCATACAGAAAATAGTTCTTTTTCAACACTAAGTCCAACAAGGACAAAACAAATTGCTGGGGAAGACGGGGCGGGAGTTGCAACAACAACCCCGAAATGACTTGCAAAGCTTCCATCTGAGAGATGTTGGAATACAAAGCCACCACATCTAGTGTGGCCAGAATAATAGGTGTTGTGGGCAAGGTTACCGCTTGTAAAGTGGTTAAGAAATGAGATGTGTCCCCTATGAAGGATGGAACTTCGCTTGCCAAAGGCTGTAAAAATAAGTCACAAAATTGAGACAGGGGCTCTAGAACAGAACCACAACATGACACAATTGGACATCCTGGAGGCCGACATAAAGACTTGTGAATTTTGTGGACAGTGTAGATCAAGGGAATGCGCGGCTTAGATTTAAGCAAAAAATGAAGCTCCTTTTTAGTAAGTCAGCCAGCATCGAAAGCATGTTGGCAAAGCATGTTGGCAAAGCCCCGCAATTTCTGCCAATAAAATAGAGGTAGGGTTCTCACTTATAACCTGATAATAATGAGTATCAGAAAGTTGGGTCATAAGTTCTTGATGGTAATCTACATGAGATTGTAGAACAATGGCCCCACCTTTATCCGCTGACCGCACAACAAGATCAGCGTCTGAAGCCAGTTGATCCAAAGCAAGCCTCTGTGATGGTGACAAATTCAGATGAAATTTGAAAGAGGATTTCTCCAATTCATCTAAATCCTTGGCGGGCCATTGATCGGGTGCCCCCTTCGTTCTATGGGGGAGATTGGTTATCCCGCTTACTATGGATCAAGCAGCAGTGGATCTTTAGACTTGACACTGTAATGCCACATGGTCTAAATTTAGAACAAGATTGGAACACTTTTTGCTGAACTTTTTGTGACCTGTTGGGTGGTGCTTTAATTTCCATTGCTTTCACCCCCCTATTGGCTAAGCAGTGACTGTGTGTTTAGTATTGACGTCAGACGCCATGTTTTTTTAAAAAGGCCTCTTTGTTCTTTGATCCCTTATGCGCATGTTTCATGGCTGCGGTGGACTTTAACCTGAAGCAGGGTCTGGAAAGTTTGATGACCCGAAACACAGGACTGTGTCGTTCTCCACCACTTCTGATGTTTAATGTTGCAGCGCTTGGACATAGCTAAGTACTTCTTGCTATAAAATTCTTCAGCAGTTAAAAAGGTTTTCTGCACTTTGATTAAAAAGGATACGAACCGCCAGTTAAGGATTCCTTGCCTGGGGTTCAATGTCCGACAAACATATTTCACTTGGAGAGGTCTATTGATATATGGAACCTGTATTTTTTGAATAGTTTTAAAGCAAGAGAGGCATCTCTCAAAAAATAAAAAGCAGATCCAAAGAAGACAATAGGAAAGAACATAAAAAGTGGAATTTTACAAGTGATGTCCATTTCTGGGACATCCAAGACAGAACATCTGAAAAAACACAGGCTTGTCCAAGTTCAGGCATGATTTCGCAAACGTGGACATGCCCGATATGGATATCTGCAGGGACGTTTACATAGACATCCCCAGAATAATATTCCAGTTGATGGACATGGATATCTGCAGTGATGTCTACATAAACATCCCAAAAATAGTATTCCAGATGGTGGACATCTAGGAATAGCCTAAAGGTTAGAGTAGTGGGCTTGGGCCAGAGTTTGAATACCACTGCTACTGTCACTGTGATAGTACTCCACCATACAAGGTACTTTGCACAATCTTCTCTACATTCTCTGGATGTTTTACAGCCAAAACAAATGCTTCTGGGAAAGGTATAACCTTAGGCACAAGTCCAGACATCCAGGATATTTCTGAGATCAGACAGTGACATTTAGCTTCTTGGAAATGCCATGGCTATGCCTTTGACACCCCTCCCCCCATTCAGATTTGGTCATCCTTGCACTGGAGATGTCTCTATGCCCATTTTCAGACATCCAAAGCATGAATAGGGCTTCTAAAATAACCCCCAAACAAGATAGACATAAAGCTTTCATAAGGTGAGTCAAAAGAAGCTGAATATAGAGGCAAAAACTAATAAGAATAACTTTTTCAAGTATATTTTAGGCAAGAAACCTATGAGGGGTTGGTGCATATATATGAGGGGTCCTAGGCAAACGTCATTCCTGCTGCTTTCCTTTGCTCCCACACTGCCTCCATTGCCAACGCTGCAGCCCTTCTCTGCTACCTGCAGTGGGATATGGAGCAGGAACATTGACACAGTGCTGGAATTCATGTAAACACTACATACATCACTGTTTAGAGCTAATTGCCACAGCTGCAGGTCCCAGAGATGGGCAGCAGCATTGGCAATGGATGCCCTCCCACTATTGGTGCTCTAGGTGACCACCTTGGCTGGCATGCAGAGACACGCATAGCGGTCTGATGTCCGGAGTGGACATCCAACCCCCACTATTAGTCATGACCTGATTCTGGATCCAGAGCTCCCTGCACATACGATGCCACTGTGAGGGCAGCTCTTGACAGGGGAGGAAGGTGGTGACAACAGGGAGGAGAGTGGGCAGAGTGGAAGTGTCCCGGACATACAGGGCCGATTCCAGTCACAGCCCTTTATGTCTGGGAGGGGGGGGGGGGTGTCACAGAGGATCGGGGAACTTATTCCACCTTGGAGGTAGAATAAGTCTCCCCGAGGTTGGCAATCGGCATAGGAGAACCTCCCCCCTCCCACAAGGTGAGGTGTAGATGGAGAATCCCCGCAGCCTGATCCCGGCCTTGGCAGGTCCAATCGGGGGTCAGGCAGCGGGGAAGAGGTATATTAAACTGCGTGCAGTGGATCAGGGCTCCCGCATGGTGTCCCAGTGCCATTGCAATGGGACGCCACAGCACTGGGCTCCATGCAGGAGGATAGGGCGGCCTAGACATGGGGGGTTCTGGGCTAGCAGCGGGCTATAATTATTATTATTTATTTATTATTATTTCCAGTCTCTTTTATACCGCGCTATTCAACATCAGTGCGGTTTACAATAAACAAAGAACTACACATTTCCTAGGGTACTCTGTGTTTACAATGAACAGGTGTTAAAACTTGGATAACATAGGGTAACTATATACAATCATGCAACAGAGTTGGGTTTGCCACATTGATCTAGCCCTGGGTGTCTTGTGTGGTATACGTGGTTGGGGCTATATCATCATTATCTACCGGGTAGTAAAGGAGAAAAAGGTGGTGTTTCAAGGCCTTCCTAAACTGGAATAGGTCAGGGATTGCACGGATGTTGGGAGGTAGGGCATTCCAGCATCTGGGTGCACAGAATTTGAAGGCCCTGTTTGCAGTTGACTGGGAGCATTGGGTTATTGATTTTGGGACTATCAGTGTGTTGAGTGCTATCGCTCTTCTGGACCTGTTGGTGGGGGTGGTCTGGATCAACTCAGTTAGAGATGAAGATGAAAGCCCATAGATGGCCTTGAATGTAAGCAGTAGGGTTTTGTATTTGAGTCTCATATGTATCGGGAGCCAGTGTAGGTGCTTCAGTATGGACGTCACATGGTCTTTCTTGGAAGCACCATATAGGACCCTCGCTGCAGTGTTCATCGCAAGCTGCAGTGGATTTAGGGTGGCCTGGGGGAGCCCATGTAGGATCACGTTTGCATAATCGAAATGTGGTATGATCAGCGCCTGGTAAATTGTCCTAAAGTCTTCTGGCTCTAGCAGCGATCGTAAGGGTCTGAGGGATCTTATCTTATGGTACACTGCCCTAACTACATTGCCTATGTGTACCTTCATGTCTAGTTTCTGATCCAAGGTGACACCGAGGTATCTGATCGTAGGCTTGGTCTGGAGATCTGCTTCCTTGACTCTTAGAAAGGGTGGTGTGGAGAAGTTTGGATTCCTTGTCATGAAGAGTACTTCTGTTTTCCTGTGTTGGATCCTGAGGTTTTGGGTTTGGAGCCAGTCGGATACTGCATTAAAGCAGTTTGTCAGTGGCGAGACGTCTGGATTTTCAATTGAGAAAGGCATGTATAGCAGCACGTCGTCTGCATATATCAAGCAGTTGACATTGAATGACCGGATCAGGTTGCAGATAGGCTGCATGTATACGTTGAACATCAAGGCTGAAAGGGAGGAACCTTGCGGGACACCCTGCTTCTGGTGGAAAGGATCTGATGAGGTTGCCCCGGAACGTACATGCTGCCATCGGTCTGAAAGGTAGGATTTGCACCAATCTAGCGCTTTGTGAGTGATTCCCTTCTCCTTGAGACGTTCCAGCAGAAGCTCATTTCTCACCGAGTCGAATGCAGCTGCAATGTCCATGAATATGAGGACAAAACCTTAGCGAATGTTGTCCATTCCTGCTATTAAGTTGTTGAATAGTGTGGTAAGGAGCGTTTCAACTCCATGGGCCTCTCTGAAGCTGTGTTGGCAAAGGTCCAGTGGTTTCAATGTGTTCTTGAATTTGCATCTGGACTTCCTTCTCAATTATTTTTGCCAGCAGAGGTATGCTCGATATTGGTCTGTAGGAGTCTACCTTCTGGGGGTCAAGTTTGCTGTTTTTTAGTAGGGTCTTATGGATGTGTGTTTGAGAGGCTGCGGGAATGTACCTGTTGCAAAGGATTGATCCATGATTCTGGCTATAATGGGACTAAAGTCAGACCGTAGATCTTTAATTCAGAATGCAGGGCAGGGGTCAGTTTGAGCAGTAGTTGTATTGATTGCAGCTATGGTGTCTTCAATGCGCTGCTTGGGAGGTGTGGAGAAGATGGTGAGGAGTGTTTGATAACTAGGCTCAAGGGAGGTGTCGGGTGTTGAGGCATTGCTAATTGGGGCACATCCTGCCCATCCAGGCTTTCTGTACCCAATTCTGATCCCACGGGAATCCTGCGGGTGCAGATCCGGCCCATCCAGATTTTGGATGTCTGGACAGGCCAGATGGGCCCCTTTCTGCATGGGACTCCATGTTCATCTAACTCCCTCCTGGATTAATTAAGAGCCCTAAATGACATCAAGGATTTCTGCAAATCCCTCAAAATCCTCCTGCTTACAGACTTCTATGACTGAGTAACATAAAGAAACTCCATCCTGCCGGCACACCCAAATGAGAACTAAGAACTAATTGCCTAAAGTCTATATGTATGTCTTGTCACTCCTCCCCTCCTGTTGAATGTAGACCCACAATTTCTGTTGTCAACCACTTTGATTGAAGGATAAGGTAGTATACAAAACTGGCTAAATAAATAAATGGTAACACCAACCCTGGCTGTAACAGAAAAACTAAATAAATTCTTTGCATCCATCTTTACTGAAGGCAGATAGCACCCTGATGGTGATGACTCTGAAGAACTGAAGCACATTATATTTATTTATTTACATTCTCTTATATACCATGCTATTCTGCATCAGTGTGGTTTACATTGAACAAACTGAAATTACATTGAACAGGGCATTATAACTTGGAGATAACTATTTTACAGGGAACATGGACTATGGAGGGTTAAGTGGCTTGCCCAAGACCACAAGGAGCACCTGTGGGACTAGAAACCCCAGTCCTTCCAGCCCAAGGTTGCTGTCCTCTAGTGGGATTTGAACCCCTGATCTTCTGGCCTGAAGTACCTTGCCCCAACCACTAGGCCACTCCTTCACTCCTTATAGGGGAAGATTTTGGATTTAGATAACACCTTTTCAGTAGTAGCTCAAGGCAAGTTACATTAGGCATTTTCCAATCATTGGTGGTCCTAATATCTAAGTTTACTAAAAAGTGCACCAGTAGCATGTAGTCTGGATGCAAAGCCAGCATGGAGATCCTCACCAACTTCAGGGGGTATGTGCATCCATCCCCCTGTTGTTGGCACATTGCCAATGCAGAGCACCACAGAACACAACACATGGTGCACTTAATGCCTCCCATTGAGGTGGCATTAAGTTTATCCACACTAATGGCAAGGGGTAGCACACATCTATAATGTCCATGCTAACTGTGATGCACCATCAACACCCATTTTCTACCTCCAATCTATCCTTACTTCTTCCAATTGCCCTCTAACCTTTAGGCATGGAATTTTTAGCACTGGGACCCATGCTAATACTTGGTGCAATATGCTTATCATGCACTAAGCCCTGTGCTAACAGCATGGTTTAGAAAATATGCCTCTAAGTTTGTATATGAGGCAATGGAGGATTAAGTGACTTGCTCAAGATTACAAGGAGCATCAGTGGAATTTGAACCCTGTTTTCCCTTGTTCTCAGCCTGCTGCTCTAACATTAGGTTATTCCTCTATTGTGATGAGCCTGGAAGAAGCAATGGAGCAAATTGATAAATGAAAGAATAATAAAATCACCAGGACTGGATAGTATAGAGCTCTGAAAGAAGGGAGAACTCAAAATGAAATGTTTTAACTTATCATTAAAATCAATCACCATGCTTGAGGACTGGAGGATGGCCAATATAATGCCAGCCTTTAAAAAGGAGTTTAGGGATGATCCGTGAAACTAAAAACAGGTGAGCCCGGCACTGGTGCTTGGCAAAATGTAAGAAACTATTCTTAAAAACACAATTCTTGGACATATAGACAGACATGGCTTAATGGGCCACAGTCAACATGTATTTAGCATAGGGAAGTCTCGCCTTACCAATCTGTTAGATATTCTTGACGGTGTTAATAAACATGTGAACAAGGTGAGCCAATTGATACAGTATATAAGGATTTTCAAAAGAAATTTGACAAAATGTTTCATGAGACTCTTCAGAGACTCAACTCTTGACAAAATTATAGCAGCAATGCCCTATTGAAGATTAAGAACTGAATAAAAGATAGGAAAAAGAGAGTAGGTCTAAATGGTCAGTTTTTCAGTGGAGAAAGGTAAATATTGGAGTGCCCCAGGGATCTGTATTGGATATAGATTTTTAACATATTTGCAAAAAATCTGGAAAAGGGAATTATGAGTGAATTGATTAAATTTGAAGGTAACTTAGAATTATTCAAAGCTGTTAGATCATGATCAGATTGTGAGGTGGTGTTGGAAAACCTAGTGAGAATGAGGAACAAGGAGTATAAATGACAACTGAAATTTAATGTGGGCAAGTGCAAAGTATACATTTAGCTAATGGAGGTTGGGCCAGCGAGTGCCTTCTCCTGTACTTTGGAAGGAACTACCTAAGGATCTCTTTAGGATGTGAAAAGTTGAAACAGTTGGGCACCACGAAGACCCTGCCTCAATTAGGCAGTCCCTCCAGAGTCAGTTAGCTATGGGTTAAAACTGCTGAGAAGTCACTTTAACAGAACTATATAGATCTCTGAGTGAGAATGGGGAAATGACTGCTTAACAATTTTGACTTTACTCCATAAACATGGCCTATATGGAAGAGTGGCAAGATTGAAGCCATTGCTGAAGAAAAGTCATATGATGTGCTGTATTTACAAAGAAACACTAAGGGGATATTGCATGCATGTGGGAGATGATTTGTGGTCTGAGAGAGAGCTACAGAGGAAACTTTGCCTAGTGACAGAGGTGATACAGGAGCTCCAGCAACCTAAAAGAGAGTCTATTTCTCTCTCTCTGATGGCCATTTAGATCATTAAAAACAGAGAGAGCTGTTTTCCCTAGGCTGGCTAGGTCTAACCTAAGCGAGGAGAATGAAGAAAGCTGACAGACCAAGGGTGGATTGGTATCAAGCAGCCTGAATAAGAGAACCTCAGGACCAGCACTTGGGACTCCATCTAGAAGTCCTGTCAAAGCCCAACTGTCACAGGAGCTTTCCCTGTAGAGTACAAGAGACCATTGGGACCTGTCAGGTGAATCCCAGATCTACCCCTGAGGCATCCAATTCTGTTGTACGAGGGACCAATCTTCCTGGTGCATCCTGAGCATACAGGTAGGAGTGTTTTGAGAGAAGCTTTAAAGAATGTATAACGCTTATTCTTTGGGGAAGCAGAGTAATTTCTCCAATTTTGCAATTCTCCAGATGAAGTAAATTTGATGTGAGGTTTGGATTTTTCTATTGATAATACAGGACATTACCTAAATCACTGATTAATGAACTGTGTTGTAGAAAATTGTTCTTGTGAGTATATTTTACAGGATTTGACTAGAGGAGTCAGGAATATCCAGCCCAGGACATTGATGGGGGAGGGGGAAGAGTCATAGAGAGAGAGTGCGAGAGGGAGAGAAAGAGAGAGAAAGAGAAGAATCCTATAAGGGCCCCAGAAGATGATTTGAAAAGAGTTTAACAGAGGAACCTACTCAGGATTTAAAAACTGGGAAATGGATGGCTTTTTGAATTTTCCTGTTATTTTACTATGCTTCTCACTGTTCAAATTTTATTTTGGAGGTTATACCAAATAAAGTTGTTTTATATTAAAAGTTGCGCCTGGCAGCAAGATATAGTGGAACCTAGGTATACGTTAAAATTTGAAAAAAAAAATCTGATTTCTAGATAGCTCAGTTAGGTATTTTTCAGATTTAAAATAAGAGTCATATGTACAGTACATTAGCAGAACAGAGAGATTTTAGGGCCCTTCTACTAAAGTGTGTTAAGCAACTAATACAAGTGTTGCATTCAGTAACTGCCTGTTTAGGCCTGTAGTAGCTGGTACCACGGGGACATGCCATTTACAACTTGCCCTGTAAGCGTCTGATTCTGTAAAGGGTGCATGGAAAGTTACACTATTTATGCATATAATTTCCTATTCTAAAGGACTTATGAGCATGAATGAGCATATATGTCCATGCTTTAGGTGGTCACCTTTCTATAAGAGAGTCATTCTATGTCACGAATAGCGAGAATGTACATCCTGTCGGGACGTACATCCCGGCTATTTGTCCCCCTACTGCCTCGGTGCACAGGCTCCCGTACTTACAGCTGTGTTGTATGGGGAGCTATAGGTGGGGGCAGGAGGGGATGGGCAGGAGATGGGGTGAAGGCAGGGCATGGGCAGTGCGAGACCCCGGATGTACAGTGCCGATTCAGAGGTCGCCCTGTACGTCTGGGGTCGACCAGGTAGACGGGGGATTTATTCTACCTCTGAGGTGGAATATGTTCCCCTGGACAGCAGTGGACAATGAGGATAGACAGGAGAAGGGCAAAGGGGGTTCCCTGTAGCCCAACCCTGGCCATGGGAGGCCGGATCGGGGGTTGAGCTGTGAGGAAAAGGCATTTTGATTTGGTGACTGGGGATCATGACTCCATAATGGAGTTGCAGTGCCATGGTAACAAGATGCCATGGTACTGCGGCTCCATTTTGGAGCCAGGCTGGGTTAGCTAGGTTTGAGGCTGGGCGTGTGGCTTGTCAGAATCATGGCCCTGGCATGCATGTTGTCACCAGGTACCCCTAGTGGTTGGTTTGAGTAAGGGCATCTGGCACATTTAATTAATCTTTAAGGAGTGATTGACCTAAAGGGCCTAGAGGATTCTGGTCCTTGTAGTACAGAACTCCTTATGAAGAATGATCAAGCCAAAGTGTAGAGTAACAAGGCTTTATTTCCCGGGTCAATGCTAAGGTCCAGTAAGACACAAAGAAAGTAAATACAGTCCTTCTCTTTAACAAAAAGGTTCCACCAACATTTCAAACAATCAACTGTTGTAGGTTTCACAGTTAAGTGTAAGTCTGGGCTAAGGCTTCTTTTAAATCAAAACAAATTAATATATCAGCAGAGAAATGGTTACAAACTTCACCATCAGCAGAGTTCTTCTCTCACTATAAATCCTGCAGGGAATTCATGCTAGCTGCTGAACAAAGATTACATTCCATCGGCTCCTCCTGAGGAATGGGAATACTGTTTTCATATTCAAAGTCCATTGACTCAGGGTCACTGCCCTCCTCAGATGAATGATAATTTTCATTCCCTGTTAACTCCTCACAGGGATTTTGTTGCTTCCCATAAAACTCTCTTACTAAGCTTTGGGGAAATGCTTTTAAAAGGTCAGTTTTACTTCTTCTCCCCTTATAAAGTTTAACTCTTTGAACAGGGTTTTCATCAGTAAAACTTTCTCTTAGAATTAAGGATTTTGCATACCTTGGCTTCTCTAAGCTGCCACACCCAGAGCTCTCCTTGTAACGTGCTTTCTCAGGCAGACAAGCTGTTCTATGCAGTGTTCTGCTTTCAGGGCTATCAGGCAAACCCGGTATGGATTTCCACCCTTTGTGTTTCTTAGCAAAGGTATCTCTGTAGTAGGAACTTCCCCTCCTTGTTCCTTGCTGGTTTGATACAATGAACTTACTTGGGCTAGGAGAGTTGCTTTTATCCGGCAGACTGCTTCTTCTGTTTGCTTTGCTATGGACTCTGTCCCAATATGTTTGGCCTCTCTGGACTCTATCCCTTTGAGTGAAACTCCTTTGGATTCTGTCTCTTTGAGTTGGCTGCACATGGAAGCTGTCCTGTTCCAGGTTCCTTTTTCCACAGCTATCCAAACTGCTGCTCCAGACTGTGCTCCGTCCTGAGCCTCTTGCAGTAATACTTGCTGTGCTTCTGGCTATGTTCCTGGTTAGGCTACTTTCGCCGCTCCTGTTGCTTCCACAGCTCTCCTTGCTGTTTTACCGGCTCTTACTACTGCTCTCCTTGCTGCTACCTTCTTCTACCATCTGGTTTCTTTTATAAAGGGATTTTTGGTTTGAACATTTTGGGCTTGATCTCAGGTGAAACTGCTTGCTACTAATGCAATCAGTGTCAGAGCACGTTGCTTCTGGCTCTGTGGAACTGCTCATACGCCCTCTGGCTGTGCTGCGCTGGAACTGCACTCTCTGCATCTTCTCAGTTCCATGTAAAACAGGGTTTTTTTCTAAAACTATTTCCTTCATAGGTTCCGCGTTATGACAACGTCCAGGCCGTAGACCCAATTCTGATCCCATGGGCACATCTAGCCCCCACAAGATCAGAATCAGATCTACCTCTATACACCACAATTCAGATCAGTCATACAGGGGCTAGACGTCCAGTATTGAATCAGCCTCTAAGTGCGCACGTATGTCCCATCACACATCCTTTCAGTTTGGGTGGGCACAGGGTTGCATCTTGTGCGAAGCATGGGTAAAGCCTAAATCTTTGCCCTTAATGTATAAAATTCTATAACTTTTGTGCCTTCTTTACCTAGTTACAGTACAGGCATTTACACCAAATCTAGGTTTGGCAAAAGTGGCTGTGACTAGAATTGGTGTGCATATCTCAGCAATTAGGCTCCTATTCTATAAAGCAGGGGTTCTCACCCAGCCCTCGGAACACACCTAGCCAATCAGGTTTTCAGGATAACCACAATGATCATGCATGAGAGACATTTGCATACAATGGAGGCAATGCATACAAATCTCTCTCATGCATATTCATTATGATTAACCTGAAAACCTGACTGGCTACGTGCATTCTGAGAACTGGACTGAGAACCACTGCTATAAAGTAAACTAGGCTTGTACTTTGTTTTATAGAATAGGCCCCACAGACACTTGTAACAACATGCGTGAACTGTGCAGGAGGCTATAGAATTACCCTTCACATATCTGTCCTGGTCAGTAAATGTTGGGCAGGTGCTGATCATGCATTTACTGCACAAGCTTTGCACTTACCATGCATTCATTTTTTATCTAAAATGTGTTAAGTACCAAACATAGCACATTTTAGTAAACAAACCCAACATATATCATCAAGTAATGCTATACTGCAAATAGAACAAGTCATTAAAGAGGGTTACAATAAAAAATATATATATAAGCTAAGGAGAGAGAGAGAGAAGGATAGAAATAAAGGAGGAAAAAGATATAACAAGCCATAAAATGTTACTTCATTTATTAGGAAAAAATAGAGATGGAGAGAGACAGATATTGCCTGGGGCATGTGGAAGGCTAGGAAGGGGAGGACTCAGGGAAGGAGAGTTGAAAGAGCAAGATCTCGAGAACTTTCTTAAGCATAGGGAGGGAAGGTTTCTCTCTGAGGTTGAGGGGGAGGGAGTTCCATAGATAAGGGCAAAGGTTAGAAAAGGAAGACTCCTTGACAAAGCGGAGGGCAGAGGGTGAGGGAGGAGGAGGAGATAGGCCTTGGATGAACTGAGAGAGCAGGAAGGATGGCAAGGAGAAATGATGAAGGCAAGATAGGGAAGGGAGGAGGCATTGAATGCCCGATGAGTGAGGGCGAGGATCTTAAATTTAAAACATGTGGAGGCCAGAAGCCAGTGAAAGAATATCAAGAACATAGTAATATGATCATAATGGTGGACATCGTAAATAAGCTTGGCAGCAATTGATTAGATGAGTTGAAGATGAAAGCAGAATAGAGAGGGAGACCATTGTAGAGGGATTTACAGTAATCAAGAGGAGAGATTACAAGCAAAATTGCAAGCTATGGTAATTGAGGGACAGTGTAGATGGAACAAATGGCACAGATATGACAAAGGGTGAAAATGCAAGACTTAGGGATCTGCTTACTAAGCAGTGCTAGCAGCTTCCATGTGAAATCAGAGTCGCGACCCCCTCCAATTTCACATGGAAACCGCAAGTGCCGCTTAGTAAACAGACCCTTTAGTGAAAACATTAATTTGATCCTTAAAAGAAAGGGTTGAGTCAAAAACAAAGTCTAAGTTCTTAAGGGAGTCACAGAAAGGCAAAAGGGAAGCAACAAGGGTTGGGAAAGAGAGCCTGAGAGACTCTAGAAGAAGGAAAACAGATAGACTCACATTTAGGGGCATGTTTACTAAACATTCCTAACGTGCGGGGCCGTGCTAGTGTGCCTGTGCCATATAAGGAGTGGGCGGTTCAGGCAGAAAATAGAAAAAAAACAGTAGTAAGCAACCAGACGTGTGTGCGTCGCGCTAATGTGCGGGGGTCGACATTAGCGCGTGGAAAGGCAAAGTGGCGCGCTGCTGAGTATGCAAAACAACAGAGCCATGGTACAACGGTGAAGACACTGACCAATGGTGCAGGGGCCATGGGTTCAATCCCCCAGTGTGCGCAACGACAAAGGTCAGCTGAGGCAGTAACTGTAATGATTAACATTGTTTTAGGAGGCAAATTAATTTGGAACGGCATAAGGCGGCGCACAGTTATTTTTGGGCGGCAGAAGGCGGCGCACAGTGCTTTTTGGGCGGCATAAGGCGGCGCACAGTTATTTTTGGGCAGCAGAAGGCGGCGCACTGGTCCCCTTGGGCAGCAGAAGGCGGCGCGCTGATAGGCACAAGGCGGCGCGCTGATGCACAAGCATAGGAACAGAGCCACAGCACAATGGTTAAAACACTGACCAATGGTGCAGGGATCAGGGGTTCAACTCCTCACAATGCCCAGTGAAAAATGCCTGCTGAGGCAGTATGTATTATGTTGTGGAGTGCTGTAGGAGGCTGTATAATTGTATTTTGTTATCACTACTAGCAAACGCACTCTCCCAGCATGTTAACATACGGCGGCCCATAAGGCACATGTTACAGTGCACTGTTCGCCAAGGCACCCTTGAATGACCCCTATAGGGCAGCATGTATGTTGCGACACAGGATAATGTATAGTGCACCCTATAGGGATGGCAACCATAAGGTGGCCTACAGGGCGCCCTATGAAGCACCCTCAGAGGCACCTAATGGGTATAGTAAGCTGAGGGTGGTCTTGCCGGCATAGACATATGTACAGTAAATAAAAATAAAGCTGTGGACAGCCCTACCAAAGGGCCCCACTGTGGGTTTGAACCCATGACCTCTGGCTGCACAGGCAGTGATATAACCATTACGCTACAGCTCCATAGCTGTAAGCAGGCCCCTGGCTGGCTGCAGATAGCCTACACGTCACCTCACAGACAGTCTGCTGGTGTCAACAGGATAGGGTTAGGCCACCCGTACCCATGATGCACTGCACATGCAAATTAGCTGTCCGCAGATGGACACAAGATGGGGAATGCACCCCCACAGCACCTCGGCCCTGTTGGGGGAAGTGACCGGGTGCACCCACACAGCACCTTGGCCTAGTAGGGGGCACTGACCGGGTGTTTTACTGGCACAGAGTAGCCACACACCATTACATCGTGCGGGTACTGTGCTCACCCTGAGTGTGCAATGAGGTGGCCAGGACCAGGTCAACAACACCTGCCATGGCTGATGGAGGCCAAGCGGGCGTTCCAAAGCAGTGTTAATGTGTAAGATAGCTAGTTTCTGCACAAACACCATGGATATCCCTGTCTGCTGCCATCCTCCCCCCCCCCCGTGGCAAACATGGTCCCCATCAAGGGATCCACACTCTACCTCCCTGCAAAGGTGGCAGTAGAGGGCAACATCAACCCCAGTCCTGCTGAGGAACACCACCACCACCCCCAGGCAGGCAGCTCCATACACAGCCATAACACAATAGCAGACAGACATAAGCCCAGGGTATGGTAAGCTGCACTCCACCACCAGATATTCCCCTGCAGCAAGCCAACAGCCACTGCACCCTGCAAGCCATTATAGCAAGACATTTACCAGCTACAAACAGTCTGCTGGTTAGTCCATAGTGCATGTTCCCGATGGAGATACATGCACCCAGAACTGGGCTGTCTGCATACACAGCAAGCAGGTAGATCAGTGACTGGGCCCCAAAGCGAAACCCATATCTATCACATGAGAGAACTACTATACAGCACTATGGGGATGGGGGGGGGGGCCTAGCCATGCTGTGGTCACTGCACAGTCAGGGTGAGCGTGATCCCCCTGAAGGACATGCTTTGGCCACCCTGTCTGTGTAGGTGGTGGCCGGACACTACAATATCCCAGCCAATGTCCCTGCCAGGGCCCTATGCCCAGTGCAGATGGATCCTGGCCACGCCACCCTGCCCTGGCTATACCCATGGTACCTTGCACCTCATTATGCACATTGACTGGCCAATACTGGCAACAGTGCTGGCAGTGCGGGCTGTTGAAGGGGCTTGCAGCCAACACCCACTGTATAGACAGACACACACTTCCACACCTCTGCCATCATGGTGCTACGATTGAGGGGGTAAGTAGCCTTGCCCACCAAACCGGTCCTGAGCACGGCAAGGCATGGATATGGTACGCATTACAGCTGGTGGTCACTCCCCAGGGTGGCAAGCACCGTCAGAGGCCAGGCCTGGAGCATGCCCCGCAAACACCTAACAGATTGTTTGGATGGGGTCAACTAGCAGTATGTACATAACGTATGGATAACTGCCTGCCTGTGCTCCTAGCAAACGTCTCCGAGCTGTGTACCGTATACCTCAGGTGTAGGGTGACATTGGTAAGTTATGCAAGTGCTCGTTTTGGGTGCTGCATGCACGGTCCAATGTTCTGCCTTTCCAGGAGACATTGGCCAATGGGGCCTGTGGGTGTGGGTGTGTCTGCCCTTGATGGCTGCTGCTTTACGGCACAGATTCCCAACTCCAGTCCAGGTTTGCATCACACTGTTCGGGTTTTCCTGTTATCCCTCATGAATATGCATGGGCTACATCTACATGCCATGGGGGTGGTGCATAGATATACAGCACAGGCATTTGTATGAGTGTCAGCATGGAACCTGACTGGTGTGTGGCCCACCAGGACTGCATTTGGGTGATTCTGCTCTAGGTACTGCCCCTGTTCATGGTGTCTGTGCTCAGTGGGGTAAAAGATAGATGTCTTACCATTGCATATGTCCCCGCCATGAAAGGTGTGTCCTTACTATCACTGTTTAGTTGTGGGAAAAATATGTGGGCAGGATTGGCAGTAGCCCCAGCTGGGCTTTGAACCTGTGACCTTCTGTTCTTGTATGCACTGTCTGTGTGCACTGCACCACTGTGTAGCCACAGATTGTTTGGATTCCCTGGACTGTCCATGACTGTGGATCCGGCAGGACCTGTCTGTTGCAGTGGACTGTGCCAGCCTGCACATGGCTAGGCCTCTGTCTTCTGTGGTTAGCAGCCACTGCCCCCTGCACCACATGTACTTGTCCGCCAACATGCTGGCATGAACTTCTCTCAGAAAAAGCAGTTGACCTGATTGCAATGTGGCAGTATGGGACTGCATTTGGGGGACTTGGCTGTAGGTAATGCCCATTGTTGTGGTGTGTGTGCGGTGTTGGGTAAAATATGGGTGTTTTCCCCATGCATACAGGGGTGTCTGCGCTATCTTTATTTAGTGGTGGGTAAAATATAGGGACTGGGCTGGCAGGTGCCCCAGCTGGGTTTTGAACCTCTGCCTGCTGGTCCTAGAGGTAATGACTCTGTCCGCTGTACCACACTTTGGCCACAGAGACAGTGCAGCCCCTGGAGGCAGTAAGCCTGGCAGGATGGAGTCACAAACCCTGCTCTACGCAATTCTACTGTGGGCATATGCACCCTGTCTGGTGACAAACGTGCACATACACCCCGGAAATGACCACGGGAAATGTGGGACAAAATATCACCACGCTGGGCAACAGTGATATTAATGGGCAACCATAGCAAACACTCCCAGGAAAGCTCCAAAACGTGGAGATGTTTTTTGGAAGAGTCTCCTCTCAGTAGACCCTTCCAAAATTCATTTCTTTTTCTGGAGCTTTGCTGGGTGTGATTTCTGTATTTGCCCATCACTATAACTGTTCCCCAGCTGAATTACTATTTTTAATAGTTCTGTTGTGGTCATTTTCTATTTTTATTTTCACTTTTGTGCTGTGCACATATATCGCACTGCTCACGTTTTGCTGGTTTCCCCGGTTTTCCTGTACATTGCTGACGTAAATGGTTTCTCTTCCCTTTAAATGCTTTCTACCGCGAGTGTTTCACTCGCGGTAGTTGTTACATGCAAATTCGGGCCCGATACTGTGCGGGGAGCCTCTCCCCTCCCACTCTCCACCCATTGACCCCGTCCCTCCGCCCCTCCGGAGCCTTCCTCCGCCCTCCTTTCGCCGTTCCACGCCTCTATCGGACATTTGCGGGCCCGCACTTGTACGGGGCCCGTTAGTGAGCCGCGTACCTGTGCGGGGGTGACACGCACGTGTGCGGGGCGTTTAAACGCGTTTCTGCGCGTTTCAGTGCCGCGTTGCCGTGCGCTATTTTGCGGCGCGCTATTTTGCGGATTTTAGTAAACATGCCCCTTAGACAAATTAAACAACCAATATTGTAGGAACCAAAGCCTGAGAGAATCCAAAGAAAGCTGAAGGGGAAAAACAATCCAAACTGGAAGACTGGATAGTAAAGAGGATTTGAACATCATCTTAGTTGTAGGGACTGCAGCTGAGGGATTAAATCAAGAGGGGACGAGGAGAAAGGAGAATATTGGACAGAGAGGGACCCAGAAGAGAGCCGTGAGAAATGCCAGACAGAAAAGGAAATGAGGAAGAAAGCTTGGAATTCAAAGAAACCTGAAAAGAAAGCTGGGAAAGGTAGAAGGAGAACCACTGGAGAATGAACCATGAGTAAGAGTGGGTGATCAACCAAGTTGAAAGGGAAAGATAAATCAAGAGAACCAGAATTACAGAATTCTCATTACACAGTTAACTTCCACAAAATACAACAACTAATGTGCCTCACTTTCTCACTAAGCTTACCTAAAAAGGGCAGACCCAATTTTGGTCAGAAATTATCAACTTGCCCAGAATGCAATGATGGCTTCCTCAAAACTGGGCAGATAAATGATACAAGGTACTACAGAGAGGAGGGAAAAAAGTTATCCCTTAGAGTCATTTATCACTTTACAAATGTTCCCTTCCAATAAATCACCAACCATGTGCACTAAAGAGCAGAGCAGGGATTGAAAGAACAAGTAGTCAACATCATCGTATTTACTATTTTATGATCATCTGGAGAATCTCAATTAAGCTTAGCAAACTCTTTTGTATATCCCCCTTGGAGAAGCAGCCTAAAAACATTACCCCAGTGGGTTAGGGTTCTTCAGCCTGAAGAAGAGACAGCTAAGATGAGATATAATAGAAGTTTATAAGATCATTAGTGGGGTGCAATGGATAAATAGTAAAAAGTTCTTTATCCTATTAAATAGTACTTGTGTATTTTCAAGCTCATACTTCACTGTCAGAGTATGGGATGCGTGTGCCTTGAATAAGTTTATGAGCTCTGGCATGCATGCCAAACTAAGAACGTTAAGAAGAGACTGAAGGAAGTTAGTCAGAGTAAGTTTTAGAGCAAGTTATTGCTAATAATAGTGAGAAGCTGAGCCTTCCCTGATTCAGATGATGGGACATAACGATCAAAGTGCTGAGGACTGCGTCAAGAGCAGGAGTACGGGCCTCAGTATGATATACTGAAGAAAAGTTTTAAGAATATAACATTGAAGATATAGTTTGAAAATCTGTGGCGTGTCCCTTCCCTTTACCTTCCACTCCCAGTTGACTGTCTTCTTTGCAGCGGTTTTGAGATTTCCTTCATCGCCCCTATTTGGCTGCATTATTCCATTTTGTGAACCTGGAAGTTTCCTCCTTCTCCTACTCCCCTAGTCCTGATCTTTTATCTCATAGTTAGGCATCATATCTTGAAATGTTAGCTTTCATTTCCCAGAACTCTTTATTGATAGCCATTATTTTATCAATTCAATTCTTATTCAATTTTATACCCCTGAGGGGTCCCCATTTAACCTCTACTTCTGCTTCTCCATTTCATTTCCTCCCCTCCTGGATGTGATGGGATATAAACCCCATTACAACCGTGTTAAATAGAAGGGTTGATGTGGCCATGAGCTGACACATGAACATTCATGGTGCCTAATTTCCTTCTTTGGTAGAAAAATTCAAAATGGATAATGTAATGTTCAATATGCGAATTTTTGTGTAATAAACGTCTCATTAAACCAGGAAAGAAAGGGAACTGGATATGAACACAGACACTAACTAATGCTTTAAGAATGCTTGATATCAATGAATGATGGGCAAGTTTTAGAAATGATCAATGACTTCACAATGTTTTCTGACCTCCCTGAGATTTGAACCACATGTGCACATTTCCTTATAAGAAATAAAAAGAAAACTGGATTTTAATCTCCAGGCAAGATATATACAGATACAAAAGACATTTCCATGGAATTTGCAATTTGCAGCATTTTATTTGATGTCCTAGTAGCATATGATACAAATGAGAAACTAAATAGTTTCTAAAGCGCATTAATCTATGGGCACAGTGACAATTAATAAATGTTAATTTCATTAATGCACATTAATCTTGCTCCTAAGACACCTATTTACTAACCCATGGTAAAATAGTGATTTGTATTCTGTTTGACCTCAGAAAATCTAAGGGGGGTGGGGGGAAAACCCACAATACCTCACTATCATAGGTTAGTAAATTCTGTGGTAGATGGTTTTGCATTGCTGTGGCTAAAAGAAAATGACTAAAACAAAGCCAAACATCAAAAATTGAAAAATAAATAAATACATATGAAATGAAAGGAATTAAAAGGTAGCTTGGTAGGACCCAAGATGGTGGCAGCCTGCAGACACTGCTAAGTTGCTCTTTCCTTGATGAGTAAGACAAAAGGCAAATTAAGGAAGTGTGTCTGCTTTCCATCAACCTACCACAGTTGCAATGATGGACAAATTCATACAGTGGCCTGATGGACAGCAGACTTTGGGGACATGCCCAGCTGGATTAATGCCTTTGTCAGTGGACTCGGTGTCTTTCTCAGACTTTGAGGTTTCATACTCCCCAATCTCTAGAGGCTTTCACAGCAGCCACTGCTTGTTG
Organism: Ichthyophis bannanicus; assembly: GCA_033557465.1. Classification (NCBI taxonomy): domain Eukaryota; kingdom Metazoa; phylum Chordata; class Amphibia; order Gymnophiona; family Ichthyophiidae; genus Ichthyophis; species Ichthyophis bannanicus. Next base: position 222,916,362 of record CM066040.1, on the reverse strand, counting down.
ATTTCTGTCTAGATACAGTGTGCACTTTGCCCTTTGGTGAGATTCAGGAGGGGTGAGCGCAGGAGGGCATGACACCAGCGCTGTGACTCCACCTTGGCAGCGTGACTCTCTAGCAGAAGGTGTGCATGGCATGGAGGTTTGTGGACACCAGATTTATCAACCTCCAGAACAGGAGCTCAGATTTCTCCAAGTGAAGTGGGTCAGCTTGAGCATGTGGGAGCGGATTCCAAGGCTTCATTTGCGCCATTCTCTCTTCAGCATCCTGATCAATTTTTCTTCAAAACTATTAGGGAAGCTATCCCTCAGCTATGATGTTGCAACCCCAGATCCAATTTGTCTCCTCTAGAACCCTCAAAAATGCTGCCAGATTGGATTTTGTCATCAAGGATTTCAAGAATGCCTCTATGCATGGTACTGTGACTGCACTGGTTAAGGATAATACAGTTTTTTTTCTTAAGAACAAGGTTTACATTTTGGAAAATTCTGAAAGAGCCATGAATATAAGGTCTTTGAACTTTCCCAAGTCTTAATGGTTTTACCTAAGGAGATGTTCAAGGTGGGCATAGAGAAGATATCTAGAGCAAAGGTAAATTATCTATCAAATGCTAAGAAGACCTCACAAGAAAGCTCTCCACAGCCCATTTGAAGGCTGAAGTATTGAATGTGACTGACTTGTTAGAAAAATCAGAGCTAAAGGTCCTAACATCAGCTATATTATTAGCCACATTTAGACTTTCTGAAGATAGATACTGGCTCTTACGAATGTCTTTTAAGAAATGACAACAGTCTTTCATCGTTAACGCTTATTTAATTAATTAATTTATTTAATGTCTTTTTTATACTGCGCTCTTTAAAATCAGTGCGGTTTACATTTAACAACTCGTGCAGTGCAGGCAGGGCCCACAACTGGACTTACAATGAACAGGGGTTTCTAAACAGGACTGACAGGGTAACTATGTACAGGCAAGCTAGCTGTCACAGGTGACGTGGTCAGCTCACAACAATTTATAGATTTATTTATTTAATATAAACAGATTGACTGGTCAAGCATGTGCACAATTCCATCAGCAGATTGTCTCGGGATCTTCCCTGATTTTTCTAGGGATACGCAGAGGAAGAAGAAAGACGTTTTGGTTCAGAAGTACAACAGCTCGATGCACTGTTCTTCCTAAAATTTCCTTGTAATACTACTACTATTATTATTAATAAACATTTATATAGTGCTACAAGGCATACACAGCACTGTAGAGATACATATAAAAGATGGTCCCTGCTCTTCAGAGCTTACAATCTAAGCAAAACAGACAGTACAATAGATGAGAACAAGGGTACAAATAAGGAAAGGTAAGGAGAACAAGGGATCATGATCCAAAAGCAGCCTCAAAAGCAGGATCCAAAGAGGTAAGCCTTTAACATGGATTTAAAAAGGGGGACAGAAGAAACCTGACATATAGATAGATAGTTTGTTCCAGGCATAGGGATCAGCAAGGCGAAAGGATCAGTAGCGGTTCAAGTTGAGTCACAAGCAGGCATAGTCGACCAAAGCGAAAGCAGAACTTAGATATAATTGAATGAGAACATCCTTTCAGATATCTAGATGACTATAAATGCAGTTCAACAGGACAGTTTCCATACTATGTCACAGCTCGAACCCAGATTGTTTAGGATGAAAAACAAGGAAGTGAACCAAGAGTTAAGCTACAGATTTCTCTGTAAGGTTGGCTACTGTCACAAGCACAATGCCCGAAGCCACTTGCCTCTAGAGGTCGAGGGGCGTGGTGGTTGAGGATTCCTTCTTCTATCAGCTCCTAGCAGCCTATTTCTTCGTGTTGGCTTCTGGGAAGTGTAGTACTGCTAAAAATATGTTGGTGCCTTAAGTAGAAGGTTTGTAGTTGAGGTAACCAAGGGTAAGGCTTGTAACAGAAATTTTATTTCCATAACACAAAACACAACAGGTTCAAGGTATCATTTACAGGATTATAACTGTAGGATTTGCTTAAGGTACAGCAAATACTGGCAAACAAACCAAAAGAACTCAGAAATGGCTTTTTAAAGTCTTCTTACTTGCAGAAGCAATTACCTTTAGAAACTAGGCTGCCACTTTCCTTTTTAGTCCTTGTTAATCAGAGCATAAAGAAAAATTCAGGCTTAATTCTTCAACAGCAGTTTGGTTTCTGCCAGCCTCAAAAATCTCTCTAGGCTGCATTTCTACGTGAAACCAAACTTAGAACAAAACAAACATTCCAAGCTGTTATCAAAACTCTTAGCAGGCTTTTCATATAGGAGAGGAGCAAGCAAAAACTCTTATAGCAGCTAACTTGGCTTTTCGTGCCGTTGCACAGTTCAAACACAGGTGACAAACAAGCATGAATCAGAGCTTCCTGATCAGGCTTACATTGCAGTAAATTTCCCTTTTAAAACAGACAGGAATATACCTCCACACTGCTTCTGCCATATGGTTAACTTCCAAGGAGAATTACTTCTTTCAGGGCTAGCTTTTCCTCAAGACCTCCTGTCTAGAGCTTGGCATAAAGAGCAATCCATAAAGCAATCTTCTTCCCCCAACTCTGACACTGCTTCTCCCAACTGCATGGGTTCTGACTCACCGACCTGGTCAGACTGCTCAGCTGACAACCTCTTTGGTGGTCTGAAAGCTTCTCCACTTCCTGGTCCCCACCTCTGTTTCCAACCTGTTGCAGGGAATTCAGCTCTCTCAGCTCTGGGTAGCTGAGCTCTTCTCCAAGCATCCACTCCTTCTCTCTGCTTCTGTCTCAGCTGCTCTCCCGGTTGCTCTCCTTCTCGTCTCTCCCTCTCTGCATAATCTAACCCAGGCTTATACCTCCAGGCTCTTAACCCCACCTCTTTCTTTCCCAGGTGTTGGTAATCCCCCTGCCTTCTGATATTAGAATAATCAGTGCATACAGAGTGGAGGAGTAGCCTAGTGGTTAGAACACTGGCTTGGTAACCAAGCAACCAGGGTTCAATTCCCACTAGCACTCCTTGTGGCCTTGGGCAAGTCACTTAACCCTCCATTGCCTCGGAAGAAAGGCCTGGCAATCTACTTCTGGTGACACTGCCAAGAAAACCCAGGAGCTTCTGGGTCACCAGGAGTCAGGACTGACTCAAAGGCACACATTGCATTTGTTAAAGTAAGGGCTTTGGTCCTCGTGCTTGCAATCCCTCTTTCTTACTTCATCAGTCATTGGCTGAAACCTGTTCCAGCTGGGGGTTTTCTGTCTTTGAAACCTGGCTGTGGCTTTCTCTCCCTGCAGTCCTAGAAGGGGACCCTTAACTAGGGTGAATTTGTTATGCTTCTCACCTCCCCCACTCTCAGGATAGCTGACTTTGCCACACTACAAATAAAGGGATTAACTCTCAGGCACTTGAGCACTCCTCTGGTTGGGGATCTGAGAGCTCCATACTGGAAGGTTTCAGGTAATAGTGTTTTTAAATTGGTATCAGTTATCTATGTATTCTTAGAGCCATCCCAGTTGCTTGCTTTTATAAATTCACATAAAGTCATTGTTCCTGCTCCAATTACTCCATAAATAACTTGGATTAAGGTCTGCGTTTTTTTCTGCTTATTTCCTTTGTATAATTTTTCATTTCCATTTCTTAATTGGGTTCCCCTTTTTATTGTGGGCTATATAGGTAGAGATTCTTTTATTTTTCTTTCTTTTGTGTATTCTCTTTATATTGTGTATGAATTCTTCACTATTTCTGTACAAGTGCTTGGCTTGATTTCTTTTTTTTTAATCTTATACATAAAAAAGAAATAAAAAAAAGACTAGAAATGAATAATAGTCTCCTGCACACCATTATGCTACTATCCCATTGTTTTGAAGACTTTCACAAAATAAATTCTTAATAGCTTGTACTTGGGGGGCGGAGCCTGATGTCCAGCGGGTAGGACGCTTTGCGTTGAAGCTCCCGAGAGGCCTACTCAGAATCCTGACTTAATACCTATATAAATTCACTATTTTGCTCCGAGCTGACCGGGGCACCTCGGGGGGGATGGCGGCCCACAAACCAGCGCGCTTGGACTTCGGGTCTCCTTCTTCTTCTCATGGAAAACGCTCCAAAACGGAGGTATCCTCCCCGCAGAAGATGGTTCCATTTCGTGAAAACCCCGCAATGCACCTGGAGATTTTGGAGGAAATACGCGGCGTGAAGGAATTGGTGCAGTCTAATGGAGAAGCGCTTCGAGCCATGCGAGAAGACTTTGGAGTACTCCAAGACCGACTTGAAGGTCTTTCATTCCGGCAGGACAATATGGCGGGGGTCCTCGACTCGCACGAGGCGCGCTTGGGCAAACTGGACGAGGCTGAGCGCCAGATACAGAATCTTCAAAAGGAGTTGGAAGATAGCAATAATCGCGCCCGTCGCAACAATGTGAGGCTCCTTGGAATGCCGGAGGGAGTGGAAGCAGGAGATATAAGAGAATTCTTGCTCAAAACTCTTCCCTCCTTGCTGAAGATTACTTTTCACAGAGAACTGGAAATCGATCGAGCACACCGTGTTCCTGCCCGCATGGCGCTCAACCGCACGACCCCCCGGCCTATTATCTTTAGCTTGCTACGATATCAACAAGTGGAACAAATTTTACATGCTGCCCGAGCGAATCATCATTTGGAATATGAAGGTCGTAAGGTCTCCTTCTTTCCTGATTTGGCAAAGCCTACCGTTGACCGTCGGAAGAAACTCCTTGCTCTTCGCCCTCGACTTCAACAGCTACAGGCTCGCTTTGGCCTGTTGTATCCAGCGAAGCTCCGAGTGACTCTCCATAACCAGACCAGGACGTTCGAGGATCCTGATCTATTATCAACATTTTTGGACTCCAAAGAAGCAGAACAGATGCGCTAATCCCAAATTTTGGACTCTTATCTGCCGGCTCTGTCCGCCATTTTGAAGGGCCCGATGCGGCGATCATAGCCCAGCACAGAAATAGCCTGGACTTTCTTTCTTTCTCTGTATGACTTTTGTCTTTGGTCTCCTATCCCTTCATGATGTGTGCCTCGGTCGGATTCGGAGCACGCACAGTCCTACAGGTTATATGTTTTTTTTCAATTTCGGCCTTCTCTGGGGTTTCTCCCCGCAGACACATGGTCGCCTGTAATTTTGGGGTTTTGCTTCTCCTCTACCGTACTGCGGTTATCTTTGTTAATGTGGGGCGCTTCATTGTATTATATTAGCTTATTTTCCTATGTCATGTGTACAGCCAGATACAGTCAGTTTGAGGGACACAGTGAAATTATGTGTGCTATCATGCTCAGAATTTTAACTTTTCTAAATGGCCTCATGTAAAATCTTATTATTTATCGTACAAGGCATTGCTGGTCCACTCAGCAGAAAGAAAATCCTTAGCTATTTTAGCCACGATCACGTTGATTAGGTGTTTCTTCAGGAAACGCACTACACTCTGCTGAAACACTGAAGCTCAATGCTAGGCCTCACATGGTAGCTGCCTACTCTCCCACTGTTTCCAAATGGTACGGGATAGTCATTCTGGTCAAGAAGTTCTTGCACGCTACTGTACCTGATCTTAGCGCTGACATGGAGGGTAGATGGGCCCGTGTATACCTTGAGGTAGGAGCTAGTGAATTCACGTGTATTTGCTCTATGTCCCGAATGTGGACAACCCTGCTCACTATGCAAGTTTTGCGCAGTTGGCCTCGGCCTCCGCTAATGCTCCATTAATACTTGGTGGCGATTTTATTCAAGTGCTCCCTCAATCTTTTCTTATCAAACAAGGTGCTTGTTGGTTGGAAGCTCCAGTATCGAGCAGACCTGTGTGGCTAGATATAATAGCGGGCCTTTGCTCACTGATTCCTTTTGCCTTACTCCCTGGTATGACTCTCCCATTAGACTCCCACTATCCACCAATGTTTTTCGACACTTTAGGTGCCTTCAATATTCCTATGCAACCTTTCGACTCCCGACTCTGGTCGGTGTAACTTCAGCATTGCATTCGGAGCTCTAGAGTACTCCCGCCATTGGCACTCTCTGCATAAGGTTGATTGGAAACTTCCGATCTCTAGGTAGTTTACCGGGTGTAGCATCCAATTTTCCTAAACCTTATGTAATGCTATCGCTAGAGATACCTCTATAGCGCAGAAAGTATGGGAGAGAGAATTGCATGTGACTTTAACCTCGGAGCAATGGAGCCTTATCTGGAGCAGAGGGACACGGGTTTCCGACCCGCCTCACTCACTCAGACCCTCTTCTTTCTAGCCCACCGGTGTTTTTTACACTCCTCACAGTTTAGACATATGGAACACTACTCAGGGTAATGGTTGCTGGACACGTCCTGTGGCCATTGGTTTATTACTTCATTTCATGTTATGTATGAATATCCCGCACTACAGTATAACTGGCGTCGGGTCTGGGGTCGTATTTAGTCTATATTGCACTCTCAGGTGTCCCTTTCTCGGAGGGTAGTGGGACTTCGCCCAGTTGCGGGGATCCCCTCTCTCCCAAGAAATGGCTTATCTCCTTTTGAACTTTATGCTTGGCATTGCTGTTTCCCTTATTGAGTAATACTGGGAAATTAGTTCCCATCTGAGCCTCAATGAATGGTGAATCATGCCTGTCTTTACAGTAAATATGAACAAATACCTCGTCTGTGTGCTTCCTCCGTTCAGACTCCTTCTTATTGGTCTTAATGGAAGATGTTCAATGAATATGTACATTTTGCCAAACGCTCTCATCTGACTGTTTAACTTTGTATATATCTCTGTCTCATGATCATGCTGTATTGTGGATATTTTATGATTGTTTGATGTATAATCACTGTTAACTGGAAGCGCTCACATGCTGATACAACCGGGTAGAGAAGAAGCACCGGGGTGGGGGGTAATGGGTTTACTTTTCCTTATTGTATACTTGTTTTGTATCTTTTGGTGTGTTGTTTCTTTGTTTGTTGCAAAATGAAAATAAAAGTTTCAAAAAAAAAAAATAGCTTGTACTTGAAGTTAGATAGGATCTAACAGTTGTGTGAACTTTCAAATTAATCAATTTTTTTATTGGTCCAACTTCTCTATATTATTTATCATTCAATTAACATATAAAATCTTTAGAAATTATGTCTAGGTGCAGTCAGGAATATCCATGTGAAAATGCCTGAAAAGGCTAGTCACATCCAAGTTGGGGCACGATTTCAGAAATGTGGACACACTCTATATGGATGTCTTCAGGGAGGTCTACACAGATGTCCTTGTGGAAGTATTTCAGACAGAGGATGCGTCCCAGATAGCCATTCTGCAAGTAGCAGAGGTTGAAATGCAACACAGGTATCCCCAATTCCCTTTAAAGGTCACTGTGGTTGTGAATACCCGGGTACTGTACTATTACTGAACATTTGTATAGTTCTACAGGACATATGCAGCACTGCACATACATATGTAAAAGACGGTCCTTGCTCATCAGAGCTTACAATCTGTCTCTTTTAATCCCTGGAGCATGTAGAGATACGGACGTGAACCTCGATATACCAGCCATTTCTAAAATTGGGCATGCATGTCTAAGTTTGAGGACTGTCCTGGACACGCCCCCACCACTGCATTTATATGTGCGCACACCGGAGAATATCTCTAGACCCATCTATTAAAATGACTCTGGGGATGTCTCCATGATTTTGATGTCTACATGCATGTTTTCAAACATCTATAACATGAATAAGGCTTCTAAAATGATCTTCTAAAGGTCTATGTGTGGTTTATAGTACAAAGAACTGAAGTTGTTTTATTCCTGTTTTAAATTTATTTTAGTTCTTTAGAAATGCCAAAATGTAATACAACTTCAGTCATCATACTCCTATTTCAACAGAGAATCTACATAGCTTACTTTCAAAAATCATAGAACATTTTGACAGCTAACTCATTAGTCGAGAGCAATCAAATACATGTTTTCTCAAGAACTGTGGAAAAGTGTGATCTTTGATGGTTATTCTCTTTTATGATATTGTAAAACAAAATTTTGTTACATCATGGTTTCATCAGTCTGCTGTCTGCTGTTAAGGTTGTTATCAGTAATTCGCCTTGGGCTTTTCTATGGCAGACTGTGTAATTAAATGCAATAAATACATAAATAAAGGTATTTATTTTCTAAGACATATGGAGGCTGATGTTCAGCAGTATTTAGGTGGTCAGCCACAGTACCAACAGCATAAATGTTTTTCTTTAAACGTGATATTTCAAAGGATATATTTTGCCATATTATTCATAAAATGACAAAATGTATCCATTTGAAAAAGGAGAGTGATGGGGTGAGCGTGGTGAACTGGAAGTCTGTGTCGGAGGGGAATGGAAGTGGCAACTGGTAAGATTGAAAGCGTGCTGCAGTACCAGAGCCCTAAGGTAAGCTCTGCATCATGATTTCATAGCCACTGCCATTACTGCAATTCCTCTTCCCAAACCCTAGAAGACTATTTCCATGACAAAGTGCATAAGATTACTCTTCAATTCTCCAATAAATCTTCTTGACCCCCTATTCCCCCTCTCCATTACCAACTTTTCCCCTCAACCTCTATCACCCCTTCATCCTTTTCTAAAATCTCTATTGAGGAAACCTCTCTTCTTCTTTCCTCTTCTAAACTCACTACCTATTCTTCTGATCCTATCCCCACCCATCTCCTCCTCCGTCAACCCTTTCATCTCACATATTCCTAACCTTTTGCTTTCCACTGCAACCGTCCCAGCAGCCTTCAAGCATGCTGTAATCACTCCTTTCCTCAAAAAACCCTCAATTGACCCTACTTGTCCTAATTATCGACCCATCACCCTTCTCCCATTCATTTTGAAAATTCTTGAACGTGCATTTCTCCGCCACTCTCTCTGGAATTTCTCTCCTCTCAAGCTCTCCTTGATCCACTTCAATCTGGTTTTCGTCCATTTCATTCTACTGAAACAGCTCTTGCCAAAGTCTCCAGTGATCTGTTCCTCACTAAGTTCAAAGGCCCTTGCTCAGTTCTCATTCTTCACAATCTTTCTGCTGCTTTTGATACTGTTGACCACCTCTTCCTCCTTGATCTTTTATCCTTTCTTGGTTTTAGAGGCCCTGTATTGTCTTGATTTTCTCTTATCTCTCCAATTGCTCTTTCAGTGTTTGGTCTGTAGGTTCTTCCTCTACTTCCATCCCTCTCTCAGTTGGTGTACCCAAGAGTCTGTTCTGGGCCCTCTCTTTTTCTTTTCTATACTCAGTCCCTTGGTGCTCTCATCTCTTCCCATGGCTTTCAGTATTATTTTTATGCTGAGGACTCTCGATTCTATCTACCCTTGACATCTCTCCTTCACTCCAAACTCATATCTCTACTTGCTTATCTGACATCGCCTCCTGGATGTCTCACTGCCTCCTGAAATTGAAAATGGCTAAAGCTGAACTACTTATTTTTCCCTCTAAACCCTCCTCCTCCCTTCTTCCTTTCTCTGTCACTGTTGACAAGATTCTTCTACTTCCTGTTTCCTCGGCCTGCAACCTTGGGGTCATCTTTGACTCCTCCCTTTCCTTCTCTACACATATTCAACATATAGCTAAAACCTGTCGTTTCTTTCTCTACAACATTAACAAAATGTGTACCTTCCTCTCTGAGCACACTACTAAGGCTCTTATCAACTCTTCAGTCACCTCCCATCTTGACTGTTGCAACCTCCTCCTTGCTGGTCTCCCTCAGTGTCATCTCTCTCCTCTTCAATCTATCCAGAACTCTGCTGCATGGCTAATCTTCCACCAGCCCCAATGTACTCATATAACCCCTATTCTAAAATCACTTCACTGGCTCCCCTTCCATTTCTGTATCCAATTCAAACTTCTCCTTCTAACACATAAATGCATTCACTCTACTGCCCCTCATTACCTTTCCTCTCTTCTCTCTCCCTACACCCCTCCTCATGAACTCTGCTCCTCCTCTGGCTTTCTCCTCTTTATGCCCTTTTCTTCTGCAAACTCCCAGACTTTGATCTTTTCATCTTGCTGCTCCTTATGCATGAAACAAACTTCCTCTATCTTTACATCAAGTCTCTTCTCTCCCCCTCTTCAGATCCATGCTAACCTCTTCAGATCCATGCTTACCTCTTTGAGACTGCATTTGGTTCCTAATTCCTTGTGTCTTCTTCCCTATTTGAACCCCCTTGTTTCTCTTGTATTATTCTGTCTATCTTTATTAGATTGCAAGCTCTATGAGCGGGGACTGTCTTCTTTATATTTTTGTACAGCACGGTGTATGCCTTGTAGAGCTATATAAATAACAGTAGTTGTACAGCAGCCCCCAGAGAGGGATGGCAGGATGGAGGGCCCACCTAGGGTGCCTACAATCCTTGTTCCAGCCCAGTTTATATTGGTAAATAGTGGGTTTATACACATAAATAGCCTTACACAACTAAATAGTGATTTTAGAAAAGCCACTACTTACACATGTATATTTGCAGTACACAGTTTTGAAATCGGTGTCTTTTGGAGATGTCTGGGTGTTCCTGAGAAGTATGCATTTATTCCTAGTTTTGCAGTAGCCATACATGCCCATCAGCATTTATGTCTGCTACGAGTCATGCGTAAATGTCATCTAACTATTCATTTAACAGAAATATAGAAATGATGACAGATAAAGACCATACAGCCTATCCAGTCTGCCCACTACAATCCCTTTTGTTTCTTTAGAGACCTTTTCTGTTTGTCCCATGCTTTCTTAAATTCATCGTCTCTTCCACCTACACTGCGAGACTATTCCATGCATATTCCCTTTGATCTTCATTGTATACCCCCTCATTGCAGAGCTTTATTTCAATTAAAAGAGGCTCTCCTCCTGTGCATTTATGCCATGGAGATATTTAAACACATCTATCATATCTCCGCTCTCCTGCCATTCCTCCAAAGTATACATATTGAGATCTTTAAGTCTATCCCCATATGCCTTATGACGAAGCCCACTGACCATTTTTTTAGCCACCCTCTGCATCAACTCCATCCTGTTTATATCCTTTTGAAGGTGTTATCTCCAGAATTGCACAAAATACTCCAAATGAGGTCTCACCAAAAACTTATACAGAGGTACTATCAGCTCTTTCTTCCTGTTCGCCAAGCATCTTTCTAGCTTCCACTATCATCTTCTCTACACGTTGTTTTTTTTGTTGTTTTTTGAAGGGGGTTGTAATTTGGGGATTTTTATTATTGTTTTCCAAAAGATGCCAGAATCAACAAACAACACAAACAGCCAGCCAGTATCCCATTTTCATCCCCACCCCCAAAAAACCCTGTACACAACAGCTCAAAACCATCTTGAATCTGGTCTTGGACAAGGCTCAAACATACCTTTCCAACTAATCCCCCTCCACTACTACCCCTCCATACCCTTCTTTCACTCCTCGTTGATGTATCCCCCTTCCCCCATCCTCCCCACCCTGCCAACTCACCCTCTCCCTTTCTCAAGGACCCTAAAATGTCCCCTTAGACCTTCCCTAAGGCCACTTCCAATCCCTCCCTCCGCTAGTAACTATACTACTGCCATGTGTTTGGAAAATCACTTTTTGTATGGTGCTTATACCCAGCCATCTCACACAGACACTACAACTGCTCTAACCTGTGCATAACCATCACACTGGGCAGCTCTGGTGGCTTCCACCATGCAACCAAAGCCGTCTGAGTCACACTCACAAAATAGCCCAAGAAAATATCTAAATGGCTATCCCTCCCTCCCAAACCTCATTCAGCACCTCCATGGCTGGGTCAAGCCACACTTTAATCTTCATTATTTCATACAACAACCCCTCCACCTCCCCTCACAATCTCTGCACCTTAGGGCAATCCCACAACAAACAGAAACATAGAAACATGATGACAGAAAAAGACCACATGGCCTATCTAGTCTGCTCTTCCATATCAACCACTACAGCAGTCCCCTTTTTTATTTTATAGATCCTCTGTGTTTGTCCCATGCTTTTTTGAATTCAGATATATAGAGCATGGGGCCTGCTCTGAACTAAAGCCTGAATTAAACAAGATGGATTCCTGTTTTATTATAACTCAGCATTAAAACTTGCAGATCAAGCAATTCTGCAGATTAATGTACTTCACAGCAGAAGTATTATTTTCCAGCTGACTATGTGCAGAAGAACTCATTGCCGAGAACTTCACTGTGCTACATTTGCAACAATGTATGGATGTGCATATAAGCAACTTTCTCGCACCATGGACCTTTGTTTGCTGAAGGACCACCTATTAGTTGTTACTGGATTTGCTGAAGATGACATATAGAATTTGAGACCAGCCAATCACCGGGCCATCAGGACAAAGAATTATATGCTGGACACAGGGAGAGACGGAAAGGACACACACACAGCCCAGCACAGTACACTGGGAACATGCACAGAGGCTTGCAGAACACCTAGGAACTTTAACTTCTGACACAAACTATTTTGCTGGCTTTCTCTGCCATTCTCTGCACTTTATGTGCTTTCTTGGCTGTCTCTCTGGCTTGAAAGTCAGATAGTGTCCAAGGGCAAAACCTCTGGACAGAGTGAATCTCTCCCACAGACCTGTAGCTAACATTGGACCTCTGCCATACTTTGACTTTGTGCTGTTCCTGAGACAATTTTTCGGACCCAGCCACAAGCATTCTGGCAGAGTTAAGGTACTTGTCTTTAATTTCCTCCCCCCGCCTCTGAGGTGGGGCTAGCTTAGTGTGATAAGGCAGAAGCCACTGAAAGCAGAAACTTAGAAAAAAAGCTGTTTCTTACAAAACAAATAACTTGCAGAAGATGCAGTTCCCTTACAAAGCAGCTAGACGGGAGCAGGCATGAACATACAGAGACTGAGCTAACACACCTGGGGACTGATTGTGCAGGAGCTAATCAGCTCCACCTGAAGAGTAGCTCAGGAAACTCAGAAGTAAAACGGCTTTATAAGCAGAGAGGCAGCTTAGAAGTGGAGAGCCCGAGCCCAGCCTGGAGGGAGGAAGGAACCTCAGAAGAGAGCCAGGCCTGGAGAGAGGAAGGAACCTCGGAAGAGAGCTCAGAAGGAGAGAGAGAAAGATACAGACCAAGGAGAGCTGGAGTAAGATCTGGGAGAGTCATACTGGAAAGAGACCCGGTAAGAAGAAATCCCAGAGGCAGTGAGCTCAGAAGGAGACAGCCTAGTCTGGAGAGAGGTCTATGCTCACCAGAAGGGTCTGTAACAAGATTTAAAGTTATTGGAAGAGAAAGTCCTAATAAGAGGATTACTTGTGCTAGAAAGCCAAGAAGCCTGGAGGCTTTATCTGGTCTTCCCAAGCAGCAGAGAAGACAAGCACTATTCAGGAGGATTCCAGAGGGAGTCTACAAAAGAGACTGTATCCAGAGAGAGGTGCCTGGTTGGGGAAGTACTGGTCACACGGACATTACAAAGCCAAGGTACAGTGACTCTTTTTGTCTAAAGAGAAACCCAGTTCATAGAGCGTCTGTGAGAGCAGATAAGCAGTTTGAGAGAAAAGAAAGCAGGCAGGAGTTTTACAAGCCATTGCCTAGAGGTGTGGGGACAAGCCCTGCTGTTTACTTGAAAGCCCTAGAACAGCCCAGCTGGAGGCTAGGGAGAAGGAACATTGACTTTCAAACCACTGCAGCCAGGGAAAGGTCAATAGCTGAGGGAAGCACAAATGACCCAGAGCCCATGCAGGTGGAATATGGGGATTCAGTTATATCGTCTCAGGGAGATTTAATGGATTGCTCTATGTGTATGGCAGGAAGCCTTGAGTCACTCCCTGAGCTGTAATTGTATATAGACAAGCTCTAATATTGTTTTGTTTGTGCTGAGCAAAAGAGAAAAGCTCACCAAATTATTTTTGCTCCAAAGTTGGAAAGCCTGTATTGTTTTTACAAAGAAGCTGTGAAAGTGTGTAACAGTTTATTTGTTCACCTTATGTTTTGGTAGAAGAACCTGACAAGAAGGAAATACTTTCATTTCTCTGTTACCTAGCGGACCTCAGTGCATAAAAGGGAAATAAAAGCCTTATTTACCCTCCATTTTGGCTCACACAACTTATTCTCATAAGGAGGAGGACTACAATACCCAGGATGCATCTGGCTTAAAGAGTCTTTTACCTCCATCAATAATAAAATGCTATATGTCTGAGTGCAGAGTGAATCAGTGACATAGATTCCTAAACAGAGATTAGGTCTCTTGGTAATTGTAATTATAGGGCTTTATAACATACTACCTCAGAAAACTATGCTAATTTGCTAACTATGCTAATAGAGTAGACACCCAGGAAGGTGTAGATAACATGAGGAGGGATCTAGCTAAGCTTGAAGAATGGTCTAGAATTTGGCAGCTGGGATTTAATGTTAAAAAATGTAAGGTCATGCATTTGGGCTGCAGCAATCCAAGGGAGCAATACAGTATAGGAGGTGAAGTACTTTTGTCCACTAAAGAAGAGCGGGACCTAGGCGTGGTTGTGTCTGATGATCTTAAAGTAGCTAAACAGGTAGAAAAGGCGACGGCAAAAGCTAGAAGGATGCTTGGATGCATACGGAGAGGAATGGCTAGCAGAAAAAAGGAGGTGATAATGCCTCTGTATAAGTCTTTGGTGCGACCTCATTTGGAGTATGGTGTGCAATTCTGGAGACCGCACCTTCAAAAGGATGTGAACAGGATGGAGTCGGTGCAGAGGGTTGCTACTAAAATGATTAATGGGCTTCATTATAAAGCATATGAGGACAGACTTAAGGATCTTAATATGTACACCTTAGAGGAAAGACGGGATAGAGGTGATATGATTGAGATGTTTAAATACCTCCATGGCATAAATGTTCAGGGAGAGAGCCTCTTTCAATTGAAAGCAAGTTCTGCTACGAGGGGACATGGGATGAGGGTGAAGGGAGATAGATTCAGGAGTGATATGCGGAAATATTTCTTTACAGAAAGAGTAGTGGATCCATGGAATAGTCTCCCAGTGGAGGTGGTAGAGATGAGGACAGTAACTGAATTCAAAAAAGCATGGGACCAACACAGAGGATCTCTAAAGGTAAAAAGTGGACTGTTGTTGTTATGGAAGGACAGACTAGATAGGCCATGGGGTCTTTTTCTGTCATCATGTTTCTATGTTTATACTATGTTTCTATTAGTAATAAAGTCTAATTTATATACAAACACAGGATTGGTTCTTGTTTTATCACATGGCTTGTTTGCTATGTAGTCTTATGGAATCCTGGGAAAATGGAGAGTAGCAGTTTTTGCTGGAGATACTGAGTATTGATCTATGTGTACTTTTCTGCTACTGACAATATCTCCTTCATATTGGGGCATTGTCCATGATAGGCAATTCTGAATAACGATGCCTTACAGATTTAAGAGCTTGCCTTTGGGATGGACAGTTCTGAATGAACCACGTTTCACAGAACTCTGAGTAAGATAGCCCTGAGTTTCCCCTTTAAGACTGTCTGATTTATGATGGCTTTATCAGCTAGCATTGCTGACAGAAATAGTCTTGTTATATGGGCAAAGGTACTTGCCATAATGCAAGGGATCCTTATAGGACTCTCTAATGTGCATATGGAAGAATCCCATGTACATAAAAATAAGTTACTGGAGTACTTAACATATATAAAAGTAGCATGGGAGCTATGTCTTGATTGTTTGTACAATGTTCAGATACAGTTAGATGAGATGACTGCTAAATTTCATGCTTGTGAATCTGAAAGATTACAGCTTTTGTCACATATGACTAAGGCAAAATATCAAATGAGGGGTATGCCCCAATTTGTTAAGGAGCTCCCGCTCTGAGCAGCAGCTTTTTAAATGTGAATGGCATGTGCATAAGTGTATCGACTACAAGCTCAATTAGCTTGAAGCAGCTATGTTTGAGCTGCTTGAAAAGTACAATGCAGCTATGTCTGACTGTGATTCTTTAGCAAGGTTTTGTTTAGTTCCTATAGGAAACTGACATTAAGGGGTATGTTTACTAAACTGCGTTAGTGCAATTCGCGTTAGGAGCCGCGGTAGTGACAGAAACCCCAAATAAGGACATGGGCGGTACATCGTCACCATTAACGCGCATTAAAAAAATTAACGAGCGTTACCGGGCGCGGTGGCGCATTACTGAGCGTTAAACGTAAGAAGACGTACAGGCACAAAGCACTGAAACAGAGCTGTAGCACAATGGTTACGGTACTGACCGCTGTTATAGGCAGCATGGGTTCGAGTCCCCAGTGTGCCTAACGCAGAAGGCTGTCCCAGGCATCACCCTGTACATTACAGAGGGAAAGAGGAGGCATGTTTTTCGTTACGTTGAGTATTGGTGTCAGAAAAACACTCTCGGAGTTGCCTAGCCACGTACGTTGGTGAGTAAGAGGTTGCGTGCATTGGTACGTGCGGAGCCCCGTGTGTAGCTGCGCGCGTACAATCGTGCGTGGGTACGTGTGTTTTTACGTGCGTGGGTACGTGTGTTTTTACCAGTGTGGGCATCTTATATTACAGACTCTGTAGGGTGTCTTGCACCTATGCATTATGCTAACAAATGTACGTGTGATAGCCTATGGTTTATCAGAGCCTGTGAGCAGCTGCTGGAGTTTCACAGGGTTGGATTGTGCCAGTCACACCCATGATGCACTGCACATGCAAATCAGCTGTCCACAGATACACACCATGGGTGGTCATACGTCTCACAGCGGATCATTGGACCATCCTGTACCGTCCCCCATTGCCACCCTGCATGCTGGTACACGTGCTTGCCATATAGACAGCTGTTGCCGGGCCCTACACAGTCACACCTCGCAACACCGCTCAACTCCCCCTCCCCCCTCAGGCACCAGCCTCAGGAGCCCCTGTGGTGCACCCTCTGTGTTTCCCCCCTAACCCCACCGATACGCATACACCTCAGCCGTCCTGCACTTGCCACCACAGGCCAACAATATGGGGCCATGCTGGATAGGATACACTGGCAATCCGCTCCCCACCGCCATATGTCTCATTGTCACTCTGTGCTGTGTGGCCCGCACCTACCAACACACATGCTGTTGCACGTCACTCATGCACGCCACTCTCCACCCTTCTCGTTGGACCACCATCGCAACAACATAGCTGTGACATGTCTGTGGGGGTGCCCTCGCCACAGCCCTTACCTGTTCCACATCCTCCCTTGCCTCTCATAGGGAACACTGCCACACCCATCACTCGCACATCACTGTCACCTAGCAATGAGGGACATCTGACCACCAGGTACATATGTTGAACGTCAAACATTTATAATTTTTTGTATAAAACATATTTACAATATTTACATTAGGACACACATGGTCCATCCGGCTAACATAGTACATGATGGCAGTTGATGACCAGCATGGCCAACCATGCCTGCTAGGGCAAACAGCATTGGCCACCCCCATCCCTGTGACCATTGTGATGGACAGGCAATGGCACGGTCTGTCACAGGGCGGGTGTGCCATGTGTGTCCACACATTACACACCCTGGAGACCCCTGTCGGATGGTGGCTGACCGGGTGCGGCACGGGCAGGGCGCTCATCCCGCTCACGCAGACGTTCAGCCACCATAGACAGGGTCGCCAGCACCTGCCCCTGGATTAGGGCGAACTGCCTCTGGGCTTGTGCCTGGGCACGCACAGCCGCAGACCGCACATGCAGCCGCACAGACACACATCTCCCCGTGTCTGTGTGGCTGCATGCACGGCAGACCTGCCTGCGGCCATGTGTGGCAGGCACACGTCCAGAGGGCATGCCTCGCCATGATCATGGGGCAGGTGGCTGGTGCCCCCATTGCCCTGTTGCGGAGCGTGCCATTAGGGACCTGTCCCCCCCCCCCGCTGTGCACCCCCTCCCGCCCCCCTGCCTCCAACATCCCCCCCACATCCCCATCCCCCTCCTCCCCCACCTCCCCCTCTCTCTCCCTGCCACCCACCTCCTCCCTCTCCCCTCCCCTTTCACCCACATCCCCCCCTCATTTCCCCGATCCCCCAGCTCTGCAACATCACTCCCCATGTGACCCACATCCTCCACATCCCCTCCCATATGGCCATCATCCTCGTCCCCCTCCTCTCCCTCGTAGGGGCGTGGGGATGCACCCACATGCCTTCCTTCGCCATCCTCTGTGGCCACCTCTGGTCTGCCGACCTGCAGTCCCACATGCTCGTGGTCCCCCTCCCGGGCCACACCGTCATCCGGTTCCTCCGGCCTCTCTGCCTCAATGGCTGCACGTGCATCAGCTGTGGGAGAGGTAACACATGTCATCCCCTGGGTGAACATCATATTCCGCAGTCACAGTGAACCTGTGGTTCCACCACTCGGTGCCCTACAAGGCCATGTCCTGGTACTCACCATTCTGCTGTGCCATTCGCTCACGCTGCACCCTGGCCACAAATCTGGGGTACCGTGCCCTTAGCTCCCTTGCCTTCTTGCGCAGGTCCTCCACCTGTAGGGGTGACACCAAACATTGCCCTTAGCTACCGCGGGGACACGTTGGGGTCCCCTGCCTCTGCAGCTTACCCTCTTACTTCATACAACAAGCGCCTGCCCCTATTGGGTGAGACACTCATGCCCCCTGTGTTCACAGCAGACAGCCCCATGTGTGGCCCACACACACGCCTCTCAGGTCTGTGCCCCATGTGCCCTGTATGTGCACCCCACGTACATGACACGTCACAGCTCTGTGTGCCACCTACACACATCTGCCAGTGCCACTCAGCCACTGTTGGGGTGGGAAGTTGTCACCTGCAGTGCTCCCTGCAAAATCCTTGGCCTGTGGTTTGTCATTTGTGATCCCATACAGGGCCTGTTTTCAAAGGCACCGGGATGGTGCAGGGAACCCCTCTTGGGGCCTGCATCATCCCAGGAGCTGTGGTATGTCTTTTGTGATCACACAAGGCTCCAGCTGACAGTGGGAAGGGATGGGGAGGGGTGCCCTCATTTTGGGCCTGCATCAGCTTAGAGCTGTGGGATGCCCTTTGTGATCACACAAGGCTCCAGCTGACAGTGGGCAGGGATGGGGAGGGGTGCCCTCATTTGGGGCCTGCATCAGCTCTGAGCTGTGGTTTGTCTTTTGTGATCACACAGGGCTCCAGCTGACAGTGGGCAGGGATGGGGAGGGGTGCCCTCATTTGGGGCCTGCATCAGCTTAGAGCTGTGGGATGCCCTTTGTGATCACACAAGGCTCCAGCTGACAGTGGGCAGGGATGGGGAGGGGTGCCCTCATTTGGGGCCTGCATCAGCTCTGAGCTGTGGTTTGTCTTTTGTGATCACACAGGGCTCCAGCTGACAGTGGGCAGGGATGGGGAGGGGTGCCCTCATTTGGGGCCTGCAGCATCGGCGGATGTATTTTGAACTTGTGTTGGTTGACAGGGGCATGGTGCAGACCCCTTCTTTTCCTGTTGGCCTGAGAGGTGGGATTGGGGTTTCTTGTGGATGGGGGACATCCCTGGCCTGCAAAGGTGCCCCATACCATACCAATGTGATTTGTGGTGCATCCCTGCCATGGTTGCAGCTACCCCCATGGGGCTGTGGGGTCTTTTTCTAGGGTGTGTGGCAGACTTTGCTAGCCGCAGGATGTGTCAGCACCTGCTATTCCCTGGCAGTGCATAGTGTCTTTGTGCTTTGGTTACTGGGTGTGTTTTGTTTAGCCTCATCATTTGGGGTACCTGTCCCCATGCACTTACCTCACGTGGGTAGTCACAGCTCCTGTTGTACCTATGGGCCAGGCGCTCCCAGGCCCTCCTGACCCTTCCAAGGTTCTGCCTCCTGGATGAGCCCGGGAAGAGCCGCTGCTGGCGGAGGCAGAACAGCTCTGTCAGGAGATACAGATCTCCCTGGCTGAATGCTGGCTTCCTGGACATGGCTGCCATTTGTTCAGACTGTGTCAGTTCTGCGTAGCCACGTGCGTTGCTGGGGGCGTAGTCACGTGCGTTGCTGGGGGCGTAGCCATGCACAGAGCGACATGCGCATGTCATGACGCTTGAATACGTGAGTTACTGTGGGCGTAACTACGTGCTTTGCTGCAGGCGTGAATACGTGCGGTGTTTACGGTGTGTGCGTGCGTTACTACGTGCGTTGGGTTTCTTCTGAGCACTGTACATTTACATATCCCTGGGGATATGTAAATGTACAATATGTAATTGTACAATGCAGCTGGGATTGGTACTACTATCTCTGATTGTGTTAGACTCTTACCTATGGGAACCTGTGGGCATGATCCACACATTACTAACCCCGCTTCCTCATACCTGTGCTACATCTTGCACCATCAGCATAATGTTTCATACCACCTTCTGCTGCACAAACCTCACATCAGGGTCCATTCACATTTCATTGGGCACCTTATATTACAGACTCTTTAGGGTGTCTTGCACCTATGCATTATGCTAACAGATGTACGTGTGATGGCCTATGGTTTATCAGAGCCTGTGAGCAGGTGCTGGATTTTCACAGGGTTGGATTGTGCCAGTCACACCCATGATGCACTGCACATGCAAATCATCTGTCCACAGATACACACCATGGGGAATGCAACCCCACAGCACCTCGACCTGGTAGGGGGAACTGACCCTGTGCACCCCCACAGCACCTCGGCCTGATAGGGGGTACTGACCGTGTGTTGTACTGGCAGAGAGTAGCTACACACCGTCACATTGTGCGGGTACTGTGCTCACCCTGAAGGTGCAGTGAGGCGCCCAGCACTAGGTCCACAGCACCGTCCATGGCTGAAAGAGGCCATGGTGCAGGTCCAAAGCAGTGTTACTGTGTGAGATAGGTAGTTTCTGCAGGAACAACTTGGACATCTCTGTCTGTTTCAGTCAGGTGTAACCCCCATGCACCACCACACCACACCACACCCCCTCCCCCAGGGCTGAGGGTGGCAAACAGGGTCTCCTATCAAAAGATCCACAGTCTACCTCCCTGCAACAGTGGCAGTAGAGGGGAACATTAACCCTAGTCCTGCTGGGGAACAGACACCCCACAGGGCAGTCAATGCAGCTCTGTACACAGCCATAACACAATAGCAGACAGACATTAGGCCTGGATATGGTATACTGCACCCCACCACTATCTGATATTCCCCTGGTGCAAGCCATCAGCCACTGCACCCTGCAAGCCACTCCATCACAACACCTACCAGCTGCAAACAGTCTGCTAGTGCCCAGTGGAGATGCCTGCACCCAGAACTGGGATATCAGCTTACACAGCAAGCAGATACATCAGTGACTGGGCCCCAAAAGGAAACCCATATTTATCACATGAGAGAAATACTAGATAGCACTATGGGAGTGCCTAGCCATGCTGTGGTCACTGCACAGTCAGGGTGAGAGTGATCTCTCAGCAGGATATACTGAGGTCACCCTGTCTGTGTAGGTGGTGGCCGGGCACTACAATGTGCCTGTCACTGCCCTATGCCCTGTGCAGATGCACCCTGGCCAGGCCACCCTGTCCGGCCTATACCCATGGTACCTTGCTCCTCATTATGCACATTGGCAGCCCAATACTGGCAACATTGCTGGCAGTGTGGGCTGTGGAAGGTGTTTGCAGCCACCACACACTGGATAGACAGACAGCCACCCCCACACCTATGCCAGCATTGTGCTACTATAGAGGTGGTCAGCAGCCATACCCACCACACCAGTCATGGGCATAGTACAGGCATGGATATGGTACACACGACTGTTGGGGGGTCACTCCCCAGGGTGGTGAACACTGTCAGAGACCAGACCTGCAGCACACACCGCAGACATCAGAATGATTGTTATGGTGGAGCTCAATGAGCAAAATGTGCTTAACGTAGGACTTGATATCTGCCAGTTATCATAGGAAACGTTTGATAGCTCTGTACCGTATACCCAGGTGTAGGGTGGCATTGCTAAGGTTTGCAACTGCTAGTATTGGGAGATACAGGCAGGGCCCAATGTCTTGCCTCTCCAGGTGGCATTGGCCAATGGGGCCTGTGGGTGTGGGTGTGGCCCGGTTGGCTGCTGCTTTATGGCAGAGTTCCCCAACTCCAGTCCTGGTGTTCCAAACACTGTTTGGGTTTTCATGCTGTCCCTCATAAATATGCATGAGCTACATCTGCATACCATGGGGGTGGTGCATAGCTATGCAGCACAGGCATCTTTATTAGAGGCAGCATGAAACCGGAATGGTTTGGGGCCCTCCAGGACTGCATTTGTGGGACTCTGCTTTAGGTAAGGTGCCTGTTTCTGGTGTCTGTGTTTGGTGTGGTAAAATATAGGCCATGTGTATGTTCTCTGCAATAAAGGAGTGTCTTTACTATCACTGTTTAGTGGTGGGTCAAACTATGGGGACTGGGTTGGCAGGAGCCCCAGCTGGGATTTGAACCTGTGATCCTCTGGTCTTACAGGCACTGGCTGTGTCTGTTGCACCACACTGTGGCCACAGAGACAGTGCAGTCCCTGTAGTTAGTTAAACTGGCCTGACGAGTCAGAAATCCTGCTCTGCAACAGGTTTACTGTGGCCCCATTTACCTTGTATGCGGACAAAGGTGCACATAAACCTCAGAAAAGACCTCAGAAAAGGGGTACACACCCATAACCAAGCTGGGCAACAATGATATCATTGGGAAACATTACACAACACTCCCAGGACAGCTCCATTACAATGAAATGATCTTTGAAAGGGTCTGAGGAGCGTAGACCCTTCCACACATCATTTCTTTTTTTTTTGGTGCTTTCCAGGGAGTGTTGTTCCTTGTTGCCCATAGCTATCACTGTTTCCCAGCTGAATTATGCTTTTTAAAATGTTTCTTGTGGTCATTTTTAACGTTTTATGTGAAATTTTGTTCTGTGCACTTGTATCACACTGCTCACGTTTTGTGGGTTTCCCCGGTTTTACTGTACATTGCTGACGGAAATGGTTTCTCTTCCCTTTAAATGCCTTTAACGACAGGTTTTCATTCGCGTTGAATTGAGCTCAGGAATTCAGTGCGTTAGTGTGAGGGAGCCTCTCCCCGCCCACTCTCCGCCCATTGACCCCTTCTCTCCGCCCACTCTCCACCTTCTGCGCTGTTTTAACGGCCGCGGGACTTTACGATCGTTAACTATGCTTAACGCGCATAGTATTACGTTAACGGTCGTTAGCATGTCAGTACGCGCGTTATACGGCACTTACGGTCGTTAACGTCGTATAACGCGCGTTAGTCACGTTTACCGCACTTTAGTAAACATACCCCTAAGGGTTCCATTTGCGGCTACATTTGGACTAAATTAATTTATAAGTACTCTTAAGATGGAGTGCAAGTATGATTTTCATTCTATGGACTGAATAACTTTATCCCGCATGGAATGTCCAGGTTTAGTTACACTGACAAAGGTTCAGTTTAACTCATTTGCTGTTTGTGAATATTTCCTATATAGCTTTCTACACTTGAAAGGAAAGGTGTAGAGGTTTTAGAACCTACATCTGAATTCACTTGCCATTTCCTAGAACTATAAAAACGAACCCCATCCCAGTGAATACAATTATATCCAAAAAAGAAAAAATTCACCGATAAAGTCCCCAAACATTAAACTCTTTTTGTCGGAGTGTACCGAGGGAGGAATGAAACTGAATATTCATCCACACCTGCCAATAGACTCCTTTTATTCAGAATTAGGTTCACCTCGATATATTATGTATTTTTTTTTTAAATTTTGTCACTTATCTGGAAAAAGCCATAGCTGAAATGCAAAATTCCCACACCGTTGCCACTCAAGAAGAAATTGTCACGACGTACACGTTTTGGGTATTATTCCCTGTCTCAAGTGCTCTCATCCAATATTCATTTGCAACTATGCCAAAAAAAG
Organism: Ichthyophis bannanicus; assembly: GCA_033557465.1. NCBI lineage: Eukaryota > Metazoa > Chordata > Amphibia > Gymnophiona > Ichthyophiidae > Ichthyophis > Ichthyophis bannanicus. Next base: position 222,892,606 of record CM066040.1, on the reverse strand, counting down.
CCGTCAAACGGCTTTGAAGGACTCTATTCAATCACTATTGGCTGAGCCATAACACTTCAAAGGAGAACCCCCCAATGAAAACAGGGAACACCCCACATGCAGGAGAATCCCTAATGTCATTGGTTAATCCCGACAAACCATATCTCATGATGTCATCTAAAGAATCACAAGAGACTGTTCCAATCAATCTCTTGATTAAGACCATTAGGATTTATGGTATTTAAAATATATATCCAACGTTGCTCAAGCCATTGAAGTCTACATGTTCTATCCCCTCCCCGCGGATCTCGGGGAACTTAGTCTATAATCGTCCAACGTAAATCCTCAAACACATAGTGATAAGTCACACAGTGGTCCACCATCGGAGCTGACATAATTTGTTGACGCATACGCGATGCATGTTCTGCAAGCCTTTTCTTAATAGGGCGAACTGTTCTATCCACATACACTAAATCACACAAGCAGTACAAAACATAAACCACATAAGATGACAAGCAATTTGTAGTCCAACGGCGGGTGTATTCTTGGGCTGAAAGTGGATGCCGCCAAACTAATCCTGAAATCATCACTGAACAATAATTGCAGTCATTACAAGGTTCATGACCCCATGAACATAACGGTGGGTCCACCGGTCTATCCATTGGTGAAGCTGATTTGACCAGATAATCACTTAAATTTGACCCTCTAGAAAAGGCAATCTTCAAAGACTTGTCAAAACATGGATGCAGACGTAACATGGACCAATGATTATGAAGAATCCAAACCACTTCATTACTGCGTTCAGTGTATGGTAAGATCCCCATTATAGCTTCAGAAGTGTGAGAGGCAGATGACAAATAAGCCAGATCTAATAACCATTCACGATGCACATGATAAGCACGACGATAGGCTTTTTCCACCACTTAAAGGGGATAACCTCTACTAAGGAGTCGATGTTTTAAATCCTGGTCATGATGTTTAAAATCACACAAAGAAAAACATAACCTCCATAGCCTAAGAAATTGACCAAATGGTAGTCCCTTTCGAAGGGGACCCGGATGAAAACTCCGATAGTTTAAGAGACTATTACATTGCACTGATTTTCTAAAAAGGGTAGTCTTCAATTCTCCAGCCTCCACAAAAACTACCATATCCAAAAATTCAATTTTTCGTGTATTAATGTGTTCTGTAAAACGAATCTTTACCTTTAAAGAATTAAGCCAAGTAATGAAACTTTTTAACGAAAACAAATCTGATGTCCAAATAAAAAAGATGTCGTCCAAAAACCTTTTCCACAGAAGCACATTAGTGAACTGAGAATATCTAAATATATATTTAACTTCCATATCTGGCTATAGAAGGTGCCACTGTCGCCCCCATCGCTATACCAAAAATCTGTTGGAAAAATGTTCCTTCAGATAAAAAATAATTTCTTGTCAATACCAAATCAATTAGTTGCAATAAGAAGGCTTTAGGAAGTCTAGCAGGAGCAAATTTAAATGAATTCTTCAATAAATCCATAGCTTCTAACTGATCTATACTTGTGTACAGAGCTATGATATCTAACATCACCAAAAAAACATTAGTAGGTAACATTACAGAATCCAATTGTTGTATAAAATGTGTAGAATCACAAATAAATGATGGAACAAGACACACTTCCTGTTTAAGAAATATATCACAGAACTTTGATAGAGGTTCCAACACCGACCCTCGACAAGAAACAATCGGTCGGCCTGGAGGAGATTGTAACGATTTGTGAATTTTTGGGACCATATATATGACCGGAAATTTTGGATGTGCATTTTTTGGCATAGTTGCAAATGAATATTGGATGAGAGCACTTGAGACAGGGAATAATTCCCGAAACGTGCACGTCGTGACAATTTCTTCTTGAGTGGCAACGGTGTGGGAATTTTGCAATTCAGCTATGGCTTTTTCCATATAAGTGACAAATTAAAAAAAAAAAAACATAATATATCGAGGTGAACCTAATCCTGAATAAAAGGAGTCTATTGGCAGGTGTGGATGAATATTCAGTTTCATTCCTCCCTCGGTACACTCCGACAAAAAGAGTTTAATGTTTGGGGACTTTATCGGTGAATTATTTCCTAGAACTGGCAAACCTCCAGAAGTGGTGACTTCATTTTGTACCTAGTTCAAAGTAAAGTAAGAAACTTTAACTTCTTTTAATTGTTCTCTGAAAGAGATCTTAATTTGACACTTTATCCTTGCTTAGTCTGTCTCATAAGACATGGAGCACATGCACACTTAGTGAAGTATGACATTTTGGAGACAAACAGAGGACAGCCTCTTGGCCCAAGTGATTTTTCAAAGGTCTCTTCTGTTACTCATACTTTTGATTTTATCAGCCTATAAATAAAAGACACATATACATACAGAAATTACAGATGCAGAAATTGCACAAAGATCCAGATTTATTAAATAATTCCATATTTTACTGTTTGAAATGACAAACAACTAACCTAGAACAGTATGGCCTGTTTGCTTTGTTTTACAGATGGAGAACCAAACCTTGAAGGTCCTCTTCCTGATTCTGTTTTCGTGCTACAGGATACACCTGGATTCCTGATTACACAGTCCCAGACTGTCACACAGAACGTCTTTGTGTCACTGGATCCACAACATGTTTTACAGAAACACTTCAACATGTCTGACCCACACACACCTAACACATAACAGTGGTTAAAAGCACACCTGGACTATGCCACTGCCGATGTACAGAATATTTTAAGCCAGTTGAAGAAGGTTATGATCCAACCTATACAGCAGGAACACACTAGAGATAAAAGATTTGTAGGGTTTGCTGTGGGGCATTATTTACGGCCCTAGGCTCTTTGTTTGCATCCACAATGTCTGTAGTGAATGCAGTATCTGTAAGCAAATTCCAGAGAAATATTTAAGAGTTAAAGGCTGATATGAAAAATATCAAAACACAGATCTGTTCACAACAAGGGCAATTAACTGCCCATGGCAAGACCCTATATAATACTGTCACGTTGGTCAATCTTCATTCTAAGTTGATTAACCAGAATACAGCAGAGTTAGCTGTGCTCAAAGGTATAGTCAATGAGAAGGACACTTTTATGCAACCAGTATGTCAACTTACCCATGATTTGTTTAGGGAGCTAGAAAGCAGCATCAGTGACTTTGATGCAAGGACAGATTCCTACATACCTGGAATCCGCAGATTGCTTTCCACCTGGGAAATGCTAATCCATTTTATGTAGATATACAGAATATGGAAATTGCTTTTCTTTTTTTTTTATTTAATCTTTATCATTTTACAAAAAAAAATCCAAGCATCAACACACCTGAATAGAAATTAGGGTACAGAAAAGAAAAAACAACATTGATACAACAATATTATTAATAAGAAAATGAATAGGAATACTTAAACAATTTCTGCCCCTATTATAGCCCACTACACCAAAGGGAGACCCTACCAACATACATCATTTAAACGAAACCTGAGAAGAAAATAAACCTGACGGGTAACAGCAGTCAGGCCATAACCTATTGCAGTGAAACCGGGGCTTCCTCAACCGGACGACGAGCACTCAAAAAGGCAGACAATTGTGATGGCTCAAAAAAAATATATGAAGCAGAATTCAACCTAACCATACATTTACAGGGAAATTTCAAAAAGAACTGAGCCCCCAACAGCAAAACCCCTGGGTGAAGCAATAGAAATTCTCTCCTGAGTCTCCTTAGCTAAATCTGGAAAAACACGTACATTCAACCCTTGAAATATTACATTACGCTTCCGAAAAAACATACGGAGAAACCAATCTCTATCACAAGAGAGAGCAAAGGTTACAATCAAAGTAGAAGGAGAAACAGATTCACTTAAAGAAGTTTAAAGTTTAAAGTTGGGAGGAGTAGCCTAGTGGTTGGGGCAAGGTACTTCAGGCCGGAAGGTCAGGGGTTCAAATCCCACTAGAGGACAGCAACCTTGGGCCAGAAGGACTGGGGTTTCTCATCCCACAGATGCTCCTTGTGATCTTGGGCAAGCCACTTAACCCTCCATTGCCCATGTTCCCTGTAAGTATTAGTGTATGTGTCTCATATCCCCGCATGTTAAATGTATCCCCCAATTGTGTTGTGACCGCTTTGATTGAAGGATAAGGTGGTATACAAAAAAACTGTCTAAAACTGTCTAAGTTTCCAAAATAGCAGAGACTTCTAATGAATCAGCCTGTTCTACTCCAGAAATGATCTCACCACCAACCACCTTTTTACCCAAAGGAAGACAGTATAATTTAACCAAAGGGGGATGGGATTCATTTGGAACTCCCAACACTTTCACCAAATATTTCTTAAACATCTCCTTGGCACTAATGCCCGGAGCCTTCGGAAAAATTTATTAAACGAAGATGGAGAATGCTTCAAGATATTCCAAACATTTCAATCCTTGTTTTTAACGCCAATGCACCCTTCTGATAAGAGGAACTACCATCTTCACACCGGGAAACTTTCTTCTGGAGATCAGTCATGGAAGATTGTAAAGCTGAAACTTCCAAAGTATGTTGCTGGAGCAAATTAGTATGAGACTGAGACTGAGCCTCCAGAGCAGACACCTGGGGAGCAAGCAATTCCCCAAGCTTCACAATGGCAGACCATATTGACTCTAAAGTAAATTCAAAGGAAAAAGTTACCAAAGTTTGTGTCACTGCTGTACTGTCCTCCGAGAGCCGCCGCTCCATTGGTGAAGCCCCAGTAGCAGAGAAGGCAGGTGCAGATCTGTCCGAAGACCTCTTCAATACCGGAATTCCTGTGCTGTAGGGGAGAGATGATACAGTAGCTCCACTACTCCTCACTGCAGCCGACCCTCCGCTCTCAGCAGCCCCCACTGGACCGGAGTGGAGCACCTCCTCCAACTTCACTGGACTCTGCCCCAACAAGGGATCCTTGGGAGGATGCCACTGCACCGGTGGCGAGATATCAGGCCTAAAACCTCCCGCCGAGAAGTCTAAAAGCTCTGCACCGCCGGTTCTCCCGACTGCCGCTGCGACGTTACAAAAGCATTGAGTGGACCCACCACCCGTGTAGGCAACGGAGATGAGGCTGCCGGGGTAAGGGAGGGTTTCTTAACCCCTTTGGCCTTTCTTTTGCCCATAGGTAAAAAATGTCACTGCAGCCGTTTCCAGCCAAACCGCCATCTTGGAACTCCCCCTGTCTCCTGGAAATTGCTTTTCTGTTGAATTTGCCTTTTATTGTGCCTGATAAGGTGTACCAGTTGAAACAAGTAACTAATATTGGCACCTGGTCTGAAAATGTTTACCTGTGTGTTAACACTCCTAAGTACTTAGCTTATCACCATGATGAACTGCAAGAGTATCTTGTACCTAATTTAGGCATGTGTCAGCACACCAAGGACATTGATTGGTTGTGCCCAGGTATACCTTTCCTGAAGGCCATTACTGAAGCTCATTATGGTTTGACTACTGCAAATGTGAAAGAGAAAAAGTTACCATGACTAAGGGGTATGTTTACTAAACGGGGCACTTGTGCGGGGTGCACCTGAGCGCCCTAAAATGATGCATTTAAGTGCTCTTAAGCGCCCCGTACGCGTGCGCGGCACATTAACGGGTCCCGCACGCGTGCGCCGAAAACTCGCACGTTTGCGGGGCGCTCATGTGCGATAGAGGCGTGGAAAGGCGAAATGAGGGCGGAGGAAGGCCCCTGAGGGGCAGAGAGACGGGGTCAATGGGTGGAATGTGGGAGGGGAGAGACTCCCCGCACAGGAGCGTGCCCGAATTTACAAGGAAAAAATACCGCCAGTGAAACACTCGCGGTAGAAAGCATTTAAAGGGAAGAGAAACCATTTCCGTCAGCAATGTACAGGAAAACCGGGGAAACCAGCACAACGTGAGCAGTGTGATACATGTGCACAGCACAAAAGTGCAAATAAAAATAGAAAATGACCACAACAGAACTATTAAAAATAGTAATTCAGCTGGGGAACAGTTATAATGATGGGAAAATACAGAAAACACACCCAGCAAAGCTCCAGAAAAAAGAAATGGATTTTGGAAGGGTTTACGGAGCGGAGACTCTTCCAAAAAACATTTCCTTTTGTGGAGCTTTCCTGGGAGTGTTTGCTATGGTTGCCCATTAATATCACTGTTGCCCAGCGTGGTGATATTTTGTCCCCCATTTCCTGTGGTCATTTCCGTGGTTTATGTGCATGTTTGTCACCAGACAGGGTGCATATTCCCACAGTAAATTTGCGTAGAGCAGGGTTTGTGACTCCATCCTGCTAGGCTTACTACCTCCAGGGGCTGCACTATCTATGTGGCCATAGTGTGGTGCAGCGGACAGAGTCAGCACCTCTAGGACCAGAGGTTCAAAGCCCAGCTGGGGCACTTGCCAGCCCAGTCCCTATATTTTACCCACCACTAAACACAGATAGCGCAGACACCCCTGTATTGCAGGGGACATAAGCATGGGGAAAACACCCATATTTTACCCAACAACGCACACACACCACAACAATGGGCATTACCCACAGCCAAGTACCCCAAATGCAGTCCCGTACTGCCACATTCCAATCAGGTCACCTGCTTTTTATGGGAGAAGCTCATGCCAGCATGTTGGCGGACGAGTACATGTGGTGCAGGGGGCAGTGGCTGCTAGCGACAGAAGACAGAGGCCTAGCCATTTGCAGGCTGGCACAGTCCACAGCAACAGACAGGCCCTGCCGGATCCACAGTCATGGACTATCCAGGGAATTCAGACAATCTGTGGCTACACGGTGGTGCAGTGCACACAGACAGTGCATGCAAGAACAGAAGGTCACAGGTTCAAAGACCAGCTGGGGCTACTGGCAATCCTGCCCACATATTTTCCCCACAAATAAACAGTGACAGTGAGGACATATGCAATGGTAATACATCTATCTTTTACCCCACTGAGCACAGACACCATGAACAGGGGCAGAACCTACAGCAGAATCCCCCAAATGCAGTCCTGGTGGGCCACACACCAGTCAGGTTCCATGCTGCCACTCATACAAATGCCTGTGCTGTATATCTATGCACCACCCCCACGGCATGTAGATGTAGCTCATGCATATTCATGAGGGACAGCAGGAAGACCCGAACAGTGTGATGCAAAACTGGACTGGAGTGGGGAAGCGCTGCCGTAAAGCAGCAGCCAACAGGGGCAGACACACCCACACCCACAGGCCCCATTGGCCAATGTCTCCTGTAGAGACAGAACATTGGACCCTGCGTGCATCTCCCAATACCAGCACCTGCATACCTTAGCAATGTCACCCTACACCTGAGGTACACAGCTCTGAAACGTTTGCTAAGAGTACAGGCTGATAGATATCCCTACGTTACGCACATACTGCTAGTTGACCCCATCCGAACAATCTGTTTGGTGTCTGCGGTGCGTGCTCCAGGCCTGGCCCCTGACGGTGTTCACCACCCTGGGGAGTGACCCCCAGCAGTACTGCATACCATATCCATGCCTGTGCCGTGCCCAGGACCGGTGTGGTGGCCAAGGCTAATCACCCCCTCAATAGTAGCACAATGCTGGCATAGGTGTGGGAGTGTGTGTCTGTCTATACAGTGTGTGTTGGCTGCAAACACCTTCCCCAACCCACACTGCCAGCACTACTGCCAGTATTGGCCTGTCAATGTGCATAATGAGCAGCAAGGTACCATGGGTATAGGTCAGACATGGTGGGCTGGCCAGGATGCATCTGCACCGGGCATAGGGCACTGGCTGTGACATTGTAGTGCCAGGCCACCACCTACACAGACAGGGTGACCTCTGTATGTGCTGCTGGGGGAGCACTCTCACCCTGACTGTGCCGTGATGACAGCATGGCTAGGCACCCCCATAGTGCTGTATTGTGTTTCTCTCTTGTGATATATATGGGTTTCCTGTTGGGGCCTCCTCACAGAACTCTCTTCTTGTGTGTGCTGCCACCCCAGTTTTGGGTGCATGCATTTCCATCAGGGCTGACCAGCAGACTGTTCACAGCTGGTATGTGTCTTGATGGGTGCAGGGTGCAGCGGCTGATGGCTTGCTGCAGGTGAATATCAGATAGTGCTGGGGTGCATCTTTGGATATCCAGGCCTAAAGTTTGTCTGATATTGTGTTATGGATGTGTGTGGAGCTGCTTGGACTGCCCTGTAGGGTGTCTGATCCCTAGCAGGACTGGGGTTTGATGGTCCACTCTGCTGCCATTTGGGGGGGGGTAGTATAGGATGGGGATCTGTTAGTGGGGGGGCCCTGTTTGCCACCCCTCAGAGAGGGGGGGGGGTACTTTGACCACCTAGCGGTCCATGGGGGCTTCCACTAACTGAGACAGAGATGTCCAACATGTTTCTGCAGCACCTTCCTATCTCACAGGTTAGTACTGTTGTGGAGCTCTGTCATTGCCTCATCCAGCCATGGCTGGTGTTGTGGACCTGGTCCTGGGCGCCACATCACACCCTCAGGGTGAGCACAGTACCCGCACAATGTGACGGTGTGTAGCTACTCTTTGCTGGTAGTCCACCCGCTCAGGACCCCCTACCAGGCCGAGGTGCTGTGTGGGTGCACATGGACAATTCCCCCTACCAGGCCGGGTAGCTGTTGGGGTGCATTCCCCATCTTGTGTGCATCTGTGGACAGCTGATTTGCATGTGCAGTGCATCATGGGTACGGGTGGCCTAACCCTATCCTGTCTACAACAGCAGACTGTCTGTTCGGTGACGTGCAGGCTCTCTGCAGCCAGCCAGGGGCTTGCTGTCAGCTTTAGAGCTGTAGCCCAATGGTTACTTCACTCCCTGTACAGCCAGAGGTCATGGGTTCAAACCCACAGTGGGGCCCTTTGATAGGGCTGTCCACAGCTTTATTTTTATTTACTGTACATATGTCTATGCCGGCAAAACCACACACAGCTTACTATACCCATTAGGTGCCTCTGAGGGTGCTTTATAGGGCGCCCTATAGGCCACCTTATGGTTGCCATCCATATAGGGTGCACTATACATTATCCTGTGTCGCAACATACATGGTGCCCTATAGGGGACATTCTAGGGTGCCTTGGCAGACAGTGCACTGTAACATGTGCCTTACGGGCATCCGTATGTTAACACACTGTGAGAGCGGGTTTACTAGTGGTGGGAAATAAAATATAAATGGAAGACCTCCTACAGCACTCCTCACCATGATACATACTGCCCCAGCCAGCCTTGTTCACTGGGCACTGTGAGGGGTTGAACCCCTGACCCCTGCACCATTGGTCAGTGTCTTAACCATTGTGCTATGGCTCCGTTCCTGCTATTTGCACATCAGCACGCCACTTATCCCTCCCACTATTGGACTGCCCCCTCACACATCAGTGCGCCGCCTTCTGCCCACCGGCTCGCCGCCTTCTGTTGCCCACATTTATCAGCGCACTGCCTTCTGCCGCCAAAACTTAACAATGCGCCGCCATCTGCCGCCCACACTAAACAGTGCGCCGCCTCATGCCGTAATAAAAATAACAGTGCGCCGCCTTCTGCCGCCCAAAATTAATATGCCTCCTAAACCACTGTTGCCCATAAATGTTGATGCCTCAGCTGGTCTTTTTTGTTGAGTGCAATGGGGGTTTGAACCCCTGGCCCCTGCGCCATTGGTCGGTGTCTTCACCGTTGTACTATGGCTCTATTGTTTGGTTTTTCAGCAGCGCACCACTTAGCCTTCCCACGCGCTAATGTGGGCCCCGCACATTAGCGCGACGCACACACGTACGGTACGGTTTTTTGCTTTTTTCTGCCTGGCCCGCCCACTCCTTATATGGCACCAGCACACTAACGGGAACCCGCACAGCAACGGTGTTTAGTAAACATGCCCCTAAGTATGATGATTTCTCTGAAACAAGGGTTGCTGTTGTAAATAATTTATGGTTAGTCAGCACCCCTCTGAAGGAACTTCTGCTTACCAAGAATAAATATGACGTCATTAATAAAGTTCCTCAACCCTACAATGTTTGCTTAATTGATGTTCCTAAGTACTCCATTGTGACTGTTGGTGGATTACTCCTATTTTATTTAGATTCAGATGCTGTTTCTGCTGAAATCCAGGTGCTGGATGTGTTTCGAGGCCATGACATTAACTTCACTTAAGCCTTGAAATATCTACTAGACTCTTAGGACTCTCAGACAGGGCCGGCCCGTCCATTGTGCAAGAATGTTGTTTGCACAGGTCCCCATGCTTCAGGGGGCCCCATGCCAACATCATCCTGCACATGTTCAGCTCTCGGCTCACCTCCCTCCAGCAGCTCGCGGCTCCAGCAGGCTCAGCAGCAACTACCTACAGCCGCCAAAGTGAAGAGCGTTGTTTTTCTTCACTTCGGCAGCTGTGCTGTAATGTAGATCGCTGGCGCGCTGGAGGTCAAAGGACATTTCCTGTGTCCTGGCAATCAGCATGCCAGCAATCTACATTACAGCAGAGCTGCCAAAGTGAAAAAAAAAATGCTCTTCATTTTGGCTGCTGTAGGGAGCTGCTGCTGAGCCTGCCGGAGCCGCGAGCTGCTGTAGAGAGGTGAGCCAGGGCCTCTAAAAACTGCCGTGGGGCTCTTGAGGGAGGGACTAAGGGAGCCTACGATTAGAAATGGCCTGAGTGGGAAAGGGGGGCTAGGACTGGAAATGGGCTGAATGGAGGGGACTAAGCTTGGAAATGGGCTGAGTGGGGGGGGGGGTTGGATTGGAAATTATTGAGTGTGGGGAGGGGGCTAGGACTGGAATGGGCTGAGTTTGGGGGGGCTAGGACTGGAAATAAGCTGAGTGGGGGGTGGGACTTGGACTGCAAATGAACTGATGGGGAGGGCTAGGACTGGAAATGGGATTTTGGAGGGGTAGGATTGGAAATGGACTGAGTGTGGGGGAGTTTGGATTGGAAATGGGCTGATGTGGGGCTGGAATAGGATTGGAAATGACTGATGGGGGGTCTAGTATTGGAAATGGCTGATGGGGGGCTAGAATTGCAAATGGACTGTTGGGGGGGGAGCTTGGACTAGAAATGGGCTAATGGGGGCTGGAATAGGACTGGAAATGAGCTGATGGGGGGAGGCCAGGGCTGGAAATGAGCTGATTGGGGGGCTAGGACTGGAAATGAGCTGATGGGGAGCTGGGATAGGACTGGAAATGAGTTGATGAGGGGGGCTAGGACTGGAAATAGGCTGAGTGTGGGGGAGCTTGGAGTAGAAATGGGCTGATGTGGGGGACTGGAATAGGATTAGAAATGGCTAATGAGATGCAATAATACATCACACCAATTACTTAAACAGGCGAATACGCCCTCCTTTATTTCTTTTTGTTTTGTGGACTGAATGTTTGGATGACATGGAAAATGTTTTTTTCTTCCTTTTTCTATAAGATAATCTTAGGATTTGACTATTGTTCATGTTTAATCCATTGTTTTTCTTTTCATTCTTGTTATTGGCTTGGATGTAATTATATATAATAAGTATAAATAAAAAAAATTTTAAAAAAAGAAATGGCTAATGAGGGGCTAGGATTGCAAATGGGCTGATGGGGGGGGGGGCTTGGACTGGAAATAGGCTGATGAGGGCTGGAATAGGACTGGAAATGAGCTGAATGGGGAGGCTAGGATTCAAAATGGGCCAATGCGGGGGGCGGGGGGGAAGTGGGAGAAATGGAACTAGAAAGAAGTGGATGCTGGGTGGGACTGGAACTAGAAGGGAGCTGATGTTGGGGGTGAACTAGAAGGGGATGGGACTGGGGGACTGAGGATGGAGGATGGAGGGGGAAAAGATATTTTGTGGGGGAGGGAAGAAAAATCTACGAGTGGCTTGGTATTGGCAGAGCAAGTGGGGATTGAGTGGATGATAAAGGAATAAAGAAAGAAATGGGGGGAAGAGCAAAAGGGGAAAGATCAATATGTTAAAGCAGATGTAGAGAGAGAATGGAAAAAATCTAGAAGAGAGAAGAAAGGACAAATGGACAGCACACAATGGAGAATTAGCAGAAGACAGAAGAAACCAGAAGAAAGTGACTGGAGCAATTGCAATTGAAAAATAAAATGCCCAAACAACAAAAAGCTAGAAAAATACTTTTTTATTTTGAATTTATTAACTGGAATATGTCAGCTCTAGGAAAACGTGTATTGCTAATGTCTTTGCGTTTTTGTTTAGTACAAGAGGAAATTCATTTATGGTTTTATTTCTCCAGTATTGTTGTACACTCCAAGTTTGGTTTTAGGGGTTCCCAATTTAATTATTGTCTTCCAGTTTCTAAATTGTGATCCCTTGTTCTTTGTTTGGTGATGGTCTGTATTCTGCATGTGTAATCAAGCTGAGGTATTCTGTTCATGTAGTTTCTATTTGACAATGCCATTTGTTCTCTTTCCCCAATAGGAGATGTATTGGTATTCTCTGAGATGTATTGGTATAATATTTGCAGTGTTGCCTTTTGATAGGTAGGGTTTGGCGCTTTGTGAGTCCTCGGAGTGCTGTTATGATACGGTGGGTTTGCTATGAGTTCTAAATGAGCAGTGTTTGTAGTATTCCTAATGTGCCTGGTGGTTGCCACTGGAGTATAGTAATGTAGAAATCTGGTAGTCTCTCTTTATCCAGACACTCATTAAGAGGCGTGTTAACATTATGCTAATATTTATGCAAATGAGGCTCCTTATGCAAATGAGGTCCTGCAGTGAGTCTACGCACATGGCCCTGCGCCCCCCTTGGGCCACCCCTGCTCTCAGACAGTTGAACTGTCCATTGACCAGTAGAGCCTTGATGTCACTGATTACAAATTTGTTTCGCATGATGTGGACATTTCACAGACTGATTTTATGTCTCATGTCATTGTGCCTTTCATTGCCCGTCTCATGGCAATCCAATTCTTGATTTCCTTATAGAAGCAAAGACAGATGTGTACTCTGCGTCATCTTGTATGCCATGGACCTCCACTACCTACCATGCATCTGCAGGATATGATGGCATGTCACCTCATTGACTAATGATGCCATTAACTTTTCAGTTATGCATTACTTTTAACTGTATTGTTTCATTTAACAATGAAAGCTTCTGTTTTGTTTTTCTAACACATTTATGCATTTAGATGGTCAGTTTAAGTTACACTGACACATTATGGGGTATGTTTACTAAACTGTGGTAATCATACATAACGCACGTTATGTAACGTTAATGATCGTAAGCACATCGTAACGCGCATTATGACGCGCTTACGATCGTTAACATTACATAACGTGCGTTAACCGTAGTTAACGATCGTAAACTCCTGTGGCGCGGTAAAACACCGCAGAAGGTGGAGAGAGGGCGGAGAGAAGGGGTCAATGGGCGGAGACTGGGCGGGGCGAGGCTACCTTCACACTAACGCTCTGATCTGAAGAGCTCAATTCCAACGCGAATGAAAGCCTGCCGTTAAATGCACATTACGGGGGAGAGAAACCATTTAAGTGTCAGCAATGTACAGCCCAGGCAGGGAAACCTAAAAAAAGTGATAAGTGTGATACATGTGCACAGAACAAAAGGACACATAAACACTGAAAATGACCCCAACAAACTGGAAAAAAAACATAACCAAGATGGCCAATAGTGGTATCAATGAGAAACATCAACCCCTCACCCCCCCCCCCCCCGAGTAAGCTCCATAGAACAGATATAAATCATGGAAGGGTCTATACGCCATCCCCATACAAGGTGAATGAGCCCACAGTGAAATAGCACTGCCCAGGGTCTTCCCCACCATCAGACAGGGTTCCTATGGCGTGCACATGTCCCGCAACATCAGGGTGGGCATGTCAGAACGGCAACTGGACAGATGTCGGAGAAGGGGATACAGAGGGCCACAGGCGGCACATGCTGTGGTGCAGCTGGGCCACAGTGCGGACTAGGATGATGCCTAGGTGGCCCATACGAATGCTGAAACAGCAGAGCAGCCAGACAGCAACTGCTGAAGGCCCAACATGGGCACGACTGTGTTTCCCACAGTGTCACAGGGGATAGTACCCAGCAGCTACCCCCAAGGGCACGGAACATTGGCAGGCGGTGCTGGGGGGAAGCATAGACACCTATGCAGGCACCCCTACCCCAGACCCCACACCATAGGCAGCCGCCTACCTGCACACTGGATGGCCTGAGACTGCTCACCACCAGCACCACCAGCAGAAGGGCATGTCAGCATGGTGGCTGAGGGATACTGGTGGTGGAGGGGGCAGTGGCAGCTGCCCAGAGCAGACCGTGGCCTAGCCCTGTGTAGGTGGGTGCCATGTACTGCAACAGACGGGCCCTGTCTGACGAACAGTCATGGTATCACCAAGGAATGTACTGACTCTGTGACAACAAGGTGGTGCAGTGCACAAAACCAGTGTATTCAGAAGCAGAGGGTCACAGGTTCAAGTCCCAGCTGTGGTTCCTGCCAACCCAGTCCCCATATTTTACCCACTACTACAACATGCTAATACAGACAGCACCTTTATTGCAGATGACGTAAACATGCCCAAGACACCTACATTTTACCCTACAGAGCACAGACACCATAAACATGCACATTACCTAGAGCAGAGCCTCCCAAATGCAGGCCTGGAGGGCCAAACACCATTCCGGTTCCATGCTGCCTCTGATAAAGATGCCTGTGCGGCATTTCTATGCGCCACCCCCATGGTATGCAGATGTATCTCATGCATATTCATGAGGGACAGCATGAAAACCCGAACAGTGTTCGGCAACGCAGGACTGGAATTGGGAACCTCTGCCGTAAAGCAGCAGCCAACAGGGGCAGACACACCCGCACCCACAGGCTCCATTATCCAAAGCCTCCTGGAGAGGCAGGACTTTGGGCTCTGCGTGCATCTCCCAATACTAGCACTTGCATACCGGGGAATATGGTACACATCTATCAAAAGGTTGCTATGAGTACTGGCAGATAGCAATTCCTAGGTTAAGTACACTTTTCTGAGTGAGCTGCATCATAGCAACCTTTCTGATGTCTGTGGAGTGTGCTACAGGTCTTGTGTCTGACAGTGTTTACCAACCTGGGGAGTGACTCCTACAGTATTGCGTACCATAGCCATGCCTGCACTGTGCCCAGGACTGGTCTGGTGGCCTGGGCTGCCCAACACCTCTATAGTTGCACAATGCTGGCATAGGTGTGGAGAGTGTGTGTCTGTCTATCCAGTGTGTGTGGTGGCTGCCAACAACCTCCACAGCCCACACTGCTAGCACTGTTGCAAGTATTGGCCTGCCAATGTGCATAATGAGGAGCAAGGTACCGTGGGAATAGCCTGGATAGGGTGGCCTAGCCTGGATGCATCTGCACACAGCATAGGGAAATGGCTCAGACATTGTAGTGCCTGGCCACCACCTGCACGGACAGGGTGGCCATAGCATGTCCTGCTGGGAGGTCACTCTCACCCTGACTGAGCAGTGACCATGGCATGGCTAGGTTCCCCCATACTGCTATATAGCATTTCTCTCATGTGATATTTATGGGTTTCCTTTTGGGGCCCAATCACTGACTTATCTGCTTGGTGTGTATGCTGACATCCCCGTTCTGGGTACATGCATCTCCTCCAGGACCATGCACTATGGACTAGCTGGCGGACTGTCTGCAGCTAGTATGTGTTTTGCTGGAACACCTTGCAGGGTGCAGCAGCTGGAGGCTTGCTGCTGGAGAATGTCAGATAATGGTGGGGGGCAGCTGAGCATTTCCAGGCCTGCCGTCTGTCTGCTACTGCGTTATGGATATGTATCGCTCTGTCTGTTCCCCAGCAGGACTGGGGTTGCTGGTCCCCTCTACTGCTGCCATTGCAGGGAGGTAGACTGTGGATCTATTGGTGGGTGATCCTGTTTCCCACCCTGAGCCCCAGAGGGTGGGTTGTGTGGTGGTACATAATCTGCCTATGGGTCCATACACACCCCCCCCCCCCCCGAGCAGGTAACGATGGCACCAACACAGGACATGCACTATTCTGGGTGCAGCATCGCCCATAGGGACTAGACATGACCGAGACATACAGCAGGACACAGATGTATCCTAGGTGTGTCTAACAGAACTACCTATCACACACTGATGGGGACTTGCAGCATGGCATATTTCAGCCATGAAAGGTGCTGTGGACCTGGTGCTGGGCGCCCCACCTCAACCTTAGGGTGGGCACAGTACCCGCACAATGTGACTGTCTGTGGCTACTCTGTGGCAGTGCCACACACGGTCTGTTCCCCCTACCAGGCCGAGGTGCTGTGGGGGTGCATATCCAATCTTGTGCCCATCTCTCGACTGCTGATTTGCATGTGCAGTGCATCATGGGTACAGGTGGGTTAACCCTATCCTGGTAACCACAGCAGCCAGTTTGTGTGGTCATGTGCAGTCCTTCTGCAGCCAGCCAGGGCTTTGTTCACAGCTTTCTAAGGTGTCCCATAGGGGACATTATAGGGTGCCTTGGCGGACAATACACTTTATAATGTGCCCTATGGAGTACATTATGGGGTGCCATATGCAGCACCTTAGGTTATGCCACCGTGAGGGTGTGTGTGCTGACAGCACTAATTAAAATACACGTCAAATGCCTCAACAATCACTACTTAAATGTAAAGGGTGCTGCCTCAGCCAGCCTTATACATTAGGCCCACTGGGGAATCAAACCCATGACCCCTGTACCATCAGTCAGTGTTGTAACCATTGTGCTACAGCTCTGTTGCTGTGCTTGTATGCCTGCGCGCCTTCTTAAGATTAATGCGCGGTAATGTGCCCTGTAGCGCTCGTTCATTTATGGCGCCTTGTAACGCGAGTTCTCGGCACGTTCTCGGAAACGATGTACCGCCCATGTCCTTATTTGGGGTTTCTGTCTCTACCATGGCTCCTAACGCGAATCGCACTAACGCAGTTTAGTAAACATACCCCTATATTGTATAACCTATATACCAGGTTATATACTGAGTTTAGATTAAGTACATAGTACTACTAAGTTTAAAGTTGTACTCATTACATTGATTGAGTTGATTTGATCTTGCATACATCATTTCTATATTAACTTCTCTTACTGATTGTATGCAAAGTATAATTACTCATGCAGTATTGCTTCCAATGCAACATTATGCTTAGAGTAACCGTTACTAGACTTTAGTAACCATGTCATTTGGTTCTGACCTGCACAGTAGTCTGCTAGTTAGGTTTTAAGAGGAAATATGCTCCCTTGTAGCTATTTCCATCTTAAAATAGGGGTAAATGTAGGGTATGGGGCCTGCTCTGAACCAAAGCCTGAACCATGGGGCCTGCTCTGAACTAAAACCTGAATTTAAACATGTTTTGTTATAATTCAGAATTAAAACTTGCAGATCACGCAGTTCTGCAGATTTATGTACTTCACAGCAGAAGTAGTATTTTCCAGCTGACTACGTGCAGAAGAACACATTACTGAGACCTTCACTGTGCTACTGGTACTAGCATTTGCAACAATTTATGGACTTGCATACCAGCAAATTTTTCGCACCATGGACCTTTGTTTGCAGAAGGACCACCTATTAGCTGTAACCATATTTGCTGAAGATGACATACAGAATTTGAGATCAGCCAATCACCAGGCCATCAGGACAAATAATTATACACTGGACACAGGAAGAGATGGATAGGACACACATGCAGCACTCTATAAACATGCACAGAAGCTTGCAGAACACCTGGGAACTTTAACTTCTGACACAGACGTTTTGCTGACTTTCTCTGCTATTCTCTGCACTTTATATGATCTCTTGCCTATCTCTCTGGCTGGAAAATCAGATAGTGTCTAAGGGCAAAACCTCAAGATGGAGTGAATCTCTCCCACAGACCTGTAGCCAATGTTGGACCTTTGCCATACTTTGACTTCATGCCGTTTCTGAGATAATTTCTCAGACCCAGGAACAAGCGTTCTGGCAAGAGCTAAGGTACTAGTGTTTAATTCCACCCCCCTCCCCCCACGAGGTTGGGGCTAGCTTAGAGCTTAGACAGACAGATAATGTACTGTACGTCTGAGTGCATAGCAAATCAGTGACGTTGGTTCCTAAAACAGAGATTAGGTCACTTAGTAATTGTAATTATAGGGCTGCATAACATACTAGTGGGATGGGAACAGCTGGGGGATGTAGAAAAACAGTGGGCAAAACTGAAAGGGGATTTTTTAAGGGCAACCAACCTTTTTGTTAAAATGGTAAATAAAGATAAAAGGAAAAGGTGGTTGATATGGTTCTCAAAAGAAGTAGCTGAAAAAGTGAAGAAAAAGAGGGAGACCTTCATGAAATACAAGAGATCACAGAGAGAGGAAGACAGGCATCTATATTTGGAAAAACTTAGAGAAGCTAGCAATGTAGTCAGGAAGGCAAAGATTCAAAAGGAGGAGGAAATAGCCAATGCAATAAAATGGGGGGGATAAGACATTTTTCAGATATGTTAGTGAGAAGAGGAAGGGCAAAAGTGGTATTGGACTCAAGGGTGAAGGGGAGAAATATGTAGAAGCTGATAAGGATAAAGAGGAATTGCTTAACAAATATTTCTGTTCTGTGTTCACAGATGAAGAACCAGGAGTAGGACCTCAGAAAACACCCACAAACAGGAACAGAAGCGAGGGACATCTTGAACAGTTTTCAAAAGACTGTGTTCGTGAGAAACTATCTCAACTTAAAGTAGACAAAGCGATGGGATACACCCTAGAATACTAAGGGAACTTGGGGACGTTCTAGCAGCTCCACTGACTGACCTTTTTAATGCCTCGTTGGAGTCAGGAGTGGTGGCAAAGGACTGGAGAGAGGCTCATGTGGTGCCTTTACACAAAAGCGGAAGTAAGGATGTAGTTGAAAACTAGAGGCTGGTTAGTTTAACTTCGGTGGTGAGTAAATTATTGGAAACGCTGCTAAAAGAGAAAATAGTGAGGTTTATGGAGTCCAGCAGATTATAGGATCCGAGGCAGCATGGATTCACCAGAGGCAGGTCTTGTCAGACAAATCTGATTGATTTCTTTGACTGGGTGACCAGGGAGTTGGACCGAGGGAGAGCCCTAGATGTGGTGTATTTAGATTTCAGTAAAGCCTTTGACACTGTTCCTCACAGGCAACTTATAAACAAACTGAGCACCCTAGGGATGGACCCTAAAGTTACTGCTTGGGTTAGAAATTGGTTGGGTGGGACGCGATAAAGAGTACAGGTAAATGGAGCTCACTCTGAGAAGGATGTTACCAGTGGTGTGCCCCAGGGATTTGTCCTTGGTCCGATTCTTTTTAATATCTTTGTTAGTGATATAGCGGAAGGGCTGTCGGGTAAGGTTTGCCTCTTTGCTGATGATGCGCGGCGTTTTTTGTGAGCACTGTTTTCCGTTCAGCTCAGATTCCTGTATGAAACGTGGGCAGCAGTAGTTTATACCTAAAGTTTGAAATCCCCCTGAAGAAACTCAATTTATTTGGGTGAAACGCATTTAATGGCGCTATGTTAGCTGGCGTTGGGGTATCTCTAAGCTAAGTACTGATTTTTCAGTTATGTTTTAGCACTGTGTACAATATTTTTGACAGGAGCTTAAGAACCATTCACGTACTAATATACAAAAAAGCTATTTGCTAAGGGACAGTCATTGATGCTATGACGGCATTTCAAGACACTTCTGTGCCTTTGTTTTAAAGCCGCTGGTCTGAGACATCCCTAAGCCTGCTACTTAATTGTTAAGTGTTAGCTCCTCTTTTAAGAATCTTCACTTTAATATGTTGCAAATGGAGTAATTCTTTGCTGATGATACCAAAATCTGCAATACAGTACACACGCAGGAAGGTGTAGATAACATGAGGAGGGATCTAGCTAAGCTTGAAGAATGGTCTAGAATTTGGCAGCTGGGATTTAATGTTAAAAAATGCAAGGTCATGCATTTGGGCTGCAGCAATCCAAGGGAGCAATATAGTATAGGGGGTGAAGTACTTTTGTCCACTAAAGAAGAGCGGGACCTAGGTGTGGTTGTGTCTGATGATCTTAAAGTAGCTAAACAGTTAGAAAAGGCAACAGCAAAAGCTAGAAGGATGCTTAGGTGCATACGGAGAGGAATGGCTAGCAGAAAAAATGAGGTGATAATGCCTCTGTATAAGTCTTTGGTGCAACCTCATTTGGAGTATAGTGTGCAATTCTGGAGACCGCACCTTCAAAAGGATGTGAACAGGATGAAGTCGGTGCAGAGGGTGGCTACTAAAATTATTAGTGGTCTTCATTATAAAGCATATGAAGATAGACTTAAGGATCTTAATATGTACACCTTAGAGGAAAGGCAGGATAGAGGTGATATGATTGAGATGTTTAAATACCTCCGTGGCATAACTGTTCAGAGAGAGAGTCTCTTTCAATTGAAAGCAAGTTCTGCTACGAGGGGACATGGGATGAGGGTAAAGGGTGATAGATTCAGGAGTGATATGCGGAAATATTTCTTTATGGAAAGAGTAGTGGATCCGTGGAATAGTCTCCCAGTGGAAGTGGTAGAGATGTGGACAGTAACTGAATTCAAACAAGTATGGGACAAACACAGAGGATCTCTAAAGTTAAAAAGGGGACTGTTGTAGTTGTTGATATGGAAGGACAGACTAGATAGGCCATGTGGTCTTTTTCTTTTGTCATATTTCTATGTTTCTATGTTACTTCAGAAAACTAATTTATGCTAATTTTATACTATTTTTCTATCAGTAATAAAGTCTAATACACAGGGTTGGGTCTTGATTTATCAGAGGGTTTGTTTGCCAGGTAGTCCTATGGAATCCTGGGAAAATGGAGAATAGTGGTTTTCCCTAGACATATCGAGTATTTATACATGTGTATTTTTCTGCTACTGACAATATCTCCTAAGGGACTGTCCTCATCTCTACCACCTCCACGGGGAGACTATTCCACACTTCTATCATCCTTTCCATAAAGAAATATTACCACATATTACTCCAGAGTCTATCCCCTTTCACCCTCATACTATGTCGCCTTGTAGCAGAGCTACTTTCAATCAAAAGAGGCTCTCCTCTTATGCATTTATGCCACGGAGATATTTAAACATCTCAATCATATCAACTCTATCCCGTCTTTCCTCTCAAATATACATATTAAGATCCTAAGGTCTGTCCTCATATGCTTTATAATGAAGACCACTAACCATTTTAGTAGCCACCCTCTGCACCGACTCAGTCCTGTTTATATCCTTTTGAAGGTGCGGTCTCCAGAATTGCACGCAATATGCCAAATGAGGTTGCACCAAAAACCTATACAGAGGCACTATCACCTCCTTTCTTTTGCTGGCCATTCCTCTCCCTATGCACCTGGTTCCACAATGCTTGTATTGGGGCAAGCAGTGGATATTCTAGGTCCACTTTAATAATGGTTTCTGGACCTTTCCTCCAGGAACTTGTCCAAATCGTTTTTAAACTGGCTACACTTACAGCTTTTACTATATCCTTCAATAGCAAATTCCAGAGTTTGATTACATGTTGAGTGAAAAAATATTTTCTATTATTAGTCTTACATAGGTTACTCTGTAGCTTCATTGCATGCCCCTTAGACTTTCTATATTTTGATGGCGTAAACAATCGATCTATGTTTACTTGTTCCACTCCATTCATTAATTTATAAACCTCTATTATATCTCCTCTCAGCCGTCTCTTTTCAAGGTTGAAGAGACCTAACCTTTTTAGCCCCTGTTCATAGGTGTATCCTTCTATCCCCTTTACCATTTTGGTGGCTCTTTTCTGTACCTTTTCCAATAACGTTATATCCTTTTTAAGATACGGCAACCAGAATTGCTCACAATATTCAAGGTGCGGTCGCATCATGGAACGATACAGAGGCATTATAAGACCCTTTGTTTTATTATCCATTCCTTCCTTTCCTTATGATACCTAGCATTCTATTTGCTCTCTTGGCCGCCACTGCACACTGTGCGGAGGGTTTTAACATGCTATCCACGATGACGCCTAAATCTTTTTCCTCGGTGGTGGTTCCTAATGTGGAACCTTGCATCATGTAGCCATAATTTGGGTTTTTCTTTCCTAGGTGCAAACTTTGCACTTGTCCACATTAAATTTCATCTGCCATTTGGATGCCCAGTCTTCCAATTTACCAAGATCCTCTTGCAACTTTCCACAATCCTCATGGGTTTTAACAACTTTAAATAGTTTTGTGTCATCTGCAAATTTGATAACCTCACTCGTTATTCCCATTTCCAGGTCATTTATGAATATGCTAAAAAGCAGCAGACCCAGCACAGATCCATGGGGAACTCCACTTTCTCCATCTTTTAACTATTCCTGATCCACAATTGTATACTGCCTACTAACCCATGACTTTTTAATTTTGTCAAAAGTCTCTCATGAGGGACCTTGTCAAAGGCTTTCTGAAAGTTCAGATACACTATATCAACAGACTCACTTTTGTCTATCTGTTTAATCATACCTTCAAAAAAACATAACAGATTAGTAAGAAAAGACCTTTCTTAACTAAAGCCATGTTGGCTGTCTCCCATTAAGCCATGACTATCAACATGTTCAGTCCTTTTGTTCTTTATGATGGTTTCCACCATTTTTCCCGGTACTGAAATCAGGCTCACCAGTGTGTAGTTTCCCGGATCACCCCTGGAACCCTTTTTAAAAATTGGCGTTACTTTGGTCATCCTCCAATTTTCAGGTATTACATATGATTTTAATGATAGTTCACAGATTACTAATAGTAGTTCTTCAATCTCTTAGTTCAGTTCTTTCAACACCCTTGGATGTATACCATTTGGTCCAGGTGATTTGCTACTTTTCAGTTTATCAAATAGTTGTAATACATCTTCCCGGTGTATCAATATTTCTTTCAATTCATCTGCAGCATCTCCTTTAAATGCCATTTCAGACATGGGTAACATGCCTATATCTTTCTCAGTAAAGACCGAAGCAAAGACTTCATTCAGTCTCTCCGTTATGGCCTTGTCCCCTCTTAGTGCCCCTTTTATCACTCTACCATCTAAAGGTCCAACTGACTCTCTCATAGGTCTTTTGCTATGAATGTACTTGAAAAAGTCTACATTATGTGTTTTTGCTTCCACAGCAACTAACTGGCCTGTCATTCCTCATGGACGTCTGGACAGCCCGGATGTCCCCCTCCCTGAATTGGGCTCCATGTGATTATTTGTCCATTCAATAAGATATACATTGGAAAAACCCAAAGACAGCTAAGATTAAGAATTTCAGAGCATAAAGAAGGAAGAGAGGCTCCAATAGTTGTACATTATTTGGATCTATGACATTCTTTTCAGTCATTAAGATTTTTTGTGATTAATCGTGTTCCCCATAGAAGGTAATAGGGCTAGGTCCCTTTTATAGCTGGAACAGTGTTGGATTATCTTTTTGAAATGTTTAGAGCCAGATTAAATATGAATATCAATTGGAAAGCTTCCTTTTAAGGAACAAAGAAAGGAATTTTCATGTAAAAGAATAATGCTAATTTGATTCTTTGAATGAGACAGAATGATTACATTGCAAATGCTTATTGGTCCTTTCAAATAGATGGCATGAATAAAAAGCAGGGCCACCATTTCTTTCAGGGTGCCAAGATGAGAGACTAAATTTAGAGAACAGCTATGAGTTAAAGCATGTTTTTGAGTAAGTTTGTGTGGCTGCACAGTATTTTAAAGAAAGATGATAATATGTATCATGTGAATGATATCATGTGAATGTATCATGTGCCTTCGTGCCTTCGTTTCTACCCAAGGTTAATTTCCCTTCCCTCGTTTATGGGAGTGGGGAAAGGGACAGAGGAGGTACTTCTCTACAAGCTTGATGTGGAAGGACCTTGAAGTGTTACGTGAAGCGCACTGCACCGTTCCGAAAGTCGGAACGTTTGTATTGTTCAGGGGTCCGCGTAGAGGTGAGATGGAGGCCAAGAGTTCTATTTCCAGATGGATCAGGGAGGTCATCGCGGCGGCATACATTCAGAAGGGTAGACCAGTTCCGGTTGGTTTCCAGGCCCATTCAACTCAGAGTTTGGCTACCTCGTGGACAGAATTTAGCTTGGTTCCACCCATGGAGATTTGTAGGGTAGCGACTTGGTCATTGCTGCATACCTTCGCTAAGTTTTATCGGTTGGATGTGCTGGCCACGGAGGATGCTGGGTTTGGGTCAGCAGTGCTTCGGGCCGCTCTGTCAGGGCCCGCCCGGAGGTGAACTGCTCTGTTACATCCCAGAAGTAAAGGGACCGGACTGGAGGAACACCTAGGAAAGAGTAATTAGACCTTACCTGCTAATTAGCGTTCCTGAAGAGACTCCAGTTGTAGTTGTTAATATGGAAGGACAGACTAGATAGGCCATGTGGTCTTTTTCTGTCATCATATTTCTATGTTTCTATGTTCTATGAATTTTTTAGAATTAATACCCTAAAGAAGCAGAAGAGGTGAAAGGAAGGCCTCTGTTGGGTACTTTTTTGACTTGGAATATGGCAATATTAAGACATGGATAAAATAATATGAGTAAAATGGTTTTTGTCTTATACGAATGAATTATTTATGAAAAGATGTTAGGATAAATAAATAAGAGCACATTAGATGGGTTCCCATTATGGAGAAATGGGCATTGGGACATTAGAGATATGATGTCGGGGAGGAATGTTGAAGAATTTTGAAAGAGTATCTGCTATAAGGATTTGCTATACAGGACTAATTACACAGGTACACTACCAAAAAACTGCCTCCAGTTTTGCAACTGATTCCTATAGATTTTGGGGTGCTGAATCCAGGAAAAATAGCCAAAATGTTCCATCACGTCACGTTTTCTTGCAAAATTAGATTTCTTACCCATATAAGGAATGTTCACATAATTTCTTTTTAGCCGACTGCAGTTTATTTTCTTGGCCCAAAATAGAGGTTGTAATGGTTAACTAACTAGAAACACTCCCTCATGATATTTTAGAGTGTTTTGTATTCATTTTATACATTAACAGGACAATTGGGAGGCGGGGGGCTAAATCCAGTACTCGCGCTGGCGCATGTTCTTTCCTGTTCGCCTCGCCTCGTTCGCTCGCTCAAACACGGTGGTTGCGACATGAACGTTCCTGTCAAATTTCAGTTTCTTGCAAGTTCATTATTACCTTTTGTTTGCTCAGTCGTAATCCAGCTTTATTCCGAAGTGGTTCACTACAGTTGTAGTTTGCAGTGCTGTGTATTTGTGATGGCTCACAGAGCCAGAGGTTGCGTCAACTCTCCGGACAGGTTTTGTTTTATTTGTGGGGAATATACCGTGAAAAAGCGGCAGAGGAACATTTCTGCATTTATTAAAAAAGTATATTTCGCCTATTTCGGTTTGAAGTTAGGCGATCAAGACAAACCGTGGGCTCCTCACAAAGTGTGCAAGACATGTGAGGAAGATCTACGCTTATGGATGAAAGGTAAAAAACAAGCATTTCGTTTCGGAATACCTATGATGTGGCGTGAACAAAGAGACCACAGCAGTGACTGCTATTTTTGCTCTTGCATTGTGAAGGGATACAACTTAAAAAATAAGAACGTAATAAGTTACCCCAACCTTCCCTCAGCAATTAGGACTATGCCTCATAGCAACGAAGTACCTGTGCCTGAACCACCAAAATCTTTGGATCATATTTGTGTGGACGGTTCTGATCATGATGAGACTCATCAGATGGCTTTTCCCGATGAGTCCAGTACTTCCGAGTTTGAAACTGAACCAGATCCGAAACCTGAACTTTTCTCTCAAGCTGAATTGAATGATTTAGTCCGGGATTTAGGACTCCCAAAAGATGCTGCCCAACTGCTAGGTTCTCGGCTTAAACAGAAAAATCTATTGTCACCAGGAACAACTTTTTATTGGTACCGCAACCGCGAGACACAATTTTTGAAGTATTTCAGCAAA
Organism: Ichthyophis bannanicus; assembly: GCA_033557465.1. NCBI lineage: Eukaryota > Metazoa > Chordata > Amphibia > Gymnophiona > Ichthyophiidae > Ichthyophis > Ichthyophis bannanicus. Next base: position 222,866,754 of record CM066040.1, on the reverse strand, counting down.
GAGGAAGATTTGGTATTTTGCAACGATATATACGGAGTGATGGAAAAGTTTAAACTCAAGTATGATCCTGCTGAATGGCAGCTGTTCATTGATTCGTCAAAAGACAGCATAAAAGGTGTTCTTCTTCATAATGGCAACACATTCGCTTCAGTTCCTATTGCTCACTCTGTTATTCTCCAAGAAAAATACGAGAATTTGGCCCTGATTCTTCAGAAGATTCGTTATGATGAGCATAAGTGGATGATTTGTGGAGACTTTAAAATTCTATCCATGCTATTAGGGCAGCAATCCGGTTTCACCAAATATCCCTGCTTCCTTTGCTTGTGGGATAGCCGGGCCCGCGACCTACACTGGGGGAAAAAAGACTGGCCAATTCGGGGTTATTTGAGACCCGGTGAGAAAAATGTTCTTCATGAGAGCTTGGTACCTCGTGATAAAATTCTATTACCACCTCTCCACATTAAGTTGGGTCTCATTAAGCAATTCATCAAGTCCCTTCCAAAAGATGGTGAGTGCTTTCGGTACCTTTGCTCAAAGTTCCCCCGACTTTCTGAAGCAAAGCTAAAGGAAGGAGTGTTTGTTGGCCCTGATATAAGGAAACTCATTTCAGATGGCGCATTTGCTGAAATGATGTCTGAGAAGGAAAAAGAAGCCTGGGATTCCTTCAAGGATGTTGTTCTCAAATTCTTGGGGAACAGGCGGGATGAGAACTATAAGGATATTGTTGCCAGGATGCTCAATGCCTTCAAAGAACAAGGCTGTAACATGAGCCTGAAAGTCCATTTCTTGCACTCCCATGTGAACTACTTTCCCGAAAACTTGGGGGCATACAGTGAAGAACAAGGTGAAAGGTTTCACCAGGACATCAAGGACGCAGAGAGAAGGTACCAAGGAAGATGGAACACCACTATGATGGCTGATTTCTGCTGGTTGCTGCTGCGGGAAACCCCAGATGAAAAATACGCCAAGCAGCGCACCAAGAGAAGCATTCGGGGGAAGAAGAAACGGGCCCACCAGGAGATTGACTGACCCAAGAATGACTTTAAAATCTAAACTGTGTTGACAAATATCGTGTTTTTACTAAACTTTGAAATAAAAATTTGCTAGTTATTACCACAGTGTCGGATCTCATTTATTAGAATTTTATTTTGACACCATCGGGTGTTTGTCTTCATGTATTGCAATGGTGCGGTTTGCGTTTTCTATTCTTACATACATACCTGTACAACATTTTTTGCACATTTCTTTGCTTTGCTTTGTGTCTAACCTCGCTCTTATATGCTCAATGTTTGTGCACATGTATGTGGCTGTTTTAAGTGCAGACAATTTTGCTACCATCACAGTGTGTTTTGTTGACATTATTTATTTATTTAGTATACATTTGTATACCGCTACTTCCAGCGATCAGCAGCGGTTTTTTTTTATTACAGATTGGAAATTGTCAAATCATGACAGGAAATTTGAGGTATAAACACATTGATTAGACAGGAAAGCACAGCACACAGAGAACTATTTTACAGGGAACATGGGCTATGGAGGGTTAAGTGGCTTGCCCAAGACCACAAGGAGCACCTGTGGGACTAGAAACCCCAGTCCTTCCAGCCCAAGGTTGCTGTCCTCTAGTGGGATTTGAACCCCCGACCTTCCGGCCTGAAGTACCTTGACCCAACCACTAGGCTACTCCTCCACTCCATTACTCTATTCTTATGTGCTGCCTTGTTACAATTTTCTTTATTCTTATTTGAATAACTACTAAACAATTAGTATAAAGAATTCATCCAAGAAACTTTTATCTCGATCGCACTCAATCTGAAACGTTCACCTCAAACTGCTAACCCAATGTAGCAAAAAATCTGTACGTGATGGAGCAAATTGGTTACCAGATTTGGATTCAGCGCACCAAAAAACGTAAAAATCAATCGAAACATTAGAGGCAGTTTAAAAAAAAATTTTTTTAGTGTACCTGTGTTATGAATTGAATACAATTTATGTAATTTTCAGAAAAATGAATTGAAAAATGAAAAAAAGAAGATATACACTGAATAAATAACTTTTTCAGAAAAAAAGGGGGTTTTCTGACCAATGCTTGCAATTATCCACTATTTATTACTGTGTATGCAGTCCTGGGATATTTAAGTGGATGCTGAGAGAACGTTTTCCTTTTTTAACTTTGTATATGGATATAAACAATGTTGTTTGATATTACTTGTTTCATCAACTAGATCCCTTTAGATTGTTTATAGAAACATAGAAACACGACGGCAGAAAAAGACCACATGGCCTCTTCTAATCTGCCCTTCCGTATCAATTACAATAATCCCACTTTTACCATTAGAGATCCTCTGTGTTTGTTCCATGCTTTTTTGAATTCAGATACTGTCCTCATGTCCACTACCTCCACTAGGAGACTATTCCACACATCTACCACTCTTTCTTTAAAGAAATATTTCCGCATATCACTCCTGAGTCTATCTCCTTTCACTCTCTTGCTATGTCCCCTCATAGCAGAGCTTGTTTCCAATTGAAAGAAACCCTCCTGTGCATTTATGCCATGGAGGTATTTAAATGTCTATGTCATATCGCCCCACTCCTGTCTTTCCTCTAAAGTATACATATTAAGATTTTTAAGTCTGTCCTCATATGCTTCATAATGGCCTGTAGTTCTCAATGTCATCCTTACGTCCACTTTTGTGTAAAAGGACCACATGTGCCTTTCTCCAGTCCTCTGGCACCACTCCCAACTCCAAAGAGGCATTGAAAAGGTCAGACAGTGCAGCCGCTAGGATGTCTCCCTCTATATTCTTGGATATATCCCATCTGGACCCATGGTCTATTTAGAATACTGGCATGTTCTAGTTAGGGAATGGGCATGTTCTGAGTGTGACAAATAAGTAGAATGCTATGTGCTAACATCATTACACATTTCCTTTATTCAACTCAACTCTGGCATACATTTTTACACTGCAATAAATTACACCTAACACAGATGCAACTTGTCTTTTTTAATCTGGTGCACAGATTAATCATTGGTGATGGAGATTAGCTTGTGAGTTACTAGTCAGTCATTGTTTGTCCTTTCCATCATCTTACCTTTCTTTTTATTCTCTTTTTCCTTTTTGGGTTTCTCCTCTGCTCTCTGCTTCTCTCTTTCATCCTCATGTCTACCAGCCTGAGGCATCTTCATCACTTGATGGAGCTTCACGTAACATGTATGCTCCTCCACTGGCTCATGCTCTTTCCCTTCTCCCTCTTGCCTCTCAGACATAATAGCCTCTAATGGACCCACAGCAGCTCCTGAGTACATTTCCTCCATACTCTTGACAATCTGTTTAGCTTTGGCTTTCTTGCACAGATCTTACCATTGTTTCCTAAGGTTTTTGATGTCTCAGTTAGCATTGAAGGTGATATTCAGTTTGGTACAGACATTTTGCCATGAAGCCCGGCCCATACAGAATTTTTAAATGCTTCATCATTTCCTTCATAAGAAAGGCTATCTTCCATGGAGCAAAGTTAGCCTTATGTGAGAGGGGTTTCTCTCTTGGCCACCATTGTATCTGTATTCAGCAGCAAATATATGCACACCTATAGCCTAAAGGTTAGAGCACTGGCTTAGTAACCAAGAGACCAGGATTCAATTCCCACTAGCACTCCTTGTGGCCTTGGGCAAGTCACTTAACTCTCCATTGCTTCGGAAGAAAAGCCTGGCAATCTACTTCTGATCACACTGCCAAAAAAACCCAGTTGCTTCTGGGTCACCTAGAGTCAGCATTGACTTGAAGGCCAACACTGTTGCTGCTGCATAAAATAGGAATGCAAGTGCTTAAGTGAGCTCCACGTAGGTACACAAGTAGCCTATCATAAAGTGTATGGTTCTCCTGCTTTATAAATTGGGTATAACCTTTATGCAGAACATCTCTCAGATCCTATAGACTACTGTAACTCACTACCACCTCAAACAATCCACCCTCTCCAGTTGGCCCAGAATACGGCCACACATGTCATTATAGCCACAGCTAAAAATGATCACATCATGCTCATATTACAACAATTACACTGGCTCCCATTTAAGAGTTGCATTAGGTACAAGGCTACTCTCAACATCGTCAAAATCCTGCATGAAAGTTCAGCTGAAACACTTCAGTTCCTCATAAAGAGGTAGCCTGAAAACCAACCAAGAACAAATACCAAGAACATGTTGATCACTCCCAGCGATTACCCCAGAGCATTGCAGTCAACAATTAACAGAGCATTTCCACTGAATGCACCAACTCTATGGAATTCTCTCCTGGAAGGACTTTGAGCTCCACACGATATCAGAGACTTCAGAAAGAACTTAAAAACCTTTCTGTTCATAGACCACTTTGGGAACATAAGATAAGAAGGTTAATTGGAGGCTATCTCTTTATACTTTCCTAAACATACCTGACCACGATATTCAAAATGTACATAGTTACCATGCATGCTGAAATGTAATACAAACCCACTTTAACTCTTTGTTCTGTTTAACCTTCACTCATTACTCCCACTTGATATGTTTCATGTAAACTGAAAGTTCTAATGTAATCCGCTTTGACTGAAGGAGAAGGCGGTATATAAAACTTGATAAATAAATAAATATTTTGGCCCAGTTATAGGCAGATATATGCCTATTCTAGCTAGCTCTGTTTTAAACTGCATGATTTATGCCAGCTACTTGTTATCCACCGTGATAGTTTCAGATAACGCCACCTTTTTAAATTCAGCTTTGCATGTCTCTGTCCAGGTTTTGTTATCTTCTCAAAAGCATATTGGTCCCTAGGAGTTGGAAGGTCAGTGTTTTTTCCTGTGACTCTGGTATTTCTCTTCGTCTGGCTTCCATTGCTCCAATCTCTGGGCCAGATATTCCTATTCCACCCTCACTGCAGTGCTGACCTAGACACCTGTGTAGTTAAAAAATATTTGGGTCACTTTTCAAATGGAGATATAAGTTCATTGGCAACAATTGAAAGTATAACTCAGCTGGCATTCCTGATGGACTCCATTGCAAGGCAAGGTAATATTCTGCCTGAAAGCTCTCAAAGGGGTTTTGGTGTTCATTTTAAAAAGCTCATATAACTGATGCTGAAGTCTCTACCCACCTTGTCATTTCTTAGTTAGCTTTGGGCCATTTTTCTTGGTGCCTTAACTACAGTCAAACCTCGGTTTTCATGATTAATCCGTTCAAAAAAGTCTGACTATAACCGAAACGGACTAAAACCGAAGCAAGATTTCCCATAAAAAATAATGTAAATTCAATTAATCCGTTCCAGACACCCAAAAATATTGACAAAAAATACATTTTATAGAGAATAACTATCTTTTTACATACAGAAAACAATGAGAAATACATATAAATGACTAATGAGCATGTAACATCACTTTTACCTTTATTGAAGACTTTTGTTGGCATATGGGACGCACTCCAGCCAGCTCCAGCTGCTCTCCCCTCTGGGGATCGAGCAATCACCACCAGCAGCGGAGGTGGGAACAGCCATCTTGGCCGTCTGCACAATCGGGGCTCCAGCCTGCCTTTTAACTTAGCAGCCATCACACCCAGTTACCAAGCTCACAGTGTCAGGAGAGGTAGTGCCAATGTCAGCAAAAGTAAGGGCACCAGAAAGAGGACAGTGCCCGAAGTCACACCAGCCTGTAGGGCAGCCACTCCTACACAGTGTCGGGAGAGGTGGAGAGGCAGTGTCAGCCAAGCAGCAGGCAGTTGAGAAACAGTGGGACAGAGAGTCTTAGGCTGCCTCCGGCCCCCCTAAGGTAGCAGCCTGACACAGGTGAGAGTCAGAGAACAGCGTGGGGCTGTGCCAGCAGGAGCCTGCAGCTGCAGACTGCAAGGTTTCAAGGAGAGGCCGCGTGTGCAGGCCTGCAGGACACCCAGAATCCAATCGGGAGGGCAGGGGCCCCGGCGGGAGACTGGGCCGCCAAGGAGAAGCAGATTCGGTCACCAGCTCCTGTCCCGGTTCAAGGGATGTGCAGGGGAAGAGGCAGCAGGCAGACGTCAATCGGGGGAGAGTCCGGGGCAGGAAGCAGTTTCGGGCAGGCCACGCTGGAGCGTTGAACTCCTCGGCTCCCCAGAGGTCCCGCAGAATCGCTGGCTCAAGCTCCGTGGGAGATCGCTGGCTCACGCTAATCCATGGCAGGTACGGGGGGGGGGGGGTAAAATGCTGTACGAAAACCGAGACAACGTACGAAAACCGAAACAAAATCTTGAAGAAAAAAGTCAACGAAAACCGAATCGTACGAAAACCAGGGCATACGAAAACAGAGGTTTGACTGTATTGTATTTTTTTCCTGGTACCCCTCTTTAATTAGCAGGGTTTATTTTTTTCTATGAAGTTTGTTTCCTGTGATGTGTTAAATACCATTATCTTTTCATTCATGTGAATACCTGGATGTACATAAACTAAATGCTAATAAAAATTAAATAGAAAAGCTAAGTCTTTTTTCTGTACTGCAAAGGGGGGACTTTTTTTTTTTGTTTGTTTGTGGTGTTGGGCAAGGTTCTGTCAGAGTTCATTGTCTTTGTTCCAGCTACCCGTCCACAGCTAACACTTTCAAGACACTGACCTCATCAGGTGTTAAGTAGCCTTAGAATATCTTACTAAGCAGCTCGGCAGTGCTGTATAAGGGTCTACAAGGTCTTTCAGGTACTGGCATTCCTGACGGACTCAATTGCAAAGCAAGGTAATACTCTGCCTGAAAGCTCTCAAAGGGATTTTGGTGTTCATTTTTAAAAGCTGTCTTTTTTTTATACTGCAAAGAGAGAAGTTTGTTTGTTTGTTTGTTTGCTTGTAGTATTGGGCAAGGCTATGTCAGTTAGAGTTTATTGTCTTTGTTCCAGCTACCCATTCATAGCTAACTCTTTGAAGCTACTGACCTCATCAGGTGTTAAGTGGTCCTAAAGTAGCTTATTCTTAAAGGACAGCTGAGGAACAGGTAGGGACTTTGGTAGGTGTCTTTCTTTTACTTCAACAGGTACCAAAGCTCCATCAACTAAACAATGGCTGGGAAACATCATATTGTTAATGTTGTTGCCCCTGTTACAACTTCTGCCTCTGTCCAGACAGAGATCCCAATGCCAGTTGAAGGACTGGTTCCATGTGCAGGATGCCTGCATGCTGAGGCTCTCAGGAAAGAAATGGAGGCACTCAGGGAAGAAGAGGTGGTGAGGCTGAGAAGCATTCGAGACAGTGAGAAGTATACTACTACTACTACTGAGCATTTATATAGCGCTACGAGATGGACACAGCGCTGCACAGACATATAAGAGACAGTCCCTGCTCATCAGAGCTTACAATCTAGTCAAGATAGACAACACAGTAGGTATAGACAGGTATACATCTAGGGGGAATGGTGAAAACACAAAGGAGATCAGGTGAGTCAAGATCTGAAAGCGGCAGCAAAGAGGTGAGTTTTCGGCCTGGATTTCAAAAGAGCCAGAGAAGGTGCCTGACGTACAGACTCAGGAAGTTTGCTTCAGGCATAAGGAGCAGCAAGGTGAATGGTGTGAAGTCTGAAGTTAGCAATAGAAGAGAAGGGCACAGAAAGAAGCAATTTGCCAGAAGAGCTGAGTTTCCTGGGAGGGGTGTAGGGAGGTATAAGAGAGGAAAGGTAGTGAGGAGCTGCAGAGTGAATGCACTTTCAGATGCATTGATGAGATGCTTCTTGAAACATCCAAGCTCTTTGACAGAGGTGAACATGGGAGGCTACAGAAGGAAGAAGGTTGGACATGTCACCAGAGCCTGCAGTATCAACACTGCAACTCCTCCAGCCCTTGAATAGAAGAACCACTATGCAGCCCTGGAAGTGGAGGAGGTGGAAGCATCCAAGGAAAGGGAAGAACCACAGTTTGAGCACCCCAAAGTTGAAAAATCAATTACAACAGGGAAGCTAAGGGTAGTCATGGTTGGTGACTCTCTTCTGATGGGTACTGAAGTGTCTATCTGACGACCAGATTTGATGTCCAGTGAGGTGTGCTGTCTGCCAGGTGCCAAAATCCGGGATGTTACAGAGAGTTTGCTGAGACTCATCAAGCCTATTGACTATTATCCAATGTTGCTCATCCATGTCAGCACAAATGATACTGCTAGATATCCCTCTGAGCATATTAAAAGTGACTTCATGGCTCTGGGACAGAAGGTGAAGCAGATAGGTGTGCCGATAATATTCACTTCAATCCTCCCTGTTGAGGGTAAAGGCCGAGGCAGAGAAGCTTGCATCCTGGAGATGGCTGCTTGAATGGTGTCATTGAGAGAATTTTGGTTTCCTGGACCATGGGATGATGCTCCAAGGGCTGCAGAGCAGAGATGGTGTCCATCTGTCGAAGAAGGGTTGAAGTGTCTTCAGCAGCAGACTGACTAACCTACTGAAGAGGGCATTAAGCTAGATTCATTGGGGATGGATGAAGAGAGACCCCAGGTAAATGAAGAAAGACCCTAGCTAAGTGAAACATTAAACACCTCTGTAGAAGTGGATAATAGGGGCAACATCTAGAAGGTGTTATGTATAAATGCCCGTAGCATGGGAAATAAGATCTCAGATGTAGAGGCTTTAATCGAAGAGGCTGACTTGGATTTAATGACAGTTACAGAGACATGGTTCACGGAGAACCATGACTGGGACTGCTTCACATGAACTGGGCCGAACCGGCTGAATCTCACCACTGCATGTATGTGTATGATAGCAGTGTTTCAGAATATGGTGGGGGACATTTTCGGCACATGCATGTCCCTGCCGCACATACAGACCCCCCTAGTGTTTCTTTGTGGGCAGTGGCATGAGGTTGGTTTCAGTGAAGTGTTTGCTAAAAGCAGTGCTCAGCAAACCATTTCCTTTAGCTTACCTTCTGGTTCATACTAGAAAGTCAAAAGGGTTGGAAGAACTGGGGAGCACTGGGAGCAATGGCACTGGGGCATGGGGGACTGTTATGTCTTTTGCTCCTGTACGGAAACAGCTGTGGGGTGAGATGGAGTGCAGTGGTGATAGCACCAGCATGGACTTCTGATGCATAGTCCACTCTCTTTCCATGTCATCGCTCCCTGACATGCAGTGTGCACCAGCCACTTAACAAAGGATCTGCAGTCATGCATATAAACACACTTATGCATGCACATGAACAAAGTCTTCCCCAGACACATTCCTACCCTAATAAAACATGCACCTAATAAATATAGAAACATGACGGCAGAAAAAGATCACATGGCCTATCTAGTCTGCCCTTCCATATCAACTAGAATAGTCCTCTTTTTACCTTTAGAGATCCACTTTGTTTGTCCCATGCTTTTTTGAATTCAGATACTGTCCTCGGGTCCACCACCTCCACTGGAAGACTATTCCATGCATATACCACTCTTTCCATAAAGAAATATTTCCGCTTATTACTCCTGAGTCTATCTCCTTTCACTCTCATGCTATGTCCCCTAGTAGCAGAGCGTGCCTTCAATTGAAAGAGACCCTCCTGTGCAATTATGCCACAGAGGTATTTAAATGTCTCTATCATATCGCCCCTATCCCACCTTTCCTCTAAAATATACATATTAAGATATTTAAGTCTGTCCTCATATACTGCATAACGAAGACCATTAACCATTTTAGTAGTCACCCTCTGCACCGACTCCAACCTGCTAATATGCTTTTGAAGGCGCGGTCTCCAGAATTGCACACAATACTCCAAATGAGGTCGCATCAGAGACTTACACAGAGGCATTATCACCTCCTTTTTTCTGCTGGCCATTCCTCTCCCTATGCACCCAAGCATCCTGGCTTTTATATATTGCTACCTTGTGTGGCTGCTTAGGGATATATGTAATAGATATATCCCTAAGCAGCTGCATACACACACATATATATATATATATACATATATATATATATATACACCTTTCTGCATCACTCTCAGTATTCTTGTCTGTTCCCATGCATCCTGTGCCCTATTAAAAGGCCTACATGCTGGAACAAAAGGAAAAGTGAAAAAAGTAGCGTAAGAATCCATAATCTCTATGGCTTATGATGTTGGGTAATCTTCAGACTGTAGTCTAAGACTATTGCAACATGCATTATATAGAGCCATTTCAGCCTTTTCACTTTCACAATACTCAGTTTTATTGAGACTATGCCATCCTCAGCAAAGCACGTCGAAGACACTATCAGCGTGATCAACACCACCACAGCGTCAAACGATCCCTGCCCGGCGTTCTGGATAAAGACACTGTGCAAGGATTTCAGCCCTTTCCTAACCAAGCTCATAAATCTCTCCTTCAACACGGGAGCATTCCTACAAACCCTGAAACAAGTATCCATTAGACCACTCCTAAAAAACTGCAAACTGGACCCCCAGAAAGTTGACTCATACAGGCCGATCTCAAGTATCCCACTGATGGCCAAAATAATCGAGAAGCTTGTACAACAACAAACCCAGAATCATATCGAGACCACTGCACCCCTAGACCCACGCCAACACAGATTCAGAGAAGCACATGGAGTCGAGACACTACTGACCATTCTCTTCAATACTCTAACTACCGGCCTGGCCAAAACCAGAGGAGGTTATGCCCTAATTTTCCTGGACATCGCTGCAGCTTTCGATTCAGTTGACCATGAACTGCTCATGGAGCGTCTGACAGAGAAAGGGATCCAGGACACAGCCTTGAGATGGTGCGAATCCTACCTCTCAGACAGATGGCAGCATGTGAGGACAGGAGCCACGACTTCCAAACCATTCCAGCAAAAACAAGGTGTACCACACGGATCCTCCCTTTCAGCGCTGTTCTTTAACATATATATGCAGCCCATCTGCACACTTGCCCAATCCTTTGGCATCTCATGCCTTGTATATGCCGACGACGTGTTACTCTACATGCCATTCATCACCGACCAGCCGGATTTCTCGCCACAGCAGACTGGCTCCACACCCAAAACCTTAGGATAAATTTCAAGAAAACAGAGGCTCTATTCATCACCAGAGATCAATCCTTCATGCCACCAGCAGCACTAAAAGTAAGAGACGCCGAACTTCAAAGCAAACCTACTATCCGCTACCTAGGAGTAACACTCGATCAACAATTGAACATGAAAGCCCATATAAACACCGTCGTCAAGTCAGTATACCTCAAAATTCACACAATCCGCCACCTACGGCCTCTATTAGAACCAGATAACTTCAGAACAATCTACCGGGCACTAATCATCCCCCATTTTGACTATGCCAATATCATCCTACAAGGACTACTGAAAAGCACACTGATCCCACTGCAGCTAGCTATGAATTCCACAGCCAGAATTCTACACGGTGCCTCCAGGAGGAAACACATAACACCAATCCTGAAGCACCTCCACTGGCTGCCAGTCCACTGTAGAATTACCTTCAAGATCCTGCTGACAACATTCAAAGCCATCAACAGAATCACCTCCACATCCATCACAGACCTCATTGTCCCCACTCCCACAAATAGAGCCAGAAGATCAGTCTCAGCAAATACCCTATGTGTCCCTAGTGAGATCACTAAATGTTCACAATCTAAAAAAAAGAGGGCTTTTGTGTACTATGCCCCCTCATGTTGGAACGCCCTCCCACCCAACATCCGGTCCATTACAGACCTTACCCTTTTCAGGAAGGCACTGAAACACCACCTCTTCCTGCAGCATTACGGTACCACACAACAACCACTCATTCCCAGTCACCTAAACATCCACTCCATTCTACCTACCATACATGACCCCAACACAGCATAATAGCTCTACCAGAATCCTAGCCGGATCATGTATATAGTAACCTAAGAATGTAAATACCTAGCCTAGAGTCTGTATATAGTTTACCCAGTTAACTCAAGTTTATCTATCCTGTTCTCTGTAAGTTCAGTGCAGGCCCCTCCCGTGCCTGGACAAAACCGATGTTATTTGTAAACCGAGCTGAATTTGAAGAACGCAGTATAGAAAAGACTTTAAATAAATAAATTTAAATAAATATAATACAATATTTTTTTTTTGCATCTCTTCCCTACCACTACAGTAAGTTTATTTTATTGTCTGTCATGTGGAGGGTAATTTTATAAGGTATGCGTAGGTTAATTGATGTTTTTACATATCAGTCATACATATTTTATAACCTCAAGTACACGTGTACTTTACTTTATAAAATGGGTGTGTAAATAGTGGGAAACGTGAGTCAAATCTAAGCCTGCTCACTTATACCAGTCCTATGGCTGCCATAAATGCCTGCACCTAGATTTCTCAAGAATGTGCGTCAATTACATAATGTTATAATTTAGTCACATAAATTTGTACTCCACTCACATTCCGCCCAAGTGCACGCCCACAATGAAAATATGTGACTAGCTAAAGTACCCACCTAAAGGCCCATTTACATGCATGTCACTGAAAACAGACCTCTATGCATCTCCTTCTAAAATTACCTCCTTTATATTTTTTTCTTTTTAATATTTATGTTTATTCCATTTTAACACTTACAAAACACAGCCAAAATTACACAGCAGCAACAGCGTAAGGCCTTCTGATATACAAGCGAGCCCCTGACCTTCTGCCTATGTCACTTACTGACAAAGTCTGGTGTCCAGCCCTGCGAATCCTTAAACCATTTCCTTCCCCACACCATCGAGGCAAATGATGGATTCCAAATTCTTTTTATGTGATGCTTGCTACAAATAACATATACAATGCCTACAGATACACCCACGCATGACATTTTAAAATTAAACTGGAGAGGAAAAAAATGTGTGCATTCTACCATCTGATCTTTAGTGGAGGAAGTAAGCTTGTCTGTTTACTGTTGGTTATATAAATGTACTATATTTGTATGACATGAACCGTAACAAGCTGAGTCGTGGCATGGTGAAGAAGCAAGCTCTTTCAGAAAAAGTACCAGATGGCTTTCCATTTTTGCTTAGTTGTAAGTTCTGTTTTTGTATGTAAGGCGCAGGTCGAAGACTGTTCTCTGCTTACCCCCGTCTTCCAGCTCACAGTCTGACTGCAGCTCACTTTCCATTTTTACTGCTGTGTGTCAGCAGTTGCTGAAAATAAAAAAAAAGACACCAGTGATTTTGTCTTTGACCATTTATAAGACACTGTTTTGTTTTATTTTTAATTTTATTTTTATTTGCCATTCTCACAGGTAGATAACAGAAACATCACCGGACCTAACCCTTAAGCCTAGGTACCTGTGGAGTAAACTTTAATGTGCATGTTGTTATGTACTGTGCATCTTTTATTTTGCATGGGTTCAAAAAAGCTGGAAAAGTTGTTAACTTTTTACAGAGCCAGCTTCCTCTGGGAAACTCCCAGGCTACGAAGATGAAAATGAAAAGGTAAATTAGTAGGGGAGATTTCCTCCCTCCTCAGCAAATAACATCCAACTCCTTTGCCCCCACCATGAGTCCCCTCATACTGTATGCCATCACTAAAGGTGAGGGGTGGGGGGGGGAGGCGGTCAGAGAGGGCTTGGGGTGGGTGATGCTGCTACTCTATGTAAGTCGCAGTTGGGATACCATTTGGGAGGCTGTGCTATCACTTGTGGGAATGCAATGGCTGGGAGGGAAGGAGTAAGAGACTCAGTGGGGGAAAGGTGATGCCATCACACATAGAAACTCTCTGCAGAGGTTTGAGAGAGTTAATTGTGATTCTAAGTTAAAAAAATATATAATGCAGATGAAATAGCAAGGAAAAGTTATATGGAACGATGGAGAGCTTTCAGCAAAGTATAAAAAACAAATCTTACTTGCTAAATTGCAGCAAAATATCTGTGGTCATTGTGATACATACACCTTAGTCCCTAAAAATGTATAATGGTTGGGATTGTGATGCAGGCATTTGTGGATAGCTCATTAGATTATTGTAACAGTCTTTATGTGAGGTTGCCTGCTAAGACCACTCGTAGGTTGCAGGTCATTCAAAATATGGCAGCACATGTTTTCTTAGACATTCCTTGGTGGGAAAGTGCTTCGTTAGTATTGTATGCTTCTCACTGGCTCCCGATACAGGAGTGTGTTCATTTTAAACTGCTGACTTTAAGGCACATTTTGCAAACGACATCCATGTGCAATCCAGGAAGTCCAAGCCAGGAAAAAAAAAAAAAACAGGCACGTCCAAGCACAGGCACAATTTCACAAATGTGGATGTGCCTGATATGTACATCTATGGTGACGTCTACATAGATGTCCCCAGAATGGTATTTGAAAACAGGGAGCCTAGTTAGAGTAGTGGGCTAGGACCAGAGAAGCCCATTGATATTTGTTGTGATCTTGGGCAAGTCATTTAACCCTCCATCTTCTCTATACCTTCTGGCTGTTTTAGGACCAAAACATGCACTTTCTCTATCCCCATTTGTGCCTAGAGCAGGTCTAAACTTGGATATCCCCGCAGACATTTCTGAGATTGAACAGGACATCTAAGTCCATTGCATTGCCCCAGACAAGTCTCTGCCATGCCCCCTTCCTACTTGGATGTCCCTACATTGAAAATGTCTTTAAAAAACATTTGTAAAATGGCTCCAGGGATGAATTTGGGCCCGATGCAGAGTCCCAGTGGGACATGCAGTCCCACAAGTCGTCCTGGCCCGACTCCCCCTCCGGCTCTCCCTGCACATCCTGAGCATCAGGATGGGGAGAGCCGGTGGGGGATGGAGTGGGGGTGGGCCAGTCCAGCAGGACATACAGGGCCGATTCAGCTCATGGCCCTATACGTTCTGCCAATTCAAAGGGGACATGCTTCTTATTCCACCTCCAAAGGTGGAATAAACAGCACTAATCCGACGATTGTGCCCAGGGATCCCCTCCAGGGCTGGGGCCGGGTGCAGGGAATCCCTACCGCCTGATCCAGGCCCCAGCTGGTCAGCCATGGGTTGGGCAGCAGGGAAGGGAGGGGGGCCGAGCGATGGCAGCCAAGGGAGTCTGCGGGGAAGACAGGCAGGCAGGGGCAAGTTGGGCCGTCCATGGGCCAGATTCTGTAAATGTCCTCGTAGTCTAGAATTGGGTCCTTATGGGCCCATCTTCCTCAGGAACGTTCAGACAACCAAGACAGCCCTCTCTTGGAATTGGGCTCCATGTGATTTGGATGTCCAAATCATGACTAAGGCTTTAAAAATAACTCGCTATTATCTGATGCTATTCATCCATATTGGCATGAATGATATTGCTAAGTTTTCCCCCAAAAGTTATCAAAAATTATTTTGTAGTTCTGGGAGAGAAGATGAACCAAACAGGAACACATGTGGTGTTCTTTCCAATCCATCCAGTAAAGGATGAAGACCAAGGCAGAGAAGATCTCATTTTGGAGATGAATGCATGGCTGCATAGATGGTGTCAATAAGAGGTTTTTATCTTCCTGAACAATGTGATGATTTTCCAAGAATTTCTCAGCAGAGATGGTGTTCAACTATTAAAGAAGGGGAGAAGATTTTCCAGAACTTGGTTGAATGTGAAGTGACAAAGAGTAGAGATAAATGAAGTTCATTCCAAGGAAAGGGATGCTATCAGTGATGTGCCATAAGGATTTGCACTTGACCTCTTTCTTTTCAATAATTTTCGGAATGACATTGTTGGGAAAGGTTTTCATCTTTTGCAGAAAGGGGTATGTTTACTAAATCGTCTTAATGTTACCGGTGTTAGTTGCAGTCTTACTGTGACGAATGCCATATAAGGTAATGGGCGTTCTGGTCTTAAGTTAGCATTTTGGGTTATCGTGCGATAAAGTCCATTATCGTGTGATAGAGGGAGCCGTGGCACGTTAATGCGCGTTAGCCTTAATTAGGCACGCTGACCTAGGACACACAGCAACAGAGGTGTAGCACAATGGTTAATACATTGACTGATGAAACAGGGGTCATGAGTTCAATCCACCAGTGGTCTTAATGAGTAAGGCTGTCTGAGGCATTACCCTTTACTTTAAATCAGTGCTGTCTGAGGCATTTTCATTTTTAATTTAAATTAGTGCTGCCAGGAAACACACCCTCACAGTGCCATAACCTAAGGTGCCACATAAGGCGTCCAATAAGGCACTACAGAGGGCACATTATAAAGTGCACTGTCGCCAAGGCACCTTATAATGTTCCCTATAGGGCAACTTATAGGGCGCTTTATGAGGCACCTTAAGGTTACAGCACTGTGAGGGTGTTTTTGCTGGCAGCACTAATTTAAATTAAAAAAGGAAATGCCTCAGACAGCCCTAGCAAATAACACCACTATGGGATCAAACCCATGACCTCTGCCTCCACAGCCAGTGAAGTAACCAGTGGGCTACATCTCTATAGCTACTAACAAACCCCTGGCTGGCTACAGAAGGACTGCAGGTCACCACACAAACTGTCTGCTGTGGTTACCAGGATAGGGTTAACCCACCCGTACCCATGATGCACTGCACATGCTGATCAGCAGTCTACAGATGATCACAAGATGGGGTATGCACCCCCACAGCACCTCGGCCTGGTAGGGGGAAATGACCGTGTGTGGTACTGGCACAGAGTAGCTACAGACCGACACATTGTGGGGGTACTGTGCTCACCCTGAGGGCGAGGTGGGATGCCCAGCACCAGGTCTGCAGCACCTGGTTTAGCTGAGATAGGCTATGCTGCAGGTCGCCATCAGTGCCAGTGTGTGATAGGTAGTCCTTGCAAGCACACCTAGGATACACCTGTGTCCATCCGTATTTCCTAGTCACATCTAGCCCTTGTGGACTATGATACACCCAGAATAGTGTATATCCTGTGTGGGTGCCATGGTCACATGATTTAAGTGAAGGGGGGGTGTTTGGACCCTTAGGCGGATTATGTTTGTCAGACAGACCCTGTCTATTGCATTGCATGGCACCCACATAAATGGGGCAAGGCCATGGTCTGCTGTGGGCAGATGCCACTGCCCCCTCTGCCACCAGCACCCCTCCACAACCATGCTGCCATGCCATTATGCTGGTGGTGCACAGTCCCAGGGTATCCAGTATGCTGGTAGTCAGCTGCCTATGGCGTGGGTTCTCGCGTAGGGGTGCCTACATGGACATGCACGCTCCCCCCCCCCGCACCGCTTGCCAATGTTATGTGCCCTTGGGGGTACCTGCTGGATAATCTCCCCTGTGACACTGTGGGACACACACTCGTGCCCATGTTGGACCCTCGTCAGTTGCTGTCTTGCTGCTTTACAGTTTCGGCATTCCTATGTGCCACCTAGGCATCTGCCTAGCCCGCACTGTGCCCCAGCTGGACCACAGCATGTGACACCTGCAGCCCCCTGTATCCCATTTACAGCATCAGTACAGTTGCCATTTCCTACGTGCCCACTCTGCTGTTGCTGCACATGTGCACGCCATAACAAACCTGCCCAATTTAAATGACAGAAACCCTGATCAACGCTATTTCAATGTGGGATCATTCACTTTGTAGGGGGACAGAGCATAGACCCTTCCAAACATGATATCTTAATTTATACGCTTTGTCAGTAGTGTTGCTTTATGTTTATCATTAATATCACTATTGGCAGCTTGGTTATTGGGATTTTAGATGTGGTTCTGGTCCTTTTATATGTTTATTTGCCTCTTTGTTCCCTGCACATGTATCACAACTATCACTTTCTGGGTTTCCCTGCCTTTGCTGCACATTGCTGACTGAAATGGTTTCTCTTTCCTGCAAATGTACCTGAAGATTGGAGGATCGCCAGTGTAACACCAATTTTTAAAAAGGGTTCCAGGGGTGATCCGGGAAACTACAGACCGGTGAGCCTGACGTCAGTACCGGGAAAAATGGTAGAAACCATCATAAAGAATAAAATTATTCAGCATGTAGATAGTCATGACCTAATGGGAGACAGCCAACATGGCTTTAGACAAGGAAGATCTTGTCTTACTAATCTGTTATGTTTTTTTGAAGGAGTGAATAATCAGGTGGACAAAGGTGAGTCGGTTGATATTTTGTGACCCAGTATGGCATATCTTATGTTCTTATGTAACGCGAGGGTTTCACTGGCGTTAGTGTTCAGATCTGGATTTCACAGCATTAGTGTGTCTGGAGCCTCTCCCCTCCCACTCTCTGCCCATTGACCCCTTCTCTCCACCCTCTGGGAAGACTTACTCCACCCTTCAGACCCGGATTTCACAGCATTAGTGTGCCTCAACGCCACCGCTGCGTTATCGCGCAATAAGTCACTTATCGCACGATAATACCACCGCTGCGACGTTAAGACGGTTTAGTAAACATACCCCAAAGTGTGGAAAACAAGAAGGGATCTACTGAAGCTTGAGGAATGATCTAAAATTTGGGAGCTAAAGGGTCCTTTTACTAAAGTGCAGTGAAAATATGCAGTGTTTGCAAAAACTAATATGTTATACTTACACATTAAGAGGATAATTTTATGGCATGGTTTCAGCTGAGCACATGAACAAATGCACATTTGTGAGGCTCCTGTGGTATAGTCCCTGATTTGCAATTACCAGGACTTTTTTGAGGGGTACTTGATGGTATTGAGTACCAGCACCTTTTTCATTGCCTGCTCAAATTGACTCATGATCCCCATCCATTGATGGAAGAGCCCTACATATGAATACCAGCACTTTTTTTGCTAGGAAAAATGCACTGGCGATTACAGATGATTTTGTTTCTTTATGTTTTAGACAAGATTGATCTTCAGATTATTATATCTTTATTGTGAGGATTAATTTTGAGTTAAATATATTAGGATCGAAAGGAGTCAAATGCAGCAAACCCAACACGACTTCTCTTCACAAGATGATGGGTGGCAGAAATAGAGGGGGAGCCCTTTGTTTTAGAGGAAGATCTCACCAAGAAATTGCTATTACAGATTTAAAACAGGATATGAACAAGCAATAACAGCAATTTCAAATCTTTCAAGAGAAAATGTCTTTCCTAGAGGAAAGTGTAGTAGCATTGGAGGCCAAAGTCTTTTTCATCGCTGATCACGAGAAGGCTATATCCAAACTGCAGAAAGAGATGGAGGATCTCAATAATTAGGACAACAGGAATAACTTAAGAGTACTGGGAATTCTGAAAGGCATAGAAGGCAATGATATGACTTTTATTTATTTATTTATTTTATTTAGTATTTCTTTTATACCGCGCTATTGACATCAGTGCGGTTTACATCAAAACATATATATCAATGTAATGACCAGACATTTGTATAGTGTCGGATGTTGTTGTTATATGTAAACCGCGCTGATCATAAATAGTGCGGTATATAAGAATTGTTAAATAAAAATAAATAAAAATAAATATATGCATTTCAGGGTCACTGAGATGCATTTACATTTGAACAGGGATTGGAACTTGGATAACAGGGTAAATTAACAAGAGTTATACAATAAGTATATACATTATATACATCATGAGAGTAATTTCTTGTTGGGACTACGCCGGGAAGTATTTGGTGAATTTGACTTTTGTATGGAAAAGTATTTGACTTTTGTATGGAAAAGTTCCTACTTGAATTATTAGAGATACAATTTCAACAGTGATCTGAAATTGAAAGAGTGCATTGTGTACCCTCTGCCAGGCTTCAGAACTCCAAGTATCTTTGAGCAGTATTATTTAAAATATGACTATATCTTCAGCTGCTGGAGATCATTGACCTAAGATTAAATCTCCATTGAAATGGCAGGGCAACAAAATGATTAATTTTACCGGATTTTAGCAAACAAACATCTTAGCGCTTCAAGCATTTCTTAGCTCTATGAGAACCACCACACAACTTCAGAACTAAATACAGCCTATACTATCCAGCACATATGTGGATTATTCTGCAAAATACAGCTAAATCATTTGAAGACCTGCAGCTTTGAGGGATTATCTGGCATTTCTCAACAGCTGAGATTGAAACAGGCCTCAAATCATAGGCCTGTTCATTGCATCAGCATCTGTGACCTTCTCATGGAATGGTGAGCTGAAATTAGTGGCTTTCTCTAGAAGACAACTGACAATTATCCATTTATGATGGCCTCAAAAGGAGTGTTTCTCAGTGTCATGGAATTCTGTCATTGCTTTATTTTTGGTTGGTTATACTGCATATGGTTTTGTCTGGAGAACAATCAGCTTTGCATAAGACAGTTTGAGAACTTTTTAAACATAATGTCCTATCAAATACCATGCATAATTATACATTGAAGATTCACTAAGGAGTGCATAGTAGTCTGGGTAATAAAGTGTGGATGGAGAGCAAAGATAGCTATTGAAACTGTGTGCTTGTGTATGTTAGGATAGGGAATAAGTGTGAAAGGCTACTGGGAGGGTTGTCTACTCTTTTGTTTGCTATTTTTTCCAAAAATATGGATGGTGGATGAGTTATGATATTGGCATTGAACAATACAATAAAATTATTACAGAAGAAATACTGTGTATGATTGAGATAGGGTGTGTCCTCGACTGTGTGTGAGTTTTAATACTGGAGCCTACAGAGGCTATCCTTCATTTCAGTTGTCTAGTCTCTCATGGTTGGCTTTTCTTATAGGCCAAAGGGGTTAAATGTTAGGTGAATAAACCTGGAAAAATAATTGGGAATCTTGTTCCGATAATACTATTGAAGAACTATGGCTACCGCTAAAATTAAATATGCCTCTCTAAATGTAAATGGCCTAAACAACCAGATAAAGTGAAATAAAATTCTTACATACTGTCATCTTAGTAGATTTCATTCTGATGCAGCATTGTTAGAACAGACCCATCTGATGTCAAAGAATCCTATAAATTAAAGCAAAGATGGGTGCAAGAATGTAATTTATTTTATGTTATTAATATTATGAATGTTTTTACATTTCCTGCTTAGACCAGGTGTCTCCAATTCTGGTCCTGGAGGGCTGCAAACCAGTAAGTTGTTCAGGATGTCCCTAATGAATATGTATGAGATAAATTTGAATACAATGGGGGCAGTGCATGCAAATGCATCTCATGCATATTCATTAGGGACATCTGAAAACCTGACTGGTTTGCGACCCTCAGGGATCAGAATTGGAGACCCTTGGCTTAGAGCCTTGGATAATGTGGATTGTAAATCTGCTAAAATACATAAATTTGCATCAGTTGTACATAAAAAGTATGGGATGGTGATTTTAATTAAGAAAGTTCAGATATTAATGATAATGGGTAATGGTGTCTATCAAACTTCAACAGGAGGTGATAAACATTGTGAATATTTAATATTTAACCACTTTGATTGAAGGAAAAGGTGGTATATAAAACTGGTTAAATAAATAAAATATTTATGCCCCAACATTGTCCAGAGTTTTTTCTTTGATCTAGCTACTCAAATGGGATTGATGACTGAAGAGCCTCTGATTCTAGGAAGGAATTTTAATTGTATGAAGCTCAGCACGGGGGGAGGAAGGCTGCACAGCTTGGTGCACAGGGGGGAAGCAGGCCATGTCTGCTAAATCACATGCTTGCCACCCACAGAGGATGGGCCGGCCCAGACCTCTGCCAAAACCATGCCCTCTACCTATAAACAACTGCTACGAAGACATAATGACATGGCATCTCAGCAGGGGCGGCCCAAGGGGGGTGCGGGGCCATGTGCGGA
Organism: Ichthyophis bannanicus; assembly: GCA_033557465.1. NCBI lineage: Eukaryota > Metazoa > Chordata > Amphibia > Gymnophiona > Ichthyophiidae > Ichthyophis > Ichthyophis bannanicus. Next base: position 222,845,209 of record CM066040.1, on the reverse strand, counting down.
GACTCGGTGCGGGGCCTCATTTGCATAAGTGGCCTTATTTGCATAAATATTTGCATAATGTTACCATACACTAACTTTTAGTAAACATGTCTCTTAATGAGTGTATGGATAAAGAAAGACTAAAAGATTAATACATTACTATAATCCAGTGCCAACCGCCAGGCACATTAGGAACTACTACAAACACTGCCCATTTAGAACCCATAGCAAACCCGCCGTATCCTGACAGCATTACCAGGACTCACAAAGCACCATACCCTACCTATCAAAAGGCAACACTGCAAATATTAAACCAATACATTTCAGAGAATACTGGGGAAAGAGAACAAGTGGCAATGTCAAATAGGAATTACATAAACAGAATACCTCAGCTCAGTTACACATGCAGAACATAGACCATCACCAAACAAGGAATCACAATTTAGAAACAGGAAGGCAATAATTAAACTGGGAACCCCAAAAGCCAAACTTGGAATGTACAACAACACTGTAGAAATAAAACTATAAATTAATTTCCTCTTGTACCAAACAAAGCGTAGACGTTAATGATGCACAATTCCCAGAGCTTTCATATTCCAGTTAATAAATTCAAAATAAAGAGATATCTTTCTACCTTTTCTGCATTTTTTTTCAGTTGCAATTGGTCCAGCCACTTTCTTCTGGTTTCTTCATATTTTCTGCTAACTCTCCATCATCTGCTGTCCATTTGTCCTTTCTTCTCTCTTCTAGTTTTTTTTTTCCATTCTCTCTCTCTACATCTGCTTTAACATACTAATCTTTCTCCTTTTGCTCTTTCCTCATTCCTATTTCATCCTCACAAATCTTACCCCTCCATCCTCAATCCCCACTTACTCTCCCAATACCCGGCCAATTATAGATTTTTCATCCATCCCACACAAAATATTTTTCCCCTCTCCATTTTACTCTCCCAGCCCCATCCCATTCTAATCCTCCCCCAACATCAGCTCCCTTCTAGTTCCAGTCTCACCCAGCATCCATTCCCTTTTAGTCCCTGCATCAGCCCATTTCCAGTCCTAGCCCCCCATCAGCCCATTTCCAGTCCTAGCTCACCATCAGCCCATTTCCAGTCCTAGCTCCCCCATCCATTTCCAGTCTGAGTATCTTCATCAGCTCATTTCCAATCCTAGCCCCCCCCCCATCAGCCCATTTCTAGTCATTTCCTAGCCCCATCATCAGCCCATGTCAAATCATAGCTCCCCTCCACTCAGCCCAATTCCAGTCCAAGCCCCCCCATGAGCCTACTTCCAGTTCTAGCCCCTCCATGAGTCCATTTCAATTCAAGCGCCCACCACAGCCCATTTCCAATCTTAGCTCCCCCCAACAGCCCATTTCCAGTCCTATCCTAGCTGCTCCATCAGCCCATTTTCAGTCCTAGCTCCCTTCCCTCACAGCCCATTTCCATTCCAAGCCCCTTCCCCATCAGCTATTTGCAGTTCAAGCCTCCCCTTCCGCTCAGCCCATTTCCAGTCCTAGCAACCCCCCAACCCATTACCAGTCCTAGCCCCCCGTCAACCAACTTCCATTCCTAACCCCCATCATCCCATTTTCAGTTTAAGCCCCCCCCCCCATAACCCATTACCAGTTCTAACCCCCCATCAGCCCACTTCCAGTCCTAACCCCATCAGCCCATTTCCAGTCAGCCCCCCATAGCCCATTGCCAGTCCTAACCACATCAGCCCACCTCAAGTCCTAACCCCTCCCCATCAGCCCATTTCCTGTCCTAGCCCCCCCATAGCCCATTATCAGTCCTAACCCCCCCATAGCCCATTACCAGTCCTAACCCCCATCACCCCATTTCTAGACAGCCCCCATCAGCCCACAGCCCATTGCCAGTCTTAACCCCCCCCTTAGCCCATTAACACTACTAAACCCCCCCATCAGCCCACAACCCATTACCAGTCTTAACCCCCCCATAGCCCATTACCAGTCCTAACCCCCCCATCAGCCCACAGCCCATTCATTACCAGCCTTAACCCCCCCATAGCCCATTACCAGTCCTAACCCCCATCACCCCATTTCCAGACAGTCTCCATCACCCCACAGCCCATTGCCAGTCTTAACCCCCCATAGCCCATTACCAGTCCTAACCCCCCCCATCAGCCCACAGCCCATTACCAGTCTTAACCTCCCATAGCTCATTACCAGTCCTAACCCCCCCATCAGCCCATTATCAGTCTTAACCCCCCCCCCCATAGCCCATTACCAGTCCTAACCCCCCATCCCCCCATTTCCAGACAGCCACCATCAGCCCTAAGACACTTTCCTTTCTTAACCCCCCATAGCCCATTACCAGTCCTAACCCCCATCACCCCATTTCCAGACAGCCCCCATCAGCCCACAGCCCATTGCCAGTCTTATCCCCCCTATAACCCATTACCAGTCCTAACCCCCCCATCAGCCCACAGCCCATTACCAGTCCTAACCCCCCCATAGCCCATTACCAGTCCTAACCCCCCCATCAGCCCACTGCCCATTACCAGCCTTAACCCCCCCATCACCCCCATTTCCAGACAGTCCCCATCAGCCCACAGCCCATTGCCAGTCTTAACCCCCCATAGCCCATTACCAGTCCTAACCCCCCATCAGCCCACAGCCCACCAGTCTTAACCCCCCCCCCCATAGCCCATTACCAGTCCTAACCCCCCATCACCCCATTTCCAGACACCCCCCATCAGCCCACAGCCCATTTCAAGTCTTAAACCCCCCCATAGCCCATTGCCAGTCCTAACCCCCCATCACCCCATTTCCAGACAGCCCCCATCAGCCCACAGCCCATTGCCAGTCTTAGCCCCCCCCCATAGCCCATTACCAGTCCTAACCCCCCCATCAGCCCACAGCCCATTACCAGTCTTAACCCCCCCATAGCCCATTACCAGTCCTAACCCCCCCATCAGCCCACAGCCCATTACCAGCCTTAACCCCCCCATCACCCCATTTCCAGACAGTCCCCATCAGCCCACAGCCCATTGCCAGTCTTAACCCCCCATAGCCCATTACCAGTCCTAACCCCCCCATCAGCCCACAGCCCACCAGTCTTAACCCCCCCCCGATAGCCCATTACCAGTCCTAACCCCCCATCAGCCCACAGCCCATTACCAGCCTTAACCTCCCATCACCCCATTTCCAGACAGTCCCCATCAGCCCACAGCCCATTGCCAGTCTTAAACCCCCCATAGCCCATTACCAGTCCTAACCCCCCATCAGCGCACAGCCCATTACCAGTCCTAACCCCCCCATCAGCCCATTGCCAGTCTTAACCCCCCATAGTCCATTACCAGTCCTAACCCCCCTTCACCCCATTTCCAGACAGCCCCCATCAGCCCACAGCCCATTGCCAGTCTTAACCCCCCCATAGCCCATTACCAGTCCTAACCCCCCATCACCCCATTTCCAGACAGCCCCCATCAGCCCACAGCCCATTGCCAGTCTTAACCCACCCCATAGCCCATTACCAGTCCTAACCCCCCCCCCCATCAGCCCACAGCCCATTGCCAGTCCTAACCCCCCCCCCCATCCCCCCATCGGCTCATGGAAATTAAAATAAAAAAAAAGCTGGCCGCTGCCGCCGTGGCAGCATGGAGTGTCCCGCGGGGCCCACTCTGCCCGGCTGAACTCTCCCGGCGCGGCTGAGACCCTCTGCTCCAGCTTGTAGATACGCGACGGGAGAGTGTCTCCCTCGCGTCTCTGTTAAGCCCGCAGGGGCTGATGGGAAGCAGGGGCTGATGGGAAATTTCCCATCTGCCCCTGCGGGCTTAACAGAGATGCGAGGGAGACACTTTCCCTTCGCGTATCTGCAAGCCGGAGCAGAGGGTCTCAGCCGCGCCGGGAGAGTTCAGTCGGGCAGAGGGGGCCCCGCGGGACACTTCATGCTGCCGCGGCGGCAGCAGCCCTTTTTTTTTTTTTAAAATTTCATTTTTAAAAAAGCAGAATGTTCTTTGCGCGGGGCCTCCTGAAACGCGGGACCCTGTGCAAAAAACATTCTTGCTCAATGGACGGGCCGGCCCTGCATCTTAGGACACCACATCTGATCTACATTTTTCAGCCAAACACAATTCTGCTCCATACTACTTCACATAGCATCCCTTTTTCTGAACACTGGAATTGTCAGGGAAGCCGAGAACAGCCCCTTTAGCACAAACAGTAAATGCCAGCAAAGCCAGAATGAAAACTATTGCAGTGCTTTATATTTCTGTAGGGGTGTTTTTTATTGTTCCTTAACCTTACTAACATCCCTTACCTGTGCATTCTAATCTTTACAACTGCATCTTGTGCCCCCACACCCCCTAGACAGCAGACACACCAGTTCAATACAGACTTATCACAGTCATTCATCTCTATGGGACATGTTGATGATTAGAGCAGAAATTTTTCTAAGTCCTCGCCTTATTCCACATTGTTGCTGATATAACATAGGCATCCATGGGAAACACTCAGGACACACATGGGCCTTTCCTGAATATACTTTCTAACTCTCTGTGGCTTGCCACACCTTCATTAGGCCCATATTCTGAGATCTCCATCCTAGTGCCATGTACATGCAGGACTGCATGGTTTCAGAATATGGTTCTATATGTTTTAGCAAGAAAACCATCTCTCCCGCACATCTAGTTCATGTTCTGAAATGACCCCCATACTATCTCTTTGATTTGGAAATTCAATCCACATCTGCTTGAGGATGAAGAGTTTAAGAAATTAATTGACGTATCGATTGTAGAATGTTATAGGTTTCATGATTCCATTCCACTGCTCACTGAAATGAAGTGGGATGCATTGAAGGCTACATTATTGGTGTCATTATTAATTATATTGCTGGGAAACATAAGCTGAGATAAAAAGAACTGCAACAATTCAAGATTATGGTTAAGGACCTAGAGAGTTCCTATGCCTGCTAAGATGATCTTTTGATCCACCAATGGTTGCAAAACATGAAATACAAATATAATTCCCTTTGCAGACGAGAGGCCAGTGCAGCACTTTATACTAGTAAAGCCAATTATTATGCAGAAACTAATAACGGTAGCCACATGGTAACTTAATATTTATGCCCTGAGCATAAGTGGGAGAAAACTGCTGCAATAAAATCTGATGTGAGAGAGTTTGTTACCGTATCAAAGGAGATCTGTTGGTGCTTTTGTGAATTTTATGCAAATTTATCAGTTGTAACTTGAGGTGTCAGGTAGATGACACGAAGAGGTTTACGGATGCTGTTCTGCGGATATGGCTATCTGAAGCTGAATGTTCAGCTCTGGAAGGTGAGATTGCAGGTACTCAGATAGAAGAAGCTCTTAAGGCTATGAATTTGCATAAGATGCCTGGTATGATGGGTTTAGCCTTGAGGTTTATCGTGCATTCATGATATTGTTGATTCCCAAGTTAGTCAAATTGTTCCATGAATTATATTTGGAGTTCCTGCATCTGGAATTTCTTTGAAGGCTTCACAGTAATTATAGTCATCCTCAAACCGGATAAAGACCCATTAGAACTAAAAAACGTACTCTATTTCCATGATTAATATAGAAGCAGAAGGTTTAGCAAAGGTTTTAGCTACAGTATGAGGTTGTCCAGAGTAATGGATAAGTTTATTCATCCCGACCAGATCGGCTCTTTGGCAGGTAGACAGTCCATGAAATAAAACTGTTGTGTAATTTGTTACATGCTGCTAAACGGATGCGCTTTCTGCCTGCAGCTTTATTTCTAGATGTGGAAAAAGGTCTTTGATAAGTTTGAATGGGTATATTTGATATACGTTTTGTGCTAGTACTGTATTGGAGAGCAGATTATACATATGGTTAGGGCGCTCTACAGCATTCCTAAAGCCCAAATGTGGATGAATTCCATATTATTGGCTCCTTTTTGTTCCTTTTGAGGCACACACCAGGGCTTCCCCTTTTCACCTTTATTTTTTAATTTGGCCATGAAACAACTAGCTGGAATTAAGATTAGGGATTGTAAAACTAAAGTATCGTTATATGCTGATGACTTGGTAGTTTATTTATCTCATGTTTCACATTCTATTAACCCTTTAATATTGGTGTTAACACAGTTTGCTAACATATCCCAAATAAGATAAGATGACTTCAGTAGCATCCGAAAGGAGTTAATGATTCTCCTATTCCAGGAACACTAGCTCTAGCTTGTAGGACTTGGTTATAGTTAAAGTTAATGTAAACCATTCTTGTTATTGTTCTGTGTAAACCGCTCTGATTTCAAGATAGAGCGGTATATAAATATGAAGAAAGAAAGAAATATCAGGTTATAAAACAAATTGGGATAAGACTCTGATGTTGCCCCTGAATGTACACTGTTCCCAGGGGATATGCCCTACTTAGATGTAGTTTATCTGGATTTGGAGGAAATTGTGAAACAGAATTGTATTGTTTCATACACTGCAGTGGGTCATGGATACTACTAGTCGATCGACCCCACTTCAGCTCTCATGATGGGTATGACTGGAAGCTATTAAAATGTCCATCAACTCTGTTGTGAATTATATGTTGAAGATGCTTCTGTGTGTGCTACTAAGGGTTTTTATGTGACGTTAGAGAGGATTTTAGGGAAATCTTTGTGGAATTCCAAATGTCTGCTTATTGTGTTGAAAATTCTGCAGAAACCTCAGTGCCTTGGAGGATTTAATTTCCTAAATTTTCTTGATGCCATTCCATTTTCATCCTCTGGCAGGCGATGTAGTGGTTGAGGAACTTACAGACTTTAATGTTCCTCGCTGGGTATTTATAATACAGGGAGCAATTTTTCTATTACAATTGTGCTACTTACTGAATATTCAACTGCGAACTAGAATTTAAGAGCACTTTGGAAGCTCATGAGAAGGACACTCTGGACACAAAGGCTGGTTGGGAGGGCAGGCAGGACCAAAGAGATGCTGAGGAGGATGGTCAGAACTGAGGAAATGTTGAGGAAGATAGCCAGAACCTAGAGGCAGATGAAGAGAAGGATCTGGATCTGGATCTGGATGCTGATCAGAGCAAGTTCCAGGACCTGGAGGAAACAGATGATGAGAACAAGCATCCAGGGGGGTGAAGGAGGAGGTCAATAATAGCAACCAGGATGCCATTATGCCTGTGGGGAGAGACGACCCATTATTGGGGGTGACCAATACAATGAATTAACAGCAGGATGACCTTAGGGAGGAGGTTGCAGGGACTCAAGATGACATCAGGGAGCTTTGTGACTGCATGGCCCAAGGCTTTACAGGGCTGTAGTCAGAGCTCCAAACCCTGAAAAACACTTGACCTTCTTCCTAGGATAAATAGTGAAGCACCTACTTGGCACCCTATCCTCCACCATCTCTCTACATAGGCAATCACCTAATATTTTTAATCCACCTCGCTGCACTCCTGCATCTAGCCAGTTTACTGACACACAGCCACAGAGAGTGTTCCCCAATTTCTATGGGGAGGTCAGGAGATGCTTCGTGGTAGACTGAGATGGACAAGCCCCCTCTGAGGAGGCCTCCTTCTGAGCCTGGTCCTCACAAGAGTAATTGGTTGCAAATCCCCCACCCCCATGTAAAGCTGTGGAAGGAGAAGGAAATAGTTTATAAGCCACTCCAGCACATCCACTATGCAGTTTTGGGCACAATAAACACATTCACTTACAGGCAAGAAATGTATGTGTACAAGTTCTTTTCTAATTGCCACTGCATGCCGGTAGGTTTATGAGGTACTCAGTTCCTGGGCTGCTACTGCATAAACCTCTGTGTTACTCTCTTTGTTTGATAGTGGAGGGTCTTCCGGTTCTGGCATCCTGTGGGTGAAGGCAAGGTTGTGCAGCATGCAGCAAGCAACTATATCAAATGATTTAGCTGGAGTGTAGAGCAATACACCCCGACTTGTCCAACTACCTGAATCTACTTTTCAAAATTCAAAAAGTCCATTCTATCGCAGCCCTGATTTGCCTGTGAGCCCTCTTATAGTTCTGTTTAGCTTCTCCCTCAGGTGGGCTATGAGGGTCAGCAACCAGGTCTTGAAGGGATAGCCTCTGTCACCCATACAGATAAGAGCACAAGAGGTATGAGCAAGCATATAAATAGGTGGTCCCAGACTCTTTTAAGGGTGGTCTTTGCACATTCTGAGAGTTTGCTGTGGAGAGTGTGTATGTAGTGTGAGCTCACCTAGCAGGCATCTGCTAGTAATCTCTCCAACCTGAAGTGTGCATATGCTCATGTATGCAGATTGTGACAGAATGCAAACATCATGATACCATCCAGGCACACACATCAGTTATAAAGCGTGATGCATTGCAGGTCACCTGCATGTTCAAGGAGTGAAAGGACTTCTGGTTGTCATAGCTTGTCTCTTTTTCTGCAGGTAGACGGATAGCATCATTTGTGCAGTCTTTTGCTGCAAGCACAGAAGGAACATGCCCCAGCTCATAGAATTCTGTCATTACTTCAGGTTGCTGCTGCTCAGTCTCATTGAAGATAATATATTGAGTGTCTCTCCTTAGAAAAGCATATAGAAACCGAGCTATGCGGTGCAAAGTGTCTGCTTGACTAATGCCTACTGTGGCCACAAGGGGTGTTTGGAATAATCTTGTAGAGAAAAATGCCAAGGCTGTGATCACCTTCAGGTGCACTGGCAGGGCTCTCCATGCAGTAAGTTCTAGGTCAGCGCATTTGGGAGTTCTAGATAAGCGCAAGATTTTAAACAATGTGTTTAAGCAGCAAAATTTAAGTGATAGTGTGTGTGAATCAGGAGCGAAATCTCTGCAATTTAATGAACTTTATATGGACAGCTCATGTTGTGAATGATGGCACCGTTATGATGTTAGAATTCACAAGGACATATTTTAAATTATGAAAAGCAAAAATAAGTAAAATGTAAAAAAGTAAAAGCATAACCCCAAAGAAATTTTGGTCACATTTGGGTGTGTAAAGGAACAGATGAATAAAAATGGGGAGCGAGTATTTTGTAATAATACATTTTCAGTATATAGAGGAGAAGGATTTCTTTTTTGTGGATCCTAATGTTTTTTCCTTCTTAAGTAAGAGTTTTGTATTATTAGACATTTGTCTTTGGGGGTGGTTGGCAGTCTATCATCATGCAATGATGACAATGAGGGATCCTTTTACTGAAGTATGTTAAGTTTTTGCGTTTATCATGCATTCTGCATAAAAATCAATGTGCGATACGTGCAAAAGTCATGCACTGTGGGTGGGGGGAAGGGGGGATAGCCAACATGTTGCTGACAGTTGTTGTTAAGTGCCATTGAATCAGTCTCGACCTTCTGGACAGTTGTCTTAAACTGTGTTAGATCTTTATTCAGGCAGCTCATTGTTGATAGAGTGGTACCTGTAGCTGCTTTTATTGTATTGATCAGTCTCATTGCTGGCCTTCCTCTTTTGTGTTGACCTTCTACTTCTCTTCACATGATATGTCCAAAGTATGAAAGTTGAAGTCTTGTCATCTGAGCTTCTAAAGAAAGCTTAGGTTTGATCTCCTCTAATACTGACTGGTTTGTTCTTCGGGCACTCTAAGGAATACACAGTATTTGTCGCAAACACAATTCAAAGGCACCGATTTTCTTCCTGTCTATCTTTTTCACTGTCCAACTTTCGCATCCATATTATGTTATTAAAAAAACCATGGCTGAAACAAGTCAAATCTTTTTATGGAGACATCTCTGCTCTTGACAATCCTATCTAGGTTCTTCATAGCCATTCTGCCAAGAGCAATGCATCGTTGGATTTCTTGACTGCTTTTCGTTTCCTTATTTATAGTTGATCCAAGTACTGTAGGTTAAAGTTGGCAACTATTTCAATTTCTTCTCCATAAGCGATGAACTTATTGAGTTTGACAGTTGTCAGGATCTTTGACTCCTTTAAATTAAGGAGCAGGCTCATTTTAAGACTATGGGCCAAAATTGAATTGAGCAGGCTATGCACCAGTATGGCACATAACCCTGCCTACTGACTCTTAATCCAGGATATTCAATGCAGCGACGATGGCATTGAATATCTGGGGGCGCCGCAGATGCCCCAGAGCTGCCTATGCTAACTGGGTAGTAGCGATATTGCACCATTACCCGGTTAGCATCAGTGGGTAAAACTAGGGTAGCTTTGCTATGCCTAGTTTTACCCACCGATCACTAACTGGGTAGCAGTGCAACATCGCTGCTACCCGGTTAGCAATAGTCTCCACCTCCGCTCCACCCCAGAACACCCACAACATGCCCCGATGCTAACCGCATAGCATCAGGGTGTGTAATGGGGTTAGAAGGGGATATTCAATGGCACTAACTGGGCTGTAAACCGTGTAAATGCCTTTCAAATATTAGGTCCTATGTTCCTTGATCTTGAGAAGCAAATGTTTCAGATTGTCTTCACTTTCAGCCAATAATGTGGTATTATCAGCATAGTAAAGGTTATCAATGACTCTTCCACCAATCTTCACACTTCGGTTGTCTTCATACAGTCCTGCTTCTCTCATGATTGTTCTGCATATAAATTAATCAGGTAGGGGGAAAGTATGCAGCCTTGTCATACACCTTTGCTGATTTTAAACTATTCTGTTCTCCTTGTTCCGTTTGAACTATTGCTTCTTGATCAATGTAAAGGTTGTGCAGTACTATCAGGTGTTTTGGTATACCCATGTTTCTTAATGTGGTCCAGAGTTTCTCATGGTTTACACAGTCAAAAGCCTTGCTGTAGTTGATAAAACACATATAGATATCCTTTTGTCTTTTCAAGGATCCATCTCATATTCACAATGATGTCTCTTATTCATCTCCCTTTCCTGAACCCTGCCTGCACTTCAGGCAGTTCTCGATCCAGGTATGGTTGTAGTCTCTGATGAATAATCTTAAGTAGAATCTTGCTGGCATGTGGGATCAGAGCGATTGTGTGATAATTTCCACAGTCAGTTGGATCACTTTTCTTCATATTGGTATAAACACAGATCTTTTCCAGTTAGTTGGCCATGAAATTGTCTTCCAAATTTCCTGGAAGTACCTTATAAGTATGATAACAGCTGCATCCAATTGCTGTAATACTTCAGTGGGCATGCCATCAATGCCCAGTGTTTTGTTCTTTGATAAGGCTTTAAATGCTGCTTCATCTTTTTCTTTCATCACCCTCCCTCTCTTCCTTTCCTACCATCTCTGATGAGGAAACCTCTTCTCTCTTCTCTTCTGCTAAACCTACCACTTGATCCTCTGATCCCATCCTCATTAATCTCCTCAACTCCATATCATCCTCCGTTATTCCCGTTATTTCCCATATTATCAACCTTTCCTTCTCCACTGCCACCTTCCCAGCTGCCTATAAGCTTGCTTTGATCACTACTCTTCTCAAAAAATACCCCTTGACCCTACTGCCCCTCTAGCTATCATCCCATCTCCCTTCTTCCCTTTATTTCCAAACTCATTGAAAGTGCCATTCTTTCTCATTGTTTTGACTTTCTCTCCACTCATTCCCTCTTTGATCCCCTTCATTCAACCAAAACAACCCTTGCCATGGTCTCTAGTGACTTATTCTTGGCAAGGTCTAAAAGCCTATACTCAATTCTTATTCTTCTTGACCTTTCTGCTGCCTTTAATACTGTTGATCCTCTCTTCTCCTTGCTTCATTATCTTCTCTTGGCTTTAGAGACTCTGTTCTATCTTGGTTCTCTTCCTATCTCTCTAATCACTCCTTCAGTGTCTGTTCTCAAGGTACATCTCTTCTGCTATCCCTTTCTCAGTTGGTGTTTCTCAAGGGTCCATTCTCGGCCCACTCCTTTTCTCCCTTTATACACAATTCCTCGGTTCCTTTATCTCATCCCTTGGCTTTCAGTATCACTTCTATGCAGATGATTCTCAAATTTATAACTCTTCACCCAACCTTTCTCCTTCTCTCCAGGCATGTATCTCCATCTGCTTATTTGACATCGCCGCCTGGATATCTCAGCACCATTTAAAATTGAACATAGCCAAAACTGAGCTTCTGGTTTTCTCCCCTAATCCATCCTCCATCTTTCCTCGTTTCTCCATCACTGTTGATAATTCTCTTATTTTTCCTCTTTCCTCTGCTTGCAAACTTGGGGTCTTTGCCTCCTCCCTGTCATTCTCATCTCATATCCAACAAATTGCTAAATCCTGTCGCTTTTTTGTCTTTAACATTAATGAGATTTATCCATTCCTCTCTGCCTCTACTACCAAGACTCTTGTTCACTTCCTTATTATCTCCCGGCTTGACTATTGCAACGTCCTACTTTCTTAATCTCATCTTTTCCCTCTACAATCCATTCAAAACTTAGCTGCGTGGTTTATTCTTTGCCAGCTAAATTACTGTCATATTACTCCTCTTCTAAAGTCCCTTCACTGGCTCCCTATTCATTACCACATTCAGCACAAATTACTTTTCTTGACATATAAATGCATTCACTCTGCTGTTCGTCCTTACCTTTCCTCTCTCATCTCTCCCTATATCCCTCCACATGACCTTCATTCCTCTTCTACCTTCCTTCTCTCTACATCAATCTCTTCTTCTGCTCACTCCAGGCTTTGCTCTTTTAACCTTCCTGCTCCATTTGCCTGGAACAACCTGCCCCTGTCCCTGTGTCAAATCTCTTCCTTCACCCTCTTCAAGTCCAAGTTCAAGACCTACCTCTTTGAGACCACCTTTGATTCTTAATCCTCACCATTGTGTTTTAACTCTTATTGCCCTTCTTGTCTTTATTCCTATCGTATTATTTTGTCTTCTAAATTGTAAGCTCTTTGAGAAGGGACTGTCTTCTTTTGTGGCTGTACAGCACAGCGTATGGTAATGTTTTATAAATGCTTAATAATAATAATAATAATAATAATAATCACCAATGGTTCCTGATCATAAGGTACAGGTTTAAACAGGTATTGATCCACTTGATCTTTATGGTATATATTCTTTCCACCTTTTCTTGATCTTCTCAGCATCATTCAACATGGATCTTTGAGCATCTTGTAGCATTCCAATTTGCGGCTGTAATTTTTCTTTACCTCACGTAGCTTTAGGAAAGTCAATCTTGTTCTTTCTCTAATAGTTTCTAATTCTATTTCCTTGCATGCATCATTGTAGTACTTCTCCTAGTCTTGTCTTGCTGCATGTTGGACATCTCTGTTGAGTTCTGTGATTACCTCTCTTTCTCCTCTAGCTTTAACTTCTCTCCATGTCTGTGCAATTTTCAGAGTTTCTTCAGTCATCCATTTTGTTCATTTTTGCTTTTGCACGTTTTGTAGAGACTTCTCTCTTCCAACACAACCTTCTTGATGTCATCCCATAACTCTTCTGGAGTTCCGTCATTTGTATCTAAAACATTGCAGGCAGTCTTTAAATTTCAGTGGTATATTCTCAAGGTCATATTTTGCCACATTCACGAATGGCTTTTTCAACTTTAGCTTGAGTTTACATACTAGTAGTTGGTGATCTGTACCACAATCAGCTCCAGGTTTTGTCTTTGTTGATGTTATAGAGCTTTTCCATTGTTGTCTTCCACAGATGTAGTCAATTTGATTTTTGTACAATCTATTGGGTGAAGTCCATGTGTACAGTTGCCGCTTGTGTTGCTGGAAAAAGGTGTTTGAGATGAATAGATCGTTGGTCTTGCAGAATTCTATCAGTCTTTCTCCAACTCATTTACCAAGCACTTCGCCTTCTTTGTTGCCAACCTTTGTGTTCCAGTCACCCATGACAATCAGGATATCCTGTTTGCATGTGCTGGCAGTTACCACATGGAAAAGTAGCCTAATATGTGGCAGCAACATTTACAATTAACGCAGATGCATGAAATACCACCCATTGAGGTAACTTTAACTCTACCTGTATTAATTTGCAGGATTGACAACACATGATATGTGCCCCCGTGCTAATCGCAATATGCTCCCTATGCTCCTAACCACCCATTCTCCACACCATTGTGCAATATCCAGTTACTACATGAATTATTGTGTGGTAACTATCATACTAGCAAAGTAATAGTTACCATGGACCAGTGCTAGCAGTTACCATACCAGATTAAAGGTTCATGTTTACACGATTCCAGAAGAAACACTGGTGCATGACCCCCATTTGAAGACTGTTGCAACAATAAGACTAGGGGATATGTTTAATAAACAGCAGTAGCGGCTTCCGTGCAATATCCCTAGGCATTCTGGAGAGAAGAGGGATAGAGATAGGTGAAAATCCCTGCATAGTTGCAAATGAAGGCTTATAATATCAAATCCTAGCCTTTGTGCTCATTGAGATATAACCCTAAAGGAACAGGAGGAAAACATCTGGGCCTAAAAATAAATCATAGGGACGAAAGAAAATGACAAAAAAAATATAGATGGGAAACATTGGGAAACAATGTGATTTTTTTGTTGGTTTGTTTTTCACAGATCATCTCTAACATTTATGAGGACTATATTAAAGGTCATTCAGACCTCTTTCCATTTGCTATAGTGAAGGTTAAATTGAGAACTATGAAAAAGCAATATTGTATTTAACGTTATTCAGTTGCGTTTTTGCTCTAACCTTTTCAACATCCTTGTAGCCTGTTTGAGTACATTAATGCAGTTCAATATAATCCTTTGGCTCACACCCAAATTTAGAATAGAACTTTTACTCAGAAATGAATAAGTGAATACTTATTATAGCTATTACAATTGTATGACAGCAAAATGTGATAATTAAGAATAGGATATATGTGAAGTTTTAAGAGAACTGCATAAAATAGAACAAATATTTTGAATATAGAACTATCAAATTGTGTATGTACAATCTGACTATTTGCTAAGCTAGTGGTTAGAGCAGAGAGACCAGGGTTCAAATCCCACTAGCACTCCTTGTGGCTGTGGGCAAGTCACTTAACCTTCCATTGCCTCAGGTACAAACTTATATTGTAAGTCCTCTGGGGACAGGGAAATACCTACTGTATCTGACTGTAACTCACCTTGATCTACTACTGGAAAGGCATGAGTTCATTTCTAAAAATTTAATAAAGAAATACACTGTAATGTAGTTTTGTGCAATATAAAATGCATAGTTGCTAGGACAGTTAAAGCTGTTCATCAATAAATAAGCATTGGTGGTAGTTCTATAAGAGGACACCTTTGTGGAAAGTCCAAAAAAGATACTGAGCCCGATATTTGTGGCATTTACACAGCATCAGGGTAAGTCAGGGGCATTATGGGGCAGAGCAGAGGTGGCACCACTTGCTAACCGAGCAGCAGAGATATTGAGCCTCTGCTCAGTTAGTGATATACGATGATGGCCAGGTGCAGGAAACCTTGGCCTAGCTTTTGCTGCATATCCCTATGAGCAGGGGCGGCCCAAGGGGGGTGCGGGGCCATGTGCGGAGACTCAGTGCGGGGCCTCATTTGCATAAATATTTGCATAATGTTATCATACACTAACTCTTAGTAAACATGCCTCTTAATGAGTGTATGGATAAAGAAAGACTAAAAGATTTCTACATTACTATAATCCAGTGCCAACCACCAGGCACATTAGGAACTACTACAAACACTGTCCATTTAGAACCCATAGCAAACCCGCCATATCCTGACAGCACTACCAGGACTCACAAAGCACCATACCCTACCAGGTAGGTGATACATTAAATACCTTTATGGAAATGGGTAACAGGGGTAACACATGGAAAGCAGTGTGTATTAATGCCCGTAGCATGGGAAATAAGATCCCTGAAGTTGAAGCTTTGGTGGGAGTGGCTGACTTGGATTTAGTGGCAGTTACAGAAACATGGTTCACAGAAAACCATGACTGGGATGTAACTATACCTGGCTATACTTTATTCAGAAAGGACAGGGTAGGAAGAAGGGGAGGAGGAGTGGCACTATATATAAAAACTACTATTAAAGCTTTGGAATTACAGAGCTTAAAAGGGAGAGAGGAGGCATTGTGGGTTAAACTAGAAAGAGGGAAAGAGAAATCTATTTGCATTGGTGTGATATACAGACCTCCCTCACAAGAGGAAGAGGTGGACAGAGAGTTAATTGAAGACATACGCAGCATTGCTAGGAAAGGGGAAGTGCTACTGCTAGGAGATTTCAATATGCCAGATGTTGATTGGCACATTCCTGCTGCAGTATCATCTAGAAGTAAGGAGATCCTGGATTCTCTACAGGGAGAACTATTCAGGCAATTGGTAACAGACTCCACACGTGAAGGGGCCATACTGGACTTGGTGCTTACCAATGGTGAGAGTGTTTCTGATGTTGTAGTGGGAGATCATTTTGCATCCTGTGACCACCAGATGGTGTGGTTCAGTATTAGGACTAGGGCTGTTAGAATCCATTCCAAGGTGAAGATCTTAGACTTTAGGAAGACTAACTTTGCGAAGATGGGCCAATACCTCAGGGAGTCGTTAGTGGGATGGGAACAGCTGGGGGATGTAGAAAAACAGTGGGCAAAACTGAAAGGGGGTATTTTAAAGGCAACCAACCTTTTTGTTAAAATGGTAAATAAAGGCAAAAGGAACAGGAGACCGCTATGGTTTTCGAAGGAAGTAGCTGAAAAAGTGAAGAAAAAGAGGGAGGCCTTCATGAAATACAAGAGATCACAGAGAGAGGAAGACAGGCATCTGTATTTGGAAAAACTTAGAGAAGCTAGCAAAGTAGTCAAGAAGGCAAAGATTCAAAAGGAGGAGGAAATAGCCAATGCAATAAAATGGGGGGATAAGACATTTTTCAGATATATTAGTGAGAAGAGGAAGGGCAAAAGTGGTATTGTCAGACTCAAGGGTGCAGGGGGGGAATATGTAGAAGCTGATAAGGATAAAGCGGAATTGCTTAACAAATATTTTTGTTCTGTGTTCACAGATGAAGAACCAGGAGCAGGACCTCAGAAAACACGCACAAATAAGAACAGAAGCGAGGGACATCTTGAACAATTTTCAGAAGACTGTGTTCGTGAGAAACTAGCTCAACTTAAAGTAGACAAAGCGATGGGACCGGATGGGATACACCCTAGAATACTGAGGGAACTTGGGGACGTTCTAGCAACTCCACTGACTGACCTTTTCAATGCCTCGTTGGAGTCGGGAGTGGTGCCAAAGGACTGGAGAGAGGCTCATGTGGTGCCTTTACACAAAAACGGAAGTAAGGATGTGGTTGAAAACTACAGGCCGGTTAGTTTAACTTCAGTGGTGAGTAAATTATTGGAAACGCTGCTGAAAGAGAAAATAGTGAGGTTTCTGGAGTCCGGCGGATTACAGGATCCGAGGCAGCATGGATTCACCAGAGGCAGGTCTTGTCAGACAAATCTGATCGATTTCTTTGACTGGGTGACCAGGGAGTTGGACCGAGGGAGAGCTCTAGATGTGGTGTATTTAGATTTCAGTAAAGCCTTTGACACTGTTCCTCACAGGTGACTTATAAACAAACTGAGCACCCTAGGGATGGACCCTAAAGTTACTGCTTGGGTTAGAAATTGGTTGGGTGGGAGGCGACAAAGAGTACAAGTAAATGGAGCTCACTCTGAGGAGAAGGATGTTACCAGTGGTGTGCCCCAGGGATCTGTCCTTGGTCCGATTCTTTTTAACATCTTTGTTAGTGATATAGCGGAAGGGCTGTCGGGTAAGGTTTGCCTCTTTGCGGATGATACCAAAATCTGTAATAGAGTAGACACCCAGGAAGGTGTAGATAACATGAGGAGGGATCTAGCTAAGCTTGAAGAATGGTCTAGAATTTGGCAGCTGGGATTTAATATTAAAAAATGTAAGGTCATGCATTTGGGCTGCAGCAATCCAAGGGAGCAATACAGTATAGGAGGTGAAGTACTTTTGTCCACTAAAGAAGAGCGGGACCTAGGCGTGATTGTGTCTGATGATCTTAAAGTAGCTAAACAGGTAGAAAAGGCGACGGCAAAAGCTAGAAGGATGCTTGGGTGCATACGGAGAGGAATGGCTAGCAGAAAAAAGGAGGTGATAATACCTCTGTATAAGTCTTTGGTGCGACCTCATTTGGAGTATGGTGTGCAATTCTGGAGACCGCACCTTCAAAAGGATGTGAACAGGATGGAGTCGGTGCAGAGGGTTGCTACTAAAATGATTAGTGGGCTTCATTATAAAGCATATGAGGACAGACTTAAGGATCTTAATATGTACACCTTAGAGGAAAGGCGGGATAGAGGTGATATGATTGAGATGTTTAAATACCTCCGTGGCATAAATGTTCAGGGAGAGAGCCTCTTTCAATTGAAAGCAAGTTCTGCTACGAGGGGACATGGGATGAGGGTGAAGGGAGATAGATTCAGGAGTGATATGCGGAAATATTTCTTTACGGAAAGAGTAGTGGATCCGTGGAATAGTCTCCCAGTGGAGGTGGTAGAGATGAGGACAGTAACTGAATTCAAAAAAGCATGGGACCAACACAGAGGATCTCTACAGGTAGAAAGTGGACTGCTGTAGTTGTTGTTATGGAAGGACAGACTAGATGGGCCTTGTGGTCTTTTTCTGTCATCATGTTTCTATGTTTCTATGTTTCTATCAAAAGGCAACACTGCAAATATTAAACCAATACATTTCAGAGAATAAGAATACATGACCTACTGGGGAACGAGAACAAGTGGCAATGTCAAATAGGAATTACATAAACAGAATACCTCAGCTCAGTTACACATGCAGAACATAGACCATCACCAAACAAGGAATCACAACTCAGAAACAGGAAGACAATAATTAAACTGGGAACCCCAAAAGGCAAACTTGGAATGTACAACAACACTGTAGAAATAAAACTATAAATTAATTTCCATTTTCCAGAGCTGACATATTCCAGTTAATAAATTCAAAATAGAGATATTTTTCTACCTGCATTGCATTTGCATGTGCATTTTTTTTTCAGTTGCAATTGCTCCAGCCACTTTCTTCTGGTTTCTTCGTGTCATCTGCTAACTCTCCATCGTCTGCTGTCCATTTGTCCTTTCTTCTCTCTACTAGTTTTTGTTCCATTCTCTACATCTGCTTTAACATACTAATCTTTCTCCTTTTGCTCTTTTCTCATTCCTATTTCATCCACTCAAATTTTGCCCCTCCATCCTCAATCCCCACTTACTCTCCCAATATCCGGCCAATTGTAGATTTGTCTTCCCTTCCACACAAAATATTTTTTCCCTCTCCATTTCACTCTCCCAGCTCCATCCCATTCTAATCCTCCCCCAACATCAGCTCCCTTCTAGTTCCAGCCCCACCCCGCATCTGCTCCCTTCTAGTCCCCACATCAGCCCATTTCCAGTCCTAGCCCCCCATCAACCCATTTCCAATCCTGTCCTAGCCCCACCATCAGCCCATTTCCAGTCCTAGCTCCCCCATCCATTTCCAGTCCTATCCGAGTCCCTCCATCAGCTCATTTCCAATCCCAGCCCCCCAACAGCCCATTTCTAGTCCTTTTCTAGCCCCACCATCAGCCCATGTCAAATCCTAGCTCCCCTCCACTCAGCCCATTTCCAACCCAAGCCCCTCATGAGCCTACTTCCAGTTCTAGCCCCTCCATGAGTCCATTTCAATCCAAGCCCCCACCACAGCCTATTTCCAGTCCTATCCTAGCCCCTCCAGCAGCCCATTTCCTGTCCTAGCTCCCCCCCACTCAGCCCATTTCCAGTCTTAGCTCCCTCCCCTCACAGCCCATTTCCATTCCAAGCCCCCTCCCCATCAGCTATTTGCAGTTCAAGCCCCCCTTCCACTCAGCCCATTAACAGTCCTAAGCCCCCCATAACCCATTACCAGTCCTAAGCCCCCCATCAGCCCACTTCCAGTCCTAACCCCCCCATCACCCCATTTTCAGACTTAGGCCCCCCATAACCCATTACCAGTCCTAACCCCCCATCAGCCCATTTCCAGTCCTAACCCTCCCATCAGCTCACTTCCAGTCTTAGGCCCCCCAAAGCCCATTACCAGTCCTATTCCCCCATCAGCCCATTTCCAGTCTTAGCCCGCCCCATAGCCCATTACCAGTCCTATTCCCCCATCAGCCCATTACCAGTCCTATTCCCCCATCAGCCCATTTCCAGTCTTAGCCCTCCCCATAGCCCATTACCAGTCCTATTCCCCCATCAGCCCATTTCCAGTCTTAGCCCTCCCCATAGCCCATTACTATTCCTAACCCCCCCATCAGCCCACTTCCAGTCTTAGCCCCCCTCCATAGCCCATTACCAGCCCTAACCCCCCTCCTTCCATCAGCCCAGGTAGATAAACAACAAACCCGCTGCTGCTGCCGCCGCCGCCCTGGCAGCGGCAGAATCAAGCATCCTGTGGGGTCCCTCCCCTGCCTAGCACTGTGGCATCAGCCCAGATAGATTTAAAAAAATAATGGCTGCTGCTGCCGCTGCCGCCCTGGCAGCGGCAGAATCAAATGTCCCACGGGGGCCCCCTGCCCAGCACAGTCCTCCCTGCAGCATCAGCTCCCAAAGCGCGTTTTTTTCAGAGCCGCAAAGGGAGAGTTTCCCTTTCTTGTGGCTCTGTTAATCCCACTGGGGCTGATGGGATTTCTCTTCGCGGCTCTAAAAGCCGATGCTTTGGGAGCTGATGCTGCAGCTTCCTCCTAGTTCTAGCCCCTCTCAGCATCCTCTCCCTTCCTGTCCCAATCTCCCATTCCTGCATCAGCCCATTTGCAGTCATAGCCCCCAGTCTGCTTCCAGGGCCAGCATCTCTCTCCTCTCCCCCCCCCCCACTCATCAATCCATTTCCAGTCCTAGCCCCACCCCCTTCTTTCCATTCCAGTCCTAGCCTATTTCCAGTCCTATTCCCCCCATCAGCCCATTACAGTCCTAGCCCTCCCATCAGCCCATTACCAATGCTAGCCCCCCATCAGCTCATTACCAGTTCTAACCCCCCCTCCCCAATCAGCCATTATCAATCCTGTCACAAGACATGAAATGCCCTTGAATAAAAGAGGCGGAATTAAGTTGAATTAAATAGAACAAAAATTCTAATTAAATACCTATCTCATCAATATCAATAAATTAATATAAACTTTATTAATTGAACAAAATCAATTCTCAGCTTAATCAAAACATTTTAGTTAGTAATATATTACTATGGAGATTATCTTAGAAGCCTTATTTGTGTTTTACACATTTGAAAATCTGCACATACGAAGTGGAAATGACATCTATGTGGAAACTGAGCTTTTAGAAATGCTGCGATATGTATGTGAACCATCGACTGCATTAATATACTCACATTTTAAAAAGAGGCATGTTGGGGGGTGGTATGACTAATGCTGCGGTTTACACATGTAGAACATATTTTGAAAAGCACACAACGTGGAGGATGGTAAATTTAAATCAGGCTATTTTCAGCTGCTGTTTATCCCCTGCCCGACAGAGCCTGCCCTCCCTGCATCAGCTCCGTCGGCTTTCAGAGCGCAAAAGGAGAGTCCCATCAGCCCCTGCGGGCTTAACAGAGCCACGAAAGGGAAACTAGTCTCCCTTCGAGCTCTGAAAGCCGACGGAGCTGATGCAGGGAGGGCAGGCTCTGTCGGGCGGGGGCCCCGCGGGATATGCGATTCTGCCGTTGCTGCCGCGGCGACGGCAGCAGCAGCAGCAGACAGATTTTTTTTTATTTTAAACTGTACTTTTAAAGCAGAATGTTCTTTGCGCGGGGCCCCCTGAAACGCGGGGCCCTGTGCAAAAAATATTCTTGCTCAATGGACGGGCCGGCCCTGCCTATGAGGACAGCAGCTCAGTTTCGCTGGAGGAAGGCAGGAACCATAGATGCTACAAATACATGGTTAGTGCTGGCCATGCTGCATCAGACTTGCAGGAATCACAGGAGAGCCAAAAAAGGCACCTATATAAGAGGATCTACAGGGGTAAGATCCAGTTCCTGGACCTCGTGGATGATCAGTGCCTCACCAGGATCTGCTTTGACAAGGTTGCCATCTACCATCTCTACCAGGAGCTAGAGCCATCCCTCAGTTCCACCACACGGAGAGGCCAGCCCATGCCCATCCATCTCAAGGTTACCATGGCCCTCCCCTTCTTAGCCATGGCAGTTTCCAGTTTGAGTTTTTTGCCACACTGGGTCTCAGCCAGTCAAAATCTCACAGCACACCTCACAGATCCTAAAGGCCTTTCTAACCCATACTGGTGTTTAATTAGTCTTGCCTCAGACCATTCAGTAGAGGCAGCTAACAATGATCCAGTTCCATGAGGTGGCCAGATTTCCTTCTGTACTGGGAATCATTGACTGCACACATGTGGCCGACTGTCATGGAAAAGGCATTCCTCAACAGGAAGGCATTCCATTTACTGAACGTTCAGGTGGCCTGCAATACACAGGGAGATAGCTAATGTCTTTCCAAGGTTCCCAAGTTCTTGCTATGACTCATACATTCTGTCCCATTCTAGCTTATATGAAAGGTTTTAGAGTGGACAAATCACTGGTGGATGGCTGCTAGGAAAGTCTTGCACCAGCGTATTCCATCATAAGTGATCCATGATAGCTGCAGCATTTGGCAAGCAAAAATTATGGTTACAGTGCCTACCCAGCACATGAAACATCCTGGTGCAATAATGTGTCTACTCTCTCCCCACCAACACAGGTGATAGAGGTTATCCTCTGAGGAACTAGCTCCTGACCCCCACTGTGGCACTGTAGACAGATGCAAAGGAGTGGTACAACAAGGTCCACAGATACACCCATGCCATCATTGAGAGAACATTTGGCCAACTCAAGAGCTTGATTGTTCTGGGGGAGAACTCCTGTACAGCCCATCCAAGGTATGTCATATATTCATAACCTGCTGCATGCTTCATAATCTGCACTGAGGTGGTGACAATTTCTGCCTGAAGAACAGGAAATTGCTGATCCAGACACAGAAAATGATACTGAAGGCTTAAGGCAGGAGGGTACTGGCTGACTGGGCGTGGCTGCGAGAGATGAGCTCATATACAAGCATTTCATGTAAAGGTGTTTATTTTCTCATATGTACATTGGAGTATCCCAGTCACCACCATCCTCTTCCCACCTTCATGGTCATTCTTGCCCTAATCACCACATCATCTGCCTTGTGCAATACCCTTACCATCCATACCACCCCATCACCAGCCCAGTTGCACAACCACCAACCCTCCATTTTTTATGACCTCCCAAACACTGCTTCCTCATATGCAGCCCTCTACCTTTTCCCATTCCCTCACAGCACCAGCTCCCTTGTCCCTAAAAAGGTGCATATATGAAGAAAGGGTCATTTCTTCTCAAGTTACCTCCCCTGTCCCTAATCGCTCATTCTCCACCCTCTGCTCCTAATTCTGAAGATGGTGGTACAGTGGTGTGCTACATGATGTCTGAGAAGTTTTCAGAAACATCATCCAGCATACAGTGTAATGGGTAGACTCCTAGAAGGGGAAAATAGGAGGTCCCCCCTTTCCATGGGGCACAGGTCCCAAAATGTGGTAAAAGGTAGTGGTGCCTGGATAGGCAGCTGCACTGATGCACCTGAGCCTGTGGTGGTAGAGGTGGAGATTAGAAGTGCTCTCCTCTTTGGTGCATATATGGACTGGACACGGGGCTCAGATGGCACTGCAGCAGTGTGCATAGCTGCAGTGAGTGGTGGTGGAATGTTGTTCCATGAAGTGGCGCAAGTTTCTGCACAGTCCTTTGATTTCCTTAATGCATATCTCTGTTGCCTCCAGTTGTCTCCCTTCTAGGTGGATATAGTTCTCCTTGAGGGTCATCAATCTTCTCGCCACACCTGGAGATGTACATTCTGCTTCGGCAGACATTCAACGCAGCACAGGAGCTGATGACTCCACTGACTGGGGCCAGGGACATCTGCATCCATAGCTGCTCTTATGTCCTCTTCAGACAGCTGATAATCATCAAAGTGGAGATGGAGGTGGTGGCTGGATGTCACCTCCTCAATGTCATCTATGTCATTCACTGAGACATGGGCATGGTCCTCACCCTTGACATCCACCCTCAGCTTGGGTGCTACCCTTTTTCCTAGGTACCACAGAATATGCTGAGGGTTCCTTTTCAGTTATGTGTCCACTGACCCCAGAACCACTGCCCTTCCGTGGATTTCCAGCCCCATCTTCTCCTGCAGTTAGAACATAAAATGCACTCATTCATTATGTGCAAGCCATGTAGTCACCCATTGTGACATAATGGATGCATGCCCATTGACACAAAGATATTCCTTCTGGTGCAGATGTTCACAATGAGTGACTGAGGATGGCATTATCAATGGTGCCCAGGGCCTCTAAAGCATCAGTGATGGCCATGCCTACTGTATCATATAAGTGATAAGGGCAAGATTGTATCCAGACCCACCATGGGAAAGATCTGAAAGTTGCGCCCTCCAATGCCACACAAGGTGCATGATGATAGCAAGCCACATGTTCACCAGTGCACATTGGGAGTGGGTGCTTGCAGAGAAGAAAGTCAGGAGGTGTTTCATGCACACATCCCATTTCCACACACACTCTCCAAAGCACATGCAGCAAAAGCTGATTAGGCCATATATTAATTTGGCTTTGGTTGTTTTTTGCTTAGTTTTCTACCTTTCTTTGTGTTTTCCAAGCTCTATCACCACTTCCCAGTTCAATAGCTGTTACTCTCTACTAGCCCACCTTAGCCCTGCCTACCAGCCTGATGAACAAGGTGATGCCAGAGGATTCTACATCTTTAAATTTAACTATCCTCCAGTGTCTTGCGCTGCAGAGACATGTGCTGCTGGTGCATGCTGAAGGAGTGCATCCAAGGAACCAATTGTGTTCCTTTTTGCATGTTCTTTGGGGTGACTCCAGGGGTGATTTCAGTATTCATCCTGATGCTCCTCTCTATCACCTCAGCTATCTATAAATGACCTTCTTATCTTATTGTGTATCCTCATCTCCAACTATTAAGAGACCTCTACATTTATTTTGATGCATTCTCTAGATCCTGAGATAATAGCTTCTGTACATTTTAAGGGATGTGCAGACCAAAAAATGTCATGTCATTTCTTTCCTTTTATTTATTATTTTTTTCCTTTTTGTATTGTTTTTTTTAATAGTATGCCCTATTGCATTATTGCACAATACAGCACACTGTTCGCTTCTTTTCATACGTTCGCAGCTCACTGCTGCCTGAAGAGTGAGTCCCACAGGGACAGTGGATTTGGACAGGCAGTACTCTGTAATATTCTCAGGGTGTATGCAACTCCAACCCTTCTGTGTTCAGGCTAGCAGAGTGATAGTGTCACTGGGAACTAGGGTCTTGCAGAGTCTCTCATGAGGACTCATCTTCTGCAACTCACGGCTACCTGACTTGGCCGCCGTTGGTGCTGTCAAGGTTCGGTCCTCAGCAGCCTGGAGTTAGGGAGACCCATATGTGAGGACTGACTTCCTGCTTGTTCCTGGAGGAAGCATAGTTTTTCACCTATAACAGCTGTTATCCAGGGACAGCAGGAATCAGTCTTCACAACCCTCCCTCCTCTCCTGGGAGTTGCCTCTCTACCAGGTGTTATTTTTTACTACTGTGCTAGCTATATCATCTGACTGAGCAAGATGGCACCCTTGGGTGGGAAGGGGGCCACATATGCATGGTACCATGTCCCAAATGCTTTCTTTGAAAGCTGTGGAAATGCTCTCTTATTTTTCTTCTCTCGATACCTTATACATATCATACCGCTTGCTTCATGGCAACCAGCTATTTATTCAGCCACCATCCAAAGCAAGACATGAATCCACTAAAGATTCAGTATTTTTCTTTATCATCCCTACTTTCTGTAACAGTCTTCCTTAACACCTTTGCCTTGTAACAACCTATAAAAGCTTCAGATCTGATCTTAAAAATGTTTTCTTCGGATGAGGGACCTTGTCAAAGGCTTTCTGAAAGTCCAGATACACTATATCAACTGACTCACCTTTGTCTACCTGTTTATTCACGCCTTCAAGAAAACATAACAGATTAGTAAGACAAGATCTTCCTTGTCTAAAGCCATGTTGGCTGTCTCCCATTAAGCAATGACAATCTACATGCTGAGTAATTTTGTTCTTTATGATGGTTTCTACCATTATTCCCAGTACTGATTAATATTGAATGCCTTATTTTACATCACATTATTGCCCCAACAAATTGAACACAAAAATATGTACAGAAGTTGAAATAGAAGAAACATGTGTACATGACGATCCTCCAATCTTCAGGTATTACAGATGATTTTAATGATTGATGTACATTACAATGTAAAACTATGAACTAACAGGGACATTGATAACTTGGAATCTTCTAAGGTAATGGAGGGTTAACTGACTTGCCCAAGGCCACAAGGAGTGCTAGTGGGAATTGAACACTGGTCTCTTGGTTCTCCCAAGTCAGTGCTCTAACCATTAGGCTACTTCTCTACTCCATTAGACTTTACTTGTGTAAAATATTTATAGGGTATAACACACAGTATTTTCCCCTTAACACACATTAAGAGGCAAAGTATCTGTGGACCTGGCGGGGGTGGTACTCTCTTTTGGCCAGCACTTGAGGCGGGATGCACCCACTGCTCTGCCTTTGGTACGCCACTGCAGAGATGGAACCAGTGCCAACTCCCACCCCTACTCCTCGACCCCAAAGAATAGAATTGCCAACTTTTTGAAAGAGAAAAACCCACCACCTGTGGCTAGTCATGCTCTGCCCATGCCCGCCCTGCCCCGCCCCCACCCACTTGCTCCACTCCCTGTCCCCAAACAAATTGCAGAGAGGGCAATGTGCAAACTGAACAAGCAAGATTTCTACACATTCTTAAACAGAAATTCTATACTGACAGAATAAGCAGCATTGGTTGTACACACACACACAATACAGACAGGTCTTCATCAATAAATGAGCACACAAAAAAGAGAAATATATAGACAAAAATTTATTTATTTATTTATTTATTTAACATCTTTTATATACCGCACTATTTATAATCAGCGCGGTTTACATATAACAAGAAAACATCAGATAAGATACATATTATCTGTTTTTTACATGGAACAGGAACAAAAAACTTGGGTAACCAGGATAATTATTTACAATGAATAATAGTCATTGAACTATTTACATATGGACGGCATATTACATGAGAAGAACCTTTTTAGTATGAGAGAGAGGTATGAACTGAAACCCCAAGAAGACAGACTCTGCATGCAATGCAATATCAAATACGTAAATAAGAGATACAGTTCCCCATACTGTGTAAAATATAAAGATAGTACAAAGTCCAGTCATTAAATTGAAAATAAAATTATTTTTTCTACCTTTGTTGTCTGACCATTTTATTCTCTGATCATGCTGGTTCCGATCTGAGGCTTCCGTTTTCCTGTCTTCTCTTAGCTCGTTTTCTATGGTCTATAGTCCATCTGCCATTTCTTGTCTCTTCTTTTCTTTTCTTCACTTCCTTAGCCTATTTCCAGTCCCAGTAACCCTCCATCAGCCCCCTTTCCAGTCCTCCCCTCCCATTACATTCCAATGCCAATCCCCTTGCATTCCCAGGACTGCCAGTGGCATCAATTCCTTTCTAGTCCCCTCACTCTTCACTGTCCAGCCCCTTGTAGTCCAAACACCATCCCAGGTATCAGCTCACTTCCACTCCCAGTGCCTTCCCCATGTCAGCTCCCTTCCAGTTACCCTACCCTCTGTCCATCCCCCTTCCAGTGCCATCCCCACGTTTCTGCTCCCTTTCAGTACCAGTGCCCCCTTCCCTTCTAGCCTCCTCCCCATTACCCAGTCACTTACCAGTACCATTCCCAGATATCAGCTCCCTTTGAGCTACCTCCTTACCCTCTCTGCCAGCTCCCTTTCAGCCACCTCCTCCCCACCTTTCAGTTCTCTTCCGGCCCTCACCTTCCACCTGTCAGTCCCTTCTGCCACCTCTTTCCCTTTGTAGCCGCTGCTCCTGCTTCTTACAGGGCAGCGGCTGCAATAAAGTTAAGTTAAAAATAAATTTAAACCTGTGTGGAGCCTTCCGCCCCTCCCCCCCCCCCCAGTGCAGCTTCATCTTCCTTCCCCAGTACAGCTTCACCCCCCCCTAGTAAAGCTTCACCTTCCCCCGTCCCTCCCAGTGCAGCTTCACCCCCCAGTACAGCTTCACCTTTCCTCCCCAGTGCAGCTTCACCTTCCCCCCCCCCAGTGCAGCTTCACCTCTTGCAGTCACTGTTCCATCTTTTTACAGAGCAGCGGCTGCAATAAAGTTAATTTAAAAAAAAAAGAGAACCTGCGAGGAGCCCTCTGACCCTAGGAAACTCCTTCTGCAGTGCCCGGGTTAAAAATAAAGTGATGTCAGATGTGGTGGGCACTGCAGAAGTTGTTTCCTAGGATCAGAGGGCTCCTCGCAGGTTCTCTTTTCTTTTAAATTAACTTTATTACACAGCCGGGATCGCAATTGCAAAGCCGGTTTTCTGCTCTGGCCGCTTCCGATCTCGCGGCCAGAGCAAAAAAATGGCTTTTCAAGGGCCGGTTTTGTATCTCTGCCGGCAGCCGGCCTGGCCACAGAAAAACCAGCCAGGCCGGCTGAAAACCAGCCAGTTGGCAACCCTACCAAAGACAACCCTTCCACACACACTGCAATACACATTACCACCAACACGAATCAGGGCCGCTACACCTCCTATTCAGGCTCCTACCCCTATTCCCCCTCCCCCATATATGTTTATGTTTATGTTTATTAAAATATTTTCTATACCGCCCCATACCAGTGGCATCTGGGCGGTTTACAATTATTAAAATAACATTACATTACAGGCTGTTAAGAAACTGAAAAGAACGCCAGTTAAAATAATAAAAGCGATAGAGGAGAGGCAAAGGATAAAAGAACATAGCAAGTAGAGAAACATCAACAGGAGGAAGAGGAGGGAGACAAGGACGGGGAAGGGAGATCAAATGCCAGACCAAACAAATGGGTTTTGAGTTGCTTTTTAAAGGCTTGGTAGGATTGCTCTGAGCGGAGGGAAGGGGGGAGTGAATTCCAAAGTCTAGGGCCCAGGAAGTAGAAAGCCGAGGAACGAGTGGATTCAAGGTGGGCTTGGGAAGGAGAAGGGAGGGACATACGATTAACATGGATAGAACGGAGCAAACGATGGGGGGTGCGGAATTGAATCAGATCTGCAAGATAGAGAGGGGTACCTGTGTGAATCACCCTGTGCGCAAATGTAAGAATCTTGTACCGTATACGAAACGAAATTAGTAACCAATGATGGTGCAAAAGTAGGGGAGTGACGTGATCGTAGCGAGAAGCACAAGATAGTACACGGACCGCTGCATTCTGGGCACGCTGTAAACGGGAAAGTTGAGATTGTGGTAAACCAGCTAAAGACACATTACAAAAATCAAGATGGGACATTACAAAAGAAAGAATAAGAGTAGCTAGGGCAGAGGGTGATAGAAAATGGCGCACAGCCCGAAGCTGTTTGAGGGAGAGAAAGGAGCGCTGAACTATTGAAGAGATGTGTTCCTTGAATGAGAGAGAAGAGTCAAGAATAACAGCAAGATACTTGAGGGAAGAAACAAGAGGAATGGGCTGGGAAGAAAGAAAAGGGGCACAGGTGGGGGAAGGACTCCCGAGGGTGAACCATATGGCAAAAGACTTAACGGGGTTGACATGGAGAAAATTAGAGGTGAACCAGGAGGCAACAGCAGAGAGACAGAGGTTAAGGGGAGAAATATCAGGCACAAGGGAATCTGTATGGTGCAGGAGAATGATATCATCCGCGTAATAGTACGCGGAGATACCAAACTGCTGGATTACTAGAGCAAGAGGGGCCAGGAAAACATTAAAGAGAAGAGGAGCAAGAACAGATCCCTGAGGTACACCACAAGAGAGAGGAGTGGAAGCTGAAGAAGAAGACCCAACCACTACCGAAAAGGAACGACAGGAGAGAAAAGAACAAAACCAGTGAAGAACCATACCAGAAAGACCAGCGTCTTGAAGACGAGTAAGAAGAGTGCAATGATCCACCAAATCGAAAGCTGCAGAAAGATCGAGAGAGACAGCGAGAGTGAGAAGACCACGATCGTGAGCAGCATGCACTTCATTGAGAAGAGAAAGAAGGATAGACTCTGTGCTATGACCAGGACGAAAACCAGACTACCAGTGGTGCAGAACAAGAGAGGCTTCAAGATGAGCAGAGAGCTGAAGGAAGACAAGTTTCTCGAGAAATTTAGAAAGGAAAGGGAGATTAGAGACAGGGCGCCAATTGGAGAGGACTGTAGGGTCAGAAGTGCGGGATTTCAATATTGGACGAACAGTAGCGTGCTTCCAGGGAGTAGGGAAAAACCGGAAGATAAACTAGAGTTGAAAAGTGAGAGAATATAAGGAGAGAGGGATAGAGAAGGTTCCAGGAGCCAACGAGAGGGAATGGGATCAGCTGGGCAAGTTGTTTTGCGGATAGAAAGGAAAGTAGTTTGAAGAACAGATGGGGAAATCATCTCAAAAGAGGACCAGGAGTGAGACAAGGTGGGAGCAGGAGGAGAAGGAGAAAGAGGAGTGAGCGGGGAAGACACTGCCAAAGGGGAGAGGGGGGGAGGACAGGAAGGGAAGGACTGGCGGAGGGTTTGGACCTTAGAAACAAAAAAGGAAGCAAGGGAAGAAGGGTCGGGTGAGGCCGAAGAGGGGGGGGGGGGAAGGGGAGGTAGAGCAGAATGGGATGCCATAAGGGAACGAAAGATAGTATACTTTTATTGTGGGCAGGGGAAGAGTGCATATTTACATTCATAATTTATAGAATACAGCCGAATGCATGTAAAATAGACATGGTCATTTATAGCGGCTCTAGAGATTATGCAAGTGACTACGGCTTTATTTGCACGTTAATGGCCACTTATGCTGCAGTTCTATAATGATTTAACTTTATGGAATAGGCGCAATTAACATGTAAAAATGTGCATTAATCCAGCCAGCCCTTACAGAATTACCTCCTAAACGTTTGCAGGGCTGATATAGGGCCTTTCTTTGCCTTATTGCAACCTAGTGCATGCGGTATTCTAGGCTGCAGCAACACAAAAAGGAATTTTAACACAGAAGGTACTGAAGTGTCACACATTAGGGATCTGCACAACATAAAACCATTTGATTTGTGTTCATTTAAAAAAATGTTTCATGCTTTTTAGATATTCTTTTGGGTTCATTTCACATACTAGTTTCTTGGGTATACATTGTTTAAACATAAACACTTCCTAATACATGCAAATCAACTATAAATGTGTTAATTTGTGGGTATATTCTCGTACATACAAACAATTTATGTGCATTGAAAATTTTTAGGCACCCAAATAAACACACGTCTCTACCAAAGGATAGTGATTCCCTCTGTAGATTGAGCTGCAGGTTAGTAACTAATTCCCCATCCCGTCCCCAAAAATGTCATTGTGAAGACGTTGAAGTGATTCTGATAATGAAGACACATGTCAGTAAGGACGAATAATATGAATGTCCTGTGCAATTGCTGCTGAAAAGGAAATAGCATCTTTCCATCTTCATTTCTGCTCTTAGTCTCCTTTTAATCCTCCTTTTCCAGCCCATATATCTTGCTTATAATGTTGATACTGACTGGCACCCACTCAGTTTCAATCTTTATGCATACAGCAGTTCTGTTCTGTGACCATTTTGAGAACAGAGGTATCAAACAGACAAAATATTTACGCAAAAGTTCTCTCCCTGTCACAATGATGGAGGAGGAAGATACAGTAAGAATATACACGGGAAAATGGTTCATTTTGGAATTTTGTTGGCCAAATATTGAATATTTTTTTCAGCTAATTTGAGAATATTAATGCTTGCAAAATTTGATTAAATGCATAGCAATTTTCTACTTGTGCAAATCAAGTTAACATGCATTAATTCAGAGATTTAAGTGTGTAAAGTCAGTTTAGTGTGTGGTCTTTACATGCATAAAGTTTTCTGAAATGAAACTGGGATGCACATCCCTAGGAGAAACACAAGTGCCAACAGCTTCAAGCTAGCCATCATGTTTGTCATTAATTATTGGTTGCCTCCAAGAGTGGGTGAGAGGTTATAATTTATTTTCTTCATCTCCTGCCTATTTGTATAAAGGAGCATTTTAGAAAAAAAAAACATTTAGGTGGTTCCTTTGACATTTAAGTGAAAAGTCTGCAATTCTATGTTAATTTTCTAGGAGAGGACAGTCACATGTTCGATCTAGAATGGACATATCTCCACCCCTCACGCTAGACATGTGCATTAAATCAAGCTAGGAGATGCAGGTACATATAGAGATGGGAATCCATGTGAAGTGGGAGATGCTATTTTATAGAAATGCATGTGAGAAAAGTTACTTATAAATGTTAACACGTGCATGTGTAAATGTACATTTTGCAATCCGAGATGTCCCACCACTCTTCATTAATTATGGATAATTCAATGTTTATCGAAGTAACATATAGAGGGGGAAATAAACATTGGGGAATTAAGAGGAATGTCTCTCATATTCCTTACTGTAAAATGGTTGCTGTAACTAGCACTTTCTAAATATATAAACATGCCCAGGAGCAGGTGTAAATAATTACCAATCACCAGGGCCGGATTTACCTATACGCCATGTACGCCATGGCGTAGGGCCCACAGCTGGCAGGGGCCCACAAAAAAAGAACAAGTTAATTTTTTTTTTAAATAAAATTTTAAAAAAAACCTGCTGGCTGCCGCCATGGGGCCCCCTCTGCTGCCGCGGCAGCACCGACTGACCCGCGGGGGCCCCCTCTACAAGCTGAATCCGTCGGTTCGTTCCTCCCTCCCTCCGTGCAGGCTTTGAGAGACGCGAGGGAGACACTCTCCCTTCGCACCTCTCACAGCCTGCACGGAGGGAGGGAGGAAGGAACAAACCGACGGATTCAGCTTGTAGAGGGGGCCCCCGCGGGTCAGTCGGTGCTGCCGCGGCAGCAGAGGGGGCCCCGCGGCGGCAGCCAGCAGGTTTTTTTTTTAAAATTAAATTTTACTTTAGGCCGACGGGGGTGGGGGGGTAGGACTGGTAATGGGCTATTGGGGGGGGCTGGGGGGGTTAAGGCTAGAGGTGGGTTGATGGGGTTAGGACTGGTAATGGACTGTGGGCTGTTGGGGGGGCTTAGAACTGGCAATGGGCTTTGGGGGGGGGGGTTAAGACTGGTAATGAGCTGTGGGCTGATGGGGGCTGTCTGGTAATGGGCTATGGGGGGCCTAGGACTGGAAAGGGGCTGGGGGGGTTAAGACTGCAGGTGGGCTGATGGGGTTAGGACTGGTAATGGGCTGTTGGAGGGGTTTAGAACTGGTAATGGGCTTTGGGGGGGGTTAAGACTGGTAATGGGCTGTGGGCTGATGGGGGCTGTCTGGTAATGGGCTATGGGGGGGCTAGGACTGAAAATGGGCTGGGGGGTTAAAACTGGAGGTGGGCTGATGGGGTTAGGACTGGTAATGGGCTGTGGGCTGATGGGGGGTTAGGACTGGCAATGGGCTATGGGGGTTGACTGGAAATGGGTTGATGGGGTTAGGACTGGAAGTGGGCTGATGGGGGGTTAGGACTGGTAATGGGTTATAGGGGGGGCTTAAACTGAAAATGGGTTGATGGGGGGTTAGGACTGTAAGTGGGTTGATGGGGGGCTAGGACTGGTATTGGGTTGGGGGGTTGCTAGGACTGGAAATGGGCTGATGGGTGGCTAGGACTGGAAATGGGCTGATGCAGGGACTAGAAGGGAATGGATGCTGGGTGAGGCTGGAACTAGAAGGGAGCTGATGTTGGGGGAGGATTAGAATGGGATGGGGCTGGAAGAGTAAAATGGAGAAGGGAAAAATATTTTGTGTGGGAGGGATAAAAAATCTACAATTGGCCGGGTATTGGGAGAGTAAGTGGGGATTGAGGATGGAGGGGTAAAATTTGAGTGGATGATGAAATAGGAATGAGGAAAGAGCAAAAGGAGAAAGATTAGTATGTTAAAGCAGATGTAGAGAGAGAATGGAAAAAAAATCTAGAAGAGAGAAGAAAGGCCAAATGGACAGCAGACGATGGAGAGTTAGCAGAAGACACGAAGAAACCAGAAGAAAGTGGCTGGAGCAATTGCAGCTGAAAAAAAATGCACAAAAGGTAGAAAAATATCTCTTTATTTTGAATTTATTAATTGGAATATGTCAGCTCTGGTAAATGTGCATCATTAACGTCTGCGCTTTGTTTAGTACAAGAGCAAATTAATGTATAGTTTTATTTTTACAGTGTTGTACTTTCCAAGTTTAGCTTTTGGGATTCCCAGTTTAATTATTGTCTTCCTGTTTCTAAATTGTGATTACTTGTTTGATGGTCTATGTTCTGCATGTGTAACTGAGCTGAGGTGTTCTGTTTATATAATTCCTATTTGACATTGCCACTTGTTCTCTTTCCCCAGTAGGTCATGTATTGTTGTTCTCTGAAATGTATTGGTTTAATATTTGCAGTGTTGCCTTTTGATTGGTAGGGTATGGTGCTTTGTGAGTCCTGGTAGTGCTGTTAGGATACGGCGGGTTTACTATGGGTTCTAAATGGGCAGTGTTTGTAGTAGTTCCTAATGTATCTGGCAGTTGGCACTGGATTATAGTAATGTAGAAATCTTTTAGTCTTTCTTTATCCATACACTCATTAAGAGGCACGTTTACTAAAAGTTAGTATATGGTAACATTATGCAAATATTTATGCAAATGAGGCCCCTTATGCAAATGAGGCCCCGCACCCCCCTTGGGCCGCCCCTGCTGGGGGCCCACAATTTTTGTTGGCGTAGGGCCTCACTCAAGGTAAATCCGGCCCTGCCAATCACCCTATATGGAATCAGAGGTAGATGTATATCCTGTCGCTCCATCCAAACCACACATCTACATGCCCCCGATGTGAAGTAGTCAGCAGATACATGGAAATCTGGATCTTTCTGAAGTAACGGTTTGGCCATGGATGCAATTTGCACGGGTGAGTGGTCATATTCACAAGTGTAACTCACAAATGCAACTCTAAAATGGCCCTCAAACTATATAAGACTGAAGACCTGAGAATGGTCACCAACTCTGCTACTGTTTCTTCTAGTTCAACTTCTGTACATCTTTTTGTGTTCAATTTGGTGGCAATAATGTGACATAAAATAAGGCATTCAGTATTAATCAAGACAATTAAAGACATTTTTGAGATGCTAATATAGATAGAAAATCTTGAAAATAAAATTCATAGACAATGCTGAAGCATTTCATTTATTCTACCTCTGCCATGGTTAAAATGCGCATCTCACTGGCAGCATCTTTGGCTGTTGTATGGGCAGAAGAAAAGCACCATCTGTGCAACTATATAGAAGTGTTGATATGCTACCTAACATTTCACACCATTGCTACCTAGTCTGATAAATAATTAGCATGCTAGCAATGACCTGATACCCAAAATATAGAAAAGCTTGCAAGCATCAAAATCAACAATGTCATCTTTTCTAGATAGCTTGGGACAGTTTGTTCATGAAAACTTGTAAAGCAGTAGCTAACAGAGATGTTAAGCAGAAGAATAATTAGTGCTTAACCCACACCTTTCCAGTAATAGTTCAAGGGGAGTTACATGCAGTTACTCAGCGTAATACCCTGTCCCTGGAAAGCTTGCAATCTAAGTTTGTACCTGAGGCAAAAGAAGGTTAAGTATCTTGCCTAAGGCCACAAGACATGTCAGTGGGATTCACACCATGGTCTTTCTGGCTTCCAAGCTTCTCCTCCACTGACTGCTTATTCTCATGGCAGTCTTGTCAATGAGGTGATGGCATTCACTGACATTCTACCAGGCCAGCCTTCTTTCCTCATATAGTCTTTGTGTGTAACTGCTCTTCAGTTCTTCTTATACCATTTGAAGAAAAGGGAGAGGCAGAAGACAGCTGCAGTGGCAGACCACAGGATTGTTTCTCTTTTGGCAGCACCAGAGGAGTTTAGGACAGATGGACCGCATGCCACCCCCAAAGGTTTGGTGTTCTAGGTGACCGTCTAGTTCACCGAATGCAGAGGTTCTCAACCCAGTCCTTGGAACACACCTAGTCAGTCAGGTTTTCAGGATAACCAAAATGAATATGCATGAGAGAGATTTGCATACATTGGAGGCAGTGCATGCACATCTGTCTCATGCACATTCATTTTGGTTATCTTGAGAACCTGACTTGCTAGGTATGTCCTAAGGACTGGGTTGAGAACCCTGATCTAATGGAAGTGACAACCATGTGCAGATGATGCCCAGTCAAGGAGGAGGAAGGTTTAGAAAACATGCTATAATGTTTGTCTAGTTGGTGTTATGCTTTATTGCATTCTTGAATAAAGGCTGGGTTTTTTTGCATTCTGAACTTAGGCTCAGCTGACCTGTTGTCTTAGAGCAGCATTTCTCAAGCCATTCCTGGTGTATCCCTTAACCAGTCATGTTTTCAAGATATCCACAATGAATATGCATGAGCTAGATTTGCAAGTACTGCCTCAATTGCATGCAAATCTGTTTCATGCATATTCATTGTGGATATCCTAAAAACAGACTGGCTAGGGGGTACACCAGGACCCACTTGAGAAACAATGGAATAGAGTTACTGAAATAAATCAAGCCCAAATCATCACAGGGCCCTTCTCAGGAACTGCAGAAGGGAAAAATGAGGAGCAACACCAAGGTGTAGCTCTGTGCCTACCCCTGGACCTTTGAAGAGAGGTGACTGAAGCCCCTTGAGCCAAAGCATCACAGGGGGCTTCTCAAAAGCTACTGGAGGGATCAGCCTGAAGTAGCATCCTTTGAAGAGGAGGAGGTCTTCAGGAAGATACAGAGTCTTTGGGGCTGCGAGTCACAGAAGGAGTGCCCTTTTTGATTATTCCCTGAAAATGGAGAGGGATAAAGTATGGAGGTCAGTGTTCTATTTGGAGAGAGCTTAAGGATTTGGACCATAGTACAAAGTCAAGAGGCCATAAGTTGATCCATTGAACATGTTGGAAAGTGGCATTTGATGTTTGGAATTTTTGTGACTGATTTTTATTAAGTAAACGTCACAGATTCAGAACTAACTTTTGGCCTGGACTGACTTTATTGGCAGTGCAAGGCATGAGAGAGCAGACTGTGCAATAGACTTCCCATTGTATACTGGTCCCATCTGAAGAACCTTCTTCAAACCCTAGGAGTTAGATCTCTAAAGTGAGTCTGGCTCCTGAGAGTTGTGCCCCTGGACTGTCTGACAGTGTTCCCAGTTGCTGTAAGAGACATACAGCCTGGCCAGAGTTACATGTGGCATGAAAACCTCAAGGCACACTGAAAGGGTAAAGAAGCATAACCAATAGCAGGAAGACTGCAGAGCACCAAAAGAGGAGAAGAACAGCATGGTATGAGTAGCCCAGGGCACTAAGAGGGACAAACCAGCACAAAGAGTGGCATGAACAAACTAAGGTACAACACAGTATTGATAATATATACTTATTTACTGCCTACCCAATACAACAACTCAAAGTAATATACAAAATCACATTAAAAAATAATGACTAATAGGAGATGTGGAGAACGATTCCAGGAAGGGGACGTCCGGGCCATCTGGATGTCCCTGATGAAGACAGGGATGTTTGGACCCGATTCTGGTCCACAGGAACAAAACATTGCCGTAGGAGCCAGAATTGGACCCAAAGATGGCCCGGCGTGCACCTTCTGCCTGCGTGGATGTCCTCTCCACAGTTGCCCCTGACATCCACAGCTCCAACCCCCCAAATCCCTGCCACCCGACTCATGGCTGGCCTGCCATAGCCTGGATCGGGTGGCGGGGACCCTCCCACACCCGGCCATAGCCCCAGGGGTGGCTCACCTCTCCCGATCCTCCCGAGTGTGCTGCTTTATACCACCTCTGGGATGGTATAGGCAGCATGTCCCAATAGGCCCGGCAGCACGTACAGGGCTGTGTCCTCAATCGGCCCTGTATGTGCTGCCGGGCTGGCCCACCCCTTCTCTGCCCCGATCCCACCCCCGCCAGATGTCCCCGCCTTGATACACAGGATGTATAGGGAGAGTTGGTGGGGGAATAGGGTACAGCCCCCAACCCGCCTTTCAGAATGACCTCCAGAGCGACACTACACAAACATATCAAAAGACCCTAACGTGATCTTGTTATGAAAACCACAAACAAAACCTTGGCACAAAAGGGGTAATACATTTCCCCATCTGTAAAGGAGGTGATTTTTTGCTCAAAATGCTAGATTTAGAGAATTATGTTAAAATTGATTCAGAAATCTGTTCCTCCCATACACAAAGAACATCCATTATCCCCCCCCCCCCTTACACACACACATACAAGACATTCCTCTCTTCCATATGTTTGCCTGCCCTGTGAAACAGTCCTGATTAAAGCAGGAAGTATGAGGCCTTCCATTAGGGAAGATCTACTTACATCTCTTCTTGCGAGGCACAGTTATAATTTTGAGCAAGGCAAACAACTTTTTGTAATCACAGGATGACACTGAATGCTACATAAATTTTAATGACTGGAGAAAAGTAATAAGCTGTTCAGGTCCGCTAAGTGCAAACTTATCCCTAGGCAGTGATATCTCTACAACTGTTGTGAAGCAAGTATATCATTTCTTGAACTTTCACTCCTGGTGAGACATGAGTCAATGTTCTGGCACCTGCCATTCTACAAAATCTAGTTTTCATAATTAGCCATCAAGAGCCAGGAGGTAACTCCATTCAATGACTTCACTTCCACCTTCATCACATCTCAATACTCAATCATTACCACTCGGGCATGCAGGGCTGCCACTTCCAGGGCTGGGGGCATGTCTACCATGACTGTGTGGAGGGGGAGCTGGACCAGCAGCTCTGGACATTCTCAAAAATCCAGTGCAGAGTTTTAAAACCCCCTGGAGGATTCTAATAAGGGGAAAGATTTTTTTCTCAACAAGGAGAAGGAATTCTCTTGTGGGCTCCCTCTTTATTAGAGCCCCATGGGTCAGCTTAAATTGGCGGATATTTGTCCCAAAAGATGGCAGTATTGATCCTTCATCACATGCTCATACTGTTTGATCTCAGACTGGAACAGATGATATATATAGCCAAAGATGGGCAAATCAGCATCAACAGTGGCATCATCAGTTCAATGCACCAGATGAGAAGCAACAAAGCAGTGGCATGAAGAGCCCAAGACACTAGGAGAGGCACAGAGGAGGAGAATATATTTTTTTTCTATTTTCTTTTTTGTTTTTTTATACTTCCAAACCCCAAAAAATGTTAGTAAGAAATTAGGTGATGAAAAAATGCTCACCTGTCTGTCTGTATGGGGGCAAAAAAGCTCTCCGAAAATGTAACAGAATGAGGCCAAATTCAGCACAGAGGAAAAACTTATGACAAGACACATCAAGTTTCAAAATGTGACAGATCTCATTGGAGGTTTTAGAAAAATAAAGATCCCCCTGAAAAATGGCCCAATGTAATTCTAAGAGACATTTCTAGCAGCTGTCCCATACCAACATTGATATGGTGAAACATAGCAGTGGTAGCATCATGCTGTGGGAATGCTCTTTACCAGCAGGGACAGGAAAACTGGTCAGGATTGAAGGAACGATGGATGGCACCTAATACAGAGCAATTCTTGAGAGAAACCTGTTTCAGTCTGCCAGAGATTTGAGACTGGTCGAAGGTTCACCTTACAGCAGGACAATGACACTAAACATATTGCTAAAACCCGTCAGTTGTTTAAAGAGAAACATTTAAATGTCTTAGAATGGCCTAATCCAATTCAGAATCTGTGGCATGACTTGAAGATTGCTGTACCCCAATGAAACCCATCTAACTTAAAGGAGTTGGAGCAGTTTTGCCTTGAGGAATGGGTGAAAATCCCAGTGGCTAGATGGGCTAATAGAGACATACCCCAAGAGACTTGCAGCTGTAATTGCAGCAAAAGGTGGCTCTACAACGTATTGACTTTGGGGGGAGGATACCTATGCACACTCCTGCACTTCTGATTTCTGATTTTTTTTGTCTTAATTATTTTTTGTGTCACAATAAAGGGTATTTTGCACATTCAAAGTGGTAGGCATGTTGTGTAAATCACATGGTACTAACCCCAAAACTCCATTTTAATTCCAGCTTGTAATGTGACAAAACAGGACAAACACTGAGGGAATGAATATTTTCACAAGGCACTGTATATACAAATGCACAAATCTACACAAAAACTAGATACTCACACACAAATGTGTGTTTGTAAATATTTCCATGAGGATGTTTTCCTCATATCCTCCTGCTGTTGTTCTCCATCCCCCACAAGGCAGGGGATAATTTTATGAGGAGCTGCTTATTTTTAAGGGTCAACAATGCATGCAGATGTCAGTATTTTATTCATTTAGTTACATAATTGACCACATACTCTCATAAATGACCTGTTATAAAATATTGACCAGCATAAAAGTGTGTGTGTTGTTTTTATGGTGAATACTTTCATTGTGGTCATGCACAGGAGAGGAATTTGGGTGGGGTTTGGCTGGTCTGAGCAAGTATGCGCATTGATAATTTACAAGTGCACTTGCAAAAAGTGGGTGTGATCATTTACAACAAATCTAGGGCTGTTATAAACGATTATGACTTAATTTTAAGGCTCGATCTCTGCCACTTATGCTAGTATTTTATAAAGAGAAGTAGGCACCTATTTGTCTTTATAAAATAGGTTTAATTCAGGCACGCTAAAGCACACTTTGTCTAGATACTACCTCTTCCCTCTCCACAGCAGCTCAGAGATACAGTACATAGAGGTAATATTGATATACACACATGTACACTGTGACAAGGCAGAGGCTTTAGAGAGTAAGAAAAAGGGTTTTAAATACTCTTGGTCCTCTGAACCTGCCAGAAATACAGGGCAGGAAGGGGTTAAAACCTCAGCACACAAAGCTTCACTACACGAGAGAGTAGAAAGGGAGCCCCACCCTAGCCCCAGGCTAACCAGGAGAGCTATCCTATCTGGAAAAGGGGTGGACTCACGCCCAATTGGACAACTCAGTCCTCATAACCAGGAAGTGGTAGATTCAAGTAAAGGAGAGGAGAGAAAGCAGAGAGACGAGGAAGAAGCGGAAAGAGGAGGAGAACGGGAAAGGAGAAGGAAGGAGGAAGGAGCCCCACAGTGGACACAGTGGGGAGAAACTGACTCAAGGGAATTGGATACAGCCTTGGAGCCAGAGCCTTTTGCCAGAGGGCTAGGAAAGTCAGGTCCAGGCAGAGACTTGAAGTCCCAAAGAGGCAGAGCTGGAAGCAAAGAGAGCCAGGTGGGAACCAAGTACTTGGAAGATTGCCAGCCACTTTGCCCAGGAACAGCCACGTCTCGGGGGAGGCAGTTGAAAGTGCTTCCTGGAAGGAACAGCCCTCAGCCAAAGGAGAATCAGGTCAGAAACTCCTATAAACCTTTGAAGCAAAGATTAGAGTTCTTACCTAAGAGAGATAGAAGTAACTCCTCAGAGACTTTTCTTAGAACCAGATTGTTAAGAGAAAAGCTGGGTAGAAGGGAAACCCCAGCTCATAAAGTACAATTGTTTCCTTATAATAGAGAACGTGTCAGAAGCTGCAGTTCAGAGTGTAGCCCAGCTGCACGTCAGCAAGCTACTAATTGGCAGCAACGGGACACGGAGCTAGAGTCTGATTTTGAAGACCAGGCTGTATTAAAGGAACTTGTAAAGCAGTGTCAGAAGAGATATGTTCCACCCAACCAGAGAGTGATATCCAGGCGAGACAGGGAAGAGAGAAATCCTTTCTATGAACTGTTTAAGAGGGCCAATAAGCCTGAAACCCTGCAAGTGCCTAGGAGACGTAAGGATAGTAGATGGAAGCAGATAGAGACTCTCCTTAAACACTTGAAGTCTGTGGATTCTTTTTATCCTTGTGTTCAAGAAACCCCAGATCTTGAGAGTGAGCCGATGCAGACAGACAATCCCTTATCCTCTAGCAGTGACTCGGAGATGGATTGTGGCATCTGTAAGAAGGAGTTCTAAGGTGCAGTTTAATTGTATCCTATGTATATAAGGGTGCTGTGGAAGCCTAATCGTTGTTAAGCACCCGTGGAATAAAAACCACAACACGGAGATGTTTCTTTTTAGAAGTTTTATTAGGAAAGCCTTACTAGTGTTTGGAAGCAATGCTGTTATCCTGGAAAGTTGGAGGAAATATAAGAAGCTGATTTTTGAGTTGCATCTGTACCCTGAGAAGTATCAGGAGGACTGTTTCATTTTGGACTTTATTTGTTACAAACACGTATCTTCTCTTTTGCTCTGTTTTGGGGGAAGAAACCCTGTGCGACAATAAATATATTGTTCATCCTTAACCTAACTTTGGCTGTCATCACTGGGCTACAACTACATAAGAATACCAGGCAAACAGCACAAACAAAATAACTTTAACTGTGTCTCACTTTCCAACAGCCTTAATACTGGGGCTGAGTGGTATCACAACACACACACACACATTCCTGTACACATACATATGTGAAGTAGTATTTTAGAAAGGCGTCTAAGTGCAATCTGGGTTATCCAGGACAGAACGTGCAGAGAATCTCCGGGGACATCTGTGTTTTGGCTCAAGTATAGAAACACAGACACTCCCAACATGGACACTCATGCCGTCGGTCCATATAGACGTTTCTGCTATGAAATCATGGGGCAAAGACATCCATCTCAAGCAAGATTGCATGCAGAGACATTGGATGGTGTAACAAAATTGTCGCCCCCACCTGGCCGGGTAGATAACCTGGTACCAGGAGAGGTCGCCTTTCTACCTTTAAATAAGTTTCCCTCAAAATGGCCGCCAGGAGGGCTGCTGGGAGTTGTAGTCTTACCTTAAGGCAAAGGAGTTGTGAACAAGTGGTCAGGCGCAAAACAGAGAAAATTTATTTGTTTGTAATCAGGGATTCCTTCATACACAGGATATAAGTGGAAAACAAAAATACAGGATTTTTACTCCAACGCAAAAGCTTTAACTTTTCAAAAGAAAGTAGATACAACGTTGCCTGTGTTCAAAAATGCAGCTTATTCAAAAACTTTAAGCTTCTCAAAAGCTTCTCTTTACAGGAACAATATTTCTTGAAGCAAAACAGCTCTTAGAATGTCCATTAATTATTATCTTCAGCTTTCAGCCTTACAATCAGTGGAGCCTAGCACTCAGGTGTTTTTCTTCTGCCGTGCCTTTCACACAAATCAGGTTGCTCTTAAAGCATTCATACTTTCAATGGCTCTATAGTTTAGCACTCTTCCAAGTCAGAGGCTTGACAATAAGCACACTGCATTTCATATGAGTTATCTTCAATATCTCCTATTTCCATTTCTTCAACACTGTCCCTTTCACACTTATCCAAGGGTATCTGTAGGGAGAGCTGACTATTCTCTTTCTGGATCAAATCATTCAGCTTTTTGAGAAGGACTTGCTTCTGCCCTAGCTCTTCTGCAATGTGAGTCACTTGATAGTCAGATAAATGGTCCCTCTTTATTCTGGGGTTTAGCTTACAGCTAGAATTAGCTTTTAACCCTGGAGCTAATTCTCCTAAGCTTTTCCTGGACAAGAACTGAGGAGGACACACTTGCCTTGAGTCAGGAGTATTCAGCAATTCTCTCTGCCCTGTATGCAAGTCATGCTGTCTTCCGTCTGCAGAGACTTCCTTTGATTGCAACAGCCTTCCTTTCAGCTGGGACTGCCTTGGAACCTTTCCAATCAGTTCCCCCTGTGCACTTGGAAGCTTTAAGTCAGCAGCCCTTATATCTCTCCT
This sequence comes from Ichthyophis bannanicus, assembly GCA_033557465.1. NCBI lineage: Eukaryota > Metazoa > Chordata > Amphibia > Gymnophiona > Ichthyophiidae > Ichthyophis > Ichthyophis bannanicus. Next base: position 222,801,542 of record CM066040.1, on the reverse strand, counting down.
GCTGCCTTCTTTCAAAGGTTCACCAATACCTTCTTCAGCTCCACCTTTCCTTGCTCTCTCAGCTGTTCTCTGCAATCTCCCGAGTGTTCCAGGCACACTCTCCATTGTTCTCTCTGTGGCTCTTTCGCTGGCTCTCTCGCTGCCTCTCTCGTGGGCTCTTTCTGTGTCTCTAAAAGTCAGCTTTTTAAACTGTTCTTCTTCCTGTGCCACGCCTTGCTCCCAGCACATGTGATGAGAGTCAGGCTTCTCTCTAACCCTGACGTGCTGCTGTGGGCGGGGCTTAGGGATGACTAAGTTGTGAGTCAGAGACTCCTGGTTACCGGGGAAACCCTGGATGCTTTCAGATTTAAAGGTGCAGGGCTCATTTCCCTGTGTATCCATAGGCTCAGCAGTGCTTTCCTCACCACAAAATGAAATCATGAGCTCCCATTCCTCGTCAGTGTTAGTTGACAAATTGTAAAATAAAGGGGATATGAGTGTATCTCCTTCTCAACACCCTCCTGATGTTTGTCTGACAAAACAAGAATGTTTCAGATGCCTATTTGTGCCTGGAGCAGGTATTACTTTTGATGCAGCTGGGACATCCAGGACATTTCTGAAATCAAGCAGGTATGTCCAAGTTCTTAGGAATGTCCTGGCCACGCCTCCACCATGCGTCTGTTCCAACTTGGACATCTTCATGCTGGGGACATCCATAGACTGGTCTTCTAAAATGGCTTTGGGGACATCTCTTTGCTTTAGACATCTTTATTCTTGTTTTCAGACATCCAGGGCACAAACAGGGCTTCTAAACTAACCCCTATAGAGGTAAAATAGATACAAACACACAAATACACACACTGAAACAAAAGAAATGCAAACTCACATATGCACATTCACAGGGTTAGAAAGAATTCCATGAGCCACGTTTTTACCACTTGGGTGTATTTGCATCCAAAACACCCCATGAGAATGGCAAAGCTACAATAGCAGGCCAAGCAAGAGTAGCAACAACACAGCAAGGTATTATGGAAAAATATGGGTGTTGGTTCCATGGACCTTTGGTTATCAAAGTGGTTTAAAAAGTCCCAAAGATATCAGAAATGTTGCTGTGCACCCGGTTCTCCTGCCGCTCATATACAAAATCAGGAAAATGCAGCAGAGGAAAGTTTATCTTAATGAAGACCAATTTTTCACCAACTTGGTTGCCAGCCATGAATGATGTAGACTGAATCTTCCCCACCAAGCACACTGGTTGGTGGGAAGGGAAGAAAATGCTGGGCAAACTTGGTGAGGTCTTGCTAAATCGCAGCCTTGTGTGGCCAACATGCCAAGGGCTTCATTCATTCTTCTTGAAATACCACATATCATAATTGTTTCTATGACTGACTCAATGGACTCTAAAAGATACCACGTAGCTTTGGTTTTAGTTTCGCATTGAGACAAGCTGGGATTGGCAGGTTGGAAACTTGCAATGGATTTATCACATTCATCTCCCCTTTCCTCACAGGCTCCTGACTATTTGAGTTGAAAAGTAAACATAACAGTGCTTCTTTTCCCTAAAGATTTTAATGGTCAAGAGGCTTGAAAGACAATGAAAAGGAAATAAAATGAATATTTCATTGATATCTGTATTTCATTCCATTTGAAATAGACAGCCTTACATGATATCACTTCAAACAGTTGGTAAATACCTTGTATCCAACCTAAATTCCTTATATGAAGATTAGTTAATGGAAATGATACTAAAATGTCATTGTCTAACTGATTTTGACTCAGATTTTCTTGATTTCCAGATGAACTGTGGTATCTGAGAAAAGCTAGCATTTGCATCAGATATGTCCAATAACGTTATGTGGTGTAATATTATTTTCACAATATAATTGGATAAATGAAGAAATTCCAAGCTTACTTGCTGACAACTAATCTACTAGAACAATGTTATTTTTCAAATTATATTTGTCAGTTGGAGTAAGATTCAAGCTAGAGTAGACTGAATCCAGAGAAAGGCAACCAAAATGTGCACCAAACATCCTCTGAAATAAGACGTACAGACCAAAATATATATGTCCTGAAGGAGAGGGCAGATGTGGGAGATGGAGTATGAGAGAGGCATTTATATATCTCAAAGGTATGAATAATCTACTTGAAGCAAATGTGTTTCAATGGAAAGAAGGTGCAAAACAAGTGGTCCTTATGAGACTTAGGGGTATATTTACCAATCGGGGGTAGCGGCTTCCGTGCGATATCGGAGTCGCGGCTGCCAATTAGTAAACATACCCCTAAGAGGCACATTTACTAAAAGGTGCTACCTGAATAGCACAAACGTGTTCTTGGTGCCACGCTAAAATGTAGCATGCTGCCCTGTGCTAAAAAAATCCCACTGCCTAGAGAGCATGCATATAGAAACATAGAAACATAATGACAGAGAAAGACCACATGGCCTAACTAGTCTGTCCTTCCATATCAACCACTACAACAGTCCCCTTTTCCCTTTAGAGATCATCTGTGTTTGTCCCATGCTTCTTTGAATTCAGATACTGTCCTCATCTCTACCACTTCCACTGGGAGACTATTCCACAGATCTACCACTCTTTGCATAAAGAAATATTTCCAAAAATAGGTTGCGCCTGGACTTTCTTATCACTACACTGCCTTGAAAGCCCATCAGCACAACAGATGGCAGTAATTGCTCCCTGAAGTGAGGAGTAATGCAGCAAGGAGTGCTAAATTTAGGGGGACAGCTGTCCATGCCCCCCTACATCTAGCACTGTGCCCCACATTAGCAATGTGGCCCAAACCCATGTTACCAGCATAGGTTTTAGTAAATATGCCCCTTAAAGAGGGTAGACCCTAGGGTTCAGCAATGATTCAAAACAGAACATTTTATTTTTTCGATGTCATTTTGTTTCGAAAGAAATGACACAAAACTAAATAACTTTGGTTTTTGTTCTTCATTTCTTTGATACTAGCGCATATTTTTTGGTAACAGCAAGCACTCAGGGGCCTAGCATGTTCCAGGGTGAATGATGCCTGCCCTGCTTCTATCAAGACAATTAATTCTGTCTGCACAATGTTTACAAATTTCCTCTGGTGTTGATTTTAACTTACCTGATGCCCTGCGGTAACAAAGAGGGCAAGAACAATCTCTTGTTGTACTTGCCCCCTTTAGACCCTAGGATACTAGGTAAGCAAGATAGGTGAGCTAGTAGGAGAAGAACTAGGTATCACCCTTCAGAAGGCTATTTGTAATGCTTTAGTGGTGGGGCTCATTGGGGAAGATGGGGCTGATCTCAAGCAACTGGGAATGTGTTAGGATTCTCACTGCTCATTATTTGCAAATAGCACACACTATAAACAAATGCAAATACAAGAAAAAAAATGAAAAAAAAATGCTACAAAAAATGAAGATAACAAAAAAAATTTAAATGAAAAATATTGTCTATTGTGATGAGGAGAGTATGGCTGAGCCCAAGGAATTGGGAGAAAATCAGACATTTAACTTTAAAGAAAGAGACAGGCAAGGAATTAGTAGCTCTCAAAGTGCAGGCAAGGAAAAAAAACACGCAGCTTCTGAGGACAGGACACACCCAAGCTCTGCTAATCTAAGGGCAGGCTTGGAAACTAATGAGAGACACCTGGGAGACGGGCAGTGCATGGTAGTTCAGAGACACTCTTATAAACCCAGGGAAACAGAAGGAAGTCTCAGACTCAGCCTGAGAAGGGCAGCACCATGGGAAGAGAGTCTCAGCCTGAGAGAAGGCAGCACATGAAGCGACACACTGGAAAGGGAGAGTCAGGGAAGCAGCACGCTGGAGAATTCAGTGGTGAGAGAAGCACCAGAGAAAGGCCCAGAGAGTTCACTGTGGAGGAGAACGGTGGAGACTTATGGGGGATTCTCAGAGGTGAAAGCCCTAGGCAGAAGGAAAGCCAGGATTGCAGGGAAACTGCAATTGGTTTTAAAACTAGGAGAGCTGTGCCAGAGAGAAGTGCTGATAAGGGTCAGGCTGCAGTGCCAACCGTTCCTGAACCAGCTAAAGAGCTGCAACTTCCAAAAAGGTGCGTGAATAAAAGGGTAGCCAAAAGTGCCGTAAGCCAGTTAGAGGCATTGTGTCATTGGATGCAAGAAAGGAATCTCCACGTTCATGGTGGAAACCCTGTGCATAAGGAAAAGCCTCAGTGGAGAAAGGTTCTGGAACTTTTAGAGAATATTAAGCCTGAAGTTTCTCATGCTGGGTTAGAACCAGATTTACCAGACACGGGTCCTGAGGAAATGCAGATAGACTATTATGAATCTGATGAAAGCTCGGAAGATTCAGTAATGGACTGTTCTCTATGCCAGAAGACAGAATAAAAGTTATTGGATAAGAGAGAAAGGTTTATAACCTGAATGTCCTAAAAGGCAGTGTGAAAACAGGGAGAATTGTGTTTAGCCAGGAATGCTAAGAACCCTGTTTGCTGAAGAGAAGAGAAGCTTTGCTTGATTGCTGAATGATTTGAAAAACAGCGACACATGTTAAAAAGCTACATAAAGCAGTTTCATTGTTTGGTTTGGTATAAATGTCTATGGATTATTGTTTGGAGAAAGAATCCTGTTTGTTTTGCGTTGAGCCTTAATGCTCTTTAGAAAAAGAAATAAATTAATGTGTTTTGCCTTGTAAACCCTCGGTCTCCACACTACTTGTTTTTTTCTAAACACAACTACAAATCCCAGCAGCCCCGCGCTGGATGAGGAAGAAAACTCTTTAATTAAAGGACTAACAAGTGCAGCCCTAGGCTTATAGGCTGTTGCCTGGGCCAGGGGCCTCCACACTATGCATTTTTAGACTCGGGAGTACAACTAAAAAAAATTGCCTTAAGGGTAGTGGATTCATGGAACAGCCTCCCACTGCCAGTGATGGGGCAAAAACAATAACAGAATCCATGGGTTAAGCATAGCCCATCTTAGCTATGAACAAGCAAACGGAAAATTATTGATTTGAAAATGGAGGAAATTTTTAAAAATAATTGGGTCAATATTCGGTCGGCGTGGCCACCGTGCTAAGTTCTAATGCCAGTGATTACATTAATATGCATATTCAGCACCTAGAGGGCCCAATTTTCGAAGCCATTTACATAGCTACATATGACCCCGGCACCGAAAATCCGGGTTAGGTGGAAGGGGGACAGGCGCATAGCACCACCCAGCTGAAAATCAGGCCCATAGTCATATAAGCAGCATTGGAAATATACATATAGGGGCATGTTTACTAAATACTAACACACATTAAGGAATGTGCATTAAGTGCCACTGCACCCATAGAAATAAAAAGGTTTTGGGCACTTAACGCGTGTTAACTTTATTATCACGCATTAAATCCTTTAGTAAACATGCCCCATAAGTCTGGTGACTGAATCAGCACTATCCATTTAGTTTCGACCTGCTATTTGGAAAGCGTAAATTAAAAATATAAATTATCATGATAGCAGCTGACTATTTCCACCATCCAGAAATTTTCTTAACCCATCTTTACCCTGCCCCAAACTCAGCCCTTTCTTAAACAAATAGTACCAGGCAATTGAGTCAGATAATGTACTTGACTTGAGACACTCCATATATGATTTAAAAATTTATGGATGGTGAAATTATTTTACCAGTCACTGGTAAACATATGATTTTTTTTGAATATTGGCCCAAATAAGGTCAATAATATTCAAAGTACTTTTGTGGTCAGTATCGGCTGCTAGCCACATAAGTGCTTTACTTTAAAACAACGTCTGCTGGAAAATGGATACATTTCATCTGTGTAAGTTGATACAGTATACTGTATGGCCAAAATTTATCCAATAAGTCAAAGAGGGGCCGGAGGTGCTCTGCAGACAGGACTAGACATTATATGGACAGCAGTAATATTCAGCCTGTATTAGGAAAACATTACAGGCCCGATATTCAGCAGCGGTGGCTAGCCGATCTAACGCAGTTTTAGCTGCTGAACTTTACTCTGGATATTCAATGGCGGGGTCATATCTGGTTCCAGCATTGAGCATCTAGGATGCCTGGATTGGCAAGAAGCTAACTGGGTAGAGGCAATATTCAGCCACCGCCCGGTTAGCTTTTGCTATGCCTTACTTTCACTACATAGTCATAACTGGGCAGCGGCTCAATATCATCACTGCCCGGTTATGGCCAGATGTTGTTCACAGACCACCCCTGTAATACCCAGTGTGTTAATGCCACTGAATATCTCGGATAAAGGGAATAACACGGGTCCTAGCTGTATAAGTGGAGAACAAAAGTAGAAGGCCTAACTTTAAGTGGATAACTTATAAATATAAGTTTCTAACCACATATATGGATAAACTGGCTGAAAATCAGCAATCACACATCCAATAACTTATCCTGATGAATATTGCCCCCAACATTTTTTTAATATGCAGTAAACTTTAGAACAGAGAAAAGGAATGAGTAGTTATTTGATTATTATTTTAATAAATCTCATTAAATTTCATGGGGAGATTTTTCTTTATGGGCCTGACATTTAAAAGGACGTATATGTTTACTGGTTGTCCATAACCATACAAGCTCACTGGTCTGGAATTTTCAATTATACTATCTGGATGGTGACAGCAAAAATCCCTCTTCCTCAGTGCAATGCAGATAGTGTTGGGGTGGAGATAGAGTGAATTACTAGCTCTACAAATAGCAGCAATATTGGAAACATTGGAAAGCAATACTAATGTTAACTGCTTAAGAAAATAAGAATTGCCATATTGGGTTAGACCAAAAGCCCATCAAGCCAATTATCCTGTTTCCAGCAGTGAACAAGCCATGTCACAAGCACTTGCCTAGATTCCATGCTATTTACCCTCAGGGATAAGCAATGTCTTTCCCCAGGACTCCCTTAATAAAAGCATATTGACTTGTTCTCCAGGAACCTGACCAAATCTTTTTTTTAACCCAGCTATGCTAAATAGTTTTACTATGTCACTGCCTCTGGCAAAGAGTTCCAAACTTAACTATGCATTAAGTGAAAAATTATTTAAAAAGTACTACTTTGTAACTTCATGGTGTGCCTCTAGTCTTTGTACTTTTTGAAAGAATAAACAAAAGGTTTGCATTTACCCATTCTGTTCCACTCAGGATTTTATAGACCTCTACCATATCTCTCCTCGGCTCCAAGCCAATGATCCCTTACCTCTTTAGCTTTTCCTCATAGGAGAACTGTCTCATCCCCTTTATCATTTTGGATGCCCTTCTCTTTATTTTTTCTAATTCTGTTATATCTTTTTTGAGATCTAACAACCAAAATTGTGACCGATACTAAAGGGGTGGTCATACAATAGAATAATGAAAAAAAAACATTATGATATTCTTTCTTCTATTCTCTGTTCCTTTCCTAATAATTTCTAGCAGTTTGATTTTTGGACCACCACCACATACAGTACATGAGGACAGTAATTTTATGAGGTCACACTGAGTTATTGGGCAGGTTGTCTATCATGCTTATTTGATAAAGTTCTGTATGTGTGTATATATATATATATATATATTGTCATAACGCGGAACCTATGAAGGAAATAGTTTTAGAAAAAAACCCTGTTTTACATGGAACTGAGAAGATGCAGAGAGCGCAGTTCCAGCGCAGCACAGCCAGAGGGCGTATGAGCAGTTCCACATAGCCAGAAGCAACATGCTCTGACACTGATTGCATTAGTAGCAAGTAGTTTCACCTGAGATCAAGCCCAAAATGTTCAAACCAAAAATCCCTTTATAAAGGAAACCAGATGGTAGAAGAGAGGGGCAGCAGCAAGGAGAGCAGTAGTAAGAGCCGGCAAAGCAGCAAGGAGAGCCGTGGAAGCAACAGGAGCAGCAAAAGTAGCCTAACCAGGAACATAGCCAGAAGCACAGCAAGTATCACTGCAAGAGGCTCAGCAAGAGGCTCAGGATGGAGCACAGCCTGGAGCAGCAGTTTGGATAGCTGTGGGAAAAGGAACCTGGAACAGGACAGCTTCCAGTGCAGCCAACTCAAAGAGACAGAATCCAAAGGAGTTTCACTCAAAGGGATAGAGTCCAGAGAGGCCAAACATATTGGGACAGAGTCCATAGCAAAGCAAACAGAAGAAGCAGTCTGCCGGATAAAAGCAACTCTCCAAGCCCAAGTATGTTCATTGTATCAAACCAGCAAGGAACAAGGAGGGGAATTTCCTACTACCGAGATACCTTTGCTAAGAACCACAAAGGGTGGAAATCCATACCGGGTTTGCCTGATAGCCCTGAAAGCAGAGCACTGCATAGAACAACTTGTCTGCCAGAGAAAGCACGTTACAAGGAGAGCTCTGGGTGTGGCAGCTTAGAGAAGCCAAGGTATGCAAAATCCTTAATTCTAAGAGAAAGATTTACTGATGAAAACCCTGTTCAAAGAGTTAAACTTTATAAGGGGAGAAGAAGTAAAACTGACCTTTTAAAAGCATTTCCCCAAAGCTTAATAAGAAAGTTTTATGGGAAGCAAAAGAATCCCTGTGAGGAGTTAACAGGGAGTGAAAATTATCTTTCATCTGAGGAGGGCAGTGAACCTGAGTCAATGGACTTTGAATATGAAAACAGTATTCCCATTCCTCAGGAGGAGCCGATGGAATGCAATCTTTGTTCAGCAGCTAGCATGAATTCCCTGCAGGATTTATAGAGAGAGAAGAACTCTGCTGATGGTGAAACTTGCAACCATTTCTCTGCTGATATATTAATTTGTTTTGACTTAAAAGAAGCCTTAGCCCAGACTTACACTTAACTGTGAAACCTACAACAGTTGATTGTTTGAAATGTTGGTGGAACCTTTTTGTTAAAGAGAAGGACTGTATTTACTTTCTTTGTGTCTTACTGGACCTCAGCGTTGACTGGGGAAATAAAGCCTAGTTACTCTACATTTTGGCTTGAATCGTTCTTCATAAGGAGTTCTGCACTACAAGGACCAGAATCCTCTAGGCCCTTTAGGTCAATCACTCCTTAAAAATGAATTAAATGCACCAGATGCCCTTACTCCAACCAACCACTAGGGGCACCTGGTGACTATATAATATATATATATATATATATATATATATATATATATATATATATATATCAATATATCACTCCTTGTGGCCTTGGGCAAGTCACTTAACCCTCCACTGCCTCGGCCTGGCAATCTACTTCCGGTGACACTGCCAAGAAACCCCAGGAACTTCTGGGTCGCCAGGAGTCAGGACTGACTCAAAGGCACACATTGCATTTGCATATATATATATATATATATATACTTAATTTTATAAAATAGGAATGTAAATGGTTGGATACATGCAGCAAATCTAGGCAACATTGTTGTTGTTAAGTGCCATCGAGTCGGTGTCGACTCATGGCGACCCTCTGAATAGTTGTCCTAAATTGTGTTCGGTCTTCAGTCAGGTCATTGTTGACTGATGGTACCCATAGCTGCTGTTATTGTATTGATCTATCTCATTGCAGGCCTTCCTCTTTTGCACTGATTTTCTATCTTGCCAAGCATGATGTCTTTCTCTAATGATCTCTCTGTTCGCATGTTGTGTCCAAAGTACGAAAGTCAGTCTTGTCATCTGAGCTTCTAAAGAAAGCTTAGGTTTTAGCTCCTCTAGTACTGACTGGTTTGTTCTTCGGGCAGTACATGGTATATGCAGTATTTGCCACCAGCACCATAATTCAATGGCATCAATTTTCTTCCTATCTTTTTCACTGCCTAGTTTTTGCATCCATATTATGTTGTTTAAAATACCATGGCTTGAACAAATTGAATTTTTGTATGGAGAGAGAGATCTCTGCTCTTGAGAATCTTGTCTAGGTCTTTCATAGCCATTCTGCCAAGAGCAATGCGTCATCGGATTTCTTGACTGCTTGTTGCTTCTTTATTGATAGTTATATAGTAACATAGTAAATGACGGCAGATAAAGGCCAGCATGGCCCGTCCAGTCTGCCCAGCAAATATAAGACAAGAGTAGGTGCACCCGTTGCTCCATGCAGGCCACCCCTCCTCATGTCTTTGTTTAGGGGTGGACCCACCACTCCATGTAGGACACCCTTATTTGTTGAGAAGTTAGATGGCACAGTTTATTTTGTTTTTATCCTGTTGCTATAGAGGGATCCGCAGTGCTTGTCCCATGCTGTTTTGAATTCCATCACCGTGTTTGCCCCCACCACTTCCATCGGGAGAGCATTCCAAGCATCCACTACCCTTTCAGTGAAAAAATATTTCCTGACATTGCCTTTCAATTTTCCACCTTGCAGCTTCATGTTATGCCCTCTAGTTTTGCAGTTTCCCCGTCTTTGGAAGAGGTTTGTTTGTTCATCGTTCCTCTTTAAGTATTTAAAGGTCTGAATCATATCTCCCCTATCCCTCCTCTCCTCCAAAAGTGCGCATATTTAGGTCTTCAAGTCTCTTGTCATAGGGTTTCTTATGCAGGCTCCAAATCATTTTGGTCTCCTTCCTCTGAACAGTTTCCAGTCTTTTTACATCTTTTGCAAGATATGGTCTCCAAAACTGAACACAGTATTACAAGTGAGGCCTCACCAGCGACCTGTACAGTGGCATAAGTACCTCTTCCTTTCTGCTGGTAATCCCTCTTTGTATGCAGCCCAACATCCTCCTGGCTTTTGCCACCGCCTTGTCACACTGTTTTGCCACCTTGAGATCATCAGAGATAATCACACCAAGGTCTTTCTCCTGAACCATGCACACCAACCTCTCGCCCCCTACATTTCTCTTGGTGTTTGCTACCTAAGTGCATGACACTGCACTTTTTCGCATTAAATTGTAATTGCCAAGCATTAGACCATTCTTCCAGCTTTTGTAGATCCTTCTTCATGTTATCCACTCCCTCAGGGGAGTGCACTCTGTTGCAAATTTTTGTGTCATCTGCAAAAAGACAGACTTTTCCATTCAGTCCTTCAGCAATATCCCTCACAAATACATTGAACAGTGCCGGGCCCAGAACCGAACCCTGGGGCACCCCGCTAATCACCTTCCTTTCATCCGAGTGAGCTCCATGTACCATCACCTTCTGTCGTCTGTCAGTCAACCAATTTCTAATCCAGTTCACCATCTTGGGACCCATCCCCAAGCTACTGAGTTTGTTGACAAGCCTCCTATGAGGAACTGTATCAAAGGCTTTGCTGAAATCCAGGTAGATGACATCCATCGCATGCCCTTGATCTAGTTCGTTGGTCTCCCAGTCAAAGAACTCAATCAGATTTGTTTGGCGAGACCGTCCTTCAGTAAAATCATGTTGCCTCAGATATTGCAACCTGTTGGTTTTGAGAACGTTCACTATTCACTTTTCCTGCCACCGAGGTAAGGCTCACGGGTCTGTAGTTTGACACTTCTTCCCTATCACCACTTTTGTGTAGAGGTACAACATCAGCCATTCTCCAGTCCTGAGGAACCTCTCCTGTTTCCAAGGATCTGTTGAATACGTCCTTTAACAGCCCTGCAAGAAGCTCTCTGAGCTCTTTCAGTATCCTGGGATGTATCCCATCCTGTCCCATGGCTTTGTCCACTTTCAGTTTAGCAAATTCTTCCAACACCTCATAAGAACATAAGAACATAAGATATGCCATACTGGGTCAGACCAAGGTCCATCAAGACCAGTATCCTGTTTCCAACAGTGGCCAATCTAGGTCATACGTATCTAGCAGTATCCCCAAGAGACACAGGTTCCACAATGCTTGTATTAGGTCAAGCATTGATATCCTGGGTCCCTTTTTAATAATGGTTTATGGACCTTTCCTCCAGGAACTTGTCCAAACCTTTTTTAAATCCAGCTACACTAACAGCCTTTATTACATCCTCCGGTAACAAATTCCAGAGTTTGATTACCCGTTGAGTGAAAAAATATTTTCTCTTATTTGTCTTAAATAGTTTACCCCTAGTCTTTCTATATTCTATTAGCGTAAACAATCTATCTACGTTTACCCGTTCCACTCCATTCATTAATTTATAGACCTCTATCATATCTCCCCTCAGCCATCTCTTTTCCAGGTTGAAGAGCCCTAACCTTTGTAGCCTCTCTTCATAGGAGTAGCCTTCCATCCCCTTTACCATTTTGGTGGCTCTTCTCTGTACCTTTTCTAATAACGCTATATCCTTGTTAAGATACGGCGACCAGAATTGCACACAATATTCAAGGTGCGGTCGTTCCATGGAACGATACAGAGGCATTATAATATCCTTTGTTTTATTTTCCATTCCTTTCCTTATGATACCTAGCATTCTATTTGCTTTCTTGGCTGCCGCTGCACACTGGGCGGAGGGTTTTAACATGTTATCCATGATGACTCCTAAAACATTTTCCTGGGTGGTGATTCCCAATATGGAACCTTGCATTGTGTAACCATAGTGTGGGTTGTTCTTTTCTAGGTGCATAACTTTGCACTTGTCCACATTAAATTTTATCTGCCATTTGGATGCCCAGTCTTCCAATTTATCCAGATCCTCCTGCAGTTTTCCACAATCCTCTTGGGTTTTAACAACTTTAAACAGTTTTGTGTCATCTGCAAATTTGATAACCTCACTAGTTATTCCCTTTTCCAGGTCATTTATGAATATGTCAAAAAGTAGCGGACCCAGTACAGATCCCTGGGGTACTCCACTATTCATCTTTTTCTATTGCGAAAATTGGACATTTAGCTCTACCTTCTGCTTTCTATCTTTTAACCAGTTCCCGATCCACAATAGTACACTGCCTCCTATCCCATGACTTTTTAATTTTGTCAAAAGTCTCTGATGAGGGACCTTGTCAAAGGCTTTCTGAAAGTCCAGATACACTATATCAACTGACTCATCTTTGTCTACCTGTTTATTCACATCTTCAAAAAAATATATCAGATTAGTAAGACAAGATCTTCCTTGTCTAAAGCCATGTTGGCTGTCTCCCATTAGGCCATGACTATCTACATGCTGTGTAATTTTGTTCTTTATGATGGTTTCTACCATTTTCCCCGGTACTGACATCAGGCTCACCGGTCTGTAATTTCCCGGATCACCCTTGGAACCCTTTTTAAAAATTGGTGTTACATTGGCGATCCTCCAATCTTCAGGTATTACAGATGATTTTAATGAAAGTTCACAGATTACTAATAGCAGGTCTGCAATCTCATATTTCAGTTCTTTCAACACTCTTGGATGTATACCATCCGGTCCAGGTGATTTGTTGCTATTCAGTTTATCAAATAGTTGTAATACATCTTCCCGGTGTAGCGATATTTCTCTCAATTCCTCTGCAGTATCACCTTTAAATACCACTTCAGTCTTGGGTAACATCCCTACATCTTCCTCAGTAAAGACTGAAGCAAAGAATTCATTCAGTCTTTCCGCTATAGCCTTGTCTCCTCTTACTGCCCCTTTTACCCCTCTATAATCTAACGGTCCAATTGACTCTCTCACAGGCTTTTTGCTACGAATGTACTTGAAAAATTATTTATTTCATGTTTTTGCTTCCGTAGCAAGTTCCTTCTCAAATTCTCGCTTTGCCTGCCTTATCAATGCATCTTCTGTGAATGGAATGGTATCTACTTCATTCCCATTTTTATATTTGGGAGTCACAGCTGGTCCATCTCCAGGATTTTCTTTAGTAAAAACAGAGCAGAAGTATTTGTTTAGCAATTTCGCTTTTTCTATGTCACTTTCCACGAGTCCTTTCCCAGCACTTCTGAGTCCTGCAATTCCAACAATGATATTCTTCCTTTCCCAAATATACCTGAAGAAAGTATTGTCACCACCCTTAACATCTTTAGCCATCTTTTCCTCAGCCTTTGATTTTGCTATCCTTATTTCTCTTTTTGATTCTTTGAGTTTGATCCTGTATTCATTTCTGTGTTCTGTTTGCAAGCTTTTGAATTTTGCGAAAGCTGTGGTTTTTGCCTTTATTTGAGCAGCCACTTCTTGGAAAACCAAATAGGTTTCTTTCTCCTCTTATTTTATTTACTTTTTTTACATATTTATCTGTTGCCCCTTTTATTGCCACCTTTAGTATAGCCCATTGCAATTCCACTTCCCTTATCTCCTTCCACCCTGTCATCTCCTCCTTTAGGTACTTGGCCATTTTTTTGAAGTCAGTGTTTTTGAAGTTTAGGACTTTGAGCTTGCTATGTTTGGCCTGTACCTTGGCCTTTATCTCAAACCACACCGTGTGATGATCGCTGCTGCTCACAGGGGCACTCACGCAGACATTCGACATGCTATCACCGTTGGTGAGCACTAAATCCAGCGTTGAGCTTTCCCTGGTTGGTTCCATGACCATTTGTCTAAGTGATGCATCTTGGGGAGCATCTACGATTTTTTTGCTTCTTTCCAGATGTGCAGAAGGAGTAATCCAATCCACATCAGGTAGATTAGTTGATCCAAGTAGATTAGTTGATCCAAGTAGGTTAAAGTCCATGATTTCAATTTCTTCTCCTTCAATGATGAACTTATTGATTTTGCCAGTTGTCATGATCTTTGTCTTCTTTACATTAAGGTGCAGGCCCATTTTAAGACTATGTTCCTTGATCGTGAGAAGCAAATGTTTCAGATCATCGTCACTTTCAGCCAGTAATGTGATATCATCAGCATCGCGAACGTTGTTGATGAGTCTTCCACCAATGTCCACACCTCTGTTGTCTTCATATAATCCTGCTTCTCTGATGATTTGTTCTGCATACAAATTAAACAGGTAGGGGGAAAGTATGCAGCCTTGTCGTACACCTTTGCTGATTTTAAAACATTCTGTTTCTCCATGTTCAGTTCAAACTGTTGCTTCTTGATCAATGCAAGAGAACAATCAGGTGTTCTGGTATACCCATGCTTCTTAATGTGGCCCAGAGTTTCTCATGGTTTACACAGTCAAAGCCTTGCTGTAGTCAATAAAGCACAAATAGATGTCCTTTTGGTATTTTTTAGTCTTTTCAAGGATCCATCTCACATCCGTGATGTCTCTCGTTCCTCGTCCTTTCCTGAACTCTGCTTGCACTTCAGGTAGTCCTTATTCCAGGTATGGCTGTAGTTTCTGTTGAATAATATTCATAGAATCTTGCTGGCATGTGGGATCAGAGCAATTGTGTGATAATTTCCACAGTCAGTTGAATCACCTTCCTTTAGTATTTGGTATAAATACAGAACCTTTCCAATCAGTTGGCCATGATGTTGTCTTCCAAATTTTTTTTGGAAGAGCCTTGTAAGTATGATAAGAGCTGCATCAGATTGCTGTAATACTTCTATGGGAATGCCATCAATGCCTGGTGCTTTTTGCTTTGGTAAGGCTTTCAATGCTGCTTCAACTTCTTCTTTCATCACCAATGGTTCCGAATCATAAGGTACAGGTTGAAATGGATGTTGGTCCACTTGATCTTTATCATATAAAAACTCTGTATATTCTTTCCACCTTTTCTTGATCTTCTCAGCATCATTCAACATAGAACCTTGAGCATCTTGTAACATTCCAGTTCGAGGCTGGAATTTTTTCTTTAACTCTCGTAGCCTTAGGAAAGCCAAACTTGTTCTTCCTCTAATAGTTTCTGCTTCTATTTCCTTGCATGTGTCATTGTAGTACTTTTCCTTGTCCTATCTTTCTGCACATTGGAAATCTCTGAGTTCTGCAATTGTCTTTCTTTCTCCCCTGGCCTTAGCTTCTCTGCATTTCTGGGCAATTTTCAGAGTTTCTTCCATCATCCATTTTGGCCGTTTTTCCTTTTTCACCTTTTGTAGAGATTCTCGCTTTCTTGCAACACAACCTTCTTGATGTCATTCCATGACTCTTCTGGAGCTCTGACTTTTGTATCTAAAGCAGCAAATCGATTTTGCAGGCAGTCTTTAACTTCCAGTGGTATATTCTCAAGGTCATATTTTGCTACATTCATGAGTGGTTTGCTCTTTTTCAACTTTAGCTTGAGTTTGCATACTAGTAGTTGATGATCTGTACTACAGTCAGCTCCAGGTTTTGTCTGTGTTGATGTTATAGAGCTTTTCCATGGTTGACTTCCACAGTTGTTGCTGGAAGAAGGTGTTTGAGATGAATAGATCGTTGGCCTTGCAGAATTCTCAGTCTTTCTCCAGCTTCATATCTGTTGCCAAGTCTATATTTTCCAACCACTTTGCATTCTTCTTGGTTGCTGGCTTTTGCATTCCATTCGCCCATGACCATCAGGATATCCTGTTTGCATGTTCTGTCAATTTCAGCTTGCACTTGCTGATAGAACTCATCAATTTCATCCTCTTCTGCAGCTGCTGTTGGGGCATATACTTGAATTATAGTTGTGTTGATAGGCATTCCTTATAGACGAATAGATATTGAGCGTTCACTGACTGCATTGTATTTCATTACATTTCTTGAAACTTTCTTCTTTATTATAAATGCAACACCATTTCTTCAATTTTCATTTCTAGCATAGTAGACCATGTGATCATCTGAGGCAAAGTGACCGATGCCAGTCCATTTCAGTTCACTGACAACCAACAGATCAAGTTGTACACATTCCATTCCATTCTTGATCATGCTTTGTACATTCATGCTTTGCATGTTTCATGTCCCAATATGTAAGACATGCTTCATAAGTTCCAAATCCCAATATGTAAGACATCTTTATAGCTTCTGACTCTCATTTAATGTGCAACTACATCAGCAGACAGATGTCCCCCGAGGGCTTTGATCAACCATCTCATAAATGCTGGCTTTACTCTGAAAAGTCTTCAGCTCCTTTCCTGTAGCTAGTTGGGGGTTTTATCTTCCAGCACTATAGTGCAATTTGTTTTGTTGTGACTATCCATTGGGTTTTCATGGCAAGATACAGAAGTAGATTGCCAGGCCTTTCCTCCATGCATTTTAAGTTTAGTGTTGTTGCTGTTTTCACAGAAATGTGATCCTCTGCCGCCAACACTTTCCCATTCTGCTGCTGCCCAGATGGGTGGTTTGTCTTGGTCTGGCATCTCAGCTGAGACCTGTCCATCTTGGGAGACCCTGGCAGTAGTTAAACTACTGATGCACACAAGCCCTCACAGCAAGACAAGCTGTGAACCAAGTGAGGGTAGGCAGCCTTAGTCACATCAAAGCTGACTGGTGTAAATGCACATGTCTAGATTTTATTAGGATATGTGTAAATTATAAAATTGTATAATTTGAACATATAAATTTGGACTCTACCCATAACCACTGTGAAAGTACATGCCATCAATCTGACAAGAGTGCTTATAGTACAGCAACCAGCTAAAGTATGCGTGTAAAGGCCCATCTACACGTACAAGTCACTGAAAATGTCATTTACGTGTGTTGATGACACATATAAAATTTCCCCATAATGACTGAATATTACTAGTATACATATAGCCACTGGCAGTGAGCACATAGTGTAATTACTCACCTGTAACAGGTGATCTTCGGGAACAGCAGGAATTGAGTCTTCACATATAGGTGTTGTTGGTACCAAAGGACCCACACGGGAACACTCCCCAGCATCCAATTGGAAAGCTTTTGGGAGCACTCCACTGTGCCTATGTGACAACTCCCTCTCCCCAGTTGAGTTTGCAGCTGAGTAAAGAGAGTAAATGAAACCCTATAACTCCTAGGGGAGGAGGGCAGTTTGTGAAGACTAAATTCCTGCTATTCCTGGAAATCATCTATTACAGGTGAGTAACTACGCTAAACAAGCAGAAATGTAGTCTTCACATATGGGACTCCCTAGCTCCCAGATGCCAGATTAATTGATCTCAGAACCTATGGCAGTTCGCCTTGGAGTAGGGATGAGGAAGTCATGGATCCCACATAGATTTCTGGTATCTTCTGAGTCCAGGACAGAGGGTAGGAGTTGCATCTGAGTCTGAAAGAGGTGCTGGAGTACAGCCTGACCAAACATGGCATTCTGACAGGAGTCCTTGTCCAGACAATAGTGAGCAGCAAAGATATAGACAGAAGACCTAGTTGCTACTTTGCAAATTTCACCTTTGGCTACTGAGCATAGGTTTGCCATTGAAGTGGTCATGGTGCGAACACTGTGAGCAGTGACATGTCCTTCCAGGCAGAGTCCTGTTTTGTCATAGGCAAATGAAATGCATATCCATTTGGAGAGCGTACACTTATCCATATGGAGAGCGTACACTTAGAAACAGGTAATCCCAGCTGACTGGGATCAAATGAGATGAACAACTGAGAGGCTTTATAATGACCTGGGTCCTTTGGTAATAAAAAGCCAATGCATGCTTGCAGTCAAGAGTGTGCAGAGTTGCTTACGCTCTAGATGCATGTGGTTTAGGAAAGAAAATTGGAAAGTAAATTGACTGGTTTAGATGGAACAGAGATATCACCTTTGGCATAAAGTGTGGGTGAGTCTGAAGGATTACTTTGTCATGGTGGAAGCGGATATAGTGTGGATCCGCCACCAAAGCCTGAAGCTCACTAAAGTGTCTAGCTGAAGTAAGGGCAATTAGGAAGATCACCTTCCAAGAGAAGAATTTAAGTGAGGTCGTGGCTAATGGTTCAAAGCGCAGCTTGAGAAGCTATGCTAGAATGACACTGAGGTCCCAAACTACCGGAGGTGGCTTAATGGAAGGTTTGGACAGCAGGAGTCCTCTCATGAAATGCACTACTAGCAGTTGTGTGCAGATAGGCTGTCCATCGAGTAGACGATGAGAGGTCGCAATGGCACTAAGGTGATTCTCACCGAATTTGTCTTTAGACCTGTCGCAGACAGCTGGAGGAGATACTGGAGGAGTGACTCCACTGGAGCAAAAAAAGGATTGAGAGCCTTTTGGGAACTTAAAAGGGTATAAACATCTGGTGGAGGACTTTCTAGAGCCAAAAGGATCTCCTTAACCTCTTGAGTAAGATCAAAGCTCTGTAAAGCTATGCTCTCAGCAGCCAAGCTGTGAGGTGGAGAAATTGTGGATTGGGATGGAGTAGTGAGCTGTTGTACTGGGAGAGGAGATCTGGTGCCCATCCCAATCTCAGAGGATGAGTCTGAGTCAGACGTAATAGCAGCAGAAACCACGGTTGCTGCGGCCAGTGAGGGGCCCTGAGAATCATGGCCTCCCTGTTGGACTGAAGCTTGAAAAGCATCTTGGGAATAAGGGTATGGGGAGGGAATGCATAAAGCAGACTCTGGTCCCAGTATAGATGGAAGGCATTCACTTGTTGGTTGGTGGATGTCAAGGTTCTTGTGCAGAAGCGAGGAAGCTTGGCATTTTGCAGAGCCATGAACAGATCTATGTCTGGAGTTCCCCAGGTCTGGAAGATGTAGGACATTGTGTCTTGATGCAGAGACCATTTGTGGGGAAGAAGGATATGACTCAGCCTGTCTGCAAAGACACTGGACTTCCCTGGGAGATACACTGCTTGGAGGTGGATCTGATGAGCAATGGCAAAGCACCAGAGATACATCGCCTCCTCGCAGAAGGCCCAAGAGCCTGTTCCTCCCTGCTTGTTCACATGGCAACCTGATTTTACATCCTGACTAGGACCTGTTGTGCTGTGAGGTGGTGTTGGAAAACCTGGAGTGCATTGGAGATAGCCCAAAGTTCCTGGAGATTGATCTGGCATTGTGACTTCTGTGCTGTCCAGAGCCCTTGTGTAGTCAGGTTGCCCAGATGAGCTCCCCAACCAAGTTTGGAGGCATCTGTCGTCAGGGTGCATTGACGTGGAGGCATCTGAAAAGGCAACCCTATAAGCAGGTTTTCTGGAGAACACCACCACTGAAGAGATGTGGTTAGACAGGCAGTGATTTGAATCCTGTCCCAGAGATGGCCAGAGGCCTGCTTCCACTGGGAGGCGAGTCTACTGGGCCGTCCACATATGTAGTTGGGAATAAGGAATGACATCTACTGTAGAGACCATGTGCCCAAGGAGCTGCAGCATCTCTTGGGCTGTCAGATGTTCTCATAGGATTGTCTGGGATGCTAGTTCGACCAGATTGGCACAATGGAGCTAGAAATGCCCTGGATTGTTGGATGACTAGTAGGGTTCTGATAAACTCTACTCTTTGAGTTTGAGTGAGCTGGGATTTTAGGAAGCTTATGACAAATCCGAAGTGTTGTAGTACCATGATGGTCTGATGCAAGGAAAGCAGTACCTCTTGGGAGGTGTCTGCCTTTATTAGCCAGTGGTCTAAGTAGGGGAAGATGAATATCCCTGGAGATCTTAGAAATGCAGCCATGACTGCCAGGCACTTTGTGAAGACTCTTGGGGCAGAGGTGAGTCCGAATGGAAGAATTCAGTAATGATAATATTTCACCTGAAAGGTGAAGCATAGATACTTCCTGTGTTCTAGATAGATGAGGATATGTATGTACACTTCTTGTAAATCAAAAGAATAGAGACAGTCCTGACTTTGGAGGTAGGGAAGAAGAGTCCTGAGAGAGATCATCTTGAACTTTTCGTAGACTAGAAACTTGTTGAGGTTTCTGAGGTCCAGAATGGGCCTGTACCCTCCGGTTTACTTTGGAATGAGAAAGTAGGGAGAGTAGAAGCCCACTCCCTTTTGGGATGCTGGGACATCTTCTATGGTGCCCTGAGATAGAAGAGAGGACACCTCATCTTGTAGGAGAGCAGTGAGTGGGGGTTGTGTTTGATATTCCCCCTTGAATATGGAGGGGGACAGGGTTTGCAGGTGAAGTCTGTAGTCCTCCTGAACTATTGTGAGTGTCCAGTGCTCTGAGGTGCCATCTGTGGGCATAGTGACACAGTCTGCCTGCTATGTGGAGGAGTGTGGGGGTCCTCCAAAGGCAGAGTGGCAATGTTCTCTAGGAAAGAGTCAAAAACCAGGCATAGACCGTGGTTGCAGGGCTGGTTGAGATTTAGCCACCTGTGGCTTCTTTTGTTTAGGAGGCTGCTGCTTCTTCTGTGGGGCCTGACCCTGGTACTGAGAAGCAGGAGGATAGGAACAGAAGAATTTCTTCTTCTTATTGTAGAAAGACTTCTTTACAGGAGGTTTTTCCTAACAGGATCATGTTTTTCTCTTTTTTATTCTTTTAGATATGTGTATAATTCATCCCATATGCAACGTGGAGCATTAACACTCTCATTCACACTTTAAAGTGTAAAATATACACCTCCCCTTAGAATAACACATATTGGGATACTTATCTTTCAAACGGTGTCCAAGTTCCAATTATATTTTGCACTATAAAGTGTGAATGGGAGTGTTAATAGTCAACATTGCACATGAGATGAATTATTCGTATATCTGAAACAAAAAAGAGAAAAGTATTAAGAGTTATATAAGGGAATTGGAAGTTTTTTTTCTGACCAGTGATGTTTGAGACATAAAAGGACAATAGTCTCTGATGTCTTTTTCTCTAAATACTTTTTGAAAGGTACAAAATGTTCTCTGGAAGATACAAGATTTTTTGTTTGTGGTGATCTACAAATTAAAACACATGAAGTTGATTAGCATGTGTTAAAAAATATTAGGGTCTTTTTACTAAAATCTGTTAGCATTTTCAGTTAACGCACATTCAGCATGAAAACTCACAAACAGTAAGTGGAAACTGGAAAGAGCATGGTTAGCATGTTCCCGGAAGTTACAAATTACATTAACATAAGGTGCAGCACAACTAACGCAGGTGCACCTGGCGCAACAAATAGCGGTATTGTTAGGTGGAGCCGCTCTAATTGCCACATTGACATAGCACAGTAATAGCCCAGTCACTAACTGCAATGTGTTCTCCAGGTCCACACTCTGCCCCACCACCCATTCCCACCCATTACACGATGTGTAGTTATCACAGGAACTAGTGTGCGGTATTTGTCATGCCTACATGCTAAGTGTTATCACAGGGCATTACAATACACAGTACTAAAGATTAAGCTTTCATAGAAGAGCCCCTTAATGTGAGTGAAAACATTTTTTATTAAAATAAATTTATGAAATGAGCCAAAAATCTCCTGAAAATCAGAGGAAAACATCAAACCAATGGAATGCAGAGTGAAAATTTTTGCCATGTGCACATCTGTACTGACAGTGTTAGTGTTGATGCTAAGCCCTTAGTTCCCAGTGTTAACACTGTATAAGTATGCCTTGATTTTTATAACAAAGGATGCATTGATTTTCTTATTTTCTTCAATTTTAATCTTTCAGTTCTTAATAATGTTACTGTTTTTTCTTTGGTCAACAAAAATAGGTGCATCACATAGAAGCATCACTAAGAAACATCTACATTTTCATTTAAAATGATATTTTAATATGGAATAGTTTCATGCTAGGCGAGAATTACTAAAGAAGTGTATATTTGATAGCCAATAAAGGGTATGCACCTCACTTGGTTTGCAGCTTATTGTGCTGTGAGGGATTGTGTGCATCAGTGATGCTGAGGGCTAAGCTATCAGTAGTTTAACTACAGGCAGGGTCTCCCAAGATGGACAGGTCTCATCTGAGGTGCTAGACAAAGACAAACTATCCATCTGGGCAGCAGCAGAATGGGGCAGTATTGGTGGCGAGGATCACATTTCTGTGACAACGGCACCAACACTAAACTTAAACTGCATGGAAGAAAGGCCTGGCAATCTATTTTCATAGCTTGCCATGAAAACCCAATGGATACTCACTACAAAACAAATTGCACTATAGTGCTCGAAGATGAGAACCCCAGGTCGGAAGTCACTCAACTGGTTACTGGGGAGTAGCTGAAGAGTTTTCAGAC
Source organism: Ichthyophis bannanicus (assembly GCA_033557465.1). Lineage (NCBI taxonomy): Eukaryota > Metazoa > Chordata > Amphibia > Gymnophiona > Ichthyophiidae > Ichthyophis > Ichthyophis bannanicus. The sequence continues at coordinate 222,778,923 of CM066040.1, read as the reverse complement.
TAAAGCCAGCATTTATGATGTGGTTGGATCAAAGCCCTCGGGACGTCTGACAGCTGATGTAGCTGTGCATGAAATAAGTCAGAAGCTGCAAAGATGTTTTACATATTGGGACATGGAACATATGAGGGAACTTCCATGGGACTTCCAAGGGAAGTTGGAGGTGATCAAGAATGAAATGGAATGTGTACAATTTGATCTGTTGGGTGTCAGCGAACTGAAATGGACTGGCATCGGGCACTTTGCATCAGATCACATGGTCTACTATTCTGGAAATGAAAGAAAGAAGAAATGGTGTTGCATTTATAATTAAGAAGAAACTTGCAAGAAATGTAATGAAATACAATGCAGTCAGTGAACGCTTAATTTCTATTCATCTATGAGGAATGCCTATCAACATAGTTATAATTCAAGTATATGACCCAACAACAGCTGCAGAAGAGGACGAAATTGCTGAGTTCTCTTTCCATCTCCCATTCTCTAACCTCCCCAGCCCCCTCCCCGTCTCTCCTGACCCCGCCCTCTTAGCTTCTCATTTTGCCACCAAAGTCCAAACCCTCCGCTCACCTTTTCCCTCCTGCCCTCCTCCACTCTCCCCATCTTCCCTCCCTCTCCCTTCCTGCCCTCCTCCCCTTCTCCCCATCTTCCCTCCCTCCTTTTCCTTCCCCTCTTCACATTCCCCCCCCTTTCCCGCAGATGGTCCTCCTTCCAACCCGTGACCATGTCAGATCTATCCAAGGTATATTCCTCAATTCAGAAAAACACCTGTACCTTAGATCCCATCCCCTCCCAATGGCTTCTGGATACTTCTCTAGCCCTCTCCCCACATATTCTCTCTATTGTCAATTCTAGCTTTTCATCTGGTACCTTTCCCACCATCTGGAAGCATGCTGTTATCCGCCCTATCCTTAAAAAAGATTCTCTTGATCCGTCCTCCCTGCCAACTGGTGCCCTATTTCAAATCTTCCCTTTCTCTCAAAAATTCTTGAAAAACTGGTCTACGCTCAACTCTCCTCCCATCTTGAAGCCTCTCTGATACTTCACCCCCGTCAGTCCGGATTCCGCCCCAACCACAGTACCGAATCTATTCTGCTCTCTCTCCTCAACGACTTGCGTATTGCCCATGATCAAGGTCTTATCTCCATTGCTGTCTCCCTAGACTTGTCCGCTGCTTTTGACCTTGTGGATCACCATACCCTTCTAGCTCGCCTACACGATATTGGGCTCTCCGGTTCTGTCCTCTCCTGGTTTTGCTCTTTCCTTACCCACAGGTCCTTTTCCATTTCCACGGGTCTCTCTTCCTCTCCCCCAACCCCCCTCCCGTGTGGCATTCCCCAGGGCTCTGTCCTTGCCCCCCTCCTATTTAATGTCTTCAGGGCCCCCCTTGCCCTTCAGGTACAACAGCACGGCATTACAACCCACTACTACGCAGACGATATTATCCTTCTTCACCACACAGACCCCACTACTCCATATCTCGCTTCCCTCAATTCTTGCTTGGCTTCAGTGGCCACCTGGTTTTCTTCTAACTTCCTGCATGTGAACCTCTCTAAAATATCTGCCATCTGGTTTACCTTCGGCGCTCCAGCCCCCTCTCTTGCTACTCTCTTGTCGTCCTCTCCACTACCTATTGTTTCCTCCTTGCGTTACCTAGGGGTTATCCTGGATTCCGCTCTATCCTTCAAAGAACACATCTCTTCTGTCATACAGCAGTCTTTCTACACCCTGAGACAACTTTGTGCAGTTCGTCCTTTCATATCAGTCCCTTCTATGACCACACTACTCTTATCCCTGGTGGTATCTCGTTTAGACTACTGTAATATCGTTTTAGCCGGCCTTCTCCAAACACAATTACAGAGATTGCAACTAGTTCACCACACAGCGGCAAGTATCCTGATGCATACTTCACATTTCGATCACATTACCCCTATCCTGATTCACCTGCACTGGCTTCCACTTGTCTATCGTATACAATTCAAAGTACTCATCCATGTGCATAAAATTCATACCGGTGTTACCCTTTACCTCGCAGATCAAATTCATCTTCACTCTTCTCACCGTTCCCTCAGGTCAATCCATTTGAACCGCATGTCCCTTCTCTCCCCGTCATAGGCTCATCTCGAGTCCACCCGTTCCTCTGCTTTCTTCTTCTTGGGCCCCCAACTCTGGAATTCGCTTCCCCCCGCCCTCCGCCTAGAACCCTCCTACAAAACCTTTAAGACCAAGCTGAAGACTCATTTATTCTGCTCTGCTTTTCATCTTCCTCCCCCCTCTTCTCCTCTATCCCCCCACCCCGCTGAACTTGGTTGTTCCTCAACCCTCCGCTCCTATGCAATACTCCTGCTTTACCTTGTTTCTCCATTTTCTTTCTCCATTCTACCTTATCTCATACTTTTCTTTTTTTTTTGGGCATTCCTTTCTTTTTCAGCAGCCTTATTATTTTGTTATTGTAAACTGCTCTGGTGCCCTGGTTAAGAGCAGTATATTAAATCTGTTAATAAAGATAAAGATATAAAGATAAAGAACAAGTACAAGATGAAAATGACAGAACATGAAAACAGGATATCCTGATGGTCATGGGTGACTGGAATGCAAATGTTTGCAACAAAGAAGGTGGCAAAATGGTTGGAAAATATGGACTTGGCAACAGAAATGAAGCTGAAGAAAGATTGATATAATTCTGCAAGACCAACGAACTATTCATCTCAAATGCCTTCTTCCAGCAACACAAGCGACGATTGTACACATGGACTTCACCCAATGGATTATACAAAAATCAAATTGACTACATCTGTGGAAGTCAATGATGTAAAAGCTCTATAACTTCAACACAGACAAAACCTGGAGCTGACGGTGGTACAGATCACCAACTACTAGTAAGCAAACTCAAGCTAAAGTTGAAAAAGAGCAAGCCACTCATGAATGTAGCAAAATATGACCTTGAGAATATACCACTGGAATATAAAGACTGCCTGCAAAATCAATTTGCTGCTTTAGATACCAATGAAAAATCTCCAGAAGAGCTATGGAATGACATCAAGAAGGTTGTGTTGGAAGAAAGCGAGAAGTCTCTACAAAGGGTGAAAAGAGTTAGAAGAAACTCTGAAAATTGCCCAGAAACAGAGAGAAGCTATAGCCAAAGAAGAAAGAGAGGCAATCACAAAACTCAGAGATTTCCACCGTGCAGCAAGACAAGACAAGGAAAAGTACTACAATGACACATGCAAGGAAATAGAAGCAGAAATTATTAGAGGAAAAACAAGACTGGCTTTCATAAAGCTACGAGAGTTAAAGAAAAAATTCCAGCCTCGAATTGGAATATTAAAAGATGCTCAAGGATCCATGTTGAATGATGCTGAGAAGATCAAGAAAAGGTGGAATGAATATACAGAGTTTTTATATGATAAACAAGGGGACCAACAGCCATTTCAAACTGTACCTCATGATCCAGAACCATTGGTGATGAAAGAAGAAGTCGAAGCAGCACTGAAAGCCTAATCAAAAAACAAAGCACCAGGCATTGATGGCATTCTCACAGAAGTATTACAGCAATCTGATGCAGCTGTTACCATACTTGCAAGGCTCTGCCAGGAAATTTGGAAGATATCATCATGGCAAACTGACTGGAAAAGATCTCTGTTTATACCAATTCTAAAGAAAGGTGATCTGACTGATGTGGAAATTATCGCATTATCGCTCTGATCCCACATGTCAGCAAGATTCTACTGAAGATTATTCAACAGAGACTACAACCATACCTGGAACAAGAAATACCTGAAGTGCAAGTAGGGGTCAGAAAAGGGTGAGTAACGAGAAGCATCATTGTGGATGTGAGATGGATCCTCAAAAAGACTAAAGAATACCAAAAGGATATCTATTTGTGCTTTATTGACTACAGCAAGGCTTTTAACTGTGTACTGTAAACCATGAGAAACTCTGGGCCACATTAAGAAGCATGTGTATACCAGAACACTTCATCATTCCCTTGCACAAACTACATTGATCAAGAAGCAACAGTATGAACTGAATAAGGAGAAACAGAATGGTTTAAAATCAGCAAAGCTGTACGACAAGGCTGCATACTTTACCCCTACCTGTTTAATTTATATGCAGAACAAATCATCAGAGAAGCAGGGTTGTATGAAGACAACAGAGGTGTGGGCATTGGTGGATGACTCATCAAAAGCCTTCGCTATGCTGATGATACCACATTACTGGCTGAAGGTGAAGACGATCTGAAACATTTGTTTCTCAAGATCAAGGAACATAGTCTTAAAATGGACCTGCAACTTAATGTAAAGAAAACAAAGATCTTGGCAACTTGCAAAATCAATAAGTACATTGCTGATGGAGAAGAAATTGAAATAGTGGATAACTTTAACCTACTTAGATCAGCTATCAATAAAGAAGCAACAATCAGTCAAGAAATCCAATGATGCATTGCTCTTGGCAGAAGGGCTATGAAGGACCTAGACCGCAATGAAAGATTTCCAGAAGAGTTATGGAATGACATCAAGAAGGCTGTGTTGGAAGAAAGCGAGAAGTCTACAAAGGGTGAAAAGAATTGGAATAAACTCTGAAAATTGCCCAGAAACAGAGAGAAGCTATAGCCAATGAAGAAAGAGAGATCTGACTGATGTGGAAATGAAGGACCTAGACAAGATTCTCAAGAGCAAAGATGTCTCTCTCCATACAGAGATTCGGCTCGTTCAAGCCATGGTATTTTCAATATCATATGACTACGAAAGTTGGACAGTGAAAAAGATAGGAAGAAAATTGATGCCTTTAAATTATGGTGCTGGCGGCGAATACGGTGTATACCATGGACTTCCAGAAGAACAAACCTATCAGTACTAAAGGAGATGAAACCTAAGTTTTCTTTAGAAGCTCAGATGACAAGACTTCAGCTTTCATACTTTGGACATATCATGCGAAAAGAGAGATCGTTAGAGAAAGATAACATGCTTAGCAAGGCAGAAGGTCAATGCAAAAGAGGAAGGCCAGCAATGAGATGGATCGATACAGTAACAGTAGCTATGGGTGCCGGTCTGTCAACAATGAGCCATCTGACTGAAGTCCGAACACAGCACTTAAAACAACAACAAAGGGTGTGCTAAAATTTAATGCAAGTTAATTCCCTGTAATGTGGATAATTCTAGTGCAGATCTTATGTCATTCAATGAGACCTAGTTAATAATAAGGCACATTAATGTTGAAGTAATGTATGTTAATGTTAGTACACCTTAGTAATTAGCCTGCAAAGTGCCCAAATTTGCACATGTAAATTTGGACTCTACCCAAATACCCACATTTACAGTCCCCAAATACATTTATTAAAAAAAAGTTAAATTCAAAATTAGTTTAAACTACTCTATTAACTACTGGGTCTGGAATTTATTGCTGTGCTACTCAACTCTCCCCCTTGATGTTTCTATGTACTATGTTATTATGTGGTTGTCACAGTATATTTCTATCTCAATGTACAAATTACCGATTTTCTCTTTTTTGTAAGCTGCCATAATGCACATGCTGTTAGTGATATGTAAATCTCTCAAATAAATAAAATAAAAATAAACTAGTACATGAAGAAAGCCAACATAAGAGAATTTAAATCAAAAGTTGATGATCTCAGACATCTCTAGTAGACAGTCACTGACTGTTCGCTGTTATTATTTATAGCTACCACAATTAAAGTCACTGTTAGAGCATTGTAATTCAACTACTGTGAAACTACCTTCGTTCTGAAAAGGTGATCACTTTATTAACTGTCAGAATATTTACCCTTCCTAGAAATTAGCAGGAAAATAAATCTCTATAACAAGACTATATGGTGTCATGGGAGTATTTGCTACTGAAAGATGCTTTGCTAAATTGCTTGAGTAATAGTCGGTGTCTCAAAATGATTGAATATGTTGAATTTTCATTTTACAGTATGCAGTGTATTATATGGACCTACAAAAAAATTGATCATTTGCAGCTTGCAAGCTTCCCCAGCAAAGATAACAAGCACCCAAGGGAAGGATGGGAGGTGAAAGTAAGCAGGAAGGTCGAGAGTGAGGGGAACATCACAAAGCAGAACCATGGGTAGGAGAGAAAGAAGGCGAAGAAAGGGAAGATGTGATACAGCTGACAGTAAGAGGTAGAGAGGTGGCTTCATAGGTTATAAGGTTGATTTGTTTAATGGCTCTTTGGAGCATAATATTTACTGAATGTAGGGAGTCTGGCCCTTTAAGAGATACTTTTGTAGTGTTGATCAGAAAGCAGGCCTGAAATGTATTTATTAGAAGTATGCATACAAAAAAGTATATATTTTTATGTCCTCTTTTTTTCCTTTTGTTCATGTTCATTTTACTTTATGTTAATTTCAATTTTAGGCACATTTTCAACAGATGATGTCACCTGTTATGGAGGATCATTCTGTCTGTCTGTCTATGGAGGTTATTTTAGAAGGGTTAAGTGGCATTGGCGTGTAAAAACGTTGCTTTTAAAAAAAGCCTCTACTTACATGTGTACACTTTCAGCATGCATAGATTTGAAAGGAATATATTCTTAGCATGATTTGAACACGCCTGAAAAGTATATTGGGGATACACACACACACCTCAGAATATCTCCCTGCCATTATTTACATTAGGCATGCATAACAGCTAAATGCTCTTTTGGACCTAGGGTTTGGAAGAGTGATTGAAGGGGGAATTATGCTTATATCTGTGGAGTTCAAAGCACCTCAAACAGCAAAATAAACCTGAGGTCCTTAATTGACTCCCCTTGGATGTACAGAGGTATAAAATCTCCAACTTACACATGTAAATGCAAGCAGCACTTCCAGGGGCCCACTAGCACTTCTCATTCACGAGGCAGCCATTGCCTCCTGCTTCTATGTGGATGATATACTCCTGGTGGCTTTTACTAACTCCCGTTCCCCTGATCTTTCAGCACTAATCAGTTGTCTATGTAAAGTTCCAACAGGTTGTAAGAGAATCAACTGAAACTTATCACCACCAAAACCTCTGCCACTGACTCACTGGCAGTACCCCAGCCCCCTCTCTTTCCTTGTCTCTTGATGGTCAGCCTATTCAACTCTCCCTGCACTTTAAATATCTTGGCATTTTTCTAAATTCAGAACTATCCTTCAAAAAGCAAGGCGGCCATGTACTTCAGTTCTCATTTATTGCAGTCCACCAGTTTCATGCCCTCCGTCTGTCTTGATGTCTTCGCCCAGCATATTCTCCTACTTAGCTACCTCATCTCCCATGAGGACTATTGTAATTCGATATATGCAGGAATATTTCAATCCAAAATGAACAGACTACAGACCATTCAAAACACTACGGTTTGTATTCTTGGCCATGAAGGCAAAATTGACCACCCAAACAAAAAGAGTCTCCTTATATTAAAAATTGTTACCTCGGTGTGATACCCAAGCAACCATTCACCACATCAATACTGCACAAAAAAATATATATAAAGGAGAATGGAGGACCTCAGATGTGAAAGCCCAGCCTCTTATAGCAGTATTGCAATGGCTACGGGCATTATGCAAACACCACCTCTCTCATTCATCGGTCCCCATTCACCATTGATTCATTTAGATGCTTTTCTTTTTGATATTTTTTAAGCAAACAAAATCTGTCACTAAGTGCATGAAAGCAATAGCATTCTAAATAACATTGTAGAAAGTACTAAGCATCCAGCAAATAAAATTGCAATACAAAATATTCTCAAAATAATCACTTAGCTATATGAAATCAGTAGCTCTGTAAGTCACTCTGTTAGTAGCTCAGATTGTCCAGCTGTAGAATACCAACTTCCACAGAGAAACAGGTGCACCTACTATTGCCACCTTGCTGGGCAGACTAGATAGACCATACTGGTCTTTATCTCCTATCATATACTATGTTACTATGTTTTGCTTTTTTTATAAGTTCTCCCTTGACTCAAGTTTTGCCAGGATTGAATTCCCACGTCTACTTCAGGAGAAAGCTATATAGCATGGGTCCATAGTAATGGCGCCAAAGGTAGAAACATCCCACTTCCTGTTTTTTAAAGGAACCTCCACCAATGATGTTCAAGACATGATGTCATCATACAGAGTCCATCAGAGTTTCTTAAAGGGATCACTGTACAGAAAACCACTTCACTTCCTCATTTAAACCCTTAGGTTGTAAACTGTTCAGTCTATAAATCCAGCATTGCTCTAAATAGGACTAACAATGTTTCCTTATTACTAAGATTAGAAGTTCAAATGCATTCAATAATAGACCATTGCATATCCTTCCATTTGTGTGCACACTCCATGCAATGTTGATCTAGTGGTGCAGGCAATGTTAAAGTATAAAAACAAGATTTATGTTCAATCAGATGAGTTTATATCATTCGGCATGTCCTGCCCACATAGATCATAGTGCATGGGCAAATGATAAAGGGGCAACAGATACATATGTAAGGAAAGTAAATAAAAACAAGAAGAAAAGGAAACCTATTTGGTTTTCTAAAGGAGTGGCTACACAAATAAAGGCAAAAACCACAGCTTTCACAAAATTCAGAAGTTTGTAAACAGAGGAACACTGAAAAAAATACAGGATAAAACTAAAAGAGTCAAAAAGAGAAATAAGGATAACAAAATCAAAGACAGAAGAAAAGATGGCTAAAGATCTAAAGCGTGGTGATAAAATATTTTTCAGGTATATTCGGGAGAAGAGGAAGATCAGAAGTGAAATTGCAGGACTCAAAAGTGCTGGGAACGGATTTGTGGAAAGTGAATTGAAAAAGCAAAAATGCTAAACAAATACCTCTGTTCTGTTTTTACTAAAGAAAATCCTGGAGAAAGACCACCTGTGATTGACAAATATACAAATGGAAATGGAGTAGATACTACACCATTCACAGAAGATGATATGTTTGAACAGCTTGCAAAACTGAAAGTGGACAAAGCCATGGGACCAGATGGGATACATCCCAGGATACTGAAAAAGCTCAGAGGTTCTTGCAGGGCCTTTAAAGGATGTTTTTAATAGATCCTGGAGACAGGAGAAGTTACATAGGATTGAAAAAGGGCCTTACCTCGATGGTGGGAAAAGTAATGGAGGCGCTCCTGAAAGAGAGAATAGTGGACTTTCTCAAAACCAATGGGTTGCATGATCTGAGTCAACATGATTTTACCTAAGGATGATTGTGTCAAACAAATCTGATTGAGTTCTTTGACTGGGTGACCAGAGAACTAGATCAAGGACATGCAATGGATGTGATCTACCTAGATTTCAGCAAAGCCTTTGACACTGTTCCTCATAGGAGGTTTATCAATAAATTTAACAGCCTGGGAATGGGTCCCAAGGTGGTGAACTGGATCAGAAATTGGTTAACTGACAGACGACAGAGCGTTATGGTAGACGGAACCCACTGAGATGAAAGGAAGATGATTAGTGGCATGCCCCAGGGATTGGTCCTGGGATCGGTACTGTTCAATGTATTTGTGAGTGATATTGCTGAAGAACTGAATGGAAAAGTCTGTCTTTTTGCAGATGACATGAAAATTTGCAACAGTGGAGACTCCCCTGAGGGAGTGGATAACATGAGGAAAGATCTGTAAAAAACTGGAAGAATTCTGTAATGCTTGGCAGTTAAGATTTAATGTGAAGAAGTGCAGTGTCATGCACTTGGGATGCAGAAATCCCAGGGAAATGTATGAGATAGTGGGCAATAAGTTAGTATGCATGGACCAGGAGAAGTACCTTGGAGTAATTGTTTCTGAGGATTTCATTGTGGCAAAACAGTGTGACAAGGCAGTGACCAAAGCCAGAAGGATGCTAGGATGCATACAGAGAGGAATTGCCAGCAGAAAGGAAGAGGTACTAATGCCACTGTACAAGTTGCTAGTGAGGCCTCACTTGGAATATTGGGTTCAGTTTTGGAGACCATATCTCACAAAGGATATAAAAAGACTGGAAACAGTTCAGAGGAAGGCGACTAAATGATATGGAGCCTGCTCCAGAAGACGTATGAAAAGAGACTCCAAGATCTAAATATGTATACTCTAGAGGAAAGGAGGACAGGGGAGATATGATACAGACCTTTAAATATTTAAGAAGTATTAATGAACAAACAAACCTTTTTCAAAGACAGGGAAGCTGTAATACTAGAACGCATAACACAAAACTGCAAGGTGGTAAATTGAAGGACGTCAGGAAATACTTTTTCACTGAAAGGATGGTGGATGCTTGGAATGCCCTCTCAATGGAAGTGGTGAGGGCAAATACAGTGACAGAATTCAAAATGGCATGGGACAGACAGTGGATCCCTTTATAGAAACAACATAAAATAAACGTAACTGTCTCTGATATCTTAACAAGTTGTGGTGACCTGCACTGAGCGGTGGTTACACCCCTAAAAAAAGGCATGGGGAGGGGTGACCCGCATGGGGCGGTGGGTGCACCTACTTTTGCCACCTTGCTGGGCAGACTAGATGGATCATAATGGTCTTTATCTGTCGTCATATACTATGTTACTTTATCAACTGGCTCACTCTTATCTACTTGCTTAGTCATACCTTCAAAGAAAACAAACCATAAAATCTGCCACAACTCATATCTTTTATTTGAATATGTTTTTTTGTAAATTGGCTGTTTCCCCTGTATATGCTCATCAACCGTTGTTTTTACTGTGTCCTAATACATATTTTATAAAAAAAATTCATGTTCACCAAGCCTTTTGTAAAATAAACTGCAAACTGTGAATGTCCCCACACTATACAAAGTTGGGCTTTCTCTATTTACATATTTGTTCACATAAACTTGTTTGAGCTTATGCAAACAAATATGTGCATAGGGACTTAGTGAAGCTGTGAGCAGCAAAAAAACAAAATATCCACAGCAGTATAAATAATGGTGGCGTGGCAGAGTGGCAAGGAGATCAAGCCCTGCTATCTGAAGGTCACCAAAAGTGTGAATGGTAATGAAGAAAACAATGCCGGTATGGCAAGGAAGCCAGGCCCTATCATGTGAGCAAGTGCAAGAGTTTGCAATAGTGGTGGCAGAAGTAGCAGCAGGATGGCAGGAAGACCATAACCCACTATTGGAACATGAATAGGATAAATACTTAAGGAGTATTAATCAACAAACAAATCTTTTTAAAGGAGGAGAAACTGTAATACTAGAGGACATAACATAAAGATGCAAGTTGGTAAACTGAAAGGCAACATCAGAAAATACTTTTTCACTGAAAGGGTGGTGGATGCTTGGAATGCCCTCTCAATGGAGTGGTGGGGGCAAATACAGTGACAGGAATTTAAAATAGCATGAGACAGACACAGTGAATCTCTTTATAGAAACAGGATAAAATCAAAATAAACTTAACTGTCTCTGATATCTCAACAAGTAGAGGTGACCTGCATGGAGAGGTGGATACACATACTTTTGCCACCTTGCTGGGCAGACTAGATGGACCAAGCTGCCATCATATACAAGTTACTATGTAAATCCTTTCTATCTATAACTGACTCTACCAGCCATCATATACAAGTTACTATGTAAATCCTTTCTATCTATAACTGACTCTACCAAGAGGAAATAAAGACCAATGTCATGCAGCTTTAGATGGGCAGCCAGCTCCAGGTCAGGTTCCAAGGGCAGTACTGCTCTAGGAAAGGCAGGTTTTATTTATTACACTGGCTCCAACTCTTATAGGTGAGCCATACGTAGCCCAGGAATTAGGCTCCTCTCACATTCACGGGTCAGAGGAGGGTGCAGAGCACATGAAATGTTTGTACAAGCCTTGTGGGTTTTTTTCCCCTCAGCAATGGGAGACTAGCTTTGGATGCAACACAGTGTCTTTGGTAAAGCAAATGGCAAAAGGTTTGGTGGGAAAAGACATGCTGAGAACCAAAGCCAAAAGATTTTGCCCTAGGTGGTAGTGACCAAAAAGGCAAAAAGTGCTTTATGTTAGGAGGTAGAAGTCAAAAAGGCAGAAGCGCAGTCTTCATGCAGACATTTTTTATTATTTGTGCTTATCTTTGCATATTCACCGCTCTTGGATTGGTTAAACCGGTGTTCTTCAGGTTAATGAGCGAATCATGAAGCAGTTATCATGAGGTGGTCACATGCACAGTAAGGTCCATGATGAGAGATGGAATGCAGCTGAAGACGGTTGATTTCCAAATACAATGTTGCATATTCTAAGGATATTGAAGCAGTTATCAGGCTGAGAAAGGCCTGGAAGAGTGGTTCTCAGCATCACTGACCTTTCAGTGTCTACACCCAGGCAATAACTTCTGTAATGTCACTAGGTCAGATGCCTATGCAGCAGGAATCCATGTCACTGTGGTTCAGAATGTCAAAGACAGGCTATAGACAATGACTTTATACTATCCCTTGAGGAATTTACAACCTATATTTGTATATGAGGCAATGGAGGCTTAAGTCTATTCAAGTCTAGCTTCTCTGATTCTCAGCCCACTGCTTTAACAATTGAGGTACTCCTCCACTTCTAGGTGCTGCATTATAAAATTAACCCCATTTGTGTTGTCTGATTTTTCTGTACACTAGAGATAGCTACAGGATATTCTGGCAAGAAAGCAACCTCAGGATTCTAGTCAGTTCTTGATACAGTTGTTGCCTGTCATAATTTTCTCAATAAAAAGAATTATGCTGCATCTGGAGTCCAGTGTTTGACTGGAAATATGAAACATGGTGTCAAAGGTAAACCAATAGCCACATAAAATTGATGAGGAACTTTATTAAGGCACTTGTTGGTTATGAATGTGAGAAAGGCTCGGAAAGAAAAAGAAAATGGTAAACCAGCAGCATAGAGTAGCTGAAGCGGCCATCAGAACTGAAACTACAAGGTAATTTAGAAGAGGCATGGAAAAAGTTTAAAGAAAAGTTACTGCTTTGTCAAAGAGCAATAAAAGCACATGGTGATGATGGTGTGCAGTAGATTTCCTGGCTTTTAACAGTGGCTAAGAAGCCATAGATGTGTATATCACATCACAGATGGCAGAAAGCAGAGAAAGAATTTTGATTCAGTGTTGAAATAGTTTTGGTTACTAGCTGCAGAAAATTGTTGAAGAGTATGCTACAAAGCTCAGGAGTCAGTTTTATGATTTTGGAGCCCTGATTCATTGGTGAAAGACCAGCTATTAATGAATACAATACCATAAGGAGAAACCATACATTAGACCATATGGAACAGTGAAATAGACCTAATTAGATCATGCAAGACATATAAACAAGGCTTCTGAAGTCGCATGGACTCAGATAAAATAACTTGATCACTTAGCAGGTAGCAGCTCTGTAGTGGCTGTGGCAGCAGGACAAAGACAGCCATCCAAAGACTGTAAGAGATGTCATAGGAGCAATTCCTCAATCAAAACAGCAGAGAGCCAATAAACTCCCAATAGACCTGTCTATTTCTTTATAAAATATTCATTGACTTTTATCCCAGCATTCATCCCCATGATTCTCTCTTTCTCCTTCCCCTGCATATGTTCTTGCGTCTTCCTTCTCCCACAATACCTGTCTTCCTCTTCTTTCTTATTCCCCAGCATCTTCCCTTTCTCTCATTCTCCCCAGCATCTGTCCCATTCTCCTAGCTCCAGTCCCCTTCTTCCAACCCCAGCATCAGCATTAGCCTCCTTCTAGCCCCAGCCCCCTATTACTCCTTTACATGGTGGAAGGGGCTTGTTCCTTTGTGAGACAGGAAGTGTCTGGTTTCACATTTAAAACTTGCTATGGTGCCAACAACACCACTGGAAGAACAGCACGGTGGTGGGATGAAAGAACAAGCTCCCACTGCTGCGAGGGTATAATCCAGTAAGGCAAGCTGTCAGTACCCTGAAGCTTTAGAATCTTGAATAGTGCCCTACGGCCTAGCCTCCTAAACCGGACCTGCAATGGGATTCCTTAAGATATGGAGATATGTACTCATAATCAAGTCAACCAACAATAAACCTTACTTCTGCATTTTGCACCAATTGCAATACTCAAGAGCCCCAACAACACACAGATCATATGTAAATTGTATTTAGCCAAAAATAATTTTATCAACAAATGTATCTTAAAGTCTGTACTACTAGTTGAATGAGTTTTCAATATTGAGGAAGTGTCTAGAGTATCCCTAAAACTTTGCTTCTCCTCAGAGATGGCCCAGTTATCTTCAAAGGTAACCCAAAACTGATCTATAGGTATTTTCCTGCAAATACCAATATTTCCATCTTAGTAATATAAAGAGAAATTCAATTCTGTTTAAGCCCAAATACTTTGGCTCCATTGGATGAAAAATCAACTGAATATTATCTTCATTCAGTTGATAATGGTAGACATGGGAAAGCCAATGCATATTCCTTGAAATGAGCTATAAACAATTGGATCTACTTTTGGGATCTACTGGGTACTTGTGACCCAGGCTGGCCACTATTGGAGACAGATTGCTGAGCTTCATAGACCTTGGTCTGACTAAGTATGTTTTTTCTTATGTTTCTTATGTTCTTAAAATAAAGACGAGGATTTATAGTCAACTCTAGAAACCTCTAATGGCTTTTGTAAGATACTTTTGGACAATTCTGCTATTTTGTTCATTTAATTCACCTTTTAGATGCTATTGCTTTTAGTGCCTGCCATTTGAACTATGTTCGACACCAGAGATGTTTCATCACTCTATTTAAACAATGATGGACAGTGCACTAGGTACTGCAGTTTAAGTGGTCATCATCTTTATCTGGGCCAAAGATTTGGGGGTATGTTTACTAAACTCCGTTGCTGTGCGGGTCCCCGTTAGTGTGCGTGTGCCATATAAGGAGTGGGCGGTTCAGGCAGAAAAAAGAAAAAAAACGGAGCGTACGTGTGTGCGTCGCGCTAATGTGCGGGGCCCACATTAGCGCGTGGGAAGGCTAAGTGGGGCGCTGCTGCATAACCAAACAACAGAGCCGTAGTACAACGGTGAAGACACTGACCTATGGTGCAGGGGCCAGGGGTTCAAACCCCCATTGCACTCTTCAAAAAAGACCAGCTGAGGCATCAGCTTTTATGGGCAAAAGTGGTGTAGGAGGCATATTGATTATGGGCGGCAGAAGGCGACGCACTCTTTTTTTATATGGCATGAGGCGGCGCGCTGTTCATTGTGGGTGGCAGATGGCGGCGTGCTGTTAAGGTTGGGCGGCAGAGGGTGGCACGCTGATAAAATTGGGCAACAGAAGGCGGCGAGCCGGTGGGCAGAAGGCAGCGTGCTGATGTGTGAGGGGGCAGCCCAATAGTGGGAGGGATAAGTGGCGCACTGATGTGCAAATACCAGGAATGGAGCCATAGCACAATGGTGAAGACACTGACCACTCATGCAGGCATCATGGGTTCAATTCCCCACAGTGCCCATTGAAGACAGCTGGCTGAGGCATTATTTTAAGGGGCATGCCCATGTTGGGCGCGCTGTTAATGTTACACGGCAGAAGGCGGCGCACTGCTAATTTTGTGCGCCACAAGACGGCGCGCCGATGGCTACAAGGCTGCGCGCTGCTGCTCAAACACAGGAACAGAGGCACAGCACAATGGTTGTGACACTGACCAATGGTGCAGGGACCAGGGGTTCAATCCCTCACAATGCCCATTGAAAAAGACTAGCAGAGGCAGTATGTTTTATGTTGTGGAGTGCTGTAGGAGGCCCTCTAATTTTATTTTGTGATAACAACTAGCAAACGCATGCTCCCAGCATGTTAACATAAGGCAGCCCATAAGGCACATGTTACAGTGCACCATCCGCCAAGGCACCCTAGAATGTCCCCTATAGGGCAGCATGTATGCTGCGACACAGGATAATGTATAGTGCACCCTATATGGATGGCAACCATAAAGTGCCGTATACAATGCCCCATAAAGCACCCTCAGAGGCACCTTATGGGTACAGTACGCTTAGGGTGTTATTGCTGGCAGCAACATATGTACAGTAAAGTAAAAAGATGCTGTGGACACCCCTATCACAGAACCCCACTGTGGGTTTGAACCTATGACCACTGGCTGCACAGGCAGTGACGTAACCATTGGGCTACAGCTCCATAGCTGTAAGCAAGCCCCTGGCTGGCTGCAGATAGCCTGCATGTCACCTCACAGACAGTCTGCCGGTGTAAACAGGATAGGGTTAGGCCACACGTACCCATGATGCACTGCACATGCAAATTAGCTGTCCACAGATGGACACAAGATGGGGAATGCACCCCTACAGCACCTCGGCCCTGTTGGGGGAAGTGACCGGGTGCACCCACACAGCACCTCCGCCTGGTAGGGGGCACTGACCGGGTGTTTTACTGGCACAGAGTAGCTACACACCGTTACATCGTGCGGGTTCTGTGCTCACCCTGAGTGTGCAATGAGGCGCCCAGGACCAGGTCCACAACAACTTCCATGGCTGATGGAGGCCAAGCAGGAGTTCCAAAGCAGTGTTAATGTGTAAGATAGCTAGTTTCTGCACAAACACCATGGATATCCCACTCAGGCACAGGCCCCCCCCCCCCAGCAGCAAACATGGTCCCCCATCAAGAGATCCACACTCTACCTCCCTGCAAAGGTGGCAGTAGAGGGCAACAGCAACCCAAGTCCTGCTGAGGAACACCCCCCCCCCCCAGGCAGCTCCATACACAGCCATAAGACCAGGATAAGGTAAGCTGCACCCCACCACCAGATACTCCCCTGCAGCAAGCCAACAGCCACTGCACCCCATTCCAGCAAGACATATACTAGCTACAAACTGTCTGCTGGTTAGTCCATAGTGCATGTTCCCAATGGAGACACATGTACTCAGAACTGGGCTGCCAGCATACACAGCAAGCAGATAAATCAGTGACTGGGCCCCAAAAAGAAACCCATATCTATCACATGAGAAATACTGTATAGCACTATGGGGTTGCCTAGCCATGCTGTGGTCACTGCACAGTCAGGGTGAGCGTGATCTCCCAGAAGAACATGGTTTGGCCACCCTGTCTGTGTAGGTGGTGGCCGGACACTACAATGTCCCTGCCAGTGCCCTATGGCCGGTGCAGATGCATCCTGGCCAGGCCACCCTGTCCTGGCTATACCCATGGTACCTTGCACCTCATTATGCACATTGGCAGGCCAATACTGGCAACAGTGCTGGCAGTGTGGGCTGTGGAAGGGGCTTGCAGACAGACACACACTTGGTAGACAGACACACACTTCCACACCTATGCCATCATGGTGCTACTATTGAGGAGGTAATTAGCCTTGCCCACCAAACCGGTCCTGGGCACGGCAAGGCATGGATATGGTACGCAGTACAGCTGGGGGTCACTCCCCAGGGTGGTAAACACCGTCAGAGGCCAGGCCTGGAGCATGCACTGCAAACACCTAACAGATTGTTCAGATGGGGTCAACTAGCAGTATGTGCGTAACGTATGGATATCTGTCTGCCAGTACTCCTAGCAAACGTCTCAGAGCTGTGTACCGTATACCTCAGGTGTAGGGTGACATTGTTAAGTTATGCAAGTGCTAGTTTTGGGAGATGCATGCAGGGGCCAATGGTCTGCCTCTCCAGGAGACATTGGCCAATGAGGCCTGTGGGTGTGGGTGTGGGTGTGGGTGTGTCTGCCCTTGATGGCTGCTGCTTTACGGCACAGATTCCCAACTCCAGTCCAGGTTTGCATCACACTGTTCGGGTTTTCCTGCTGTCCCTCATGGATATGCATGAGCTACATCTACATACCATGGGGGTGGTGCATAGATATACAGCACAGGCATTTGTATGAGTGGCATCATGGAACCTGACTGGTGTGTGCCCCACCAGGACTGCATTTGGGTGATTCTGCTCTGGGTACTGGCCCTGTTCATGGTGTCTGTGCTCAGTGGGGTAAACGATAGACTTATTACCATTGCATATGTCCTCGCCAGGAAAGGTGTGCCCTTACTATCACTGTTTAATTGGGGGAAAAATATGTGGGCAAGATTGGCAGTTGTCCCAGTTGGGCTTTGAACCTGTGACCTTCTGTTCTTGCATACAGTGTCTGTGTGCACTGCACCACCGTGTAGTCACAGATTGGGTGGATTCCCTGGAATGTCCATGACTGTGGATCCAGCAGGGCCTGTCTGTTGCAGTCTGTTGCAGTGGACAGTGGCAGCCTGCACATGGATAGGCCTCTGTCTTCTGTCGCTAGCAGCCACTGCCCCCTGCACCACATGTGCTTGTCCGCCAACATGCTGGCATGAGCTTCTCCATAAAAAGCAGGTGGCAGTACGGGACTGCATTTGGGGTACTTGGCTGTGGGTAATGCCCATTGTTGTGGTGTGTGTGCGTTGTTGGGTAAAATACGGGTGTTTTCCCCATGCTTATGTCCCCTGCAATACAGGGGTGTCTGCGCTATCTGTGTTTAGTGGTAGGTAAAGTATAGGGACTGGGCTGGCAAGTGCCCCAGCTGGGCTTTGAACCTCTGACCTTCTGGTCCTAGAGGTACTGACTCTGTCCGCTGCACCACACTATGGCCACAGAGACAGTGCAGCCCCTGGAGGTAGTGAACCTGGCAGGATGGAGTCACAAACCCTGCTCTACGCAATTTTACTGTGGGCATATGCACCCTGTCTGGTGACAAACGTGCACATAAACCCCGGAAATGACCACGGGAAATGGGGGACAAAATATCACCACGCTGGGCAACAGTGATATTAATGGGCAACCATAGCAAACACTCCCAGGAAAGCACCACAAAAGGAAATGTTTTTGGAAGAGTCTCCGTTCCGTAAACCCTTCCAAAATTCATTTCTTTTTTCTGGAGCTTTGCTGGGTGTGTTTTCTGTATTTGCCCATTACTATAAACTGTTCCCCAGCTGACTTACTATTTTTAATAGTTGTGTTGTGGTCATTTTCTATTTTTATTTGCACTTTTGTGCTGTGCACATGTATCACACTGCTCACGTTTTGCTGGTTTCCCCGGTTTTGCTGTACATTGCTGACGGAAATGGTTTCTCTTCCCTTTAAATGCTTTCTACCGCGAGTGATTCACTCGCGCTATTTTTTTTGTGGAAATTCAGCCCCGATAATGTGCGCCCCGCCTCTCCCCACCCCATCCCCGCCCCTTAACCTCTTCTCTCCGCCCCTCCGGGGCCTTCCTCCGCCCTCCGTTAGCCTTTCCACGCCTCTATCGGACATTTGCGGGCCCGTACTTGTGCGCCACCCGTTACTGTGACGCGCAAGTGTGCGGGGCTTCATCGCACGTTTGCGGGGCGTTTAAGCGCTCTTAACTACCGCTTTTAGTGCGCTATTTTGAGGCGCGCAAATTAGCGGTTTTTAGTAAACATGCCCCTTGGAATAGGAAGTTGACAGAGTGCAGAAGGTACTTGCAAATAGTCTGAGATCAAAATCTAAAACTAAATAGAAAGAAAAAAAAACCTTCCATAAAATCCCTGGAAATATATCTAGCAGTGGTCTATGCCCAGATGAATTAAAAATAAAAGCAATAAATGGAATGCATATCCCACAATGCAGAAGGATGCTTAGAGAATAATGGGTATGCTTAATTTTATTGGCAAATTCATTCTAGGTTTGTCACAAAAATGAAGCAGTTTGAGCAATAAACCCAAATTAGACATTGTTTAGTCATGGAATAAACATCATAATATGGAGTTAAAGCACAAAAAAGAAGCATTAACTCCAGTGCTACAGTTCTTTGACCCTACTCTTCCCAATAGATTTTCAACAGATGCCTTACAAAATGGGCTGAGTGCTGGTCTTCAAAATACTGGGGAAGCCTGGTTTCCAGCGGACTATGCATTCCTGTACCGATTAAGACAAAACAATTATATGCACAAACAGAAAGAGAACTATGGTATGGTATGGTATTGGTATGGTATTTGGATAAAAAAAAAATTATGAGTATCTCTTTGGCCACATGTTTCAGAGATAGACCATAAACTGTTCCTCACTGACATGAAATGGGATGTTAGAGATGTCAGGACAAGTAGTACACAGTTGCATAGCTGAAGTCTTTGTTCATGTGGACTTAGCAAAGTCAGTGTTCAGAATGAGTCATGTTCTCTGGGCACAAATAGCAAAAGTTACACAAAGTGATGCTACATTACAAAAGGGCTAAAAGGGAAGATAACACAGTCTTGGATGTACCAACAGCACATTTGGAATACCTTACATGAACTGTCAGAAATACAGTAGTGATGAAAATTGTGGATATACCTTAATGTTTAGGTCATTTCTAGCAATATGTGCTCGATTGTTCAAATTTTTATGTGCTTTAGGAAGGAAAATACACAATATTGGTTTGGAAATTATAGTGAAATACAAATTCATCAATTTAAGTCTTATTCTGTCCATAAAAACTGATGAAACAGTGTCAGAAGTATATCGCTATGGGGTATTATTTAATCAGAACCTTTTTATTTTATTTTATTTATTTAACATTCATTTATATACCGCATCTTCCAGAGATCAGATGCGGTTTACAGTAAACAACAATCAACAAAGCAGGGTTTGTTTTACATGGAACGTCTTATATCAATGAACATAGTATAAGCCAAACAGTGAATGCAAAATACACAGCCGCGCGACTGGCATGACCGCCTCGGGTTCTTGCCTACCCCTACCCTGTCACCTCCCTCCCTCCCGTCCCCCCATAAATCATCACACTTCTCCAGATGTTTTTCTTTCAACAACATATTTCTATTTATTTGTCAACAATGGTTATTAACAGTACACTCAAAACTGTTGGCCACAGCATGCACGTAACATCAACAAAACACTGTCCCACTTCTTTCTGCCCCCTCGAGAGACACAGCCCATGTCCCACAGTCGTTGTAAGTGGCCGGAGGAAATTTGCCGTCAAAGCCTTTCCTCGGTCCTCGTTCTTCTCTATCTCCATCATCCGAAAAGCTGTTACGCCTGCCGTTCAAGCAGACTTGGCAACCTTTCTTACTTTTACCCCCCTTTTCTGCCCGCCGTCAAAGCAAGGCAAAGGGCCCTCTGCACGGTGTTCTTGTCGCCTTCTGACTCTCTCCGGGGGGCAGGTCCGTGTTTCTCTCCTGCCCCCTGTCCCCCTTTACTTAAAGCCTAGGCTGTGTTCTCTCTCACCGGGTGCGTTTTTCTGCTGCCGCACATGCCGCGACTATTCCCCCCCCTTTCTAATTAGGGTGGGTCGGGAGGGTGTCGATCCTCCTCTTGCAAGGTGGGGGGGAGAGAGCGGCAAAAGAGGCCGCAGCCGTGCTGCGTGCGCTTTTTATACTTGGGCTTCTTGCCCGCCCCCCGCCGCCCCGCCGCCCCCCCTCCCCCCCTCCCCACCCTCGGCTCGCCCGCGCGCGTCTGTGCCCGGCCGCGGTAAGTTCGCCGCCGGGTCTCAGCCGCGCGACTGGCATGACCGCCTCGGGTTCTTGCCTACCCCTACCCTGTCACCTCCCTCCCTCCCGTCCCCCCATAAATCATCACACTTCTCCAGATGTTTTTCTTTCAACAACATATTTCTATTTATTTGTCAACAATGGTTATTAACAGTACACTCAAAACTGTTGGCCACAGCATGCACGTAACATCAACAAAACACTGTCCCACTTCTTTCTGCCCCCTCGAGAGACACAGCCCATGTCCCACAGTCGTTGTAAGTGGCCGGAGGAAATTTGCTGTCAAAGCCTTTCCTCGGTCCTCGTTCTTCTCTATCTCCATCATCTGAAAAGCTGTTACGCCTGCCGTTCAAGCAGACTTGGCAACCTTTCTTACTTTTACCCCCCTTTTCTGCCCGCCGTCAAAGCAAGGCAAGGGGCCCTCTGCACGGTGTTCTTGTCGCCTTCTGACTCTCTCCGGGGGGCAGGTCCGTGTTTCTCTCCTGCCCCCTGTCCCCCTTTACTTAAAGCCTAGGCTGTGTTCTCTCTCACCGGGTGCGTTTTTCTGCCAACCCTGACAACAGCGAACCCTCGCTTGTTGACGGGGCCCCACTCATCAAAATGCCGCTGTGGCCAACACCTGCTTCCGCCATAACAGTTCCACCATGTCCTGAACGTCGCACAGAAAGATGTCCATTCCAATATCTGACAAATGAACTCCATCCGCTCGATACAATCCTGGGCATCTCTCTTCTATCAGGTCATGCTTGATGCTGTATCCCCCTATCGCCGCCATGAAGCGGGCCATCCACTTGTTCACTTTCTGTCTTGTCCTCTCCAATGCCTTGTGTGAGTTCTCGCCCCTCCACACACGCCGCGGTATGATGTGTGACCATGCCAGCGCCGTCCCTGGGAAGGTGTTTGCCAGTGTCAGCATATCCCTTTGCATCTTTTTAGTGAGCTCCACACTGCGTGTGGACGCCAGGTCATTGCCCCCCAGGTGGATCACCAGCATCCCTGGGTTCCCGCACGATCTCTGCTTTTGCATCAGGGACGGTACTAGCTGGTCCCACATCATACCCCGTCGTCCCAGCCATACCACCGAAACCTCGGCGCTGGGTAATCCTAAATTCAACCCCTGTGGCCTGCCCCTTGTCCGCTTCTGCGCCCAGTGAACGAATGAATGGCCACATATCCATGCTTCATGCGGCCATAGGCGGCCCCTCGTTCCTGCATTGGATCATAATCAAAAGCTATTATAATGACTGCACACTGTTACAATGATTTCATACAAATGTTAACACGTTGCTTGCTAATGTTTGCTCTTCATATTCATATTGTTTATGTAAAAAATTTTTATTTTTTATTTTTTTTTATATCTGTCCTATCTAACCTCATTGCGCCGGACGTATATACAGTTTGTATCTGTCCGAGCGCCACCGCCCTATGTGCATGATTTGCTCCCTGGACATCCCGATGCTGGCTGCCGTTGAAGCAGCGCCAATGCGAAAGGAGTGCGAGCCGTAAAAGCTTGCATCCCGTCCTGTTAGTTCTATTACCCGTTTGAGTACTCTGCTGAATTGGAAGCGTGATAGGGGGGTGCCGTTGGCATGCACAAACCATTGATTTTCCGATTGTGCCCGTACCTGTTGGTAGGCTAAGGCATTTCTTAGCGGGCATGAGTGGTCGTTGTGCAACGCTTGCAAAACCACCTGTGCCCCTTTACCTTGCCTGTCCGTTTTGGATCTGCGCAGATGGAGTACTACTGCCCCTCCGCGTATGCTCACATCGCGCTTATCCATGCCCCCCCCCCATCTGTCCTTTGCATTGCGGATGAGGCAGCCACAAGCTCCCCTACCCGAAATGCCCCGTAAAAGGCCCAGGAAAAGGCACATTGAAAGAGCCTCGCCTCGTAGTCATCATAGCACACTTGACTAGTCGCTACCATGAATTGCTGTAGCATCGCATGGGTGATCGGGCGGCGTTGGTCACTTTTCTGTGGCTGCCCCAACGACCAACCTGTCATTACTTTTTTTATGACAAACTGTGCTGCCGGACCTCGTTTACCCATCGCCTTTGCGAAAAATGATATTGCGGCCAAATGTGCTTGCACTGCTGCCTTCGTGTAGCCTTTGTTTTTGCAATGCAAAATCCAGTTTAGGATCGTTTCCACTTCAAGACTGTCTTCTGGCCTTATCAGGGCTTCTCCGCAAAATGCTAGGTATTGTTCCCATGCTGTGATATATTTACGTCTGGTGTTCTCAGCTAATGAGCCTAACAGGAGCTCCCATATTTCGGTGGTCGATACTCCCAGATATTCTCGGGCACCGCTGTCTTGACCGCGTCCGCCCTGGGCGCCAGCTGGTGAAAGAGCTTGATCTTACAACGAGAAAGAGCATCGGCGATGTTATTACTTTTGCCCTCAATATGTTCGGCTCTCAGGGTTATATTATTTTCCAGGCATAGCAACACTATTTGTCTTAATAGTGCTACTACCCTTGGCGTCTTAGCTCTCATACTGTTCACCGCCCATACCACTGCTAGGTTGTCGATATGGAAGGTGATGGCCCTGTTGGCCAGCCCGGGTGCCCAGATGCGCAGCGCTACCAGCAGCGGGAAGAGCTCCAGGAACGTGATATCCTTGGTGGTCCCTTCCGCTTGCCATTCCCTGGGCCATGTTTCCGCGCACCACGCCCCTTTATAGTAAATGCCGAAACCTATTCCCCCGAAGCGTCGGTGAAGAAATCGAGTTCGGCATTAGATACTGGTCGCGCCTGCCAGAAGGCAAGGCCATTGAAGGTGCGAAGGAATTGTAGCCAGATCTGCAGGTCTTCCCGGATTTCCCTGGTGACCCTTATGCGATGGTACCTCTTTGTGACGCCTCTCGTTGCCCATGCCATACGGCGGCAGAAAACCCTACCCATGGGTATCACCCTGCATGCGAAGCACAGCAGGCCCAACATTGCCTGAAATTGTTGCAATGTCGCTTTGCGCTTGCTGTGCAGTAGTTGCAGATCGCCCCTTAACTTCAGCACCTTATCGGCCGGCAAGCGTGACCTGTGCGCTGACACGTCTAGCTGGATGCCCAAGAAAGTGATGATCCCCGTCGGGCCCTCTGTCTTTTCTTTTGCTAATGGAATTCCGAACGACTGCGCTAATTGCACAAAGATATCTAGTATCCTTTGGCAGTCGCTATCGTCTTTTCCAATGAAGAGGAAGTCGTCCAGATAGTGCACCACCGTGTTGGGTCCCGCCAGATCCTCCACTACCCAGTGTAGGAATGTACTAAATTGCTCGAAATAAGCGCATGATATAGCACATCCCATGGGCAAGCATTTATCATAGAAGAATTGCCCATTGAACGAGAAACCCAATAAGGGGAAGGACTCGGGGTGAACCGGCAATAGCCGGAATGCGGACTCAATGTCCGCCTTCGCCAGCTGTGCTCGCGGCCCTTTACTTCGTATAAGCATGATTGCTTGATCTATGGTCGCATATTTCACCGAGCATAAAGCCGGATCGATATAATCATTAACTGACTTGCCTTCTGGGTATGATAGATTATGTATTAACCGGAATTTGCCCGGCTCCTTTTTTGGAATGACCCCCAATGGGGAGATGATGATGTCCCGCAATGGGGGTGACTGGAAAGGGCCCGCTATTCGCCCCATGCCTAATTCCTTTGCTATCTTGCTGTGCGCGATGTCATTGAATTTTTGGACTGATGGTGGGTTATTTAGACAGCGGGTTTGTGTTTTCTTTATTGTTATCATGGATGGGATGCGGAAACCCTTCGCGAAACCGTCTTCAATCCTGATAGCCATCTCTCGCTTAGGGCAGGCTCTCAGCCATGGCCGCATATTCTCAAGCCTGATGGGTGTTGGGGCCAACTCCCTCAGCTGCGCATTGCTGCAGCCCTCTGAATGGCTTGGGCTCCCTTGATGCCCTACAGGTGAAGGCGGGGTGTGCGTTTCCGCAAACTGCGCAGGAATGTTTGAATTTGCAAGGCTGCCATGCACAACTCCCCGCATTGTACTGTCTGCATGTCTTTTTTCCTGCCCATTGATGGGCTGGCCGCCATTGTGTGTTCGGCGCAGGCTGCTGCCATTGTGTACTCTGCAAGTGCTGCGGCAGCCCGTCTTGCCACAAGGGTCTATTGGGCGCCATCTCTTCTGTCCACATGTCCAGAATCCTGTGATGCCATGCTATGGTGGGAGCGTCGGCCATGTTTCTCCTGAACCTCAGATCATAGTTCAGCCAGGCCCATCCCCCGTATTGCTTATGCGCCCTGGTGATGGTGTCCAAGTACTTAGTCAAATATGGCCCCGCTTCGGGTTCCTTCTCCATTACCACGCTCATAAAGCTATGGAATGCTGTTACCCAATTGTTGATTGACTTGGGAATGTTTGGTTTCTTATCTCTCTCACTTCTTTTATCCCTATCTTTTCCATTGCTAGATTCATCTTCCTGATCCCTAAGCAGGAGCGAGAAGATGTCAATAAATTCCCGTCTCCAAATCCGCTTCTTTATCTTTTTGGGTACTGACACTGCCAGGGAGCTTACTCCGCATCGTGGATCACGACTGGAGTCACGCCAATCCATCTGCGTTCGTTGGAACGCCTCAGTTGGCGCGCTCCCTAGGTCCTCCCCCCTCTGACTCTGCCCCGCCCAAGCCTGCCTTAGGGGATTTGGTTGCTTTGAACTCTTCTTCCTCTTAAATCTTTTTAAAGCATATTGCATCACTTGTGTCCATGTGGTGTCCCCGTCACTATCTGACGAGGCCTCATCAGATGATGAGGTGGACCACTCTGGCACCCCCTTCTCACACCTAGACTTACCCTGATCTGTGTTAGATGTTGCAGCGCCACTGCTCGTTGTCGGCAGTTCCTCCCCCGTGAAGCCTGTCAGTCCCAGTCGTTGTCCAACTGAGGTCAGGCCGTGTTGGGCCACCTGCTCTCGAACTTTCTGAAGCAGGTCGTCCAGCCCCTGCCTCTGCGGAGGGGCTGCGGTGTCCTGTGGCCCCTTCTTACGGTTGCTGCGTCTGGGTTGAGTTGTGTCCTGAGTGGTCTTCTGCGTCCTTCTTCTGCCTGCCGTAGCCTCTGCTTGTGCTCTTGGTGCTGGAGATGCCTTATGAGTAGTCCTGCCTCCCCGTGCCCTGGGGGCCTTTTGTGTCTCCTTCCTTGGCATCTTTTAAACTAGAACAAATTACTATGCAGAAGCAATGGAACATGTCATTACCATATGGCCTTTTACGCCCTTAACCCCGGTCTCCCTCTCTAAGCATATGTGTGAGGCACTGGTGGTTGATAGCAATAGCTACTGCTTGTTTATATCCATCTACATCCCTCTCTATCACAATTAACTATATATCTGTATATACATCTCCGACTTCCATCAGATCAAGCCCACTGCATATATCCAAATAATCACTCTATACTACATCACCATATTCGTATATATCCCTATGTTTCCACATATACCATCGCAAAGACTCAGAAGCATGCATCCTTTCCCCATCCTCTTGATTTAACATCACTGAACAGAAACATTTTTTACTTGCCTGCAGTATCGCCCTTATCCAGTAGATGGCAGCCTCCCTCCCTCGTTGTTCCTCCATACTTGTAACTAAAGGCACTTTAAGGTGTCTTTCTTATTTATTTATTATTATTATTTTTATTTATTTTTTTTTTTTTATGTTATTTATATAGCCACTAACCCCTCCTGGTTGTGCCTTCCTTTGGATAGTTGGTTTTGATTTTTTTTTTAATACGGGGGCTTAGCCATGCCTGGCCACGCATCCTGCCGTATATTTGTTCCCCCACGTGGCTCGCCTAGCCCCCTCCGACATCCGGATCACGGGCGATTTCGCCTTGACTGATCCTATCGGATGCTTCGTATGCTGCCTCCGCCGGTTGCGACTCCCGGTAAGCGGGTTTTTGTGCATCTCTTCGGCCGCTTGCGGCTTGTGCTAACCCTCATCAACTCCCGTGTGCTGACTCCCGGATGTGCTGACCCGGTCCCCCTGAACCCATGCTAAGCTCTACCCCGCTCCCTCCTCATGCCCCCCAGGCTCCTTGCGTTTATTTATTAAATGTATTATTCTTTGTGTTACTTGCCGTTCGCCTATTCAGCTGGTCTGATCGTCGTTACTCCGGCTTATTGCGCTGATCTCGATCCTCCTCTTGCAAGGTGGGGGGGAGAGAGCGGCAAAAGAGGCCGGTGCGCTTTTTATACTTGGACTTCTTGCCCGCCCCCCGCCGCCCCCCCCTCCCCACCCTCGGCTCGCCCGCGCGCGTGCGTCTGTGCCCGGCCGCGGTAAGTTCGCAGCCGGGTCTGAACAGAATAACTATGTACAGGTACAAGTATGTGGGCATAATCCAAACAGTGTATGCCAATGCAGAACAGAGTAAACCATATACATTTATTTACAAGTATGCGGACATTAGAGATTGAATCATCATGTATTTTCATCTATGTATGTTATCTAATTAAGTGAGTGGGCTTTTTGTTTGACTCGATCACTTAACTAGTTAGCCTTTATCTAGATCGAGTGAGGGGTTATCTATGGTGTTGTAGTGCTTGGTAAATAGATAGGTTTTCAATTTTTTACGGAATTCCATTATCTCGGATAGAGTACGTAGATCCTCTGGGAGGGAATTCCACATGGTTGGGGCTGCATGTGAAAAGGCTCTATTATTTGTTAATTTATTTGCTTTTATGAAATCTTTCGGAGTCTTTAGTTTGTTTAATTGTCCTTTTCTGTGAATGGGCTTTGAAGATTCTTTACAGAGTAGTTTACATAGTGTGGCAGGAGCCATGTCATTTAAAGCTTTGAATGTGGTTATCATTGTTTTATATATTAGCCTACTTTGTATTGGTAACCAGTGAAGGGATGCCAGTATTGGAGTTATATGTTGGAGTGCATGTGCTTTCATTATGATTCTAGCAGCTGCATTTTGCGCTAGCTGAATTCTTTTAATGTTTTGCTTTGATATGCCTATTAGTATTAGGTTGGCAAAATCGAGGTGAGGAGTTATGGTGGCCTGGATTATATTAATAAAGTCTTGTAAGAATACTAGAGGACGTAGTTGTTTAAGGATTTTGAGCTTGAAATAAATTTTCTTTATGGTGTTTCTGATGTGAGTATCCATTGTAAGGTGTGTGTCTAGATACACCTAGATATCTTACTTCGTTTTTTATTTTAATTTCTTGGTTTTGAAGTGTTATGTGGGTTGGTATAGTATATGATTGATTTTTTGTTACTATTAGAACTTCAGTTTTAGAATGGTTAATATGGAGGTTTTGTGCTTTTAGCCAATTTGTGACTTCGTTAAAGCAGTCAGATAGGAGTTGTAGCGGTAGATTAGGGATCGTGAATGGGATGTACATCATGATGTCATCCGCGTATAAATGATAGTGTACACCAAATTTTTTAAAGATATTGCAGACCGGTTTTATGTAAATATTAAATAGGAGGGCTGATAACGCTGAGCCTTGTGGTAAGCCAATTTCTTGTTTATATGTGGTGGAGGTTTGATTGCCTATTCTTACATTTTGCATTCTATTATTTAAATAAGAGGTGAACCATTTATGTACCGTAGAGTTTATGCCTATTTGACTCAGGTTATTAAGCATTATGGTGTGGTGTACGCTATCAAAAGCTGCTGAAATATCAATAAATAGGAGGATGAATGCTTGCTTATGGTTGTCAATCCCTCTTAATAGAGCATCAGTAAACACTGTTAGGAGTGTTTCAACTCCATGGCGGGGCCAAAATCCATATTGTTGTTCATCAAGAGGGTAGGATAAGTCTAAGTATTCTTGTATCTGTATTTGTACAACTTTTTCAATTATTTTGGCCAAAAATGGTATACTTGAGATGGGTCTGTATGATCCTGGGGATGTTTTATCGAGTTTGCAGTTTTTTAGTATTGGGCGGATTTGTGCATGTTTAAGTGCCGGTGGTAAGTAACCTTGAAGTAGCGAAAGGTTGACTATGGGGAGAATGTAAGATAATAGTATTGGAAGTGTGTTTTTTATCCAAGTATATATACAAGGTCTCCCACAAGGTTCCTACCTATCTGCCCTATTATTTAATCTCTATATCCAACCAATCTGCAACATTTTCAAAAAATACAAGGTGTATTATCATCTCAATACTGATAATATAATGATGTATCATCTCATAGATGCTTCCAACCCAATATGCCCTCAGATACTTTCATGCCTAGACAAAGTGACTGAACGGCTTAAAACACACAACTTAAACATCAATATGAATAAAACAGACGTACTCTATGGGGTATGTTTACTAAACCGTCCTAATGTGCGCCCGGCGATAGTGTGCAGGTTGCCATAAAAGGAGTGGGTGTTTCAGTCTTAAAGCAGCAAAATGGGAGTATCGCGCGATAACACGCGCTGCTGCGCACATTATCGGGCGAAGCACCGCTAAGCGCGTTAACGCGCGGTAATCTTTAGTAGGCAACCAGACATGCAAACATAGAAACAGAGGTGTAGCACAATGGTTAATACACTGACTGATGATACAGGGGTCATGAGTTCAATCCCCCAGTGTGCTTAATGTATAAGGCTGGCTGAGGCATCAGCTTTGATATGTAAGTATTGCTTCTTGAGGCAGTTTATTTGTGTTTTAATTATTGCTGCCAGCAAACACACCCTCACGTGCCGTAACCTAAGGTGCAGCATAAGGCACCCTATAAGGCACTCCATAGGATACCTTATAAGGC
Source organism: Ichthyophis bannanicus (assembly GCA_033557465.1). Classification (NCBI taxonomy): domain Eukaryota; kingdom Metazoa; phylum Chordata; class Amphibia; order Gymnophiona; family Ichthyophiidae; genus Ichthyophis; species Ichthyophis bannanicus. The sequence goes on along the minus strand of CM066040.1, from coordinate 222,748,874 downwards.
ACCTTATATGGACGATAACCATAAGGTGCCTCAGAAGGCGCTTTATAGGGCGCCCTATAAAGCGCCTCCTGAGGCACCTTATGGTTACAGTATGCTGAGGGTGTTTTTACTGGCAGCACTAATTTACATTAAAAATAGATAATGCTTTAGACAGCCCTATCAAATAACCCCACTGTGGGTTTGAACCCATGACCTCTGGCTCCACAGGTAGTGAAGTAACCAGTGGGCTACAGCTCTATAACTGCTAACAAGCCCCTGACTGGTTCTGGAAGGATTGCAAGTCATCACACAAACAGTCTGCTGTGATCACCAGGATAGGGTTAACCCACCCGTACCCATGATGCACTGCACATGCAAATCAGCAGTCTACAGATGAACACAAGATGGGGTATGCACCCCCACAGCACCTCGGCCTGGTAGGGGTAACTGACCGTGTGTGTTACTGGCACAGAGTAGCTACACACCGTCACATTGTGCGGGTACTGTGCTCACCCTGAGGGTGAGGTGGGGCACTCAGCACCAGGTCCACAGCACCTTCCATGGCAGAAATAGGCCATGCTGCAGGTCCCCAGCAGTGCTAGTGTGTGAGATAGGTAGTTCCTGCAGACACACCTTGGATACATCTGTATGTCTCAGTCAGGTTTAGCCCTTATGGACCCATAGGCAGATTATGTACCACCACCCCACCCTCTGGGGCTGAGAGTGGGAAACAGGGTCTCCCACCAACAGATCCACATTTCACCTCCCTGCAATGGCAGCAGTAGAGGGGACCATCAACCACAGTCCTGCTGGGGAATAGACCCCTACAGGGCAGTCAATGCAGCTCTGTACACATCTATAAAGCAAGAGCAGACAGACATTAGGCCCAGAAATGCACAGCTGCCCCCCACCACTATCTGACATTCTCCAGCAGCAAACCTCCAGCCGCTGCACCCTGCAAGGTGTTCCAGAAAGACACATACTAGCTGCAGACAGTCTGCTAGCTAGTCCATAGTGCATGTTCCTGGAAGAGATGCATGCACCCAGAACTGGGATGTCAGCATACACACCAAGCAGATAAGTCAGTGATTGGGCCCCAAAAGGGAACCCATAAATATCACATGAGAGAAATGTTATAGAGCATTATGGGGTAACCTAGCCATGCCGTGGTCACTGTTCAGTCAGAGTGAGAGTGATCTCCCAGCAGGACATGCTGTGGCCACCCTGTCTGTGCAGGTGGTAGCCGGGCACTACAATGTCCCAGCCATTGCCCTATGCCCTGTGCAGATGCATCCTGGCCAGGCCACCCTGTCCAGGCTATACCCATGGTACCTTGCTCCACATTATGCACATTGGCAGGCCAATACTGGCAACAGTGCTGGCAGTGTGGGCTGTGGAGGGTGTTTGCAGCCACCACACGCTGGATAGACAGACACACACTCCAACACCTATGCCAGCATTGTACAACTATAGAGGTGTTTTGCAGCCCTGGCCACCGCTCCAGTCCTGGGCACAGTGCAGGCATGGCTATGGTACGCAATACTGTTGGGGTAACTCCTCAGGGTGGTAAACACTGTCAGACACAAGACCTGTAGCACACTCCACAGACATCAGAAAGGTTGCCATGATGCAGCTCAATCAGAAAATTGTACTTAACATCAGAACTGCTATCTGCCAGTAATCATAGCAACCTTTTGATAGCTGTGTACCATATTCCTGGGTTTAGGGTGGCATTGCTAAGGTATGAAAGTGCTAGTATTGGGAGATGCATGTAGGGTCCAATGTCCTGCCTCTCCAGGAGGCATTGGATAATGGAGCCTGTGGGTGCGGGTGTGTCTGCCCCTGTTTGCTGCTGCTTTACGGCAGAGGTTCCCAACTCCAGTCCTGGTGTGCCAAACACTGTTCGGGTTTTCATGCTGTCCCTCATGAATATGCATGAGAGACATCTGCATACCATGGGGGCGGCACATAGAAATGCAGCACAGGCATCTTTATTAGAGGCATCATGGAACCTGAATGGTGTTTGGCCCTCCAGGACTGCATTTGGGAGACTCTGCTCTAGGGTATGCGCATGTTTATGGTGTCTGTGCTCTGTAGGGTAAAATGTAGGTGTTTTGGGCATGTTTACGTCATCTGAAATAAAGGTTCTGTCTGTATAAGAACGTTTTAGTAGTGGGTAAAATATGGGGACTGGGTTGGCAGGAACCACAGCTGGGACTTGAACCTGTGACCTTCTGCTTCTGAACACACTGGCTGTGTGCACTGCACCACTGTGTTACCACAGAGACAGTGCATTCCCTGGTGATGCCATGACTGTTCGTCAGACAGGGCCTGTCTGTTGCAGTGCATGGCACCCACCTACACAGGGCTAGGCCACGGTCTGCTCTGGGCAGCTGCCACTGCCCCCTCCACCACCAGTATCCCTCTGCCACCATGCTGACATGCCCTTCTGCTGGTGGTGCTGGTGGAGCGTAGTCTCAGGCCATCCAGTGTGCGGGTAGGCAGCTGCCTATGGTGCATGTTCTGGGGTAGGGGTGCCTGCATAGCTGTCCACACTTCCCCCCAGCACCGAAAGCCAATGTTCCATGCCCTTCGGGGTACCTGCTGGGTACTATCCCCTGTGACACTGTGGGAAGCACACTCGTGCCCATGTTGGGCCCTCAGAAGTTGCTGTCTGGCTGCTCTACTGTTTCAGCATTCCTATGGGCCAGCTAGGCATCACCCTAGTCCGCACTGTGCCCCAGCTGCACCACAGCATGTGCTGCCTGCAGCCCTCTGTGTCCCCTTTTCCAGCATCTGTCCAGTTGCCCATTCCGACATGCCCGCCCTGCTGTTATGGAACATGTGCACGCCATAGGAAACCTGGCCGATGGAGTCTGAAACCCTGCTCAGCGCAATTACACTGTGGGCTCATTCACCTTGTATGTGGACGGAGCATAGACCCTTCCAAAATTCATATCTTTTTTTTTTAGCTTTCTTGGGAGTGTTTTTTTAAGATTTCCCATTGATATCACTATTGGCCAGCTTGGTTATTTTATTTTTACATTTTCTGCTGTATATTTTCAAGGTTTATTTGCCCTTTTGTTCCGTGCACATGTATCACACTTATCACTTTTTGTAGGTTTCCCTGGTTTTGCTGTACATTGCTGACGGAAATGGTTTCTTTTCCCTTTAAATCTGCTCTAGAGCCAGGGTTTCACTGGTGTTAGTTTTGAGCCTCGGATTTCACAGCGTTAGTGTGCAGGGAGCCTCTCCCCTCCCACTCTCCACCCATTGACCCCTTCTCTCCGCCCCTGGGGAGCCTTCCTCCGCCCTCCGGGAGCCTTTCCCCGCCTTCAGCCCTCGTTTGCGCCGCAGCGTGCGTTATCGCGCGATAAGGTACCTGTGCACCTTGTAAAGCACCATTATCGCGCGATAAGGTACCTTATCGCGCGATAACGTTACAGAGTGCACATTAAGACGGTTTAGTAAACATACCCCTTTGTCTCTAGAAACCTAAACTTTATCCCCCCTAACAAAATCACCATACGATGTCTGGAAGTTGAGGTAAAAAAAAATGAGGTAAAATATCTGGCCATCATCTTAGACCAGATGCTAAACATGACCACCCATGTCAAATCAGTTTCTAAAACTGTATATTTCAAATGACGTGTAATTTTTTTATTTTTGAGCTCTGCAAATTTTTGTATCAAGTGTAATTGATTGTGATATCCCAAAGAGCTGATAAGAGTACTCATCGGATTAAGCGCCACACAAATATTCCTCGCTGGATCCTGATGTTAGAAATGATATACTGACCATTTCCATATTTCAAAAACAGTGTGGTTTGCTAAATTGTCATGGTGAACTTAATGTACTCTATCAAACCAGGATTTATTTTATACATTTCAAAGAAATATATTATCCATGAGCATGGGATGATCAATCCATGCTATACTGAGATTTTTGCTTTTCTTAGTGATGGCCATGATGGTCTTATTCAACATTAAATGATCTTTAGTGCCATATTCTCCTCTCTTGTTGCCCTGTTGCTCTATTGCCATGATGTTATTGGACTTGATATGATCATTTATTCTGTCTGTGTCTATTGCAGTGAACTGCTTATAGATTGAAGGTAGACAGGTCAATGGTCTATAATTGTAGGGAGTGTTACAGGGGTCTCCTTTTGGACGGAGAAATGTTCTTCCTGTAGTAAGCCATTGTGTTGTTAAGTCTGACTGCATAAACATTTGATTTTTGCAGTTCACCAGGCCTGGGTGGAGTGATGTTAACTGTTTGATCCAAAAGTTGGTTACTCTATTTGGGCCAGGGTTCTTCCAGTTTGGGGCTCACTTTAACCTGCTTTCCAGCCCTTTTGTTGCTACTGCAGGCCATTCCACAGGTGTGATGATTGCTTTTGCTAAATGCTCCTGTATGTAGGGTAAGCATTCTGCTTCTTGATTGTGTTTTATAGTGTCTTTGTATAGTTTTCTCAAGAAGCTTTCTGTTTCAGCTTTGTTTGGTGGTGCTTTTACTATCTTAATGCTCTTCCCTAATTCCCTGTAAAATTGTTTTGGGTTCTCTCTAGATAGCTTATTTTCATACCTTTCTTTTCGGTTTTCTCCATATTGTTGCAGTTTTTGCACTTCTGCTGTTACTTTCAATTTATTGTTGGAACATATCAATTTAAAGTCATCTTCTGTTACTGCAACATGTTTGAACTTAATGTTTGGATCTTCCTCAGCATATTTGATCTTAATCCTTTAAGATACCCATCTATCGGGGAGACCTCCGCACACAATGAATGTATTTTTCCCTTGATGTATTTTTTCCAAGGAGGAACTGTTATTGTTCTCTTTTCTTTCTGGCCCTGCATGTTAGCTGGTATTATTCTTGCAATAATAATTTTAGCTGCACAATACTGTATGCAATTTATTTTAGTGATGTCAATAAATGGTCCCTTTATACTGGATATGACCTTGTCATCTTCATAATCATTCTTTTAACCTTAGGTATTAAATTTAAATTGGGTAATCTTTCCCTTGCCTGAAACCCATCATATTCATCTTTTTCCATATGGACTAGGAGTTCAATCTTGAATTCATCCACCTTTGGGTCTCTTTCCTTCCTTTCTTCCTTCCCTTCAGTTGATTTGTTGACCTGTCCTGTAGTTACCTCACTCTCCTGCAGTTCCAGATCTCCAAACTCCATCTCCCCCTCAACTGCTCTTTCTGTTTCTGCATATTCCTTTCTTGTGGTACTCTCACTTAGGTATCCTCCTTCTCTCTGTATTTCTTTTTCCAGAGAAGAACTTAGTTGCTTCAGGATGTTATCATTCACATACTCTTTTGCTTTGATCTGCGAAATTAAAGATCATAAATCTGCATCTGTTGCTTTTTGCAGTTTTTCTTGTGGCAATTTTCCTCTTCCAGTTTTTGGCGAATTCTCCTTGTATACCCTCTTGATTTAAAAATTGAGTTTGTAACATGAAAGAAGCAGTATATTATCTCGTCCTTATCTGCAGAAGTCCACTTAACCATAGTTAATCCTCTTTTCATTAATTTCCATGGTTTATCTCCTGCCACAGTGGGTCTGCACACATGCTTACCATGGCTTTAATCTGTGGCAGGGTTGTTATCTACATCTTTTTATCCTGGGCGACATGCAGCCAGTTTGTATTTTTCTTTATCGTTCCTACCATACTTCAATCGTAGTGTTGCCTTGCTGGGATTCTGTATAGATTTTGTACAACGGGGTCACCGTGTGAAGGTACCCAGCAAGACTTGGGAGGGAGCTATAATCTCTTAAGAAAAGCACAGCAGTTCACCAACCACAGCTAGTGAAGTTTATGTTGCACTTCCCCTTGACCCCTTTTGCAATGTGAGGAGAAAGAAATCTCAGCAGGGAATTTCTGATTTCTCAGCAGGGTGATAAGGCTTCTCAACAGACTCCTTCCAGAGAGGTCTCAGATTGCACCTGTTGGTATTTTCTTTTAACACAGGGCAATAGACACAATCTGGGGCTGTTAAAGATACTGGGGAGGAGGGGAGGATGAAAGCTGTATACTTAAATATTTGGTTACCATTGTTAGCTTAATATCTTAAAATGAAGCATATACCAATCCCTGTTCTGTATTTGTTAGTTCTACTAAAAACTACTTTACTGTAATCCCTTCTAATCAAGCCTAGTTTTCGTGATGTCCCTAATGAATATTCATGAGATATATTTGCACCCACTGCCGCCCGTTGTATGCAAATATATCTATGAATATTCATGAGGTACAACATGAAAACCAGGCTGGATTGTGGTGTACCAGGACTGGAGTTGGTCACCCCTGCTCTAAGGGGTATGTTTACTAAACCGTCTTAACGTGTGCCCGGAGATAGTGTGCAGGCTGCCATAAAAGGAGTGGGCGTGTCAGTCTTAAAGTAGCAAAACGGGATTATCGTGCGATAATGTGCACTGCGCACATTATCGGGTGAGACGGCGCTAAGCATGTTAATGTGCGGTAATCTTAAGTAGGCGCGCAGACATGCAAACACAGAAACAGAGGTGTAGCACAATGGTTGATACACTGACTGATGGTACAGGGGTCATGAATTTGATTCCCAAGTGTGCCTAATCCATAAGGCTGGCTGAGCCAGTAGCTTTACGTGTAAGTATTGATTTTTGAGGCATTTTATTTGTAGTTTAATTAGTGCTGCCAGCAAACACACCCTCACATGCCATAACCTAAGGTGCCGCATAAGGCACCCTATAAGGCACTCCATAGGGCACATTATAAAGTGCACTGTCTGCAAAGGCACCCTATAATGTGCCCTATAGGGCACCCTATAAGGCGCTTTAGAGGACACCTTATAAGGCGCTTTATAGGGCGCCTTATGGTTACAGTACACTGAGGGTGTTTCTGCTGGCAGCACTAATGTACATTAAAAATAGACAATGCCTTGGACAGCCTTATCAAATAACCCCACCATGGGTTTGAACCCATGACCTCTGGATCCACAGGCAGTGAAGTAACCAGTGGGCTACAGCTCTATAGCTGCTAACAAGCCCCTGGCTGGCTGCAGAAGGACTGCATGTCACTACACAAACTGTCTGCTGTGGTTACCAGGATAGGGTTAACCCACCCGTACCCATGATGCACTGCACTTGCAAATCAGCAGTCTACAGATGGGCACAAGATGGGGGTATGCTCCCCAACAGCACCTTGGCCTGGTAGGGGGAACCGGCCGTGTGTGTTACTCGCACAGAGTAGCTACAGACCGTCACATTGTGTGGGTACTGTGCTCACCCTGAGGGTGAGGTGGGGCGCCCAGCACCAGGTCCACAGCACCTTTCATAGCTGAAATATGCCATGCTGCAGGTCCCCATCAGTGCTACTGTGTGTGATAGGTAGTTCCTGCAGACACACCTAGGATGCATCTGTGTCCTTCTGTATTTCTCAGTCATGTCTAGCCCTTATGAGCTATGATGCACCCATAATAGTGCATATCCTGTGTTGGTGCCATGGTTACATGATGTAAGGGGAGAGGAGGGGGGGTGGGGGAGTGGGGGAGGGGGGGTGGGGGGTGGGGGAGGAGGGGGGGGGAGAGAGGGGGAGGGGGGAGGGAGAGGAGGAGGGAGGGGAGGGAGAGGGGAGGGGGGAGGGGGGAGGAGGGGGAGGGGGGAGAGGGGAGGGGGGAGGGGGAGGAGAGGGGAGGGGGGAGGGGGAGAGGGAGGGGAGGGGAGAGGGGAGAGAGGGAGGAGGGGGGGAGAGGGGAGGGGGGGGAGGGAGGGGGGAGGGGGAGGAGGGGGAGGGGAGAGGGGAGGGGGGGAGAGGGAGGGGGAGGAGGGGAGAGGGGAGGGGGGGAGGGGAGAGGGGATGGGGGGAGGGGGGGAGGGGGAGGAGAGGGGAGGGGGGGGGGGGAGGGGGGGAGGGGAGGGGGAGGGGGGGTGGGGGTGGGGGAGGGGGGGGGGGGGAGGGGGGGGGGAGAGGGGGGGAGAGGAGGGGGGAGGAGGGGGGAGGATGGGGTAGGGGGGGAGAGAGGGGGAGGGGGGGGAGAGGAGGAGGGAGAGGGGAGGGAGAGGGGAGGGGGGAGGGGGAGGAGAGGGGAGGGGAGGGGGGAGGGGGAGGAGAGGGGAGGGGGGAGGGGGAGAGGGAGGGGAGGGAGAGGGGAGAGGGGGAGGGGGAGAGGGGAGGGGGAGGGAGGGGGGAGAGGGGAGGAGGGGGAGGGGGAGAGGGAGGGGGGGAGAGGGGAGGGGGAGGGGGGGGGGGGGAGGGGGAGAGGGGATGGGGGGAGGGGGGGAGGGGGAGGGAGAGGGGATGGGGGGAGGGGGGGAGGGGGAGGGGGAGAGGGGAGGGGGGGAGGAGGGGGGGAAGGGAAGGGAAGGGGAGAGGGGAAGGGAGGGGGAAGGGGGGAGAGGGGAAGGGGGAGGGGGGGAGAGGGGAAGGGGGAGGGGGTGGGAGTGCTTGGACCCATAGGCAGATTATGTACCACCACACAACCCAACCTCTGGGGCTCAGGGTGGGAAACAGGATTGCCCACCAACAGATCCACATTCCACCTCCCTGCAATGGTGGCAGTAGAGGGGACCAACAACCCCAGTCCTGCTGGGGAATAGACACCCTACAGGGCAGGCAATGCAGAGCTGTACACATCCATAAAGCAATAGCAGACAGACAGTAGGCCTGGAAATGCACAGCTGCCCCCCACCACTATCTGACATTCTCCAGCAGCAAACCTCCAGCCGCTGCACCCTGCAAGGTATTCCAGCAAGACACATACTAGGCTGCAGACAGTCTGCTAGCTAGTCCATAGTGCATGTTCCTGGAGGAGATGCATGTACCCAGAACTGGGATGCCAGAAGATACACCAAGCAGATAAGTCAGTGACTGGACCCCAAAAGAGAACCCATAAATATCACATGAGAGAAATACTATATAGCACTATGGGGGACCCTAGCCATGCCATGGTCACTGCTCAGTCAGGGTGAGAGTGGCCACCCTGTCCATGCAGGTGGTGGCCGGCCACTACAATGTCCGAGCCATTGCCCTATGCTATGTAGAGATGAATCCAGGCCAGGCCACCCTATCCTGGCTATTCCCATGGTACCTTGCTCCTCATTATGCACATTGGCAGGCCAATACTGGCAACAGTGCTAGCAGTGTGGGCTGTGGAGGGTGTTTGCAGCCACCACACACTGGATAGACAGACACACACTCCCTACACCTATGCCAGCATTGTGCAACTATAGAGGTGTTTGGCAGCCCTGGCCACCGGACCAGTCCTGGGCACAGTGCAGGCATGGCTATGGTACGCAATACTGTTGGGGTCACCCCCCAGGGTGGTAAACACTGTCAGACACAAGGCCTGTAGCACACTCCACAGACATCAGAAAGGTTGCTATGATGCAGCTCACTCAGAAAATTGTACTTAACCTCAGAATTGCTATCTGCCAGTAATCATAGCAACCTTTTGATAGCTGTGTACCGTATTCCCAGGTTTAGGGTGGCATTGCTAAGGTATGCAAGTGCTAGTATTGGGAGATGCACGCAGGGCCCAACATCCTGCCTCTCCAGGAGGCATTGGATAATAGAGCCTGTGGGTGCGGGTGTGTCTGCCCCTGTTGGCCGCTGCTTTAGGGCAGAGGTTCCCGACTCCAGCCCTGGTGGGCCAGACACTGTTCGGGTTTTCATGCTGTCCCTCATGCATATGCATGAGATACATCTGCATACCATGGGAGTGGCGCATAGAAATGCAGCACAGACATCTTTATTAGAGGCAGCATGGAACCTGAATGGTGTATGGCCCCCCAGGACTGCATTTTGGAGACTCTGCTCTAGGTAATGTGCATGTTTATGGTGTCTGTGCTCTATAGGGTAAAATGTAGGTGTTTTGGGCATGTCTACGTCATCTGCAATAAAGGTTCTGTCTATATTAGCACGTTTTAGTAGTGGGTAAAATATGGGGACTGGGTTGGCAGGAACCACAGCTGGGACTTGAACCTGTGACCTTCTGCTTCTGAACACACTGGCTGTGTACACTGCACCACTGTGTTGCCACAGAGACAGTGCATTCCCTGGTGATACCATGACTGTTCATCAGACAGGGCCTGTCTGTTGCAGTGCATGGCACCCACCTACACAGGGCTAGGCCACGGTCTGCTCTGGGCAGCTGCCACTGCCCCCTCCACCACCAGTATCCCTCTGCCACCATGCTGACATGCCCTTCTGCTGGTGGTGCTAGTGGAGCGCAGTCTCAGGCCATCCAGTGTGTGGGTAGGTGGCTGCCTATGGTGCGGGTTCTGGGGTAGGGGTGCCTGCATAGCTGTCCAAGCTTCCCCCCAGCACCGCATGCCAATGTTCCGTGCCCTTCGGGGTACCTGCTGGGTACTATCCCCTGTGACACTATGGGAATCACACTCGTGCCCATGTTGGGCCCTCAGAAGTTGCTGTCTGGCTGCTCTACTGTTTCAACATTCCTATGGGCCAGCTAGGCATTACCCTAGTCCGCACTGTGGCCCTCTGTGTCCCCTTTTCCAGCATCTGTCCAGTTGCCCATTACGACATGCCCGCCCTGCTGTTGTGGAACATGTGCATGCCATAGGAAACCTGGCCGATGGAGTCGGAAACCCTGCTCAGCGCAATTACACTGTGGCTCATTCACCTTGTATGGGGACGGAGCATAGACCCTTCCAAAATTCATATCTTTTTTTTTTTAGCTTTCTTGGGAGTGTTTTTTGATGTTTCCCATTGATATCACTATTGGCCAGCTTGGTTATTTTATTTTTACATTTTCTTCTGTACATTTTCAAGGTTTATTTGCCCTTTTGTTCCATCCACATGTATCACACTTATCACTTTTTGTAGGTTTCCCTGGTTTTGCTGTACATTGCTGACGGAAATGGTTTCTTTTCCCTTTAAATCAGCTCTAACGCCAGGGTTTCACTGGCGTTAGTTTTGAGCCTCAGATTTCACAGCGTTAGTGTGCAGGGAGCCTCTCCCCTACCACTCTCTACCCATTGAACCCTTCTCTCCGCCCCTGGGGAGCCTTCCTCCGCCCTCCAGGAGCCTTTCCCCGTCTTCAGCGCTCGTTTGCGCCGCTGCGCGCATTATCGCGCGCTAAGGTACCTGTATCCTGATAAAGCGCCATTATTGCGCGATAAGGTACCTTATTGCGCGATAACATCACAGAGCGCACATTAAGACGGTTTAGTAAACATACCCCTAAGTCATATAAGCTTAACTTGTTTTAAACCAATCCGTCTGGAAGTTGTCTTTGCTTACTTCCACTGATTTCAATATATTTTTTACTTTATCCTTGTAACTGATGTTTTATAACCAATTCCTAGCAATCATAATTGTTCTGCTCTTGCTTCATGTGTTGCTATGCAGTTATGGTAAAAAGTGGAATATCTAATTAAATTTTAGATATGCAGAATGACTCATGTTCCAAAAATAATTTGCAGAGCAACAGAATAAACAAATACACATTTATTTATTAATTCATTCATTTAGAAGTATTAAGAAAATTTAAAAAACTGTATTTTATCAATGCAGTTTACAAAATTACATATATAAAACATACCATAAAAATATAACAAAACCCAATTTCATAAATACAAACCTGCTGACTGTATTATCTAATGGAAAAAAATCCTATCTTATATTAATCTCTCACAGATCTACCAGCCCACAGCCTGTCACCAATCCACTTCCATTTCAGGAAAATGCCAGATCTTTACGCACTTTCGAAATCTGTTATAATTTAACTCCAACATTAAATCAACTGACATTTCAGTCATTTAGTTGAAAGCACAGAACACATCTGTGCCCACAATTACTCTCTATGCACCTCCCTAACTATTGGGTTCTGCAAAATCCTCCATGACTTGAAAGCAAATATCTTGGCATATAGCATCATTGTGAGTGGAGGAGTAGCCTAGTGGTTAGAGCGACTACTTAGTACCCAGAAGATCAAGGGTTCAATTCCCACTGGCACTCCTTGTGACCTTAGGCAAGCCACTTTACCCTCCATTGCCTCAGACGAAAAGGCTGGCAAGCTACTTCTGGTGATACATTACCAAGAAAACCCAGAGATAGCTAGGTCACTATGAGTCAACACTGACTTGATGGCACTAAAAAAAAATATATATATATATACCATCATAGCCTATTCACCAAATATCTCAGCCTACCCACCTGTAATGCCAAAATTACAATCTTATATTTTGCACGTGACCAGACTGACAGCCAGTGCGCCATATGCAATAAAGGACCAACATGTATGATGCAATGGAATTTAGGGTCCATACAATTGTTTTGAGTCTCTTTCTCTGGATATCTTGACTGAATTCACTATGAAAGATAGGTTGCAGGAAGACACTTAATGCAAGGTTCCTTCAGAGCCCTTCGCCTGCAATGGAGGCTAGGGATGTGCATTCGTTAGTACAAATCTGATTCACTAGTATGTCTTAAATTGAGGGCCATGTTTACTAAAGTGCACTAACTGTTGGTGAAAAGGTTGGTGCAAACAAGAGAGCCATGCTGTAAAATAACGAGGGTTCCCCATACTAAAAATCCTCTGGTAACCAAGTAGAGTACAATGGGGCAGAACTGGGTGGGTCGGGGTGGCATGGAGGCATTGATGGCAATGTTCAGTTAGCACGGGCCTTATTAGCTCACACTAAGCGCACTTGCTACCCTTAGCATGGGTTCACTTAACACAACGTTAATGGGTGGCATTAGGTCATCCATGTGCTGGCTTGAATGATGCATTAACTGCAGGAGATTGCATGCACACACTCCCTGAATTTAGCATGAGCCCCTGACTGTTAACCTGGCCCACATGTACATTACCAGGATTAACTTTAATAAGCAGGGTCCTTAGTAAGCTAAATTAATTTAACACACACTAATCAAATTAGCATACCTTAGTTTATTAGTTTGTGTGCATTAAATCAAGTTAGTGAGCACAAAAAATTCCCCCTTAAAACAAGTGTGTAAAACTAACTGCAAAACCCCCCTAAAATTGAGAACGTTTTGTGAAAACAATGATAACTCACTATTTTTTTCTTGCCCATGTAGAATAAACAGCGTCTCCAAAACACCAGTTAACTGTGAAAAAAATTACATCTTGAGTCAGGAAATGGATATAGGGAGCATTCAATAGGAGGAAAGGGAATTAACCACAAATGCTGCTACTGACCTATTGCAGTGAAGATTACAGGCAAATGTAATCTGGGACATCTAATATAATCACATGCCTCAGGGTGAAAGTATAACAATTGCATAAAATATCAACTGTAGTATTAGAACATGCACAATTAACGATTAACAGAAGAGTAGAATTTATTACCAATATTTCAGCCTCATGCTGTGATTTTGCTCAAAGTATTCCCAAGTTGGTCTATAGATTCTGCTCTATTTTGACAAATACTTGCATATTTCCAACAGACTTTACAATTCTTCACATTTACAATAGTAAAATGAGACCCATATTGGGATCTATTTTCAAAAGCCCTTCTCCAGGTAACCTCCGTGATTATCCGGAGAAGGGCACCGAGAGAGGTATTCAGCAGCACTCTCCAGATACTGCAATTGAATATCTCCACAGACCATCTTGCCACAATCTGGTTAGTGTCGGGATGGCCTGTGGCTGGAGTTAGGGTGGTGTGGCAGATATCTGGACCGCGCAGATTTTCATCTGCCATCTGAGTAAATTGGGCCACAGAAAAAGCTATCATAAATTGCTATACAAATTCTTACCCTTATAGTGACTGAACATCACCAGTATCCAATCTGGACATTCTGCAGCAGCCACTATCAGAATCCTGACGCTCAACATCTGGCAGATATTTAATACTACAGCTGGCAGCTACAGCATTTCAATATCTGACCTTTTGGAAAATTGATCTCATTATTTTTTAAGGCTGCTGAAAATATAACATAGTGATATAGTACATGATGGCAGATAAAGACCAGCATGGTCCATCCAGACTGCCCAGCAAGGTGGCAAGAGTAGGTGCACTTGCTGCTCTGTGCAGATCACTCCTCCCCATGCCTTTGTTTAGGGGTGTACCCACCGCTCCATGCAGGTCACCCCTATTTGTTGAGATATAAGAGATAGTTACATTTATTTTGATTTTATCCCGTTGCTATAAAGGGATCCACTGTGTCTGTCCCATGCCATTTTGAATTCTGTCACTGTATTTGCCCCCCACCACTTCCATTGGGAGGGCATTCCAAGCATCTGCCATACTTTCAGTGAAAAAGTATTTCCTGATGTTACATTCAGTTTATCCCCTTGCAGCTTCATGTTATGCCCTCTAGTTTTACAGTTCCCCCATCTTTGAAAAATGTTTGTTCATTAATACCCTTTAAGTATTTAAAGGTCTGTATCATATCTCCCCTGTCCCTCCTCTCCTCTAGTGTATACATATTTTGGTCTTCAAGTCTCTTCTCATACGTCTTCTGGCACAGGCTCCAAATCATTTTGGTCACCTTCCTCTGAACAGTTTCCAATCTTTTTATATCCTTTGCGAGATATGCGGGCATGTTTACTAAAAACCGCACATTTGCGCATCCGCACAATAGCGCACTAAAAGCGATACTTAAGTGCTCTCAAGCACCCCGCACACGTGCGTGTCACCACCGCACAGGTGCACGGCACACTAACGGGCCCCGCACAAGTACGGGCCCGCAAATGTCCGATAGAGGCGTGGAAAGGCTAACGGAGGGCTGAGGAAGGCTCCTGAGGGGTGGAGAGATGGGGTTAATGTGCGGGGAAGGGGAGGGGAGAGGCTCCCCGCACATTATCGGGGCCGAATTTCCATGTAAAAACTACCGCGAGTGAAACACTCGCGGTAGAGGGCATTTAAAGGGAAGAGAAACCATTTCCGTCAGCAATGTACAGCAAAACCGGGGAAACCTGCAGAACGTGAGCAGTGTGATACATGTGCACAGAACAAAATAGCAAATATAAATTGAAAAACACCACAACAAAATTCTAAAAACTTATAACCCAGCTGGGCAACAGTGATATTAATGGGCAACAATAAAAAACACTCACAGGAAAGCCCCAAAAAAAAGAAATGATTTCTGAAAGGGTCCACGGAGCGGAGACCCTTCCAAAAATCATTTCCTTTTTGGGAGCTGTGCTGGGAGTGTTTTCTATGGTCGCCCATTAATACCACTGTTGCCCAGCTTGGTTATATTTTTCCCCCTCTTTTCACGGTCATTTGCGGGGTGTATTTGCACGTTTGCCCCCAGACAAGGTGAATGAGCCCACAGTACAAATGTGCAGAGCAGGGTTTAGGATTCCGCCGGCCAGGTTTTCCATCCCCAGGGACAGCACTATCTCTGTGGCCACAGTGTGGTGCAGCAGACAAAGCCAGTACCCCTAGGACCAGAGGGATACAGGTTCAAATCCCAGCTGGGGCTCCTACCAACCCAGTCCCCATATTTTACCCACCACTAAACAGAGATAGTAAAGACACCCCTTTATTGGAGAGCACATAAGCATGGTTCACACACCCATTTTGTACCCAACACCGCACACACACACCATAACAATGGGCATTACCGACGGCCGAGTCCCTCAAATGCAGTCCTGGAGTGCCACATGTCAATCAGGTCATATGCTTTTCCAAGATAAGGCCATGCCAGCATGTTGGCGGAAGGGTACAGGTGGTGGAGGGGGCAGTGGCTGCTAGCCACAGAAGACAGTGGCCTAGCCATGTGCAGGCTGGCACTGTCCACTGCAACAGATAGGCCCTGTCAGATGTACAGTCATGGACCTCCCAGGGAATCCAGCACATGTGTGGCAACACGGTGGTGCAGTGCACACAGACAGTGTGTGCAAGAACAGAAGGTCACAGGTTCAAAGCCCTGCCAATCATGTCCACATATTTTTCCCACAACTAAACCGTGATAGTAAGGACAATCCTTTATTGCTGGGGTCATACGCCTTCCTTTTACCCCACGGAGCACAGACACCATGACCAGGGGCATTACCTAGAGCAGAGTCTCACAGATGCAGTCCTGTAGGAACACACACCATTCAGGTTCCATGCTGCCACTCATACAAATGCCTGTGCTGTATATCTATGCACCACCCCCATGGCATGTAGATGTAGCTCATGCAAATCCATGAGGGACAGCAGGAAAACCCGAACAGTGTGTGGCAAACCTGGACTGGATTTGTGAACCTCTGCCGTAAAGCAGCAGCCAACAGGGGCAGACACACCACAACCCACACCCACAGGCCCCATTGGCCAATGCCTCCTGGAGAGGCAGGACATTGGGCCCTGTGTGCACCTCCCAATACTAGCACCTGCATACCTCAGCAATGTCACCCTACACCTGGGTAAACGGTACACAGCTCTCAAACGTGTGCTATGAGTACTGGCAGATAGATATACCTACGTTACGCACATTCTGCTCTTTGAGCTCCATCATAACAATCTTTCTGCTGTCTGCTGTGGGTGCTTCAGGTCTGGTCTCTGACAGTGTTAACCACCCTGGGGAGTGTCCCCCAACAGTATTGCATACCATATCCATGCCTGTACTGTGCCCAGGACTGGTGTGGTGGGCAATGCTGCTAAACTCCTCTATAGTAGCACAATGCTGGCATACGTGTGGGAGTGTGTGTCTGTCTATACAGTGCGTGTTGGCTGCAAACACCTTCCACAGCCCACACTGCCAGCACTATTGCCAGTATTGGCCTGCCAATGTGCATAATGAGCAGCAAGGTACAATGGGTATAGCTCAGACAGGGTGGGCTGGCCAGGATGCATCTGCACAGGACATAGGGCACTGGCTGGGACATTGTAGTGGCCGGCCACCACCTACACAGACAGGGTGACCTCTATATGTGCCTCTGGGGTTTCACTCCACCCTGACTGTGTAGTGACGACAGCATGGCTAGGCACCCCCATAGTGCTATATAGTATTTCCCCCATGTGATATATATGGGTTTCTGTTTGGGGCCCAGACACTGACTTATCTGCTGGTGTGCACTGCCATCCCAGTTATGGGTACATGCATTTCCACCAGGACTAACTAGCAGACTGTTTCCAGCTGGTCTGTGGCTGATGGCTTGCTGCAGGAGAATAGCAGATAGTGGTGGGGTGCAACTTAGCATATCCAGGCCTAATGTCTGTCAGACATTGTGTTATGGATGTTTAAAGAGCTGCTTTGACTGCGCTGTAGGGTGTCTGTTCCACGGCAGGACTTGGGTTGATGGTCCACACTACTGCCACCATTGCAGGGAGGTAGCATGTTGATCTGTTGATGGGAGCAAATGTTATTCCACCTGGGGGGGAGGGGAAGGAATGGTGGTACATAGCCCACCTAGGTGGCCATAAGGGGTTCCCCTGACTCAGACAAACAGAGATATTCAAGGTGTTTCTGCAGAAACAACCTCTCTCACAGAGTAACAGTGCTTTGGAACTCTGGCATAGCCTTATTCAACCATGGAGGGTGTTGTGGACCTGGTCCTGGGTGCCTCATCGCACCCTCAGGGTGAGCGCAGTACCCGCACAGTCTGACGGTGTGTAGCTACTATGTGCCAGTCAGTACAACACCCGCTCAGTACACCCTACCAGGCCGAGGTGCTGTGTGGGTGCACACGGCCACATCCCCCTACCAGGCCGAGAGTTGTGGGGGTGCATTCCCCATCTTGTGTGCATCTGTGGACAGCTGATTTGCATGTGCAGTGCATCATGGGTGCGGGTGGCCTAACCCTATCCTGTTTACAACAGCAGACTGTCTGTGAGGTGATATGCCGGCTCTCTGCAGCCAGCCAGGGGCATGCTGACAGGTATAGAACTGTAGCCCAATGGTTACGTCACTGCCTGTGCAGCCAGAGGTCATGGGTTCAAACCCACAGTGGGGTTCTTTGATAGGGCTGTCCACAGCTTTATTTTTATTTACTGTACATATGTCTATGCCGGCAAAACCACCCTCAGCTTATTATACCCATTAGGTGCCTCTGAGGGTGCTTTATAGGGCGCCCTATAGGCCACCTTATGGTTGCCATCCATATAAGGTGCACTGTACATTATCCTGTGTCGCAACATATATGGTGCCCTATAGGGGACATTCTAGGGTGCCTTGGCGGACAGTGCACTGTGACATGTGCCTTATGGGCCACTGTATGTGTACACACTGTGTGAGTGCGTTTGCTAGTAGTGATAGCAAAATAAAATTAAAAAGCCTCCTACAGCACTCCTCACCATAATACATACTGCCTCAGCCAGCCTTGTTCACTGGGCATTGTGAGGGATTGAACCCCTGATCCCTGCACCATTGGTCAGTGTTTTAACCATTGTGCTGTGGCTCTGTTCCTGTGCTTGTGCATCAGTGCGCCGCCTGGTGCCCATCAGCGCGCCGCCTTCTGCCGCCCAAGAGGACCAGTGCACCGCCTTATGCCGCCCAAAAAGAACTGTGCGGCGCCTTATGCCGCCCAAAAAGAACTGTGCGCCGCCTTATGCCGCCCAAAATGTACAGTGCACCGCATTATGCCGCCCAAAAAGAACTGTGCGCCGCCTTATGCCACCCAAAATGTACAGTGCACCGCCTTATGCCGCCCAAAAAGAACTGTGCACCGCCTTATGCCGTTCAAAATTAATTTGCCTCCTAAACCTCTTTTACCCATTACTGTTGCTGCCTCAGCTGGCCTTTTTCGTTGTGCACAATGGGGGATTAATCCCATGGCCCCTGCACCATTGGTCAGTGTCTTCACCGTTGTACTACGGCTCTGTTGTTTTGTATACCCAGCAGCGCGCCACTTTGCCTTCCCATGCGCTAATGTCGACCCCCGCACATTAGCGCGACGCGCACAGGTCCGGTCGCTTACTCACGGTTTTTTGCTATTTTCTGCCTGAACCGCCCACTCCTTATATGGCACACGCACACTAACGGGGACCCGCACAATTTCAGAGTTTAGTAAACATGCCCCATGGTCTCCAAAGCTGAACACAATATTCCAAGTGAGGCCTCACCAGCATTTCATACAGTGGCAATAGTACCTCCTCCTTTCTACTGGCAATTCCTGTCTGTATGCAACCCAGTATCCTTCTGGCTTTGGCAACTGCTTTGTCACATTGTTTTGCCAATTTGAGATCCTCCGAAACAATCTCTCCGAGGTCCTTCTCCTGGTCCATGCACACAAACCTATCGCATACAATTCCCTTGGATTTCTGCTTCCCAAGTGCATGACACTGCACTTCTTCACATTAAATCTTAATTGCCAAGCACTAGACCATCCTTCCAGCTTTTGTAGATCTTTTCTCTTGTTATCCACTCCCTCAGGGGAGTCCATTCTGTTGCAAACTTTCATCTGCAAAAAGAGACTTTTCCATTCAGTCCTTCTACAATAACTCTCACAAAAACCTTGAACAGTACCGGTCCCAGGACTGATCCCTGGGGCACGCCACTAATCACCTTCCCTTTATCAGAGTGTTTCGTTTACTATCACCTTCTGTTGTCTGTCAGTCAACCAATTTCTAATCCAGTTCACAACCTTGGGACACATCTCCAGGATGTTCAGTTTATTGATAAGCCTCTTATGAGGGACAGTAGCAAAGGCTTTGCTGAAATCTAGGTAGATCACATCCATCGCATGACCTTGATCTAGTTCTCTAGTCACCCAGTCAAAGAATTCAATCAGATTTGTTTGGCACAATCATCCTTTGGTAAAGCCCTGTTGCCTCAGATTATGCAACCTATTGACTTTGAGAAAGTTCACTACTCTCTTTCAGGAGCACCTCCATTACTTTTCCCGCCACCGAAGTAAGGTTTGCTGGCCTGTTTGTCAGTACTTTTCTGAGCTCTTTCAGTGTACTTGGGATGTATTCCATCCAGTCCCATGGCCTTGTACACGTTCAGATTTTCAAGCTGTTCAAACATATCATCGTCTGTGAATGGTGTGGTATCTACTCCATTCCCATTTGTATATATGTCAATCACAGGTGGTACTTCTCTAGGATTTTCTTTAATAAAAAGAGAACAGAAATATTTGTTTAGCATTTAGCTTTTTCAATGTCACTTTCCATGAATCCATTTTCAGCACTTTTGAGTCTTGCAATTTCACTTCTGATCTTCCTCTTCTCCCGAATATACCTGAAAAACATTTTGTCACCATGCTTCAGATCATTAGCCATCTTTTCTTCTGCCTTTGCTTTTGCTATCCTTATTTCTCTTTTTGTCTCTTTTAACTTTATACTGTATTCTTTTCTCTGTTTGCGAACTTTTGAATTTTGTGAAAGCTGTGTTTTTTGCCTTTATTTGTGCAGCCGCTTCTTTGGAGAACCATATGGGCTTCCTTTTCCTCTTGTTTTATTTACTTTCCTTACATATGTATCTGTTGCCCTTTTATTGCCTCCTTTAATTTAGCCCACTGAAATTTCACTTCCCTTACCTCTTTCCATGAATGCTGGAGTACCAGCTCAAACACAGCAAATATAAAAGGGCACTAGATACAATTCCAAACAAACTCTAATTTTCTTGAAGTCCAGAAAAGCTAAAGGCGCCACAATGGGACTTGATGTTTGACTTATACCAGCTCCAGGTATCAGCTCTAATCTTAAAGGTCGGAAAACAAGTCTTTTTCAAGATAGACAAAATGATGCAAATTAGCTATGTTCTCAGACCAATGTAAAATTCATTGTGGATACCCGAATACCAGACTTGTTTATGACCTTCATTGGGAACAACTACAACACAAGCTACTTTGAGACAAAAAGGTCAACGTATAAAGCTGTGAAGGGCTTCACAGGAATGGGTCACTACTACACAAACAATATGTTGAATTGGTGGCTTTTACTTAATATTATGCAAATTGTATTGATGCTAAATTAAAGGAGTAATAAAAAAGTTTTTGGAAGGAACTCAATGATTTCACTCAAATCTAAATACACATCCCTAAAGTATAAATTAATTTTGTACAAAATGTTACTTTTGCAAAATGTTAGTGCAAAATTTGCTTATGCTGAATTCCTAATAAGATAATCTAAATGATTTTGGCACATTAAGTTTTATGAATGGCTTCAGCAGAAAATTGCAGTTGTCATGATAGTCCACTTGGTCAATGTAAAAAAAGGTAAACAAACAAGTAGTAGGTGATGCTTTTTTATTGGACTAAATATATTTTAAGACAAGCGTTCGAGAGCTACAGTATACGCTCTTCATCAGATCTATGTAGGGACAATGCAGTTACACTGGGTTTAAGTAAACATATTTAGACTCTGGGTAGTCTGCCTAAGTCATTACATATCAAAGACATGTGTGGAGTACAGTGATAATTGACATCACCTTACACCTTAGGCACTCTGCATCTGCCATTAAATTACTATGAAAGACAAATTTGCGGAGACAGTAACCCTTTGTATTTCAGTGTTTTACTGTATGTCTCATAATGGCTGAGGAAACCAATGTATCTATTCAGTCCTTTTTTGTCAGGGTTGAAATATTTGATCATTTTAAGTGTATGTTTTTGAAATTTCCATTCAAGACTTTGATTGTAAAGTCGTTAAGGGGGTGGTTTTCTTATGAGAAGTGTAATATAAGTATGTTTTATGCCACTTATGCTAGTATTTTATAATGACTAATAAGCACCTACTTCTCTATAAAATAGCATTTACTTAGATGACTTTATAAAATAGCACTTACTTAGGTGACTATGTGGGTGCCTAGCCATGGCACCAGGGGCGGTTCTATAATGAGGTAGAGTGAGGCGGTAGCCTCACACGGCAACTTTTTGGGGACAGCAAAAATTGCCCCCAAAAGGACTGCCTCACTCGGACTTCAAAATAAAATAATTTAAAAAATAAAAACTCCGGCTGCAGAAGCCGCTGTTGCAGTAGCGGCAGAATGAAGTGCCCCACGGCCTTGGCCCCCCGCCTCTCTGGAGAGCCATGCCAGCGTTTTCCCAATGCACCGGCTCAGTTTTGCAGAGCCGCGCGAAGGGAGAGTGTTTCCCTTCCCCACGGCTCTGTTAAAGCTGAGCCAGCCAGTGCTGATGGGAAACAGGAAATGCCTGTTTCCCATCAGCGCTGGAGGGCTCAGCTTTAAGAGAGCCACGGGAAAGGGAAACACTCTCCCTTCTTGCGGCTCTGCAAAGCTGAGCTGGCGCAGAGGGGAAATGCTGGGCTCTTCCAGGAGGCGGGGGGCCATGGCCACGGGGCACTTCTTTCTTTATCTTTATCTTTATTCGTAAGATTTGATAAACTGACCAAGCCGGGGCGTCAGGGTGGTGTACAATACAAAAACAATGGCTACAGAAAAAAAAATAAAGTCAGAAAGGAACGCCAATGATAATAGGACAGAGAGAGGCAAAGAGAAAGTAGAGAACCAAAATAGTTCGTAAAGTATAAAAGGAGACAGCAAAAGGGCAGGACATAGGGGACGGGTCAGGTAAGACTGTATTTGAAAGGGTGCTACGAGGAGTGGGGGACGTGGCTGGGGAGCAGAGTGTCACCAGCAGGGGGGGAAAGGTCAAAGGCTTGACAGAAGAGGTGGGTTTTCAGAAGGGCTTTGAAGCGGGGGTAAGACAGTCTTCTGCATCCGGGTTTGTTTTTTTTTTCAATTTCAATGGACTGGGGGGGGGGGCTAGGACTGGAAATGGGCCGATGGGGGGTTTAGGACTGGAAGTGGACTGATGGGGGGGTTAGGACTGGTAATGGGCTATGGTGGGGGGTTAGGACTGGAAGTGGGCTGATTAGGGGGGCTAGGACAGGAAAAGGGCTGATTGGGGGGGCTAGGACTGGAAATGGACTTATTTGGGGGTTAGGACTGGTAATGGGCAGATGAGGGGCTAGCACTGGAAATGAGTTAGGACTGGTAATGGGCTGATTGGGGGGCTAGGACTGGAGTGGGCTGATTTAGGGAGATGGGACTGGAAATGGGCTAATGGGGGAGGGGCGGAGAGTGCTGCTGGTCCTGGAAGAAAACTAGGAGCTAGTGCTACAAATGGGTAGATGCAGGGGGATGGTAGAATAGTACTGGAAGGGAGCGGATACAAAGAGGGTCTTCCAGGAGAAGGAGGGGGCTGAAAAGGAGCTGACACCTGGGATGTACTGAAGGGAGACTGGAAGGGAGCTGACACTTGGGGATGGGAGTTGTAGGTGGCTGGGTAATGGGGAGGAGACTGGAATGGAGCTGACATGCGAATGGCACTGGAAGGGAGATGGACAGAGGGTAGGGCGACTTGAAGGGAGCTGACTGGGGGGGGGGGGGGTGGGTGGCACTGAGAGTGGACCTGAGCTGATACCTGAGACTGTATTTGGACTAGAAAGGGCTGGACTGTGGGGAAGGAGGGGGACTGGAAGGGAATGGACACCAGTGGCAGTCGTGGGAATGCAAGGCGGTTGACATTGGAAGGTACTGGGAGGGGAGGACTGGAAAGGGGGCTGATATTGTGGGGGGTTACTGGAATTGGAAATGGGCTGATGGAAGGATGTGAAGAAAACAGAAGAAGAGATAAGAAATGGCAGATGGACCACAGAAAGAGAGCTAGGAGAAGACAGGAAAGCAGAAGCCTCAGATCGGGACCAGCATGATCAGAGAATAAAATGGTCAGACAACAAAGGTAGAAAAAATAATTTTATTTAATTTTGGTGATTGGATTTTGTGCTATTTTTATATTTTACACAGTATTGGGGAACTGCATCTCTTATTTATCTGATGTTGCACTGCATGTGGACTCTGGCTTCTTGGGGTTTCAGTTTAAACGTTGTCTACATATTTTTATTTTTACTTTAGATTGTGGTTACTTATTCTGTACTTGCTGAGGGTTGATGTTGTGAGTGTGTGACCGAGGTCAGGTATTCTGTTAACATGGCATTTGTACCTAAAGATCTATACTGTACTGTAGTAATTTGACTTGTTCAGATTTTCAAATAGGTGTATAGATGTTCCAGGGCCCACTGTAGTACTTACAATGACGCTTTTTTTGGATGGGCTCCTTATGTGAGTTTTGGAAGGTTGTGCTGATATGGTATGTTATGGTAGGTTTGCTCTTTGTTGTAGGGTTTTGTATTAGTTCACAATATGCCTGGTACTGGAGAATAGTGGTTGTTGTTGTTAGTGAGATGATCAGAATCAGATTTGTGTTTTTAAAATATTGAGTTCTGTGGTGAATGTCCTGTTTCTGCTCTGCACCTATTGTGGATGCAAAATATATGCTATAAAAGAAAAAGCAAGAACCATAACGCAGTTTATAACAACAAAATACAAATGAGTTATAATTTAGTTTTATAAACTGTGCTGTTGGTTCTTGCTGTCTTTTAGTTCCTTGATGTGCAAATGGGACCGTACCTAGCCCTGTGCAAGCAGTGCGGCCGCACAGGACGCAAAGACTTGGGGGGCGTATTTTGGCTGTCTGCTGTTGCCCTGCCTCCACTGGCAGGACAATAGCAGGCAGCCAAAATGCGCCCCCAAGCCTTTTCACTGCACTTTAAGCAGGTCTGGTCCCTCCCTCTTCCGACGCAATGTCAGAGCAGGGAGGGACAGATCTGCTTAAAGTGCCTGCGCCTTTGAGATCGGGCGCATGCCTCCCTCCTCCTCCCCATACCTCCGTCCAGCGCTACCTGCTCTTTCCCTGCTGCTGCAGCAACAGGGAAAGAGTAGGCAGTGCTGAATGGATGTATGGGGGGGAGAGGGGGGGCGTGCACCCAAGCTGCAAGTCGCACAGGGTGCGATTGCAGCTATATGGCCCCGTGTGCAAACATCTTGCATTTCCTCCATATAATTTAATCAGCTTTTTGGTTTGGTTCAGTCTCTGATTGGATTTCTGAAAAAGCCCTGCCCCCTCTAAGGTGGTGGGAGGGGGCGCCATCTCATTCTTCACCTCAGGCAGCAGATTGCCTTGAGCCGTCCCTGATCTTTGGTTCAGGACATTGTTACCACGTGATATTAGGCAAGAGACTCCAGCTGCATTTGGGGTAAAGTAAAATTAAAAACAATTCTCTTAGGCCCTCATTCTAGAAAGTGTGTTGCGGGGCTGCATGTCCTGCCAGGACATGCAGCCCCACAATCCGCCTAAACACTATGCCCCACCAGTTCTCCCCATGCATTCTGTGCTCCAGGATGGGGAGAGCCGGCGGGGCGGCAGAGCATAGGTGGGACACCCGGCAGCACGTACAGGGCCGATTCAGGTCACAGCCTGTATGTGCTGCCGGGCCTGCTGTGCCGTACTGCTTATACCACCCTCAGAGGTGGTATAAACAGTATTTTGGGGGGAAATGCGGCAGGGGAGCCACCCACAGGGCCGGGGCTGGGTGCGGGGGGTTCCCGCAGCCCGATCCAGGCCGCAGAAGGCCAGCCATGGATCAGGCAGCAGGGATATTGGGGGCCGGAGCCACGGCAGTCTAGGTTGTCTGCGGTGAGGACATCCCTGCAGGCAGGAGGGGTACACCGGGCTGTCCTCGGGCCCAATTCTGGCTCCTGCAGGAACATTTTGTACCCACGGACCAGAATCGGTCCTAACGGCCCCATCTTCAGCGGGGACGTCCAGATGGCCCAGATGTCCCCCTCCAAGAATGGGACTCTTAGTACAGAATAGCAATGAATCTATAAGGTGTGGAGTGGGATTTTTGAAGAAGCATTTAGGAAGAATTTAGGACCTCCAGAGCAGAAAATCCAAAAATCCACAGGAGTGGCAGAAGTGAAGGGAGGCACTTATAATTGCTTTCTGAATTCACTCCATTTACACCCTGAAAAATGAATGGGCCCTGTGCAGATAGCAAGGCCAGGTATGTGCACAGGTATAGGCCATTTAAAAAATGTGGGCATCCCCAAATTGCATGCCTACAGAACCAGGTACTTGGATGCACCGGCAGGGGTATTTCAAAAGGGAAGTGACAATTTTAGATACTCAGACATGCAGTGGCGGGTCAGTAATATGTTTGGAATATATGTTTACATGCAGGGTTCATTGGTCAGGAGATATTAACTGTTGTGATGAAAATACATTTTGCTTCTCCCCTGGAAGCATTGCAGCCTTGAAACAAGCACCTTTTTGCATCTTATTCGTGGTCTGGAGCTGGTATAGGCATGGACGCCTCATCGTCCAGGTCCAGATGTGTTTATGTCATTCTGAAATTTCACCACAATATGCTTCTCCATTGATCTGCCCAGGCCATGCCTCTTTCACACCCCATGATACTATACTACATGGGTGTGCTTGTGAAAAAAACAAATGTTAAATGGTTAAGAAGATAATTCAAGATCCTGGAATATACTTTTTGGATAAAACTCTCAGTTAAGTGATAATAATTATTGATCTTTTGCTTATTTTTACTTTATTTAAAACCATTAAAATTGTGTGTGCACTACTCTTAAGTCTTTGTTGAGAATAAAGAGGCTATTTACCCAACTTTTAGAATAGGCTGTAGTGCTGTGAGAGGATAATAGACTTCTATGGCTTACCTCATGGGACAGGATACATTGCAAGAGGGTCCCAGCATCCAAGTTCACCAACCTTTCAACTCTTTACTTTTCTAAAAACTCTTTCTTTGATTTTGTTAGACTTTACTGTATTTTGCATGAGTATAGCACAACTGAAATAGCTGAGAGATGAGTAGAATCAAGGCTTACCAAGTGTTAAAATAATTCAATCAAAGCATTAATTACAAACAAATTATGGTGAGCATTATTATGCAAGCTAGCAAAATCGAACACATGATGTCCTTTGTCCTCCAGAGCTAAATGTGATAAATTTTTTATGTGAGCAAGAAGATTTCATTGAAGTTTCAGTTCATGGATAATAACAGCAAGGAAAAATTAGAATAATGAAACATTCTTGTTTTGGAGACAGAATCAATGAATTTTGAAAGACAAATCAATGCCAATACTAAAGTTATAGGTGATATTCTATTAGTTTATTCAATCAAATTTCATCTGCAGTTTTAACATTTGCTATTAATTTTCAGTATATCTACTATGTCTAATCATGCCTAAATGGATTTTCTCACTGTTACGGTAGCTAACTGAAGCTTTGCAATTGTTAAATATGTTCATGTTTTATAGGAGGGCCTTTTCAATACAAAGTGAATGTTATTGCATATAACTATATTGTATATTGCTTACATACCATAATATATATGAAAGGTACAAATATATTGCACATGAAAGATTTGATTAGAATTAGCATCTGAACTACATTAAAATTGTCATCCAACAGCACTGTAGTATACTGGAATTATTAGATATGTGATCACTCATTAATCTACTTCTATAAAGTATCTTTTAAGGGAGTAATTTTATAAGGAGCTGCATAAAGGTATGCACTGTCAGCACACATAAATCATGGTATTTTAGTGATTTACTTGCATAACTGGGCATTTGTGTGCTACTTAAGTCAGTCATTCATTTATAAGGATGGTTATTGACTTGTTGACGTGCACTTTCAGGACAGGCATGTGGATGGATGCAATTTGGAGGGAGAATGAGCAGAGCATACAAGTATTACCCTCCACTTGTACTTTTTCAATATAGATAAATCCTTCTATGCTATTTCTATATCAGGTAATTGATTTAGGTTGTTAAGGTCACAATGAGATACAAACGTAGGGGCGTGTTTACTAAAGAGCATGCCAGTGCCACACTATTAGGCTACACAACTATCATAGAGGCCCGTGCCAACTTTAGACAGCAGGTGCATCCATCCCTCTGCCATTGGCCATGAAAATTGGTATATGGGTGCACTTAATACCACCCGTTGAGGTGGCGTTAAGTGCACCTTCATTGACAACAACATTTGTGGTTAGCATGCACCCAAAACCCCCGTGCTAATTGCGATGCGCCATCAACACCTATGTTCCATCCAATCGCTCAATACCCAGTTAGCGCAACATTTTTAGTATGGGGCCCATGCTAACTTGTAGCATAGTGCATTTACTGCATGCTAATGGTAGGCACGGTTTAGTAAACCTGCCCCTCACTGCAAAATAAAACAAGGATCTACAGGAGGATTTCTGCTACTGCAAATACTGCCAAAAAACAACCTTACACAGTGAAAAAATTAAATACCCCCTAAAACATTCACCAGTGTAGTCACCAAAGCAATTTTTAGGAAAGGAGTAAGAGTAGCCCTATATGTCAAAAGCAATATTAAAGCTGATGAAATGCAGGGGATGTTTGGAAAAGAAGAAGCGCTGTGGATTGTGTTGGAAAGACGAGATGGCACTATGATCCATACTGGTGCAATCTACAGGCCTCCAACTCAAACCGAAGAAATAGATAGCGAATTGATTATTGATATTGCAAAGATAGCCACGAAGGGGGAAGTGATCATATTGGGTGACTTTAATCTACCTGATGTGGATTCCTGCTGAAAATCTGGAAAGAAGTAAAAAAAAAAATTGGGCGTCTTTCAAGATGCTTTAGTTAGACCAGGGCCGGTGCTAGGGTTTCTAGTGCCCCCTGCAACCTTTAAATCGGTGCCCCTCCCTCATTATTATTAATGTTGGCTGCATCCTACCCTTCTTTTTCCCAAAACCGCTTTGTGAACTCTTTTCAAGAGATATTAGTATTTCTCCTTCAAATCCAGTATTGCAAGAGCAAGAGCAATTGCATAGCAAAGAGCAATTGCATAGCCAAAATAAAAATACTTAGCAGTAAATACTTAGCATCATACAAACAGGCTGTTATAGTCAAAAAAAAAAAAATCTGTTTCTGGTCATCTCACTAACAACAACATAAACATACTCCAGTGCCAGGCATATTGTGAACTAATATAAAACACTGCAAAAGTCACTGAAAATCTACAAAGTCAAATCTATCATACCATACCAGCATACACTTCCAAAACGTACACAATAAGGGGCCTACCCAGAAAAAAGCAGCACTATAAACACTGCAATGGGCCCCAGAACATCCATACCTGTACACCTATTTGAAAAGCTGTACAAGTCAAATTACTACAGTACAGATTCCTACGTACAAACTCCATGTTAACAGTGTTCTGAGTGTGTGGCCTTGGTCACACACTCAGAACACAGACCTTCACCAAGTACAGAATAAGTGACCACAGCCTAAAGTAAAAATAAAAATATGTAGACAAAATTAAAATGAAACCCCCAAAAAACAGACTCGGCATGTGATGCTACACCAAATAAGAGAGGCAGTTCTCCATACTGTTTGAAATATAAAGATAGCGCAAAGTACAATCACTAAATTGAAAGTAAAATTATTTTTTCAACCTTTGTTGTCTGATGATTTTTGATCATGCAGGTCCCGATCTGAGGTTTCTGTTTTCCTCTGTCTTCTCTTAGCTCTTCTTCTATGGTCTATAGTCTATCTGCCATTTCTTGTCACTTTTTGCTTTCTTCATTTTCTTCCATCAGCTTTTTTCCAGTCCCAGTAACCCTCCCCAGTATTAGCCCCCTTTACAGCCTCCCCTCCCAGTACCTTTCAGTATCAACCCCCTTGCATTCCCAGCACCATCACTGGTGTCTGTTCCCTTTTAGTCCCCCTCCTTCTCCATCGTCCAGCCTCTTCTAGTCCAAATACCATCCCAGGTATCAATGAACTTCAAGTCCCAGTGCCCCCTCCCGTGTCAGTTCCCTTCCAGTCACCCTCTCCTCTGTCCATCTGCCTTCCAGTGCCATCCCTGGGTTTCAGCTCCCTTCAAGTGCCCACCTTCCCTCCAGTCTCTTCCTTCCTTCCTCTCTTTTCCGCTCCCTTCCAACCCCCCATGTGAGCTTCTTTCTAGCCCCCACCTTCCCCCCTGTCAGTTCTCTTCCAACTCCCCTCCTATTACCCAGCCATCTTCCATCCCCATCCCCAAGTATCTGCTCCCTTCCAGCTCCCCCCATGTCTGCTCCCTTGTAGCTGCCCATGTCTGCTCTCTTTCAGCTCCCTCCTATGTCTGCTCCCTTCCAGCTCCCCCTCATGTCTGCTCCAATTCGTCCTTCGAAAAAGAAAGCCGAGAAACAGGAAATGCTTATTCTTACTATTAGAAACTCTGTGACCCAGCAGTTTAAAAGAGAGCAGAGCCGCGGGAACATTTCTCTGTTCCTGAGGCTGCTTTCTTTTTTGAAGCGATGGTGGCGGGCAGCTAGCGACAGTGCCTCCCCACTGCCGGCACCCTCCTACCATGCTTACCCTGCTTACCGAGTAGTGCTGGCCCTGACTTAGGCAAATGGTGATGGATCCAACCAAGGAAAGCTCGATACTGGATTTAGTGCTCACCAATGGAGATAGCATGTTGAATATCCGGGTGGGTGCCCATGTGAGCAGCAGTGATCATCACACAATGTGGTTTGAGAGAAAAGCCAAGGTGGAGTCCAATCACAGCAAGCTCAAAGTCCTAGAGTTCAAAAGCACTGACTTCAGTAAAATGGCCAAGTACCTGAAGGAGGAGTTGACAAGATGGGCGGGGATAATGGAAGTGGAATTTTAATGGGCTAAAGGAGGCAATAAAAGGGGAAACAAATACATATGCAAGGAAAGTTAATAAAAATAAGAGGAAAAGGAAACCTATGTGGTTCTCCAAAGAAGTGGCTGCACTAATAAAAGCAAAAAAACACAGCTTTCACAAAATTCAGAAGTTCACAGAGGAACACAGAAAGAAATACAGGATCAAACTAAAAGAGACAAAAAAAGAAATAAGAATAGCAAAATCAAAAGTAGAAGAAAAGATGGCTAAAGACGTGAAGTGTGGCAACAAAGCTTTCTTCAGGTATATTCGAGAGAGGAAGAAAATCAGAGGTGGAATTACAGGACTCAAAAGTGTTGGGAATGGATTTGTGAAAAGTGACATTGAAAAAGTAAAAATGCTAAACAAATACCTCTGCTGTGTTGTTACTAAGGAAAATCCTGGAGAAGAACCACCTGTGATTCCCAAATATACAAATGGAAATGGAGTAGATACCACACCATTCACAAAAGATGATATGTTAGAACAGCTTGCAAAATTGAAAGTGGACAAGGCCATGGGACCGGGTGGGATACATCCCAGGATACTGAAAGAGCTCAGAGAGGTTCTTGCAGGGCTATTAAAAGATGTTTTAAATAGATCCTTGGAGGCAGGAGAAGTTCCACAGGACTGGAGAAGAGCTGATATAGACCTCTTCAAAAAACTGGTAACAGGGAAGAAGTGACAAACTACAGGCTAGTAAGCTTTACCTCCGTGGTGGGAAATGTAATGGAGGAACTCCTGAATGAGCAAATAGTAGACTATCAATCCAACAGGTTGCATGATCCGAGGCAACATGGTTTTACCAAAGAACGATCTTGCCAAACAAATCTGATTTGAGTTCTTTGACTGGGTAACCAGAGAACTAGATCAAGGGCATGAGATGGAAGTCATCTAACTGGTCAGCAAAGCCTTAGATACTGTTCCTCATAGGAGGCTTATCAAACTCAACAGCTTGGGGATAGGTCCCAAGGTGGTGAACTGAATCAGAAATTGATTGACTGACAGATGACAAAAGACGATGGTAAATGGATCTCACTCAGATGAAAGGAAGGTGATTAGCGGTGTGCCCCAGAGTTCGGTCCTGGGACCAGTACTGTTCAATGTACTTGTGAGTGATATTGCTGAAGGACTGAATTGAAACGTTTGTCTTTTTGCAGATGACATGAAAATTTGCAACAGAGTGGTCTCCCCTGAGGGAGTGGAGAACATGAGGAAAGATCTACAAAAGCTGGAAGAATGGTCTAATTATTGGCAGTTAAGATTTAATGTGAAGACATGTAGTGCCATGCAGTTGGGAAGCAGAAATCCAAGGGAATTGTACCTAATAGGGGGCAAGAGGTTGGTGTGCACGGACCAGGAGAAGGACCTTGGAGTGATTGTTTCTGAGGATCTCAAGGTGGCGAAAAAGCGTGACAAGGCAGTGGCAAAAACCAGAAGGATGCTGGGTTGCATGCAGAGAGATTAATTACCAGCAGAAAGGAAGAGGTACTAATGCCACTGTACAAGTCGCTGGTGAGGCTTCACTTGGAATATTGTATTCAGTTTTGGAGACCATATCTCGCAAAGGATAGAAAAAGACTGTAAACGGTTCAGAGGAGGGTGACCAAAATGATTTGTAGCCTGCTTCAGAAGACTTATGAGAAGAGACTTGAAGACCTAAATATGTACACTCTGGAGGAGAGGAGGGAAAGGGGAGTTATGATTCAGACCTTCAAATACTTAAAGAGTATTAATGAACAAACAAATCTCTTCCAAAGACGGGGCAGCTGTAAAACTAGAGAGCATAACATGAAGCTGCAAGGGGGTAAATTGAAAGGCAATGTCAGGAAATATTTTTTTCACTGAAAGAGTGGTGGATGCTTGGAATGCCCTGGTGGGGGCAAATAAATTGACAGAATTCAAAATGTTGCTGATCCATATTGGCACAAATGATACTGCCAGGTATCCATCTGAGTGTATCAAAAGTGACTTCATGGCTCTGGGACAGAGGATGAAGCAGATAAGTGCACAGGTGGTGTTCTCTTCAATCTTCCCTGTTGAGGGTAAAGGCCAAGGCAGAGAAGCTTGCATCCTGGAGATGAATGCATGGCTGTGTGGATGGTGTCATTGAGAGTGCTTTGGTTTCCTGGACCATGGGATGCTGTTCCCAGGGTTGCAGAGCAGAGATGGCATCCATCTGTCCAAGAAAGGTTGACGTGTCTTCAGTAGCAGATTGGCTAATTTGCTGAAGAGGGTTTTAAACTAGATTCATTGGGGATGGGTAAAGAAAGCCCCCAGGTAAGTGAAACACTAAATACCTTTATGGAAATGGGAAAAAGGGGCAACATATGGAAAGCGGTATGTATAAAAGCCCGTAAGCATGGGAAATAAGATCCCAGATGTTGAAGCTTTAATGGGAGTGGACGAGTTGGATTTAGTGGCAGTTATAGAAACATGGTTCACAGAAAACCATGACTGGGATGTAACTATACCAGGCTATACTTTATTCAGAAAGGACAGGGTAGGAAGAAGGGGAGGAGGAGTGGCACTATATGTAAAAAAATAATATTAAAGCTTTGGAATTACAGAGCTTTAAAGGGATAGAAGAGGCACTGTGGTTTAAACTAGAAAGAGGGAAATAGAAATCTATTTGCAATGGCGTGATATACAGACTTCCCTCACAAGAGGAAGAGGTGGATGGAGAGTTAATTGAAGACATACGCAGCATTTCTAGGAATGGAGAAGTACTACTGATAGAGGATTTCAATATGCCAGATGTTGATTGGCACATTCCTGCTGCAGTATCATCTAGAAGTAAGGAATCCTGGCTTCTCTACAGGGAGAACTATTCAGGCAACTGGTAACAGAACTCATATGTGAAGGGGCCATACTGGACTTGGTGCTTACCAATGGTGAAACGTTTTCTGATGGGAGTGGGAGATCATTTTGCATCCAGTGATCACCAGATGGTGTGGTTCGGTATTAGGACTAGGGCTGTTAGAATCCATTCAAAAGCGAGGGTCTTAGACTTTAGGCAAATTAACTTGCCAAGATGGGCCAATACCACAGGGAGTCGTTAACGGAATGGGAACAGCTGATGGATGTAGAAAAACAGTGGGCAAAACTGAAAGGGGATATTTTAAGGGCAAAAAACCTTTTTGTTAAAATGGTAAATAAAGGTAAAAGGAAAAGGAGACCACTATGGTACTTGAAAGAATAGTTGAAAAGGAGAAGAAAAAGAGGGAGGCCTTCATGAAATACAAGAGATCACAGAGAGAGGAAGACAGGCATCTGTATTTGGAAAAACTTAGAGAAGCTAGCAAAGTAGTCAGGAAAGCAAAGATTCAAAAAGAGGAGGAAATAGCCAATGCAATAAAATGGGGGGATAAGACATTTTTCAGATATGTTAGTGAGAAGAGGAAGGGCAAAAGTGGTATTGTCAGACTCAAGGGTGAAGGGTGAAGGGGAGGAATATGTAGAAGCTGATGATAAAGCGGAATTACTTAAATATTTCTGGTCTGTGTTCATAGATGAACAACCAGGAATAGGACCTCAGAAAACACCCACAAACAGGAACATAAGCGAGGGGCATCTTGAACAATTTCAGAAGACGCTGTTCATGAGAAACTAGCTACATTTAAAGTAGACCAGGTGATTGGACCGGATGGGATACACCCTAGAATACTGAGGGGACGTTCTAGCAGCTCCATTGACTGACCTTTTCAATGCCTCGGAGTTGAGAGTGGTGCCAAAGGACTGGAGAGAGGCTCATGTGGTCCCTTTACACAAATGCAGAAGTAAGGATGTAGTTGAAAACTACAGACCGGTTAGTTTAACTTCGGTGGTGAGTAAATTACTGGAAACGCTACTGAAAGAGAAAATAGTGAGGTTTCTGCATCCAGTGGATTACAGGATCAGAGGCAGCATGGATTTACCAGAGGCAGATCTTGTCAGACAAATCTGATTGATTTCTTTGACTGGGTGACTAGGGAGTTGGACTTAGGGAGAGCCCTAGAAGTGGTGTATTTAGATTTCAGTAAAGCTTTTGACACCGTTCCGCACAGGTGACTTATAAACAAACTGAGTACCCTAGGGATGGACCCTAAAGTTACTGCTTGGGTTAGAAATTGGTTGAGTGGGAGGCGACAAGGGGTACAGGTAAATGGAGCTCACTCTGAGGAGAAGGAAGTTACCAGTGGTGTGCCCCAGGGATCTGTCCTTGGTCCGATTCTTTTTAACATCTCTGTTAGTGATATAGCAGAAGGGCTGTCGGGTAAGGTTTGCCTCTTTGCAGATGATACCAAAATCTGCAATAGAATAGACACCCAGGAAGGTGTAGATAACATGAGAAGGGATCTAGCTAAGCTTGAAGAATGGTCTAGAATTTGGCAGCTGAGATTTAATGTTAAAAAATGCAAGGTCATGCATTTGGGCTGCAGCAATCCAAGGGAGCAATATCGTATAGGGGGTGAAGTACTTTTGTCCACATAAGAAGAGCGGGACCAAGTCGTGGTTGTGTCTGATGATCTTAAAGAAGCTAAACTGGTAGAAAAGGCGACAACAAAAGCTAGAAGGATGCTTGGGTGCATAGGGAGAGGAACGGCTAGCAGAAAAAGCGTAGTTACTCACTTGTAATAGGTGATCTCTGGGAACAGCAGGAATTAAGTCTTTGCATATGGGTATCCTGGGTGGGTTGTGAAGAATTAATTCCTGCTGTTCCCGGATATCACCTGTTACAGGTGAGTAGCTACGCTATCTCCAGGAACAAGCAGGTATGTAGTCTTCACATATGGGGACTCCCCAGCTGAGAGATGCCAGGGGGATGACCCCAGCAAGCTGTGAATCCATGGTGAGATGGGTCATGCTTCCTCCCATGGATCTCTGGCATCCAAACCCGGGTCAGCAGGTAGGATTTATACTAAGTCTGAAAGAGATGCTGGAGAACAGCCTGGCCAAACAAGGCATCCTGATGGGAGTCCTTGTCTAAACAATAGTGGGCTGTAAAGGTGTGTACCAAAGCCCAAGTGGCTGCTCTACAGATGTCGTCAATAGACACAGAATGAAGATTAGCGATAGAGGCTGCCATTGCTCTCACATTGTGAGCTGTGACATGGCCTCTGAGAGAAAGTCCCTTACTCTCATATGCAAAGGATATGCAATTTTCAATCCACCTAGAGAGAGTTCTTTTGGAAACTGGAAGTCCCAAATGACTAGAATCAAAAGCAACAAAAAGCTGAGAAGGATTTTGGTGTTGCTTAGTTCTTTGAAGGTAAAAAGCCAAGGCTCTTTTACAATCTAAAGTATGAAGGTTCCTTTATGCATTAGAGGCATGAGACCTAGGAAGGAATACAGGAAGATAAACCGCTTGGTTTAAATGAAAAGGTGAAACCACCTTTGGAATAAAGCGAGGATGAGTCCTAAGAACGACCTTACTGTATCATGGTGAAATCTTGTATAAGGGGGATCCGCCACTAAGGCCTGCAACTCACTGATGCATCTTGCAGAAGTGAAGGCAATTAGGAAGATGACCTTCCAGGAAAGAAACTTTAGAGCTGTAGTGGCTAAAGGCTCAAAGGGCGGTTTCATGAGCTGCCCGAGAACAAGATTCAGATCCCATGCCACTGGCGGTGGTTTAATGAGAGGTTTTGTTAAAAGTAGACCTCTCACAAATCTTGCTACCAGTGAATGAGAGGAAATAGGTCATCCATCCCGAGGCTTGCAAGAATCTGCAATGGCACTAAGATGGACCCTTATTGAATTGGTTTTAAGACCAGAATTTGATAAATGGAGGAGATACTCCAGTAGCAATTCTACAGGCACCAAAAGGGGTTTAAGTCCCCTTTGAGAGCACCATACAGAGAACCTTTTCCACGTAAAGGCATAGGATTGCCTTGTGGAGGGTTTTCTGGAAGCCACAAGGATATCCTTTACCTGTTGAGAAAGGTTGATATCCAGGAATCCTAGGTTTTCAGCAACCAGGCCCTGAGATGCAGGGACTGGGGATTTGGGTACAATAGAGCCCCGTTCTCTTGGGAAAGAAGATCTGGAGCATATCCCAACTCCAGAGGTGTGGCTTGAGAGAGACGTAGAAGCAGAGGATACCACGTTTGTCATGGCCAACATGGAGCAATGAGTATCATACGACCTCTGTCTCTCTGAAGCTTGAACAAAGTTTTGGGAATGAGGGGAATGGGTGGGAAGGCATAGAGGAAGTCCTGACCCAAGTGGAGGAGGAAAGCATCCCTTGCCTGACAGTTTTGAGCCAGAATTCTGGAACAGAATCGGGTAAGTTTGGCATTCTGTGGACTTGCAAAGAGGTCTACATCTTGGGTTCCCCAGATTCGAAACACTCGAGCAAGCTGGTCTGAGTGAAGAGACCATTCGTGTGGCAGCAGTATTCGACTGAGTTTGTCTGGCAAAAGATTTTGAATGCCTGGAAGATATACCACTAGGAGGTGTATTTGAAGCTCTCTGGCAAGGTCCCACAGTCGCAAAGCTTAGTTGCATAACGACAGAGAGCCCGTTCCGCCATACTTGTTCACATAGAACATGGCTACTTGATTGTTTGTCTGGACCAGGACTGTCTTGTAGCTGAGCTGGGCCTGAAATGTTCGAATAGCATGGAAAATGGCTCTGAGTTCTATGAGGTTTTATGTGTAGACAAGTCTCCTGTGGGGTCCAGAGACCCTGAGTTGAGAGATTGTGCAAGTGAGCCCCCAACCCAACTTGGACGTTTCTGTTGTTAGGGTGGCTTGGCATAGAGGCTGCTGGAAAGGAGAGCCTATGAGAAGGTTTTCCAGTGACTGTCACCATTGAAGGGACAAAATGAGACATGTGGAGTTTCTGATTTTGTCCGATAGGTGACCTGAGGCCTGTCTCCACTGAGAGGAGAGGGTCCACTGGGCTGCTCGCATGTGAAGGCGAGCATAGGGAACCACATGGACAGTGGATGCCATATGCCCCAGAAGCTGAAGCATCTCCTGAGCAGTCAGGAAGACTTTTATAGCTGCTTGGGATGCCAGCTGTACTATACGAAGACAGTGCGGCTCTGGCAGGAAAGCCCTTGACTGTCTTGTATCTAGACAAGCCCCTATGAATTCTAGAGACTGATAAGGGGTGAGATGAGATTTTGGGAGTTTTATGACTAGTCCCAAATAGCGAAGAATTTGCATCATGCGAGAAAGAGCGAAGCTGGCCTCTGAAGCTCTCGATGCTCGAATGAGCCAGTCGTCTAAGTAGGGGAAGACGAATATTCCTAGGGTTCTCAAGAATGCTGCTACTACTGCCATGCATTTTGTGAAGACTCTGGGGCAAAAGCCAGACCATTGAATTGGAAGTGTCTTCCCTGGAAAAGGAATTGAAGGAATTTCCTGTGATCTGTATGGATGAGAATATGCGTATATGCATCCTTTAGATCTAGAGAACATAGCCAGTCCTTACTCAGACACAAGAGATCGGTGGCAGGGACCTGAGAATTGAACTGTCTGATGATTGTAGGAGGGGGCATGCTGTGAAAATGAAGTCTGTACCCCTCTCATACAAATGGATAGAGTCCAGTTTTCTGATGTTATTTGTTGCCATCTTCTGGCAAAATGGCATAACCTACCAGGGATGGTAAGGGGTTCTGGACCTTCCAGGGGCAGAAAGACTAAGTTCTCTAGGAAGGAGTCAAAGCCCCTGAGGAGGCTGAGTCTGCTGCACTGGCTGAGCTCTTGGAACTTGTGGCTTCCTCTGCTGTCTGGTCTGTTGCTGCCCCTTTTGGGGAACATGAACTGGACAGTGACCCTGATGGGTGTAAGATGGATAAAACCTCTTTTTCTTGCTGAAAAAGGGTTTCTTGACTGATCTTTTCTTTGCTGGGTTGGCTGTAGACTTTGATAGTCTGTTTAAGGTAGTATTTTCAGATTCA
This sequence comes from Ichthyophis bannanicus, assembly GCA_033557465.1. Lineage (NCBI taxonomy): Eukaryota > Metazoa > Chordata > Amphibia > Gymnophiona > Ichthyophiidae > Ichthyophis > Ichthyophis bannanicus. The sequence continues at coordinate 222,710,621 of CM066040.1, read as the reverse complement.
ATCTGATTAGCCTTGTCTTGCCAATCCTTGCCAAAGAGATTTTCTCCTGTGCAAGGAATGTTTCCCAGTTTATCTTGCACCCATTGTTCTAAGTCTGATGCCTGAAGCCAGGCAATACGATATGCACTGATGGAGATAGCAGAGGTTCTGCTAATGCATTCAAAGCAATCAGAGGTTGCATGATTCACAAACTTAGAGACATCCTGGGCATGTTTTACCAGAGTAAGAAATTCCCCCCTTTTTTCCTCAGGAAGAAGAGGGCTCATGAGCTCCAAATCTCCTGTAACCTCCTTGAGGAACATTCCCATTTAGAGAATGTAGGAGCTGATCCTGGCTGACAACATGGAGGATTGGAAGCATCAACGCCCAAAGGCATTGAGTGTCCTCGATTCACAGCCTGGAGGATTGGAAGAATGTGTTTTAGCACTCTTAATCCTACACATTGCCGATTCCACTACCATTGAATGGTGTAGTAACTGAGTCTTTTGAAAACCAGGACAGCTTGGAACTCGGTACATGGTATTGAGTCAACGAGAGTGTAGAGACACCGTTAAAGGAGTTTCCCACATTCTTAGCATAAGATCATGCAAGATTCTGTGAATGGGAAGGGTAGCTGCCTCCTTAGGAGCCTTAGGGTATTGAAGAATCTCCAATTCTTCTGCTCTGGGTTCCCTCTCTGGAGTCACCGTGATTGAAAGACCTCACGTATGAAATCCTGGAAGGACATGTCTTCTGGAGAAGACATCGTGCATTGAGGAGAAGGAGATGGATCCTCTGGAAGGATTGCTCTGGTACCGGCAGAGCCATCAGAGTCATTGGAATCAGAGGATTCGAAGCATCTCTGCGCCGGGTGTTCCTGCAACGCACGATACTGGTACCGCTTGAAGTCGGTATCGGGGTGTCTTAGTACCAGCCTTTCGATACCTGAGATAGACTCAAGGCTCAGCATGGAGGGAAGCATACCGGCCGAGGCAGGTGCAGTCGGTACCGACACTGATGTCGGTACCGATACCTGTGGAACTGTGTGTAGCAGTCTTAGCGGTACCGAAGCTGCTAAGAGGGCTGATAGACTGCGTAATCATAAGAATATTACAAAGAATCGTTGAAAGTGGGGATCATTGAAGGACCCTGCAGTCTTCTACTTCTCTGAGCTATCCATACCATACATATTTGATAGATCCTATTCCTTGAAAAACATATATCCACGTATATACTGTTCCAGAAACCCCCAAGTAATCTAAAATAGCCATCAACATATCATGATCAGTTAAGTCAAAAGCTGCACTAAGATCAAATTGTAATAAAACTGCTATGTATCCCTTTGCTAACAAAGTATTTACATCTGAAATCAAAATCCCCAGCAACATTTCTGTACTTTGTGCCTTCCCAAAGCCAAACTGTGATCCTCCCAAACAGTCAAAATTGTCTAAACAGTGTGTTAACCGCTTAGCAACAACGGCTTCCTGTACCTTGATCATTAAAGGAATATTAGCTATAGGATGAAAATTTACTACATCAGCAAGACTAGTTTTTTTTATCTTTGGGAATCGGAGTAAGAATAATATCCCCCAATTCTTGAGGGTGCCATAAATTCTATAGCAATCCAGTAGAACAAATCCGAAAATCTTGAGTTATATGGCAAAAAAAAAAAAAGTAAGTGGGATATTGATCTGCGAGTGAGAAAATCTTAGAATATTTCCTGAAAGCTATCTATTCGGAGTGGAGGAGTGGCCTAGTGGTTGGGGCAGGGTACTTCAGGCCGGAAGGTTGGGGGTTCAAATCCCACTAGAGGACAGCAACCTTCAGCCAGAAGGACTGGGGTTTCTAGTCCCACAGGTGCTCCTTGTGGTCTTGGGCAAGCCACTTAACCCTCCATAGCCCATGTTCCCTGTAAAATAGTTATCTCCAAGTTATAATGCCCTGTTCAATGTAATTTCAGTTTGTTCAATGTAAACCGCACTGATGCAGAATAGCGTGGTATACAAGAGAATATAAATAAAATAAATAATAAATTTGTTGAAATGTTGGTAATGAGAATTCATACCAAAAACAGTCTACAAAATAAATACCTTCCTGACTTCCCTGAGGAATTAATGATAAACAATTATCTATATCTAATACATCCATAGTAAAGTTGTTTAGTATACTACTTATCTTCTGCTGAAAAAAAAATCTCAAACTGTTGAGTCATCAAGGACAGATCCAGTTTAACTTTAATTTTGTCCTTCAACAAAGATGATGTTAATTTTAATAAAGACTGTGACTGAGATAAAGCAGAAGAAATTTCATTCCCAAAATATTGTTTCTGAGATTGATGGATCAAAGCTCTATATATTTTTATACTTAATCTTCCATTTATTTTTATCTTGAATATCATAAGATTTCCTCCACTTAAGCTCAAAAGCCCTACACTCTCTTTTTAGTATAATCAATTCTTAGCATACCAGGAAAGATGATGTCTAATCACAAATCATCCTTTACTCACTATTGGGCAATTTCATCCACTATTTCACGTGTATTGGTAATCCAAATAACCAAAGGGACCGTGACCAAACTAGTTTGAGAAAACTCACTGATCTGCAACCTGCTCCAATAAACATCTGGAGGGGTCTTAGCCGCGTATACATACTCTCAAATGTAGATGGTTTGCAACCCTAACAAATGGAAAATGAAAGGCAAATTCTAATAAATAATGATTGACTCAAATCATTGGAGAAGATATGACATATGAAATAGAATAACACAATGACGGAGAAAAATAAGCACATTGATCTAAATCAGGAGTCTCCAATTCTGGTTCTGGAGGGCCACAAACCAGTCAGGTTTTCAGGATGTCCCTAATTTAATTTAATTTAATTAGCAGGTTTTATATACCGCCACTTCCATAGATCAGTTGCGGTTTACAATGAACAACAATTAACAAGCAAGGCTGTTTTACAAGGAACAGTAATAAGCATCATGCTGTTTTTACATATAACGGTGTTAACAATAAAATCAATTTCTATAATAACAATAATGGGTTCAAACTATCAGAAACAGGTTGATAGTTGAGAACTATATACATTGAACATGTTTAGAACTAAAATACAGTTTTACATAGAATCTCTGGATATCTTACAGTGTATTAGTACTTGTTCCTGGTCGAGGGCTGATTATCATTGTTGGTGCAGCTATCCCTTTTCATGTTGTGTTGGTGAGTTTGATACAGAAGCATAGTGTGTTGAGAATAGGTATGTTTTGAGTTTTTTCCTAAACTCCATGATTTGGGGTAATGATCGTAGTTCAGCTGGGATATTGTTCCACAGAATGGGGGCGGCATGGGAGAAGGCGTTCTAGTTCGTTGGATTTTTGGCTTTTATAAATTCCTTTGGTGTTATTAACTTATTTAATTGGTCTCTTCTTTGTAGGTTGTGACCGTGTTCCTTGGTGATTAGGTTATTTACAGTATAGGGTGCAGTATTGTTTAGGGCCTTGTATGTGGTTAACAAGGTTTTGTATTGTATGCGGCATTGGATTGGGAGCCAGTGCAGGGATTCTAAGATAGGCGTTATATGTTGGAAGGGAACTGTTTTTATGATGGTTTTGGCTGCTGCATTTTGAGCTAGTTGTAGTTTTTTTAAGTTTTGATTTGTTACACCTAGTAAGGTTAGGTTTGCAAAGTCAAAGTGGGGTGTTATGATCGCTTGTATTATGCGTTGAAAGTCAAGTATGTGTAATAGGGGGCGGAGTTGCTTTAATATTTTAAGTTTGAAATAGACTTTCTTTGTTATATTTCTTATCTGTGAGTCCATACTAAGGTGTTTGTCTAGTATAACTCCCAGATACCGTATTTCATTTTTTAGTTTGATATCATTGTTTTGCAGTGAGATGTGTGGTGGAGGGGTGAATGATGTGTTTTTGGTCACTATAAGGGCTTCCGTTTTTGCGTGGTTAATATATAAGTTATTTTCGTTTAGCCAATTGTTTATTTCGCTGAGGCAAGTATTGATCAGTAATGTAGGGATGTTTGGTATAGTGAAGGGTACATACAACATTATATCGTCTGCGTAGATGTGATATAATACATTGTGCTTTTTGAATATTTGGCAAATGTGTTTTATGTATATATTAAATAGGAGCGCTGACAGGGCAGAGCCTTGGGGGAGTCCTAGTTCCTGATTATAAGTTTTTGATGTACGGTCACCGATGCGGACCGTTTGGGTTCTGTTGTTTAAGTATGAGGAAAACCATTTTAGGACCGTGGATTTTATTCCTATTTGTTGCAATTTACTTATCATCGTTGTATGGTGAACACTGTCAAAAGCTGCAGATATGTCAATGAAAATGAGCAGGAATGCCTGTTTTGTACTATCAATGCCTCTTACGAGTGTATCAATTAGGACTGTTAGCAGTGTTTCTACCCCATGTCGAGGGCGGAACCCATACTGCTGATTGTCAAGGGGTGCTGAGCTGTCAATGTATTCCTGTGTCTGGATTTGAACTGCTTTTTCGATCAGTTTAGCCAGAAATGGAATACTTGATATGGGTCTGTAGGACTTAGGTGATGATTTATCAAGAGTGGAGTTTTTTAAGATAGGGCGGATTTGAGCATGCTTTAGTGATGAGGGTAAGTATCCATTTTTTAGTGAGAGATTTATTATGGGGAGTATGAATTGGGAAAGTATAGATATTGAGTTTTTTAGCCAATTTACTGGGCACGGGTCCAGGAGTGAGGTTGTTGTATTAATATTTGTTATAATGTTTTTGAGTGAGACAGTAGTTAGGGGTTGGAAGTCCGTCCATTCATCAGTAAGTTGGATTTGAGATGGTTGGTTAGGACTTGGTAACTGGGGGTTGGATGTGATTTTATTCATGTAATAGTTTGCCATTTCCTGTGGTGAGATTTCTACAGTATCGTTGCTGGAATTATGGTTGTTGTTTGTTAATTTTTGTGCTATTGAGAATAGTTCTCTAGGCTTGTTTATTGAATTGTTTATTATAGAGGTATGATAGTTTTTCTTGGCATTGTTGGTTGCGTGTTTGTATGAATTAAGGAGAGTGATGTATGAGTCCTTATTAATGATGTCTTTATTTTTCCTCCATTTGCATTCAGCTTTCCTTAGATTTCTTTTTAGTAGGTGTAATGTGTTATTATACCAGGGAGCTTGGGCAGCTTTAGTGCGGGTATTTTTTTTGGTCACCTGTTTATTAGCAGCTGCATTGTGAATGATTTCATGCCAGTTTGATACTGCTGTGTCGAGGTCCTGCGGAGTGTTAGATAGTTTGGGGATTATTAGGTCTAGAAATTCTTCTTCATTATATTTTTAAATCTGTGGGGTAGAGTGGATGTTTGTGTTCGTTTTACTGTCGTGTTGTTTATTGTGATATTGAAGTTGATGAGGTGATGGTCTGACCAAGGGGTTGGGGTGCATTTGAGGGAGTTGGGGTTATAGGATTTGTAGAGGACATCTGGCAACAATACCAGGTCAAGTATATTACCTTTGCTGTGTGTGCTGTTGGTTATTATTTGGTGAAAATCCATGTCTGTAGTTGTATCGAGAAAGAGAGAGGCATTCGATGCTGCTAAGGAGGGGAGGTTAAAATCACCGAGCATTAGTATTGGATTTTGGTGAGTGGATGAGCTTAGGTAATCGATTAGAGGGTCAAGGCCTTCTGCTGATTGGTCTGGGGGTCTATAGATCAGACAGATTGTTATTGTGCCAATTTTCATAATGAGAGTATCAATGTTAGTGGGTAGTTTGGATTGTAATAAATATGCATGAGATATATTTGCTTGCACTGCCTCACGGTATTCAAATTTATCTCATACATATTCATTAGGGACATCCTGAAAACCTGACTGGTTTGTGGCCCTCCAGGAGCAGAATTGGAGACCCCTAATCTAAATAATGCCCAGAAATATGAGTGGAGGGCAAAGATGTTATAAGTAAAACCCAAAGAGTGCAGACAGGCAATATAATCCTGAGCAGTGGTGTCTTGCTGATCTTCAAAATGGAGATTAATATTCCACAGCAATAAGCAATTTGGATAGGACGTAACACAAGCTGACAAAAATATCAAGATACGGTAATACTCATCCACAACCATTAGATACGAATAGAAAACCCCCCTGAATTACAAAATTCTTTAGATAATATAAAAACAATATGACTAAATATATCCAGCCCATTGTAATTCAAATAAAAAGCCCCAGACCACGTCAATGAAGAAGCATACCCTAAAACTTACCTCCCCACTCACATAGACTCCACTAAAACATTCCTAGATATGATACAAGAATTATTACAGTATCCAAGAACATTCCAAGTGGCCTGCTAAGTGGCATGCCCCTTTGCTGTGCCCCTTAGCTGGGACCCACCAGGCGGGACCAGCCTGAGCAACTCTGAATTTAAATGGAAGCCCCAAGAATGCTGAGGGTGACGTCAGCGGTGGGGATGGAGCCAACATACAGAGTCTCAGTCACTCACACCCCAGATCTCCCAATGGTAGTTCTATTCAGCAGGCAGGCAAAAGCTAGGCGAATAGGGATACTTGAACAAATACAAATATACCTAATAAGTTTAAGGGACTTTGTTTAATGTTTACCTCAAGATGAACTGCAAGGACCTAATTAATCTATTCCTAAGGCTTAATAATGTGCTGAAGACGATAAGTGATAAAACCTGAAAGTAAATGAGATACCTCTTTTCCAATAAAGCACAGTTACTTACCTGTAACAGGTGATCTCTGGGAACAGCTCCCAAAAGCTTTCCTTTTTTGGGACGCTGGGGAGCGTTCCCGCGCAGGCTCCATCGGTACCGACGTACCCATATGTGAAGACTCATTCCTGCTTGTTCCTGGAGATCTAGTTTAAGAGCCTATGAATGAAAGATTGCGCCTGGGGTGGGAGAGAGCTGTGGTGGAAAGGTGGGAAAACATGTGGAAGATGATACTAAGTGGGGAATGTCCGGGGCATCCGGATATCCAAAAATTGTATGGGCCCCAATTATACCCGATTCTGTAACTGCAGGCGCTATACATTCCCATTATTGCAGAATCAGGGCACTTGGCCCGGCATGCCCCCTATTCTTCCACGGAAGACGTACAGATTGCTGCCCGGCCAGTCCTCCCAACAATCCTGCTGGTGTGCCAGTGCAGCGGTGTCCTTCATCATGGTACTGGCATGTCCAGCAGGAGCACCCAAATCCAGACCCCACAAACATACTGTTTCCCAGCTGCCTGACCCTTGGTGGCAGCAGCAGGGTCTAGATCAGGTAGTAGGGTATCTCCTGCAGCAGCGCACAGACTTTGGAGGGCTGCAGGGTCCGATCCACCCCCCCCTCCCCCCTGCACTTATTCCACCTTTGAGGTGGAATAAGCTGGACGTCTAAGTGACTGCCGGTGAACATACAGGGCCCTGAACAGAATAGGCCCTGTACGTCTGTATGCTTCGGCCCGCCATCGCTCCACCCTCTCTCCACTTCCATCCGTCCAGCACTCCCCGCACAAAGTCTCCGTACATGCAGGGAGGTGACAGAACAGAATACAGTTCCTGTGAATAGCGGGGGTTGCACATTCAAGCCGGACATACAACTCTGCTATTCGGGATCAGAATCTACCCCAACTGAAAGTTAGCTTGTTACACTATGCCCTAACTGACTTAATAGAACACAGAATTTTAAAACAGTCACAGATTTTATCATCTTAAATCCAAAGAATTCCCTTTTTTCCAAGATTTTGAGCGTTTCTTCACAGGTAAATACTTGCAGATTCCTTCCCAGCAGTTGAAGCTTGTCTCTCAGCTAGTGCATTAAAGGGATACTTGGAAAAAGACCATAATATACTTGCCCCGAACATCTTTTTGTTGGACTACATTATGAGGTAGCTATATTTAGCATCATCCCACAAATCCATTTTAATTTAGTAAAAGTGACTATGCATAATTTCAAAACTGCTAAGAGAATTAAACCATAAAATTATCGGTTCTGTTTCAGGGTAAGGAAAAAAACCCATCATCCAATATGTGGCTTTACACAGGCTTAAGCCTTACCCTGAAGCAGAACCAATTATTTTATGGTTCAAAATGCGTTGATTTAATTCTCTTGGCAGTTTTGAAATTATGCATGATCACTTTTACTAAATTAAAATGGACTTAAGGGAGAATGTTAAATATAGCTACCCCATAATGTAGTCCAACAAAAAGTTGTTCAGAGGAAATATATTAGGGTCTTTTTCTAAGTATCACTTTGTGGGAACTGTTTGACCATTTGGTGGCCCACTGTAGCTGATAATATAGTGGATAAAAGAGAGCATCAGTATGATTAGGTATGAAAAAACTGACTGGTTCTGTTGTAGATTATGCAAACTATATCTAATTTGCCATTTTTGACTATATTGGTGGAATCAGTAGTCTACCAAGTGGACAGAATAATTTCCAAATGATTGGCAACATGAATTTAGAAAAAAAAAAAATCAGAGTATACAAACACTACTTGTGATTTTTCTGGACTCGGATTGGTATCAGCTTGATAATGTGCAGACAGCTTACCTGCTGTTTTTGTTGATCATAAACCAGCATTTGATACTATTCATCTAGGTATATTGTTTACAAAGACTATCTGAATGAGTGAAGAAAACACCATGTTAAAATGGTTTAGCTTCTACCTCACTGGTAAAAAGCAAGAACAAATGAAAAATGAATTATCAAAGTGGTTTCAGCTAGATTCTGATGTTCCCCAGGGGTCCTCTCTGTCCACTTCACTGTTTAATATATCATGGCTGCACTCTGTTATAGGATGCATGAATTGAATATACTTTTTAAATTGTATGCAGATGGTATCTTATTATACTGCTCTTCTGATGTCAGGTCTCATATACAATCTCTGAAGCAGATTTCAGATTTTTGAAGTAATCTTAGCCGTGTACCAATAATGGTTTGTCTATTAATTTTGAAAAAACTGAGGCCCTGGTGATTTGTCATACATTGAATTATAACATCTCAGAGAAAATTAATTTGGCTGGACATAATATTGTGGTAAAAGATGAAATACTTTACCTGGGAATAATCACAGCTCTGGACATACTCTGCATTACTGAAACCTGGTTTAACGAAACATACACTGTCCTCACCAATCAACTGTGCCCACCTTCATACACCATCCACTTATGCAACAGAGCAACCAGTAGAGGAGAGAGGAGTTTGCATCAGAGCAAGGAACACCCTGGAATTCAACACTATAGAATCGAACTCCACCACCATAATGGATACCCTTATAATTTCTAACGGAAGTTCCTCTCTGTGCCTAGCTTACAGAGCTCCTCACGGTGAGATTGCCTGTTCCCATCCTAATATTTATCACCCCATTATCCTACTAGGTGATCTGAACTTGTCCTCTCTTCCCTACAAGCAGTCTTCTCCCTTCCTAGAAGCTATGGAAGCCCTCCATTTCACCCAAATGATTACCGCTCCAACTCACCTCAGCAGATGCCAACCACACAACTCACTCTATACACCACCTGCCATGGTCGGACCATGCAGCCAACATTTTCACCTTCCACCACACAAATCACTACATCAGCACCCCAATAGCTCCCCCTATTAAGCAACTATTCAAACAATTTGATGATTCATTCCTCAAATCTCTCGCCCCCAGCGAGAGCTTCTCAAACAAGAAAATCCTGACCTAGACTCACAAATAGAAGAATGGAACAAGATAACTGCGTCTGCAGCTCAAGCACATCCTAAAGAAACTGTACACAAACATACCAAAAGGGCCCCCTGTTTCTTCCCTTGTGTGCTTAAAACAAGAGCTACAATGGCTCAAACAGAGCTGGAAACGCTCAAGAGACCAGCTCACTCACACTGCCTGCATGGAAAATCCTCACTTATACTGCCAAGAAACTCTAAGATGAAGAAAGAATACCATGACAACATCATCTCATGCTCATTAAACAAACTCAGAGAACTCTTCTCAATCACAAAATCCTTCCTGACTGAACAAATCAAACCTCTACCCAAAGATGGAATTTCCCCACAGGATATAGCAGGTCATCTCCAAGTGACCCTCCTTGCTACAAATCAACCAGCTAACCTTAGCCCAACCATTATCACCCAGGCCACATGGTCCTAATTCGACCTCCCATCGCTGGAGAATATTGAGATTACTATTAAAAAAACTTCAACTCAACCACCTCTGTGCTGGACCCTTGCCCTGTAACATGGATCAAAAGCACAAGGACACACCTCAGCCCCTTCCTACAACCCATGATCCATGATCCCTGACCCAGGGAAAAATGCTTACCACTTTAAAGAGAAGCTCAATCCGGCCTATCCTAAAAGGAAGCAAGACTACACTTCACCAAAGTCCTACAGGCCAATATCAAGTATTTCCCTCATATCAAAGATTATAGAAAAGCTAGTGTAAACACAACTCCAGAACTTCACTGATGACCATGACCCCCTCGACCCCTTCCATCACCATGGATTCAAATCAAACCATGGAGCCAAAACCCTCCTCACATCTCTTCTAGACTCAGTTCTAACCTACACACAAAATACCAGATAGGATTGCCTTCTCATATTCCTTTATATCTCATCAGCATTTGACTCCTTACTACACCACCAACTGATACAGAGACTCTATGACACTGGCCTTTGAGACAACACAGTTGGATGGTTCCACTAATATCTAGAACACAGAACCCAAGTAGTACAAATTGGCCCCAGAACCTCACTTCCTTTTATCCGACAAGCCCTCTTATTTAACCTCTTCCTCCAACCTATATGCCAGATCTTCAAGGAACATAAGAAACAATACCAGATCTATTCAGGTGATATAATGTTTTTCACGCCATTCATCAGTTATGTGCCAGACTTCACCAACATATATAACTGCTTCTCCAATGTGAGGCAGTGGCTGCAACAGCACAACCCCTCTTCATCAACAAGAAAAGACAGAAGCCCTACACATATACTCAGATACATCATTCTCCCCCCCCCCCCCCTAATCTCTACATCTCAGTGACATCACCATCAAAGTAAAAAGTGAAGTCAAGTACCTGGACATAATCCTTGACCACAAGCTTAACTTCCAGGCACAAATAACCCAATCCATCTACTACAAATTGCAAACCTTGAAGAACCTCCACCCACTTCTAAGTCCTGATCTTTTCCGTACAGTGTGCCAAGCTATTACATTACCCTCCCTTGACTTCTGCAACATTATCTACCATGGTCTTTCAAAACAATCAATGCATCCTCTTCATATGGCACAAAACACCACAGCAAGAATAATCCACAAAATACCTAGACAAGCCCACATTACCCTAGTACTACAACACCTGCACTGGCTCTCTCTCCAAGCAAGAATAAGATATAAGGCTTTTATCATGACACACAAAATCATATACAATGAATCTGCAAACTGCCTCTAACCTCTCATTTCCGGACCGAAGACTGACAGACTCCTCAGACAACTTGCTCAACCTCCTGACCTGTCCTGACTCTAATAGCCAAAAGCAAACAATCCACATATAACTGTGTCTTCTCCATATTTGCACCTACTGCTTGAAACTCCCTCCTGACTGATTTGAGAGAATGCTCTGACCTCTCCACCTTTAGGAAGAAGCTCAAAACATACTTTTTCCAAGAACATTTCACCACATTGACCAAGGATCCACAACCCAATGTGACTTAACTTATCTAGCTTGTCAACCTAACCAGCTTTTGCCTAACCAGTCCTGCCCACTCCCCATCCCCATTCCCCTTCACCCACCCCCAAGTTGTACATAGTTTAATTACGATGACCACAGCTATGTAACATAGCATTTTATGTTATCTGTTCTTGTGCCTTGTAAAGCAGGTCTTTCTACACTGCTCTGTTGTATTCTAGGTACACTGCTTTGAATTGTAGAAAGGCAGCATATAAACAAAGTTTAAATAAATAAAAGATGAAATACTTTGCCCGGAATAATCATAGAAGAGGACCTAACACTTAAACTTCAGGCATGGAAAATAGTGTGTAATAATTATTTAAAGCTTTGTGCAATGCAGACACTTCGGTATAGTTTTGAATTAGATTGTTATTGCAGTGTTGTACAGAGTTTAGCATTTTCTGGATGGACTATTCTAATGTGATATATACTGGGCTGCCTACTAATAATCTTAGAGAACTGCAGATGGTGCAAAACTCTGCTGCAAGGCTGATAGCTGAATTGCACTTAATATGATCATATTTTCCCAGTATTGGTGGATCTGCATTGGCTCCCAATTATTTATTTATTTATTTTATTTTTTTTTATTTTATTTAGACAGTTTTGTATACCCAATTTAAACCCAATATGTATCATATTGGGTTTAAATTGTAACATCCTAAAAAGCAGACAAAGTATCAGTGGGACTGCAAGTATTTACAATTTTCAATGTGGCCCTATATTTCTGGGAGAATTTTGTGTTCAAATAAGCAAAGTTTGTTGAGAATACCCCCACTTTGCTTGTTGAGTTATAAACCAGGTTCTTTCAATTGCTGGCCTAAAATATTGGAATTCTTTACCCCTTTCTGTTCATCAAAAATCTGAATATCTTATATTTTGGAAGAATTTGAAATCTGTATTTTTTAATGCTGTTTAGTATTGATTATGTTTTATTTTGTTATTGTTTGCATATGCTGACATGTGGTTATGTGTATACTATTGTGAGCCACTTTGTTAGGATAGGCAGGCTATAAATAATAATAATGAAATTAAATGAATACACTTGTATGAACCTAAATGTTGTTGTTGGAATTTACACTTGTTTCCTAGAATGTTTGGGTTTTTAAAAAGGTGCTAGTTTTGGCCATACCTTTATAGGGTGGATTAAGGGGTTAGCCTCCTTAATCCCCCATTGATTATTTCCCTCTCCAAATTCAAACTAGATAAAGATAAGGTCATCTGAAGTTAACTGGCAGAACTTACATGTGCAGGCTTGCAAAAGGGACAACATATATGTGTAAATGTAAAATATGGCACTGTGGTAGTGTGGTGTGCAGTAGAAAAGGCTTTCATTTAAAAGATAGAATGGGCAGCAGTCAAGAAAACAATGTCAACTTTATTTTAGCCCAGCTGTTAAACCTTCACAGCCTGGTTCTCCCAGCCCTTCCCCTCCAGCCACAGTTAAAGCTCTTACCTTCAAACGACTTGCCTGGAAAGAACCCCTGGCTCCAAGGGCCTCTCTCCCTTCTGCAGCATGCTGGGGGTTTAACCTCTCCCTGGAAGCCTCACCCTCCCAGCCCCGGACTCTGGGCTGCAGGCTCTCTCAAAGGGGTCTGTTAATAATCCCTCTGGAGAGGGATGGATAATACCCGATAGACCTCGTCACAGGCATTTACACATGTATAATTTCCATGTTTCCATGTTACTTTCTCCCACGTGTACAATTGCAAATTGACTCCTCCAGCACCACATATTGACACATACACGTTGTCGTGCACCGCCCTGGTGGCCAGTGGTCGTAAGGGTAGGTGGGACACAAAAATTATTTTATTATGAGAGGAGGGTCTTTTAAGAGCCAGGTGTAACCTGGTCTTAGCAGTTCAGCTCCTAACTAAGAAAAATTGTGAATGCAGAGTAGACGGTTAACAAGGCATTTATTTCCCTTTACGCATAAGATTCATCTGGGTTACAACCTAAAGAAAATGTCCTTAACTTCAGGAATGAAATCAACTCAGGTTAACGGAAAAACTGTTATGCTTCACAGTTGTAACAATGCTTAGTTAAGCTTTCCAGAGTAAAGCAAATGTTTCAGCACTCTTCTTCCATTTAGCAAATGAATAACATTCTGAAGATAACATATATCATTCACAGGTTTAACAGTGACTCTGCACTGCCTGAAATACACAAAGAACAGTCCATCTCTTCCTGAGATAAAAGGCTTGGCTCTACAAGTTCCACTTGCATCGGCTCAGAATTATCTCTGTCTGTATCAGTGGTTTCACTGGCTATAATTTCTGGCCAGGCCCTAGTCCTGTTCTCTGGATGTTTAAAGAGTTCCTCTAGTGTTTGCCAATGAGCATGGCCTACCCTCGGGCATTGGCTACTTGGCTTATGAGAGGTATCTTTGCTTTCCTTTCTCACAGGTTTAGCATTACTTTCAAAAGGCTTTTTATAAGGTAAGGTTTTCTTCATAGAAACAGAGTCAGCATACCTTGGCTTCCAGCAGCATATAGAACTGGGATCTCCTCCTTCCCACAGTTCTTCAGGAACACAATCCCTGTGCCAGTCTCCTCTCTGAAAGCTTTTGTTACCTTTCGGTTTAGGCCCAGGTTCCTCTGGTACAAGAAGGCTTCTTTCTTTCACTCTGCTTTGCCTCCAAAGGTGATTGTTCCTTTGCCCAGCATTAGTTTCCCAAGTGCTTCTTTCTGCTTGGTCCTTGCTTGTGGTGCTTCTCTCTCGTAAACCTTCAGCTTTACCTCCAGCTCCACACCTGCAAGCGCTGCTCTGCCCTCTCCAGTCTCCAGTCTTCTGTTTATAAAATTCTCCTGTGTTTGAGCTTTCCGGGCTGACTGTCAGGTGCTCTCGATTAGCTAAGTGTGTCCACTCAGGCTCTGTGAGTGCACGCCTGCTCCCTCTAGCTGTTCTGTGCGGATATTGCATCTTGTGCACATCTTTTTCCTCATGAAAAACAGTTTCTTCTCCTGCATTTTTGCTTTCATCAGACCCTGCTGCATGACAAAGGGCAACACTGCACCTCTGTATTAAGCATTTTAGAAAAGGCCCCACATTTAGCAGACCTTTTTCTAAAACACCACTGGAACTGTAAATGCTGAAGCCGTGACATCTCACTTCCGATCCCCATGTCTTTTCTAAAAATGTACCTATAAGTCCCTTTGAATAGTGGGCCATTCATTATGCGATAAAGATTCACATACGTTTGAGAACATTCCAAAAAAGCAATATAGTATGTGAATGAAGTACATTGGCAAAAAAACAATATGATAAAGGTAGCAAAAAAAAATAAAATTAAACAGCAATAGAGAGGAAGAGACCAAGTAGTAAATTCTAGAAGAAGGGACCCAACAAATACATTAAAAATAAAAATATAAAAACTCTGTCAACTTCCTATGATAATCATGACACAAGACATTAAGGATTTGTTCTTTAATTTGGCTTCCCTACTACTACTAATCATTTGTATAGTGCTGCATGCCGTACACAGCATTGTACATATAAATGTAAGACACAGCCCTTGCTCATCAGAACTAAGAATCTAATCAAGAAGAACAAACATCACAAAACTGGGGACTAGAGTATGGTAAAATTCACAAGTAGTGCATGAGGATCTGCTACTAGATACAGAGGGTTTCTTAGAGCTAAGTATTGTACTTGGAGAAAATCCAAACTATCATATACTTTTATATACAATAAAACGCCTATAAGAAAAGTTAAAAAAAAAAAAAGCTCTATGCCAACATCTCTGAATTTCTGATGAAGAGACAGAGTCTTTGTATTTCTATCTTATTTCATTTTAGATGAATCAGGATAGACCCAGATCTTTTGGTACCAAGAAAATATCAGATCTGTGTTGAAAAATAAAAATGTAAAATAATGTCACAATCTTGTTCACGAAGAAGTCGCTTTTACCTTCATCTCCTTATCTTAAGAACATAAGAAATGCCATACTGGGTCAGACCAAGGTTCATCAAGCCCAGTATCCTGTTTCCAACAGTGGCCAATCCAGGTCACAAATACCTAGCAGTTTCCCAAAAAGACACACAGGTTCCATAATGCTTGTATTGGGACAAACAGTGGATTGCCTGGGTTCTCTTTAATAATGGTTTATGGACCTTTCCTCCAGGAACTTGTCCAAACCTTTTTTAAAACCAGCTACACTAACAACTTTTACTACATCCTCCGGTAACAAATTCCAGAGTTTGATTACTAATTGAGTGAAAAAATATGTTCTCTTATTAGTCTTAGTAGCTTCATTGCTTGTCTCCTAGTCTTTCTACTTTTTGATGCCATAAAGAATTGATCTACATTTACCCATTCCACTCCATTCATTAATTTACAGACGTTTAATCCTTAGCTTGCATTTGGAGAGAAGGCCGGCCTCTCAGCCAATATGCTGCTGTAGGTACCGCTGAATTCAGTGTGTTGCTCACAATACGCTTCCAACCATGGTGATCAGTGGCAACATTTCTGGCCTCATTGATGGTCAGTCATTGCTTCCTTAAATCTTCCTCGATGTGTTTGAGCCATGTTTTCTTTGGTGCTACTCATTGAACCCTCCATCTCCTCATATGTCTCTAAGTCTTTCCAAAATGTTATGTTCAGGCTTTCATTGGAAAACCGGAGGGGGGGCAGTGGGGGGAGGAGATGTTCAAAGACATTTACGTGGTTTGCAGACCTGCAAATGGCATAAATGTTGTTCACCTGGATATCCCCTCTGAATATCCCTGGTACGGGCTGCTAAACACCTCAATGCTAAGTGTTTAGCATTGGGGCATTAAAGGGGTGGAGCATGTGTGGCACCGCAGGTTTACTGGACAGCAGCAATATTCAGCCGCCACCCACTTAACTTTAACTGGCTAAAGTTAGGACAGCTGAATGGCTGTCCTAACTTTAGCCGGTTTTGCAGCCAGTGGCTGAATGTTGCTGCTAACCAGATTGCAAAATCGCAGTCCGGGTAAATCAGATCATCAACGCCGGGGCACAGATATGGCCTCGACAATGAATATACAGAGAACTTTAAGTGTGCTAGCCGCCGCCACTGAAAATCCGCCCCTTTCTCCCCAGGATCTTTTGGAGCACCTCCTGATATTCCAGATAGCACAAAGAATTTTCCCTACCAATGCAAACAGCAAGTCAGCATCAAGAGTTGGAGAGGGACTGAAGCAGCCTGGTGGTGCCGATACTTGAAGGTAAGTGCTATGGGGCTGTTTGCAACTATTTGCTGCCACTGTCATTCATAGACAGGGGCGACAACAGCAACAATTGGTGCCCCTAGAGGGCCAGCACTCTAGGCAACTGCCTAGTTCATCTAATGGTAGCACCAGCCATGCAAAAACACCTTAGGAAAGTTGACCAATCTATGATTGAAACACTTCATGTTGTTTTCCATCATTTCCAATTTATAGTGTACTACCAATTTATCCAACACAAGTGAAACATTCAGTGAACCAACCTTCCTTGCTGTTTGTTTCAGTCTTCGCCAACTTGAAACTATCTTGTGCAATTTCTCCTGGAAGGGGGCCTGACCTTTAATTTTGCTGTCAGTAGTCCAGAGTCACCAGAACATTTAGAAATCATTCTCTTCAATTTAATCAGAACCATCCATATAGAACCAAGAGTCTGGTTCATCTCTAGGGCACCCAAGGCAGGGGGATCCAACACAGCCTCAGCTGTACTCATCATGGTGGGTCAGCATTCACAACCTTCAGCACTGTTTTCCATTGTTCTTCCTTGCCTTGTAAAGAGGGGGAGGGGGATCATGGACTCAGTCGAAGACCCTCAAGCCACTCTGTTTCACTAAAGGAAATGAGAATTACTGCTAACTTGGCTCACCCATGAATTAAGGAATGAGTGCAGTTTGATAAAGTCCACTGATGCCTCCACAGCTGCTCCTGTAGGCCCGGGCAGAAGCAGCAAATCTCACTTATCAGTATTTAATAATATCTCCCCAAGTCCAGGGAGGCAGATTCTTCCTCTGTCCTGCTAGCAGCCACTTCAGACACAGGCGATAAGGAAGGAAACCGCATGAAAGCATCTATCCACAACTGTCCAACCACTCCACCCATCGGAGCCTCAAGAGGACAGCTCTGAGCTTTCTCCTTTTTAGAGGTAGTTGTGAACAGCTCAAAAGTACTGTACATGAACAAAGAAACAAAGGTACTGTATATGAATAAAGAACCTGGAGCAGGTCAGTACCATATTGTTCTCCGTGACATTGCATTGTCTGACCAGAAGGTAAGCAGTTTGCTGCAAAGAGAATAGACTCGACAGAAAGCAAAGCCATGAAAGACAGAATTTATTTATTATTTGGCATCATATATAAACTGCAGATCTGTTGTATAGTCTGGGGTGAACAGTAAAACATATGACATTGCAAAAGAACAAATTCACTTAAAAAGAGATACATCATCATTCACATATCAGAAAACTGCTACTGGCTCCGACAATCCTTCTAAAATGTTTTGGAGAAAATGGTGTGTGATCAGATAGGATCATATTAACAGCTTTAATTTGCTGGCCCTTAAGCAATATGGATTTCATTGCAAACACACAATTATTGTTTCACTTGAAAATTACCAATGACATCTCATTAAAAAGAGAAAGGGTAGCATTCAGCTCAGCATGAGTTGGATTTTTTCTGCACGACTTTTCAAAGGTTTTTGACAAGGAGAGTTCTGAGTTGCTTTTAATTTGCTGCGGTTGGTAAAATTCATTGATGTTCTTAAAAAAAATAGACCTGTCAACACATTGTCAACTCCAAAAATCAAGTCTGTGCACAAGGGAAGTCAAATAGGAGCTGCTTTGTATTAGTGGCCATGCTTATTGATTTCTTTCAAGGCTTTTAGCTTGGCTCATCATACAGTATTGCTTCAGAGGTTATGATAGCTGTTAAGCCTGTTGTATCAAGTCATGAGCTTAAGTGGTTTGTTAATTATTTCAAAAGTGTAACTACATTTCAGAGCTCTGGATACCATATACAGCAGCAACTCTCTGACTTAATGATCACTAGAACTTGCAACGTACTTGTATGGGGGGGATATTCAGCAGAGGTGGCTAGCACTGATAAAGCAGCTAGCTGCCGCCACTGAACTCTAAACCCCGCTATTCAATGCTGGGTTCATATGCAGCCTTCCGCATTGAATATCAGGGTAAACTGATAGCGTGGAAGCTAACTGGGCAGCGACCATTCAGTGGGCTAACCGGGCAGTGATATTCAGCCGCTGCCTGGCTAGCTTCGACGACAAAAGTTAGGCAAGACTTTTGGCTGCCTAACTTTTGCTGCTGAGAGATAACTGGCTAGTAGCTGGATATCGCGGCTAGCCAATTGTCCTCGGGTGCTCTCTCCAATCTGCCTCTGAATATACTGACGCTATCTAACTGGTGTCAAGGCGTTCAGTGGCGGCTCAGTGGCAGTAACGTGGTTAATGCTACTGGATATCCCACTTGCTGTGATTAATGCAGTTAGCGGGGCCTGCTAACCATGTTAATCTCTTTGAAAATCACACCACCCCCTTAATTTTTATTTTTTAAATTTTGTTTATAAATATATGATAATCTGCCTTCTGTAAACTAAACATCAAAGGTGATACAATAAAATATAAACATGAAGTAAATAAAACCTAAACAATTAATACCCTCAGTACTCTTAAAAAATATCCCTTCTAACTCTTGCACATACAGCAGAAAGTCCCTTTTCCCACACCACCCTTGCTCCACCTTGCAATCTTGAAAATAAATGTCCAAATAACAAGTTTCACTATTTTCCTAAAATGTAGGAACCAAAATTACTGCACATCTCACGGGGAAGTAAATTCCACAAGTGAGGGTCCACATATATGCAGTACACCCTACCCTCACTTCTTCTAAAGATGGAAGAAACAGAAATTCCTGGCCACTAGACCGTAGTGGATATGATAGTCAATTCTGTCCAAAGATTTTTGCAAATATGCAGGATGATCTAGCCAAAGTCTCTTAAAACCAAGCCCCTGATATTCATAATGAGGGATATTTAAACATTGCGATGGTCAGTGGTGGTGTTTAAATATCCAGCAGCAGTATCCAGAGAGTGACTGCTGCTCAATATCCGGTTTGGGTGGCCACTATCCAGTTGATATATGCAGACAGTAATTTAGGACAGCTTTTTCACTAGCCTAAACTATCCAGATAATCATTGCCATTATCCATGTGATCCAAAGGAAGACAATGAGAATCCAAAATTGCATTTGTTGGGTATATTGTCACAGGAGAGGGAAATGGGTTTCCTCCCCTCCCCCCTCGCTGCAGTAAACCCTTTTTAATTGAAATGTAATTTAAGAAACATTACTTAACTTAATAACACGCTGAGGTTCCTCTTAAACAAATGTCATAAGACAGTCCTGTGTACGATGTGACATGTTTCGGGTTGGAACACAAACCCTACTTCAGGCAATATAGGACTGGCTAATGATGAGGACGTTAATAGTTGTGTCAGTATATTTATACATTCAAATGTCTTTTAGATGTTAGAGATAATGGCATCTGATGTCAAGAGGTGAAAACAGCCAATAGAAGAGCAGTTACTAGGAGCCTCCCACTGAACAGGGAACTCCAGATGATTGAAAAACATCAGAACCAACTAGCCCAATCCTGCTCCAAGTTGAGTCCATTCAGAAAAACAGTATCTAGTTTAAAGATCCACGATTGTTCACAACATTGGAGCTCTTGAACCCAATCACCACCCTGAGGGTCCATCGAGACATGATCAATGACATGCCAGAGTAGTTGATCAAAAACATGGCCTTTTTCCAAACAATGGTCCACCATCAGTGCCGATGTGACGGCCATGTGCAAACGAGAGATGTGCTCACTGAGACGGGTCTTGCATGGTCTAGTTGTTCTGCCTATGTAATAAAGATTGCACGGGCAAACTATTAAATATACCACAAAGATGGAACTGCAAGAGGTTTGTCAGCGAGAGTGCAACAAACCCTTATGAGAATCCTGCTAACAATCCCCCTGTAAAGTGGACTTAGGGGTTTTCCATATAAGCTTGTGTTTCAAGCTTATCATCAGGCACTATACACCCATAGAGAGTGGCTTCTGGATGGCACGGATCTGTGATCTACCAAGAATGATCGTATAGTGGGGGTACTACCGTACATGCAACATACTGCTGACATTTGTCGCTTATTACATAAACATTGGTCAATACTATGTTTGCATACTTGTTTCTAATGACCCCTGATGGTAGTTTTCTCACTAGGCTCAAGTCTTCATGACAGATTGGTGTACACAGCTACAACAACAGATCGGGTGCCGACAGTGCACCTCAATCCGGGTCATTTTCCCTGTGGTAAATACAAATATTACATGACCATCTTACAGGAGGATTGTTGGCAGGATTCTCATAAGGGTTTGCTGTTACGCTCTTGCAGTTTGACCTTTGTGGTGTATTTAATAGTTTGCCCATGCAGTCTTGGGCAAGTTTATTATGTCATTTTCCAATCATCTTTGGAGTTACCTGTTCAGTGAGAGGCTCCTAGTAACTGCTCTTCTATTGGCTGTTTTCACCTCTTCATGTCAGACGCCATTACTTTTAACACCTAAAAGACTTTTGACTCTATAAACATACTGACACGACTATTATCACCCTCATCATTAACCAGTCCTGTATTGCCTGAAGAAGGGTTTGTGTTCCAACCCGAAACATGTCACATTACACACAGGACTGTCTTCTAACACTTGTTTAAGAGGAGCTTCAGCATGTTATTAAGTTAAGTAATGTTTTCTTAATTACATTTCAATCTCCCTCTCCTGTGACAGTGTATCCGACAAATACAATTTTGGATTCCCATTGTCTTCCTTTGGATCTTGCAGTTTTTGATACATAGTTTTTGATCTCTGGGGACACGGGGTGGTTTTGCTCGGTTATGCTGATGGTAGCAAATTACCAGAAAACCCCCAGCCTAATAAATCAACCCAAAAAAATAAAGCCAAAAAGTTGAAGAGCCTGCACAACAGGAGAAAAGATGTCTTTTTTTTGGCAGAAGCTTTGTCTGCAGAAGAATCCGCTCCTCATGAAACAAAATATTCCTGTTTATTCTAGTAACAAGATGCCCCCAGACTTCAGCTATGTGAAATCACTACCAAATGAACCACAAAGACCATAAGAAAAGACACTGCACTTAGCTTGCAAAGTCCCAACGTCCTGGTAATCCATCTCCCGAAGGTTTAAACGGTGATTGCAGCAAACATAGTAGTCAATAGTGGTAGCTGTAGCAATTTCAGCGGTATCAATAGTAGGAATGGAAGCACCTTAAGATCCAAGTAGGGTCTAGAATTCTAGATTTTATTTACAATCTTTTGGGATAGCTATGGGGCCATAAAAGCGCCTTCGGTGGCCTCCCTACATATGAATAAGTTAGTATATCCTTCCTCCTGGTTCACCCGTATACCATTCTGTGTGCGTTTTTTGGATTACATTTTTTTCTTCTGGAAAGGCATCCGAACTGCAACAATTTCTAAATTGGATGAATTCATTGAAACCTCATATTCAGTTCACTCTTAAAAACCATTTTGATCAGATTGAGTTTTTGGATCTATTGGTTTACAAATATGATTTGGGACTGGCAACTACTTTATTCAGAAAATCTGTTCAAAGAAATAATCTTTTACAGGTTCCATAGTTTTCATCCACTGTCTTTACGGAGAGAATTACCTATAAGCCAATTTTTAAGATTATGTAGGATTTGCATGTCTCTACAAGAATTTATCAAACATGCAAATGATTTAGTTCTTCATCTGAGAGAACGAGGCTATCCAAATCACATCATAAAGCATGCCTATACCAAGGCACGCTACACTCATCGGGAATGGCTTTTGGATAATCATCGCCCTGACTCTGTTAGGTCTATAGACGCCAACATTATTGGTGTTTTACCATTCATGTCTAATTTCTCATTTGTTGCATCTTTATTGTGCAAACATTGACATATCCTTGCTCTCCATTCGTGTTTTCAAAAGGACTTGACAGTAGCCTTTATCTGTGGCCGTAACATCCAAGACTGGGTGGTGAATACCTCTACTACTAGGGTCCCTCTTCCTTCTGCACCTGGTCTCTTTGCTTGTGGTCATTGCAAGTTTTGCCATTTGGCTGATGAGGGCCCTAGTTGGACTGATTCTCATACATAAAGGACCTACACTACGATATGGCATACCACCTGCAAATCTTCTTTCATAGTATATTTGCTAATTTGTCCCTGCTCTGTGTTTTATGTGGGCCAGACCATACATCCTGTTAAATCTCGATTAGCAGAACATCGCTGAAGACTGATGAATCAAATAGCTTCAGCACCTATAGTCTCTCACTGTATTGTACATAATCATCTTTTTGATCAATTCAAGTGGCGCATTATTATGTACTAGCCCAGCCGCATGGTGGTGACAGGGTTTGTAAACCTGTGAACAACGTTGGATTTTTCTTTTAAATTCTGTGCATCCGGCCGCATGGTGCATCCAGCCGCATGGTGCATCCAGCCGCATGGTGGTGACAGGGTTTGTAAACCTGTGAACAACGTTGGATTTTTCTTTTAAATTCTGTGCATCCGGCAGCTTGAATCGGGAGATCGATTGGTGGAGTATTATATGAAGTGAAAAGTCTGCATCTGATGTTGTGAAAAGTTTGAAGCTTTCGGGTCAATGTTCAATGATGTCATATTTTGATGACATTTAAGAGCATCTTTTGGCCTCATTTATGCTGATATGTTTTCATGCAATGCACCATTCAGGGCCGTGAATTTGCCTAAGCCAGAGCTTCTGATTTTTTCAGTGAAGCTTGAAACACAGTCTGTGTCACTTTGACCTTACCTGAATTTCTGTGTTGATCCTATTCGGGTCTTAAGGTGCTTCCATTCGTACCATTGATACCACTGATATTGCTATGACTACCACTATTAACTACTGCTATGTTGTCTGCAATCACCGTATAAACGTTTGGGAGATGGATTACCAGGATTTTGGAACTTTGCAAGCTAAGTGAAGTGCAGTGTCTTTTCTTATGTTCTTTGTGGTTCACGTGGTAGTGATTTCACATATTTGACATCTGGAAGCGTCTTTTTACTAGAACAAATGGGAATACTTTGTTTCATGAGGAGCAGTTGCTTCTCCAGACAAAGCTTCAGACAAAAAACAAAAGAGGTATTTTCTTCTGTCATGTAGGCTCTTCAATTTTCTGGGTCTATTTTGTTTTTCTTGTTTATTTTTTTTTTTTTGGTGGTTGCCTTGCCGTCTACAGACAGCCCCTGCACTAACTGGCTAGTGTTAGAGTGGTCTGTGGAGATAATTTAGCAGCTGAATAATACCACAGAGTATCTTTCTTAGTGATCTTATCCAGATAACCTCCGTGATTATATGGATAAGGCTTTTTACATATCAGTCCGAAGAATAATAATTTAAAATTAACACTATAACCTCATATCAACACCACCATCAAATGCATATGCCACATAATAAAAACTGTGCAGGGTCTATGACCTTTACTGAGCATCCAGGATTTTCGTACAGTCTTTCAAGCCCTAGTCTTCCCACACTTGGATTATTGCAATATTATCCTACAAGGACTACCGAGTTACACAATTCACCTTTTATAGCTTGCATACAACACTACTGCCTGAATCCTCTATGGCACACCCAGAACAGAAAACTTCAGACACTTACAGTGGCTCCCCATAGCAAGCCACACAAAATGCAAGGCTCTGCTTACCATTTTCAAAATCTCACATAACCTTTTCTCTGTCTACCTACAATCTCTACTACGCAAGACACCAGGCAATAGACAGAAAAGAAACAACACACAAAATTTCTTCATTATCCCCACAATAAAAATGAAGAGCAACCAGAACACCTTGAATCAAGCCTTCTTGCTATATGCTCCAAGCATATGGAACGTGCTCCCTCAGAGTTTATGAGCCATCCACGACCTATTAGACTTCCGTAAGAGGCTGAAAACGTACTTATTTGTTGAGCACTTTGGTACAGAGGACAAGCTCTCCCCTACCATTTAGTGCACATAACTCTGGTTAAAAGATAGAAAGCAGAGGGTAGGGCTAAATGGCCAATTTTCCCAATGGAGAAAGGTGAATAGTGGTGTACCCCAGGGATCTGTGCTGGGTCCGCTGCTTTTTGACATATTCATAAATGACCTGGAAAATGGAATAACGAGTGAGGTTATCAAATTTGCAGATGACACAAAACAATTTAAAGTTGTTAAAACCCAAGAGGAGTGTGAAAAATTGCAAGAGGATCTTGATAAATTGGAAGACTGGGCATCAAAATGGCAGATGAAATTTAATGTGGACAAGTGCAAGGTTATGCACCTAGGGAAGAACAACCCAAACTATGGTTACACGATGCAAGGTTCCACATTAGGAACCACCACCCAGGAAAAAGATTTAGGCGTCATTGTGGATACCATGTTAAAACCCTCGGCCCAGTGTGCAGCGGCGGCCAAGAGAGCAAATAGAATGCTAGGTATGATAAGGAAAGGAATGGAAAATAAAACAAAAGATATTATAATGCCTCTATATCGTTCCATGGTGAGACCGCACCTTGAATATTGTGTGCAATTCTGGTCACCGTATCTTAAAAAGGATATAGCGATTTTAGAAAAGGTACAGAGAAGAGCCACCAAAATGGTAAAGGGGATGGAAGGAAGGATACTCCTATGAAGAAAGGCTAAAAAGGTTAGGGCTCTTTAACCTGGAAAAGAGATGGCTGAGGGGAGATATGATAGAAGTCTATAAATTAATGAACGGAGTGGAACGGGTAAACGTAGATCGATTGTTTACCTTATCAGAATATAGAAAGACTAGGGGACATGCAATGAAGCTACAGGGTAAACTATTTAAGACTAATAAAAGAAAATATTTTTTCACTCAACGTGTAATCAAACTTTGGAATTTGTTACCGGAGGATGTAGTAAAAGCTGTTAGTGTAGCTGGGTTTAAAAAAGGTTTGGACAAGTTCCTGGAGGAAAGGTCCATAAACCATTATTAAGAAGTGACCGAAGATATCAATGCTTGACCCAGTACAAGCATTGTGGAACTTGTGTCTCTTGGGGAAACTGCTAGGTACATATGACCTAGATTGGCCACTGTTGGAAACAGAATACTGGGCTTGATAGACCTTGGTCTGACCCAGTATGGCATATCTTATGTTCTTATGTACCCTCCAGTTTGCTATTCTGAGCACACTGGATAAAGTTAGTCACATTTCCTGGTTCTCCACCCCCCTCCATCCTACATATTCACGCTTATTCTGCGGCAATATGCATATTGCTTCTTACGTTCATTTGTTCCTATGAAATTTCAATTTGTTAATATGTAAACTGCTTTGACATTCTGATAAGGTGATATATAAAAATAGTTAAATAAATAAATGAATCTCGCTAATTTCAACTGGTAGCTAATGAAGTCGATAAAAGGGCGGAGGGGGGTTTTCTGACTGAAATCAAAGAGCTCCAAAAATCAACCAGGCCATGTATTTTGTATCAATTGTAAATGTTTTAAATGAGTTGGCATAATATCCCGATACACCACATCACAATAGTTGAGGTTTAACAATATTAAAGCTTCTACTCTTTTCCAAAGTGACTCAATTAATAAAAGAAATAACCACAATCTGTGGATTTCCCCTCAAAAAAGGCAAAAAGCAAGACCACTGCATACAGTTACCATGTGTCTCCAATTTTAGAGCTGTGTCCCCAACTCCCACTTGTTTGGCAGCTTCCTCAGCCCTGATTCCAGCAATGGATACAGAAGGGGTAAACAATCTCTCTATATATTTTCAATTTAATGATTGGAATGTGCCAGCTTTTAGAATTTATATCCTTTATCTTCATATTTTGCACAGTATGGGGGGAAATGCATCACTGTTTCTATTTCTCTGTTGATTTATCTCCTGGGAAGTGATATTGTTGTTGTCATGGTGGGGGAGAGAGGCAGGATAATGACTCCATTTCCCCCTCCTCACATTGCTGCTCAAACCTAGAACTAAAGTAACATGTCTTCAATTCCCCCCCCCCCCCAACATACACACTTTGGATAAGTGTCCCAGATTTGCCTGCAAAACGTTTGGTAACCTTACCACTGCACTACTCTTCCCACCTACAGATCAGTTTCTCAAGCATTACACTCAGATTTCTAACTTCTGAGTCCATTTTCAAACCTTCTAGTTCCAATTGGACTCCCGGCGGCCCACCAGGTCTACTTAGCCACAAACCCTTTGTTTTCAATGAATTTGATTTCAGGTAGTTGTCCATTAACCAATTTTCTACTACATGCAGACACTCATTATTACCCCAACATTGTGTACTTCATTCTTCCCCATACAAACGATCATTTGACTCTCATCGGCAGATTAATGGATGTGATTAAGAAATCTGGAGTAAAGGAGCTAAATGCAAATTAAATAGCAAAGGCGATAGGATTTCACCCTGAATACTCCATACTGCAGGGGAATCAACTCAGAACAAGCCCTTACCCATTTCACATAATATCACCTATCCTTCAAAATGGAGGAAGCCAACTGAGAACTTTACCAGTTATACATACTTACTCAGCTCAATAGATTCTGATTTATGGTATGAAATATGATTGATACATACAAAAGAATCAATGAACAGTCTTCACCCTTATCAGCACAAGATTTCATTGTATCCATCAAACTCACCAACAGTGCTTTGGCCCCATGATCTACCTGAAATCCTGATTGTACCATGCCTTGAATTTGTTTAAAGGTGTGGAATCAAGTTTAATTAATAAATAAATTGATAAATAGATAATGCTGCAAAGCTCCAACTTGCCGCAAAACGAGGTTTGTTATAGATAGATAGTGGCCTATCACCTTACCAAGACATGGCAGATGTGATGCTGGGTGATAGGTTGAAGCAAGCTCTGAACTCAACCAGTCCCCCTTTAAATATGGATAAATGACTACCTTTCTTAAACTATCTAGAAACTCCCCTGACCAAAGATACTTGTTTACTATAAAGACAGAGCTGGCCCAACTATCAGACAAACTAGGTAGTTACCTAGGGTAGCAACATCTTAGTGGGTGCAACAAAGAACAGGGCATTAAAAGCTAAACAATAGATTTTGATTTCCAGAGGGGATAAAGCTTAAGGTTTGCCTAGGGTGCCAGCACCTTGAATCAACTCTGGGGCTGGCCGTGTATAAACAGGAACATAAAAACATAAGAACATAAGATATGCCATACTGGGTCAGACCAAGGTCCATCAAGCCCAGTATCCTGTTTACAACAGTGGCCAATCTAGGTCATACGTACCTAGCAGTTTCCACAAAAGTCACAGGTTCCACAATGCTTGTACTGGGTCAAGCATCAATATCCTGGGTCCCTTCTTAATAATGGTTTCTGGACCTTTCCTCCAGGAACTTGTCCAAACCTTTTTTAAACCCAGTTACACTAACAGCCTTTACTACATCCTCCGGTAACAAATTCCAGAGATTGATTACACGTTGAGTGAAAAAATATTTTCTTTTATTAGTCTTAAATAGTTTACCCTGTAGCTTCATTGCATGTCCCCTAGTCTTTCTATATTCTGATAAAGTAAATAATCAATCTACGCTTACCCGTTCCACTCCGTTCATTAATTTATAGACTTCTATCATATCTCCCCTCAGCCGTCTCTTTTCCAGATTGAAGGGCCCTAAACTTTTTAGCCTTTCTTCATAGGAGTATCCTTCCATCCCCTTTACCATTTTGGTGGCTCTTCTCTGAACCTTTTCTAATAACGCTATATCCCTTTTAAGATACGGCGACCAGAATTGTACACAATATTCAAGGTGCGGTCTGACCATGGAACGATATAGAGGCATTATAATATCTTTTGTTTTATTTTCCATTCCTTTCCTTATGATACCTAGCATTCTATTTGCTCTATTGGCTGCCTCTGCACACTGGGCCGATGGTTTTAATATGTTATCCACAATGACGCCTAAATGTTTTTCCTGGGTGGTGGTTCCTAATGTGGAACCTTGCATCTTGTAACCATAGTTTGGGTTGTTCTTCCCTAGGTGCATAACATTGCACTTGTCCGCATTAAATTTCATCTGCCATTTTGATGCCCAGTCTTCCAATTTATCAAGATCCTCTTGCAATTTTCCACAATCCTCTTGGGTTTTAACAACTTTAAATAGTTTTGTGTCATCTGCAAATTTGATAACCTCACTCGTTATTCCACTTTCCAGGTCATTTATGAATATGTCAAAAAGCAGCGGACCCAGCACAGATCCCTGGGGTACACCACTATTCACCTTTCTCCATTGGAAAAATTGGCCATTTAGCCCTACCCTCTGCTTTCTATCTTTTAACCAGTTCCTGATCCACAATAGTACTCTGCCTCCTATCCCATGACTCTTTAGTTTTGCCAAAGGTCTCTGATGAAGGACCTTGTCAAAGGCTTTCTGAAAGTCCAGATACACTATATCAACTGACTCACCTTTGTCCACCTGTTTATTCACACCTTCAAAAAAACAGATCAGTAAGACAAGATCTTCCTTGTCTAAAGCCATGGTGGCTGTCTCCCATTAGGCCATGACTATCTACATGCTGAGTAATTTTATTCTTTATGATGGTTTCTACCATATTTCCCAGTACTGACGTCAGACTCACCGGTCTGTAGTTTCCCGGATCACCCCTGGAACCCTTTTTAAAAATTGGTGTTACATTGGCGATCCTCCAGTCTTCAGGTATTAGAGATGATTTTAATGATAGTTCACAGATTACTAATAGCAGGTCTGCAATCTCATATTTCAGTTCTTTCAACACCCTTGGATGTATACCCTCTGGCCCAGGTGATTTGCTACTCTTTAGTTTTTCTAATGGTTGTAATACATCTTCCCGATGTATCGATACTTCCTTCAATTCTTCTGCACCTTTAAATACCACTTCAGTCATGGGTAACATCCCTACATATTCCTCAGTAAAGACCGAAGCTAAGAATTCATTCAGTCTCTCCGCTATTGCCTTGTCACCTCTTAGTGCCCCTTTAACCCCTCTATCATCTAATGGACCAACTGACTCTCTCACAGGTTTTTTGCTACGAATGTACTTGAAAAAGTCTTTATTTCGGGTTTTTGCTTCTGCAGCAAGCTTCTTTTCAAATTCTCCCTTTGCCTGCCTTATCAATGCCTTGCATTTGACTTGCCAGTGCTTGTGCTGTTTCCAGGTTTCTTCTTTGGCTCTTTTTTTCC
The DNA here is from genome assembly GCA_033557465.1 of Ichthyophis bannanicus. NCBI lineage: Eukaryota > Metazoa > Chordata > Amphibia > Gymnophiona > Ichthyophiidae > Ichthyophis > Ichthyophis bannanicus. The sequence goes on along the minus strand of CM066040.1, from coordinate 222,680,685 downwards.
ATTTCCTGAAAGATGCTTTTTTGGCAACAACAGCCTCTCTGACCTCACCTTTAAACTACCTTTAAACCATGCTGGCAGTTTTTTGGACTTCCTTCCACTTGTCTTAAAGCATGGAATACAGCTGGTCTGGGTTTCCAAGATAGTATTTTTCAACAACACCCAAGCTCCATGTAAGTCTTTAACCTTTGCAACTGCTCCTTTTAGTTTTTTCTTAACTATTTTCCTCATTTTATCATAGCCTCCCTTTCGAAAGTTCAAAGGTAGTACTGTGGATTTCCTTACTATCCCTCCTTCACTAATTAAATCAAATGTGATCATGCTATATTCACTATTGCCAAGTGGCCCCAACACCCTTATCTCTTGCACTAGATCTGGTGTTCCACTAAGGACTAGGTCTAATATGGCTTCCCCTCTGGTCGGTTCATAAACCAGCTGCTCCAAGAAGCAGTCATTTATTTCATCTAGGAACATTATCTCCCTAGCATGTCCTGCCATGACACTGACCCAGTCGATACCGGGGTAATTGAAATCACCCATTATTATTACTGCGCTGTAACATTTGTTAACTTCCTTGATTTCTTTGAGCATTTCATCATCCATTTGTTCATTCTGGCCAGGCGGTCGATAGTACACACCCATTGCCATCAACTTCCCCTTTTTACATGGAATTTCAATCCATAAAGATTCTACAGCAAATTTTGTTTCCTGCAAAACTTTAATCCTTTCTGACTCAATGCCCTCTCTAACATAGAGCGCAACCCCTCCACCAATTTGATCAGCTCTATCATTACGATATACCGGTAGTTTGTACCCAGGTATCACAGTGTCCCACTGGTTGTCCTCCTTCCACCATGTCTCTGATTTTCCAATCATATCTAACCTCTCATTTAGTGCTATATATTCTAACTCTCCCATCTTATTTTTTAGACTTCTAGCATTTGCATACAAGCATTTTAGAGACTGTATTTTATTCATATTAACTTGACTAATCGGTAGACATGGGTAATTTGGGATCTTTAGCTCTGTCTGCTCCATACCCGAGGGCATTTGGGCTACTTTACTCTTTTTTGGAACCTCTCTGCTTTTGGTAGTTTCCTTCAAGGATACATTCTTCTGAACCATCCGCTCTTGGGCGACTGTCAGCTTTCCCCTATTATCTAGTTTAAAATCTGCTCTATCTCCTTTTTAAAGGTTAATGCTAGCAGCCTGGTTCCATCCCGGTTAAGGTGAAGCCCATCCCTTCAGAAGAGCCCCTCCTTTTCCCACAATGTTCCCCAGTTCCTAACAAATCCAAAACCCTCATCTCTGCACCATTGTTTCATCCATGCATTGAGACTCCGGAGCTCTGCCTGCCTTTTGGGTCCTGCGCGTGGAACGGGAAGCATTTCGGAGAACGCTACCCTGGAAGTTCTGGATTTCAACTTCCTACCTAAAAGCCTAAATTTAGCCCCCAGAACCTCCCTACCACATTTTCCTATGTCATTAGTACCGACATGTACCAAGACAGCAGACTCCTCCCCAGCACTATCTAAGACCTTATCTAGGTGGTTTGTGAGGTCCGCTACCTTCGCACCAGGCAGGCATGTTACCAGCCAATCCTCATGTCCACCAGCCACCCAGAGATCTACATGCCTAATGATCGAATCACCAACTATAACGGCTGTCCTAACCCTTCCCTCATGGGCACATGGCCCTGGAGAAACTTCCTTGGTGCGAGAGGGTTTTACATCACCTGGAGGACAGGTCCTAGTTACAGGATCACTTCCTGCCACACCAGGGTGATGCTCTCCTGTCACGTGACCTCTCTCCTCCATGGCAACAGGGATGCTGCCAGACTGGAGGTGGGTCTTCAGGACTATATCTCTGTAGGTCTCGTCTATGTACCTCTCTGTTTTCCTTATGTTTTCCAAGTCTGCTACTCTAGCCTCTAGAGAACGGACTCATTCCCTGAGAGCAAAGAGCTCCTTGCACCTAGTGCACACGTAAGACCTCTCACCAACTGGGAGAAAATCATACATGTGACACTCAATGCAAAAGACTGGAAAGCCCCCATCTCGCTGCTGGACTGCTGTCTGCATCTTCGTTTTTAAGCTTGTGTTTAGATCTTTAAGTTTTTTACTTACTAAAGGTTGCTATGGATATTTATACTAATGAAACTGTACCTACTATGTTTAATATACCTTGTTCACCTGAAGCTTAATTAATCTCAGGTCCTTAGTGTATGACTGATTTGGGTAACGAGCTTCACCTGAGAGCACCTCCTGTCCTTTAAGATGTGTAAGTACCTAGAAAGCTAGGAAGTTTTCTTCTATCTCTTCTCTATCTTAGCTGGCCCAGGATCTAACTCACAAGTTGTATACCTTATCTATTGCAACACCTGCTTTAATTCAATGTGCGATACCCTTTCAAATTGCTCGGATACCACTCCATAGTATCCTATCTTCTTCTATCTCTCCAATGTCTACAATGCCCTTATCCTCCTCCTCCTCCCTTTCTATCCCATCATCAGAAACTCCCCTAAACAATCTCTCTATATCCTCAACTTTCTGCCTACAATAATGAGCCATTTCTTCTCAAGAAGGAGTCTGATCTCTCATCCATCTAACTGCCATTCCATCCACCAACTGAAATAACTTTTGAGGATGATTTCCACTTGCTTCCAACTGGGGATTCATAAACATATTCTTTGCTTTTTAATATCAATCTGATGTACCTCCTTCTCTACTCCCTATACTTTTCCTTATCTTCTTCCCTTCCACTCCTTTGCAACCTTCTCTTTAGTTGGTGAAGTTGCTGTTTTGCCACTGATCTCCATGCATGTACCACCTCATCAAGATTACTACCCATAATGACCCTCTTCTTTTTATGATACTATACTACTTCTTTAGCCACCATTGCTAAATTCTACATCTTTATTAATGCTCATCCTCTCTTCATTTTATTTTATATTTTTCCAACAAAGTAAAAATGAATCATTGTGTGGTTTTACCAGTATACAGAGAAAAACAACACCCCTCCAAAAATGCTCTGCCTAACTTATGATACAAAAATATAAATCTAATACGTTTCAAAACTTATGCATGGGCTCACAAACAAACTGAACCAAAATCCTAGTATTCCTACTCTTATGTCTAGATATAACCACAGCATTTGACAGCATAAATCATCACATTATGCTCTACAGACTCCAACAAATAGGCATAAAAGATATAGTTCTAAAATGGTTCTCATCATATCCGAGAGAACACAAGAAGTAAGAATCGAACACCAAATATTGCAAACAAGAACAAGGCCTGCCGCAAGGTTCCGCTCTCTCAGCCATAGTATAGTAAAATGGGAGGAGCATCCCAGCTCCCAGAATAACGTAGTCCCATAGTCCACTGGTAAGCGGTGCCAGAAAAAACTGCTGGGTGCTGCCTATACAAAGTGGAAGAAATACACGCAATCACTACCTTCATTTCCCTCTTTGGACTTTATGTATCACTCGAGTGTCTCCTTCCAATGATATCACTTACTGACTGCATAGCAAAATGGGTGTGGCTTCTTGACCCCCTGGAATAACTCAATTGCACAGTCCACTGGCAAATGGTACCGGGAAAAAATACTGCATGTTGACTAAATAAAGTGCAAGTACTACAGGGAATCATCAGATTTAAAAGGGTTTTTTGGCTAATATTTAGACAGGACAATCCAGACAGTTGAAATTCCTCCCCTCCGCCAGTGGAATTTCATATTATCAAATCATTTTTCTTACAGACGTTACCTGATCTACCAAAAAGAGGCAGCACTGTAGGCACTCACACAAAATTGGCAGGTAACTGAATAAACAGTAGGCCTGACTTTATTCAGACAGTTTTGACCAAACAACTTCAGAGTGGAGATTTAACCAGCAGTTTGCTCAATTAGATTTTTCTGATGAGTGCCAACAGATTATCTACTTCTGAGAACCGTAAACTCTGCTTGTATACACCTGTGTTTCGCTGTTGTTCCTCCACTTGAAGAAATAATAGATGCATAGTCTTGAAGTGCATATTTTTAATACATATTCAAAAGAATATTACTTGCAAAGTTTCCCTTCAAAAAGTCACTTCTAGAGATGTGGGGCGCAAGAGCACCTGTGCACTTTGTTTCTAGGTAGGTTAGTGAAAATTGCCTTCTTTATATTTGCATTGTTAATATTTAGATTTCTGTGAAACCCCATTTTACAAAACTGTCTAAATCGGACATGGAAGCTAGAAAACAATTGCCATCAACATGAAGGAGCTTGCCAACTGGAGGACTGTTCGCCAGGAGTTGCATTGCAAAACCTGATGGGCAGACGCTATTGTGGAGAAGGAGAGCACCAGTCTGCGATGCCAATATTGCTGCAAGTAGCAGGGAGTGAAGATGTTCCAAGTCTTTTGCTGTATACAGCTGGAAGAACAGATTAAATTTGTCATACTAGCTGGAATTATATGACCAGATCCTGAGCAGAATGAAATAAAGTGAGACTGGTTCAAAACGCAGTACTGAGACCAATTCTCAGTTCTACCTATGTTACCTTCAGCTAAGTATATATATTTTCTATTTGTAAAGGCACTAATATTTATCGTGGTGGTTGAGCAATGAAAGTAATTTTGCATTTGAAGTATCTCAATGACAGCTGTTAGTATATAATGAAGTTTTGATCGGATAAGACAAAATGAAGAGATTTTGAGAGGAAGACTAGTTTTTGTGGCCTTTTTAAATTTATATATTAAAAGGACCAGTTGTTTCTAGAAGGAGCATTCTTCATTGCAATAGGTCTGACAAAACATTTTGTAAAACTTGCATAGGCTTATCATTATGAACTTATTATTGATTTGGTGTCTACACTGAATATTAGAGACTGATGACTGGGGATTGGTTTAAGTAGGAACTGAAGCATCCACGACAGGATGTTTGCAGTTCCCCGAGTATTTATTAAAAAACTTGACTGAATGAAGATCCTTCTGAAAAATACATATAAAGATACCAGAAAATATATTTGCTAGCACAGAAAGCAGGAATATATCAATTTCACATAAGCATACCTCCTAAAAAGAGTGGCCTCACATAAGGCTTTGTCTGTGTAAGTGCTGGTAAATACATATGTAGGTGCCGATTTTACAAGACTGCACATACAAGAGGAGCCAGTTAAGAAGCTGCGTGAAATAACTTGTATTTGTCATTTTTTAGGTGGTGTTAGACATCATAGAGGTAAACACAATTGCCCGTCTATCACTGGTGGAGACTTCAGGTCCAAATGCGCAGGTGGCTGGCAGTTATGCTTGCCCCAGAGCAAGAGAATACCAACTGGGAATTTTTAAAAAATATATATGTATTGCCATTGCAAAATGGGAAATACATAAATAGTTGTTTAGATCACCCAAGCCACACTGAGAACACGCCCCTTTAAAGTCTACACATCCCACGGCATCTCCATGTTAATAGAAACATGACAATATGAATATACCTCCAATAAATTTTCTGGGCTATGCACTTCTAATAATGCCCCCTTCTCATTCTCAAAAATGTCTCTTCTTGAGGTCTCAGACTCCAACCAGCGCTGGCTACATCGGACAAGGTCCTTAGTCTCAGCACTATTTTGCATCAACGACCTCTATCTAATAGTGTAACAACGTATACAATCTTTTTTCTTTATACTCAAATTTTGTGCTTATCTTAGCTCTTGAAATGCCCCAACGCCACCATCTGGTTCCGTGTGTGCGTTTCACAGATGTGGGTTTCTTCAGGGGGGATTAAATATCTCAAGCACTTAATATGATGTCATCTCTAGTCAGTTAGCGTCGTCTGTCATCTTTAATCCAAGATTGCAGCACTTAACATGCCATACTGCTATGCGTTTCTCTCTGAGCCACTCGGTCCCAAAAGATGCGCGGACACGTAATAGACGAGTAGTCCGGCATATGTAAACCAAATCACATGGGCAACTGATTAAATATACCACATATGAAGAATCACAAGTAGTAGAGTGGTAAAATGACTACAAACGTTGTGTACGAGGATCAGTCCATATAGTGCCCGATAAAGATCCCGAACAATAAGAGCAATGACCACACGGAGTATGTCCATTTTGGTCCGCAGGAATATCTGGTCGTGGAGAGGTTCTAACCAATTTGTCCTGTAAATTTTGTCCCCTAGTGAAAGCAATATTGAGCCTTTTCCGAAAACAATCATGAACAGAAAAGATCCCCCAGTACTTCCGTAGAATAGAATGTACTACGTGTATACGATTATTGTAGAGTAAAATCCCCACAAATTTAGTTCCATCAACAACTTTTGGTTTCAAAGAATTTCTCACAACATTTAGATTCATGATGTTATTATAATTATCCTCATTAGTAGTTTGGTTGTATTGATCTACTCCAGTGGCATTACTCTGAACCCCATTATAAGTGATCGATGTAACAGTAGTAGTAGTGGTAGCCACATCACAGTTCTCCAACCCTTCACCAAGTAACCATTCTCGATGGTTACATAAGGCCCTCTTATAAGCTTTTCGAATAACCTTGCAAGGATAACTCCATTGTTGCAGGCGATAGCTCAGCTCTCCAGCATGAATCTTAAAATCACTGCAAGAGGAACATATCCATCTTAACCTTAAAAATTGGCCAAAAGGAAGCCCCCATTTCAGGGCTGGAGGATGGAAACTAGAGTACTTCAATAAAGTATTTCACTGAACTGGTTTTCTAAATAAGGAAGTAGACAGTCTCCCCTCCCTCAGAAAAAAACAAAACATCCAAAAATTCAATATATTGTGTATGATACTTCAAAGTAAATTTAATATAGGGGTCCACCTGATTTAGATAATGCACACATTTCTGAAGTGTTTCGATATCACCTTTCCAAAGGAAAAAAAATATCATCCAGAAACCTTTTCCAGAGAAGTATTTCAGGGAACTATTCAGACTGATATACAAAACGTTGTTCAAAATGGGCCATAAACAGAGTGGCCACAGATGCATCTACAGTGGCCCCCATCTGCAGATTCATTTTACCTGCAGGTCTTTGAGATAGCGAGATTTGGCAACTGAGATTTAACACTAAAAAGGGCAGCATCATGCATTTGGGCTTCAAAAATCCAAGGGAGCAGTACAGTATAGGGTTTGAAGTACCTCTGTCCACAAAATAAGAGTGGGACCTAGGGATGATTGTTTCTGATAATCTTAAGGTGGCTAAAGAGGTAGAAAAAGTGATGGCAAAAGCCAGACGGATGCTTGCGTGCATAAGGAGAGGAATGGCCAGCAGGAAGGAGGAGGTGATAACTCTGTATAAATCTTTAGTGAGACCTCATTTGGAGTATTGTGTGCAATTCTGGAGACTACACGTACAAAAGAATATAAACAGGATGGAGTCGGTGCAGAGGGTGGCTACCAAAATGGTCAGTGGACTTCATCATAAGGCATATGGGTACAAACTTAAAGATCTCAATATTTATACTTTGGAGGAACGGCAGGAGAGAGGAGATAGGATAGAGATATTTAAATACCTCTGTGGCATAAATGCACAAGAGGAGCGCCTCTTTCAATTGAAAGAAAGCTCTGCAATGAGGTGGTATAGGATGAAAGTGAAAGGGGATAGACACAGGAGTAATATGCAGAAATATTTCTTTACAGAAAAAGTGGTAATTGTGTGTAATAGTCTCCCAGTGGAAGTAGTAGATACTAGGACAGTAACTGAATTCAAGAAAGCATGGGACCAACATAGAAGATCTCTAAAGGAATAAAGAGACTATAGTAGTTGGTATGGAAGGGCAGACTAGATAGGCCTTATGGACTTTTTATGCTGTCATGTTTCTATGTTATGGATGACCCGTATTGCACCTAATTTTAGATAAGCTCCAGAAATGAACAGGTATCTGAAAAGTGCTTGTTTTAGCCGAAAAACATCCAGAGGTCCTAGAGAAGATTATACTCCATCATTCCTAGTACTCAGAACAATGTCAACTATAGCAGCACTGAGATTTGAGCCATGGTTGTCCTGTTTCTAGCCCACTACTCTAACCATTACACTATCCTATACATCCAGATTATGAAATATGATTCTGGGGATGTCTATGTAGATGATCCTGCAGACATCCATATCAGGCATGCCTATGTTTGTGAAATCGTACCTACACCTGGACGTGCCTGCTTTTATTTTATTTTTTTTAAGACGTTCTGGTTTAGACATCCCAGATTGCACTTGGACATCCCTTCTAAGATTCCCCTCAATATATGCAAAACTCATCTTGTTTTTGCTAATCTGCTGCCAACAAATGACAAGAACAGAAAGGGATTGGTACAGATAAACCGCTAGATATAACTAGTAGGCAATATACACAAAGCAGTCTGCACCTTCAGTATGTGATATTTTATGTTCATGTTAATATTTTATGTATTGTAAACCACTTGAAGCATCATTCTGGTAAGCAGTACATAAAGCCCAATCAATCAAACCAATCTGTGGTAAATTACTTTATGCCAATTCCCTGCCCCATTCCCTTTTTATGCTAAACAGCTATTGAGTGAATTAAGCGCGTGCTAAGTGTCAAGAGGCCACATCAACTGTGGTTGTAGGTAAACAGTGAGTGTGAGCTATTTCATGCATTAACTGCTTAATGCCATTCAGTACAAGGGCCTCTAAATTGTTTACGGCACTTTAACGAACTGAATGCATGCTAAAGAAAATACATATCCCTGCTCATTTCATCTACTGGAGTGGTAGTTGTGACAACCTGGAGTAGCAAATAGTCTTACAAATTTATTAGGGCGTGATCTTTCAAGGACAAGAAGCCACATTGTCAAATGCAGCCTCTGTCATTTTCATTTAACCTTCAAACTTGGATTCTGTGTTTTGTAACAAAAACATATTAAATATATCACTTATTATGTACAGTGAGGTGTTATTTATTTAGCTTTATTTATATACCGCCTTTCTCTGGGTCAAGGCGGTTTACATGGAACAATTTCAGATGCATTGTTAACAGTGGTGTGAAAACTACATACAACATGTAAACAGGACCCCGGGGAGGGGCCTTAACTATCTACTGATTGCAACATTGATATGAGACTATTTGCAATAATCAACTGAGATCCCCGGAGGGGGGGTGTGGGGGGTTAACTATCTACATTGCAGGTTAATGGGTCTATTATGTTTGAATCTTGTGAGGGTGGGGGGTTATGCTGCTGTGTTGAAATGTTCCAGGAATGTTCTCTGAAACTATTACATGCAATAGACATTGAAATATCTGCTACAACGGTTTTAAACTATATCTACTCTGTTCAAACACTGCTTCAACATGCATGAGCTTAAAACTGACTCTGTTGATATCCAGTGAAAAATATATCTGATTAATTATAGTGTCATATTATACACAGTCTATTTTAATTAGTGACAATGTTAATGTAATATATTGAGACACATTTTTCCTGCAATAACTTTCTAGAAAACTTGAATCATTACTTTAGGGTGCCTGGCTGACAAAACTAACCATTTTCCTAGTGATCTTTGCCTCACTTTGATTGATCTCACCTTAATGTCAAAACTTAAATGTGGTATTCTTTTCCTAACCGGCTGAATTAATATCCTTCATGAACCCAGAGGAATGAATAGCAACCATTGTTCTAAAGCTGAAATTGATGGCTATATGAAGTATTTGCACACCTGTCATTTAAGATGAATGAATCATATTTATTCTGAGCTTGATAATAATGTCATTTTTATACTGTGGGAATGAGCATGAATGGGATAGTTCATAATGCAATTTGTGTGCTGTTGTCCCCCAGGACATGATATAAATGCCATAGTCACGCTCAAGGGTCTTATCCCAGTGAATGAAATCTTAAGGCAGAAACTGTATCTACTGGGGCTCCAAACAGAGTTATCAGTTGTGCATTTAAGCCACTAAAGACGTACTAGACATAACAGCATGCATAAATATAAAAGCTGTTACCCAAACACTTGAAAATGCTATATTTACAAGGGAACCGCCTTATTATATTTCCATGAACATCTGGTGTAGGTTCACTCGAACCCTAAAAACAGATGGACAGGAAAAACGAACTAGTAATTCAAAGCTGAATGTTGATTAAACCAGCATGTGGTTAATTTTAGTGACTGTTGCCTTTAGTAGGATGTGTATAAAAATAAAACCTGTTTTGGCTGGCATGTTGATTGGCTGAAGAGCGGTTAATAAGGTTGTTATCGTTGTGCTCTTGTCATAGTATCATTCATTTTTCATGTTTTCTCCATTTGTTCTTGGGCAGAAGCAGGTCTGTTAAATTCTTCATTAGATCCGAATCATGCACTGTGTGTATTTTTTAAATTTTGCTGAATAGAATTATGAGAAAATGCCAGCCTAGAATTCCAATATTGTTTTCAGGTTTTAAAACCATGTAAACCAATCTATAAATGAGCTTGCCATTATCCGTCGGAATCTGAAGATGTCACTTGTGTATATTCTCGTTTAGGGTCCTTTGCTCTCCAGTGTCCTCCTACCAGTTGCCAAGCAACCATGTTATTACTGCAGCTGCATATACATGGTGTGATTTCAAGGATTTAGCTGTAGTTGCCTTTGCTTTTTATTTCTTTCAATTGCCAAAAATGAAAAGCTAAGAACATGGTGAAGAGCGTTTACATTACTTTCTGTAAGATTATGCCATCGCCGAGATACAAAACAATGCATCTGTAATCAAACTTCTTTGTGCTATAGACAACCTTTTGATGACAGTTGAAAGATGCATTTTCAGATATAATGCTGCTGTATTATAAATTCCATATTCTTTCAGCATCTAATTATATTACACACTGACATAATCTCTACCTCTTATTCTACATATGCAGTAGTTGCGCTCTTGTGAAGAGGAGAAATGGACTATAAGAGTGCACAAAGTGGTAGAAATGGTGAGAGGAATCTTCTGCTACTTTCCTCCTTTTAAAAGACGTAGAAAAGGCATAGAGAAGAATGGCTTTGGAAATGTTTTTCAATATAGATTTGTAGAAGGTGTGGAGTGAGTATGTGTTTGTGTTTATGGAAGGGAGCTGTGGCAGGGTTGTATTTGGAGGAATGAAAAATGTAGATGTATATGGGGTGTACTGAGGTGGGTAGGAATGTACATATTTGTGATGGAGGTGTCTGTTTGGGGATGAGTATGTGAATTTGTGCGTAAAGGGAGTGCAAGTATGTGGTGAATATAGAGTTTGTCAAAGTACTATCACTAAATGTGTGCAAATACCGTGATAATAATAAACCCCACTCTTAAGCCAGGATATGTGGAATATTTATTTATCAGTTTTTTTTATACCACCTTACCATTTCAATCAAAGCGGTTTACATTGTAACTTAAACTTGGTACATGTACATTAAACAGGGACATTGATAACTTGGAGAGTTAAGTGACTTGCCCAAGGCCACAATGAGTGCTACTGGGAATTGAACCCTGGTCTGTTGGTTCCCAAGCCAGTGCTCTAACCACTAGGCTACTCCTCCTAGGATGTAATAGATAGAGACAGACAATCTATCAAAGTGTGCTTGGAAAGTTGATTTTAATCAGGCCTGTAACACCCAATATGACTGGAAATATTTCTGTATCTTTCTTCAACAATTTCTTGATCTGGCTGCATTTCTTGGTTCCTGATGATCTTTCCCCTTGCCACTCAGTTCATAGAATATTCACTCGACACTGACATCCCTATCATCAATGTCATTCTCATGTCTTCCGCCTTACCACTATGCCTGGTTTCTTTGTATCAAGCTTCTTATCAGTCAGAATGGGAATGTCCTATGTCCCAGGGCTGTGTGTAGTGTAGGGGAGTGTTTCTGGGGATAAGCATGGATGCGATTTGGAAAGAAGATGGGATTTGTGTGTGTAGGAAGAATTTGCATAGGGGTTGTGAGTGTATGGGAAATATAGGAAATGTGTTTATTGGGGGTATAGCTGCATATTAGTTGGTAGCAGATGTGATTATGACTTGATTGGACTTGATGGCCTGTCCGGATGTCCAAAATCTTTACAGGTTGGATGTTCACCCAACTCTGCACCCGCAGAATAGAATTGGGTGCAACAGGCCTGGATGGGCAGGACATGTCCTGATTCATGCCCACTGTAAGTCCAGCGCACTCTCCATACACATCACTCGAGGCTCCTGCATGGAGCCCTGTGCTGTGGCGTCCTGTTGCAATGGCACCGGGCCATGTAGGAGCCCCAATCCGCTGCAAGCTATTCCAATGGCTGGGATTGGGCTGCGGGGAACCTCCTGCCCCTGCTCACCTTCTCGCCAGATCCCGTCTTCATCCTCCGCAATCTTCAGGAGAGGTGGAATAAGTTCCCCTTGCATCCTTCACCCACTAGACATACAGAGCCATGACTGGAATCGGCCCTGTACATCTGACGTCAGGATCATGCCTCCTGCCCGCCCTTGCTCCTCCTCTGGCCTTCCCCCTCCCCCCATCCTGAATTCCCCACACAACTCCTCTATACGTGCGGGTAGCTGAGGATTTGGAATTGGCCACTGGCATCCATGCTAAATGTGATGCAGAATGACCCCTATTGTGTATAGGAGGGTGTTTGTATGTGTGTTATATTTTGCTTGGTGGATGGGTCTGTGAGTTGTATGCAAAGAGGTGAAACGGTCAAAGTGGATTTGTCTGGGTGGGTTTGTGTGAATTTGGGTTCTGTGGATGGGTAATATGTGAGGCTGTGAGTTAATGGGGATTGTGTGTATATGTTCTTTTGAGAAGATAGCTGTGTGCATAAGTGGGATATAGGTGTAGGTTTGTGTTGGTGTGTTGGGGCAAGTACATGTGTGTGAGGTGTAAACAAGCCTATAGATACTTAGATAACAGAGGAAAACAGGAGCTGGCACTAGAAGCAGCAGGATGGCAGAAGGAAATTGGCAACTGCAGTGATGCAGTGATAGTATAGTAAGAGGGAAGATAAGGAAATGGGAGGAGATGATTAACGACTGGAGAGAGTAAGGGGAAGAGGGGATCAGGGGAACAAGATAGGAGGGATGGATAACTCAAGCACTGAAATCCTCCCATCAGCAATCTCAAATCACTCCATCAGCATTCGCTTACATGTCCCTTCAGTACTCATGTAGCTCCTTTGCCACTCATGAGCTCCATATCAGCTCTTTAACTCACACATCCTCCACGCCATGCTTAATTCCCATCCATTTGCATACTCTCTCAGCCCCATTGTCATTCATAACCTCTCCATCCACTTATTCATTCTGTCTTCCATCATTCATAACTTACTTATCCACTTATTTACTCCCTTCAAACCCCCCCCCACTCATAGCTCTCCCATCCACTGATTCATTCAGCCCATCTCACTACTTATCAATGCCATCCAGTCACTAAGCATTCACCATCCACCACACAGCATTCACCATCTATTCACTCACTCAACCCCCAGTGCTACTTATAACTCCCACATTTATTCATTCACTCACTCATTCAGCCCTCATCACTCATAATCCTCTGTCCACTCATTCATTTATACCCCTGAACCATGCATTCATTCATAAAAATGTGCCTCTATGCAATGCTTAGAGCATAGATTTGTTTACTTTATTGACTCTCTCTTCATGCCATTCCTCTTTTGTGGTATCTCTCTCTATCATCTTTTTCACATCACCATTTCTTCACTCTCTCCAAGCATCACAATCGTTTTTTCATCTTCCTCTAGTCTATCTCTTTACTACTTCTTATTCTTTGGGAAATGAGCAATAAGACTGATCAATATTCAAAAGTGTTAAACATATAAGTGCCCTATCCATGAATTTTCTGTGGCACTATTGTGATAATGACAGCAATGCTGAGCAGATGGATTGGGAAAATAATGAGCATTGTACCTTTAAGAGTAAGGACAAGTCAGATTCCCATAGAAACCGAAAGCTTCTAACTAGAACTGAGCCCAGCTATAGCAGTGACGTAGGAGCTGAGTGGAACTCTAATGAGTTACACCTGAGTAGCCAGAGGGGTGTGGATGCTGAAGGAAGCCGTTTTAAACCTGATTCAGAGCTAGAGTTCAGGAAGAGAGGTGGAGAGAGAGAGAGCACACAGAAGCCACGAGGCGAGCAACGACAGCAGACAGAGCAACGCAGGCAAGGAAGGCAAAGAGGAGAGCAGCAAAGAGGGAAACTTTGGAACCCAGAACTAGCAAAGGAGGATTGTTTATGTTTATGTTTATTAAAACTTTATATACCGCCCAATACAATTAGCATCTGGGTGGTTCACAATACATAAAAGCAATTAAAAAGAGAGAGGGCTGCGGAAAGAGAAACGCAAAAGGAACGCCATAAAATCATGAGAAAAGAGATAGAAGCAGATAGCAGTCGGGGGATATAGAAGGCAGACATGAAGGGAGAGAGGGAACACATTGACAATACAGAAAGGCGCAGGAAGGAGGAATTAAGGAACTAACATGATTAATGCTATGGAGGAGAAGAGGGCGGAGCTGGAAGGGGGAGGTTGAAGGCAGACATGAAGGGAGAAAAGGAACACACTGACAATACAGAAAGGCGCAGGAAGGAGGAATTAAGGAACTAACATGATTAATGCTATGAAGGGGAAGAGGACGGAGCTGGAAGGGGGAGGTTGAAGGCAGAACAAAAACTATAGGTTTTCAGCTTAACTTTAAAGGATTGGTAGGAGGTTTCTAAACGTAAGGAGTGGGGAAGTGAATTCCAAAGCCTTGGACCGAGAAAAAAGAAAGCTGAAGACCGAGTTGATTCTAAGTGTGCTTGGGAGGGAGGGGGAAGAAACATATGGTTAGCGTGGATGGAACATAAGGAACAGTGAGGGGATTCTGGAAGGTCCATTTCCTTTACCTCAGGAGCACTAAAAGCAAAGCCAAAACCTCTGTGGAAACTACCCGAAGAAAAGGTAGAAGAGTTTACCTATACGAGGGAGGAAAGCTCTGATTACAGAAAAGGCATTGCGAGTGAGAAAGGTACGTCTGCCATAATTCCTAGCCAGAGACTTGCTGAGGAGATTGTACAGCAGTTAAAGAACAGTGCTAATAAGAGCATAGATAGCACTGCTGCGAAAACAGTTCCAGTCAGAAACATTCTTAGTAAGTGTTTTGAAACAGACGTAAAGGCTGTTGCTAAGAGCTTACGTAAGAATCAGTTTCCTGCACTAGAGAAAGTTACTGCCAATTAGAGGGACAACTTTATTGAACAGCTGCAAGAAGTTCTCAGTGACCTGCAGTCTAGAAGTCCCCCTAAGCAGAGTTATAATGATTACAGCGAGGAGATGATTGTTGACGTAGAAAGCACTCCTGATACAACTGATATCTGTGAGATGGATTGTTCTTTATGTGAGATTGATCACTTGGACTTACTTTATTTTTTTTTTTTTTATTGCATATATTTTAATTTTACATGACACAATAATACAAACAAAAGACACAACAAATTCAAACCTTTACAAAATACCATTCCTTATGGGATGTGCCCTAACCACGGGCACCCCCTAGAACCTTACATTAACTTCCCCTCCCACCCCTAACACCTTGCAAGTCCAATAAAGAAAAAACATCCTTCCTGCTCAGTGCTCAGCCAGATCCGCAAACTGATCCAGCGCAGACCACTTTTTACTTTCAATTGGGAGGCCCCTTGAGGCAAAAAGGTTATCATAGGCTTTCTCATATCGGCTGTATAAACAGACTAAATGCCACCAATGCAGCCAACTTAGCTTCTCAGCGTCTCTCCAGCGCAGAAGAATTACCTTAATGGCAAGCGCCAGTGTGTAGTTCAGCGCAAAATGATTTCCTTTGGCAAGATTAGGAATTCCTGCCGCTGATCGAAGCACAACTATTTTCCACGATAGGGGACTCGTAAAACTTAAGGCCTGCTGGATCTTCCCCCAGACATCATTCCAATACTTCTTAATACAGGGACAATCAAAAAACATGTGCCTAAACGTTCCAGCACTGCCAGCACAAGTCCAACAGTTCGGAGACAGACTCTTGTCCCATTTAGCCAATTTAACTGGTGTGCAGAACGCCCTATGTGCAAAAAAGTACATTGATTGAGTGAGGGAGGCCGATCTGGAGGACCGCACCAAAGGCCCCCACCGAGCAAAACAGGACTCTTGAGGAAGACACATATCCAGATCTTTTTCCCATACTAATCGCAGGCCTAATAGCTGCAATGGCATCTGGTTTCTGAGGAAGCCATACACATTTGAGATCCGACCTTTCTTCGAGAGTAGTTCCACAACAAAATCTGCCAGGTCCCATTTATCCAGTGTCAGGCCACGACTCTGTATGGCATACCTCACACAGTGTCTTAATTGTAACCACTGATATGCGCAAGCATTTGGCAAGGAAAATTCCTCTTGCAACTCTAAAAAGGACTTCCAACCCGCCGCTCCCACCAACTGATTCACTCTCCAGATTCCACAATGTTGCCATATCCTCCAGGCGATTGTCTTCTTGTTAATTTTAAAAAAAGGGTTGTGCCAAATAGGCATCTCTCCAGCTATAGACTTAGGATTCTCAAAGCGGAGAGCCAGAGTATGAAACGCTCGTTGCGTGTGGAAAACAATATTCCCTGCAGTAGAAGACTCCGAAAAAGTCATCCCCATGACCACATTTAGTGGGCATGGAGTGACCCTTCGCTCCTCGAGGTCCACCCACACAGGTCTCGGCCCATCTCCAGGCTCAGCTGTCCACAAGGCACCCTGGCTTATGAGAACTTGGACTTACTTTAGACAACCTTTGCATGAAGGTAATGCAAAGTTGTTTTCTCCTGAATGTTTGCTGTGAAGAAACAGTTTGCCATATGCTTTATTTTCTAACTTTGAATTGCTCCTGTTTCCTATTGTTTTGGAAAGTAATCTGTGTCATGTTTTGAGCCAAGAATCTATGTGTGAAAGGGAAAACCCCAAATAAAAATTTATCTGTTCAAATGACCCTCGTGCCACAACACCTTTGTTTGATAGTAAACCTAGACTACAACTCCCAGTGTACCTTGCTGCTACCTTAGTCAAAAAGGACACTTGAAGACAAAGTAGAGGTCACCCTTGCTCTAGAGTCACCGGCCCTAGGCGGGGGCTGGACACTATACATACTGCACTGCCAAATATTCTTAGAAACTGCTCCAGCACTTTCTAGATCTTGCCAGAGTGGAGCGAGAGCATCCTACCCAACCATATGGATCACTGGTCAGTTGCTATCCATGTGAAGGCACATATCAGAAAGGCTGCTTAGGTGCCCTCTGGGTTGTACAAGGCAAAATGTCTGAAATTCCTTAGGAGGGGCAGTAGAGAAGGTGATCACATGAAAATGTGTTCTAAAATTGACGCACAACTCAACAACCTAGACATGTCAGCACCAGTATTTTGGAACTTGCATGTGGATATGTTGCCACATGCATGCATAGGCTGGCCATTTTGCAAATGGAGATGTGCAGTGGCATGGTAGTACACCAAGAAGCCTCCGTTTTTATTTGTTATACTTTCTGGAGGGGGAGGGAAGTATTGGAGAATTGAGACGGTATTCTTCTGTCATCAGTATTGTCATGAGTTGGTTGAAATGAGCACTTTTGCAATGCCAGTTTGTACCAAGGTCCAGGTCTAAATATGGACATACCTGCGGTTGGGTCTGCATGGTATGTAAAATCGAAGATGCATGTGGATCTTTTTTAGACTGCCCTGGACATACCTCTGGCACACCCCTATGTGATTTGGATGGACAAATTTGGTAATTTTTTAACTTTTATTTGGGATATGGATCTTACTTGCAGGTGTGAATGTTCATTTTCACACATGAAAATTGATGAATAGGACTTCTAAAATAGCTAAGAGACTTATGAAGGACAAGTATCTATACATATATTCAGTGCTGCCACTTCTATGAATAGTGGTGCTGAATATACATGCAGCATTTCAATGCCAAGGCTAGTGCTTAAAACATAATGCTGACTGTGGGGTTTAAATATTGGGTTGAAAGCTTTTTATGTAAGTAAATTTATGTTTACCTGTATAAAAAGGTCTTTTGAGTATTGTCCCACTCTTACAGCTTCTGTCTGTGATTAAAGGTATGAGCTCTTTTCACAGAACACACATATTTAGCCATAGAGAAAAATGGGCGGTTTTAGGTTGTAGGAGAGAAAGTGCGTGCAGACTTTGCATAATCAATTATACATGCACTTTGCAGTGCATCAATACATTGTAGATTTCATTAGAATTGTCAAAACAAAACTCCATATGGGGTTTTCCTTGAAAATGTATTTGTGGTTCCACAGGGAAGCTCTTTATATCCTGTCCCTGTGTTTACTTCCTATTTCCACTCTTATCTCCTCATTTTACTCCTTTCCCATCTTGGTTTCACCCTCCTATCTGTTTTTCCTTTTAATTTTCTCGTCCTCTTTTTCTCATTTATAATAATCATTTCATGAATCCAACTCTACTCTTTCCATATATCTCTTGTTTAACCTATCAGCAGATGTCTAGAGCAGGTCCTGGGCAATCTGGGGTGGTATTAGCTTTAGGCCAGAAGCAAGGGGACAGGAACCACTCCAATGATCGGCTGGTCCATCAGTGTCCTTCTGATAGCACAGCCACCTGCTAGTGGTTCCATAAAGGTACAAGAATGCTTCTACTGCTAGTTCAACAGCAATAACATGGACTACAAGTGCCCAGATCCCTAAAAATGCAGACTGGAACCTCCATGTGACTGCCTGCCTCTGCTGTGCAATAAATGTAAAATTAGTCCAGGTACCCTTAAGTAAACAGCAGACAGATTTGAAAGATTCCAAATTACCCCTGTCAACTGATCTGTAGAATGTCAATATGAACAAAAAACATACTTTGAAATGCCTGTATACAAATGCTAGGAGTCTAAAAAATGAGCTAGAATATATAGCACTGAATGAAGAGGAGATATAATTGATTCAGAGATTTAGTGGAAGAAGGATAATAAATAGAGCACTGTGATCCAAGATACAAATTATATTGCAATGATAGGGTAGATCAAATTGGTGAAGAGATAGCACTGTATGTTAAAGAGGGCATTGAATAAAACAGGATAAAAGTTTTGCAGGAAACAAAATGCACTGTAGAATCATTATGAACAGAAATTCTATGTGAGAAGGGGAAGGGAATAGCAGTATGTGTGTGGGAGAGTATTACCATCCGCCTGGCCAGAATGAACAGATGATGAAATGCTAGCAGAAATTAAGGAAGTGTACAAAATTGGCAACACAGTAATAATGGGTAATTTTAATTACCTTGGTATCAACTGTGTGAATGTCACATTGGGACATGCTAAAGAGATAAAGTTTCTAGATAAAATAAATGACTGCTTTATGGAACAGCTAGTTCAGGAACTGACATGAGAGGAAGCTATGTTGGACCTAATCCTTAGTGGAACACAAGATCTGGTATGAGAGGTGATGGGACTTAGCAACAGTGATTATAACATTATAAAATTTGATGTAATAAATGGAGGGAGATCAGCAAGGAAATCTACTGCACTAGCATTTAACTTCCAAAAGGGAAACTGAAAAAATGAGGAACATGGCTCAGCAAAAAAAATAAAAGGAGCAGTTACAAAAGTTAATAGTTTACAACAGACCTGGGCATTGTTTAAAAATGCCATATTGGAAGCCCAAACCAGATGCATTCCATGCTTAAAAAAAGGTAGAAGGAAGGCCAAACAACATCCAGCATGGTTTAAGAGTGAGATAAGAAAGGCTGTTTTAGCCAAAATAACATCTTTCAAGAAGTGGAAAAAGAATCCAAATGAAGAAAACAGGAAACAACATAAGCAATGGCAAGTTAGATACATAGCAATGATAAGACAGGTAAAGAAAAAATTTGAAAGCTTACCATAGAAGCAAAAATTAATAAAACCTTTTTTTCCTTTGAAGCAAAAAACTTGTGAGGGAGTCAATTAGGCTATTAAATGATAGAGGAGTAAAAGGGGCATCAAGTGAGAACAAAACTATAGCAGAGAAACAAAATGAATTCTTTGTTTTGATCTTTACTGAAGAAGATATAGGAGAGATACCCATGCTAGAAATTATTTTTAAAGGTAATGAATTGGAGGAATTGAAACAAACCTCAGTGAACCTGGAAGACATAATAGGGTAATTTGGTAAATAGAGAGAAGCAAATCACTTGGACCAGATGATATATATTGCACGGTGCTGAAAGAACTGAAAAATGAAATTGCAGACCCACTATAAGTAATTTCTTATCATTTCTATAGCACTATTAGGCATAAACAGTGCTTACAATTTCTTCAAATAGGCAAACAGAACAGATAGGTGACTACATTAATTTTAAGGGACATGAAAAAATACATATAGGTGTAGACAGGAGAATAAGGGAGGGTCAGAATACAAAAGCATCCTGAAAGATATGATTTATTTAGCTTGTATTTGAAATGGACCAGAGATAGAGCCGGATGTACTGACTCGCTTAGTCTCTTCCAGGCATGGATATGAGGCGGGGCTGATAAGTCTCTGGCCTTGTAACAAAACAAAAAGCTATGGACGCACTTCAGTCCCGGAAGTTTAAATGATCTCTCTGCATTTTTTTTATTTGGTACCAAATGAAGCAAAACTGCAGAGAGATCATTCGTGGATAACATGTTGAAATCCTCTGCCCAGTGTGCAGCGGTGGCCAAGAAAACATTTAGAAAAGGAATGGAGAATAAAACAAAAGATATTATAATGCCTCTGCATCATTTCAGCTTGACATGAAAACACATATAAGCAACACTATCAAGGCAATCTACCAAAAGATACGTACAATTCGCCATCTGTGTCCCCTACTGGAGCCTACTGACTTCCGGACAATATTTCAAGCCCTTATAACCACCCACTTCGACTAAGCCAACACCATCCTACATGGTCTCCCTAAGAGCACACTTAACCCACTTCAACTGGCAATGAATACCGCTGCCTATATCCTGCAGGGAGCCTCCAGAAGAGATCGCATAACTCCTATTTTGCAAAATCTCCATTGGCTCCCTATCTACTGCAGACTCACCTTCAAAGTTATATTGATTACCTTCAAAGCCCTCAACAGACTATCCTCCACCTCCCTCACAGACCTTGTTCACCCCACTCCTCAGAATAGATCTAGAAGATCAACAGCTGCTAACACACTCGCTGTCCCCAATGCAATAACAAAATGCTCCCTCGCAACAGAGCTTTTGTATTTTACTCACCCACTCTTTGGAATACCCTCCCTACCACCATCCGGTCTATTCCTGACCACGCACAAATCAGGAAGGCCCTAAAGCACCATCTTTTCCTTCAGCATTACTCTCAGCCCGGTGGCATGACATAACCCAACATGCCTTCTCTACCCATCACAATGACATAACCCAGCACACCCTTACCCTTCATGTTGACAAAACCATAGCCGTTGTTACAATTACATACAGTAACTTGTATATAATCACCTCTGTAGAAATTTGTATAGTTATCCCGGTTGAAATCCAAGTTTTATCTCCTGTTGAAACTTGTATATAGTTATCCCTGTTGAAATCCAAGTTTTATCTCCTGTTCCTTGTAAGTTTCAATGTACGTTCCATTCTACATTGTACAATTTATTGTTATTTGGAAACCGCACTGATTCTAAAGAGCGCGGTATAGAAAAGAAAGACTTTTTTACTTAAATTTCATGGTGCAACTGAACCTTCAATATTGTGTGCAATTCTAGTCATTGTATCTTAAAATGGATATAGTGGACTTAGAAAAGATACAGAGAAAAACCACTAAAATGGTAAAGGGGATAGAAGGATACCCCTATGAAGAGAGGCTAAAAAAGTTAGGGCTCTTCAACCTGGAAAAGAGACGGCTGAGGGGAGATATAGAAGTCTATAAATTAATGAATGGAATGGAACGTGTAAACATAGATGATTGTTTACGCCATCAAAAAGTAGGAGACATGCAATGAAGCTACAGTCCAGTGTAACCCATTTAAGACTAATAAGAGAAAATATTTTTTTCACTCAATGCGTAATCAAACTCTGGAATTCATTATTGTAGGATGTGATAAAAGCCAGGGGCGGCTCAAGCATATCTGCTGCCTGAGGCAAGGAATGAGATGGTGCGCCCCCCCTCCCCCTGTAGTGTTGGGGGGGGGGATTTCTCAAAACTCCAGTCAGGGATTGAACCAAACCCAAAAGCTGATTAGATAATATGGAGGAAATGCAAGATGTGTGCACACCAAGGAACAAAAAGAATGAGCGAGAACCACAGCACACTTTATAAAACGAAATTATAATTCTTTTTTATTTTGTTGTAAACTGCGTTATATGTTCAAAAAGAAAAAGCAAGAACCATATTTTGCATCCACAGAACCCCCTCCCTCAACAGTGGGTGCAGAGCAGAACTAGAACATTCACCCACAGAACTCATTATCTTAAAAAAAAAATCTGATTCTGATCATCTCACTAACAAACATTCTCCAGTACCAGGCATATTGGGAATTAATATAAAAACCTACAAAAGTCACCAAAGATCTACAAGGCCAAATCTACTATACCATACCATACATACCAGCATAAACTTCGAAAATTCATACAAGGTACCTAATTAGAAAAAAGAAAACACTATAAATATTGCAGCAAGCCCTAGAACATCTAACACTTATTTGAAAAGCTAAACAAGGCAAATTACTACAGTAAGATCCCTGTGTACAAACTTCATGTTAACAGAACACACGGCCTTGGTCACACACTCAGAACACAGACTCTCACCAAGTACAAAAGTGATCACAACCTAAAGTAAAAATAAAATATTTAGACAAAAATTAAACTGAAACCCCAAGAAGTCAGACTACACATGCAGTGCAACACCAGATAAATAAGTGATGCAGTTCCCCATACTGTGTAAAATATAAATATAGCGCAAAGTCCAAACACTAAATTGAAAATAAAATTATTTTTTTCTACCTTTGTTGTCTGACCATTTTCTTCTCTGGTCTTGCTGGTCCTGATCTGAAGCTTCTGCGTTCCTGTCTTCTCTTATCACTCTTTCTATGGTCTACAGTCTATCTGTCATTTCTTGTCCTTCTTTTGTTTTCTTCACTTCCTGCCATCAGCCAATTTCCAGTCCCAGTAACACTCCCCATGTGTCAGCTCCTCCCCGTCAGCCTCCTCCCCATTACCCAACCACCTATAAGTCCCATCCCCAGATTTCAGCTCCCTCCAGTCCCACCCCCAGGTGTCAGCTCCCTTTCAGTCCCCCTCCTGTACCATCCTCAGGTATCAGCTCCCTTCCAGCCCCTTCTTTCCCACCATGTCAGTTCCCTTCCAGCAGCCTCCTTCCCCTCTCTCAGTTCCCTTCCAGCCATTGCTTTTCCCCTCTGTCAGCTTCCTTCCAGCCCACTATTTCCCATGTGTTATCTCCCTCCCAGCCCTCTCTTTTCCCTGTGTCAGATCCCTTCCAGCCCTCTCTTTCCCCCTCTGTCAGCTCTCTACCAGCCCTCTTTCCCCCTTTGTCAGTTCCCTTCTATCCTTCTCTTTCCCTTCAGTCAGCTCCATTCCACTCCCCTTCCTTCTCCCTGTGTCAGCCCCATTCTGCTCCCTCTCCTTCCCCCATGTAGCTTCATTCAGCTTCTTCTCCTTCCCCCATGTAGCTCCATTTCACTCCCCCTCCTGCCATCCATGTCAGCTCTGTTCTGCTCCCTCTCCTGCTGTCCATACTGCTCCATTCAGCTTTCTCTCCTTCCCCCATGTTGCTCCATTCCGCTCCCTCTCCTTCCCCCCATGTAGCTCCATTCCACACCCTCTCCTCCCCCCCCCCATCTAGCTCCATTCCCCTCCCTCTCCTTCCCCCCATGGAGCTCCATTCAGGTTCCCCTCCTTCCACCCATGTCAGTTCTGTTCTGCTCCCTCTCCTTCCCCCCATGTAGCTCCATTCAGTTCCCCTTCCTGCCACCCGTGTCAGCTCCCTTCTGCTCCCTCTCCTTCCCCCTATCAGCTCCGTTCTCCTCCCTCTCTTGTCACCCATGTCAGCCCAGTTCCACTCCCTCTCCTTCCCCTGTGTCGTCTCTGTTCCGCTCCTTCCCTTTCCTCAGTGGCTGCGATAGCGGTAATAATTTAAAATGAATAGGAATCCGGTGTGGACTCTTCTGGCCCTATGGAACCCCTGCTACTGCATCCTGCCCCCAAAAGGAAGTGATTATAGAGCAGGATGCAGCAGCAGGGTTTCCATAAGGCCAGAAGGCTCCGCACTGGTTTCCTTTTCATTTTAAATTACCGTTATCACAGCCACAGCAGCTTTTCCACTTTTTTTTTTGTTGCTTTTTTTAAATCTGAAGGCAGAGTGATGTGGCTGCTTGGGAGACATTTTTGCTGCCCCCAAAAGTTTGCCACCTGAAACTACTGCCTCACTCCACCTCTTTATAGAACTTCCCCTGGTAAAAGCCATTAGTGTAGCTGGATTTAAAAAAGGTTTGGACAAGTTCCCGGAGGAAAGATCCATAAACCATTATTAAAGAGGACCCGGGAAATCCACTGCTTGCCCCAATACAAGCATTGTGGAACCTGTGTGTCTTTTTGGGAAACTGCCAGGTACTTGTGACCTGGATTGGCCACTGTTGGCAACAGGATAGTGGGCTTGATGGATCTTGATCTGACCCAGTATGGCATTTCTTATATTCTTATGTACTCCGGAACTGAAGTGTGCCCATAGCTTTCTGTGTTGTTACAAGACCAGAGACTTATCAGCCCCCCCCCCCCTCATAAAAGTGATTTGCTTGATAAACAGAGTTGAGGAGAAGGGGTGTAGAGAGAGATAAAAGGAAAAGTAATGGGGAGCTGCAGAGCTAATGCACTTGTAAGTGAGTAGGAGGAGTGTGAATGTATGCAGAAATGGATAGGGAGCCAATGAAGTGCATTGAGAAGTGGGGTGACATGAGCAACAATGGTGGAAGATTAGTTGTGCAGATGAGTTTTGAAGAGATCAATGAGGAGATAGATGATTCAATGGGAGACCAGAGACGAGCAAAGAGTGACCAATGTAACACCAACACCAATTTTTAAAAAAGAGTTCCAGAGTTAAGCCAGGAAACTAGAGACTGATGGGTTAGACATCATCGCTAGTAAAATAGTAGAAACTGTTATAAAGAAAAAAAATCACTGAACATATAGATAATCATGGTTTAATGGGACGAAAACAAGATAGATTTAGCCGAGGGAAGTCTTGCCTCCCAAGTCTCCTAAAAGTTTTTGAAGGTGCGAACAAACAGGTAGACAATGGTGAATTGGTGGATATAGTGTATCTGGATTTTCAGAAAGCCTTTGAAAATGTCCCTTATGAGAGGCTCTTGAGGAAATTAAAGCCATGCAATAAGAGGCACTGTACTTATGTGGATTGGGAACTGGTTAAAAACAGACAAACAGTAGGGTTAAATGGTCAATTTTCTCAATTGAGAAAGGTGTGCAGTGTCCCAGGGATCGTTGCTGGGTCCACCACTTTTTAACATATTTATAAATGACATGGAAATGGCAACAGTAAGTGAGGTTGCGAATTTGCAGATGACACAAAATTATTCAGCATAAAACTGCAAGAGGACTTTGAGAAACTGGGAGACTTGGCATCCAAATGGCAGATGAAATTTAATATGGATAAGTGGAAAGTTGCACTTTGAAAGCACATTTTACAGTGAGATGTCGAGATACAATCTGGGATGTCAAAGCCAGAACATCTGAAATAAAAAGCAGACACATGCAAGTTTAGGCACAATTTCAGAAACATAGACGTGCCCAATATGGACGTCTATGGAGAGGTATACATAGATGTCCCCAGAATATCAGTTTAAAACAGGGACAGCTAATAGTCTAATGGTTAAAGCAGTGGGTTAGAAGCAGAGTGGCCAGGATACAAATCTCAGTGTAAGTCTTTGTGATTTTAGGCTAGTCATTAATTCTCCATCTTCTCTATACCCTTTGAACTTTTTATGGCCACAACAAGCACTTTCCTGATGTTTGTTCGTGCCTGGAGCAGGTCTAAAACAAGGATGTCTAAGTTCATTGTGCCTCCATCATGCCCCTTGCCTACTGGATAGCCCCGCACTGGAGACCAGTAAATGTCATTGGTAAAATGGGTCCAGAGATATCTCTGTGATTTTGATTCCACATGTACATCTCTGGACATCCAAATCATGACTAAGACTTTTAAAATGACCCCCTTAGTGAAGAACAATTCAAACTATAGCCACTTTATGCAAAGTTCCATATTAGGAGCCACCACCCAGGAAGAGAATCTTGGTGTGAATAATCCACTATGACAAAATAATCTGCTCAGTGTGCAGTGGTGGCCAAAAAAGCTAACAGAATGTTAGAAATTATACGAAAATGCATGGAGAATAAAACATAAGATATCGTAATGCCTCTGCATCATTAAATGGTGCAACTGCATAAGGAGTATTGCCTGCAGTTTTGGTCGCTGCATCTAAAAAATATATAGCGGAATTAGAAAAGGTACAGAGAAGGATGACAGAAATGATAAAGGAGATGGCAGGATACCTGATAGGTACTTGTGACCTGGAAGGGCCACTGTTGAAACAGGATACTGGGCTTCATGGACCATTGGTCTGATCTAGTATAGCACATCTTATGTCCTTACTCATAGCTGGCCTTCTAGCAATAGTAGAATGAAGTTACTTACTTTCCATGATCCCGCTGATGCTATCAACGAGTTAAATAAAAAGAAAGCAAATTTGCTGGTACAGTCGATTAGCTGGTGGCCTCTGCCGTATTGTGTGCTGCTCTCAGGCATGCCTGAACGTGGGATGTTGCACAAAAATATTAAATATGAAAACACAGATTGAGTAGTTACTGTTTTGCATGTCAGCACATGCTTTACTTGCTGTTATACTAGGTTAAAACTTAATTCAAAACATATTTGAGCCTATGCATTTTCCATAGGCATACAGTAGATAGAAGAAAATTCACTTTTGAGTAAAACCCAATGTGTTGTTCATTGGTGGTTTCTCTGTGGTACTCAAACCACCTAAAATAAAGACTAAGGGAAAATGCATTATTGATAAACTAGCACAAGCAAATCATTTTATATGACATTGTAGGTGACATTCTTCTATAGGGAAACTTTTCTGGAGGGTCCTTTCCATAGCAACCTGTTTTTAGCTATGGTTTTTCAACATCTCATTACACATCATCATGCCATAAAATGAAGGATCTTCTTTGTCACATCATATTGAGGAATGTAATGAGGATGAACATATACTGCCCCTTCTTCCTAAATCTATTCCTGCAATACATTTCGGGTTTTACTCTAAAAGCTTAGCACTTATTTTGTGTCTCTGTAAATATGTCTTTAAAAAATGTACATGGAATTTTGCAAAAATTAAATCAGTACAAAGAAATGAACTTAAGAGTATATATAAAGAACAGGCAAGGATGCCAAATGCAGTGTTAGCTTATAACCCTGAGGTGGAAAATTCCATCCCCTACAAATCCGATTTAGATCACCAACTCACTTCATGAAAATTACCAAATAAAGATAGATTTTAGATTAAATTACTTGCATTTACAAGTCCGAGCTCAAAACGAGTCACAAATTCAGGTGCAGATGGTAGGTTCCTGCCCAAGAAGGTTTGCAATCAAAACTCTAACGTGCCAAAGTAACAAGGAGCATCAATGGGTGAGGTATTTGAACTTTGGCTTGCCTACTTCTGATTGTTCTAACCACCAAACATACTTCTGAACATTACTAGCCTAAATCAAACGCAGTATATTTGTGCCAATTTGCTGAGCCAATTGCAATATAAAGGAACATGCATTATTTTATTTTGTTTATTTATACAAAGAAATAAAAGCCTGCAATGAGAATATTTATATACCAATGAAGCAGAATGAAAAACTAAGGAACCTGTTTGTTAGCACATGCTACCTGCCACTCTCTCCATGTTATTCCTACGAGCATAGCAGGAGATAGCATGCACTAATGTTAGCAAAGAGACTCCTAAATAACCCCAGCAAATTAGGCAAGAACAGAGATCTAAAGAAACCCTTCCAAGAGGATAGAATCAGCCTAAAGCTCCTAGGTCAGAAATCTTGCCATGGCGAGGGATTTTCAAAGCATATCATGGTAATGAGAAGGCCGCGGGCAGCGTCACGGCGGACGCCGGTAACCGGCGGTTCCAGCCGGGCGCGGGCCCATCGGTCGCGGGGGGGGGGGGGGGGGAGAATGAGAGCATCATTCAAAAGGATTGGATGCTGGCTTCGCGAGTGAGCCAGCATCCAATCGGAAGAGTGGACGGGCCATGTGCTTCGGCGGCGCGGGTGCGCGCAGAGCACATGGTCCGTCTGCGGGGAGCCGGCAGCGTCCCGCCCTCCCACCCTTAAGGTTGAGGGTGTGTTTCGGGGGATTTTTGGGGGTGTCGCAGCTGGGGGGGGATGGGGGTGGCGGGATCCCGGAGGTTTCCGGGGTCCGGAGACATAAGCTACTTGGGGCGGGGGCAGGGTGCCCACGACCCGGAGAACCCTGAGCTTACTTTTGCTAGTGATATGGCGAAGTTGAGCAGGGGTGGTTCGAGCTGGACCGGTGGTTGACCGGACCAGGGGCGGAAGCGACGTCACCTTGCTAATAGTAGGGCGGGTGACGTGTCGCTCTGCCGGAGGTGGGGGGGGGGGGGAATTCATGGTTAAGTTATTGTTGACTGTTAAAATGTTAATTGTATGGGCAATAAAGCTGCGACCTGGTTTTCTTTCCAAGCAATTGTGTCTGTGTAATTGTATGGGGAATGTTGAGGGGGGAAGGGGGGGGTGACCTAGGAGGGTGGGGAGGATGGCGAGTGCCTGGTATGGATCCCCGGTTACTGCACAGACAGTCAGGTATCTGCGATATCCACAATGAATATGAATGAGATAAATTGGCATGTACTGGAGATCTAGTATTTGCAATGTTTTTCTTGTGCATATCAACATTCTTAGATATCCCCTCTAGTTAGTGCTGATGCTATAGAGATTGCATTAATTAAACTGATACATTCAAAACTCATGCCACATATATTCAATAATGTTAAGACAGCCAAATAAGAAATGATATCTCCAGATGTTCTTCAAAGCTCCCAGTACTCAAGTGTAATTCTCAAGCCTACTCATTTAATGAAAGGCAATAAACAGCATACTAATAAAGCTGCTAAATACAGCCTACTTATTTAACTTGCATTTGAAAATTTGACTGAAACAAAAATAGCCTGATCAAACAATGTGGCATGCTTTTTTGCTTTCTGTGAACGAGACTAAGATGAGAGCCTCTTTCTACAGATAGTATGACAGTCTGCGCTAAAGTACATTTGTTGTAATATGTGGTTAAGCTACCATTGTTTATAATGTCTCATCTGTGGAATACCTCATTAGGGGCCTCACAAGAAGAAGTAAATTATTTGGGTTTTAGAAAGAAAGTTAAAGCACGGCTGTTTTTGAGTAGGAACTAAATGGGTTTGTCTCACTGCAAGGCTATTATGGGATCTGGGTGTGGGGGAGATGGAGTTTATGGATAATTTGTTTTTAGGAGGTAAGGGATTTTTATTACCTCCATTGGGGATATGTTTTACATTTGGTGTATGGATATTTCATGTTCTTTTGTAACCATGTTGAGTGACTAAGCCAGGGAACTAGGTAGAAAATTTGTAAAATAGACATGTCTA
Organism: Ichthyophis bannanicus; assembly: GCA_033557465.1. NCBI lineage: Eukaryota > Metazoa > Chordata > Amphibia > Gymnophiona > Ichthyophiidae > Ichthyophis > Ichthyophis bannanicus. The sequence goes on along the minus strand of CM066040.1, from coordinate 222,651,029 downwards.
GAAGATGGAATTAAGTTTTGTCCTATAATAGTGCTTGCTTGATAATCTCATTATTAATTTTACAAAAAATTATAAATGATCTTCAGGTACATAAACTGGAAAAAACTGCAAATTTCTAAATATTTTTAAAGGGCACCAGGTATTCAGCACTGTACTGAATGTCTACCTGCCTGCAGTCTCCAATAGTTGGTGACATTATGGGGCATGCTTAGTAAACTGCGTTAGCTATTTGCACGAGATTAAGGGAGAAGCAAACCACAGTAACAGCTAACACAGGACAAATGCAGATAGCGCAAGGATTTCCTTCACATGAATTAAGGTCATTTCTAGCCAGCAACCCACATAAAGCACAGTTACTTACCTGTAACAGGTGATCTCTGGGAACAGCAGGAATTAGTCCTCACATATGGGTACGTCGGTACCGACGGAGCCTGCGCGGGAAAGCTCCCCAGCTTCCTAGAATGGAAGCTTTTGGGACCTCCCACTGCACATGCGCACTGCCTTCCCGCCTTCCTGAACAGCTCTCCTCAGTTTCGAGTTTATAGCTGAGTCAATAGAGAGAGGACAGGAAGATAGATAGATAAAAGATACAACTCCTAGGGGAGGTGGGTGGGTTGTGAGGACTAATTCCTGCTGTTCCCAGAGATCACCTGTTACAGGTAAGTAACTGTGCTATCTCCAGGAACAAGCAGGAATAAGTCCTCACATATGGGGACTCCCTAGCTTAGATGCGTGGGATCCCCTGTCAAGGTTCGCCATCTTCGTATGGATCTCAGGCATCCATTCTGGGAAGGTGGGCAGGAGTTGTCTAAGAATGGAACAGGTGTTTGAGGACAGCCTGGCCAAACAAGGCATCCCGGCGGGAGTCCTTGTCCAAACAGTAATGGGCTGTGAAGGTATGAACCGAGGCCCAGGTAGCGGCTCGACAGATCTGATCAATGGAAACAGAGTGCAGATGAGCCATAGAAGTTGCCATGGCTCTCACATTGTGAGCTGTGACATGGCCTTCTAGAGAAATGTTTTTACTCTGGTAAGCAAAGGAAATACACTGAGCAATCCAATTGGAAAGTGTACGCTTGGAGACTGGAAGTCCCAAATGTGAAGGATCAAAAGCCACGAAAAGTTGAGAAGACTTTCGATGTGGCTGAGTCCTATTAAGGTAAAAGGCTAGAGCTCTTTTACAATCCAGAGTATGAAGGTTCCTCTCTGCACTGGAGGCATGAGGAGCCGGAAAAAATACAGGTAGATATACCTCTTGATTAAGATGAAAAGGGGAGACCACTTTAGGCATAAAGTGGGGATTCGTCCTAAGGACCACCTTGTCATGATGAAATCTTGTATAAGGTGGATTAGCCACTAGAGCTTGCAGTTCGCTGATACGACGAGCGGAAGTGACTGCAATTAGGAATAGTACCTTCCAGGAAAGAAATTTCAAGGAGGTAGAAAATAACGGCTCAAAAGGTGGCTTCATAAGCTGACCAAGCACTAGATTCAAATCCCATGCGACCGGGGGGGGGTCTGATGGGAGGTTTAGTGAGGGTCAGGCCTCTCATGAATCTGGCAACAAGAGGGTGAGAGGAGATAGGTTGTCCATTTACAGGTTTCAGGGATGCCGAAATAGCACTTAAATGGACTCTTACAGAATTCGTCTTAAGGCCTGCATTGGAAAGATGCAGGAGATAGTCTAAGAGGGAATTCAAAGGAAGTGCCAGAGGGTCAAGGCCCTGCTGAGCACACCAAATGGAAAAACGTTTCCATTTGAAAGCATAAGACCGCCTCGTGGAAGGTTTCCTAGAGGCATGAAGGATATCTTTCACAGGTTGAGAAAGATTAAAGTCTTGAAGACTTAAGCCTTCAGTAACCAAGCTCGGAGATGTAGGGATTTGGGGTTTGGGTGCCACAAAGTCCCGTCCTCCTGAGACAGAAGGTCTGGTGCAGCTCCTAAGTCCAGGGAGGATCCCTGGGAGAGCTGTAGAAGCAGAGGGAACCACACTTGGCGTGGCCAGCGTGGAGCTATGAGGATCATAGAGCCGTGATCTCTCTGGAGTTTGAACAGAGTCTTGGGAATCAGCGGAATGGGTGGAAAGGCATATAGGAACGCCTGACCCCAATGGAGGAGAAAGGCGTCCGTGGCCTGAGCTTCCTGACACGGAGTCCTGGAACAGAACCGGGGAAGTTTGGCATTCCACGGACTTGCAAAGAGGTCTATGTCCGGGGTTCCCCATTCCTGAAAGATTCTGGTTATCTGGCCCACATGTAGGGACCACTCGTGTGGCAGCAGAACTCGACTGAGTCTGTCTGCTCGAGAGTTTTGAACTCCTGGAAGGTACACTGCTAGCAGATGAATTTGGTGCTCTCTGGCGAAGGCCCATAATCTGAGAGCTTCGTTGCAAAGCGACAGAGAGCCCGTCCCTCCTTGTTTGTTTATGTAAAACATGGCCACCTGATTGTCTGTCTGAACCAGGACAGTCAGGTTGGCAAGGAGGGTATGGAAGACCTTGAGGGCAAGGTAAATTGCTCGCAGTTCCAGGAGGTTGATATGAAGGGTGGCCTCCTGTGGAGACCAAGTGCCCTGAGTGGAGAGAGTTAGCAGATGGGCTCCCCACCCCAATTGGGAGGCATCTGTTGTGAGGGTTGCTTGGGGTAGCAAGGGCTGAAAGGGAGCCCCCAACAACAGATTCTTGGTGGAGATCCACCAATGGAGGGACCAAGACAGATGGTTTGAGGTTTGTATTTGGTCTGAGAGTGCTCCCGACGCCTGAGTCCACTGGGTGGCCAGGGTCCATTGAGCTGCTCTCATATGAAGACGAGCGTAGGGCACCACATGTACTGTGGAGGCCATATGGCCCAGGAGGCGTAGCATTTCCCTGGCTGTCAAGTGAGTACTGGACTGGGCTTGGGAGGCCAAGCTCAGCAGACGCTGACCCCGAACCAGTGGAAGGTAGGCTCTTGCAGTGGTGGTGTCCAACTGGGCCCCTATGAATTCTAGAGACTGAGTAGGGCTGAGTTGAGACTTGGGGAGGTTTATTACCAGTCCCAGATACTGCAGAAGGCTCCTTGTGCGGTCTAGGGAAATCTGGGCCTGCGACTGAGTTGGAGCTCGAATGAGCCAGTCGTCCAGATATGGGAATACGAAAATCCCCATGCTTCTGAGAAATGCGGCTACGACTGCCATGCATTTGGTAAAGACTCTTGGGGCAGAGGCGAGACCGAAGGGAAGTACTCTGTATTGGTAATGACTTCCCCTGAACAGAAAGCGAAGATATTTTCTGTGGGATGGATGGATGAGTAGATGTGTATACGCATCCTGCAGGTCTAGAGAACAAAGCCAGTCCTGACTCTGAAGGTATGGAAGGAGAATGCCCAAAGAGAGCATTTTGAATTTCTCCTTGTACAGAAATTTGTTCAATTCTCTCAGATCTAGGATTGGTCTGAATCCCCCTGTTTTCTTTGGAATGAGAAAATAGGGGGAGTAGAAACCTGACCCCTGTTGATGAAGAGGAACCTCTTCTATGGCCCCTTGGGCAAGCAGAGAAGAGATCTCCTGATCCAACAGGGCTAGGAGAGGAGATGGAGAATTGAAGGGTCTCACCATGTGATGAGGAGGAAGGCTGGAGAAATGAAGTTTGTAACCCTCTCGGATGATAGAGAGGGTCCATTGCTCTGTTGTGATCTGTTCCCATCTGGGAGCAAAGTGAGCTAACCTTCCAGGTATGGTGAGAGGTTCTGGTTGGTCCAGAACCAGGAATGGCAAGTTCTCTAGGGGCAAGTCAAAACCCCTGAGGGGGTGGAGCCTGTTGAGCTGTAGTAGCTGCTGCAGGCTTTGCTCTTGCTTGTTTCGTTTGCTGACGTTTAGCCGCAAAACGAGGTTGAGAAGATTGCTGGCCAGTATTGGAAGCATATCTGGCCTTCTTATAATAAGGCCTCTTGAAAGACTTCTTCTTAGTGGGAGTAGAAGTGGACTTAGAAAGTCTCTCTAAGGTGGCATTTTCAGCGTCCATTTGCGTGGCCTTAACTTGCCACTCTGCACCGAATAAGTTCTCACCTGTACAGGGCAGATTCCGTAAGCCATCTAGAACCCAGGGTTCCAGATCAGAAGCCTGGAGCCAAGCCAGACGTCTGGCTGCAATAGCAATGCCAGAAGCTCTGCTGGCTCCTTCGAAGGAATCAAAGGCAGCTCTGTTGGAGAACTTAGAAACATCTAAAAGTTGTTTCACAACAGAAAGGAAGTCCTCCTGTTTATCCTCAGGGATAAGGGAGGCAAAATGCCGTACTTTCTTGGCAAGTTCCCCTAGGAACATGCCCATATAGAGGCTGTAGGAATTAATCCTGGCTATAAGCATACTAGCCTGGAAGATTTTCCTACCAAAAGAGTCCAGTGTCTTACATTCCCTTCCTGGAGGTGTAGAAGAGTGCCTTTTAGTACTCTTGATCTTTTTCATTGCAGACTTTACCACAATGGAGTGGTGAGGCAATTGAGTTTTCTGAAAACCAGGAGAAGGAGGGACCCGATACATGGTGTCCAACCTACGGGAATAAGGAGACAGAGTTAAAGGTTCTCCCAGAAATCCATCAATTGTTCTTGAAGGATTTCATGGATAGGCAGAGTAACTGCTTCTTTAGGAGACTTAGAGTATCCTAAAATATCCAATCTTTTTGACCTTGGTTCCCTTTCAGAGGAAGTAGTGATAGAAAGGCCTTTAGCCATTTCTAAAATAAAGTCCTGAAAGGACAAATCCTCTGGAGGAGACATTCTCCTTTTTGGAGAAGAAGGTTCCTCAGGAAGGTCGAGGGAGAGCTCTGCAGACTCATCAGAGGAGACAAAATCCTCAGAGGAATCGGTGTATTCTCTAGTTTCCTCCAACGCACGATACGCATACCGATCGGTATCGACATCGGGCGTACCGGGTATGGAAGCGGTATGGAGCGAAAGCCCATACGGTACCGATTTGCGTTTAGAAGAGGAAGGCCTGGGTTCCGGCATGGCGGACGATACCGGAACCGGGCCCGGAACCGCTGGAAGCGGTACCGATGGCGTTGCAGCTTTAATGAAAGCCATGACGGCCTGCTGCATGGATTGGACAGTATTGCCCATAGACGCCACGGCTGCCTGGATGTCGGTACCGGTATGGGCCGGTACCCCAGAGCAGTCCAACAGGTGATCTGTCGAGGCCGTGCCATCGATGTCAACCTGTAGCCCCTGTATTGGCGTTTTGGAAGGTAGGACCTCCCGCCGGGGCTGTTTGGCTGGGGCAGGGTCCTCAAAACTAAGAGCCTCTCGATGCTTTGAAGGAGATTTGCTCTTTGAGGACTTGCCCACAGAAGGTTTGGTTACCTGAGATCCATCCGGGGATGATGACCTGGATGACTGTGATGTTGGATTCTCTGAAGCAAACAGCACATGGAATTTGTTGGCCCGGTTCTGCAGCCCACGCTTAGACATTTGGGAGCAGGAAGGGCAGTCCGGAATGGAGTGGTCAGGCCCCAAACATTTAAGACACCATTCATGGGTGTCTGTGACTGATATTACAGCAGTACACTTGGTACACTTCTTAAATCCAGGGGCTGGCTTCTCCATGTGGAGAATTCAAGTAGGCCTGAAGGCCTAACTGAAGTGACCAAGTGCTGAAAAATAATAAAAGAAAAGAAAATAATTTTTCAAGAAAGAAAAAGGAAGACCGGCGATACCGGTATCGGTATGGGAAGGCAGGTACGCGGTCTAAAGAAACAAAACAAAAAACTACAATTTCTTCAGCGGTGACAGGATACACGACCTGCTGGCTCCGCGGAAAAAGAGAAACTGAGGAGAGCTGTTCAGGAAGGCAGTGCGCATGTGCAGTGGGAGGTCCCAAAAGCTTCCATTCTAGGAAGCTGGGGAGCTTTCCCGCGCAGGCTCCGTCGGTACCGACGTACCCATATGTGAGGACTAATTCCTGCTTGTTCCTGGAGATATATGGTTACCCTGTCTCTCCATGCCTTGGGACCTCTGCTTCTGCATCACGCTGTTCTTCTGCAGTGTCCTGTTGTTCTGGAAGGGATTGTCTGCACCTCAATGCAAAATTTGTGGAGCATGCAGCAGACCAGAAAGAACTTACATATCCTAGCAGGGCTGTAGACCAGTTCCTTCCCTTCTCCCCTGATTTATCCAGGCTCATGAAGCGGCTGTCAAGCAGGTCCTTGTGAGCCTATGGGCCCTGTGGTAGCACTCCTTTGCCTGTGTTGGACCATGCCACAATGGGAGTTCTTGATGGGTAGCCTCTGTCACCTGTATAGAAAGGAGACAAAGGGATCTATGTCAAGTTTGTGACCTGGCAGCCTCATGTGGTTGGGTGCATAGTAAATGCTTGGCCTCTTTTAGCCAGGCGTTGCATCTCCCAGATGCCTGGGTGGATGACTAGGAATGTGCCATTTTTTTTTGGGGGGGGGGGCGGAGGGGGAGGGGGTAGCACAGTTTATCTTGCAGCCATACACTGATTATGTCACCATTCTCATACTACTCATACATTCCATATTGGATGAGCATATAGGCATCATGACAGGAACCGGGAAATCTGCACACTGGACAGAGGGTTTCAACGTATTATCCACGATAAAGCCTAAATCATTTTCCCTTATGGTAGTTCCTAATGTGGAACCTTGCACTGAGTAACAACAGTTTGGGTTGTTCCTTCCTAGGCGCATAACTTTGTACTTGTCCACATTAAATTCCATCTGCCATATAAATGTCTAGTTTTCCAATTTATCAAGGTTCTCTTGCAATTCTTCACAATTCTCTTGTGTTTTAACAACTTTGAATAAGTGTGTGGCATCTGCAAATTTGATCCCCTCACTTGTTATTCTTATTTCCAGGTCATTTATGAATATGTTAAAAAGCAGCAGACCTAGCACAGATCCCTGGGGTACATCACTATCCACCTTCATCCATTGAGAAAATTGGCCATTTTGCCCTACTCTCTGCTTTCTATCTTTTAAGCAGTTCCTGATACACAATATTACACTGCCTCCAACACCATAACGTTTTAATTTGGCAAAGAGTCTCTCATGAGGGACCTTGTCAAAGGTTTTCTGGAAATCCAAATACACTATATCAACCAACTCACCTTGGTCTACCTCTTTATTCACATCTTCAAAAAACTATAACAGATTAGTAAGACAAGACCTTCCTTGGCTAAATCCATGTAGGCTTCTTCCCATTAAACCACAACTATCTACTACTACTACCAGTACCGTACCTAGCCCTGTGCAAGTGGTGCAACTGCACAGGGCACAAAGGCTTAGGGGGCACATTTCAGCTGCCTGCTGTTGCCCTGCCGCCGCCACCGCCACCACTTTTTGTGCTCTCAGCGGCGGCAGGGCAACAGCAGGCAGCCGAAATGTGTCCCCTGAGCCTTTGTGCAGGTCTTTCTGCAGGTGTAGTCCCTCCCCCCTCTGACATGACATCAGAGCAGGAAGTGATCAGATCTGCATAAAGTTAGGTCTGCTCTGCTCTGCTACTGCCGGTGACTTGCACATCAGGCACGCGCCCCCCTCCCCATACCTCAGTCAGCCACTGCCTGCTCTTGCCCTGCTACCGGCACTGCCATGGAGAAAAGAGGGTGGCAGCGGCAGGGCACGAACAGGCAGTGGCTGGACAGAGGTACGGGGAGAAGGATGGGCATGCGCAAGACAAAGAGGGTGCGATTCTGGCTCGGTATGACCCTGACTACTACTACTACTACTAATCATTAAGAAAGTGCTACAAGGTGCATGCAGCACTGTACATGTTCAGTAATTTTATTCTTTATAATGGTTTCTACCATTTTGCCCAGTACTGACATCAGGCTCACTGGTCTGTAGTTTCCCGGATCACCTCTAGAACCCTTTTTAAAAATTGTCATTACATTGGCCATTCTAAAATCTCCAGTGTTACAGATGATTTTAATGATAGTTCACAGATCACTAATTGTAGGTCTGCAATCCCATATTTCAGTTATTTCAACACTCTCAGATGTAAACCATCTGGTCCAGGTGATTTGCTACTCTTCAGTTTATCAAATAGTTGCAATCCATCTTCCCGGTTTATCAGTATTTCTTTCAATTCTTCTGATACATCACCTTTATCTCTACATCTAGGTGCTTACTTTTTTTTAAAATACAATACCAGCCTAAGTGACCAAAACATGCTTATGTTAAGGATGAAGATTTATACCAACCCTATAGTGGGTGTAAATGTCAATTTTAGAGATTTTTCAAGAAAATGTATAGGGGAAAGCTGACAGTCACCCAAGAGCACATGTTATCTTACCCAGAGCATTTCCCATGACCTGTTTGTTGAGGGAATGGAATGCCTTTCTGTTCTGGTAGGTGGCCAATCTCCCTCATGGGGGCCTGAGTGTCACATGTGTGCAGCCAATCAATGCCAACACTGATGGTAATCCAGACACCTCATGGAATTGTAGCAAGGTTCATTTTCTCTACTGCACAGTCAGTGAGAAGGCTATATATTCAGCTATGTACATTATAAAGGCCCTCAGAAACTGGGAGATGCACTGTGATATAACTGACTGGCAGAGGCCTGCTGTGGCAGCCAAGGATGATTAGAAACTGCCAGTGGCTAGCAAGGCAAGGGCCATGGGGATCTTGAGGTAAACAGGTATGGACTGACCCCTGTATGTGGTGGAGTGGAGGAGCAGTTCTAGCTCCTGCTCCTGGCAGAGGTGGTGGATGGCTGCTTTATCAAAATGGAAGCTGGTGAGGCACTAACCATTCGTGAGGTGCATGAATTAGGATGTGAGCCTATAGACTCTGACATGGATGCCTCCTCACAGCCCTCCTCTTCTCCTGGTGGCTCTCATGCAGCAATGCCAGCACAATGTGTTAATTTTCTCCATAGCTGCTACCTCTCACCCCCAGCACTTATTGTATCTCACTACCAGCACCCCACCAACAGCACCTAGTATATCCCACCACTGACTGTGTCTCATACTCCAATCCCACTCATCTTCCAAGATATTCACATGTCCATATACAGACACACACAGGCACAAACAGTAGGAAGCCGCACAGATACCTATGGCCTTTCTAAAATTGCGATTTAAATGTGTCCATGTTATGAAAGGTTTTCCAGTGCCACGGACATGTTTAAAAAGCATTTAGGCCTTCTAAAATGACTCCCATTGTCTAAAAATATAGGCACCTATTTTTGGCACCCAACTATTTAGACTATGCACCCACTTTTGCGTACAACCGACCGTCTATATTTGGCTGCACTAAGCAAACACTTAGCTCTTCTGAATATAGGTATATATGAAAACATCTTATTTAGAGATTTCCATTTATGACCCATATGTCATGCTCAAAAATGGGCACCATTACGTTTAAGATGTTAGTCATGCTTAGTTTTGACTGTATTAATATACAAAATATCTCATTCAAAGCCTTAAAGTTCAAATGACATTGGTTAAGGTCAAACGAATACCATGAAAATTTATGTATTGAAATTGAGAGTTGATTCACCCAAAATGGTCTTGTCCTCTAGAGGGTGAATAGAGTAGAAAGGCACAAAGGACAATTGTTGTAAAAGCAGATTGATACAGTGTTTCATTAATATTTATTCCACCAAAATAAACACATACAGTTTTAACACAAAAACACAGAAAATGATGGCCGTTACTTGTCTCATGTTTTCTTAAAATAAGATTCAGTCCTCATCTCTGCCACCTCTGCTGGGAAGCTGTTCCATGCATCCATCACCCTTTCCATCAAAAATATTTCCTTAGATTACTCCAGAGCTTCCTTTCAATTAAGTGGCCCATTTCCTGCGCATTTATGCCACAGAGGTATTTAAGGGACATGTTTACTAAACCGTGTTAACCTTTAGCGTGGGGTTTACCATGCACTCAGCTCACCATGCTAACAGCATGGGACACTGCAGTAAAATCTTATACTGACTGAATAGTGCACGATGGGATCGGGACTGGGCATACTAGGGGCAGAACATGGGTGTTGATGGCACATCGTGGTTAGTACAGGTGTCATTAGCACAAGTGTACTTACTGTCTTCTCAAGGGGTAGCAATAAGTGTACCCACATGCCATTTAGCATGGTGAGGCACAGCTCCAATGTACTAATGGCAGGGGTGCATGCAGACATGAGCCTTTAGTAAACATACCCCTAAATGTCCCTATTATATCTCGTCTTTCCTGACTTCTTTCCAAGGTATACATACTGAGATCTTTAAGTCTGTCCCCATATTCAGTACCTTATGATGAAGGCCACTGACCGTTTTATGGGGTGTCCTCTGCACTGACTCCATCCTGTTTATATCTTTCTGATGATGCATCGCCAGAATTGCACACAATACTGCAAATGAGGTCTCACTAGAGACTTAAACAGAGGCACTATCACCTCCTTTTTCCTGCTGGCCATTCCTTTTTCTATGCACCCGAGCATCTTTCTGGTTTTTGCTTAGGCACTCAGTTTATTTATAAGTTATCTTTTGTCGAACCATATCAAAGGATTTGCTGAAATCTAAATACATTACATCTGTTGCTCTTCTTTGATCCAAATCTTCGTCACCCAGTCAAATTAATCAGGTTTGTATGACAAGATTTACCTATAGTAAAGCCATGCTACTTTGGATTCTTCAGTCCATTGGAGTTTACTTTGTTTTTAAGTGTTTCCCACTAATATACTTATGCCAGAGGTCAGATTAACTGACCTTTAGTTCCCAACCTCCTCCTTTTGCTATTGTAGGGAGGGACACATCTTCCCTTCTACAGTCTAGGGCAGCTACCCATGTAAATGCCTTCGAAAATCGGTCCCTGTCTAATTATACAGACATAATCAGAAGGGGAGGCTGATGATGTCCTTCCCCCTCCACCCTCCCTTCTTAGCAAAGCAAACACAAGACAGTGGCAGGCTTCTGTACTTAGCTTGCACAGCGCTAGGGAGAGTAGCAAAACCTGTCTCACTCAAGTTCCAAGCCTTCCTCCAGTTCTATGGGTTCTCCTGGAATTTCAGTTTCCATCTGTTGCTCTGCTGGTCCATGGCAGATGGACTGGGTGAAGGCAAGTTCCATGACCCTGGGACCCCCCTCCCCCCCCCCCTCCTTCTTAAGCTGCAGGATGTACTTATATGCTTCCATGGAAAGGGCCAAGTTCCACCCCCTTCTCCTGTTTTCCTGGGAAACAGATGAATCATTCCAGTTGCAGGCTATTCTGGTGTTAAGGGCTGCAGTATACCTGGTTCCTATATCTTTCCTTTCCCACAATACACAGAACAAATTTATTTCAACTAATGCCTCTTCTGCTATACACAGCACAATACTGAAGAGGTTGTACTGTATACACATTATCAAATATTTATTAACAAAGGAAATCTGAGAGAAAAACAAGGTTTCAAGCAAGATCGAGGGGATGAATGTACAGATGGGATACAGCTTGATGCCTCTCTTAATTTCTTTGGCATGAACACTGAGCCAGAAAACACTGGGGCTTATCTGTTCCTCTCTTTTCTAATACTGCTTGCCTGCAGTCAGAGGATTAGCACATATAGATGGGGATTCAAAAGGAGAAAAGTCAATGAATAAAATAGATATGTAAATTCTTTATTAACCACTTTAACAAATAACAAAGTTCATCATCTCAAGCACATAAATCGAAATGCAGAAAGTTGTCAGAAAAAGGGAGAAGTAAAAAAAAAGTAGAAATATTAAAAGCACAACTACATGGAGATAAATAACAGAATGACAATGAAAATAAGATTATAACCAATTACATCCCATTGTATGGCAAAGTAGGAAACAAAAATAACTCTTGAAAGAGAAACATGAATGTGCACAACACTGGCTGCTGTAATGTTCAATATTGCTCCAACAACATGTGTTACAAAAGACACATAAGAACATAACATATGCTGTGCTTGTTCAAACCAAAGGTCCATCAACACTGCATTCTATCTCGGAAAGTGATCAGTCCTGGTCATCAGGAAGTATCCTACAGATCCTAAAGAAGAATACATGCATATCTGTAACACAATGAGAAGTGCTCACCAGTCAATGGCTAAAGCTTGTCTGAGAAAACTGTTGAGTTCTCCTCCTCCAATTATCAAAGCAACCTCATAACCGCTACCCCATGCTTCCGGTGCTTGGGAGAGCTCCAGTTGCTGCCCCTTGCCAGAAGGAGCTTTGCCATGGCTCATATCTTTCTTAAACACAAAATAGGAGAAAATTAATGTGGAACGAGAGACCTATTTTTACTTCATTATAACATGCTGAATAAAGACAGTCGAAGTCTCCCTACTGTCCCTAGGATTCATAGCAAAACTGAAAAACTCTACAATGACCCCAAAATTATAATAAAGGGATTTACAAAATAGTTGTGCATGTACCTAGAGAGGGAGAAACAGAAAGCAGGGCATCTCCTAGGTGTTTCAGCACTGGCACAGGAGGAATAGTTGGAAGGCACCCTCACTCCAGTGCTACCATCAATGGTCATCCAGGCAAAAAGAAAAATCTTATGACAGTCTGAAAGCCCTGTACATCACTACAAAGAGAGTTTGGTTTAGGATTGATGGTTGAGGTACTTGATATACTGCCCTTTACTGTGTGCATCAGAGCAGTTTACAGATAACTATATATTCTAACAGGCACTTTTTCTTCCCTCATCCCCAAAGGGCTCACAATCTAAGAGTACCTTTTGTGTTGACATTCTACCTTGCCAAGCATGATGTCTTTCTCTAATGATCTCTCTCTTCGCAAGGTGTCCAAAGTATGAAAGTTGAAGTCTTGTCATCTGAGCTTCTAAGGAAAGCTTAGGTTTGATCTCCTCTGGTACTGACTGGTTTGTTCTTCGGGCAGTCCATGGGATACACAGTATTTGTTGCCAGCACCATAATTCAAAGGCATCAATTTTCTTCCTTATTATCTTTTTCACTGTCCTACTTTCGCATCTATACAACGTTATTGAAAATACCATAGCTTGAACAAGTCGAATCTTTGTATGGAGAGAGACATCTCTGCTGTCTAGTTCCATCATAGCCATTTTGCCAAGAGCAATGCATCGTCTGATTTCTTGATTGCTTGTTGTTTCTTTATCGATGGTTGATCCAAGTAGGTTAAAGTTGTCCATGATTTCAATTTCTTCTCCATCAACAATGAATCTATTGATTTTGCCAGTTGTCAGGATCTTTGTCTTCTTTACAATAAGGTGCAGACTCAATTTAAGACTATGTTCCTTATTAATTTATTTAACAAGTTTTCTATACTGCCTTATCTTGTATTCAAAGCGGCTTACAGTGAACAGGTAAAATAAAACCTTACACAGAACAAGGGAATTAAACTGGGATATTAACAGGGTCAACAAACAATATTATATGATTTACATGGTAAATTACATCACACTCAACAAACAATATTATATGATTTACATGGTAAGTTACATCACACTCAGCGAACTATATTGTCATAGTGTCTTTGGGGATACGGGTGTGTGATATAGAATCAATATAGGTAAGCCTGAGGGGCTAGGGCAGGCAGGGGGGAAGTATGTGTATATGGTTTTACTGAGGTGGGTGTGGCCTAGTGTGGTATCAGGTGTCTCCTCCATAGTGTTCCAAGAGCAGGAATGTTTTTATGGCTTTTCTGAAGTACCATAGGTCGTTGATAATTCTTATGTTCTCGGGAAGTGAGTTCCAGATTGATGATGCATATATTGAAAAGGCTCTGTGACAAGTTGCTTGTTTTGCTTTTGTTTTAGACTTGGGTATCAGCAATTAGAAACTGCCAGTTTTTATTGGGTTTCCGTTTGGTTCTATTTTCCGGATCTCTGTTGATGAGTGTTTGAAAGGTAGGTAGTGATAGTTAGTGAGTGATTTTAAAGATGGTTAGTAACACTTTTTATTTGGTCCTAAAAATTATGGGTAGCCAGTGAAGTTGTTTCAGGGTTGGAGTTATGTGGGTGGTTTTTGCTGCATCCATTGTTATTTTGGCAGCCATATTTTGCACTAGTTGTAGCGGATAAATGTCTGCATTTGTAGGCCCCGGTAAATGATATTATAATAGTCGAGGATGAGCATTATCACAGATTAGCAGACTGTGCGGAAGTTACTGGTGTTGAGGAGGGGTTTGAGTTTTCATATTCTTAATTTATGGTAGGCTGCCTTTGTTGTTTTGTTTATATATGCTTGGAATTTCAGGTTCTGGTCTAGGCATATGCCTCAGTATTTGACTTCTATTTTTACTACTATGTCATTGGGGAATATTTATAGAGTTTTCAGTGGGACAAAGGAGGCGCTCCTTCTCATGAAGATTGTCTCTGATTTCTTGTAGTTTATTAAAAGGTTATGTTCCTGGAGCCATTACTACTACTACTACTACTGAGCATTTGTATAGTTCTACAAGTTATACGCAACGCTGCACAGACATGTAAGCGACAGACCATGCTCTCTTGCGTGTCTCTCTTACATGTCTAGTCAAGACCTTACATTCTAGTCAAGACAGACAACACAGAAGCTGTAGACAGGGATAAAACAAGGGGGAAAGGTAAAGAAACAAGGAGTTCAGGTGAGTCAAAGATCCAAAAGCAGCAGCGAAGAGGCAAGTTTTCAGCCTGGATTTGAAAAGGGTCAGAGAAGGTGCTCAACATGTCCTCGATGTATGATGTCATCCTTGAATAATCAGGTTGTTCTATGTTAATAGGAATTTATAAATGTCATCTACATATATACTATAGTTGATTTTGTGTTTGATTATTATGTTCATAGGGTTTTAAACAGTAATGCAGTAATACAGAAAGTGCTGAGCCTTGTGGGACTCCTTGAGGTTGATTAATCAGTGTTGAGTGGAGGATCCAAGACTTTACTTGGATTTTTCTATGTGTAAGGTATGAGGTAAACCATTGTAGCATGGTTTCTTGTAAACTAACTTCCTGTAGGCGTTTGGTGAGGGTGTTATGATTTATGGAGCCAAAGGCTGCCTTGATATCAATGAATATCATTATGAAGCCTTGCTCAGCATCATCTAGTTTGGTGATTATGTTGTCCAGGAGTGATATAAATAGTGTTTCTATACTGTGTTTAGGATTGAACCCATGTTGGTGGGGATCAAGTGGAGCATGGGTGTCTAGGTGGCCTTGTAGCTGGAGCTGAACTACTTTCTCAATCATATTTGCCATGAATGGGAGCCTTGAGATGGGTTGGTATGAGCTAGGGTCCATGGAATCTAGGGTGTTGTTTTTTAGTATTGGTCTTACTATGGCTTGCTTAAGAATGGGAGGGATAAAGCCTTGTGTGAGTGCGAGTTCCACTATATTGAGTGGGGACCAGTTGTTCTATTCTCACCTTGATCCAGAATATTGGGCATGGATCAAGGGTGGAGATTGTGGTTTTGAGGTTGGTTATGATGTATTTCAACTCTTATGGATGGGATGTGAAAGGTTCTCCATTGGTGGGTATGTGTTTGTGTTGAGCACATTTCTAATATTGATGGTTATTTGTGGTTTATGTTGAATTTAAATTTTAAATTCCAAGAAGTCTGCCATAAGTTGGGGTTCAATTAGTTGAACGTTCTGTCATCTGATTTTTCTTTTGTTAAGGTTCGTACTATGTTGAACAGTTCTCGTGGTTTATTCAGGGAACCCATGATTAGGTTTGTATGGTATTCCTTTTTGGAAGTGTTTATTCGGATCTGGTATTCTTGCATCTTTGACGTGTAGTTGTTTTGGTCTTCCAGGTCATTTGTTTTTCTCCATCTTTATTCTGTTTTTCTTAAAGCTCTTTTCAATTCATTGATCTCAGAGTACCAGGAAGCAATATTTGTTCTCTTGTTGTGCATTTCCTTGTGTGGTGCAATGGCTGTGTTTTGCATTGTGGTGTTCCAGTTGTTTATTATCGCTTCTAAGTTTGTTATGTTTCTGTCAATCTGTGGTATGACTTGTTGTTTAAATGCCTCTTTGTTAAACTGTTGGAATCTTCTTTGTATCTTTGTTACTTCAATTGAGTTTTTGTTGAAGGCATGGTTATGGTGATGGTTATGACATGGTGGTATGACCAGGGAATGGGTGTTACAGTTGGTGGTTGAGTGAGCATTTTTTCTAATAATGTGTTCAGGATGAAGATGAGGTCCAGGGTACCTCTCCTTTGTTGTGAATTGGAGCGTCTATTATCTGTGTGTAATGTAGGTCCTCTATGGCTTGTATGAAGGCTTGGCCATGCCTCGTAGATGTGGATTGTTTGTTGAGGTCCCCTAGAATTATGAGAGGTTTTTGGAGGCTTGAGTTAGAGCATATTTCTTCTAGAATGAGTGATAGGTCATCATTTTTGGAGCCTGGTGCTTGGTATATAAGGCAGAGTGCTATGTGTTTGATATAGTGATGATGTTGCAGCTTTCCATGCTTTGAGTTGATATGGTGTTGAGTTTTTTTTTCTATTTATGCATTTTACAATTAATCAAGCAACACACTTGTACAGTAAAGATACACCTGTCTCAATAACAATATAAGAAAACAAATTAAGAACATAATACAAGAGTATCAATAGTCCTCATGAAAGGAGAGAGCAACATAACAAACATACAGAGGACAGGAACTCCCTGGTATGATTTAAAACAAAAAAGAAAAGTTATACCAAATACCAAGAGAGGGCAGAGAACCAAGCATTCTACTCCATAATAATGGGGAACCACTCAAGAAGGAAAAGATGTAACAATATGGGTACTAATAAAGGAAGACAGGTCCTCAGGCTGAAAGAAAACATATTTGTGGGACTGAAATACAATTATACATTTACATGGAAAATGAAGTACAAAAGAAGCCCCCAGGAGGTAACAATAAAAAAGATTTGCGTCTTTTTTGAGTCTCTCTGGCCACATCTGGGAAGATCGAAATTCTCTTACCCATAAACAAGTTGGCAGCTTTTTGAAATATAGCTTGGGAATCCAATCTCTATCCGATGGTAACGCGAAAGTAACTAACATGGTGGAAACAGCTAATTCATTGTCCTTAGGAGGTTGAAGCAAAGCTGATACATCCAGGAAAACCATATCCAACGATCCAACTACCTTCTCCCCCACTTTCTTACCTGATGGCAAAAAGTATACTTTAGATACTGGAGGAATTAAATCATATAGCACCAACAATGCTTCTTGAAGATACTTCTTAAACAGTTCCAAAGGAACAACCGCAGGAGCTATAGGAAAATTAAGCAAATGGATATTGGAAGACCTGGTAGCATTTTCTAATGATTCCAGCTTCAACCTTATGGCCATATTATCCTTTACTAAGGACTCCGATACTTCAGAAACCCACAACAGTTTCTGGTCTACAATATCTGCTTTCCCTTTAATATTCACTACATCAGACTTAAGTTTGGAGCAGGAGTTTTCAAGCTTATCCACCCGAGAGGTTGACAAAGCCAACTGCTGACTTATGACAGTGGAAAGCTGAGAAATCGCCTTTCAAATGCTCTCCAGAGAGATCACAGCTGGACGTGGCAAAGTGAAGCCCAAAGGCGACTCAGACGCTGTCGTTGGAAGAAATGGAACTTTCCCTTCCCCAAACCCACTCAATCCTTGGGTGGAAACCGCTGCCACCAAAGTTGGAAACACGGCCGACCCTGCAGCTCCTGCTGTAATTGACTGCTCACCGGAGACCACCTCGAGCAGGCCCCGCTCGTGAGCTACCGCTCCCACCACTTCGGAGAGAGACTCAACTCCGCTCGCAGGAGTCGTCACTGGAAGGCTCGGGGCCGGAGGAGGAGTGCGCCCATCAGGGGAGAGACACACATCAAGGGCAGGAAGCGCTGGAACCTCCTCAACTGGCAAAACCAAGCCCGCTCGTATCTCACCAAATTGTTGCTTGGTTAGCCGAACAAACCGATCCATGGGTCCCACACTAGCAAGCGGAGGCTCCGCAGGAAAAACCTGCTTGCCTTTTCGTTTAGGCATTTTCGGCCCAGCACTGCTCTGTCGCCATCTTGGAATTAGCCACTTCCTCCAGGTTCCGATATGGTGCTGAGTTTTAGTGATTTCTTTGAGATGATAAGGACTCCACCTCCCCTTTTGTTGGTTCTTGGGCAGTTGTAGATCTCATATGATTGTGAGGCAATCTGGTTTATTATCACATCATCAGTGTGTGTGAGCCAAGTTTAAATTATACATATTATGTCAATGTCATATTCCTGGATGTAGTTGATAATGATGTGGAATTTATTCCGAATGGATCGGACATTGATTAGGGCACATTTTAGCTTGGAGAGGGTAAGACAATAATTTGGTTTATGTATTTGTGTTGCAAGGTTAATTCATAGAAGTCAGCTGTATCACTTATTTGCTGTGTTATGGCATAGGCGCTGGAAGGGACTTTGTCTGATAGTTTGTAGTAGTGGTATGTTATTTACTGTGGTGCATTGTGAGCTGTCTATTGCGCTTGTTTTAAGTGCTTGGAAGAGGATTATTAAGCAGCCAAGTATGAGTGCAGGTTTCCTTGGATCGTATGAAGGTCCAGAATGGGTAGTTTGGGTATGTTGAGTAGGTCAGTAATAGGGGAACAGGAAATATGGCTGTATCACTGTTTTGTTGTGCATATCTGTGGAGCAAGGAAGGCTTCTGATGCAGTTTGTTGTACTTGGGAATGCTTTGTAGAGGAGGAGTATTCTCCACGGTGAATCTGAAGTGTTGCCTTTCAGTTCCGGGTTGCATTGGTCTTATTAAAGAGCAGTGAGAGATGCACTGGTGTGCAGTTTTGCTTTGTGCCACACTCAAGGGCCACGCCTAAGGGCCCTCTTGCGGGGCCCTCAGGTGCGGACCCACCAGCCGTGGGCACACCTAATGGCACTTTAAATTTAAGATGTTGCTTTTGGGCCCTGATTGGCCTGTGCCGGAGGAGCGGGGAAGATCTTTCCTACCGCTTGCTGGCCCAATGCCGATTGGGGCACTGCTGGGCTGGAGGAGCTGCTCTCTGGGCTGTTTTGCACCCAATGGTGCTTGATCTTGAGAAGCAAATGTTTCACATCGTCTTCGCTTTCAGCCAGTAATGTGGTATCATCAGCATAGCGAAGGTTATTGATGCGTCTTTCACCAATCTTCACACCTTGGTTGTCTTCATACAGTTCTGCTTCTCTGATGATTTGTTTTGCCTATAAATTAAACAGGTAGAGGGAACATATGCAGCCTTGTCATACACCTTTGCTGATTTTAAACCATTCTCTTTCTCCTTGATCCATACAAGGAGAAACGGAATCATGCTTGGGTGTTGAAAGAATTGAAGTAAGAGATTGCAGACCTACTATTAGTAATCTATGAACTATTATTAAAATCATCTTTAATACCTGAAGATTTCTGCTATAGTCCACTGAAAATTGCCTGTGAAGGTTAATTCATTTTGTTCTTATTTTACTTACATTAAATATTTATTTCCATGAGTCAACAAAGAGAAGCAGAAAACATTGAAATTTTCAAAGTTTTATAATATTTCAATAAAGTTGTGGACATAAGCTAGAGAAAGCGTAGTTACTCACCTGTAACAGGTGATCTCCGGGAACAGCAGGAATTAAGTCTTCACATATGGGTATCGTCAGTACCGACGGAGCCTGCGTGGGAACACTCCCCAGTGTCCAATAGGAAAGCTTTTGGGAGCATCCCACAGTGCCTGTGCTCTGCCTTCCCGCCTTTCCAACTCTCCTTCATCAGTTGAGTTTATAGCTGAGACAAAAGGAGAGAAGGAGAGAAAGAGAGAGAGAGAGACAACTCCTAGGGGAGGTGGATGGGTTGTGAAGACTTAATTCCTGCTGTTCCCAGCGATCACCTGTTACAGGTGAGTAACTATGCTATCTCCAGGAACAAGCAGGAATGAAGTCTTCACATATGGGGACTCCCCAGCTGAGAGATGCCAGGAGGATGACCGTTGAGTATATATCAATTAATGCTCCAAATTTCAACCAGAGAATTCAAATTATGTTTTCATTCCCAATATTGCAAACTTCTTTACCTTATGCAATGCTCTACCTGATACAACGTGGTCATGTGTTAATAGCAGTACCGTTAAGCAACTGGTCTCAGACTCAGACGGAGCAACTGTTCAAATTTTCATCAAATTTATGCTCCGTTTAGCATCAATGACTACTTATGTTGCTTAACTGAGACTTGAAATTTTTACAATATGTCCAAAGATTCATGCTTATCTTAACTATATTCAAAGATTCGTGCTTATCTTAATTTCAATTTCCCAACGCCAAACATCAGCGCTGTCGCGTTTCACTTCGATGTGTTTCATCACGGGATTATATCTTTCGCACAGCGTCTATCACCAACTTTGCACCTGATATAGGGAATCAAGCAGAAATATCTCAATCTCATGACTTGAGCAAAGTTTACCAATATCCACCATTCCAAAAAGTTTTTTCAAAGATCATTTACCAGTTTTTCATGCTGAACTCTTTTCTCCTCCATTCAGTTGTTTGAACAAAACGCCGCGCATGCGGACTGTCGGTCACAGAGGATGTTATATACTCTTAAGTACACCCTTAACTAACACCTGTTGATCTGACGTGGCTTTCATTGACAAAGTCTACTTTTCAGAAAAGTTGTATTATTCCTCACAGGCTATACGCAAAGGTTCCAATCTATTTGTGTGTTTAAGCCCTTTGGGCTTACGGATTGCAGATTAAAAATCCACCATTGTTCCCTGATCATTAAAATTTGATCTCGGGATTTCTCATTATATCCCATAAAAATTTGATCAACACAAAAACAAACTAATTCTTCAAATTTATGTCCCTTCCGGAGACAATGATCTACATTAGGGGCTGTTGTTATATTACATTTTAATCTGCTATGATGTTCAGACATGCGTATCCGAAATGGACGTCAGACATGCGTATCCGAAATGGACGAGTTGTCTTGCCTACGTATAAAAGTTGGCAGGGACACCGAATACAGTATATCACATAACTTGTGTTACACGTTGTCCTATGTTTTAAATTATATGTTTTGCCATAATATTCAAAAGATGAGGTCTCCAAAGTGACTTCACAGATCTTGCATTCGCCGCATTTAAAATGGCCACTTTCTCCTTGTAAAGATCAGATTAATGGAGATCTTAATGTTGTGGGGCTTAATATCTCCTTAAAATTTTTATGTCTCCGCCAAACACATAGGATATACTTATCCTTCAACTCTGGGATACTATGAAGAACATTAGTGTTTTTTTTAAATATGTTGTATTTGATTACTATATGGTGAATACTTTGTCACTAAATTGATGTTACCCTCATCTACATGACTTCTCATACCTGGAGTTAATAACAGTTCACGATTGTTGAATAATGCTCACTTGTAAGCTCGCTCTATAATACTACTAGGATATCCCCTAGTTCTAAACTTATCTCGCAACCTCTTGCATTTCGTTTTAAATTCAGTTTCATCCGAACAATTTCTTCTATATCGAAGAAATTGGGAAAATGGAAGACTATCTTTTAATCGCTGGGGATGTACACCGTGATAATGCAACAATGCATTCTTATCCATAGGTTTGCAATGTATGGTAGTAATCCAACTGGATGTTCCTTTTTTAACCTCCACATCTAAAAATGTCATAATCTTATATATAACAGTATATAACATCCTCTGTGACCGACAGTCCGCATGCACGGCGTTGGTTCAAACAACTGAATGGAGGAGAAAAGAGTTCAGCGTGAAAAACTGGTAAATGATCTTTGAAAAAGCTTTTTGGAATGGTGGATATTGGTAGACTTTGCTCAAGTCATGAGATTGAGATATTTATGCTTGATTCCCTACATCAGGTGCAAAGTTGGTGATACATGCTGTGTGAAAGATATAATCCCCTGATGAAATGCATCAAAGTGAAACGCGACAGCACAGATGTTTGGCGTTGGGAAATTGAAAATAAGATAAGCATGAATCTTTGGACATATTGTAAAAATTTCAAGTCTCAGATAAGCAATGTAAGTGGTCATTGATGCTAAAGGGAGCATAAATTTGATGAAAATTCGAACAGTTGCTCCGTCTGAGTCTGAGACCAGTTGCTTAACGGTACTGCTATTAACATATGATCACGTTGTGTCAGGTAGAGCATTGCATAAGGTAAAGAAGTTTGCAATATTGGGAACGAAAACATAATTTGAATTCTCTGGTTGAAATTTGGAGCATTACTTGATACATACTCAATAGTTGATTTGCTCTGTTAAGAGACCGTTTAGTCAATATTGTCGAGGAGGATGACCGTAGCAAGCTGCGAACCTCTCGTGAGATGGGTCATACTTCCACCCATGGATCTCTGGCGTTGAAACCCTGGGACGGTGGGTAGGAGTTGTACTAAGCCTGAAAGAGATGCTGTAGAACAGCCTGTCCAAACGAGGCATCCCGACAGAAGTCCTTGTCTAAACAATAATGGGCTGTAAAGGTGTGTACTGAAGCCCAAGTGGCTGTTCTACAGATGTCGTAAATGGACACAGAACGAAGATTAGTCATGGAGGTTGCTATTACTCTCACATTGTGAGCTGTGACGTGGCCTTTGAGAGAAAGTCCCTTACTCTCGTATGCAAAGGATATGCAATTCGCAATCCATTTTGAGAGAGTTATTTTGGAAACTGGAAGTCCCAAATGACTAGAATCAAAAGCAATGAAAAGTTGTGAAGATTTTCTGTGTTGCTTAGTTCTTTGAAGGTAAAATGCCAAGGCTCTTTTAGAATCCAAGGTATGAAGTTTCCTTTCTGCACTAGAGGCATGAGGCCTAGGAAAGAATACAGGAAGGTAAACCAATTGGTTTAAATGAAAAGGCAAAACCACCTTTGGCATGAAGTGAGGATGAGTCCTAAGAACTACCTTATCATGGTGAAATCTTGTATAAGGAAGATCAGCCACTAAGGCCTGCAACTCAATGGTGTGTCTTGAAGAAGTGAGAGCAACTAGGAAGATGACTTTCCAGGAAAGAAACTTCAAGTCCATAGTGGCTAAGGGCTCAAAGGGCAGTTTGATAAGCTGCCTGAGAACAAGATTGAGATCCCATGCCACCGGCAGCAGCTTAATGGGAGGTTTTGTTAAAAGTAGACCTCTCATAAATCTTGCTACAAGTGGATGAGAGGAAATAGGTTGTCCATACAAAGGCTTGCAAGAAGCTGCAATGGCACTAAGATGGACCCTTACTGAATTGGTTTTAAGACTAGAATTTGATAAATGGAGGAGATACTCCAGTAGCGATTCCACAGGCACCGAAAGGGGGTGAAGCCCCCTTTGAGAACACCATACAGAGAACGTTTTCCACTTGAAGGCATATGATCACCTTGTGGAGGGTTTTCTGGAGGCCACCAGGATATCCCTTTACCTGTTGAGAACGGTTGATATCTGGAAGCTCTAGGCTTTCAGCAACCAGGCCCTGAGATGTAGGGACTTGGGATTCGGGTGCAATAGCATCCCGTTCTCCTGGGAAAGAAGATCTGGAGCATATCCCAACTCCAGTGGTGGCTTGAGAGAGATGTAGAAGCAGAGGATTCCAAGTTTGCCGTGGCCAACGTGGAGCTATGAGTGTCATATGTCCTCTGTCTCTCTGAAGCTTGAATAGTGTCTTGGGAATGAGGGGAATGGGTGGGAAGGCATAGAGGAAGTCCTGCCCCCAGTGGAGGAGGAAAGCACCTCTTGCCTGACAGTTTTGAGCCGGAATTCTGGAACAGAACTGGGGAAGTTTGGCATTCTGTGGACTTGCAAAGAGGTCTATATCTGGGGTTCCCCAGAATCAAAACACTCGAGCAATCTGGTCTAAGTGAAGAGACCATTTGTGTGGCAGCAGTATTCGACTGAGTTTGTCTGTCTAAAGGTTTTTAATGCCCGGAAGATATACCACTAGGAGGTGGATTTGAAGCTCTCTGGCAAGGGCCCACAGTCACAAAGCTTTGTTGCTTAATGACAGAGAGCCCTTTCCGCCCTGCTTGTTCATATAGAACATGGCTATTTGATTGTCGGTCTGGACCCAAACTGTCTTGTAGCTCAGCTGGGCCTGGAATACTTGAAGAGCATGGAAAATGGCTCTGAGTTCTAGGAGGTTTATGTAAAGACAAGCCTCTTATGTGGTCCAGAGACCCTGAGTAGAGAGATCGTGCAAGTGAGCTCCCCAACCCAACTTGGACGCATCCGCTGTTAGAGTGGCCTGGAAAAGAGGCTTCTGAAAAAGAGGCTTCTGGAAAAGAGGCTTCTGGAAAGGAGAGCCTACTAGAAGGTTTTCCAGAGATTGCCACCATTGAAGGGAAGAAATGAGACGTGTGGAGGTTCTGATTTTGTCCGACAGGCGACCCGAAGCCTGTGTCCACTGAGAGGAGAGGGTCCACTGGGCTGCTCGCAAGTGAAGACGAGCATAGGGAACCACATGGACAGTAGATGCCATATGCCCCAGAAGCTGAAGCATTTCCTGAGTAGTCAGGAAGACTTTCATAGCTGCTTGGGATGCCAGTTGCACTATATGAAGACAGCGGGGCTGTGGTAGGAAAGCCCTTGACTGTCTGGTATCTAGACGGGCCCCTATGAACTCTAGGGACTGAGAAGGGTGAGCTGAGATTTTGGGAGGTTTATTACCAGTCCCAAGTAGCGAATAATTTGCATTGTGCGAGAAAGAGCGAAGCTGACTTCTGGAGCTGTCGATGCTCGAATGAGCCAGTCGTCTAAGTAGGGGAAGACAAATATTCCTAGAGTTCTCAGAAATTCTGCTACTACTTCCATGCATTTTGTGAAGACTCTTGGGACAGAAGCCAGCTGAAGGGAAGAACCCTGTATTAGAAGTGTCTTTCCTGGAAAAGTAATCAAAGAAACTTCCTGTGATCTGTGTGGATGAGAATATGAGTATATGCATCCTTTAGATCTAGAGAACATAGCCAATCCTGACTTTGAAGGTATGGCAGGAGTGTTCCGAGGGAAATCATTTTGAATTTTTCTCGGAACAGATATTTGTTTAATTCTCTGAGGTCCAGAATAGGCCTGTATCCCCCTGTTTTCTTGAGGATGAGAAAATAGGGGGAGTAAAACCCCGCATCCTGTTAGGGTATGGGTACTTCTTCTATTGCTCCTTGAGCAAGAAGTGTTGTGACCTCCTGACCCAAGAGATTGGTGACAGGGATCTGAGAATTGAACTGTTTTATGATTGTAGGAGGGGGCAGACTGTGGAAGCGGAGTCTATACTCCTCTCGTACAATGGACAAAGTCCAGTTTTCTGATGTTATTTGTTGCCATCTGCTGGCAAAATGGCATAATCTTCCTGGAATGGTGAGGGGTTCTGGACCTTTCAGGGACAGAAAGACTAAGTTCTCTAGGAAGGAGTCAAAGCCCCTGAGGAGGCTGAACTTTTGGAGCCGATTGAGTTCTTGGAACTTGTGGCTTCCTCTACTGTCTGTTCTGTTGCCCCTTTTGGGGAACATGACCTGGACAGTGAGTATGATGGGCACAGGATGGGTAAAACTTCTTTTTCTTATTCAAAAAGGTTTTTTGGCTGACTTTTTCTTTGCTGGGTTGGCTGTAGACTTAGATAGTCTATTCAAGGTAGTATTTTCAGATTCAAGCTGATTTGCCTTGTCCTGACAATCCTTGCCAAAGAGATTTTCTCCTGTGCAAGGAATATTTCCCAGTTTCTCTTGCACCCATTGTTCTAAGTCTGATGCCTGAAGCCAGGCAATACGATGTGCACCGATTGAAATAGCAGAATTTCTGCTAATACATTCAAAGCAATCGAAAGATGCACGGTTCACAAATTTAGAGACATCCTGGGCATGTTTGACCAGAGTAAGAAAATCCCCTCTTTTGTCCTCAGGAAGAAGAGGGCTCATAAGCTCCAAGTCTCCTGTAACTTCCTTGAGGTACATTCCCATATAGAGAATGTAAGAGCTGATCCTGGCTGCCAACATAGAGGATTGGAAGCATCGACGCCCAAAGGCATCGAGAGTCCTCGACTCCTGGCCCGGAGGATTAGATGAATGCATCTTAGCACTCTTAATCCTATGCAATGCTGATTCCACTACCATCGAATGGTGTGGTAACTGAGTCTTTTGAAATCCAGGAGAGCTTGGAACTCGGTACATAGTATCGAGTCGTCGAGAGTGTGGAGACACCGTTAAAGGGTTTTCCCACATTCTGAACATAAGATCTTGCAAGAAATAGTTGTACATATTGCAGATACAATTTGTAAATAATTTGAAACACTTGTACATAGTTACCCCCAGTTGAAACCCAAGTTCAATTATCCAGTTCATTGTAAGTGCCTTATTGGCACAATACCGTTGTATGTAAACCACGCTGATTTTTAAGAGTGCAGTATATAAGAACAATAAAATAAATAAATAAATCCTATGAATGGGCAGGGTAGCTGCCTCTTTAGGAGCTTTAGGGTATTGAAGAATTTCTAATTCTTCTGCCCTTGGTTCCTTTTCTGGAGTCACCGTGATTGCTAGACCTTGAGATACATCACGTATGAAATCCTGGAAGGACATATCCTCTGGAGGAGACATTCTGTGTTGAGGAGAAGGAGATGGATCCTCTGGAAGGATTGCTCTAGTACCAGTAGAGTCATCAGAATCATCAGAATCGGAAGATTCGAAGTATCTCGGTGACCGGTGTTCGTGCAACGCTCGGTACCGGTACCGCTCGAAGTCGGTATTGGGGTGTCTCGGTACTGGCCCTTTGATACCTGAGATAGACTCGAGGCTCGGCATAGGCGGAAGCATACCTGCAGAGGCAGGTGCACTCGGTACTGGCACCGATGTCGGTACCGATACCTGTGGAACCATCTGTAGCGGTCTTAGCGGTACCGAAGCTGCTAAGAGAACCACTAGACTGTGTTCGAGAGTGAGGAATCTCTGATCGATTGCTCCTGATGATGCCTGGGTGTTGGTACCAGTGGAAGCGGCTACGACCCCATAACATGGCACCGGTAGTTCTGCAGAACATTCTGGAGCCCCATTAATGCTTTGGAGACCGAGGTCTCCCTCCGGGGCTGTTTTGCTGGTGAAATATCCTCGAGGGCAACGCCAATGGCATCTCGATGCTTGGAAGGAGATCTACCCTTCGAGGACCGGCCAGTCTTAAAAGACTTAGGTTTAGTTACCTGAGATCCATGAGAGGAAGATGAAGCCCTGGAAGATGTCGCTGCAATGGACATCGTGTCAGCGGCAAAAAGGGTACCGAGTTTTGCAGTTCTATTCTGCAGGCCCCTTTTGTCATCTTTCTGCAGGAGAGACACTCCGATGGAGAATGGTCAGGACCTAAACATTTAAGACACCATTCACGGGTGTCAGTGACGGATATGGTACCGCCACATTTAGAACATTTTTTATAACCACTAGCTGGTTTTTCCATGTCTGAGGAAAAATGGGCCTAGTGCCCAAAATGGCGCCTAACTCTGAGAGGGGAAAGGCTCCTAAAGAAAAGGCTTTAGAAGCTAGTTTTGTTGTTGTTGGTTTTTTGTTTTGTTTTTTAAAGAGAACTGGCGGTACCGGTAGGCATCGAATGAAGACAGACGCGAAAACAAAAAACAAAAAAAGTAAGAATAGATTTTCTGCGTTGACAGGGCTACATCCTGTCGGCTCCGTGGAAAACGAAGAACTGATGAAGGAGAGTTGGAAAGGCAGGAAGGCAGCATGCAGCCACTGTGGGATACTCCCAAAGGTTTTCCTATTGGATGTTGGGGAGTGTTCTCGCGCAGGCTCCGTCGGTACAGACGATAACCGTATGTGAAGACTACATTCCTGCTTGTTCCTGGAGATCTATAAAATTAACTAAAATATATCCACCAAAAGTAGAAACTTCAAATTTTAATGCTAAGTTAACCACTAGATGTCACTGAGGTCCTGTTAACTCAATGGTCATTATGACACCTCCCTCCTCTGGATCACATGGGTAGATAGAGCTGGCAGGGATGCTTATTTCATCTAGCATCTGTGACAGAGAACTGCATCCACCTCTGACTGCTGGAGTCTCTCAGCAGTGTGCATATGTTCACACATATGTACCCCACTTGACCCCAACAGACAAAAAACACTTACTTGATCCGAGCATATTAGATCTGGAGAAGAGAAATACATTATCCTGCTATATACATCCCTCACTTGATTTGCAGCTTGTCGTGATGTGAAAGCATGTGTGCATCAGTAATGCTGAGGTCTATGCTAATGGTAGCTTAACTACTGACAGAGTCTCCCAAGATGAACAGGTCTCAGCTGAGATGCAAGATCAAGACAAGCCGCCCATCTGGGCAGCAGAAGAATGGGACAGTGTTGGAGGCAGAGGATCACATTACTGTGACAACTGCAACAACACTATAATTACCAGCGTGGAAGAAAGGCCTGGCAATCTACTTCTTTATCTTGCCATGAAAACCCAATGGATAGTCACAACAAAACAAATTGCACTATAGTGCTGGAGATGAGACCCCAGGTCAGAAGGCACTCAACTGACCACTGGGGAGGATCTGAAGAATTTTCAGAGTAAAGCCAGCATTTATGATGTGTTTGGATCAAAGCCCTTGGGACATCAGACTGCTGATGTAGCTGTCACATCAAATGAGAGTCTCAAGTTGCAAAGATGTCTTACATATTGGGTTTATGGAATATACGAAGCATGAACCAAGGGAAGTTGGAGGTGGTCAAGAATGAAATGGAAGGTGTACAACTCGATCTGTTGGGTGTCAGCAAACTAAAATGGACTGGCATCAGGCACTTTGCTTCTGATGATCACATGGTCTACTATGCTGGAAATGAAAGACAAACAAGAAATCGTGTTGCATTTATTATTAAGAAGAAACTTGCAAGAACTGTAATGAAATACAGTGCAATCAGTGAACACTTCATTTATATTCATCTATGAGGAATGTCCATCAACACAACTATAATTCAAGTATATGCCCCAACAACAGCTGCAGAAGAGGATGACATTGATGAGTTCTATGAAAATGTACAAGCTGCAATTGACAGAAAATGCAAACAGGATATCCTGATAGTCATGGGTGACTGGAAAGCAAAAGTCAGCAACAAAGAAGAAGGCAAAGTCGTTGAAAAATATGGACTTTGCAACAGAAATGAAGCTGGAGAAAGATTGACAGAATTCTGCAAGACTAATGATCTATTCATCTCAAACACCTTCCTCCAGCAACACAACTGGCAACTGTACACATAGACTTCACCCAATGGATTTTACAAAAATCAAATTGACTATGTCTGTGGAAGTCAAGTTTGGAAAAGCTCTATAACATCAACCAAAACAAAACCTGGAGATGACTGATACAGATCACCAAATATTAGTATGCAAACTCAAGCTAAAATTGAAAAAGAGCAAGCCACTCATAAATGTAGCAAGATATGACTTTGAGAATGTACCACTGGAATTTAAAGACTGCCATAAAAATCGATTTGCTGCTTTAAATACAAATGACAGAGCTCCAGAAGAGTTATGGGATAACATCAAGAAAGCCATGTTCGAAGAAAGTGAAAAGTCTCTACAAAAGGTGAAAAAGCAAAAATGACCAAAATGGATGAACAAAGAAACTCTGAAAATTGCCCAGAAATGCAGAGAAGCTAAAGTCAGAGGAGAAAGAGGCAATTGCAGAACTCAGAGTTTTCCCAACATGCAGCAAGACAAGACAGGAAAAGTATTATGATGACACATGCATGGAAATAGCAGCAGAAACTATTAGAGGAAGAACAAGATTGGCTTTCCTAAAGCTACGAGAGTTAAAAGAAAAATTCCAGCCTCAAATTGGAATGTTACAAGATGCTCAAGGATCCATGTTGAATGATGCTGAGAACATCAAGGAAAGGTGGAAAGAATATACAAAGTCATTATATGATAAAGATCAAGTGGACCAACAGCCGTTTTAATCTGATCCGGAATCATCGGTGATGAAAGAAGAAGTTGAAGCAGCATTGAAAGACTTATCAAAGAACAAAGCACAGGGCATTGATAGTATCCCCATTGAAGTATTACAGCAATTGGACGCAGCTGCTACCATACAAGGCTCTGCCAGGAAATTTGGAAGACAACATCATGGCCAACTGAATGGAAAAGATCTGTGTTTATACCAATACTGAAGAAAGGTGATCCGACTGACTGTGGCAATCATAACACAATTGCTCTGATCCCACATGGCAACAAGATTCTACTCAAAATCTTTCAGCAAAGACTATAACCATACCTGGAATGAGAACTGCCTGAAGTGCAAGCAGGGTTCAGAAAAGAGTGAGGAACGAGAGACATCACGGATGTGAGATGGATTCTTGAAAAGACAAAAGAATACCAGATGGATATCTATATGTGTTTTATCGACTACAGCAAGGCTTTTGACTGTGTAAACCATGAGAAATCCTGGGCCACATTAAGCAGCATGGGTATACCAGAACACGTGATTGTTCTCTTGCAATCTTTACTTTGATAAAGAAGCAACAGTTTAAGAACATAAGAACATATGGAGTATAGTGTGCAATTCTGGAGACAGCACCTTCAAAAGGATGTAAACAGGATGGAGTCGGTGCAGAGGGCGGCTACTAAAATTGTTAGTGGTCTTCATTATAAAGCATATGAGGACAGACTTAGGGATCTTAATATGTACACCTTAGAGGAAAGGCGGGATAGAGGTGATATGATTGAGATGTTTAAATACCTCCGTGGCATAAATGTTCAGGGAGAGAGCCTCTTTCAATTGAAAGCAAGTTCTGCTACGAGGGGACATGGGATGAGGGTGAAGGGGGATAGATTCAGGAGTGATATGCGGAAATATTTCTTTACAGAAAGAGTGGTGGATCCGTGGAAAAGTCTTCCAGTGGAGGTGGTAGAGATGAGGACAGTAACTGAATTCAAAAAAGCATGGGACCAACACAGAGGATCTCTAAAGGAAAAAAGGGGACTGTTGTAGTTGTTATGGAAGGACAGACTAGATAGGCCATGTGGTCTTTTTCTGTTGTCATATTTCTATGTTTCTATAAGATATGTTATATTGGGTCAGACCAAGGTCCATCAAGTCCAGCATCCTCTTTCCAACAGTGGCCAATCTAGGGCACAAGTACCTAGCTGTTTCCCCAAAAGACACACGAGTTCCACAATGCATGTATTGGGGAAAGCAGTGGATTTCCCAGGTCCCCTTTAATTATAGACCTTTCCTCCAGGTACTTGTCCTAACCTTTTTTCAATCCAGCTACACTAACAGCTTTTACTACAACCTGAGGAGACTGAGACCTGGATAATAAAGAGTAGTGAAATCTGGGTGGAGAGAGAGAGAGAGGGAGAGAAATAAATGTAAGAAAGCTGAAAGGAAAAAAAAAATCAATATCCAAGATCAGGGGTCTTCAAATCCAGTCCTGGAGGGCCACAAAGGAGTAAGGTTTACAGATATCCCTAATGAACATGCATAACCAAACCCCACTAGAATACTCCCAGACCAAAAACACCTTCCAAGGATACTCTCCACTAATTACTCTCAACACATATAATAGCTCAAAAGCTCCAATTCCCAAAAGGCCACTGAGGTGGGCTTAGTTGCACTCATGCCCCTTGTGCTGAGCCATTATATTAGTTTCTGCCGACAATACAGATGTCTGCATGTGAGAGTTCTTTCTCTTGCCTCACTCTGGAGTAAAGTTTAACTTTGGGAAAGAAATCCCCCTAAGAGTAATGGGTAAAAGCATTTTTTTGCCTACCTATGTCTGTTTTTAGTTTGTATTGATATATTCCCTACTTGGTGAAGATCTATCTCTTCTCTGCCTATGTGACTGAGGCTATGTGTTCTGTTAGCATGGAGTTTCTATTTAGGGATCTGTAATAATTCAGCTTGTTCAGTTTTCTAAATAGGAATACAGATGTTCTAGGGCCCACTGCAATATTTATGGTGCTGCCCTTTCTGGGTATGCTCCATGTTGTGTGAATTTTGGAAGCTAGTGCTGTTACAGAATAGTAGATTTGATCTACGGGTGCTGTACTCTGGGTTCTTTGTGTATCAACCGTAGGGTGTTGTTGGGGGGGGGGGGGTTCTGGAATATGTATTGTCTGAGATTTGCAGTTTTGCATTCCTTTCGCTGCCAGACAAATTTAAAATATTTTGTCAATTTAGATTCAAGGAAATTTCAAATTTTAAGGAATTAGTTTAATTTTGTTTAGTAGTCAGAGCTTCACCACTGCTGAATTCCAGACTTTTTCATCTCTAGCACAATCCAATCCAGCATTTAAATTCATAGCTACCAGGATTAGCTTATCTCATTTTATATGTTTCCTCCTCATCAATTATCTGATCATAGCAAAATTAATCTGATGTGCAGATACTTATAATGATTTGATTGGGGGGGGGGGTGCGCATTGTAAGTGGCTTTTCATTAATCACAATAAAGCAAACATAATAAAAAGCACTAAATTTAACATCTGTTTTACTAAATTGCATGTGTATGTTTGGAAGCCATCTAGGATTTTAGATGGGTGGCATATGCATTTTAAAATAAAGTATACTAAGATTAAGAAAATAAAGCTGCAATAAATCTCTGCACATAGCCCTGCATCACCCTCATGCCAGCCCTGGGGAGAAATAGGTGGGGAGGGGGGGCACTGGGAAGTGGAGGAAAGCAGAAATCTCAGATTGGGACCAGCATGATCAGAGACTAAAATGGTCAGACAGCAAAGGTAGAAGAGAATTTTATTTTCATTTTAATGATCATACTTGGTACTATCTTTATATTTTATACAGTACATGGAAATGCATCGCTTTCTAGTTCTCTGGTGTTACATTGTATGCAGAATCTAGTTCCTTGGGGTTGTAGCTTAATTTTTATCTACATATTTGTATGTACTTTCAGGTCATTAACATGGAGTTTGTATGTAGGGATCTGTATTGTAGTAATCTGAATTGTTAAGCTTTTTAAATAGGTGTTGGATGTTCCAGAGCCACTGCAGTATTTACAGTGATGCTTTTTTGGGGATGACAGGAAGGCACAGCACAGAAATAAAACAAACAAAAAAAAAGAACATTTTTCGACCATGACAGGAAAGGCTTCTTGCTGGCTCCGCGGAAAACAAAGAACTGAAGAGAGCTGTGAGGAAGGTGGGAAGGCAGCTATGCAGGTGCAGTGGAATGCTCCCAAAAGCTCTCCTATTGGATGTTGGTGTGCGTTCCCGCGTGGGCTCCGTCGGTATCAACGATACCCATTTGAGAAAACTGCATTCTTGCTTGTTCCTGGAGAAATATTTTTCTAATTATCTGACAGTAGGTTCTCCCAACAAAGCATTTTCTATTTATTATAATGGTTTTTTTTGTTTAATATTCTGAACAAGGATATAGCTATTGGTGGGACGGAATGAACCACACTTGGAGTCAGGTCCATCCAGACAGTACGCAGCACAAGCCAATGAGAGGGAAACTGGAGGCAATGCCAACATCTGAACTGCCTTGTGCCCATCCAAACTAACCTCAGGCCACATCAAAAAGGCTATTCTGGCCATGCCACTGATCTGTACCTTTATGATAGAAAGGATTTAAGATTCATCATGATGAAGTCAGTAACTGGTAAAACCTAGTTATAGTGCACACACAGCACTACAGCTAGGTTTAGGTTTATGTTGAGGTTTAAAACTGAGCTTTAACATTCGCTAGTTGTGAAGAAGATTCTCTTCCTACTCAATCTATAGGAGTTTCGTCATTGAAGAGGATCTCTAACAACTTCTTTGTTAGCAATTTGTTTAGCTAGACTGGCTGACATTTTTCAGCTTAAGAAAGAAGTTGTTTTCAGACACACAGTGGGTGTTTTTTATGGGCTTTTTTTTTTTTTTTTACATCTGACATTCTACAGTGGAAGAGTTGGTTTCAGAAATTGCTATTTTTAAGGATCTCTGTTTAATAGCTTAATATTTGTGGAAAAATGTTTTAGAGAGTCATTTTACAAGATTGCACCTGTAGATTTATTTATTAAATGTGGTATTTTTCTTCTTAAGTTTCATTACATTTGTCGATACACTTATGGATAATTTTATAAAGCCTTTTCTGTGTGTAAAACGTGTTAAAAATTGAAAAGAGCTCCTATAAAATTGCAAAGGTGTATTCATGCATAAAGCACAGTTACTTACCTGTAACAGGTGATCTCTGGAAACAGCAGGAATAAGTCTTCACATATGGGTACGTTGGTACCGACGGAGCCTGTGCGGGAACGCTCCCCAGCGTCCCAAAAAGGAAAGCTTTTGGGAGCATCCCACAGCGCCTGCGCGCTGCCTTCCCGCCTTTCCTAACCGCCTCTCTCCAGTTCGAGTTTTAAAGCTGAGACAAAGAGAGAGAGAGGAAAGGAAAGATAGATAGAAAGATACAACTCCTAGGGGAGGTGGGTGGGTTGTGAAGACTTATTCCTGCTGTTCCCAGAGATCACCCTTTTACAGGTAAGTAACTGTGCTATCTCCAGGAACAAGCAGGAATGAGTCTTCACATATGGGGACTCCCCAGTTAGAGATGCCTGGGAGATCCCCAAGGTTGTGAGACCCTGAGAAGGGCTCTACCTCCTCCCATGGATCTCAGGCATCCAACCAGGGATGGAGGGCAGGAGTTGATTAAGCATGGAACAGGTGTTTGAGAACAGCCTGACCAAACAAGGCATCCCGGCAGGAGTCCTTGTCCAAGCAGTAATGGGCTGTGAAGGTATGAACCGAGGCCAGGTGGCCGCTCGACAGATCTGGTCGATGGACACAGAATTTAGATGAGCCATAGAGGTTGCAATGGCCCTCACATTGTGAGCTGTGACATGGCCCTCCAGAGAAAGATTCTTGCTCTGATAGGCGAAAGAAATACACTGAGCAATCCAATTGGACAGTGTTCTTTTAGAGACTGGAAGTCCCAAATGAGAGGGATCAAAAGCAACAAAGAGCTGAGAAGACTTTCTATGTTGCTGTGTCCTTTGTAAATAAAAGGCAAGAGCCCTCTTACAATCCAGGGTATGAAGATTCCTCTCTGCACTTGATGCATGAGGACCTGGAAAGAAGACAGGTAAGTACACCTCTTGGTTAAGATGAAAAGGTGAGACCACTTTAGGCATAAAGTGTGGATTGGTCCTAAGAACTACCTTATCATGATGGAACCTTGTATAAGGTGGATTAGCCACTAAGGCCTGCAGCTCACTGATGCGGCGAGCTGAGGTGACTGCAATAAGAAAGATAACTTTCCAGGAAAGAAATTTCAAGGAGGTAGTGGCTAAGGGTTCAAAGGGAGGCTTCATGAGCTAACCAAAAACCAGATTCAAGTCCCATGCCACTGGAGGCGGTCTAATGGGAGGTTTAGTTAAAAGAAGGCCTCTCATAAATCTTGCAACAAGAGGATGAGAGGAAATAGGTTGTCCATTGAGAGGCTTGAGAGATGCTGCAATAGCACTCAAATGGACCCGTACTGAATTTGTTTTGAGGCCTGCATGGAAAAGATGCAGGAGATACTCTAGTAAAGAATTCAAAGGTATTGCTAGAGGGTTAAAACCCCTCTCAGCACACCAAATGGTAAACCTTTTCCATTTAAAAGCATAGGAACGCCTAGTAGAAGGCTTTCTGGAAGCATGAAGGATATCCCTCACTTGCTGAGACAGATGCCAATCTTGAAGGTCTAAGCCTTCAGCATACAAGCCCTGAGATGGAGAGATTGGGGGTTTGGGTGCCACAACGTTCCCCCCTCCTGAGACAGGAGATCTGGAGCAGATCCCAAGTCCAGGGAGGGAGCTTGAGAGAGATGCAGAAGTAGAGGGAACCACACTTGGCGTGGCCATCGTGGAGCTATGAGGATCATAGTCCCTCGATCTCTCTGAAGCTTGAACAGGGTCTTGGGAATTAGGGGAATGGGTGGAAAGGCGTATAGGAAGTCTTGACCCCAATGAAGGAGGAAGGCATCCTTGGCCTGAACTCCATGGCACGGAATTCTGGAACAGAATCGGGGAAGTTTGGCATTCCACGGACTTGCAAAGAGGTCTATGTCCGGGGTTCCCCAAATTCGAAAGATTCTGACTATCTGGTCCATATGTAGGGACCACTCATGTGGAAGCAGAACTCGACTGAGTCTGTATGCCCAAGAGTTTTGAACTCCTGGAAGGTATACTGCCAGAAGATGAATTTGATGCTCTCTGGCGAAGGCCCAAAATCTCAGAGCTTCGTTGCAAAGCGACAGAGAGCCAGTCCCTCCCTGCTTGTTCACATAGAACATGGCTACTTGGTTGTCCTGTGAATGAGGACTGTCTTGTAGCTGAGCAGGGTATGGAAGACTCTGAGCCAGGAAGATTGCTCTGAGCTCTAAGATATTGATATGTAGAGAGGTCTTCTCTGGGGACCAAATGCCCTGGGTGGAGAGGTCGTGAAGATGAGCCCCCCAACCCTTTGGAGAGGCTTGCTTGGGGTAACAACTGTTGGAAGGGGGACCCCTGCAACAGATTTTGAGTGGACTTCCACCACTGGAGAGACCAAAAGAGGCGTCTGGAGGTTGCTATTTTGTCTGACAGACCCCCTGATGCCTGGGTCCATTGGGTGGACAAAGTCCATTGAGCTGCCCTCATGTGAAGGCGAGCATAAGGGACCACATGCACAGTGGATGCCATGTGGCCTAGCAGTTGTAACATCTCTTGAGCAGTTAAATGGGTTTTTAACTGAATCTGGGAGGCTAACTGCACTAAGCGTAGGCAACGGGCCTGGGGAAGATAGGCCCTTGCAGCTGTGGTATCCAGCAAGGCCCCTATGAACTCTAGAGACTGAGTAGGGGTGAGTTGGGACTTTGAAATGTTTATCACCAGTCCCAGACACTGCAGAACACGCATTGTGCAGGTTAGGGAAGTCTGGGCCTCTGACTGGGATGGAGCTCGGAT
Source organism: Ichthyophis bannanicus (assembly GCA_033557465.1). Taxonomy (NCBI): domain Eukaryota; kingdom Metazoa; phylum Chordata; class Amphibia; order Gymnophiona; family Ichthyophiidae; genus Ichthyophis; species Ichthyophis bannanicus. Next base: position 222,614,222 of record CM066040.1, on the reverse strand, counting down.
GAGCCAGTCGTCCAGATATGGGAATACGAATATTCCTAGAGTGCGTAGGAATTCAGCTACTACTGCCATGTATTTTGTGAACACTCTTGGAGCAGAGGCCAGACCAAAAGGAAGTACCCTGTATTGGTAGTGCTTCCCTTGATAAAGGAACCTTCTGTGTGCTGGATGGATGAGTATATGGGTATACGCATCCTTGAGATCTAGAGAACAAAGCCAATCCTGACTCTGAAGATATGGAAGGAGAGTACCTAGAGAAATCATTTTGAATTTCTCCCTGCATAGAAACTTGTTCAATTCTCTGAGATCTAATATGGGTCTGTAACCCCCTATTTTCTTTGGGATAAGAAAGTAGGGGGAGTAGAACCCTGAGCCCTGTTGAAGAAGGGGTACTTCTTCTATTGCCCCTTGGGCAAGAAGGGTAGTAATCTCTTGACCGAGAAGGTCGAGGAGAGATGTTTGAGAATTGAACTGTCTCACCATGGTGTGAGGAGGAAGGTTTGAGAAATGAAGTTTGTACCCTTCCCTTATGATGGAGAGAGTCCATTGCTCTGCTGTGATTTGTTCCGATCTGGGAGCAAAGTAAGCTAACCTTCCTGGAATGGTGAGAGGCTCTGGTTCTGCTAGAGCCAGAAAGGCTAAGTTCTCTAGATGCAAATCAAAGGCCCTGAGGAGACTGAGGCTGTTGGGCTACAGGAGTCCTTGCAGCCTTAGGCTTGACCTGTTTAGGTTGTTGACGCTTTGCAGCAAAACAACCTGCAGAAGTTGTCTGTTGACCATAAACAGGATAATATCTTCCCTTCTTGGGAAAATATGACTTTTTGAACAACCTCTTCTTGTCAGGATTAGAGGTAGACTTTGAAAGCCTATCCCAAAGCAGAATTTTCTGCATCCATCTGTGTGGCCTTTGCCTACCAATCCTTGCCAAAAAGGTTTTCACCTGTACAAGGAAGATTTCCCAATCCATCTTGGACCCAAGGTTCCAGATCAGAAGCTTGTAACCAAGCAATTCTGCGTGCACCTATGGCAATAGCCGAAGCTCTGCTGGCACCCTCAAAAGAGTCAAAGGCTGCACGGTTGGAAAATTTGGAAACATCTTGGGCATGCTTAAGCCAAGTGAGAAACTCTTCCCTCTTATCTTCTGGAAGAAAAGGGAGGAAAGTTTGCAGATGATCTGTAACTTCTTTTAGAAACATCCCCATATAGAGACTATAGGAGTTGATTCTAGCAACAAGCATGAAAGATTTTTCTGCCTAAAGCATCTAAGGTTCTACATTCTCTCCCTGGAGGGGTAGAAGAGTGCCTTTTTGCACTCTAACTTTTTCATGGCAGACTCCACCACAATAGAGTGGTGAGGAAGCTGAGTCTTATGAAATCCAGGACAAGGCGGGACACGGTACATGGTGTCTAGCCTACGAGAGTGGGAAGAGATAGTAAGAGGGGTCTCCCATATGCCCAACATGTGATCATAAAGGATCTCATAAACTGGCAAAGTGGCTGCCTCTTTAGGAGCCTTGGGATATTGCAAAATATCCAACTTCTTGGCTCTAGGCTCTGACTCAGGGGCTACTGAGATAGAGCGCCCCTTGGCCACTTCTCTTATAAAGTCCTGAAAAGACAAGTTCTCTGGAGGAGACATTCTTCTTTTTGGAGAAGAAGGCTCTTGAGGAAGGAGTACCGATGCTTCGACAGAAACCTCCGATGCATCAGAGTCTTTGGAGGAATCGAAGTATCGCCTGTCTGGATGCTCCTGTAGAGCCCGATATGCGTACGGAGTGGTGTCGACATCGGGAGTGATCGGTACCGGTTCGGTACCGATGGGCATCATCGGACAGGGTACCGATGCAGTCGACACCGAAGCCGATGTTGATGCAATCGGTACCGGCACCGGAACTGAGATCGGTGCCGGTGCTGGAGCCGGTACCGACAACGGAGCCTGTTGCGGTACCAGCGGCATCGCAGCTCGAATGAATGCCGTGATGGCCTGCTGCATGGTCAGAATATTCTGATCCATCGACGCCATCAATGTCTGGACATCGGTACCGGCAGATTCCACCGGTACCCCAGAACATTGTAACAGGTGATCGGTCGAGGCCGTGCCATCGATGTCAACCTGTGACCCCAAAGGAGGAGCTTTGGAAGCCAGAGCTTCCCGCCGGGGTACTTTTGCCGGTGCAAGATCCTCGAGGGCAAGCCCGGAGGCATCCCGATGCTTAGAGGGAGATCTACTCTTCGAGGACCGGCTGGATTTATGTTTGGTTACCTGAGATCCATAGGAGGAAGAAGCAGCCCTGGACGACGTCGATGCCACCGAAGCTGCATCAGAGGGAAACAGGATATTGAGCTTAGCTGCTCGGTTCTGTAAACCTCTCTTAGACATCATGGAGCAGGACGCAGAATCCGTGATGGAATGGTCAGGACCCAAACATTTAAGACACCAGTCATGGGTGCCAGTAACAGAAATGGTACCGCTGCACTTAGTGCATTTTTTAAACCCGGAAGCGGGCTTTTCCATGAGGAAATTTCCCTTAGGCCTAAGGCCCAGAGAGACAAAAAAAAAATATACACTAAAGTGGAACGGAAGAATTATATTTTTTTTTTGAAAAGAAAGAAAAGACCGGCGGTACCTGTCCTGCGTCGAAGAAGGCAGACGCGCGACCAAAGAAATAAAATAAAATAAAGAACTTCTTCAGCGGTGACAGGAACATGACCTGCTGGCTCCGCGGAAAAGAAGAACTGGAGAGAGGCGGTTAGGAAAGGCGGGAAGGCAGCGCGCAGGCGCTGTGGGATGCTCCCAAAAGCTTTCCTTTTTGGGACGCTGGGGAGCGTTCCCGCGCAGGCTCCGTCGGTACCGACGTACCCATATGTGAAGACTCATTCCTGCTTGTTCCTGGAGATAACGTGAATGCATTACAAGATCATACCTACGTTGACACAGTCTATAGAAAGGCATTTCTGAAGGCAGATTTATTTAGAATACACATGTGCATACATACCACGTACATCTTCAGAACAAGTGTAAATACATAGAAAATAATGTATGTGCTATTAGGCATATTTCTGGGAGTCTAATTTAAAAAAAAACATTTGTGCAAATGTTACCTTCACAAAGTAAGTATAAAATAGCTGCTTTTTTGAACACATCATAAAGGTGCTCGGTTATGAAATTGCCCCCTTAATTCATATGTTGCAGAATTTTGTTTTATTTTTGTTTAAAAAACCTTTTGGAAATTTACAATTTTTTGCTAAAATGTCGGTTAATACATTTTGTAAAAATAGGTTTTGGTAGACCACTTGCAATTAGATTATTATGTGAATTGTGGAAACCTAATATACCTTCTATTTTGTTCTACCAGCATATTCACAATCCATTGTAGAGTTACAGATTATATATTTATTAACAGCATTCACAAACTTCATTACCATGGAGAATAAAACAAAGGATATTATAATGCCTCTGTATCGTTCCATGGTGCGACCACACCTCGAATATTGTGTGCAATTCTGGTTGCCATATCTTAAAAAGGATATAGCAGAATTAGAAAAGATACAGAGAAGAGCCACCAAAATGTTAAAGGGGATGGAAGGATACCCCTATCAGGAGAGGATAAAAAGGTTAGGGCTCTTTAACCTGGAAGAGAGACGGCTGAGGGGAGATATGATAGAGGTCTATAAATTAACGAATGGAGTGGAATGGGTAAACTGTAGATCGATTGTTTATGCCATCAAAATATAGAAAGACTAGGGTACATGCAATGAAGCTACAGTGTAACCTAAATAAGACTAATAAGAGAAAAAAAAATTTCACTCAATGTGTAATCAAACTCTGGAATTTGTTACCCAAGGATGTAGTAAAAGCTGTTAGTGAAGCATGGTTTAAAAAAGATTTGGACAAGTTCCTGGAAGAAAAGTCCATAAACCATTATAAAAGGGGACCAGGGAAATCCACTGCCTGCCCAATACAAGCGTGTGGAACCTGTGTGTCTTTTGGGAAAACTGCTACGTACTTGTGACCTAGATTGGCCACTGTAGGAAACAGGATACTGGGCTTAATGGATCTTGGTCTGATCCAGTATGGCATATCTTATGTTCGTCAATGATCCCTCAAATTTGTAGTGGTCCTTGTACTAAAGTGCATTAGGTTTTTGCATTTAACATGTGTTTAGCATGAAAACATGCATTAAGTGCCAAGCCTCTGCGGTACCTCTCAGGGGCATAATCAGCATGCTTCCAACTGTTAACATGTGGAAGTACACCCTAACGAACTGAGCTATTACTGCAGATGCGCTACCTCCACCTGTAGAAGACACCTATGCTAATTGCAGTATTGACACAGCATGAAATATGTCCCCAAAACTAACTGAAATGTGGTCACCACACCCATTCTCACCCGTGTCTGCCCATTCAGCGTGATTGGCAGTTAGTAGAAAATTCAGCATGCTTTAGCTGACATGCCTCCGTGGTAAATGTTACAGTAGGCCCAAGCATTCAGATAACATGTGATTTGGCATGTGTTAACTTCCTAGTGCACTCTAGCAAAAGGGCTCCTTAAGGAGACCCATGGTTATTGTTTTGACAGATTAATCTATTCTTATTTAACACAGTAAAGCATAGATTAAGCGCCCAGGTCAACTGATAAAACAGGTAATTTCAAAAGATTTCTCCATTATTATCAGGGCTGGGGGCTGATGCAAGGATAGGAAGTACCCTAGGGGACCCCTCTAATCTGCCCTCTGACCCTTTGCTGCTGTTCCAGGGCCTTCAGAGGCAGCAATACCTCAGACACTGTGAGGCAATCCTTACTTTAACTCACTGGCACTACCTCGTGGTTTCTGTCTTCTACCATTGACCTTTTCCACCTCCCTCTGACACAGACTTCAAACCAGAAGTCTGCGTTGGAAGGAGGCAGAAGAAGCTGATGGTAGAGGGCAGAAACCGCGAGGCAGCCCCGACAAGTTAAGGTAAGTGCTGCCTTGCAGCCCCCGATTATCATGTATAACTGTCATGTAGGCATTTTGATTACCAAAAAAGTTCTTCATTACTCCTCTCCTTGTAAAACATTAGGCACTAAACCCATTGGAATAAATCGAGGAAGGGGCAGCCATTATTGAGAAATCCTGTAATGAATTGTTGTACCTAACTGGAAAATTGGCTAAACATTGAATCAATGCACAGAAACACACACATATATATAGGGTGGCCAAAATAAGTGAGAAAGCACAGTTACTTACCTGTAACAGGTGATCTCTGGGAACAACAGGAATAAGTCTTCACGTATGGGTATGTCGGTACCGACGGAGCCTGCGTGGGAACGCTCCCCAGCGTCCAAAAAGAAAGCTTTTGGGAGCATCCCACGCGCATGGTGCTGCCTTCCCGCCCATTCACTTCCCTCTCATCAGTTGGGTTTGTAGCTGAGACCGAAGGAGGGAAGTAGACAAATTAGAGAGAGAGAGAGAGAGAGAAACAACTCCTAGGGGAGGTGGGTGGGTTTTGAAGACTTATTCCTGCTGTTCTCAGAGATCACCTGTTACAGGTAAGTAACTGTGCTATCTCCAGGAACAAGCAGGAATGAGTCTTCACATATGGGGACTCCCAAGCTAAGATGCCTGGAGGGGGTCCCAGCATGTTGCAAATCTAGTCGATGGGCCATGCTATTTTCCAGAACCTGAGGCATCCAAGGGATGGAGGGTAGGAGTTGAAGTAAGAAGGGTGTGCTGTGGAACAGCTTGACTAAACAAGGCGTCTAAGGAGGAGTCCTTGTGTAGATCAGAAATGTTAGTGAAAATTGGATTCCAATTTTCTAAGGTGGACCTTAGTCAAAAATATTGCAAAAGTATTTGTTGAGACTAAAGGTCTGGTGCTAGAAACCAGTACATAATCCTCAAAGGAAATACCTTACTGTGAAGCAGAGGAAATAAATTTTGCAATACAGGCAGAGGTCAGAAGCCTAAAAGGCTAGAACTAATCCCAGAAGAAAAAACTGGGAGAGTTTAATGGGGTTGGATTTTGGATGAGAAGCAAAAGCTTCTGTAGGCCAACGTTTGGAGCTCTTTGTCCTTGGAGCAGAAAAATGCTCTAGGAAAGAGAGAAGATAAATGCGACTGGTTTGCAGAAAAAGGATGGGTCTTTGAGACCCCTCTATCCAATTGAAAGAAAGAAAGAAACATTTGTAGTAGGCGGTATAGCCTCCAATTTCTTGAAGATCAGCAATGTCTTCCCTAAGTGATGTCACTTAGGATGACTTTACATGGAGAGCTTCAGATGTAACGTAACCGGAGAGGTTACAGTAAAAGAAGGTAATTTGTGATTACCATAGAAATTGGTTGTCCATTTAAAACCCTATGGCATGCTGGAACAGCATTAATATGGACAGTAACAAATCTTTCAGAGTGAGATATGTGTATTTATACACACACACACACACACACACATATACATATATATATACACACATACATATATATATATATATATATATACACACGTATATATATATATACACACGTATATATATATATACACACGTATATATATATATACACACACATATATATATACACACGTATATATATATATACACACACATATATATATACATATATATATATATAAAGAGAGACTCAATAACAAGAAGGGTTTTTAAGACATTTTTCAGATATATTAGTGAGAAGAGGAAGGGCAAAATTGGTATTGTCAGACTCAAGGGTGCAGGGGGGGAATATGTAGAAGCTGATAAGGATAAAGCGGAATTGCTTAACAAATACTTTTGTTCTCTGTTCACAGATGAAGAACCAGGAGCAGGACCTCAGAAAAAACCCACAAATAAGAACAGAAGCAAGGGATATCTTGAACAATTTTCAGAAGACTGTGTTCGTGAGAAACTAGCTCAACTTAAAGTAGACAAAGCGATGGGACCGGATGGGATACACCCTAGAATACTGAGGGAACTTGGGGACGTTCTAGCAACTCCACTGACTGACCTTTTCAATGCCTCGTTGGAGTCGGGAGTGGTGCCAAAGGACTGGAGAGAGGCTCATGTGGTGCCTTTACACAAAAGCGGAAGTAAGGATGTGGTTGAAAACTACAGGCCGGTTAGTTTAACTTCGGTGGTGAGTAAATTATTGGAAACGATGCTGAAAGAGAAAATAGTGAGGTTTCTGGAGTCCAGCGGATTACAGGATCCGAGGCAGCATGGATTCACCAGAGACAGGTCTTGTCAGACAAATCTGATTGATTTCTTTGATTGGGTGACCAGGGAGTTGGACCGAGGGAGAGCTCTAGATGTGGTGTATTTAGATTTCAGTAAAGCCTTTGACACTGTTCCTCACAGGCGACTTATAAATTATTATTATTTATTATTATTATTTATTATTTAGCTGTATTTATATCCCGCTTTTCACCGGGTCAAAGCGGTCAATTGGGAGATACATTTAACATGAGGGGATATGACACACATCCAGTCAAGGACAAAAGCCACAATCTGCCAACATCAGTCGTGGATGTACCCTGGTCCGACCACAAATTGATCATTATCCAGATTCCCAGCGACAATGACCAGCTGAACAGAAGCCAACCCAAGAACATCACCTCTCGAACTTCCACTAGATGCTTCCGCCCCTTCGATAGGGAACTCATCCTTTCGGAGACCCCATCACTAATCAACAAAACAACACCTGACCTTGATGAACTAATTTCTCACTGGAACTCCAGCCTGCTTGCCATCTCACAACACCCAAACCCTAAAAATACAGCAAGAGCGAAAAGAAAATCCGCCCCATGGTTCTCTCTCCTGACCTACGCGCTTCCCTCATGCAACTACGTAGACTCGAACGCCGATGGCGCCGATCACGCTCACCGGAAGATCAGACCGCATACCTAACCCACCTTGCAATACATCGAGGAACAATCTCTATCAGAATGAGACAATATCACACTGACACCCTAAAGAGGTCATTGAATAAACCTCGTGACCTCTTCAATTTGGTCAAATCCCTCTCAAAGGAACCATCACCCGAGCAACACAACAACATACACCCACAAGATTTCGCTGATTATCTGCAATCCAAGATTGTACAAACTAACAAGGTCACAGCAGTCCAATATCAAGAACCAGCGGACCTCTCTCCACTTAACTTTTTTTCCACACCATCCATTAAATGTATTGAGAACACCATAGCATCACTCAACACCTCCACTGCACAGACCGACCCATGTCCAGCTTTTTGGATCAAGGAACTACGTGATGTGCTCAGTCCTGTCATCGCAAATATAATGGAACTCTCCTTTACAACAGGTTATTTTCCCACTTCACTCAAGCAGACTTCCATTAGACCATTACTGAAAAACCCCAAACTGGACCCCCAAAGGGTGGACTCCTATCGACCAATAGCTAGCATCCCCATCTTAGCCAAAATAATTGAGAAGGAAGCGCAACGGCAAATTCAAGATCACATAGACTCTGTTGCTCCCTTAGATAACTGCCAACATGGGTTCAGAGAACATCATGGGGTTGAGACACTACTCACTGATCTAATCAACAATATCATCACAGGAATTGACAACATCCATCAAGGTTTTGTCCTCATTTTCCTAGACATCGCCGCGGCTTTTGACTCCGTCAGTCACGAAATCCTCCTGGGAAGACTAAAAGAAAAGGGTGTCTGCAACAAGGCACTAAAATGGTGCAAGTCTTATCTGGACGATAGATGGCAATATGTGAAGTCTGGATCAGAAGAGTCTAGCCACTTCCATCAAAAACAAGGGGTACCTCAAGGATCCTCACTATCCTCCTTACTCTTCAATATCTACATGCAGCCCATATGCAATATCATAAGATCATTCAACGTAAACTGCATGATATATGCAGATGACATTCTTTTATACATGCCTTTCTCCACAACCCACATGGACCTGACCCCACTCACAGATTGTTTCAATGCAGTTTCAACATGGCTCCAGACACAGAACCTACGTATCCAGCATAAAAAAACAGAGGTCCTTTTCATCTCCAGAGACTCCAGCTTTACGCCCCCATCCCAGGTCAGTGTCAAGGAAGCTGATTTGCAAACTAAAGATGCAATAAAATATTTGGGAGTGACCCTGGACCAACATCTAGACATGAGACGCCACATAAGCAGCGTAGTCAAAGCCATCTACTTCAAAATCCGTTCCCTCAAACACCTACGCTCCCTGCTGGACCCAGACGATTTCCGTACCATATATCAAGCGCTGATCCTGCCGCATTTTGACTTTGCAAATGCCATCCTACAAGGTCTGCCCCAATCCACACTAACCCCCTTACAGTTGGCCATGAATGCCGCAGCTAGGGTCCTCTACGGTGCATCCAGAAACGACCACGTGACTCCTATTCTCAAACAGCTACACTGGCTACCAATTCACGGGAGAATCACCTTCAAATCCCTTGTATTAGCATTTAAGGCAATCAAAGGCACCTCATCCCTCTCACTCATGAATCTAATCCACATGGTCCCCCCCAACAGAGCAAGAAGAACATCAGCTGTAAACTTGCTAGCAATACCAAAGGCTTCAACAAAGTCCAACACGAACACCACAAACAGGGCATTCAGTTTTTATGTACCAAAATGCTGGAACACCCTACCCCCTGACATTAGATCCATTACCAATCTATATCAGTTCAGGAAGGCTCTCAAAACATACCTTTTCTGCCAATATTTCCCAGACAGCAACTGAACTAGATATCCCCTCCAAGAAATGACCCAATCTAGAAATGCCCTTACACTGCAGTGTAGATAGTTTATGTATATAGTTAACCCAGTTATCCAAGTTTGTATATAATTAAGTTTGTATATAGTTAACCCAGTTATCCAAGTTTGTACTCATGTTCAATGTAAAACCTGACAGTTTGTCGTTATGGTCGTTTTGTTATGATGTAAACCGCGCTGATTCTAAATAGCGCGGTATATAAGAAACTGTAATAAATAAATAAATAATAAATAAATACGCTAATACTTACAGGGAACATGGGCAATGGAGGGTTAAGTGGCTTGCCCAAGACCACAAGGAGTACCTATAGGACTAGAAATCCCAGTCCCTCCGGCCTGCGATTGCTGTCCCCAGGTGGGACTTGAACCCCCGGCCCTCCGGCCTGAAGTACCTTGTCCTAACCACTAGGCCACTCCTCCCCCAAACAAACTGAGCACCCTAGGGATGGACTCTAAAGTTAATGCTTGGGTTAGAAATTGGTTGGGTGGGAGACGACAAAGAGTACAAGTAAATGGAGCTCACTCTGAGGAGAAGGATGTTACCAGTGGTGTGCCCCAGGGATCGGTCCTTGGTCCGATTCTTTTTAACTTCTTTGTTAGTGATATAGCAGGAGGGCTGTCGGGTAAGGTTTGCCTCTTTGCAAATGATACCAAAATCTGCAATAGAGTAGACACCCAGGAAGGTGTAGATAACATGAGAAGGGATCTAGCTAAGCTTGAAGAATGGTCTAGAATTTGGCAGCTGGGATTTAATGTTAAAAAATGTAAGGTCATGCATTTGAGCTGCAGCAATCCAAGGGAGCAATACAGTATAGGAGGTGAAGTACTTTTGTCCACTAAAGAAGAGCGGGACCTAGGCGTGGTTGTGTCTGATCTTAAAGTAGCTAAACAGGTAGAAAAGGCGACGGCAAAAGCTAGAAGGATGCTTGGGTGCATACGGAGAGGAATGGCTAGCAGAAAAAAGGAGGTGATAATGCCTCTGTATAAGTCTTTGGTGCGACCTCATTTGGAGTATGGTGTGCAATTCTGGAGACCGCACCTTAAAAAGGATGTGAACAGGATGGAGTCGGTGCAGAGGGTTGCTACTAAAATGATTAATGGGCTTCATTATAAAGCATACGAGGACAGACTTAAGGATCTTAATATGTACACCTTAGAGGAAAGGCGGGATAGAGGTGATATGATTGAGATGTTTAAATACCTCCATGGCATAAATGTTCAGGGAGAGAGCCTCTTTCAATTGAAAGCAAGTTCTGCTACGAGGGGACATGGGATGAGAGTGAAGGGAGATAGATTCAGGAGTGATATGCAGAAATATTTCTTTACAGAAAGAGTAGTGGATCCATGGAATAGTCTCCCAGTGGAGATGGTAGAGATGAGGACAGTAACTGAATTCAAAAAAGCATGGGACCAACACAGAGGATCTCTAAAGGTAAAAAGTGGACTGTTGTAGTTGTTGTTATGGAAGGACAGACTAGATAGGCCATGTGGTCTTTTTCTGTCATCATGTTTCTATGTTTCTATGTTTCTAAGGGGTAAGACCTGCTTGAGAATATGGATAGAGAATCCCTTACTGGTTACACGTGGAAGAACCATGAAGAAGGTTACATGGAAAACCAGTGGAATGTTCCTAGTCAGAAGGATAGGTCTAGATCCGTTTTTTTTTTTTTTTTTAATTCTAGACCTTGAATAACCAGAAATGGAGATCTACGTGAAGGGGTGCAGAGAAAACCTTAGTCTTAAGACAACAAGTCTGGATCCTTCTATAACTTCAGTGTGGAGAAAAAGACGCAATAAAAGGGAATACCATATTTGCCCATCTATGAGGGCAATATGAGTATAATTCTGTCTTTTTTCAGCATAAGCTCCAATGAAGTATTGGGAATTAGAAGGAATGCACTAGACAAGGATAGACTGCAGTGAAAAGAAATGCATCCCTGTTGTAAGAGTTCCACTGGAGATGTGAAACAACTCAGGGAATTAAGCAATTCTTTATGCTTTCACGTGATCTAAGCCCTGGTTCATTTTCCCTAAAAGGAAATTTCAAGGAAGATAGTAATAGTAGAAAAAAACCAGTCATGTGGGAGCATGACTGGGTAGGCCTTTCAACCATCTGGAAGTTACCCACCAGGAATGGCTCTGACGCTTTCTGGCAAAGGCCCATAGTTGCAGAGCTTTTTGTAGAATTGCAGAGAGCATGTTGTAGGTTGCCCAGGGGAAATATGGTTGTTTAATTACCAGTGTGCAACCTAATCTATTCTGTGGGAGCCAAAGAATTGAAGATGGCTAAGAATAGCAGACAGGCTGGTTGGCTGCAACGATAATTTGTCCAAGTAGGTTTTGGAACCTCTCTTGGAATTATGTGTTATTAAGGCAGCAGAAGAGGTTCGGTCCTATAGATTGGAAAAGGACTGGCAGACATAATTAGAAGTGATAAACTCTCAATTGTGGTCTGATAAGCTGTCTTAAAAGAAATATTTGAAACATTGCAGAGGGGAGAAAACTCTGTATGGAAATCACTTACTGGAGTAGGTATTGAGGACAATCCTATGGCTTAAAAGGTAAGCCCTCCAGTCAAATAGTATCACTCTTAGATTGAGAATCTCAACTAAGAGGGATAGAAAGTAATACAGAGTTGGGAAGACTTACAATTTGGTAAGTCTCTGAAAAGGGTAAAGCTCCCCTGCAGTCAAAAGTATAAGATATCCTCATACAGGACAACTACCAAGGTGAAGGGCATAGCATACCTTGTAAGTAGTTGTAACTCCTCTGTTTACTTTACAAGGAGAGGAGAAACCTGTTACCTGTAGGGCATGATTATCCTCAATAGCTCCAAGAGCTGAAAGGATGGATTGCTCTTAGCAAGAGATTCATGTCTAAAGTGGAGGATTAAGGCAGTGTATCACTGACCTCTCAATAAGGATGAGAAGAACTGTAAATGCTTCTGTAGTTAAGAAGTAGTGGTTCTGAAACTCAACAGGAAAAAAGATTTAATGAAATAAAAATCAGAAACCCTGCGATTGCTGAGTTTGCTGAGCCTGGTGAGACTTTGGTTTTCTTAGCCTGGTATGATGTTGCCCTTCTTTGGAAACATATGCATGATGGGTAGAAGATGAATAAAACTTTTTCCCCTTGGGGGAATAAAGTTTGTTAGGAAATTTTTTACTAGCTAGGGTAGAGGAAAGTTTTGACAATCCTCTGAAAGCAACAATATCAGTGTTTAACTGATTAGCTTGAAACAAAGCATCCTTGTTAAAGAGATTTTCACCAGTACAAGGAGTATTTCCCAGCTTTTCTTGAACCCATTTGTCCAAGTCTGAAGCTTGGAGCCAGACCATGCATCGTGCTCCTATGGCTATAGCAGAAGTTCTGCTAATAGACCCAAAACAGTCCAGGGAAGCACGAATAAGGAATTTAGAGACATTTTGAGCATGACTGCGTAATATGAAAAAATCTGCTCTTTTATGTTCTTGAAGAAAAGGGTTCAAAAGCTTTAATTTCTTTGTGACCTCTTCAAGAGATAATCCCATATAGAAAATATATGAGATAATTCTTGCTGAAAGCATGGATGCCTGGAAACATCGATGTCCAAAGGCATCTAAAGTTCTAGAATCACGACCTGCCGGATAAGAAGAGTGCTTCTTTGCACTCTTAATATGCCTCATTGCTGATTCTACAACAATAGAATGATGAGGAAGTTGAGTCTTTTGAAAACCTGGAGAAGGTGGCACCTTGTACATGGAGTCAAATGTCTTAGAATGTGGTGATACCGTTAAAGGAGTTTCCCACATCCTTAAAAGTAGATCTTGTAAGATCTGATGCAAAGAAAGCATGATAACCTCCTTTTGAATCCAGGGGGATTTCAGGGTCTCTGAATCCCCTGGCAAGGATTCATTACCAGGTATAGAAATGGCAAGTAACCTTGCCATATCAAGCAGAAAAGCTTGAAAAGAAGTCTCCCCTGAGGAACACCCTCTAAAATGAGGGGTAAAGGCTAGACTTGTTGAAGATTCAGCCTTGGTACCGATGGATTCATCCCAGTCATCGGGATCGGAAGACCTGAAAGGATGAAGCATCGGATTTTCCTTAAAGCGATGTCTTCAGTACCGCCCGAGGTCGGTACCGAGATGAGTCGGTACCGAATCATCCATGCTAGAGATCGATTCCAGGCTCGGCATCGAAGTAAGCGAGTCTGTCGAAGTAAGCATGGACGGTACCGACACCGATGCCCATGTCGATACCGGTACTGGTACCGAAGCCGATATCGATACTGGAGGAACGGTCTGCAGCAACTCTAGTGGTACCGAAGTAGCCGAGAGTGCTAGACTGCAATCATCAGTGAGGAGTGGAGGAGTGGCCTAGTGGTTGGGGCAAGGTACTTCAGGCCGGAAGGTCGGGGGTTCAAATCCCACTAGAGGACAGCAACCTTGGGCCGGAAGGACTGGGGTTTCTAGTCCCACAGGTGCTCCTTGTGGTCTTGGGCAAGCCACTTAACCCTCCATAGCCCATGTTCCCTGTAAAAGAGTTATCTCCAAGTTATAATGCCCTGTTCAATGTAATTTCAGTTTGTTCAATGTAAACCGCACTGATGCAGAATAGCACGGTATATAAGAGAATGTAAATATAAATAAATAAATAAAATAAAATCCATCACCATAGCCGATGCCGGGGTGTCGGTACCGCTTGAAGTGGCCACAACCACCGAGCATGGCCCAGGTATGTTCATCAAGGTAAGAACCCCGGGAACAACCTGAAGCCCCATTAATGCTTTGGAGCCTGAAGACTCCCGCCTGGGCTTTACTGCCAAAATGTCCTCGAGGGCAAGGCCAGAGCCATCTCGATACTGGGAAGGAGATCTACCACTCGAGGACTGGCTAGTCTTTACAGACTTTTGTTTGGTTACCTGATCCTGTGGAGATATTCTAGCTGGTGACATCGAGTACGATGTGAACTGGGTATCAAGTTGTGCTCGATTCTGAAGATTTCTTCTATTTGAGCTCCAACAGGAAAGACACTCCAGTGGGCAATGGTCAGGACCCAAACATTTTAGACACCAAGTATGGGTGTCTGAAAAAATATCTGTACCGCCACACTTTGAGCATTTCTTAAGGGTAGTGACTGGCTTTTCCATAATGGAAAGAGAGAGGCCTAGTGGCCTAGAAACCGTCAGACACTAAACAAGAAAAAATTTTCTGAAGAAAAGAAGAAATTCTTTAGAAAAAAGAAAGAAAGGCACCGGCGGTACCGATGGCATCGAGGGAAGGCAGACGCGACCACAAAAAACTAAGAATAAAAAGAAGAATGTTCTGCAGTGACAGGAATACGTCCTGCCGGCTCCGCGGAAAACGGAAAACTGATGAGAGGGAAGTGAATGGGCGGGAAGACAGCACGCATGCGCGTGGGATGCTCCCAAAAGCTTTCTTTTTGGACGCTGGGGAGCGTTCCTGCGCAGGCTCCGTCGGTACCGACGTACCCATATGTGAAGACTCATTCCTGCTTGTTCCTGGAGATCATCTCGTAAATTAAAAGCTTAAATAGTTTACTTATTTACCTTTTTTAGCTATATAACGTCTTTATTTCAACAATTTCCGATCACCATATATATTTTTTTTAATTTGTCAATCGTTTAATCTGTCTTTTTGAATTTTTAAATAACATATGCTACGAGATGGTTTCACTTTTTTGGGCCACCCTGTATGTATGTGTATATGTATATATATATATATATATATATATATATATGAAAAAAAAAACATGCGGTCAATGGTAAGGGACAAGACAGGATGGAATCCCTGGACATGCATGCCAAGCACTTCTTTTAAAGGAGGTTTTTAAACTTACCCAGCAGGAATGGTTAGCAATAACCAGAGCAGTTAATGGTACATCTTGTCCTATTAAAGGCTGTAATCAGTGAGCTGTACAAGAACAACTGCCACAAGCATATCGAAAAGATAAAATATCTTCCTTTATTTTCAGACATCAAGTGGTAGAAAAGTTTCCCTAGAGGAAACAAAATTGTCCTGGCTAGTGAGATTTAAGAGCAATATTATGATCTTTACAAAAAAAGTAAGCATCTTAAACAGGTAACAGAATAAGCCTTTTAAGACATTATCATTAGGACACAAAAAAATGTAAATGGCATTTCATTACCATCAAACTCCCTTCAAGAAAAAAATTAACATTTCTAGAAAAACATTTCCAATTATCTGCACAATGTAATAAATTAACAGAAGCGAATGGCATCAAGTAATTGAACAGCTAAGAGTGCCAACTAAGGTCATGGAGAAGATATTATGGTATTCTTTACTAAATACAAATAATTGCATCAACTAATGATGCTTCACTGGTGCACTGGTTATTACAGTTCAATATGAGCCCCTTAAACTGTCCCTTCTGTGAACAGTTCCATCCTGATGCAGACAAAGGCCAGACATAATGAATCCTCGCCATCAGGCATCCTTGTAATAATACACCGCAAGCTCGAGGGACATCCTCTCTATTGCTAAAAGAGCAGATCTTTGCTTCATTTTCTGACAGCTCACCCTTGATTACTTCAGAGATGTTGTCTCCTCACAACTCACTCTGGTGAGTCTAATTACTGGAATTTGCCAAATGTATGTTATGACCTGACTATTAGAAAAAAATTCCATTTAAGTCATGGAGTTGGTCATTTCGGGGGAATAAAAGTGGCGAGCAAAGATTTATGGCAGCGCATTAGAGCTGCAGTAAGCAGTTCACCAGAGCTCAGAAGGTTGGTGAACAGACTTAATTGTGGAGTCTCGTTTAGGGCATGCACTGAAATGTCTAGGAGACGGGGGTTTAAAAAAAAACGGTACAAACCCATTTCAGATTAATTTTGGGAACAGTGTACAGCATGCCTCTTAGAACAAAGAAAGGAAGGATAAGCATCTGGTTACATCTGTGCTGATAAACAAATGCCTTCGAGCTGTTGAGATGCGGATGTGTTATTTTCCCACCTATGTCAGAAAATGGACCATGTTTACGAAATCAGAGAAACCTTGGTTACTATGGCAACTACTTCTACTACTACTCTGCCTTAGAGCAGCTGTGACACAATTCTCATACAGCCGAGGCCCTGCATATTTGATTTAGTTTCAGGACTGAAGTAAGGAGAATCAATTACCTATCTTAGAGGCTGATTCACTAAAGTGCATCAATCTGTGCTACAGTGACCAATGGCTTACAGTCGCATTATTTTCATTCACGCCAAATCAGTAAATACCCTATAGTAACAGTGACATAGGTTAAAACTGTAATATAGGAGCCTGTTTTAGCCATGGTGAACGGTAACACTATGGTGTTTTAGCCATGGTGAACGGTAACATGCAGGTATGCCAGCTGGATGGACGTCAAAACACGTTAACTGGCAATTGGATGCCAATGCAGAGAGTGGGCGAAATAAAAGCAGTGTGGGCGTGGAGAGCACATTGGCATGCAATCATCAATGTGCCAATTAGTACCTCCTATGGGCATCATTAGGTGCACCTGCATTAAATGAGCCACATGCTAACATGTGCATTTGTGCTTTAACTACCAGGAACATGCTGGTTATGCCACTGATGGTTAACATGGAGGCTATGCACATAGCAAGTGTTAAAATCTTAGCGGGATTTAATAAAAGGGCCCCATAGTAACATAGTGGATGATGGCAGATAAAGACCAACATGGCCAATCCAATTTGTTCAGTAGGATTACTAGGGCGGAAGCTGCAACTCTGCAGATTACCTTCCCCATGGATTTTTTTTAAATTTAATTATTTTTATGAGGGGGAAGGGAGTACCTGCTGTGCAGTGCAGGTTATTTTTTCCATGCCTTTGGTTTACAGTAATCCTCAATCATATTGCACTTAATTCCCCCATCCTGCCATAGGACCAGCCAGGCTGTCATTCTTTTGGCAACCAGTCCAGAGCCCAGTGAATCAGGTGCTTTAAAAGTGAAAATTTGCTGACTCATGGCCTGATATCAGCTTATCTCATGATAACATGGTCAATAGCGTATCACTACTACACTATGAGGGTCATTTTAAAAGGTTTAGTCATGGTTTGGACGTATGCAAAAATGACGCGCCCATGATTTTGACATCCATATGCTCCGTAGCCATTCCACAAATGCCTTTCGCAGATGTCTCCAGTACAGGGATGTTCAAGTAGGAACGGGGGTGTGGCAGAGGTGTGTCTGGGGAGGGGTAATGCACTTACACGTCTCTATTCGATCCCAGAAGCAGCGGAGCCGTCTGCAGGTGTGTGCATGTTTATTCCTGCTCCAGGCATGAATAGAGATCAGGAAAGTGTTTTCACCTTAAAACATCCACAGAGTGTAGAGAAGATGGAGAATTAAGTGACTAGCTTTAGATTACAAAGTTCCACATTGGAATTTGAACCCTGGCCACCCAGCTCTTAAGCCACTAACCCTTATGCTATTAGATTTCTTGGTTCTGAAATGCTCTCATGAGGACGTCTATATAGACATTTGATACACGTGCATATTGGGCACATCCATGTTTCTGGAATTGTGCCTGAACTTGCACGTGCCTGCCTTTCTTTTCAGACGTTCTGGCTTTGACGTCCCAGATTGCACTTGGACATCCCATTTGAAATATGCCTCCACATGGTTTGCTCTGATTATATATTGAGCATCTAGTCAATAATGAAATATTGCACCATATATCTTTCATACACACACTAAACATCAATTCTCTAATGCTGATGAAATTCTAAGGGACTATTAAGGAAATACTGATCACATAACACTTCTCAAAGTACGCAGAGATTGTGAACAACTTTCACAGAGCTCTTCTAGAAGCTGTGGATTCCTGTTTCTAAACATGGCTAGGCAGGTAACTGGACTACATCCTTGAAAGGCAATGAAGGTCTCTTTTTTCATAGAGGTTTAAATTATGCTGCATCCTTAGCACGTCTTGTGAAAATAGATCCCGAGTGCATTTATCTTTTTTACTTCAATATTTTATATTTAAATTTTTTATATATCTGATGAATTAAACAAAATTTAAAAATACGAAGAGTCATTTTCAAAGTCATATCCATGTTAAAGCAGTGTTTTCCCCATAGAAATGGGCTTTTGTAAAATCGCTTGTCCTGCATGTGGATAAAAGTACGCACATAGGGGCATGTTTATTAAACCATGCTGCCTTGGAGCACAGGATTTGGTGCATGGTTAGAGTCCCACACTAAAAGGTAGCATGGGCTCTCTCGCTAACCTGGCAGAGTGTGATGGGGTGGGGGTTGGGCAGGTTGGGATAGAATGAAGGCACTGATATTTATTTATTTATTTATTTATTTATTTACATTCTCTTATATACCACGCTATTCTGCATATGTGCGGTTTACATTGAACAAACTGAAATTACATTGAACAGGGCATTATAACTTGGAGATAACTATTTTACAGGGAACATGGGCTATGGAGGGTTAAGTGGCTTGCCCAAGACCACAAGGAGCACCTGTGGGACTAGAAACCCCAGTCCTTCCGGCCCAAGGTTACTGTCCTCTAGTGGGATTTGAACCCCCGACCTTCCAGCCTGAAATACCTTGCCCCAAGACATGCAAGACATGTCTTAGTGCAGGTGTTAGTAGCTTGTGCTAACTGTGCTTGCTGCCCTTAGTATGGGTGCACTTAACGACAACTCAATGGGTTGCATTAAGTGGCCTGCATGCATGGCAAGCCTAACCATCAGGCAAACAAGGCAGTAATTCATTCCTTCTAGTTGATGGACGCTTGTCCAAGCTTGATGATGGAGACAGAGTCTAGACATTTACTTTCAAGTTTCAGCATTTTTTTGCATATTTGAATCCGATGATGCTGTCAGGTAGGCCTAGAGGCCCTTGATAGTAGCTCTATAGGTATAATCAATCTCTATGAGGACTAGCCCTTCTCCAGCTCTAGGAATATAGACATAGACTGATTCTTGCAAATTATTTCATGGGCATGGAGGAGGTTTTTTTTGTTTTCCACATGCAGTTTTTCAAGATCTTTAAAAGACCAGTCTGCAATCCCCAAACTGTATGAGAGTACAGGAATTGCCAGCTGATTAATGGCTTGTATCTTATTCCATGATGTTAAAGCACTTTTCAATAACAAGTTTAAACTCCTGTAGTCAGGGCCGGATTTACCTATACGCCATGTACGCCATGGCGTAGGGCCCACAGCTGGCAAGGGCCCACAAAAATAGAATTAGCTTTCTTTTTTTTTTAAATACAATTTTAAAAAAAACTGCTGGCTGCCGCCGCGGGGCCCCCTCTACTGCCGCAGCAGCATGGACTGACCCGCGGGGGCCCCCTCTGCAAGCTGAGGCCGTCGGTCCCTCCCTCCGTGCAGGCTGTGAGAGGCGCGAAGGGAGAGTGTCTCCCTCGTGTCTCTGTTAAGCCCGCAGGGGCTGATGGGAAATTTCCCAGTATGTGAAACAGGGCTACTTTCAAGGGAGATCCGCTTCTTTCTAGGAAGAATAACTATAGAAATTAACGGCTGTTACACTATGAGGTTATGTGCGGCTTCTATTGGACACTTCTGGGAGGCTCTCCTCTCCCTTTATCACTAATAGTTCAATTCCTCATTTATGAACATTTGCAACAGTTGATTTTGCTGCAGTACAAAAAGAAAAAGAAAAGCAAGAAGAAAAGGCAGAATCATTCATTCCTTCCGTTTGCATTCTTATATACTACCCAAAAGGATCCATGACTAGATTTGTTTTTTCAGGAGACCATTTTGAGCTCACAGCAGTCTGCCCACAATGTCACTCTTATTTTTTTCTTTTTTACTTTCCCAATTTTAACCTTTTGTTTCTTTATTTTTTACATTTGTCTTGCTTGATATTGTTGTTTCATATGTATACTTCCCTACCAGTTGCATAAGTTCAAATGAAGGATGTCCAAGCTAAATTTTCCTAAGTCCTTTCATAACAAGGGTGGTGGCCACAAAAAGAGGGAAGGGGAGAACACCTTTCCTCTTCCATTCCCTTATCCCTCCCCCATGGCAAACATCATACTTACATTAAAAGAGATTTGCCACACTATATATATCTGTAGAGCACTGCTCTATGGCAGCCGGAAGCCCAGGAAAGCATTCACATTGAGGGGGCAAAATCTCAAGTATCGTGAGACTTCAGCCCATCAGTGGGAAATGCTTTCTCTGGCCTCTGGCTGCCATGGAGCAGTGCTTTACAGAGATAGAAGCAGCATGGTTCAGCATGGCAAACGTCTTTTAAAGTTAAGTGTGAAGAAATTTGCTACGGTCTGCTATTGCCGCTGCCATTACTGTTGCAATGTTGGGACTGCTGTGCCCTTTTCTGGCCTGGACTCTCTGCATTGTGGAGAATGCTTGGGTGGTATTTATGCTACTGATTCCTACCTATTATTACAATCATTGTAATTTGGACCTCATGAGTTATTGAACCACTTAGATATAAAAATTGAATAGTGGTATATAAAAATTACTGTAACTAAATAAATAAATAAATCACACTTTGGAAAGTGGTCCAGATGAACATCAATTCCATATAGTCTTTATGAGTCCAACCTCAATGACCATAAGTCACTGTAGGGAGCAAGTAAACCCTAGCCATAGAGTCCTAGCCTTACCTACTCTAGGGGACTCATAGAACCTCTCTGAAGTCCTGTCCATTACTATTACCTGGTTGCAACCTATCACAGCACTAACCCTCAGGTATCAAGGGCTAGCTACTAATAGCAGAATAAAAACACCCTTGTATCCTCAGAAAGGGAATCACTCATATGTGTGACTAAATATATCTTGCTTGTTCATGGAGAAAGCTTACCTGTAGCATGGTTTCTCTGTGGACAGCAAGATAAATCAACCACACAATTTCTCCCATCTCCCCTTCTGTCTGAACTATTTCCTTTCTAAGCTCTGGATGAGACTGAGAGGGAGAAGCAATGGTCATGCATGCCCAAAGAGATCCAGACTGCACTGCGTTTTGGGAGAGTAGGGCCAACCTGGCACCATCAGTGATGACGTAAGCCATATATGTGGCTAATTTATCCTGCTATCCACAGAGAAAGCACAGTTACTTACCTGTAACAGGTGATCTCTGGGAACAGCAGGAATTAGTCCTCACATATGGGTATGTCGGAACCGATGGAGCCTGCGCGGGAAAGCTCCCCAGCTTCCCAGAAAGGAAGCTTTTGGGGCCTCCCACAGCGCATGCTCGCTGCCTTCCCGCCTTCCTGACCAACTCTCTTCAGTTCGAGTTTAAAGCTGAGACAATAGAGAGAGGAAAGGAAAGAGAGAGAGAGAGATACAACTCCTAGGGGAGGTGGGTGGGTTGTGAGGACTAATTCCTGCTGTTCCCAGAGATCACCTGTTACAGGTAAGTAACTGTGCTATCTCCAGGAACAAGCAGGAATGAGTCCTCACATATGGGGACTCCCTAGCTAAGATGCCGGGGAGATCCCCCTCCAAGGGTTCCTCATCTTCCTATGGATCTCAGGCATCCATTCAGGGAAGGTGGGCAGGAGTTGTTTAAGAATGGAACAGGTGTCTGAGGACAGCCTGACCAAACAAGGCATCCCGGCGGGAGTCCTTGTCCAAGCAGTAATGGGCTGTGAAGGTATGAACCGAGGCCCAGGTGGCTGCTCGACAGATCTGATCGATGGATACAGAATGAAGATGAGCCATAGATGTGGCCATGGCTCTCACATTGTGAGCTGTGACATGGCCTTCCAGAGAAAGGTTCTTACTCTGGTAAGCAAAAGAAATACATTGAGCAATCCAATTGGACAGTGTTCTTTTTGAGACTGGAAGTCCTAAATGAGAAGGATCAAAAGCAACAAAAAGTTGAGAAGACTTTCGATGTTGCTGTGTCCTGTGGAGGTAAAAGGCAAGAGCTCTTTTACAGTCTAGAGTATGAAGGTTCCTCTCTGCATTGGATGCATGAAGAGCTGGAAAAAAGACAGGTAAATATACCTCTTGATTAAGATGAAAAGGTGAGACCACTTTAGGCATAAAGTGAGGATTTGTCCTAAGGACTACCTTATCATGATGGAACCTTGTATAAGTATGGATTAGCCACTAAAGCCTGCAGTTCACTGATGCGGCGAGCAGAAGTGATTGCAATAAGGAAAATGACTTTCCAGGAAAGGAATCTCAAAGAGGTAGTGGCTAAGGGTTCAAAGGGTGGCTTCATAAGCTGACCAAGAACCACGTTTAAGTCCCATGCCACCGGAGGAGGCTGAATGGGAGGCTTAGTTAAAGTTAGACCTCTCATGAATCTTGCAATAAGAGGATGAGAGGAAACAGATTGTCCATTGATAGGCTGAAGAGATGCTGCAATAGCACTCAAATGGACCCTTACAGAATTGGTTTTAAGTCCTGCATTGGAAAGATGCAGGAGATATTTGAGTAAAGAATTTAAAGGTAGTGCTAGAGGGTTAAGACCCTTTTCAGCACACCAAATGGAAAATCTTTTCCATTTAAAAGCATAAGAACGCCTGGTGGAAGGTTTCCTAGATGCATGGAGGATATCCTTCACCTGTTGAGAAAGATTTTTTTTTTTTTTTTTTTTTAATTGGATTTTTATAAGATTGAAGTCTTGAAGGTCTAGGCCTTCAGTAACCAAGCTCTGAGGTGAAGGGACTTGGGGTTTGGGTGCCATAAAGTCCCCTCCTCTTGAGACAGAAGGTCTGGAGCAGCTCCCAGATCCAGGGAGGGTGCCTGGGAGAGATGCAGAAGTAGAGGGTACCACACTTGGCGTGGCCAGCGTGGAGCTATGAGGATCATAGATCCTTGATCCCTCTGAAGTTTGAATAGAGTCTTGGGAATCAAAGGAATGGGTGGAAAGGCATATAGGAAGGCCTGGCCCCAATGAAGGAGGAAGGCATCCTTGGCCTGAGCTCCCTGACACGGAATTCTGGAACAGAAGCGGGGAAGTTTGGCATTGCACGGACTTGCAAACAGGTCTATGTCCGGGGTTCCCCATTTCTGAAAGATTCTGAGTACCTGATCCATGTGCAGGGACCATTCGTGTGGAAGCAGAACTCGACTGAGTCTGTCTGCCCAAGAGTTTTGGATTCCTGGGAGGTATACTGCCAGGAGATGGATTTGATGCTCTCTGGCGAAGGCCCACAATTTTAGAGCTTCATTGCAAAGCGACAGAGAGCCAGTCCCTCCTTGTTTGTTTATGTAGAACATGGCTACTTGATTGTCGGTATGAACAAGGACTGTCATGTTGATGAGGAGGGTATGAAAGACCTTGAGAGCAAGGAAAATTGCTCGGAGCTCCAAAAGGTTGATATGAAGGGTGGTCTCCTGTGGAGACCAAGTGCCCTGAGTGGAGAGGTCTTGGAGATGAGCTCCCCAACCTGTTTGGGAGGCATCTGTAGTGAGAGTTGCTTGGGGTAACAAAGATTGGAAGGGGGCCCCCAACAACAGATTTTGAGTGGATATCCACCATTGGAGAGACCAAAAAAGACGTGTTGAGGTTGCTATTTGGTCTGAGAGAGCTCCTGATGCTTGGGTCCACTGGGTGGACAAAGTCCATTGAGCTGCTCTCATATGTAGGCGAGCATAAGGCACCACATGAACTGTGGATGCCATGTGGCCTAGCAGTTGTAGCATCTCCCTGGCAGTCAAGTGGCTTCTGGACTGAATTTGAGAGGCCAACTGCACTAGACGGTGGCAACGGGCCTGAGGAAGATAGGCCCTTGCAGTGGTGGTATCTAGCCAGGCCCCTATGAATTCTAGGGACTGAGTAGGGGTGAGGTGAGACTTTGGCAGATTGATGACAAGTCCCAGATACTGCAGTATGCATCTGGTGTGGTCCAGGGAAGTTTGAGCCTCGGACTGAGATGGAGCTCGGATGAGCCAGTCGTCCAGGTATGGGAAGACAAAGATTCCCAGAGTGCGTAGAAATGCAGCTACTATTGCCATGCATTTGGTAAATACCCTTGGAGCAGAGGCTAGACCGAAGGGAAGTACTCTGTATTGGAAATGTTTTCCCTGGAACAGAGACCGTAGGAATTTTCTGTGGGATGGATGGATGAGTATATGTGTGTACGCATCCTTGAGATTTAGAGAACAAAGCCAGTCCTGACTCTGTAGGTATGGAAGGAGAGTGCCTAGAGAAAGCATCTTGAATTTCTCCTTGTATAGAAATTTGTTTAATTCTCTGAGATCCAGAATGGGTCTGTACCCCCCTGTTTTCTTGGGGATGAGAAAATAGGGGGAGTAAAAACCTGACCCTTGTTGAGGAAGAGGAACCTCTTCTATTGCCTTTTGGGCGAGAAGAGTGGTCACCTCCTGGCCCAACAGGTACAGGAGAGATGGGAGAGAATTGAATTGTCTCACCATGGTATGGGGAGGAAGGCTTGAGTAATGTAGTTTGTAGCCCTCTCTGATGATAGAGAGGGTCCACTGTTCTGATGTGATTTGTTCCCATCTGGGAGCAAAGTGAGTTAACCTTCCTGGAATGGTGAGAGGCTCTGGTTGTTGCAGAGCCAGAAAGGTTAAGTTCTCTAGAATCAAGTCAAAAACTCTGAGGAGGTTGGGACTGCTGGACTGTAGCAGCCCCTGTAGACTTTGTTCTGGCCTGTTTAGATTGCTGACGCTTAGGAGCAAAGCGAACTTGGGAAGATTGCTGGCCAGTATTTGTGGAAAATCTGGTCTTTTTATAGAAAGGCTTCTTAAAAGTTTTTCTCTTGGCAGGGGTAGAGGTAGACTTAGAAAGTCTATCTAAAGCAGCATTCTCTGCATCCATTTGAGTGGCTTTGATTTGCCACTCCTTGCCAAACAGATTTTCACCTGTACAGGGCAGATTGCCCAAGCCTTCTTGTACCCAGGGTTCCAAATCAGAGGCCTGGAGCCAAGCAAGTCTGGGAGCAGCTATGGCAATGCCGGAGGCTCTGCTAGCTCCCTCAAAAGAGTCAAAGGCTGCTCTGTTGGAGAACTTTGAAACATCTTGAGTTTGCTTTAGCAAAAGAAGGAACTCCTCCTTTTTATCCTCTGGGATAAAGGGGAGAAAATGACGTATCTTCAGTGCAATCTCTTTCAAAAACATGCCCATATAGAGGCTGTATGAATTGATTCTGGCAATAAGCATGCTAGCTTGGAAGATTTTTCTACCAAAAGCATCCAGAGTCCTACATTCTCTTCCTGGAGGAGTAGAAGAGTGCCTTTTGGTACTCTTTATCTTTTTCATAGCAGACTTCACCACAATAGAGTGGTGAGGGAGCTGTGTTTTTTGAAAACCAGGAGAAGGAGGAACCCGATACATGGTGTCCAAACGTCGAGAATGTGGAGATAGGGTGAGAGGAGCCTCCCACAAGTCCATCAAGTGTTCTTGAAGAATTTCATGTATGGGTAAGGTGGCTGCCTCTTTAGGAACCTTAGAGTATCCTAAAATATCCAATTTTTTTGCTCTAGGTTCCTTTTCAGAGGTTACAGATATGGAGAGTCCTTTAGCTACTTCAATAATGAAGTCTTGAAAGGACAAATCCTCTGGAGGAGACATTCTCCTTTTTGGAGAAGAGGGCTCCTCAGGAAGAGTAAAAGAGACATCAGCAGATTCATCTGAGGTATCAGAATCTTCAGATGATTCAAAGTACCGCCTATTAGCTTCCAGAGATCGATACGCGTACCGACCGGTATCGACATCGGGCGTACCGGGAATCGGAGCGGTATCGAGAAAATCTCCGGAACCGGAGACCAGAACCGGCATACTACTGGAAGTAGATGCTCTGGGTACCGGTATCGGTTGCGGTACCGGAACCGGAGTTGGAACCGATTGTCGCGGTACCGAGGGCGTTGCAGCGTTAATGAAAGCCAGTATGGCCTGCTGCATGGATTGTACCGTAGTACCCATAGACGCCACAACTGCCTGGATGTCGGTACCGGTGTTAGCCGGTACCCCAGAGCAGTCTAACAGGAGATCGGTCGAGGCCGTGCCATCGATGTCTACCTGTAACCCCATAGGAGGAGCTTTGGAAGCCGGAGCTTCCCGCCGGGGTTGTTTGGCTGGGGCAGGGTCCTCAGGGTCAAACCCAAGGGCCTCTCGCTGCTTAGAGGGAGATTTGCCCTTTGAGGACCTGCCTGAAGAATGTTTGGTTACCTGAGATCCATCAGGAGAGGAAGACCTGGAGGATGTTGATGCTGGAGTATCAGTAGAAAACAGCATATGAAACTTGGCTGCTCTGTTCTGTAAGCCCCGTTTGGACATCAGAGAGCAGGATGGACAATCCGGAATGGAATGGTCAGGCCCCAAACATTTAAGACACCACTCATGGGTATCTGTGACTGAAATAGTACTGGTACACTTGGTGCATTTTTTAAAACCAGAGGCTGGTTTCTCCATGAGGGAGAATCTGAGAAGGCCTAGAGGCCTCACAGAAAAAACACACCAAGTGAGGAAAAGTAATTTTTTTTTTTTTTTTTAGAAATAAATGAAAAAAGACCGGCGGTACCGGTCCGGAATCGGGGAAGGCAGACACGCGGTCAAAGAAACAAATTAAAATAACAATTTCTTCAGCGGTGACAGGAACACGACCTGCTGGCTCCGCGGAAAAAGAAGAACTGAAGAGAGTTGGTCAGGAAGGCGGGAAGGCAGCGTGCATGCGCTGTGGGAGGCCCCAAAAGCTTCCTTTCTGGGAAGTTGGGGAGCTTTCCCGCGCAGGCTCCGTCGGTTCCGACGTACCCATATGTGAGGACTCATTCCTGCTTGTTCCTGGAGATCCCCTGTTACAGGTAAATAACGTCAGGAAATTACCTCAGCTTGAAATGAGCCAATCCAAGATTTCTGTATTATTAATCCAAGTAACTGTTGTTTTCATTATTATTTTTGTAACCATTTTAAAATATAATCAAAACATTTCATTTTAATTTAAAATTATGACTATGGTATAATGCCATTGTTTCCCATTACAGAAGAATGATTTGTTTTGTGAATCACTTAAAGGCAGCTCTACTAAAAGGCAGCATGTGAATGGGAAGTGTCTTATTAATTGAGCATCATCAATTATCAAAACATATCATTAAAGGACATTTTATTTGCTAGATTATAGAAGAAATGAATTATATGTTTATAGTATCCAGTTTTTCTTACATCAGTGGGATAGATTTCATGCTGTGTGATTTTCTGTTGCAATAGCTATTTCTTATATCGATATTCTCAAGCTGTTAAAAATTCTAATATTCCTTAGTAACACTAAAGCAGAGCCAGTCAGCCTCTTGGATGAATCTTAATTTAAATACAGTAAATGTATGTTAACATTATAGTCAAACATTAATAAAGAGAATAAGAAAAAAAACATCTAGGCACTTTTATAGAAAAGGTTAATTTCATGATGTGATTTTGGTGGTTGCGTCAAAGACTTATACAGAGGCACTATCACCTCCTTTCTTCTGCTCGCCATTCCTCTCCCTATGCCACCCAAGCATCCTTCTATCTTTTGTGGTCGCCTTTTCTACCTGTTTAGCTACTTTAAGATCATCAGAGACAACCACGCCTAGTTCCCGCTCTTCTTTAGTGGACAAAAGTACTTCACCCCCTATACTATATTGCTCCCTTGGATTGCTGCAGCCCAAATGCATGACCTTGCATTTTTTAACATTAAATCTCAGCTGCCAAATTCTAGACCATTCCTTCAAGCTTAGCTAGATCCCTCCTCATGTTACCCACACCTTCCTGGGTGTCTACTCTATTGCAGATTTTGGTTTCATCTGCAAAGAGGCAATCCTTACCCGACAGCTCTTCCGCTATATCACTAAGAAAGATGTTAAAAAGAATTGGACCAAGAACAAATCCCTGGGGCACACCATTGGTAACCTCCTTCTCCTCAGAATGAGTTCCATTTACCTGTACCCTTTATCACCTCCCACTCAACCAATTTCTAACCCAAGCAGTAACTTTAGGGTCCATCCCTAGGGTGCTCAGTTGGTTTATAATTTGCCTGTGAGGAAAGGACTTTACTGAAATCTAAATACACCACATCTAGGGCTCTCCCTCGGTCCAACTACTTGGTAAACCAGTCAAAGAAATCAATCAGATTTGTCTGACAAGACTCGTCTCTGGTGAAGCCATGCTGCCTCGGATCCAGAAATTTTCTGGACGCCAGAAACCTCACTATTTTCTCTTTCAGCAGCGCTTCCAATAATTTACTCACCACCAAAGTTAAACTAACTGGCCTGTAGTTTTCAACCACATCCTCACTTCCGCTTTTGTGTAAAGGGACCACATGTGCCTCTCTCCAGTCCTTTACGAAGCTTAATTAACCCCTAAACTATCTCCCACTTAAACATTCCATAACCCAGGGAAACAGACAAACATACATTTTTTTGTCGGAACATGTACCGTGAGGAACAAGTCCTCTCAAGGTACTAAGTTCCTTTTTATCTTTTTTGAAGTGGAGAAACCACTAAAAGGCCCTGAGAGAGTAACCTCCCAACACCAAAAATAAGACTTTATACACATTTAAGTCATAAAAGCTGGAGAACTACTTAGCTGAGGTAGCCAAACCGCTGTATTCCCTCTCCAGTCCTTTGGCACCACTCCCGACTCCAACGAGGCATTGAAAAGGTCAGTCAGTGGAGCTGGTAGAACATCCCCAAGTTCCCTCAGTATTCTAGGGTGTATCCCATCCGGTCCCATTGCTTTGTCTACTTTACGTTATAATATAAAAGTACATAATATCAGAAAAAGATCAACTAGTCCATCCACTCTGCCCATTTCCTCTCTGCATATTCTTAGGTTACAAACCATCTACCGGATCACAGATGGCTAGTTAATAACATTCTCTGGCTTTAGTGTTTGCTAATGCCATTAACATAGTATGTTACTGAATTAGTGGAAGCTAATTACTAATAACACATTAGCAGTGTTAGTGTGATTTGGATGGATATAAAAAATATCAAATAAATAAATGGTAACTCTAGCTGAGAGTGTGATCACCTGCAAAATATCTCCCTTTTCCAGGAAAGTCTGTTTTGTCTTTGCCCTTGATAGACCAATATCTTGGCAGATGAGAATAGAAAGTCCTCTTTTAGTTCCCTCCTCCATTCTACTTTTTCTTGTCTAGCCACAAAAATTTGGAATAATCCATTTAGTCCGCAATACTAGTTATTACCTAGGTACACTGCATAACTGCCAGACGAGTGTCTGAATTTCCACATTTGTACTTGCAGTCTGCCAAACAGACCCAGCAGCTAATTTTATTCTATTACACAGCATGATATAACACATATCATTACTACTGAGCCCCCTAGGCCTCCTGCATAGCCTGACATCTAGACCTGGCTATGTGAGCACCTGCATTTCAGCTGGGATTTCAAGTTATTAACAGAACGTTGTGTTATCTATTGCTTCCTATGACTGTCATATCAAAGGCCTATTCCGCCCTTCACATCTGTTTGTTTGCACATGGGCAAACAAACAGATATGTAGGAAATGACATTACAATTAGGAATCAGTAGGAGTCCCTCAGTATCCACCAGCTAAGAATAGTTAAGATATATGACGGCACAGAGGGTCGGGGCACAAGCTAGCCCAACTATTAGACAAGACTAGCCGGTGGCCTTAGGCAACATTTCTTTTTTGACAGCAAAGAGCAGCAGCATTCAAAGCAAAACAATAGCTTTTGATAGTCACAAAGACTCAAAAAGCCATCAGCATATTCTTTCACCTGCAAGGAAAGCAGTCGCCGATACACATATAAATCAAAGTATAATATTAAAAGGTGTGATGTCCAATGATGCATTTTTACAGGATTGTTGCTGGCAGACTGGTGTTGGGATAATTGTGATTGTTGAGCTTAATTATCAAAATCTCAAGGGGGGGTGGGGCGATAAGGTTGAAGGTTTGTCTTGTGTGCCCATGACCCTGGCACCAGCCCTAGTGCTGGCCCTATCACTGCATGTTTGTTTTTTCATCACACCCCCCCCCCCCCCCCCCCCCCCCCGCAAAAAAGTTGCTTCGTGCGTTGGATTTGTTTATCCCAAATACTACTGATATGCATTCCTAAAGAAGTAAAATTTAAAAAGCAATGAAAGATGTTTGCTTTATTTAATTTCAAAATGAAATTTAAAAAATGCAATAGAATATGATGCTTTCTATTTCATTTTTAGCATGCACAATTTGCTGTCGGTGTGATTTATTTGCAAATAACACCAGCCAAGAATGACTGCACGTCTTTGCATTGAATCCTAACTGCCAAGCATTTGATCAGTCCTCAGACTTTTCTAGTTCACTTCTCATTTGATCTACTTCATCAGGAGAATCCATTTTGTCATAGATCTTGGTATCATTATCAAAAAGACTAACTTTGTCTTCTGAACTTTCCACAATATTGCTCATAAAAATATAAATAGAACTAGCACCCAGACTAATTCCTAAGGCGCTCCACTAATCACCCTTCTTTCCTAAGTGTGAATATCTCTTAATACTACCCTTTGTCATCTACCTCAAGCAATCTCTAATCCAGTCTATCACTTCGGAACTCATCCCCAGATGCTCATTTTATTCATGAGCCTCTTTTTTTATTATTATTATTTTTATTGAAATGTTTCAGATTTACAATCCAATATTATAAAGGAAAATATATGACTTAATCAAGAAATTAAAGCAGCTAAAATAAAGAAATCACATCCATGTATCATAATGCAACCCATATCAAGGGAAAGAAAGAAAGAAAGAAAAGGAAAAAAATATATATATATATTGTGATGAGGAAGATTCATTCTCTGCCCTAAAAACACAGGATTCAGTGAATTCTAGCCTAGAAGCTGACAGGAAGACAAGCCATGTGAGCAGTAATTGTCAGGGGCAACATAAACAAACCCAGCCACGGGGTTTGCAAACACGCCCAGCTGAAAAACATTCCCCAGTTCCTAATAGCTTGCACCTGGATAGAGGGAGGACTATTAGCCACTATAAGAGTCACGCAGGAAATAGAGAGTCAGTTTCAGGTTGGCGTTCAGGTTCGGGTTCAGTTTCAGTTCCAGTTCCAGGTTCTTACCCTAGAGGAGATTCAGCGTTATCTTCTTACCCAGGAGGAGCTTCAGCTTCAGAGTCTGACCCAGGAGGTGATTCAGATTCAGAACCAGGAAGAGTTCAGGAACCAGGAAGAGTTCAACCCAGAAGCTACCCAGAATACCTCAGGAGAAGGCAGCTAGGAGCAGTGAGGTCAGAGAGCAGTTGTGAGTGCTCTGCTGAAGTAAAGCCGTTTGAAACTCAGAGGCAACGTTCTAGCTGGTGTGAATGGAAGCCTAAGAAACCCAAACAGTATGTATCTGAAAGCTGTAACCTTGAGAGTGATTCTGGCAGAGAGCTAGGAGAATATACTGACAGTAGAAATACCTACAGGGTTAATACTGAGAAGCCTGGTGTGAGAAATCCTAGGTGGGGGCAGGGCTGTAACACCCAGCCCAGGGATTTATCTGGAGAGCTGAAGAGAGAGCAGTTAAAAGTCCCTGAAAGAGAAAGGTATGCCATTGAAGATATTTGCATGACAGAGGAAGAGGTGTTAGAAGTTCCTAAACCTCAAAGAAAGCCACGCAGAGCTAAACCTTGTGCTGATAAGAGAGAGGAATACTTTTACTCGGTGCCAAAGCCTGAAGCTAGAGCCAACAAATATCCTAAAGGTAGAAACACCTATAAGAAGTTGGATTCTAGAAACCCTGAATGGTGGCTTCCTTCTCTCCCAGACACAGAGAAGTACAGCAGCAGCTATTCCAGCCCTAGAGGGAGCTGGCCAGATAGGCTCTGTGAGGAGACGTTACAAGGTAACTTACAGACATTTTGTAGCCAGGAAAACTCAGGTCTTTCTGAGAACCTGCATGAACCCATGATCACTGATAGCCTCAGTGAATGCTCATTCGGAGACCCGATGGACTGTACATTAACATTCTCTGATAGAATAACCTCTTTTTGTTAAACAGAGGCTGTATAGTGCTGGAAGCTAACACTATATGTGAAGAGTGCCTGTTTTGTACAGAGAGGAGCTGTGTGCTGAGTTTTCATATGCTTTACAATTACCGTTTACTTTAAGAAGCAAGAAGAAGCTTTTCTGTTTCCTTTATATTATAGCAGAAAATATGGTTTATGTGTCCTAAGTTTGCTGTGTTATATATCTGGAGAATCCGACCCCGGGAGGGGAAATAAATCCTAATTTACCTTATCATTCGTGTCTACAACTACTTTATTTTCATTAACCACCATCAAACCCAGACCTGCTAGCCCTAGGCAGCAGCCTGCCCACCTGGTGGTGACAATATATATATAAATAACATACCACATCTACATTTTAAACCAAAACTCTTAATCAGGAGTTAATTTTCTTTGGCACTACCTTATCTTTCACAAAACTTTCTAGCAACACAGGATCAAGATACATCATATTCCACCCCCTCCCCCAATAGGCAATCAAGCTGACAGGACTTATAAATGAGCTTTCTATTTGAATAATGTCAAAAAAGCTTTGTTAAAATCCAAGCATCCGTATCCAGAGTGCACTCTCAACCTAATTCTTTAGTCAATGAAAGAAAAATCAGATTCATTTGACATTACCTTCCTCTGAAAAAAACATGCTGCCTCAGATGTTGCAACTCACTGGACTATATAGATAGTTTATTATCCTTTTTTTCATCATTGTTTTAATTAATTTTCCCATCACTGAGGTTTCCAACCTCCTTTCCGTTACCAGTCTTATGAAGAGGTGCTACAGCCTCCTTTCTCCAATCCCATAGAACCTATCAAGAAGCTCTTGAACATGTCTTTTAATGGATCCACCAGAATCCATTGAACACTATTAGTACCCTAGAATATATCTCATCTATGACAATGATTTTGTCTACTTTCAGTTTTGAAAGTTCTATGAATTGTAAGCTCTCTATGCCACTCTCATATGTATCCTTAAAAACCTTCAGCAGCCCCTCTCAGAGATCTTCTTCAGTGAAAGCCAAAGTATTTGTTTAGCATATTTGTTTTCTCATGGTTACCCTTTACACCCAGCTTTTTGTCACCTTTCAGTCTGATCCACCTCTGGCCTTTTTCTTTTCTCTCATATACTTGAAAAGTCTTGCCACTTCACTTTGGGGCATGTTTACTAAAGGTTAATGCTCATTAATAAAATTAATGTGCATGCTGTGGCACTTAGCGTACGTTAATTTTATTAACATGTGTTAAAACCTTTAGTAAACATGCCCCTTTATATCTTCAGCTGTCTTTTCTTTGACTTGTGCTTTTGCCATTCTGATTTTTTTCCTCATTTCTTTTAGGTTTACCAGAAATTCTTTCCTGTGGTTTTCTTGTTAAGGTTCTCTGTATTTTGAGGGGTAATTTTCATAGTCTGTACAGGAATGTAAAATCCGTAGATATTTTTTACCCACAGACTTTGCAACAATTTACAAAGGGAAACATTTCCTACATTTTACTACACTGAACAACAGATATTTAGTTACATTTTTTCTGCAAAAATAATTATTATTGTAAAGAATTCAAAAAATACCTTAACTGCCAAGTAATTTGATTGAAAACACTGCTTTCGTGGCTGCTCAGTTCTATATTTCCTTCTCCCTCAGATCTTTTTAGCTTGTCGCATACGTTTTTTATTTTAGAGATTTTAGATACATTCCACATCTCCATTACCTCCTCTGGAAGGTCATCCCATGCATCAATCACCTTTTCTGTGAACAAATATTTCCTTAGGTTACTCCTGAATCTACTCCCTTTCATCCTCATCTTATGGCCCCTCACTCCTTTCCTTTGAAAATATCTGTCTCTTGTACTGTATATTTATATCTTGGATGTATTTATATGTGTCTATTGTATCTCCCCTGCTTGGTTCCTTCTAATGGATTATGAGACTGGTGTACCAATACAAGGCAGATGATAGTGATGGTGGAATAGATGGGAGTATGGAGAATCAAGGGGCCAGAATAGCGGCAGAACTTCCTGGGAGGAATTAGGGCAACATGTCGATAAGTTGGGAGAAAAAGGGTCTGAGAACACTTTTCATTTGTATTCATATGCAGCTTTGACCAGTGTTTAACTTGGGGAGGTAGACTCTCTAAGCTTGGTAGTCCTTTAAAGTATACCCCTAAAATATTTAATAGAGGTGTTCAGGCAAAAAAAATTCATCTTGTTTCATTTCCTGTTTTGTTTGCAGGTTTTTTCATTTTAATTTGTTTTATTTAAATAAACTAATTTTGTTTCATTTTTATTTCAGGGCAGTTTTGTTAATTAAAGAGGTAGCTGTGTATTCTGCCCATTCAAAAGAACATAGCTGAAAGGTTACTAGGGGTTTCAGGTAAATTAAAAACTAAACTGCCTTTTTTGTTCAAACATTCAGAGGCTGGTCTTGAACTAGTGATCTTTGACTTAGGAGGCAGGCTACTTGCAGAAAAGCTTTCTGGTCTTCCCAGGAGTTAGGTCTAGCTAGACTGCTGTATTGCTGGTGATCTTCCTTCGTGTTTCCCGATTGTCCCAAAATTTGTCTGCTCTGGAGATGTATGGAAAATACTAACTAGATTTTTGTGACTTGTGAATTTATTAGTCAGGGCATTGTGTAACAGGCAAATTTTCAGTTGATTTAATCATCATCAGAGATGTTTATCAAGCCTAGTCCAGATCCTTGTTAATCATCACTAATTGGACTAACTGGATTAGGCTTGATAAATGTCTCTGACAGTGTATCTAGAAATGGTTTAACAGAATTTCTGGCACAAGAACATGGCAATAGAAAAATCTTTGGAGTAATAGCTCTACAACAGGAGTCAATATATTCACAGGACAAAAACATCCAGTTAGCATTTTCCATATAGCTCCAGAGCAGACAAACTTTGAGCCAATTAGGAAACAGGAAGGAAGATCATCAGTAGAGTTAATATCAGGCTGTCTAGAGCCAGTCACACTGAAATCTGATGGCTCTTCTGAAAGATGCCTCTCTTTCAACCCAATGATTACTGGTTTGCAGCCAGCCTGTAACAAAACTAGTGAGAAAAACAAATTTTAGATTTTCAGTGTTTCTGATGATAAACAATATGTTCTTCAGTGTTCTTTTTGGATTAAAAATGATATAAAATAGAAGAGGAAATGCTGTTGATATTTCCCATATTTCAAAGGAATGCACATCCCCAATATTTAAATGTATTATACAAATTTTAGTATGTGCTAGAATGTTCTATTGTGTACTAAATTATTTTAGCATGCTAAAAAAAACCCAAAATATTTAAGGAAAAATTGAAAAGAATTCCAAGAAAATAATGCCCCAAATTAAGTAAAATATTTTTCCATCCACAGCTCAAGGCATTTCACTTTCTTTCTGTATATTATCTAGTTTTTTTTCTTTTCAGGTTTATCTTTAGTTGTCCTATGCTTTCTTGAATCCATTTTTGTCTCCCCTTTCTTATACTATCAAGCAGTTGCATCACCACTGTTTTTTCATGAAGAAATGAGTTCTTATATTACTCCTAATTCTGCATCCTTCCAGTTTTATATCATAAGAACATAATAAATTTCCATACTGGATCAGGCCAAAAGGTCCATCAAGCCCAGCACCTTATTTCCAGCAGTGGCCAATCCAGGTCTCAAGTAACTGGCAAAATCCAAAACATAGCAAGCTTCCATTCTACTTCTCCTTGGGGGAAAACAGTTTTTCCCCAATTCTGTTTATGGACATTTCCTCCAGGAATTTGTCCAAATCTCTCTTAAATCCAGCAAGGTAACTGCTTTTACCATATCCTCCAGCAATCAGCTCCAAAGTTTAACTATGCACTGAGGAAAAACTATCTAGTTTAAATCTACTACTTTGAATCTTCATGGTGTTTTCCCTAGTCTTCGTACTTTTGAGCAATCAATTTGCATTTACCCATTATAGTCAACTCAGAATTTTATACACCTCTTTCATATCATCCCTATAGTCTTTCCATTCCATTCATCATTTTGGTCACCCTTCTCTATACCTTTTCTAATTTTACTATATCTAATAAACAAAGTGCCAGAATTGAGATTAAGGAGAGGTAACAACCAAAACCTGCTATCTATTCCACTGCTCAGGACAAAGTGTAAACAACAGACCTGCAATAGAGCCTTCATCCTCTTTATCCACTCTATTTAACTCACTTTCTCATCCCATAAGATCAGCACAAACAATCCCAGAACCTCTGGAAAAAAACTGAAAATACACCTCTTCATTGAATACCGTGGGCCTGATACAAATGTCTAGTATCTGACTTACCAGTGGTTTACTACCACATATGTTCTGACTGTTTCACCCTGTTAATTCTAAGTTGCATGATCCCCTCCTAAGTTCTATGTAATACTATAACTCAATTAAGTTCTGTTCTTTTTGTTCCCTTTAAACCACTTTGTTTAAAGATAAAGTGGTATATAAAAAACAAACTACATAAATAATTTCTTTTTTGAGATGTGACGACCAGAATTGTACCCAATACTGAAAGTGTGGTCACCCCCATGGAGCAAAACAGAGACATTATGATACTGTGTTATATTCTCAGTTCCATTTCTAATAACTCCTAATATCCTGTGGGTTTTTTTGGCTGCCACTGTACACTGGGCAGAAGATTTCAATGTATTCTACCATGATGTGTAGATCCTTTTCCTGAGTGGAGACTCCTAATGTGAAACCTAGCATTGTGTAATGTGTGGTGGCGCAGCTGAGAGAGAGCATACAAAAAGAGGGAAAAATCAGTCATTTTCCCCAGAGAAAGGAACCAAATCCAGGAGTTTAGGGGTTAAAACTCCTGGTTCAGAAAAAAACTCCCTGCAGAAAGTCTGTAGTAAAGAGACACGCCCTAGCTCCATAGTTACCAGCCCTGCTCACGAGGGACAGCTGGGGGAGGGGCTAGGAGGCAGAAAGGGAAATCACAGATATAAACGGCAGGAACTTGGAGAAAGGAGGAGCCTAGGATAGGAGAGCCTGGGGAGATAGTGCCTGGGGAGGAAGTGCATTGGAAGGAAGTGCACAGAGAGGAGGTGACTTCCAGAGAAGGTGAAATTTCTATTGAGAGAGGAAGGACAAGAAGGAGTCCTAGTTCTGATTCTGGTGCCAGTTGGAATGGACCAGAAGCTCCCAGAAGGGGAGGAGGCCCTAGGAGCTTCAGAGAACTAACCAAGGAAGGAACATGGAGCGTGAGGGGAACTTCACCAGAAACCTCTTGGAGGAAGGCAAGGCCAGCCAGAGGTATTGAAGTTAGCCCTGTGACCTGTAAGAGAGACAGGAGAACTCTGTTTAGAAGGAAAGCTTACCCAGGGGAAATTGCAAGCCATGTGAGTAGCAGAAACCATTCTCCTGAAATTTATATGGAAACCGAGCCTTCAGCAGTAAAGCCTGCCAGAAGCTTACTTCCACAAAGTAAGGTGAGCAGTTTTAAATCTGATACGAATCTCCTGAAAGTTAAGAAACCTCCTAAATGTAATAGCACTCCTCAGAAGAGAGAAGAGTCTGCATTAAGCAGAGTGTTACAAATCCTACAGAGGTTAAAGCAGGATAATTCTGAGATTGAAGCCAATGCTTCTCAAATAGAGTCAGAAGTGGAAAGCATGGAATTAGAAGCCCTTATGATAAAGGACGTGAGCTCAGACCTGGAAATGGATTGCTCTCTAGTTTATACAAAATAAGTGAAAGCTAGAAGGTTTCTAGAGACTCTAAAAACCTCGCAGCTGCTTTCAGAAAGAGCACGGCTGAGCAGAATATGCAAATGAGGTTGCTGAGATTCTAAGCTTTGACTGTGTGTTTTAAAGGACTGTTGGCTAATAAGTATAGAGTTTGCAATACAGCAGATAGAGAAACCAAATGATTGTGAGAAGAAGGAAACAGTCTGCAATAGAAGTTTGTGCATTACTGGAGAGTTGCAAACTGTTCCTGTTTTAAAAGCCACGTTGGAAGCTGGTTTTTGTCTGCACAAGAGTTTCACTGCTGTTTTTGTATGAAGAAATACTTTCTGTTGATTTGATTGGCAAGCTGAATATAGAAGCACTTTACTTTGTTGGTTACTCTGGGAAAAACACCCGCAACTTATATTTTGATATTTTGAAATATAAATAAGCAGTTCATTTGGCTGGAGAAAAAATAAAAATCCTGCGAGCCTATAATCCTTCTCGGTTGAATCATTTCAACCTCACAACTACACAGTTATAGGCAATTATCAAGGGAAACATATTAAAGTTCGCGTCTCCAGCCCCTAGGCGACAGCTTGGCCGCCAGGGGGCGCGACAAATGATAATCTGGGTTAATCTTCTCTCTATTCATCTCTTTGCACTTGTCCACATTACATTTCCTCTGCCTTTTGGATGCCCAGTCTCCCAGTTTTGTGAGGTTCTCCTGCAAGTTCTCACAATCTGTTTAGGATTTAACAACTTTGAATAAGTTGGTGGGATCTGAAAATTTAATGTCCTCACTCATTGTTCCCATTTCAAAGTCATCTATAAATATGCTAAAAAGCACTAGTCCTACACAGATCCTCCACTATTCACATAGACAATTTTCTCACTGGAGAAAGGCAACGCTACTCTCTTTTAACCAGCTTTCTCTCCACGACAAGATATTGCCTCCTATGCAAGCTTTTTAATTTACTCAGAGTCTTTCATGAAATACTTTGTCAAAGACTTTCTGAAAATCCAGAGAGAGAAAAAAAGAAAGAGAGACTGGGTGAAGCCTGGGGGGGGGGGCTCATGAGAGAGAAAGATGGGAACTTGGGGGGAAGTTATGAGAGAGAGAGAGAGAGAGAAACTGGGGAAGGCTGGGGAGACTCATGAGAGAGAGAAAGAGAGACTAGAGAAAGCTTGAAAGGAGGGGAGGTCATGAGAGAGACACATACATTCACACATGCAATCCTCTGACACTCCCAATCACACACACATGTAGCCCTCGACACTCCCCATGATACACATATGAATTAACACGGCCCATGATACTCCAAATGACACACACACACACATGCATGCATGCCCAAAGCCCTTGACACTCCCTATGATACACACATGCACAAACAAATGTGCAGTTAATGAGCATGCGCCAGCGTCTCTGCAAGAGGGAGAAGCCGGCATTTCGCCGGCAGTGGAATTGAGCGTTGAAGCAGGGCATTTTAAACATTTTTGCCCGAAATGCAGTGCTTTGTCCTCTCGAAGGAACTGCTGTTATACTCCTGTGTGTTCTCGGATTACTGGTTGCCGATTCTAGGGAGTGAGTTCTGGTTTGTCAATCATCTTGACCCAGTAATATTGGGATGGACAGATAAGTGATTTTTTCATACAAAAACTTTTCTGTTTTCAACTATGTCACTTTTAGAAAGTTTGATTTTAACATCGGTTGGTGTAGTTTTCACTTGTTTGTGGTGATTTTGCCTACATTTAAAAAGCTTTTCT
Source organism: Ichthyophis bannanicus (assembly GCA_033557465.1). NCBI lineage: Eukaryota > Metazoa > Chordata > Amphibia > Gymnophiona > Ichthyophiidae > Ichthyophis > Ichthyophis bannanicus. The sequence goes on along the minus strand of CM066040.1, from coordinate 222,574,118 downwards.
AGGAGGCTTTTCAAATGAGAAAAATGGAAGTTTAAGCCTTAAGAGGTGGTTTGGTCCTCACGGTGTAACTTCCGACATTAATACTTCACACAAAAGGCTGCTCATCCTTTAGGTTCCCTCTATTTTGTTTTGGAGCTCATATGGAGGCGAGCATAAGGAACCACATGAACGGTGGATGCCATGTTGCCTAGCAACTGTAACATTTCTCGAGCAGTGAGGTGATGTTTTAACACTTTTTGGGAAGCTAACTGCACAATGCAAAGGCAGCGGGGCCTGTGGAAGGTAGGCCCTTGTCTGTCTGGTATCCAGCAGATCTCCTATAAACTCTAGAGACTGAGTGGGAGCAAGGTTGGATTTTGAGAAGTTTATGACAAGTCACAAATACTGAAGGATGCGCATTGTGTGAGAGAGAGCAACCCTGGTCTCTGGCTCTGAAGGGGCTCGAATGAGCCAGTCGTCTAAGTAAGAGAAGATGAATATTCCTAGGGTGCGAAGAAATGCTGCCACCACAGCCATGCATTTTGTGAACACCCTTGGTGCCAAGGCCAGGCCAAAAGGAAGAACCCTGTATTGGTAGTGCTTCCCTTGAAATAGGAAGCGAAGGAACTTTCAATGAGTTGGATGGATGAGAACATGAGTGTACACATCCTTGAGATCTAGAGAACAAAGCCAATCCTGACCCTGAAGGAATGGCAGCAGAGTTCCTAGAGAAATCATTTTGAACTTCTCTTTGAACAGGAATTTGTTCAATTCTCTGAAGTCTAAAATGGGTCTGTGTCCTCCTGTTTTCTTTGGAATAAGGAAATAGGGGGAGTAGAACCCTGTACCCTGTTGGAGAATGGGTACCTCTTCTATTGCCCCTTGGGCAAGAAGCACAGTGACCTCTTGACCTAACTGGTTGTTGAGAAAGGTCTGAGAATTGAACTGTCTTACCATTGTAGGACGGGGCATGCTGAGGAAATGAAGCTTGTACCCTTTCTCTTACAATAGACAGAGTCCAATTTTCTGCTGTTATCTGACCCCATCTGGGGCAAAATGATATAACCTTCCTGGAATGGTGGAGAGTTTTGGACCATTCAGGTCCAGGAAGGCAAAGTTCTCTAGATAGCAGTCAAAGCCCCTGTGGAGGCTGAGTCTGCTGAGCCGGTTGAGGCTTAGCAGCTTTTGTTTTTCTTTGCCTAGGTTGTTGCTGCTGTCCCTTTTGGACAGACTGACCCAAACGATGCCCCTGCTGGGTATAGGAGGGATAAAACTTCTTCTTCTCACTGAAGAATGTTTTTTTGTAGGATTTTTTCCTTGCAGGATCAGCTGTAGATTAAGACAATCTATCCAAGGTGATATTGTCAGCATCTATCTCATTAGCTTTATCCTGCCAATTCTTGCCAAAGAGATTCTCTCCTGTGCAAGGAATGTTCCCTAGTTTATCCTGTACCCAAAGTTCCAAGTCAGATGCCTGGATCCAGGCAATCCTACGTGCACCTATGTCAGTAGCAGAGGTTCTGCTTATGCACTCAAAGCAGTCAAAGGCTGCACAATTCACAAACTTGGAAACATCCTGAGCATGTTTGACAAGGGCAAGGTAATCCTGCCTCTTATCATCAGGAAGGAGAGGGCTCATAAGCTCTAAATCTCCTGTGACCTCCTTAAGGAACATTCCCATATATAAAATATAGGAACTGATCCTAGCAGAAAGCATGGAAGCCTGGAAGGTTCGATGTCCAAAGGCATCAAGTGTCCTACACTTACGTCCTGGAGGATTAGATGCATGCCTTTTTGCACTCTTGATCCTTCTCATAGCTGATTCCACCACCATGGAATGGTATGGTAGCTGAGTCTTCTGAAACCCAGGACAAAGAGGAACTCGATACATGGTGTCGAGTCTTCAAGAGTGAGGAGATGTGGTTAGAAGTGTTTCCCACATCCTTAACATGAGATCATGCAAGATCTCATGAATAGGTAAGGCAGTTACATCCTTGGGAGCTTTAGGGTATTGTAGGATGTCTAATTCCTTTGCCCTAGGCTCTTTTTCAGGAGCCACTGTGATGGAAAGAACTCGAGCTACATCTCAGATAAAATCCTAAAAGGACATATCCTCTGCTGGAGACATCCTATGCTGAGGAGAAGAAGAATCCTCAGGAAGAAGTACTCTGGTATCAGCAGAGCTTTCAGAGTCTTCAGACTCATCCGAGGATTCAAAGTATCTCCGATCCGGGTGATCGTGCAAGGCACGGTACCGGTACCGATCGAAGTCGGCATCGGAGGGGTCCAGTACCGACTTGTCAATACCGGATGGATAAGCATGACTCGGTCCTGGTAGAATACCTGACGATGTCAATGCAGTTGATACTGGTACCGGAGTCGGTGCCAGTACCGGTTGAATTGTCTGAAGCGGTTTCAAGGGCATCGAGGCCGTGAGAAGAACCGCCAGACTGCATTCAATAGCCAAGAATCTCTGGTCTATCGACGCTGCCAATGCTTGGATATTGGTACTGGATGAAGCAGCCAGTACCCCAGAGCATGGCACCAGTAGTTCTGCCGAGGTTGAGGCCTTGAGAAAATCCTGGAGCCCCGTTAGTGCTTTGGAAGCCGAAGCCTCCCGCTGGGGCAATTTTGCCAGTGAAAGTCCCTCAAGGGCAACACCAGAGGCATCTCAATGCTTAGAGGGAGATCTACCCTTTCAGAACTGGCTAGATTTATGTTTAGTTACCTGAGATCCATGGGAGAAAGACGAAGCCCTGAAAGACGTCGATGCCACAGAGGCTGCATCGGAGGGAAAAAGGGTGCTAAATTTAGCAGCTCGGTTCTGCCGGCCCCTTTTCGACATTATCCCACAGGCAACACACTCCGAAATAGAGTGGTCAGGACCTAAACATTTGAGGCACCACTCATGGGTGTCGGTGACGGAGATGGTACCACCACACTTGGAACACTTTTTAAAACCCGAAGCAGGTTTTTCTATTTTAAAGGAAAAGGTTGGGCCTAGTGCCCAAAATGGCACGTGGCACCTGAGGAGAAAATACCTGGAAAAGACTCCAGAAGAAAGGTTTGTTTGTTTTTTTTGTGGGGAAAAAGAAAGCAGAACCAGCTGTACCAGTATAGCGTCGAAGGAAGGCAGACGCGACCACAAAAAAGAATAGAAGGGAATTATTTTCTGCAGTGACAGGATGTGCGACCTGTCGGCTCCGTGGAAAATGAAGAACTGGAGAGGAACAGTTGGGAAAGGTGGGAAGGCAGCATGCAGGCACTGTGGGATGCTCCCAAAAGCTTTCCTATTGGACGCTGGGGAGCGTTCCCGCGCAGTCTCCGTCGGTACAGACGATACCTATATGTGAAGACTACAATCCTGCTTGTTCCTGGAGATATGTAGATTGGTTGCTTACTTCATCAAAAAAGAAGAAAGACTATGGGACACACAATGAAGCTGCAATGTAACCTATTTAAAACTAATAAGAGAAAATCAAACTCAGGCATTTGTTACCGGAGAATGTAGTAAATGTTGTTAGTGTAGCTGGGCTTAAAAAAAGGTTTGGACAAGTTCCTGGAGGAAAGGTCCATAGACCATTATTAAAGAGGACCAGGGAAGTCCACTACTTACCCTGGGATAAGCAACATTGAATTTATGTACCTTTTTGGGAACCTGATAGGTACTTGTGACCTGGACTGGCCACTGTTGGAAACAGGATATTGGGCTTAATGGATCTTGGTCTGACTCAGTATGGCATTTCTTATGTTTTTATATTGACCATCTCACATTCACAAAACATATTTATTGGATATTCCTTCTTTTCAAGAAATGTAATTTGTTGATATTTGCTCACCTATTTTTTCTGTAGCTGACCCAGTTCTTTGTCATTCACTTCCACAAGAGCTGAGGCTGCTTGATCAGACAGACATTTTCAGTTCAGTTCCATAGCTCTCATGGAAGTTTTGGAAGTTCTAGTGTATATAGAAGATAGAAAGCGTCAGACAACTTTATAATATAAAGAAGTCAATAGAAATACTTTGTTGCAGTTTTGTAGCCATCACCCCATGCCTTTTGAAAATGAATTTGCCTGTAGGGCAAGTCCTGTGGATTTGCAGGCTATGTTCCACCATTCAGGAGTTTAAAATTAAAGCATTAGAACTGAAAACTTGATTGTTAACCAGAGGATATCCTATGGGAGCTATTAATAAAGCTTACATCCATCTATGCTATGCACAGCGAGAGCTGCCGTTGTAATGTAAAAACAAAATTATAATGATAGGTTGACATGTGTACGGCCCGTTTCAGATGGTTTGTCCAGATTGGCCAGGCTTATTTCAACAACATTAGCATATTTTATCTTTACATTCTGTATTTCACAGACTTCCATTTTTAAATATGGTGGCAACATAGGTAAATTAGTTACTATGATGTCACAGCAGAATTCAGAGGAATCTGTTTATTCTATTTGTGGACAATGTCAGTGGTGTAATCGGGCCTTGCAGAATACTATTTGTGACTCTGCCCTTTTCATATACATAGTTGTCTGTGCCTGAAGATGTATGTTGGTTGCACCAAATGAGCTATGAAACTGCTTTTGAATTTAGCATCTCAGCAACTTAAATAGTAAGGTTTGACTACCTCAGTGGCGCAACACTTTATTATAAAAGGACATAATGCTTCAGATCTGAGGTGGAAAGCCATTGAACAAGTGGTATTGAATTGGCAAGGAGGAGATAGAGAGTGATTATTTAATTATTGGGAACAATATTGTATCTTTAAGCTAAATATTATGGGGGTCATTTTAGAAGCTCAGTTCATGATTTTCATGTCTGAAATCACTCATTCAGATGTGGGATCACAAAAAATGTCTCAGGAGATATTTTAGAAACCTCTGAAGTTGTCTATGTTTGGTGAGAGGCATGTCCTGGGCAGTCCTGGAAAGATACACAGATACGCGCAATTTAAAAAAATGCCTGCATGTCTCTACCCACAGGAGGTGCTGCCCATATCTATACCAGCTCCAGGCCAAAAAGAGACACCAGAAAAGTGCTCGTTTCAGCACCCAAACACCTATGAGAGGTACAGAAGGCGCTCACATATTCAGACAGTTTTCCCAACAGTAAAGAAACAAGTAGGCAAATGGCAACACTTGCTTGTGAGTAATACACCACTGCATATCTCTGCTAGCAAAATGGTAGGCTGGAACATGTATTTAGAATGAAACAGACATCCACATGCTAAAGTTTTGTCGTGGGAATGGCTCTGTTGATATGGCTACTGCTGTCCATATCGGGCACATATATGTTTTTAGAACTGAGTCGAACCTTGCACATGGTCAGCTTATCAACATGCATGAGTCCATCAGTTTTAGTGCTTGCATTAATAAGTATCTCTTGGGAGTGGATAGAGAGCAATTTTAGAAGGCACATGCACGTCCCTGTCGCAACATCCATGCTATTTGGTATGTTTTGACCTTGACATCCCAGCTTGCACATTGTTGACCTTTTTAAGATGTGCCTTCACGACTTCAAATGGACTTAATAAAGAAATTTGTTGGCTTTAGTTGTTCTAATTTTCACTGAGATCAGCTGTTTTTGATCATGTGGCCATTTGAAATTTGTACTAATGACTTTTTGTCTTTAATAGAACTCTAGACATGTACTACTGCTGTAATTTAACCTGGAAATCCCTAAAGCAAAGTGGGCATGAGTTGAGTAAACTACCTGAAACATGAATTCATGTCAGACTGAGGCCATATTGGGTCAGACCAAGGGTCCATCAAGCCCAGTATCCCAATTCCAGTAGTGGCCAATCCAGTTCACAAGTATCTCCCAGGTTCCCTAAAAGGTACACAGATTCCATGCCGTTTAACCCAGGGGTAAAAAGTGGATTTTCCTGGTCCTCTTTAATAATGGTTTATGGATTTTTCCTCCAGGAACGTATCCAAGTCTCTTTAAAACCCAGCTACACTAACAGCTTATACTACATCCTCCAGTAATGAATTTCAGAATTTGATTGTGCATTGGGTGAAAAAATATTATCTATGATTAGTCTTAAATCTGCTACATTGTAGCTTCATTGCATGTCCCCTAGTCTTTCTACTTTTTGAAGGAGTAAACAACCAGTCTGCTTTTACCTATTCCACTCTATTCATTATTTTATAGACCTCTATCATATCTCCCCTCAGCCATCTCTTTTCCAAGTTGGAGCACTAACCTCTTAAACTTTTCCTTATAAGAGTATCCTTACATCTCCTTTATCATTTTGGTTGCTCTTTTCTATACCTTTTCTAATTCTGCTATATCCTTTTTAAGATATGGCAACCAGAATTGCACACAATATTCAAGGCGCAGTCATACATGGAGCAATACAGAGGCATTATAATTAAGGCCCTGAAATTAATCCTGACAAGAACAAAGTCCCTTAAACCTCTTAGGTATACTTGTGTTTGCACAACTATAGCTAGCAATTTAAATATCTTAACAAAACCTTACAACTAAGATGCAGAGAGCAGTCCAACAACGAGATGGGGGCTTCCAGTCTTTTGTATTGTGTGTCACATATACGATTTTCTCCCAGTTGATGAGGGGTCTTACATGTGCCCTAGGTGAAAGGAGCTCTTTGCTCTTAAGGAACGGTCCAATCTATGGAGGCCAGACTTGGAGCAGTGAAGGAAGATAAAGAAGTATATAGATGAGACCTACAGGGATGTAGTATTAAAGTCCAACCTCCAGTCTGGCAGCCTGTGTTGCCATGGAAGAGAGGTCACATAAAAGGAGAGCATCACCTTGGTGTGGTAGGAAGTGATCCTGTAGCTAGGATCTGTCCTCCAGGTGATCTAAAACCCTCTTGCACTGAGGTGGTTTCTCCGGGGATGTGTGCCCATGAGAGAAGGGTTAGCAATGGTCATTATTGTTGGTGAGTCAATCATTGGGCATTTAGATAGCTGGGTGGCTGGTGGGCGTGAGGATTGCCTGGAAAAATGCCAGCTTGGAGTGAAGGTAGCAGACCTCATTGACTCCTCCAGGCATTAAATCAGGCTACAAATGACAGTTTTACAGCAACCAGGTGACCATACCCGATGGTTTTAGTGAAACCATCAGCTGTGGTCACCTGGATGGTGTAAACCATCATTTGTAGCCTGATTTAATGCCTGGAGGAGTCAGTGCCAACAAATTAAGTTGAGTATGCTATGAGTAGTATGGCTTATGTTTAAAAAGAAAGGAGCACTTTACGCTTGGGCAAGTTTAATGTTTTCTCAATTGGGAGTGATGATGACAGTTTGTGAGCGGCATGCAGTAGTTTGCTGTTATCAGTCCATAGACTGAGCCCCAATCGTTGAATAGAAGAATTCCAGATTGTATGAAGACAAATTGAGTGAGTTGCAATCAGCTGTTATTCTATCTATAGACTTTTTGAACCATTTTTGGCGTTTTGTTTTTACTGGTCTTTATGAAGTGTAATCACTATTTTTGGAGGATATAAATTAATATATAGGCAACTTCCAGAAGGTTTGAGAGGGTTTTTTTTATTATATACTTCTATTTGAAAAGGCATTTTTATCATCTTAGTTGACACCCTATTGCACATGTTTAGGAAGATGCTACAGACTAAAGTAGGTATTAAGCTGTTCATTATTTAATTTTTGTATTTTTTCTAAATGGTTTTATCTTTATTATTATGATGAATTGTGAGTAATTTTATGTAATCCGTTTGTTGTTACTGGATATTGCTTAATGTATAAGATTATATATATATATTATATATATATATATATATATATATTGTAATGTAGTGTATCTTCCAGAAGCTATGGATCTGGGTGAAGCTGAAGAAAGTGTGTCTGAAACTGACAGCATAGAAAAGCACATGGCCCAGAGTTGCCATGAGCAACGTAAGCAAAGAGTGTCACGAGGGGAGAGAACATGCCCAAACTGCAAACAAGCCCCAAGCTCAGTGTGTAATGAGAGGCAGCTGGATGAGGGCGGGGTGCAGTTAAGCCCTAGGACACACGCACATAAAAATTACTCACCTGAGGATAGTGAGAGAGCAGCAAGAGAGAGAACAGCAAGAGGAAGAACAGGAACAGGAAGGAGAGGACTCAGAACCAGGAGGAGCCTCGGCAGGAGAGTTGATGAGAGACCCAGCTGCAGGACTGAAGGAAGCCTTGGTCGGAGGACTGGTTGGGGAACCAGTTGGAGAAAGGGACCAGAGGAAAGTATCCAAGTTGAAAGCTGCAGGTCCAGGGAAGCAGAGACGTCCTGGCCAGAGGACATTTATATGTCAGAGAGAAAGCAAAGGGTAAAAGGCAGGAGAATGCAGCCGTGCTGTGAAAGCCTTATTGACCCAGCTGTGCTGAGAGGTTCCTGTGTGAGAAGGCTGGAAGGTAGGCTGTATAAACCTTATAGAAGAGAAACTGAATATAAAAGTTTTCCCTGTAACTGCCAGAGTTTGTGGGACTGTCCTATAGCAAACTCCAGTATATGTGGTAATCTTCCACCCTGCTCTGTAGCAATGGGGGAAGAGAAGTCTCGAGGCAGTGAAGAGAAACTGCTCTTTGGAGGGATGTATAATAATCCACAAGAATACTTAGCTGGGGGTGAGTGTGAAGAAATGCCAATAGAATTTCTTATGGAACAAACCCCAGAAGAAGAAATGGATTGTACGCTGTCTGTAGCAGACCATGTCACGTCTCTATGCTAGAATAGCTGTTTAAAGGTTTTGGTGAAACAGCACTGAAAGCAAGAGAGTTTGCCTTTGAGAAAAGGGACTGCTGCAGTTACGTTTTTTGTTCAACTAATTGTTTATGTGAGCTGAAGATAGAAGCTGTTTCTGTTCCTGTTTCATTTCATTTTTGTACCAGAAGTATGGGCATTTTTGTTCTTGTTTTTCTTGCAATGAATCCACCCGGAAGGGGAATTAAAATCCTGTCTTTTGCCTAACTCCACTCGACTACAACTCATTCCTTGCTTAGTAAGAGGGACTACAATACCCAGAAGTCAGTGCAGGGCCAACTGCACTGTCCTTCTTGCTAGGTTTGGACACGCCCAGGCTGACCTACCCCCATGCTTTTGCCTCTGGGGAGGGTTACTGGTGACAATATATATATATATGCATATGGTTCATTATATTTAATACACTACCTTTAGTATTCACAGCAAGTTGTACAATCAAAAATACAAAAAGGAAAAGAACTACAATAAACAGGAAAAAAACACAAATAAAAGCAACAAAAGATACCAAATGCAGGTACCTAGCCAAAAAAATTCCACCTTATACTTAAGGCTAGACTGAATCTTGAAAGCTCCAGAATGTGGATGAGCTCCACTATCATGAACCGAAGGCCATACCAACTAAATGGGCTTTCAAATTTGCCTTAAAGGTCTTCTAAGAGGCCTCAAGACTCAGTTGCAAAGGTAGTGCATTCCATGAGCCTGGCGAGAGAAAAAAAAAAAGAAGGTGGATCAACGTGTGACCCTCCTGAGACACGAAAGGAATGTGTAATTTATTTCAGCGAATGGATCAAAATGTTGTAGTCAATGAATGAAAAGTCATCCGAGAAGCAAGATAAGTAGGAGAATCGAGATAAAGAGTCTTATATGTCAATACAAAAATCGTATACTGAATCCTGTATATGACAGGCAGCCAATGCTCCTAATAAAGAATTGGTGTTACATTGTCAAACTTAGACGCATAGCTCAAGATCCGAACGGCTTCATTCTGAACAGTTTGTAATCACTTAAGTGCTACAACTGGGAGTCCAGCATAGATCGCATTGCAAAAGTCTAATCTTGCTATAGTATAACAAAGAGCAATAGTTCCTTTTTTAAATCAAAAGTCTGAAGAAAGGGACATAGAACTCAAAGTTGTTGAAGGGCAAAAAAGGAACACTTACAGACAATTTGTTACTCAAAAGTGATATTCCCATCTAAATACACCCCAAGATACTTCAGAAACAGCTGCAACTATACAGGTGCATTAAGCAGTAGGGGTGCCAAGCTTAGGGTCATAGACCCTCCCATGAGCCTGACTGCTGATGTGACCTCTTAGATTAACAGATAACACAGGATTCAAATCTTTTTAAATAAAATAAATAGATGTTGCACTAAAGAGGCATCAGTGTGCCCACTTTTACCTCCGGAGATGGTAGACAGTTTTTGAATAGCCCGTTTACCTGGAAAAAGGCTTTTAGAAATTGTCTTTATTATGTACATACTGCATATATCAAGGGTTCACAAGGGACACATACAGGCCAGGTTTTCAGGATACCTGTAATGAATATGCATGAGAGAGAGCCTGAATAGGGACTAGCAACTACAGAATCTGTAGTTCATGGGTCTGCAATACCTGTTCAGCACACAGCAGCATCTTGATGTCTGTGTGCTCTGTTCATTTACTCTCGGTTCTCTGAGTCAGTATATATAAAAGCCTTGGAATACACGACTGGAGTGCCCCTTATGGAAATTCTTGGAAAACAATATCATACCATTGTTTACTCTAGCCCTATATTTGGGACTTGGTGGTATTGCTGAATACAGATCTGTCATTGCAGGCCGAAGTCTCAAAGGTGGTGCAGGTCACGTATGGAGATATTGTTTTTGGACTACAGCAACCTCCTTTATGGGCCTGATTCAGTTCATTCTGGTGGAACATGCAGCCCTGCTAGCTGTCCTGCCTGGATTACAAATGACACCCCGCACGCTCACAGCCACTGTGCAGATAGAGTAAGACAGTGGCAGGACCAGCACCCAGACATTCTGAGCCGATTTAGGTCATGTTCCCGTATGTCTGGGGAACACCAGGAGGAAACCCAGCTTATTCCACCTCTGAGGTGGAATAAGCTCAGGGCACCCCTTCAATTTGGCCTGGCAGCCCCCCCCCCCCCCGCCCGGAGCAACAGTGCAATACATGATGAGTCTCCACCACCCGATTTGGGTCAGGTGGCAGGGTAACAGGGTCGACATGGCAGCAGGAAGGATGTCTCCCACAAGGTTGCAGGAGCATGCCGGGCCATCTCCATGCTTCAGTGATGCCATCATGCCATGATCCCTGCATTTTCACCATGTTATCTGCTGGGGAAATGTTATGCATGCCATCAACAGATAACACTCGACTTTTGCAGTGACCACAGTGCTTTTTGCACTAATACCCGGTGTTAGCTGCAAAAGCCTAATGCCTTATTTAACCAATTTTCTATACGGCCTTATCCTTCAATCAAAGCGGTTTACATTATGCAATCACTACAAACGGGTACTGGATACCTTCCCTTGTCCCCAAAGGGCTCACAATCTATGTGTACCTGAGGCAACGGAAGGTTAAGTGGCTTGCCCAAGGCAGCAAGGAGTACCTATAGGACTAGAAACCCCAGTCCCTCCAGCCTGAGGTATTGTGTTCTAACCACTAGGCCACTCCTACTTAGCTGGATGGCCCTAGCTATTTGAGGGGTACATTCAGTGATATCAGCTGGGTAGAGTTTTGAATTCTAGTCAGGGGAATTTAGTAAAAATCCTGGATTACCATCAGGTGAGACAGCAAAAATGGCAGGAGAGAGCTTTTTGGACAGCTGCTGCAGTGGTGGAACAAGTTCCCTTGTGAATTACAACAGGAACAGAACTGGGGGAACTTTGAAAGAAGTTCCCCACCTGATTATCGGCTACTTTGGGGTTCGGGAATGATTTGTGGGGCAGGTTGGGCAATGCAAGAGGGTTAATGGCATTGTTATTTCTTGCATATTAGTCGATCATCAGGATAGTGTAATGTTCTGGTACTTTGGAATTTTAATACAATGTTGTAAACCATATCAAATGAGGTTTTCAAATTTCTCGTATGTAAATATTTTTAAGTAAATATGTAAAAAGAAATTAATGTTCTCCGTATGAAGCACACACACGTGGTAAGGAACCAGTAGATCTTTATATAGTGAGCTGCATCATAATATATTATATGTATTTAGCAGAAAATGTCCTCACAGTTATTTGTTTTAATATGAAAGATCAATTTGGCAGGACTAAAACTGAGCATGTTTTGTCATGTCACAGTATCTGAGCCATCCTCATAAATCTACAGTCTCTTGTGATTTGATCCCTCATGTTAACTGTAGAACATGGTCTCAATATTATTACTGCCAAAAATTAAACCCAGTGTGGCAGTGAATGGAATTTGTGTTTGATTACCACTGATGACTTTCAGTAATTAGTTGTTTGAAGCAGTTGTTTGTTTTCTTTGGATATCATCTCTCTCTTACTCTGCAGATCTCTTGTACCGTGTGCACATCCATGGTGCAATGAAGCAAAGTATGAAAGACTCAGTCGGTAAAAGCTAAGGAGTACATTTTAGAAACCGTAGGCATCCTTTATGCATGTGAAAAGCAGATTTACATGTGCAAATCACCATGTACCATAGAAATAAGATTCTAGCAAAGGTGCTACTTGTATGTATATGTGGCAGCAGACAACAATTTAAACAGGCTTGTTCTGGGTGTGGCTTGGGAGCTCGTTCAAAGTTTACCTATATATATTGTCCCCAGGCGCCCCTACTGGCATAGTAAATAAGGGCGTCTGGTGACATTTAATTTATTTTAAGGAGTGGTTGAGCTGAAGGACCAGGAGGATTCTGGTCCTTGTAGTGCAGAACTCCTTATAAAGAACAAAATACGCCAAAGTGTAGGGTAATAAGGTTTTATTTCCCCGGTCAACGCTTAGGTTCAATAAGACACAAAAGAAAATGAAGGTAATTCTTTCCTCTAACAAAAAGGTTCCACCGTTATATAAACAGTTAAGGGTTGTAGGCTTCACAATTAACTGTTTATCTGGGTTAAGGATTCTTTCAAATCAATAGAAATTAACATCAGGAAACAAATGGTTATCAACTTCACCATATGCAGGGTTCTCTTTTCTCTAAACATCTAGCAAGGCAATCAAGCTAGTTCTTGAACAAAAGTTACATTCCATTGGTTCACTCTGAGGAATGGGAACACTGGTTTCACAATCAAAGTCCATTGATTCTGGGTCACTACCTTCTTCAATGCTATGACTGTCTTCAGTATCTGTTAACTCTTCACAGGGGTTCTTTGGTTTCTCATACAACTTCCTTAGCACGCTGATGGGAAGTGCTTTTAAAAAGTTAGCTTTACTTCTTCTAACTTTCTGAGGCTTATCTATTTGCATAAGGTTTTCATCACTTAAACTTTCCCTTATAATGAAAGGCTTTTCATACCTTGGCTTCTGTAGGCTGCCACACCCAGGACTCAGCTTGTGACGTAGCTTCTCAGGCTGACAAGCTGTTCTGTGCACTGCTCTACAATCAGAGTTACCAGGAAAACCTGACGTGGATTTCCACTCTCTGTGTTTCTTGGCAAAAGTATCACTGTAGAAGGAATCTCCTTTCCTTGTGCCTTTCTGGTTTAGCATAGGAGACTTACTTGGGCTAGGAGAGCTGCTTTCATCAGGCAAGCTGCTTCTTTGGTTTGCTTGGCTTTGGACTCCGTTCCAATACCTTTGGCCTCTCTGGACTTTATCCCTTTGAGTATACCTCTTTTGGATTCTGTCTCCTTGAGTTGGCTGCAGATGGAAGCTTTCCTCTTCCAGGCTTCTCTCACTGCTCTGGCTGCTAATCCTTCTCCTGCTGCCGGTCCTTCTGACCTCGCCTCTCTGGATCTTGCTCCTGCCTCTGCCTCTGCCGGTTCCTGTTCCTCTTCCTGTTCCTCCTCCTTCTCTTCCTCTGATCATCTGATTTCCCTTACAAACGGATTCTGGCCTGCACGTTCCAAGCTTGAGGACAGGTGAAACCGCTTGCCACTAATGTGATCAATGCTAGAGCACGTTGCTTCAGGTACTGTGTAATCGCTCATGCGCCCCCTGGCTGAGCCGCGCTGGAACCACGCTCCCTGCCTTCTCTGAGCTCCATGAAAATTAGGAGTTTTTTTCAACACTGTTTCTTCTCTAGCTCCAACCTCATGACAATATAGAACAGAAATACAAATTTGAAGACACATTTTATAAATGATGGCCTGGTGCAATCTGGGACATCCATGTGAAAATGTGCCCTAAAAGTCTGGTCATGTCCAAGTTTGGGAATGATGTCAGAAATATGGACATTAGCGAGATGGGACGTTTACACAGATGTCCCCATGGCAGTACTGAAGACAATGGACGTCTCCCAGAGGAAGAACTGCAACACAGGTGTCCTCAATTCCTGTTAAAGGTTGATGTGGTTGCAGTCAATACTAGAAATACCAGAGTACTGTTTCCATTATACCCTCCAGAGGGTATACCAGCAAAATGAGGAAATGTGCTTAGTCATTCCCTAAAGCAGGTACAGAATTGGACATGGACCTAAACATACCAGCGATTTCTGAAATCAGGTACACATGTCTAAGTTTGGCAGACTGCCCTGGACATGCCCAGTGCCTTATTTAGATGTGTGCATGCTAGGGATGTCTCCAGACATGTCTATTAAAATGTCTCCAGGGATGTCTCCATGATTTGGACATCTGCATGCATGTTTTCAGAAATCAAAATCATGAATAAGGCTTCTAAAATGACCATCATTGCTCAGAAAAGATGTCCAAATCATGGAGACATCCTTGGAGAGCCCTAGATGTGGTATACTTAGATTTCAACGCCTTTGACATCATTTTGCACAGACGACTTATAAATAAATTGAGCATCCTAGGAATAGACCCCAAAGTGACTGACTGGGTTTGAAATCGGTCGAGTAGAAGGCAAGAAAGATTCATTTACCTGTATCCCTACTCTGAGGAGAGGGATGTAAGAATTGTTAAGCAGCTCTGAATATGGCGCTTAATGGGGTGTTGCTAGATCCATGAATGGCGCTTAATGGGGTGTTGCTAGATCCATGAAAAATAAACTCCCCATCTTCACTGACCTCTTAAATGACAATAAACCTGACATACTCTTTGTTACAGAAACATGGCTATCTGACACAGATGTGATTTACCTAAACCAATTAGATAAGAATGACTATGATATTTTTCATACACATAGAAACAACAAAAAAGGAGGAGGAGTGCTTGTAATGACTAAAAAGGTCCTAAATGCTAAACAACAATCCTCAGAGATCATTAACAACACTGACACCCTCATCATAAAGATTGACAATATTAGAATATGCCTGATATACAGACCACCTGACCATAAAACAGAAAATATGGATGTTCTGATAGAGCTTCTCAGTTCATCTACGGACCAATGTCCTATAATAATGTTAGGAGATTTTAATCTCCCGTCTCTTCCCACTACATACTCAACCCTCTTTCTTGAATTGGTACATGACATAGGATTCCACCAAATCATTAATACAAAAACCCATAACAAAGGAGGAACCTTAGACCTTATATTCCTCCCAGAAGTACTCCATAAACTTTTTAATCCGGAATCCCTAAAGTGCACGCCTATCCCATGGTCAGACCACTACCTGATCAATTTTACTATTAAACCCACAGACTCAAATAACAAACACAACCAGCAAGAACCCTTACCCCCCAGATTTAAAAAATTCAACGCAGAAGATTTCCTAGACCTAACTATCCCTTACCTCCCCCCATCACCTACCAACCTTGATGAGGCCATTACAATTTGGCATAATACAATCTCTAAAGCAGCAGCAAATAACCAATCAAACAAGAAGACCACCCGTCACAGAACTGGTAATGCTCCATGGTTTAACAACACTTTAAAAGTTATGAAAAGAACACTTAGGAAAATCGAATTAAAGTGGCGCAAAACTAAATCTACATCACATAACGAACTCTATTGTACTTATCTCAAAAACTACAGAGAGGCCACAGACAGCGCTAAGAAAAACTTCCACTCCGCTATTCTAAATAAATCTATCAATAGACCTAGAGAACTTTTCTCCATTGTCCAAAACCTAACTAAAAACACATACAACTCAAGTCATGAAGCTAACGACATATCTCCCCAAACCTTAGCAAATTACTACATAAACAAATAAAAAATAAATAATATCTTACCAATTTCACAAACCATATCATACCAACCTCCATTAGATTCTTGGAACAATTTCTATCCCATAACAAAAGAGACCCTTAAGAATATAATGATGCACTTAAATACCACAACTTCTCACCTTGATCCCTGCCCAGTAAATTGGATAAAGAACACCCTTCCAACTTTATCCCCTTTCATAATACCACTAATTAATCTATCACTAAAGCAAGGCTATCTCCCGCCTACTCTAAAGCATGCACAAATTAGACCCATACTAAAAAACAATACATTGGACAAAACCTCACCGAAATCCTATAGACCCATCTCCAGTATACCATTCATGGCTAAACTCATAGAAAAAGTAGTTCAAACTCAAACTCAAGATTACATTGACACATCAGCTCCCCTTGATGACCAACAATATGGTTTCCGCCCTGGTCATGGGGTAGACACTCTTTTAACAGTCCTCATAGACACACTAATAAGAGGAATAGACAGCCCTAAAAACGCATTCCTACTTCTTTTTCTAGACATATCTGCGGCTTTTGACAGTGTTCACCATACACTAATTCTCAATAGGCTCACACAAATCGGTGCCAACTCAACAGTCCTTAAATGGTTTACATCATACCTATCCAACAGATCCCAAACTGTCAGGATCAACAATCAAACCTCCAACACATATAAACAGGAAATAGGACTCCCCCAAGGCTCTGCACTATCTGCTCTACTATTTAACATATATATACAACCAATCTGCAATATCTTTAAAAAATTCAAAATCCATTATCACATATATGCGGACGACATTATGCTGTACATTTCATTCACAATCCCTACTATTCCACTCCAACTTTTAACAGACTGCTCCAACGAATTAGCAACTTGGTTAGAAGACCACAATCTCTTTATCAACCATTCCAAAACCGACATACTAATTGTAACAAAGAACAAATCCTTTACCCCCCCCCCCACCCACATTACACTTCAGAATCACGACATCCACATAAAAAGCGAAATAAAATACCTAGGGGTGTTACTAGACACACAACTCAGTATGAATACGCACATAAGAAACACTACAAAGAAAATTTACTTTAAACTCAAAGTACTAAAACAACTACGCCCCCTAGTCCACCTGCAAGATTTCCTAAGCATCATTCAAGCCATTATCACTCCACATTTTGACTTCGCCAACCTCTCTCTACTAGGCACAACAAACCAAAACATCAGAAGACTCCAACTGGCTCAAAATGCTGCTACCAGAACTATAATGAAGGTTTACCCTTTCGAGCACATATCACCCTTTCGAGCACATATCACCCTATCTAGCCAAACTACACTGGCTCCCCATTCAATGTAGAATAAACTATAAATTAATAATAACCACTTTTAAAGCACTAAATAATACTGCCCCAGAAACCCTAAACAAACTAATCATTAAAGACACACCCCATAGTGCACAAAGAAGAGGCAACGCCAATAAACTAAGAATTCCAAAAGAATTCACAAAGTCCAAAAAAACAACAAATAAAAAGGCATTCTCCCATGCAGCCCCTACGCTCTGGAACTCGCTACCTGATGAAATCAGAGCCCTAACCGACTTTAAGGATCTACGCAAAAACTTAAAAACTCACCTTTTTACCTCCTACTAAAGCACATTAGCAAACTCTCAACTACAATATGAAAAGGGATAAACTATACAACACAAGTAGATCAACACCGCAAGGCCTAAAGATATTTTAACCTCAATACTGTCTATAATGCTTATAACTGTTGAACTTCTCCTTCTATAACTGTACATAGTTAATTGTACATAGTTCCAAAAAGTTTAAAAGTTAAAAGTTCAAATGTTAATTGCACATAGTTCATGTTATCGTTCAATGTAAAAAACAGAAATGCCTATCTCTTTCCTTAACTGTTAGATGTAAACCGCACCTGAACCTTGGAAGGTTGCGGTATATAAAAATTTGTTAAATAAATAAAAATAAAATAAAATAATGATTATTTTTAACATTTTGTTAGTGATATTGCAGAGAGCTGTTGGGTAAGGTTTGCCTCTTTGCAGATGATACCAAAATCTGTAATAGGGTAAACACACAGGAAGGATTAGTTAACATGAGGAGGTCTCTAGCAAAGCTTGAAAAATGGTCAAGAATTTGGCAGCTGAGATTTAATGCTAAAAAATGCAGGGTCATGCATTTGGGCTGCAAAAATCCAAGGGAGCGGTACAGTACAGGAGGTGAAGTACTTCTGTCTACAAAAGAAGAGTAGGACCTGGGTGTGATTGCTTCTGATGATCTTAAGATGGCTAAACAGGTAGAAAAGGTGATGGCAAAAGCCAGAAGGATGTTTGAGGGCATAGGAAGAGAAATGGCCAGCAGGAAGGAGGAGGTGATAGTGCATCTGTATAAGTTTTTGGTGAGACTTTACATAAGAACATAAGATATGCCATACTGGGTCAGACCAAGGTCCATCAAGCCCAGTATCCTGTTTCTAACAGTGGTCAATCTAGGTCATACGTAGCTAGCAGTTTCCCCAAAAGACGCAGGTTCCACAATGCTTGTACAGGGTCAAGCATTGATATCCTGGGTCCCTTCTTAATAATGGTTTATGGACCTTTCCTCCAGGAACTTGTACAAACCTTTTTTAAACCCAGCTACACTAACAGCCTTTACTACATCCTCCGGTAACAAATTCCAGAGTTTGATTACATGTTGAGTGAAAAAATATTTTCTTTTATTAGTCTTAAATAGTTTACCCTGTAGCTTCATTGCATGTCCCCTAGTCCTTCTATATTCTGATAATGTAAACAATTGATCTACATTTACCCATTCCACTCCGTTCATTAATTTATAGACTTCTCTCATATATCCCCTCAGCCGTCTCTGTTCCAGGTTAAAGAGCCCCAACCTTTTTATCCTTTCTTCATAGGGGTATCCTCCCATCCCCTTTACTATTTTGTGGCTCTTCTCTGAACCTTTTCTAATAACGCTATATCCTTTTTAAGATACGGCGACCAGAATTGCACACAATATTCAAGGTGCGATCTCACCATGGAACGATATAGAGGCATTATAATATCTTTTGTTTTATTTTCCATTCCTTTCGTTATGATACCTAGCATTCTATTTGCTCTCTTGGCCGCCACTGCACACTGGACGGAGGGTTTTAACATATTATCCACAATGACACCTAAATCTTTTTCCTGGGTGGTGGAACCTTGCATCGTGTAACCATAGTTTGGGTTGTTCTTCCCTATTTATTTTATTTATTTACATTCTCTTATATACCATGCTTTACTGCATCAGTGCGGTTTACATTGAACAAACTGAAATTACATTGAACAGGGCATTATAACTTGGAGATAACTATTTTTACAGGGAACATGGGCTATGGAGGGTTAAGTGGCTTGCCCAAGACCACAGGGAGCACCTGTGGGACTAGAAACCCCAGTCCTTCTGGCCCAAGGTTGCTGTCCTCTAGCGGGATAAATTTATGCACCCCTAGGTGCATAAATTTGCACTTGTCCACATTAAATTTCATCTGCCATTTTAATGCCCAGTCTTCCAATTTATCAAGGTCCTCTTGCAATTTTCCACAATCCTCTTGGGTTTTAACAACTTTAAATTGTTTTGTGTCATCTGCAAATTTGATAACCTCACTCGTTATTCCACTTTCCAGGTCATTTATGAATATGTCAAAAAGCAGCGGACCCTGCCACAGGTATCGTCTTTGTCCAACAAGGTGGCTTCAAGTTTGGTGAATGAATTAGAAAGAACAGTTTCCAGTATTCAAACGGGCTATGGTGATGTTAACAATAAGGTGGTCTCTCTTGAGGAGTATTCAGAGGGACATAGGAAGAATATACAATCCCTACAGATGAAAACTGAACATTTGGAAAATATCTCTTGTGCTAATAACTTGAGACTCATTAATTTTCCGAGAGTTTTGTCTACCTCGCCCAGGGATATGTTTAAAAAATACTTATTTGAGACTTTGGGAGTTTCCCCTGAGTTAGTTCCCCCTTTGGTAAAAATCTATTATTTACCAGTAGCAAAGCGTGCTTCGGCTTCAGGTGTTACTGGGGGTGATCAAACTCAGGAGGATGTTCTGAATGTTACTGATGTGTTAGAGAATTCTGGTCTTGGGTCACAGGTACCAGCTACGCTTTTAATAACCTTTGCATTGATCTCTGACTAGGAGTGGTTATTGAAATTATTCTTTCAGAAACAAAATATTCTGTTTCGTGGTCTAGCAGTACGTATTTATCCTGATCTCTCAAGAGAAACCCAAAGGCAGCGTAGAGAGTTTTTGCTGCTCTGTCCGGGGGTTTTGCAATTGGGAGGGCTTTTTTTTCCTTTAAAATCCTTGTAAGTGTCTGGTGAAATACCAGGCGATTTCTTATATTTTTTGGGAGCCCTCTCAATTGCTTGCTTTTATTAGCGCTAAGCGGTCGGAAACCAGAATTGGCTCATAGGATAGATATTCCGTTATTGGACCATTTGCATTTTCTTTGTATATTTGGTTAAGAATTATGATGTTAAACCCCTTTTGTATTGTGGGCTAGAGAGACCAGGCAATTGGACTATTTTCCCATTGTATTTTCTGTTATTATATCTGAGTGTTACTGTGGATGTATTTCTACATGCCTGTTCTATTTCTTCAAGATTGGCTTTGTGTGGCCTTTCTTGTTTTTTTTTTGTTTAAAAATTGCATAAATAAAAAAAAAAAAGCAGTGGACCCAGCACAGATCCCTAGGGTACACCACTATTCACCTTTCTCCATTGGGAAAATTGGCCATTTAGCCCTACCCTCTGCTTTCTATCTTTTAACCAGTTCCTGATCCACAGTATTACACTGCCTCCTATCCCATGACTCTTTAGTTTTGCCAAAAGTCTCTGATGAGGGACCTTGTCAAAGGCTTTCTGAAAGTCCAGATACACTATATCAACCGACTCACCTTTGTCCACCTGTTTATTCACACCTTCAAAAAAACATAACAGATTAGTAAGACAAGATCTTCCTTGTCTAAAGCCATGTTGGCTGTCTCCCATATTTTGGAGTATTGTGTGCAGTTCCATAGACCACACCTTCAAAGAATATAAACAGGATGGAGTCGGTGCAGGGGGTGGCAACCAAAATGGTCGGTGGACTTCATCATAAGGTATATGGGGTTAAACTTAATATTTATACTTTGGAGGAAAGGCAGGAAAGAGGAGATACAATAAAAATGTTTAAATACCTCTGTGGCATAAATGCACAAGAAGAGAGCCTCTTTCAATTTAAAAAATCTCTGCATCAAGGGGGCATAGGATGAAAGTAAAAGGGGATAGACTCCAGAGTAACATGTTAAATTTTTTCTTTATGAAAAGAGTGGTAGATGTGTGGAACAGCCTTCCAGTGGAGGTAGTAGGGAGCAGGGCAATATCTGAATTCAAGAAAGCATGGGACCAACATAGAAGAACTCTAAAGGAAAAAAGGGACCATAGCAGTTTGTATGGAAGGGGAGACAGAATCGGCCATAAGGTCTTTTTCTGTCATCATGTTTCTATAATCCATCACTACATGCATGCTTTTGAATATGATCATTTGGGGCAAGATAACTCAACTGAGAGGACCAGATGTTGTCATGCGATGCTGTCATGAAATTCATTTCTGTATATGTTCATCCTCCTAGTTTATTCCACACATTGCCCCAAAAATCTATACAGTCCAGGAAAAGTCTAGACAGTTGGCAATATAGAGTAAATGGAGAAGGCCAATTGGCCCTTATCTGCCAATATCCACAAGAGAACAGTTTATTGTAAGGTGCCTATTTTCAGCCAAACTAGGTACTAAGTTTTCAGATAAAAATTCACTTAAATTTGGGATCCTACAACTTAAAACCCGTACATTTAAGCCTAATATTCATTTTCCTAAATTTAGGCCACTAATTTAAGTGCCTAGTGCACCTCATTTTTCCCCACCCTAACTTTGCCCCGGATCTGTCAAATGTTTAGGATTCTAAAATTAGAATTGAATTAAATTAGGACCATAAAGTAGGAAACTCAGGCCTAATCAAAGCTAGGCACCTAAACCTTTTGAAACTCGCCCTACATGTATCTATGCATAAGGCAAAATAATTCCTTTTACTATAAGATACATACATTACAAAGTAAATACAATTGGAGATACTTGGTGGCTAAAGGAAAAAGTAAATTTCCATTGTCTCACTGCATCTATTCCCATTCTCTCCACAGAGCACTTCACAGTTCTACATATCTGATGACAATGATAAAACGTGATGTTTACTAAAGCAGTTAGTGTGGATTTAGCATGCTAGTCATTAATGCAGGCCTGAGGTAATGGCTACTGCATGCTAAAAACAGCCAGCAAGGTAAAAATCCTGCACTTACTGTGTAGTGCATTATGGTGCAGGAATTGAATAGGTTCTGGGTGGAAAATAGACATGAACCATTGTCAAGGCTGCTGATTAACATGGTTTCACTTAACACCTCCTCTAGAGGTAACCATGCTTTCAGTACAGATTATTGTACTATTTTCCAAATTATACCGCTATACCTCAATCCACCTCTGCCTTGTCAAGCTCTTAAGACTTTTGATGAGAATAGCAAAATATGTTATTATATCTTGACTTACATGTTACTCATATTTACAATTATGAATTGAGGGCTAATATTCGGCAGCAGCAGCTAACCAAGGCCGCTTTAATTAAATCTGGATATTCTGCAACAAAACGTATCCCTTTTCCAGTACTGAATATCCAGGTTTTGCCAGACAGTAGCGTTGCTATCCAAAAATGGGATGAAGTTAGGATAGCCATTCAGATGTTCTAACTTAAACTGGTTTAGCTATCCAGTCAGCGGTTGAATATTGCCATTAATTGGATAACGACTGTCACCGCCCCGATCAGGCCGCAGACCACCCTGGTTTTAACCAGGCATTTTTTTATGTGGTCTGTTTCAATATGCAGTGACATGAATATCAGTCTTGGTGTTTTTTAACTGGTTAGTGGGTCGGCTAGCTGGCTAAAATGCTCTGAGTATACCGCTTACTGATTTTATGCATTTTCATTTGTTTCCAACAAATTTATTTTTGTTTTGAGAGAGAATGAAATATAAAACTGATTTTTTAAACAGAGTGAAAAAATTATTCATCTGATTTCCAGTCTGCCTTGAGAATTAGTCGTGGCCAGAAGACGAGTCCCCTAGACATAAAGTAGTTACACACAAAGATGCTATGGATAATAAGTACAACCGTTGGTGTCAAAATGTCAGCTTTGTAGCTCTCTGTGGACGCCAGCATTTGAAAAAGAGGACTGACATACCATTTTTCATCCTCTCAAAGAAATGAGAGCTGTACATTTCACTGGTTTAATCATTCAATAAAACATAATACTTCTCAAAGGAAGGTAATGCCACACAGATATTGGAATCTGAAGCGTAAGCGTATGCTCCTTGTTTTCAAATGACATTGTAGTGATGAGAGCTTCCTTCATCATATACAATGAATTATATTTGGTGAAAAATGTTGTATGCTCAATAAAAACAGTCATGGTTGTTGCATTTGAGGTTAATTTGTACATACAGTACTGTAGATGAAATCCCCACCACTGCAAGGTCTACACCTGACACTCAAGGGAAGACAAGTGGCACCCAAGTGAAACCACTTGAGAGTCTATGTCCTGCAATTTGGCCATCATCTGTCCAGTGCAATTACATAACTGAGTGATTGCCCCTTTCAAAATAACCTCACTTCAAGAAAGAATATTCCACAGATTCAATAAATATATTGAAACAGTTGAGGGACATGAAGAAACACCGCCCAGCACATTTACTGCAAGACTTGGATCTACTGTAAGACTTAACAGCCTGAGCCAAGGATTCCAAAGACATTGATGGTGGTAAAGGAGAGGAGGGGAGGTATTCTGCTGCCCAAACTGAGGGAAACACCCTCAGGAGAAGAAGTCAGATAATCCGGTGCCAAACTAGGCTATGGGACCAAATGTCTATCCATTGGGCCTTTATGAAGAGGAGTGGAAAAAGCTGTAGGCTTCTTTTTACTTTTGATCTTCCTCTTACATGCGTTAATAAATCAAGAGAAAACAGTTCCAAGATTACCAATCAAAAGTTCTTCCTCTACAGTGCCTCTGAAAGGGCATGCCCCATTGGTCACATGTTCACAGCCATGCACTGGATGCGACAAGGCATCCTGTTCTTTTATGGGAGGTTTACCATCGCTCTGATGACACATCAACGATGCTAAAGCCATGCTCCCAGACTAGCAATTCTAGGCATGCTCCTTCAGGCAGGTAAAGCTTCAAAGCTCTCCTCTCACTCACCACAAGGTCTCATAGTCTTTTATGGAAGGTTTAGAGCCCCTTTGATAATGCAACCAAGATGTGACAACTGCACTCCCTCCAGGCACGCTCCTTTGGGCAGACAAGCTTCCAATGCTCTCCTCTCACTTCTCGCCATGATTATTATCAAAATTCATGGGCCTCTGCATTCCTCTTGTAGTAAATGAGATCAGTATAGCTGGCTTGCACGTTTTTAAAATGCTCGCTGTGTTGGCATTTTACAAATAGTGTTCAGGTGAAATACCAATGGGGAAACTAGCTTCTTATGGGGGGGAGGGGGTTCAGAATTAGTATACCATCAGAATTCCAACATCCCATATGATTGCCATCCCCAACTGATATGTAACCTCTGTTTTATTGTTTTGACTTAATGCACTATGGGCTTCATGCAGAAACATGGGTGACAGGACATGCAGCCTCGCAAACTGTCTGGCCCAACTCCCCCTTCGGCTCTCCCCATATGTCCCAATGCTCAGGACGGGGAGAGCTGGCGGGGGCAGGATTGGGGTGGAGTGGGAATGGGCTAGCCTGGCAGCACATACAGGGCTGATTCAGGTCACACACTGTAGTGCTGCCGGGCCTATGGGGATGTGTTGCTTATTCCACCTCAGAGATGGAATAAGCAGCATTTTTGGCAGAATCGGGGCTGGGGATTCCCCCCCCCCCCCTGGGCCCAAGGCCGGGTGCGGGGAAGGTCTCCATTGCCTGATCCAGCTTTGGGTCAGGCGGCAGGGAACAGGGGGGCCAGAGCTGTAGGAGTCAGGGTGCCTGCAGGCGGCAGTGGCACACCGGGCCATCCTCAGGCCTGATTCTGGCCACTGTGGGAATGTTTTGTTCCCATGGTCCAGAATCAGGTCTAAACAGGCCCATCTTGCTTGGGGCCATCCAGACAGCCCAGACATGCCCCTACTGGAATTGGGCTCCATCGCTGTATATTATAATCTTACATTTTCAATCAATTCAGGTTCATGAACTTCTAAGAGCATTATAAGATCAGTGAGGTGCTTCTTCAAGGAATGACCTAGTCAGCACTATGAGACCCCCAAGCAGCATTTTCTGTTGTCATGTACTAAGATCTGGTCTAGGTTTTTCCATTGTTTCTGTGGCAAGATCTAGCTCAGCACCTTAAAGCGGGCCCATTTCAGCAACATTCTGGTTTTATGAAGGAAACCATGACAGCCGTAGTTCCACTTCAGCTTAACCTGGAGATGAGATAGCTTGAGGTGCTGCACACTGCCCCTTCTTCATCTTCAACATGCATGCTAGAATCAGCTGTATTCATTACAATAATTTTGAGTGCTATGTACTCCTGTTTAGTCATAACAGAATCAAAATACTCTGGAAGGAGATAGATTGGAATAAGAGTAGAGAACCCACAAGCACCTGATGTTGGGAGAATTATTTTCTTCATGGGCAATTGATTCAGCTTGTGATTGGCCTAAACTCCACTTTAGATGATGAGCCAAACCCAAGTCAGAGTGGATTTGAGCTAGTCTTTTGCTTTCAGTGGCTTCCTCCTCCTCATCATCTTGAAATGGCATCTTCAACAAGGCAGCTGTCAACTCTGGCACCTCCAGTTCTCCCTGTCCTCCAATTTCACCTTGTTTTGCTGATGTTTACAGATTCCTACCATTTTTTATATTATTGCCCCAGACTATCTGCTGCTTTTAGTGGCTTATCCACCTCTAATCTGTATTTCCCTCAAAATGTCTCCCCTGCCATCAGACCGTCCCCTTCTCCCACATTACAAATCTGTAGAGAGCACAGGCATAATGAATATGGATTTATCTATAGATGTTAACTGATTTTCAATGCCAACTGTAATTTAGTTATACTTTAACAGAAGAATAAGCACAACTGACAAAATGCAGAAAACTTTGCACTCTCATTTTTCTATATACGAACTAGCAAGATTCTTTTATCCAGTCATTGTGCCAAGGACAATGTCAATTAATCACATTATTATCTCTGTTCTTATAAGGAACTGCAGTCATAATAGCAGGTGCTAACACCTACGATACTGTTTGACTCACTTCCCAGCAAATATTGGATGTGGTCTCAATCTCTTAAATGTACTGCTAGAGTTCTTCTCAAAGCATGTACTGTACCAATGAAAGCCTTCTACTGGAGTTCATAGGGTGCAATGTGTGCACGCCACACATTAAGGTGTGCTTGGAAGTTCTTATTAATCGCCAGTGGTGTCTAGTACAACTGAGTGGAGGAGTGGCCTAGTGGTTGGGGCAAGGTACCTCAGGCCGGAAGGTTGGAGGTTCAAATCCCACTAGAGGACAGCAACCTTGGGCCGGAAGGACTGGGGTTTCTAGTCCCACAGGTGCTCCTTGTGGTCTTGGGAAAGCCACTTAACCCTCCATAGCCCATGTTCCCTGTAAAATAGTTATCTCCAAGTTATAATGCCCTGTTCAATGTAATTTCAGTTTGTTCAATGTAAACCGCCTTGATATCATGAAAGGCAGTATATAAGAAATGTTAAATAAATAAATAAATAAACTGAGTCAATTTCTGTATCTGTCACATTTTCCGAGTTCCTGATCTTTTATACACGGTGTGGAAAATACAATCACATGTTACTGACACTTCTACTGGCAATGCCATTCTTACGATTCCCTCATTTACCATCATGTCCATAGTATTATTGAGTCAAGCTTTTTATTAGTTGAAATGGAAATGATATAACAATTACAATTTCTTCATTCTCTATAATTCGATCAGGGTCATGATCACAATATTTTTATGAAATAATAACATTATTGGATTGATACAATAACAGCAGCTATGGGTGCCAGTCTGTCAACAATGAACCACCTTGACTGAAGATCGAACACAGTTTAGGACAACTATCCAGAGGGTCACCATGAGTCTACACCAACTTGACGGCACTTAACAACAACATTATAGTATTTAAACCTTTTCCAATGGATATGCTGTGCTACTTTATTACGTCTTTGTGAATGCTGACCTTCAAACATCAGCACACTGCATAAGTGACAAGATAGTGTAGATAACCATTTCCTTTTCTGTCTTACTGATTTGCATATGATAATATAATCATTTTTTCTATGCAGACTATGAACCACTTTGTCTGTAGTCCACTGATCTATGCTGCAATTATAAATATCTCATCTTTAGGTTAAGTTCATCTTTCTTTAACCATTCTTGTGTCAGGTTTTATCTACTTTTTATTGCTGAAGTAACTATTTCCTGCTGTATTTGTGGTTAGTCAAGTATTTTTTTCTCATTTGTCGATCCAGCTCCTTAAATAACTTTTTGTTCTTGTTTTGCATATGCTGTTGCCTCTTTCTGCACATGTTCTGGTAGATTTTCACTTATTCCTAATGCTCATTAGAACACTTGTCCAAGATTAAGGATGCACAATAATTTTAGCTGTTCACTTTCCTACTTTAGGTCTTTTTGAATACTTGGATTGTTGATGCCTTGAGACCTATGATAGCAGGTCTATATGTTTTTCTATGGGGACCATGCTATCTTCAGCACATGGGTTGTATAATCGTAGCATATCAATTTTTTTTAACTTATTTATATTTTCCAACAAATACAAAAGAAAAAAAAAAACAAATTACAATAAATCAAAATACATAATACCTCTCTGTAACAAGAAACAAGAAAAGAAAAAGCTATTCACAGCTCACCCCACCCTGTCCCTCCCATTATTATGCGATCATCAAGGGCTATAGAGTAAAAAAACAAACAAACAGCTGAAGGCCTGCAAGGCCTACAAGGGCTATAGAACCTCAAACACTCCACTACATATGAAACTAGAAGATTTGACTAATAACCCCTTATTATATCTAATATCGTGCTTTAGAGATGTAATTCTGTAGGGGTTTCCATTTGAGAAATGTGGAGGGTGTAAGCGTTCTACCACACCGCGGCATTTGCTCATATTTGCAGCATAAGCACAAGCTGTTCCACCATTCGTGCCAACTAAGCTCTGCTGTATGTTTCCAGTTAGAAATAACAAGATGTAGGGCCACTCCCAACATGAAGTCAAATAAAAACCGACAATCCCTCTGTGACGACGAAATGCCAATTGCTGATCGAAAAACGACCACAGACCAGGAGAGAGTGGCCCAGAATCCCAGTACCTCTTGAATGCGATTCCATATTGAATCCCAATAAGACTGAATGTTAGGGCAATCATACACCACGTCTCAAAGTGCCGACATCTCCCCGACAAGACCAACACTCATTCCCAGCTGCCTTATCCCATTTAGCAACCTTTACTGGAGTAAAGTGCACTCTATGTGCAATAAAGTATAAAGCTTGTGAGACAGAGGCAGACTGAGAAACCCTGTTTATCTTACTCCAGAATTTTGTCCAAGTTTCCGGAGAAAGAACTTCCCCAGTGTCATGTTCCCATATTCGTTGAACACCAATGGCCTGAGAGTTGTTGTTCTGAACCACCAGTTTATAATAGTGAGAAGCCACCCCAGAGGTCATATGTACTGAGCCTATCTTACTCATCAACCCCCACTCGTCAGAGAGAGATGAAATATCCAACTGGGATTTCTCTATACAATGCCTCAGCTGAATCCACTGAAAGTATAGGGATTTAGGCAAACCAAATTCACTTTGTAAAGAGGAAAAAGGTTTCCACTTATCATCCATTATCAGTTGGCCAACACGCCAAATGCCCCTGCTAAACCATTTTGGCCTGCGAATGAACTTTAATTTTAAAAAAGGGACTATGCCAGATGGGTATTAATTTCGATAGGCAATCCTCCTTAGGAATTGCATTTGCTAACTGTTGCCTTCTGAGTGTCTGATATAACCCTATGAGACTTCGACCTCTTAATAGACACCATGCCAGGAAGGAGATTTAAGGGGAAAGGAGCACTTAATCTCTCTTCTAGTTCAAGCCATACTGGACGCATACCTACGGCCCCCTCCACCCATCGTGAACCATGTTTTAGCAAAAAAGCACAGTGAAAGGCCTGAAAGTTAGGGAAATTCTCCCCTCCTTCTTTTTTAGATTTAAGTTTCCTAAGAGCAATTATAGGCAGTTTATTTTTCCATAGAAATTGAACCAGAATCCTTTCAATTTGACGATAAATTTTGCTTGTAAAAAAGACTGGTAGCATTTCTAATATATAATTCACTTTAGGAGTGATAATCATTTTTATAGCTTCAACATGACCCCACCAAGAAAGATAGACCACCGGCCACTTTGCTGTTATATTATGAACTGTAGATAGGATCTCTTAAAGCTGTAACGCGCAAAGCTTCCTTACGACCCTTTAACGAGCTAGCTAGCTAGCAGTCATCTAGTTCTGTTACCTTCCAAGTAATATCGTCCTTTCTGCCCTTGAATATTTTGTGAAGCCTCAGTGGTCAAAACAGAATTCTCTCTAAATCTAAGGCGCTGCAATCTTATCAAAATATTAGGATCAGTTTTCTGGCATAAAATACATTCTCCTGCTTTAATCTGCTTGTCTAGTGCACCAAGTTTTTATTCATTTATTTATTTGAAAACTTTTATATACCGCCCCTTCCCAAGATCAGGGGCGGTTTACATAGAACAATGGAACCATACATAGAACATTATACAACATTGCAACTATTTACAAAAAACAGTATAGTCATATACTTAGTAACTATTTACAAGTTCTGTTTTACGTTGCTTGGCCTGCTTTATAGTCATAGACTTAGTAACTATTTACAAGTTCTGCTTTACGTTGCTTGGCCTGCTTTATAGCAAAGCTGGTAATGGTGGCTCACATACTAGCTTCCTCACTAAAATGGCTACCCCATTTTTCTTATGATGGGCAGTTGAAAAAGCCACTATTGAAAAGGGTTTTATATCTAGTTTTAATGACTCCTTTACATTCAAGTGTGTCTCCTGTAACAGTAAGATGTCAGCACTTTCTTTCCTACTGCACCGATGAATCTTTTTCCTTTTAATGGGATTGTTAATGTCCTTAACATTCAGTGAAACTATCTTAAAGGAAGACATACTGACGATATAGCACAGAATGACAGTCAAATGTTGCAAAAACATACCAAATTGTAACATATAGATTTACATTGTAGAACAACATCTTAAACACCCTCAGAGTGTTAGCTGCACTTATAACCCAAAAAAGAAAACCCAACAAAAAGAGACATAATTTAGCCCTGGCCCCTGCACATGATCACTCACAATAAGAACACATAATTCTGAAAAACAAATCACCAAAACCACCAAACTCAGGGAGGCTATAAAACACACAAAACCTAGTGGCTGAGCCCACCAGGACAAGACAGACATGGAGAGCAAAATGACCTAATACATTCCCACTTCTTTGTCACTTAAAATATCGTGCCTTGTCCACCTCCCACAATAAGAGTAAAGACAATGTACTCAAAACCCAAAACACAAGAGCTGTATGGCAGGGCAGCCCTCGTCAAATCAGTTTATTACCTAGAAGACCCAATCTAATGAATAAGGGCCATCCCGCTCTCCCAAGCCCCAATGCTCTCTCAACCGCCATAGACATCATAAACATAGAACATAAAAGAAGAAGGCGAGAAACAACAGGAGAAACATCTTGATCAGGATAGTACCCTGGAGCTCCTTCAAAAGAGACAAAATGGATGTCCCAGTGTATAGCAATACTGCATGATTAAATGTCGCTTCTGTGTAGATAAGTTACCATTACACGACCTCAGACCAGTCAAACCAGTCGAACTCCCATGATAGCAAGCGCCATAGAACTTTAGCAAATAAGAGCTGCAAAGTGAATTTCACATCACATCACTGCCGACTCCATATCTTCCAGAAATGTATATAACTCCCCTGGATTATCAAAAGTATTGGTTTGGTTATGCAGTGTGACTCTCATGCGGGCAGAATAGAGCAGCCCAAAACGGGCCTGCAGCTGTAGCAAGCGTGGGTGCAGTGCCAGAAAACTCTTTCTCCAATCCACCATCACCTTTGCGAAGTCTGGGAAGAACAGGAGTTTATGTCCCTGATATTCCAAAGTTGAAAGTGCTCTGGCTGCTCCCATTATTTGCAATACTTGCTGAAAACATAAAACTTTCAAGATGATTGGGCCATGGCCATGGCCACGGACTGAGTAGGCACTCGATGGACGCGCTCGATCTCGAATGGCATGGCAAACTGCAACTTTAACACACCCAGAATCATGGCCTGCAAAAAGGACACCATATCAGGGTCCTCTGCTCCCTCAAGAATTCCTATTATTCTTATGTTGTTCCTCCGAGAGCTATTGTTACTGTCTTCCACCTCTCTTTGCAATGAACATATCAGCTTGGCCTGCTTCTTAACGGCCTTGAGCCTTTCCCCATGCGATGCCACCACGTTTTCTACCTTCTCCAAACAAGCCATAATTGACTCCAAAGACATTCTCAAAGCATTGATATCTTCCTGCATTGCACACAGCAATTCTCCATTACATTTGACCAAGTCTTTGACTGCCCGAATCTCAGCAAAGAGGTCCTGCAAGGTCTCAGGACAATCTCGGATGACCGCCATCTTGTGAGGAGAGAGAGGTTCTGTTTTGGTTCTCTTTGATCTGGCATTTTGAGATACTTGGTAATACAGCCATGTCATCTTGGGGCCTGACATATCCAGGATCGAATGATATCAAAGTAGGTAGGAACTATTTGATTAAAGACTGCAGAAGTCAGGATTCTTGCCTATTGCCCTCTGGAGCACAGCTCTTACACGTCCATCTTGACCAGAAACCAGGCTCTGCCATAGCATATCAATTCTATAGATTGGTCCCATAAAGACCTAGAAAAATTGGATATAAGAAAAAGAAAAACACCCACGCCCACCAGGTAATCTGTAAGAACCTGTCTATAATTCCAAAACAATTAGAAAGTGTGAGAATTGGGGGGCGGAGCCTGATGTCCAGCGGGTAGGACGCTTTGCGTTGAAGCTCCCGAGAGGCCTACTTAGAATCCTGACTTAATACCTATACAAACTTACTATTTTGCTCCGAGCTGACCGGGGTACCTCGGGGGGGATGGCGGCCCATAAACCAGCGCGCTTGGACTTCGGGTCTCCTTCTTCTCACGGAAAACGCTCCAAAACAGAGGTGTCCTCCCCACAGAAGATGGTTCCATTTCGTGAAAACCCTGAAATGCACCTGGAGATTTTGGAGGAAATCCGCGGCGTGAAGGAATTGGTGCAGTCCAATGGAGAAGCGCTTCGAGCCATGCGAGAAGACTTTGGAGTGCTCCAGGACCGACTTGAAAGTCTTTCATTACGGCAGGACAACATGGCGGGGGTCCTCGACTCGCACGCGGTGCGCTTGGGCAAACT
This sequence comes from Ichthyophis bannanicus, assembly GCA_033557465.1. NCBI lineage: Eukaryota > Metazoa > Chordata > Amphibia > Gymnophiona > Ichthyophiidae > Ichthyophis > Ichthyophis bannanicus. The sequence continues at coordinate 222,541,512 of CM066040.1, read as the reverse complement.
GGACAAGGCTGAGCGCCAGATACAGAATCTTCAAAAGGAGTTAGAAGATAGCAATAATCGAGCCCGTCGCAATAATGTGAGGCTCCTCGGAATGCCGGAGGGGGTGGAAGCAGGAGATATAAGAGAATTCTTGCTCAAAACTCTTCCCTCCTTGCTGAAGATCACTTTTCATAGAGAACTGGAAATCGATCGAGCACACCGTGTTCCTGCCCACATGGCGCTCAACCGCACGACCCCCCGGCCTATTATCTTTAGCCTGCTACGATATCAACAAGTGGAACAAATTTTAAATGCTGCCCGAGCGAATCATCATTTGGAATTTGAAGGTCGTAAAGTCTCCTTCTTTCCTGATTTGGCAAAGCCTACCGTTGACCGTCGGAAGAAACTCCTTGCTTTTCGCCCTCGACTTCAACAGCTACAGGCTCGCTTTGGCCTGTTGTATCCAGCGAAGCTCCGAGTGACTCTCCACAACCAAACCAGGACGTTCGAAGATCCTGATCTACTATCAACATTTTTAGACTCCAAAGAAGCAGAGCAGATGCGCTAATCCCAAATCTTGGACTCTTATCTGCCGGCTCTGTCCGCCATTTTGAAGGGCCCGATGCGGCGGTCATAGCCAAGCACAGAGATTGCCTGGACTTTCTTTCTTTCTCTATATGACTTTTGTTTTTTGGTCTCCTATCCCTTCATGATGTGTGCCTCGGTCGGATTCGGAGCACGCACAGTCCTCCAGGTTATGTGTTTTTTCAATTTCGGCCTTCTCTGGGGCTTCTCCCCGCAGACACATGGTCGCCAGTAATTTTGGGGTTTTGCTTCTCCTCTACCGTACTGCGGTTTTCTTTGTTAATGTGGGGCGCTTCATTGTATTATATTAGCTTATTTTTCTTATGTCATGTGTACAGCCAGATACAGTCAGTTTGAGGGACATAGTGAAATTATGTGTGCTATCATGTTCAGAATTTTTAACTTTTCTGAATGGCCTTATGTAAAATCTTATCACTCATCGTAAAAGGCATTAATGGTCCACTCAAAGGAAAGAAAATCCTTAGCTATCTTAGCCATGAGCATGTTGATTTAGTGTTTCTTCAGGAAACGCATTTAAACTCTGCTGAAACACTGAAACTCAATGCTAAGCCTTACTTGGTAGCTGCCTATTCTCCCACCGTTTCCAAATGGTACGGGGTAGCCATTCTGGTTTAGAAGTCTTTGCACGCTACTGTACTTGATATTAGTGCTGACAAGGAGGGTAGATGGGCCCGTGTACACCTTGAGGTTGGAGAGAGTGAATTCACGTGTATTTGCATTATGCCCCGAATGTGGACAACCCTGCTTGCTATGCAAGTATTGCGCAGTTGGCATTGGCTTCTGCCAATGCTCCATTAATACTTGGTGGCGATTTTACTCAAGTGTTCCCTCAATTTTTTCTTCTCAAGCAAGGCGTTCGTTGACTGGAAGATCCAGTACCGAGTAGACCTGTGTGGCTAGATATAGAAGCGGGCCTTTGCAAACCGATTCCTCTTACCTTTCTCCCTGGTATGACTCTCCCATCAGACTCCCACTATCCACCAATGCTTTTAGACACTTCAGGTGCCTTTAATACTCTTATGCAATCTTTAGACTCCCGACTCTGGTCAGTGCAACTTCAGCATTGCCTTCGGAGTACTAGGGTACTCCCGCCATTGGCATTCTCTACATAAGGTTCATTGGAGACTTTCCGATCTGTCGGTAGTTCACCGGGTGTAGCATCCAATTTTTACTAAACCTTATGTAATGCTATAACTAGAGATACCCCTATAGCGCAGAAAGTATGGGAGAGAGAATCGCATGTGACTTTGACCTCGGAGCAATGGAGCCTTATCTGGAGTAGAGGGACACGGGTTCCCGATCCGCCTCACTCACTCAGACCCTCTTCTTTCTAGCCCACCGGTGTTTTTACACTCCTCACAGATTAGACAAATGGAACACTACTCAGGGCAATGGTTGCTGGACATGTCCTGCGGCCATTGGTTCATTGCCTCATGTCATGCATGAATATCCCGCACTACAGTATTACTGGCGTCGGGTCTGGGGTCGTATTTAGTCTATCTCGCACTCTCAAGAGCCCCTTTCTTGGAGGATAGTGGGACTTCGCCCAGTTGCGGGGATCCCCTCTCTCCCAAAAATGGCTTATCTCCTTTCAAACTTTATGCTTGGCATTGCTATTTCCCTAATTTCCCTAATTAAGTAATACTGGAAAATTAGCTTCCATCTGAGCCCCAATGAATGGTGGAATCATGCCTGTCTTTACAGTAAATATGAACAAATATCTCGTCTGTTCGCTTCCCCCGTCCAGACTCCTTCTCATTGGTCTCAATGGAAGATGCTCAATGACTATGTACACTTTGCTAAATGCTCTCATCTGACTGTCTAACTTTGTATATATCTCTGTCCCATGATCATGCTGTATCGTAGATGCTCTTTTGATCGTTTGATGTATAATCACTGTTAATTGGAAGCGCTCACATGCTGATATAATCGGGTAGAGAAGAAGCATCGGGGTGGGGGGTAATTGGGTTTACTTTTCCTTATTGTATACTTGTTTTGTCTCCTTTGGTGTGTTGTTTCTTTTGTTTGTTGCAAAATGAAAATAAAAGTTTAAAAAAAAAAAAAAAGAAAGTGTGAGAATTACAAATTGATTGATGGCTTCTATATTGTTCCTTGTAGTTGAAGCACTTTTCAATATCAGTAGCATGTTTACTAGGCCCCATGTCAGTAAAGCGTAGTTACTCACCTGTAACAAGTGATCTCCGGGAACAACAGGAATTTAGTCTTCACATATGGGTATCATCGGTATTGACGGAGCCTGCGTGGGAACGCTCCCCAGCGTCCAATAGGAAAGCTTTTGGGAGCATCCCACAGCGCCTGCGTGCTGCCTTCCTGCCTTTCCCACTGTCACTCTTCAGTTGAGTTTATAGCTGAGACAAGAGAGGGAGAGAGAGAAAGAGAGCGAGATAGAGAGACAAATCCTAGGGGAGGTGGGTGGGCTGTGAAGACTAAATTCCTGCTGTTCCCGGAGATCACCTGTTACAGGTGAGTAACTATGCTATCTCCAGGAACAAGCAGGAATGTAGTCTTCACATATGGGGACTCCCTAGCTGAAGATGCCAGGGAGATGGCCCCAGGAAGCTGCAACCCATTGTGAGATGGGCCATGCTTGCTCCCATGGATCTCTGGCATCCCACCAGGGATGGTGGGTAGGAGTTGAATTAAGTCTGAAAGAGATGTTGAAGAGCAGCCTGGACAAGCAAGGCATCCTGGCGGGAGTCCTTGTCCATGCAGTAGTGGGCTGTAAAGGTATGTACCAAAGCCCAAGTGGCTGCTCGACACTTAGGGTATTGAAGGATTTCTAATTCCTGTGCCCTAGGGTCCTTTTCAGGAGTTACCATGATTGCAAGGCCTCGAGCCACATCACAAATAAAATCCTGAAAGGACATGTCCTCCGGAGGAGACATTCTGTGTTGGGGAGAAGATGGTTCCTCCAGAAGAAGTACTCTGGTATCGGCAGAGTCATCAGAATCATTGGCATCGGAAGATTCAAAATATCTCTGATCCCAGTGTTCGTGCAGAGCACGGTACCAGTATCGATCGAAGTCGGTATCGAGGTGTCTCAGTACCAATCTGTTGATGACGGAGATAGACTCAAGACTCAGCATGGGGAGTATACCCGCCGAGGCTGGTGCCGTCGGTACTGGTGCTGGTTGAACCGTCTGTAGCGGTCTCAACGGTATCGAAGCCATGAGAAGAGGTGCCAGACTGCGTTCGATAGCGAGAAACCTCTGATCTATCGACGCTGCCGATGCTTGGATGTCGGTACCGGTAGAAGCAGCCGGAACCCCAGAGCATGGCACCAGTAGATCTGCCAAGGTGGAGGCCTTGAGAACATCCTGGAGCCCTGTTAATGCTTTGGAAGCCGAAGCCTCCCGCCGGGGCTGTTTTGCCGGTGAAGTTTCCTCAAGGGCAATGCCAATGGCTTCTCGATGCCTAGAAGGAGATCTACCCTTTGAGGACCGGCTAGATTTATGTTTAGTCACCTGAGATCCATGGGAAGAAGATGAGGCTCTGGAAGACATCGATGCAACGGACATCGCATCTGAAGCAAAAAGGGTACAGAGTTTTGCAGTTCTATTCTGCAGGCCCCTTTTAGTCATCTTCCTACAGGAGAGGCACTCTGATGGAGAATGGTCAGGGCCTAAACATTTAAGACACCAGTCATGGGTGTTGGTGACAGATAAAGTACTGCCACACTTAGAACATTTTTTAAAACCAGTAGCTGTTTTTTCCATTTTTAAGGAAAATGGGCCTAGTGCCCAAAATGGTGCCTAGCACCAAGGAAAAAGGTTTCTGAACAAAAATACCTCAGAACTATATACATATATTTTTTTATTTTTAGAAAAGAGAAAAGAAGAACCAGCGGTACCGGTAGGCGTCGAATGAAGACTTTCAGATTAATAGAATGACTGAAGTATCACTACAGAATCCCACAATACTGCAAGCTAAGTTGAAAATTAAGTAGAGGATTAAGTATTTTGCTGATTGACACATAAAGAGGGGTGTATGGTTATAACGAAGGGTCATTGATGCTAACAGGCATGTCACTGGGGATTTGAATAAACCCAGAAATTTATGCCATTGTGAAGTCTGAGACCCGTATATAGCAAACCCCGGGATTTGGGCCCTGACCCATAGAAAAACAGATTAAAATAGAGCGTAGGAATTTAATGATACATTGATGTGAGATCGCTCTGTTACAAGACCATATAGATTTGTCGAATGAAGACAGACACGACCACAAAAAAATAAAGAATAAAGAAGGAATTTTCTGCAGTGACAGGGTATGGGACCTGTCGGCTCCACGGAAAACAAAGAACTGAAGAGGGACAGTGGGAAAGGCAGCACACAGGCACTGTGGGATGCTCCCAAAAGCTTTCCTAGTGGATGCTGGGGAGCGTTCCTGTGCAGGCTCCATCGCTACTGACGATACCCATATGTGAAGACTACATTCCTGCTTGTTCCTGGAGATCGTGGGTTTGAGCCATATTTACTAGCATGGGCACTGTGCTAAATGCAGGGGAATAGGGACAGCCATCCCCCTTAAATTTAGTGCAGCTTGTGGTGTCAATGCCACAATTGGAAGGAACTACTGCCATCTTCATGCTGGCAGTAGTAGCGCACTACAAGCACCAGCAGTGTGGGCTTTCAAGGCCCTTGCTAGTGGAGCCATGGCAAGAATGCCCACAACCCACCCAGGCACATGCTGTCTATGTCTAAAGCATGGGTGTTTTAGACAGACATCCCTGGGGGAATATTCCAGAACCGGGGCATCTAGAAATAGCCTAATGGTTAGAGTAGTAGGCTAGGACCAGGAAAGCCAGGTTCAAATGGCACTGCTGCTATCATTGTGATTGTGCAGAATGCTGAGTGTGATAGAGATGCCATCTTCTCTGCACCTCCAGGATATTTTACAGCCAAAACTAGCACTTTCCTGATGCCAATGTCTATTTGAGCCTGGAGCAAGTATAACCATAGACACAGCTCCAGACATCTAGGATGTTTCTAAGATCGGACAGTGATGTCCAGGTATTTGCTCCTGTTCAAATGGGGATGTTCACAGATCTGGCTTCTAAAATGGCTCTGGAGATGTGTCTATGCCCATTTTCAGATGTCCAAAACACAAATAAAGCTTTTAAAGCAACCCCCTAAATGTGTAAGCCAAACATTGAGCACTCCATTAGGGTGGAGGCTCTTTTCAACTCATGCTTCCTTAAATAAAATTAAAAAAACAGGATAACAGGTTTTCTATACCGCTTCATCCTTAAATCAAGGCAGTTTACATTTCAATTCAGGATTTACATGTAATAATGGAATAGTTTAACAGTATATAATTTATTACAGGGAACCGTATTCTAATGGTATACTAAACAGCAACATAACAGGTGAATAGTAAGTTGTTAAAAATAAAAGATGTTAATCCAAGGGAGTAACATTAGGTACGAGTATCCCTAACTTGTACCCAGCATATGTAGTTTGCATTTACAGTGGGTGATCTTATTTCAGTTGTCATAGTTATTTGAGCCTTGTTTATGTTGCTGTGCATCATGGTGGGGTTGTGTCATAGCGGAGTTGCCCTAGGTGATGTTACCAAAATATTCTGTGTATAGATGTGTTTTTAATTTTTTCCATAAGTCCTTAATGTCCTTGATAGATCTTATGTTTTCCGGTAATGCATTCCAAAGTGCTGGTGTTATCAAAGGAAATGCTGTATTGGATGTGATGTGCTTAGGCTTGCACACATGTTAGATGTGAGAATCATGTTCTTGCTGTTGGTCCTCCTAGGTCTGTTGTCCGAGTCCTTCATAATCAGTTCCTGCAGTATATCGACTGTGTTAAACATTAGTATTTTGAATATAATAAGAATGATCTTAAATCTTATGTGATAGTGTATTGGTAGCCAGTGCAGTTGTTTAAGAAGTGAGGAAGTTGTCCTGGTTAAGAAGTGGTTTCAACCTCCGTAATACTTTCATTTTTTGATATGCCGCGTGTGTGGTCTTATTTATGTGTGATTGCAGGTTTAAGGCCTGGTCCAGGATCACTCCTAGATATCGGACTTCTTGTTGTACATTTATACTGGAACTTGATAGTTGAATTGTGCTTGGCAGTGTGATTCCTTGGTTTCTAGTTATGAAAAGAGCCTCCGTCTTCTTATAGTTTATGGTATGGTTATGATTGCTGATATATTCCATTGCCGTTGTTTTACTATGGATAGCCAGTTACCTCATTGTATTATTGAGTTGCAATTTAATAGTTGAATGTTTACTTTTATAAATTTGTTCTATGTAAAAACCTGTTCTATGTAAAATAGCTCTAAACCTGTTCTATGTAAATTAGTTTCTAAACCTGTTCTATGTAAAATAATAGCATTCTATTATTAAACTTTGTTTACTTGTAAACCGCCACTGATCGCTGGAAGTGGCGGTATAGAAGAGATGTATAAATAAATAAATAAATAAATAAAATGTCTTTGAGGCAGTTAATTAGCTTTGTGTTATCTGGTTTATCGGTATCAATTGGCATGAAAATCATTAGATCATCAGCATATAGCCTATATTGCACATTATGCTTCTTTATGACATTGCAAATAAGCTGTATATATAGGTTTAAAAGCAGTGATGATATTGTTGAGCCTTACGGAATTCCCTGGGTTTTTTTTTTAATGGTGTTACTGTACCTCAGGCCATTCCATGGAATTGATGTTTGTCTTTTTCATACTCTTTATGCCATTCTACTTATGAGTTGAGTTTTACATATAAAATTTCCCAGAACTTTTCTTTTTCAGCTTTGCTTGATGATGTTTTAATTCATTAATGTTCTTTCCCATTTCCCTATAGAATTTCTTCCTGTTCTGTTTAATGTTTTATTTTACGTTCTTGCAATTCTGTTTTCTTCATTTATCCACAGCTTTTGTGTTGTTGCTGTTACTGCCAATTTGTTATTGGAACATATGATTGAAGGTCTTCTGTTAATGCAGCATGCTTCAGTTTGGTGTTACGAATTTGTCATTATTTTTGGTGCCCTCATTTCTAGAAGTACTTTGCTAACAGTATAAAAATCTCTATTCAACAATTTACCTTTATTTCCTCTATATGCTTCTCATGAAGTGTTACTGTTAATTTTTTCTTTTATCCTCTGTCTTTGTATCCTCCGTAATGATTTGACTGCAAGCCTATTTAATAAAGGCACGTGTATTTACAAAATTACCCCATCAAACCAGCAAAACTCATTGCTAAGATGAAACCATGGGCATTTATGCCTGCTTGAAAGCAGGTATAAATGTTTGCACATAAAGTCATGCACATGTGCATATTTATAAAATAAATGCATAAATTGCAACTCTGCCTGTGCTCCACCCAAACTCCGTGAACATGCCGACACCCTGAATATGCTGACCAAATTGCGTAGAAGTTCGTACATTCTTGTCATCGCGTGTATGTTTATGCATGGGATGATTTTATAAACCCAAAATATAGGTTGAATATGCCCGATTGAATTTTTTTTTTACCTTTAATTTTATAAGTGTCATGTTATATGCATATCCTTACATATACATGCAGGAAAAAATATATAAAATTACTCTCCACATAGCCTTGATGACCTTGCTTGTCATTAACTTTGGGTAACAGGTTTAATATAAGAGAGTGAAAAACCCTACCTCTGCTCTGCATCTGTCGAGACAGCTTCTCCAAATGAGCGAGTTTTGCACATACTATGACCGTCATGAACCTCACTTCTAAGCCAATGTATGTGGAGTATGATCTCAGTCTCTCAAATTTACTGCTGATGCTCGGTGTAGTATTTACATCATGCCAAAGAGGGCCTATGGGTAATTTACCAAGGCGTGCTTGGAAATTCCTCTTAATTAGGCCTGTGGCACCCAACATAACTCAGTATCTTTCTGACAATTTTCTTTGTCTCCGACTGCATTCCTTGGTACTTGAATATTTTCTCCCTCTCAATATGATTCACCATTATTAAGAAGGAACCCAGGATATCAATGCTTGACCCAGTACAAGCATTGTGGAACCTGAGTCTTTTGGGGAAACTGCTAGATACATATGACCTAGATTGGCCACTGTTGGAAACAGGATACTGGGCTTGATGACCTTGGTCTGACCCGATATGGCATATCTTATGTTCTTAGAGTAGTCGCTTTGAACTGAAACCTCTATAAGCAATGCCATTCTGGTTTATTTCTGCTTTACTACTATATCTGGCTTCCTCACATCCAGCTTTTTATCGGTCAGAATGGGAGTATACCAGGAGATCATTACCTCCTCATTCTCTCTAATTCTTTTTAGGGTCATGATTCCAGTGCTTTTCAGGCACAGTGATATTATAGTGCTTACAGAATTTCCAGTGGATAAGACATGCTACTTTATTGTGCCTTTCTGTATAGAAATTTTCTGCCATTAGAACTTCACAGCCAGGTATTAGGCGAGTCATCATTTCCAGCTCTTTCCCACAGAATCAACATATGTCTGTTTTGCCAGTTTTTTCAATGCTCCCTGTAAACCATCTCATCCGTAAGCCACTATCCTAGGCTGCAACTATCAACCTCTCGTACTTTGGTTTCAATTCACCTCTCCTTAACCATTCATGTGTCAGCTCTTAATCGACAAAGGGTTCCTGGAGTAACACTGTATTTCCCACTGTATTTGTGCATTTGCCACTTGTTTTTTCTTGTTTGTTAATCTAATTCTTTGAAGAGTTTTTTCTCTTCTTTTGCAGTTCTGTTATTTCCTTCCCTGTGTATGCTTGTGGATTCTTACTCATGTCTTCTAGTCATTGGAACGACTATTCAATTTTAATGATGGAGACAGATTCTGGATGTTTACCTTCATATTTCAGCACTTTTTGCTTATTTGGATCCAATGATACAATTAGGTAAACCTGGAGGCCTATGATAGTAGCTCTGTATGTTTAATCAATCTCTATAAGACCAAGCTCTCCTTCAGCTCTAGGAATGTACACAGTCTTGGCATACACTGATTTTTGTAAATTACCTCATGGGCATGGAGGAGTTTTCTTGTTTGAACATCCAGTTTTTAAGATCTTTAAGAAGCCAGTCCACAAACCCCAAAGCTGTATGAGAGTTATTGGAACTGCCAGCTGATTGATGCCTTGTATCTTATTCAGTGATGTTAAAGTACTTTTCAATAATGATTTTAAATCTCCAGTAGTATTCTTTACTGATCTTTTCTCTCAGTAATTTCTGCTTAAGTGTCATTCCTTCATCTACTCCGAGATACTTATATATGTCTTCCTGTTCAAAATCCTTAATGTCACAGCCTTCAGCCAGAGAGATGTTATCCATTTTGCAAAATATTCCTCTAAAAAAAGTTGCCTTGGCACATTTGTCAAGGCCAAAGGTCATCCTGATGTCATCATAAAAGCTTTTCACCACACGGAGTTGCTCTGGTAATTTTTGGTCACTAGAATTGTAGAGCTTCTGATTATCTACAAATAATTGGATGTTGTTCCTGGGTTGTTACCTTTTTTAGGATTCAGGCTAAATCCATATCCCAAAGGGTTGATGAGAGTACTCATTGGCTTAAGCACCACACAAAACAGAAGAAGCAACAGAGAATCTCCTGAAATATTCCTCACCAAATCTTAATGTTAGGAATGATGTACTGAGCATCTTCATATTTCAAAAGAAAAAGTGTGGTTTGCCACATTGTCATGGTGAACTTAATGTACTCTATCAAACTCAGATTTATTTTATACATTTCAAGGCAATTTATAATCTTAGAGTGTGGGATGCTGTCAAAAGCTTTCTTATAATCAATCCATGCTATACTAACATTTCTGCTTTTCTTAGCACTGGCCATGATGGCCTTGTTAAACATTAACTGGTCTTTGGTTCCATATGCTCCTCTCTTGTTGCCCTTTTACTCTGTTGCCATGATGTTATTGGACTCTATATGATCACATATTCTGTCTGCATCTATTGTAATAAACAGCTTATGGATTGTAGGTAGACAAGTTATTGGTCTATAACTTTTGGGACTGTTATTTGGGTCCCCCTTTGGAAGAAGAAATGTTCTTCCTGTAAGCCATTGTGGTGTTAAGTCTAGCTGCTTATACAATCAATTTTTACAGTTCACCAGGTCTTGGTGAAGTGATGGTAACTGTTTGAGCCATAAGCTGGTTATTCCATCTGGGACAGGTTTCTTCCCATTTGGGGCTCGTTTTAACTTGCTTTTTCTGCTTTTTCATTGTTACTGCAGGCCATTCCATAGGTTTGATGTTTACTTCTTATAAATGCTCCTGTATGCAGGGTAACAATTCTGCTTCTTGCTTGTGTTCTATAGGGTCCTCATATAGTTTTCTCCAGAAAGTTTCCATTTTGGCTTTGGTCAGTGGTGCTTTTACCATATTAATGCTCTTTACCAGTTCCCTTTAGAATTGTTTTGGGTTCTCTCTAAATAGATTATTTTGATATCTTTCTTTTCCATTTTCTTCATGTCTTTGAAGTTTTTGCACCTCTGCTGCTACTTTCTATTTATCTGTTCCTGAGAGAGTCTTATTGGTAAATCTGGGAGTGCTCTATATAAATGAAAAGTATTCCTAATCGGACAAATGAATAAATATGCCCCATTCAAAGGCAATTATGCATTTGCTGGCATATACATAATTAGCCTGTGTCTTTTTTAAAAAATAAATACAGTTAATACTGAGCTAAATGGCCAGATATTATCCATATATCTGTGGGCCATGTTAGAGGAGCAAGGGCAGGTCAGAATATTATCCACATAGTAGCAATATTCAACCACCTTTTGGGTAAGTTGCATGTTTAGTTTAGGTCTGCCAAACAGTAGGCCTAGCCTAAGCGGATAGTTTATTCACCAATGCTGTAAACAGAAGTATGCAAACACTTCCAGCCCTGGCCCCACCCCCACAGGTCACTTCCAGCCCTGCCCACAGTTCCGCTTTTTTTTTGTCTACAAATTAAGCCCTGGTTAGGGATAAAGGTATCGTATGCAATATGCAACATATTAGAAAATTAAAATTGTGTCATGGGAAAAGGCAGTATTATTATGTAGGTATAGTTATAAGAGTCAGAACTTAGATTTGAATCATGATTCTGCTATCAATTTGCTATGTGATTGTAGATAACCCTCTGTCTCTCAGTTACCATACTTCTTAAAAGAAAATTGTTATTTAAAAGTATAGAATTTACAGACCTAGCTCAAAGCTATCATGGACTGACTATTCTAGCAGGGGTTTTTTTTTTTACCTCTCATCAGATTGAATTTTGAGATTTGTACTCAAGCTTTGCATTAAAAAAAAATACAATTTATGTCTCAGAATTTAAGGGAGTCAGAATTTATTAAGTAGGCATCCCTGATCATTTATTTCCAGTTGATAATGCCAATAAAACGTTACCTCTGCCTCTGCTAATTTATGAAACAGAGAAAAATGATGGCAGATATAGACCAAATCGCCTATCCAGACTACCGGGACGTGCAGCCCTGCAACCCACATTCGTGAAAGACCTCCCCTGTGTTTATCCCTGCCTTCTTGACTCAGATACAGTCCTCATCTCTACTACCTCTACTGAGAGGGTATTCTATGCGTCCACCCCTCTTTCCATAAAGAAATGCATTAGCAGTAAATTTGAGAGACTGAGATCATACTCCACATACCCTGGCTTAGAAGTAAGGTTTATGACTGCCATAGTATGCACGAAACTAACATATTTGGAGAAACTACACAACATATTTCCTCAGATTACTCCTTTCCCCTTTCACCTTCATCCTATGTCCCTTTCTTCCAGAGCATTTTTTGAAATGAAAAAGGCTCTCCTCGTACATTTATACCACAAAGGTGTTTAAACATCTCAACCATATCTTCCCTCTTCTGTCTTACTTCCAAAGTATACATATTGAGATCTTTAAATCTGTCCCCAAATGACAAAGACTATTTCATTAGCTGCCCTCTGCACCGACTCCATCCTGTTACATCCCATTGAAGGTGTGGTCTCCAGAAGTGAACATAGTATTCCAAATAAGGTCTCACCAGAGATTTATATAGAAGCTCTATTACCTCCTTTATTCCTGCTGGCCATACCTCTCCATTTGAATCCAAGCATTCTTCAGGTTTTAGTCATCGTCTTTACTACCTGTTTGGCCACCTTAAGATCATCAGAAACAATCTTTTCCAGGTTCTGCTCTTCCTTCCCACTCCTTGGTTTTTGCAGCTCAAACACATGACCCTGAAATTTTTAGCATTAAATCTCAGCTGCCAAATAAGGATGTGCAGGCAAAAAAATGTTTAATTTACTTTTTTGTTTGCAGGTTTTTCATTTTATTGTGTTTTCTTTTAATAAATGCTTTTTATTATGTTTGGCTTTTATACATTTTTATTTCAGGGCAATTTTGTTAATTAAAGAGATAACCTTAGGCATTTCCTAAACAAAAAACATAGCTGAAATTACAAAGAAAATCTGTGCATGTGTTGAATTTTGTAAACTCAGTACTAACCATTTATATGTGTAATTCAGGGGTTTTTTTATAGCACATGTAAGTGGTAAGATATGCATTTCATATTGTTTTTAACCCAAAATAAGAAAAACCTGAAATCTGGGGGTTTCTCTGTGTCGCCAATAGTGTGCTCTGTTGTTCAATAGTGTTACACCTTTGCTCAGAAATAGACATTGTAGCATGTCCACTATTGTTAGTCTCTTAATTATGTATGGTTTTTGTGCTGATTTGAACTTTCTGATGAAGCGGCTTATAAATGTTATAAATAAAAATAAATAATTAGCATGCAATATTGATTGCATTGCCCCCAATACAATAAGGGCCAGATTCCAGACATCAAAGACCTCTGTGCGCCCGTCTAGAACCAGACGCACAGAGGGCGTCGCAATTATGATCCTGCGGGGCATGTCTAGCCCTGTACGTGCAGACTGGGACTGCAATTCAGCCCAGCCTGCACATACAGGACATGCCCAACTAACTCAGTCAGGGCTTTTAAATGGAGCTGTGGTGCCATGGCATCCGACAGCCATGGCACTGCGGCTCCATTTAAAAGCCGCGATCTCTGGCTGCTGGCTTCCAAATTGCATTCCCCACAGCCCAACCCCCGATCTGGCCCCCCCCCCCCCCCCCCCCCACCACCACCACTGCCATGCCCCAGGCTCACCGATCCCGCCACATCGGGGAAGTTATTCCACCTCGGAGGTGGAATAATTTCCCTGTTCAAGTCGCTGGCCCCAGACATACAGGGCCAACATTAGAATTGGCCCTGTATGTCCAGGGTTGGCGACCGCACACTACCCACCCTAACGCCGCCCCCGATCCACCCCTTTGCTGCCCCCATCTAACTTCCCCGTACAACGTGCGGGGAAGGAGGATAGTGCCAGGAAAAGCCACAAAAAGCGGGGCTGAACGTCCCAAGCGGGGCTGTTGGGACATCTATTCCTGCTATTCATGGCTCGGAATGACCCCCTAAAAGAGTAAAAATAATGAACAAAATGAAAATTCCTGTACATTACATAGGAAACTAAAAGTGAAAAATGTTGGCCTCCATACCCATAGTAACTAGCACCTAACCCTTCTAAAATTACCCCCATTAACAAGCTGGTCATATTTCAGACTATTGCTCAGTCTCTGTTATCTTAAGGTTTAATGGACAGCCCAAAAATGGCTAGCTCATGGAATTTCAATCTCTCTTTGTTGGGAGATGAGTAGTTTTCAGAACTAGTTGAACAGGCAGTTGAATATTACATGGCATGGATCCTATTCAGCCTGTTCTCGAATCGCAATCCTATTTCCTGGTGGAAGACTTTAAAAATGGTACTTTGGGAGCAAATAATCTCTTATGCCAGCTTCACTAAAATAAAAAGATTAGTTCAGCAACAGAGATTAATGGCCTCTATCAAGAAGCTTCAAAATGTACATAAAGGTTTTGAAATAGGTGATGGTTTACAGGGTGCTATTATCAGCTCAATGTCCCTAGGATGTTTTTTAAAAAAAAATTCTATGAACACAGAGAAAATGGTAACATTCTTGGCTCTACTTGTTAAAAGAAGACAGGCTCATTCTTAACAAAGAAAGCATATGAGGCATTTCCAAGCTGAGTAATTCAAATTTGCAGGGAACTGCACCAGCCTTTTAGAGATATTATAGGTTTCTTTATGCACAGGGAAATCAGATACAAGATTTGTTTCAGTATTTTTTTTGGAATGAGCCTCAATATGCTTAGCTAGAAACTGGTCAAGTCAAATTTTGAAATGCCCCCATCCCGTTGTTAGAAAACAGAAATTGAAGCAATTAAATCACTAGCTAACGGGACATGCTCAGATTACTATATAGAGCTAGATTTAGTGACGCACACTACTCCATTAGCACACACTAACCATGTATTTACCAGCCGTCCTATTTTATTCAATGGGACCTATTTACTAATAACCGTGTTAATGTCAATTAGCACACTTTGGTAATTCTAGATTCATGGTTACAAAAAAATTCTCCCAGATTTTGTTCCTACCTTGGGCTGTGTTTATCCTAATTTTCAAATCAGAAGGCAATTTACATCACAGAAAGTCAAGAAGGACCATCTCTTCAATTAATTCAAATATTAAAAATATTCACAAAAGTCTTGCAATTAGGAGTGGAGAAAGCATTGCCCTTTCTAACGAAAGTGGGTCAAATGGAATATGTCAAAGGGCAATTGTCAATGAACAGAACTAGATAATATCCAATCTGGTGTCTCTGGTGACAAAAACAAAAGGATCCTGCAGTTAGTCTTAGAATACAATGTAACAAAGCTTTTGATATGATTTTCTGATTTTATTTATTACACCAGATCTCATTGCAAACATATAATTCCATCACTCAAACCAAAACGATATAATTCCTATACTGCAGCCCTAAGGTTAGAATTTTAGTCATAGGGCAATGTTTGGAACCTTGTGGTACATAAAGGGGGAGGGGCAGAGGGAAGATAAATGCATACATTCCGTTGCACCTCATTACCACTCCTCTATCTCTCTCTACACCCCTCTTCAGAAACTCTGCTCATCAGGCAAATCCCTTCTCTCTGTGCCCTTCTCTTCCACTGTCAACTCCAGACTATGTTCTTTCTATCTTGCTTCACTCTATGCCTTGAGCAAACTACCTGAGTCAGTGCATCAGTCTTCTCCTCTGGTTTATTCAAATCCAGGCTAAAACCTCATCTCTCAGAGGCTGCTTTTTGATCCTGACCCTTTATTCTGTTTATCACCCATGTGCGTCGAGAACATGTCTAGTCCCCTCTCTGCTGTGTTCTGTCTTGCATAGACTGTAAGCTTTATTGAGCAGGGAGTGTATCCCATGTGTATATGTCCAGCGCTATACAAATGATAAGTAGCAGTAGTAAGAAGACAAGATAGCAGTGGTGATAGTAGACAGCACTATCTAATCTTTACAACAAATGATCCAGTCAGCAAAAGTGATCAATTGTTTTCAGTTCAATGAAGGACCTCGGTAAACTCAGCTTTATGTCTTTATCTATAGGACAGGTACCAAAAAAAAAAAATCAGCTCCTGAAGTCGCTAAAATTCTGGAGAGATATCATTGTATACACAATTAATCTGAACAATTCAGATATTTCTAGTGGGCTCTTAGGGGCCCTTTTACTAAAGTGCACTAATGGTTACAGCATGCTTTAACATGCAGTAGGTGGTTTGTGTGCAACTGTGGTAACAGTTACTGCACTGACATAACAGTTACCATGTGCTTATTCCCACAGTAACTGCTCACCATGGGCATGTGGCAGGCAGTTTATGGGCAAATAGTGGGAATGGAATGCACATTGTAATTAGCATTCAGTAAGTACTATTGTATGTGCTAACATTTAATGCTGCACTTAGAGCAGATACACTTAGCAACAAATCAATAATGACATTAAGTACACCTGTAGTAATTGTGAATAACCTTTACATGAGGTAAGAGACTTTTCAGTGTATAATCTGCCAGGAACATACCAGGCAGGCCCCCAACAATTCAGAAAAAAAAAGGCTAAGGGATCTTTTGATTTAGAACATACGCAGTTGTGGTCAGCATTATTGCCACCCTTGCATTTTAGGTTTGTTGTGTACAATATCTTGAGGAATAATTGGAAATATTCCAACTGTATGTCATCATAATATTTTAATAGGATGTTCAAAGGTATACAACAAAAAGAGATGTCTGTTCAACTCAGAATGAGTAATTTCTGAAAAAATAATATGACCTGGACAAGAATAATGGCACCCTTCATTAATATGTGGTTGCAAAACCCTTGGAAGGGATGACAGCCTCCAAATGTTTCTTGCAGCCATCAGTACGTTTCATACATCTGTCTGCTGGTAGTTTCTCCTACTCTTCAACTGCAATTTGTTCCAGCTCAAATGTTTCCAGGATTCCTTTTACCAATGGCAGATTTCAGTTCTTTCAAAAGGTTCTTGATTTGATTGAGATCAGGACTCATTGCTGGGCAGTTAAAAACTGTCCATTTGTTCTCTTTTAAGCATTCTTTTTTACTTTTGAATGTATGCTCTGGGTCACTGTCCTGCTGACCTTTGACTCAGACCTAGCTTCTCACGCTAGAAACACATTTCACTCAAAAATAGCTTGGCAGTCCTCTGACGTCATGATTCCTTTAATATGTTCCAGGTCTCCAGTTCCTGAGGCAGTAAAACAACCCCACAACATTATGGAACCTCCACCATATATAACTGTAGGAAGGGCGATTTTTTCCCTTATAAGCTTTATTTCTTTACCTGTAAATGTATTGCTGGTCTGCACTGCCAAAGAGCTCATGTTAGGTTT
Source organism: Ichthyophis bannanicus (assembly GCA_033557465.1). Lineage (NCBI taxonomy): Eukaryota > Metazoa > Chordata > Amphibia > Gymnophiona > Ichthyophiidae > Ichthyophis > Ichthyophis bannanicus. The sequence continues at coordinate 222,524,119 of CM066040.1, read as the reverse complement.
CATCTGTCCACATAACATTTCCCAGAACGACTGTGGTTTCTCAAGATGGGCTTGGGCAAAGATCAGGCATGCCTTTTTAAGTCTGTCTTTGAGCAGTAGTAACATAGTATATTACGGCAGAAAAAGAACATGCTCTCCCAGCAGCCACAGTAGTGCAGCAACAGGGAGGGGAGCATGTAGGGGGTGTGTGAATGGCAGGAGGGGTGGAACGAGGGACAGGGTTCAGAGTGCATGTAGGAGGAGCATGTGGGGGGGGGTGTGAGTGGCAGAGGGGGGTGCAAGGATAAGGGGATGGAGGGCAGGCAGGGAGGGGGGAGTGTGGGTGAGGGTTTGTGGACAGAGTGGATGAGGATTCCAAGATGGGGTGCAGGAAGGGATGGACAGTGCAATGCAGCTGGATGGTGAGGAAGCAGTGGAAGGCCCAGGATATGGAATCTCGGATTGCCAAGAGGCAGTAGTGGTGGCAGGTCACATCAATGACAAGGGTGGTGATGCTGCAGAGGTGCCCTCATCCATGTCCATGTGGGAGTGGTGTGCCCATGTTGGTGGACCACAAAGTCCATCCCTATCCGATGTACGGCCTAATGAGGGTGTCCAGGGGGCAGGCGGAGGCCCCGAGGACTGTGCGATGTGTGTGTCCCAGCTGCAGCAGCCATGGCCACCATGCCATGGATGCACAGGTTTGGACACAGGGGCCCCCATGCAGGCCACCATTGCGGGATGCTCCCGGACATATGTCACAGCATACGTGGGGCCCAGTATATGGCTGTGCAGACAATGCACATCTGGCACATGTCAGCAAAAATAGTGGTGGGGTGGGCTATGAACTCACAACCCCTAGACCCAGAAGCAGTCCCCATACCAGCAGGCCACAACGGCACACTACTGTAACCAATGTCCCAAGCAGGGAATGTGCTCAATGCACAGGGGCATGGTCTGGACACACAGGCCATGTCTGCATGTGTGGATATGCACAGGACCGTGGTGGCTGCAGTATGCATCCCAGTCCCTCCCCATTTGCTGGGGAGTGCATAAAGTGTTATGTGTGGAGTACATATGTCCCGGGCCATCAGGTAAAGTGTGCCTGGACAATGCTATCATGTGCCAACACACCACATCTGGACGGTGCACCTAGGTGCACATCTGCAGTGGCATCTGGCTCATCTCCATCACCAAGGGCTGACTCCGGCTCATCTGGCAAAGGCTGCCTGCACTGCAGGGTAAAATTATGGAGCATTTAGCATGCCATGGCGATTTGGCACACCTTGCAAGGCCTGTAGAACAGCTCCTCCCCCAGACTGGTCAAGGCATCAGAAGTGGCACTTCAACTGGCTGAAGGTCCGCTCTATGATCCCCCGTGTGGCCCGATGTGCATGGTTGTACTGGTGCTAGGCTGGGTTGCTAGGGTGGAGTATGGGGGTCATCAGCCAGTTGAAAAGGGGTAGCCCTGGTCGCCTGCAGCGGGAGACAGAACAATAAACCGTTGATCAGCTGGTGGGCCAGTGAGGGGGCCATTTGCCTCCAACAAATAGTGGGCTGTGGATAGCTGACCTGGAACATTCAAGACTGTGGACACCATCTGGATGGTCCCAGGGGTGTGAATGGGCCACTCAGTGTCCACAGCCCACCACATGTGCATGGGTGCACCCAAGGGCACAGCGGTACCTGCTGCAGGGTGGGCCTGGGCACCATGTTTATGTAAGGGGCCCTTGGCCTGGGCACCATGTTTATGTAAGGGGCCCTTGTCCTGTGCCTGTCTCATGTCAGGCACACCCCTGGGTGGCAGCAGACAGGGCTGCACAACATGCCACTATGTGCAGGCCTGCTACCACCACCCTGATCACCTGCCCCATTCCCCGCTGCATGCACGGGGCCCATTGTGCATGCTGCAGGGTACTGGGGTGGGATCCATGTGGAGAGTGGGTGTGGTGCAGGTGGGGCCAACCCCCAGATGGACAAAAACAGGGGGTACCATGCCCATGTATGTGAGGGGTTCCTGGGGGTGCACTGCACATACCCCCAATTGTGGTGGTGGGGGATCAGGCTGCCCCCCATATGTGCCCAGTAGCCCTCTCATGGCCAAAGGGCCCACATACAAGGGCCTGGGGTCATAGGGAGAGGGCCAGCACCACCTGCCCACCGGGAACACCATCATATTGTGCTCCATGTCTCCCAGTCCCAGGGTGTCTGTGCATATGCCCACCTAAAAGCCATCCATCCCTGAAAGCATGCATGGATGCCTGACCGGGTCAGGACATAGGCATCATGGCAGGAACCAGGGTACTTGGCATGTAGGTCTGTTATCTCCCCATGCACATTGCACACCACTTGCACGTTGACAGAGTGGAAGGTCTTGTGGTTCCAATACGCAGCTTCACTCTGTCGCGGAGGCTGGAGGATGACGTGTGTGCCATCCATCACACCTAGGACCGATGGGAACCCTGCCACTGTACACATGGACTTCACCCAATGAACTGTACAAAAATCAGACTAACTACATCTATGGAAGTCAATGATGGAAAATCTCTATAACATCAAAAAAGACAAAACCTGGATCCGACTGTGGTACACATCACCAACTAGTAGTATACAAACTCAAGCTAAAGTTGAAAAAGAGCAAGCCACTCATGAAAGTAGCAAAATATAACCTTGAGAATATACCACCAGAACTGAAAGATTACCTACAAAATTGATTTGCTGCCTTAGATACAAATGAAGAGCTTCAGAAGAGTTATGGATGACATCAAGAAGGTTGTGTTGGAAGAATCGTTACAAAATGTGAAAAAGTAAAAACGGCCAAAATGGATGACTGAACAAACTCTGAAAATTGACAAGAAATGCAGCAAAGCTAAACCAGAGGAGAAAGAGAGGCAATTGCAGAACTCAGAGATTTCCAACATACAGCAAGACAACTAGAAGCAGAAACTATTAAGAGGAAGAACAAGATCAGCTTTCCTAAAGCTCTGAGCATTAAAGAAAAAAATTCCAGCCTCGAATTGGAATGTTAGAAGATGCTCAAGGATCCATGTTGAATGATGCTGAGAAGATCAAGAAAATGAAAATATACACATAGGGGGTTATTCTGAGCCACGAAAAGTGAGGATGGACGGCCCAACAGAATGTCTATCCTCGCTATTTGTTGCTCCTCCTGCACCCGAATAACTTCCCCACCAGTTGTGCTGGGAAGTTAGAGGGGGGCGGGAAATGGGCAGCCCAGGGGCATAGTCTGGGTGGGCAGTGGGCAGTCACCGGCCCTGGATGTACAGGGCCGATTCTAATGTTGGCCCTATACATCCAGGGCCGGCGACATGTTCAGGGAAGTCCCCTACTGAGGTTTGAGATCTTGCTGTAAATTTATATCTACCTCATAACTCCACTGCCATCTATTTTTTTTAATGTTTCTTCTGTAGTTTACTCAGTTGGTCTCCTCTGCCACTGGGATTTTTCTTTACCACTCCCCCAACATGTTGGGCTATAGATAATTCAGTGTTATAATTTCTTGGATGTTTGTTTCCTTGGTGGATTAATTTCTGGATGAGCTAACTTTTCTGTACAAGCTGTTTTTGCTTGATTGTATTTGTAAACTTATAAATAATAAATTTAAAAAAATAAGCAAAGGCGTACGACAAGGCTGCATACTTTTCCCGTACCTGTTTAATTTATATGCAGAACAAATCATCAGAGAAGCAGGACTGTATGAAGACAGAGGTATAAAGATTGGTGGGAGACTCAACAACCTTCACTATGCTGATGATACCACATTACTGGCTGAAAGCGAAGACAATCTGAAACATTTGCTCCTCGAGATCAAGGAACACAGTCTTAAAATGGGCCTGCCACCTTAATGTAAAAAAGACAAAGATCCTGCCAACTGGCAAAATCAATAAGTTAATCATTGATGGAGAAGAAATTGAAATAGTGGACAACTTTAACCTATTTGGATCAACTATCAATAAACAACAAGCAATCAAGAAATCAGATGACTCATTGCTCTTGGCAGAATGACTATTAAGGACCTAGACAAGATTCTCAAGAGCAGGGACGTCTCTTTCCATACAAAGATTTGACTTCTTCAAGCCATGGTATTTTCAATAATACCATATGGATGTGAAAGTGAAAAAAATAGGAAGAAAACTGATGTCTTTGAATTATGGTGCTGGTGGCGAATACTGTGTATACCATGGTCTGCCCAAAGAATAAAGCAGACAGTACTAGAGGAGATCAAACTAAGCTTTCTTTAGAAGCTCAGATGACAAGACTTCGACTTTCATACTTTCGACACATCATGAGAAGAGAGAGATCATTAGAGAAAGCCATCATGCTTGGCAAGGTAGCAGGTTAACGCAAAAGAGGAAGGCCAGCAATGAAATGGATCTGATACAATAACAGCAGCTATGGGTGCTGGCAGCACGGTAGGAATGGTACTAAAAATGTGCCATTCTTCCCTGAGGATTTTCAAAATATCCTTTGAAAATTTTGAAAAGATCAGAGGGCATACAAGTCTATCTTTGAAAGGGATGGATGATGAGATTTCTTGGCCCTATTGTATGCACGTGCGATACATTTCTTTCAGTGAACCTTCTGCACATGTTGCATGCATGTGTCTCAAATTCATTCGGTGAAGAGCAAATTCTCTTTAAGAAATTGACTGAAGGAAAGATTGTTTTTTAAGGAGCAATTATGAAAGCTATCATAGTTAATTATGCATTAGTTAATTATGATCAGTGAGAGCCTTTCCTTATTAAGATGTCCAAATAGGATATTTCTATCAAATCAGAGGATACTTGGAACTGCAAATTAGCATCCAGGGTGTTCACCCATGCAAAAAAATTGATCCGGAAGGATATTGTCACCTTCCTAAATCATAAAAACGTTATCAGCATATCTCTTCCATAATTTAATTTTTTTTTTCAAAAGGGTGTCTAGTAAGAAATTTGGCCTCAAAGTTAACTGCATAGAGGTTGGCAACATCTAGGGCCTTTGCCAAACTGAATGCCATTTATCAGAAGCAAAAGTAATTCAGTAAGAGCTACTTCAGCCAACCCAGTGGGTATCCTCTTGTGTTCTTTTCTTTCTAAGAGGGCATCCTCGAGAATACAAAGAGTATCCATCTGGAGAATGTTGATATAAAGAGATGTAATATCTATGGTGACCAAGATCAAGTGGTCATATTATCCCTCAAAACGTTCGAATATATGTATGTGAATCCTTCACATAAGATGGGGCTGTGGTTACAAATGGTCTAAGAAAGATATCCAAATATTGAGAAATGGGCTCATATGAGATCTGCTTGCCGAGATGATTGGACAGCCAGGGGGATTCATGAAGAATTTAGGGGTCTTGGGGAGGATGTAGATAGTAGTGAAACAAAATTGGATTATTTTGTGCCAAATATCCCACCTCCAGATCCATTTGGATGAAAGAAATCTAGACATCTTTTTAGGGGGAAGTGGGATTGCTGTCTAGTCTCTCATAAAAAGAAAAGCTGTCTCCTAACTGCCCATCAATCTCCTTAATGTAATCAGAAGTATTTGTGATTATCCTTTTTTATAATAATCTTAGCATTGTTTTTCAATTATTGTAATACCAGTTTTTCTTGTCTAGGGATATTATAATGCGTTCTATGTTTCCTAGTTTCCAAATCATTTATTCTTTTTAAGACCACAAAGGTGTCAATTACTGGATTGAATGGATTTGGTGGAACCCAAGTAGATTTCTTATGAACCATTGAGAGATCCGCATTCACCTCTCCCTTTTATGCAAAGCCGTCCATCCCTCTTAATTTTCTAAAAAAAGATCTACCCGTGTCTCAAACAGGCCATGTTTATGTGAGGGCACAAAGGATAAACCCTTGTTTAAAACCTTTATTTGTTAGCGTAATATTGGATAAATTGATAATTCTGCACTCTAGTTGCAATATGACACCCTCCTGGATCATTCTCATAATCTACCATTAGTGCATTAAACCGATTGTCGCTCTCTTTCCATGAATCTAATTTTGCATCAACCTCTTTCTGAATATTTTCTACTTTTTTCTTAGAGGTATTAATTAATAAACTTATTAAATCCAATGAATACTTATTCAAGATGTCATTCAAGTCCTTAATGAAATCTTCAACATCTTGGAACATGCAGGCAACCTTAGTGATCCGTAGACCTCTAGGGATTATCTTGGCCCTACAATACTCTAGTAGAGAGGCTGAGTGTATCTCTTCTCTGATACATTTTTTAGTAAGATGCATGACTTCTTCATATTCTTTGTCTCATTTTGTCGTCTTCTTTTGGGAAAAAGGACTCCTGCAGAAGCATTTGTTGCAATACCTCATCATCATAGCTGGGAACATCCTTCTAGGGTGAAAACATAGTGCTCAAGAGGGTTATTTTATGTATTGTTCCTTATATTTATTTATATTGTAATCTTAACTGATGTCATTGATTTAACAAACTAACCTTTTGTGATACATGTATGCTTAGCAATGTATTTTCTGTGGGGAGTTATTCCAAAGGATTTTTGTCTTTGTATCATGATTTAAAAATGCCTCCCCTCCCCTTCCACATAAACATTTTTGAGATGGTCCCCCTTTTTCAGATTTGGTTATTCAGTGCTTTTGATAACACATGCTAATAAGGTTTTTGGCTATTGGTATTCCAATATCATTTCCGCTTTAACATTACATATGAAATAGATTCCCTCCCACATGTTTTTATGTTTTGATATCTGATAGTCCTCCTCGATTGACTTTACCCACATCTTTTCTATATTTCTGTATTTTTTTACAATTCCCGTCACACTCCTTTATATACAATTGATTATTTTATTGTCTTACTATGTTTTATTACCATTATTTATAGTTTTAATGTTTGATTTGTCTGTTTGAATGGTTATATACACTAGTTATGATTATAACTCTGTTTTTATGTTCGAGGTTCATACCACTGAAGAAGGTGCATGCCAAAACATGGCCGTGTAGGACTGAACAAATAAAGTTCCTATTAATTCACCTTGTTCCTGGTACTGTTTTGTAGTCAGCTGCGAGTGTGCATGTTCTTTTGGACTAAGCAATATGCATGCATTTCTTTGTAAGCATCCATTTTATTCACAAAATTATTCTTCGCAGCCCAATCTTTGCTCAAGAAAGTGTATGCTGTCATAGAACTAAGCTGGAAGATTTGCACTGTACCTTTCTTTTATGGGCACTAAACATGAAAGAAAATAGATGTGTATTCTTAGAAGAAAGTGAAACCAATTTCCTGGGCTCTAATAGCAAAAGGCAGGTTAATGTACAATTGCATTTGGGAGTACTTTCCCCATGTAAAGTATGCTTTGCATGTGGAAAATTACCCTTATAAATGTGTGCAAGTGTATATGTGCATGTTAATGAGCACATGCACTTTCATAAAGCCCGACTGCAAGTGTTCCAGGGGTATAGATTGGGAGGAGCTGAGGCAAAGTTGCAGCATACGTATATATTTTATAAAATGTGCATGTATGTACATAGAATGTATACACACATTATCCATAAGAACTTTGCATTTGCACAAGAAACTTTGAGCACGATTTCACAACATGTACATCTGGTCCACGGGCACATACAAAATGAAGATGAGGCCAATTTAGACCCGATTCCGCAACCATGGGTCTAGATGCACCTGTGATTCCAGAATCTATGACATAGACAGACACATGCTCACCATATTCTGCAAAGGTAGACGTAGCCGGTCTTTCCTGTCTCCGCGTGGCGACACCTCTGTTGTGACAACATGCACCCCCAATCCACTGCGCTCCCTGACAGCGTTCTAACATGGCAATCACACATTACAGCTGATGGAACAGTAGTGCAACTGCAGTACAGACCAGTTATACCCATCTGTTGCATGTACAACACTCAAACCGCAAACATGCTCACACTCTCACTTGCACAGAAAACAGAACCTTTTAAGATGCTGCCCAGTACCTATATAAAATAGCAGGTATAACATGGCTTGGTGTTCCAGGACCATGAGTCCAATCTTCGTTTCTCCCCAAACAAGATACCATCCTATAGTCACTTCCATTCTATCCAGACATCTACAGGCCCAATATGCAGCACAGAGGACTTGTCATCATAGCCCGAAGAAACACTATTGCTCAGCTACATATGTCAGTAGTGGTGTTTAGTCATGTTCCATTCCCGTCCTTCACCTCTGCATTCTGTTCTACATGACTGTTTCTTCTGGGCCTCCAGACTGCAAACACACCATCTCAATACATACTTGTCACAGCCAGTCAGTGCTATGAGACACATTTGAAGGGCAGAGCAAAAAAAATCAAAGTCAAAGTCATGCCCTTATTCCATGTTCCTAAAGGACTAACCTATACAGTACATCCGAGAGTACCATGGAGAAGGTACACAGGCATGGGCGGTTCATCCATTTGGCCTTCTGAGGCGATCACCTCAGGTGGCACTCCGACAGGGGCGGCACTCCTGATGCCAGCAGCACTCCGGATCTATTTTTAATTTTAGATTTTACAGCCTCTGGCCTGCCTCTGATATCCCACGCAGGAAGGCAGAGGCGGCAAAATCTAAAATTAAAACAGAGCTGGAGTGCCGCCTGCATCGGACAAATCAGCCTGATCGCTTGCAACTGCAGGGGTTAGGATTATAATGGGCAGATCAGGGGGGGCTAGGACTGGTAATGGGTTGATTAGGGAAGGCTAGGACTGGGAAAGGACTGATTGAGGGGGGGGGTCTGGGACTGGTAATGGGCTCATTAGGGGGGCTAGCACTGGTAATGGGCTGAGGGGGGACTAGCACTGGAAATGAGCTGATTAGGGGAGGCTAGGACTGGTAATGGTCTGATGGAGTGGGGTAGGACTGGTAATGGACTGATGGGGGGCTAGCATTGGAAATGAATTGATCAGGGGGGCTAGGACTGGAAATGGGCTGATGGAGGGTAGGATTGGTATTGGGCTGATTAGGGGAGGCTAGCACTGGTAATCTGGTTGAGGGGGGACTAGCACTAGAAGTGAGCTGATTGGGGGGGTGCTTCGACTGGGAATGGGCTGATGGTAGGGAGGGGAGGATAGAGCTGCTGGCCCTGGAAGAAAACTGGGGGCTAGGGCTACAAATGGGTTGATGCGAGGGGATGGGAGAATGGAACTGGAAGGGAGTGGATGCTGAGAGGGGCTGCCATGGTATTTGGACTAGAAGGGCCTGGACAGTGGGGAAGGAGGGGGACTGGAAGGGAATAGACACCAGTGGCAGTCATGGAAATGCAAGCTGACATTGGAAGGTATTGGGAGGAAGGACTGGAAAGGGGCTGATACTGGGAAGGGTTACTGGGACTGGAAATAGGCTGATGGAAAGAAGTGAAGAAAACAAAAGAAGAGATAAGAAATGGCAGATGGACCATAGACCACAGAAAGAGAGCTAAGAGAAGACAGGAAAGCAGAAGCCTCAGATCAGGACCAGCATGATCAGGGAATAAAATGGTCAGACAACAAAGGCATAAAAAGTAATTTTATTTCATTTTAGTGATTGGACTTTGTATTATCTTTATATTTTATACTGTATGAGGGAACTGCCTATTTATCTGATGTTGCACTGCTTGAGGAGTTTGGCTTCTTGGGGTTTCAGTTTAAATTGTGTGTACATATTTTTATTTTTACTTTAGATTGTAAGTCACTTATTCTGTACTTGGTGAGGGTCTGTGTTCTGAGTCTGTGACTGAGCCCAGGTGTTCTGTTAACATGAAGTTTGTATATAAAGATCTATAATGTACTGTAGTAATTGGACATGTTCAGCTTTTCAAATAGGTGTATGGATGTTCCAGGGCCCACTGTAGTATTTAGTGACGATTTTTTTCGGTGGGCTCCTTATGTGAGTTTTGGAAGTTGGTGCTCATATGATATGGTATGGTAGATTTGCTCTATAGATACTCAGTGACTTTGTTGTAGGGTTTTGTATTAGTTCACAATATGCCTGGTACTGGAGAATGTTTGTTGCTGTTGTTAGTGAGATGATCAGAATCAGATTTTTTTTTTTTTAAGATATTGAGTTCTGTGGATTAATGTCCTGGTTCTGCTCTGCAACCACTGTTGAAGGGGATTCTATGGATACAAAATATATGTTGAAAAAGAAAAAGCAATAACCATAACAGAGTTTATAACAACAAAATAAAAATGAGTTATAAAGTTTTATAAACTGTGCTGTGGTTCTCGCTCTCTTTTAATTCCTTGATGTGCAAACATCTTGCATTTCCTCCATATAATCTAATCAGCTTTTTGGTTTGGTTCAGTCCCTGATTGGAGTTTTGAAAAAGCCCCGCCCTCTCTACAGGGAGGGAGGGGGTGCCATCTCATCCTTTGCCTCAGGCAGCTGATTGCCTTTAGCCGCCCGTGTACACTGGCCATTTGTGAATACACTGTGCAAGTCCCGGCTGCTGACAAAACCCTCGCTCTGCACCCTCCCAGCCATGGTCAGAGATCCCTGCACAACCTTCGAGTATGCACAGGGCTGCAGTGGTTGCAGAATACGGTCATAGACATTTGCTAAGAAAATGTCTATGCCGCACATCCAATAGCTTTATTCACATTCCAGAATGTCCTCCTTTATGCATTACTGGGAGTCATTTTAGGAGCTCGTTTCATAAGGACACCTAGGCAGATGCAAATCCTCCCCAACTGACTAATTATAGACTGGTGTCAAATCTGTCTTTTCTTGGAACCTCGTTGAACGTAGGAGAGCATCTAGACTCCAAAAGAGGATGTGAAGGGAGAAAAGACTAAAAGCACACGACTCAGATGTCTGTCAAGAATGAGGACTGGCATCCAAGGAGCCTTGGGCAGTGCTGGCAGATTTGTTACGTTGATGACAGAGGGAAATCTGTCGGCCAAGAATTAGAAGGATGCAGCATCTGAGCGTCCTCCCTTAGAGAACTCTCTGCTGCAGCTTGCTCCTCAGTCAGCAATGGCATGACACAGAAGCAGTTTCTTTCTCCGTTTTCAAACAAAGTCCTTACTTAAAGATCACAGCTCAGTTCATTTGTATACTAAGGCTAACATAAAAACATGAAAAGCACTTGCTCCTATCCCTGGCCACCTGCTGTATTCCTTAGTTGCTGGTTGCCAAAGGATTTTTAAATAGAGATTTCCTACTAGCTTAATAACTCTTGGATTCCATGGGTCCCTTCCAGATGAACAGCACCTGTGCCAGCTACTTCCAGGACTTGGCTTCTATCTTAGCCTCCTGGCCCTGCTCATCTTTGGCTGATTGTTCTCCTATTGTCTGATTTTTTTTTTCTAGTTTCTTATCGCAGTTATTATCACCTGGCCTTACAGATCAGGATCCTTTGAAGCTGCAACTGCCTACAAGTTTTACTCTACAGTGATGTGATATATCCTTTCTGACATATAAAATTTCCTGCGTGTCCACTTCCTACGTTTCAGGGGGAAAATGTTTGCTTTCCCTCAAGACAGCAGCATCATCCTGACAGTAATTTTTCTTGCCAACCCCATCCCCTGAAGCTTACTCCCTACACTCAGAACCCATTCTATCCATGCATGAGGAAGTAGACATTTCAGAGAGAAAAAGCAGACCTCGAAAGGCTAGAGAGAGGCATATGAAATTGGACGGGAAGAGGTTGACTTGTGAGCTTACTAGTTCTTAGGAGTGTGCTTTTGTGAGTACATTACATTTGGATGTCTAAACATGTAAGGCATAAGACTTTTGCAGCTAATGCCGCTCACTAGTACAAATAGCATTGCAGCAGCTGCAAAGATTGTGTTCTATTAGGGGCATGCCCAGCATTTCCCCAGTAGATATCGCAGTGAAAAATGCAGGGATCATGGCGTGACAGCATTGCTAATGCAGTTAACACCACCCATACAGGTGGTGTCAGCTGTATCTGAAATGTCTATCAATGTACGTGGTAACCACATGGTATCGGCACACCCACTCTCTGCCCACACCCTGCCCACTCTTGCTACTAGCGCGCTGTCCGCAGCTATTGCAAAAAAAATTGGCTGCAGTCGCTGCATTTAACCCATGTTATCTGTCATCATGGCGTGATTTTCTTGCGTTAGCACCATGACAACAGCTAACGTCCTTTAGTAAACATACCCCTTAAAGTCCATGGAAATATTTTGTATTCCTACAATCATGTTATACTCTTATATAAGTTCTAGAAACATTGAAACATAATGGCAGAAAAAGACCACATGGCTTATCTAGTCTGCCTTTTCATATCAGCCACTACATACTGCCACTAGAAAGGGGTACGCTGTGAGTACCGGTCACTTGCTCCTGGGGTCTGCTGGTCCTTCATGCAGAGTCACAGAGCACAGAGGAGACTCAACAGTAATCAGGCTTAATACACAAAGAAGCTTTATTTATGCTGGCCCAGGTTTTGGCACCAAAAAGAAAAAGGAAAAAAGAAGAAAACACAGGCAGGGCTGGGAGCTGCCAAAGGAAAGTAGGGCTAGCCATTCAGGGTCCTTGCAAACTCAGTACATTATCTACAATAGGGCATTCTTAAATATTCATTTTCTGAAGAGGGTCATTGTTATTTCTCCTTGGACAAGCAGGATTCGTCAGCAACACCGGGTGACATCCTCCGACAGCGCCGTACATGGAAGTGCTCTCTAGAGCTCAGACCTTTCTGAGCATGTGCCAGAGGTACAACCCACGAGCCTGCCCCTATCCAGCCAGTCTTTTTTCTTCCGCCGTGCCCTACACACTCGGATTCCTGCTCTCCTACTATAGCCAGAAAAGAAAATCAGAAAGAACATCTACTCACAGTAAGATAATACCCTCTAAACCAGGGTTCAAGAAATGCTGCCTCTGCTCCAGAAAGATGAGCAGCTTCAATGCCCACGACCGGTGTGTTCAGTGCCGAGGGGCCAACCACCAGGTCTCTGACTGCCAGCAATGTTCACGGATGTCTCCCAGAGCTTTAAATTCCAGAGGCCATGCTCTGAAGGACTTCCTATTGTCTCAGCCTCCAGAGGTCCTCCCGATGGCTATCACCTCGCAGACCCGGGATGTGCCCCGAGAGGCCTCCACCCCTGGTCCAACACCTCCGGCCTCCACGGAAGCCCACGCGGGTCAAAAACATGCTTCCTCCAGCCATCCAGGGACTCCAGCAATGAAGAAGCAAAAATCCTCCCACCACAGCTCCTCCGGTGCTCCCCGGGGTGAAAAGCCTCACCATGCTCCTCATGCAGCTCCTGGGGGCAGCGATGTTGGCTCTGACATCAATGCCGAAAGCTCCGCCCTCTCTCCTTCCATTGGGCAGCATCACGGGATGGCAAGCTCCACCTCCAAGTCCCCAATTGGACAGCGGCATGGGTCTCCCCTACAGCATCATACGCCCCTTCTCAACGGCGCTGACGCAGGAACCCACAGAAACGCCGGCACCGTCTCCCCACTGGCTGCACAGTCGCAGGGCAAAAAACAGCAGGCCGGAGACAGCGGTCGGGGCAGAGACAAAGACGGTGATCGGAGCACAGACAGCAATCTCCGAAGAGCTTGGGGCAGGCACCGGAGCTGGGAGCATGCCCAGCACAGGCAAGAAAGCTGCCGCCGCTCCCACAGCCCCAACGCATCGGGTAAGGATCGTAAATCCCACAGATCCCACCAACGGCACAAACGATACAGCTCAAGCAGCCCCAAAGCCGTGCCACATAAAAAGGCTGCATCCACAGCACCCAGCCCTGCATGAGGAGACCAACAGATGTCAGCACCCAGCACTCCAGCAATAGCACTTCCTAACCACGGAGCTATACTACAACTCCTGTCCAGCCTCACCAACCTCCTAAGGGAGGGCCTCATGGATGCTGCCACTCCTACCATGTACTCTGATGGACAACGAGGCTCAACCCACAACTCCATACAGCACGTAGAGAGCGCTTCGTAGGGCTCAGAGTCTCCTTCATTCCTCAGCACAGGAGGAGGAGGAGGAGGAGACTACCCCGCTTGGATCCGACCCCCATACCCAAACTGTCTCAACATTGGACTTGGCTGGGGGATCCACCGTGACCTCCACCGACCCGGAACCGTCCACACCAGCTCCGCCTCTGGAGGACCTTACATACCCCAAGTTCTTGCGCAAGGTAGCATCCTCCTTAAGCCTTACCCTGTCAGAGCTCTCGGAACAAACCGGCCCAGAGGTTCTCAGGTACCTCAATGCTCCAAAAGTACCAGTCACCCTACCAGTCCACCAACGCCTTCTGGATACACACTCCAAGCTCTGGCAGAACCCAGCCTCATCGCTTGTGTGCCTCCGGAAATTGTGTTCAACAGGCCCCGGGGTTTGGAAAAAGTCAGCTGCCTCACCACTCCATCGTCGTGTCCTCAGTCTTGAAACGCATCAAGTCGTCGTGCAGCCACGCCAACTCCCCCCCCCCAGGAGAGACCCCAAACTTCTAGATGACGTGGGGAAAAAAGTCTTTCAAAGGGCGATGTTGAACGCAAGGATTGCTGCACACCAGTTCCAGCATATACTATACCAAGACTCTCTGCTGGCCATGCTCAATGACACCATTACAATTCTCCCACCCGAGGCTAAAGCAAAAGCTACGTCCACAATTGGGGACCTCATGGACTGCGGAAAACACCTGACTCCTTTGAGACGGCCACATGTACAGCTGGTACTGCCATCTCCACCCGGCGGCTGGCATGGATACGGGCGTCGGGCCTGCGCAAAGACACCCACGAGCACATCGTAGATGCCCCATGCAACGGCGAGACACTCTTCAGAGAAAAAGTCACTGACACCGTCAATGATATGAAGGACCATTGCACCACCCTACAGACCCTCGCAGAAGACAGTCTTGAATGTAGCTCCAACACCAAGGGCAACTACAGCCGCAAGTCCTACCCCACACACAAAAAATACAATTCCTACCGCAAATGGCAGCCACCATGCTACAAGCAGCCAGCATACCACTCCTCCTACGGAGCATCGCACCAACAGAAACACCACAGGGACAGAAAACAAAAGAAGCAACTTCCCCCGCCCGGGCAGAGCGGCCCTTCCTTTTGACTATCAGCATGTGGAGGAGCAGACAACGCTCCTGGTGGGAGGATGACTGACTGCCTTCTTGGCCTTCTGGCACAGTATCTCTACAGACACATGGGTCCTACAGATCATCCGGGAGGGCTACCGCCTACGCTTCCTTGCTTCCCCTTGCCAGGGCTCCCCACCAACACAGGCCAACGAAAGACTCCTGCTGATGCACCAAGAGCTGTTACGTCTCCTGGCATCTAAAGCTATCGAACTGGTACCACCCTACCAGACCAACCTGGGCTTCTACTCCAGATTTTTCCTGATACCCAAGAAGTCGGAAGGGGTGCGCCCCATTCTCGATCTCCGGACCTTGAATAAGTTCATACACAAAGAGAAATTCTGCATGTACTCACTGGGCTCGATCCTCCCGCTCCTCCATCTCGGGGACTGGATCGCATCCCTGGACCTGCAGGACACCTACACTCACGTCCCAATCCATCCGGAGGACAGACAGCACCTGTGTTTTCAAGCACTGGGGCGACACTACCAATACAGAGCCCTACCATTTGGACTCTCCCTGGCACCACAGATATTCACAAAATGTGTAGCCGTCACAGCTGCACACCTGCGAAAGCAAGGCATCCATGTCTTCCCATACTTGGACGACTGGCTTCTCTCATCACCATCAGTATGTGGGACGCAGGAGGCAATCAGAAAAACCATCCGTCTCCTCACCTCCCTTGGATTCCTGATAAACTACAGGAAATCACACCTCGTCCTCACTCAACGCTTAGAGTTCATCGGGGCTGACAGACACCGTGAAAGCAAAGGCGTTCCTCCCCGCGCAGCGGGCATAGAGGTTGGCCGCTCTAGCTATGGAAGTCTCCCTCCAGACAGCCTCAACAGCTTGGACCATCTTGTGACTCCTGGGTCACATGGCCGCCACCACCCAAGTGTTGCCTCTAGCACGGCTACACATGCGCATTCTTCAGTGGCGCCTACGCTCATGTTGGAACCAGTGCATGCAGCCCCTCTCCACCACCATCACCCTCGATGTATGGACCAGGAGGAGCCTCCAGTGGTGGATGGACAAACAGAACCTAACTGTTGGGAAGAAACTATAACACAGTCACCAGATCACCATCACTATGAATGCGTCCAATACAGGCTGGGGAGCCCACATGGGCCACCTACGGACACAAGGAGCCTGAACAGTGACAGAAGCGTGCCTCCATATAAACCTTCTGGAGCTCAGGGCCATAAAAAACGCCCTACAAGCCTTCCAACCGCAACCAAAATCGGTCCTCATCCAGACAGACAACCAAGTAACTATGTTCTATCTCAACAAACAAGGGGGAATGGGCTCATGACCCTTGTGCAAGGAGGCCCTCAATATTTGGGCGTTAGCCCTGAAAAATTGTTGCTGGCTACAAGCATCCTACCTGCCAGACGAACAGAACTCTCTGGTGGACAGATTAAGCCAACAGCTGAGTCCACATGAGCAGACCCTGAGTCCGGTGACCACCAGCAACACCTTCCGCCGCTGGGGCCAACCCCAGGTTGACCTTTTTGCCAAGGAACAGAAGAAGAAGTGCAGCTTATTCTGCTCCAAACGCTCGTTAGTGCTCAGCAATGTTGGATGCCTTCGACGTGTACTGGGGGGAGTAGTCTCTAGTATATGCCTTCCCGCCCACACCCCTGATCTCCAAGACTCTGCAGAAGGTGATCCAAGACAAGGCGCACATCGTACTTGTGGCACCATACTGGCCCTGCCTGATGTGGTTTCCATCCCTTCTATGCCTCACACAGGGGCAACCCTTCCGCCTCCCTCTTCAGCCATCCCTGCTCACTCAGGACAACAAACTCACCCTACACCCCAACCTCAAGGCCCTGGTATTAACAACCTGGAGGTTGAACAGATGAACCTCTCATCGCTCAGCATCTCGGAGGAGGTCCAATGCATCATCCTGGCGGCTAGACACCCCTCCACCAGAAAATCCTACGGACTCAAGTGGAAGAGGTTCACCCTATGGTGCACCGCCAGAGGGCTCACCCCGTCTACTTGCCCCGTTCCTCGGGTCTTGCAGTACCTCACAACACTCTCTGAGCAGCGGCTAAAAACCACCTCCATCCACATCCACCTGTCAGCCATTGTGGCCTTCCACGACTGTGAGGGTGACGCAACCATCGCCTCCTTACCCCTGGTGGTGAGCTTTATGAAAGGGCTCAACAACTGGCGGCCCCCTATATGAGCTCTTACCCCGGCTTGGGATCTGAACGTGGTCCTACAACAACTGACTCAACCATCCTTCGAGCCTATGCTTTCAGCTTCAATGAAGCACCTGACATGGAAAACGCTCTTCTTGATCGCTATCACATCTGCGCGCAGGATCAGTGAGCTTCAGGCGTTAGTGGCACACCCTCCATACACACAGCTCTTCCACGACAGAGCCACCCTGCATACTCACCCCAAATTCATCCCCAAGGTGGCTTTGGAGTTCCACATCAACCAAGTGATTGAGCTACCAATGTTCTACCCAGAACCACACTCCTCTCCCGAGGAGCAGAGGCTCCACACACTGGACTGCACCAGGGCCCTCCGGACCTATATCCTCAAGACAGGCCCTCTCCGGAAAGGCTCCCAACTAGTCATATCCCATGATCCCAACAGGCCGGAACGCCCTGTCATGAAGCAGACCATGGCTCAGTGGATCTCCGACTGCGTCAGCCTCTGCTACGAGCTGGTGGGCGCACAAGCTGCACCGAAGGTGGGACCACACCAACTCATGGCGCTGGCAGCCACCATTGCGAATCTGCACTCCATTCCCCTGACAGAATCTGCAAAGCAGCGACTTGGACACACAGGCGCGTACCTGTAGGCGGGTTCTTACCTACATAAGCATCCTTAACATTTACCAAGATTGTCTGGGCGCAGCCTTCAAGCATGTTGTGGTCATACCTCTCCTCAAGAAATCTTCATATCACCCTACTTGTCCATCTAATTATTGACCCATCTCCCTTCTCCCCTTAATTTCCAAACTTCTTGAATGTAGAGTTCTCCACTGTTGCCTTGAATTTCTCTCCCCTCAAGCCCTGCTAGATCCACTACAAACTGGCTTTCATCCCTTACATTCTACTGAGACGCTCTTGCCAAAAGTCTTCATCAACTTCTCCCTGGCTAAATCCAAGGGTCTTTACTCTGTCCTCATTCTTCTTAACCTTTTTGCTGCTTTTGACATTGTTGACCACCACCTTCTCCTCAACACATTGTCCTCACTTGGTTTTTTAGGGGCTCTGTGCTGTCCTGGTTCTCTTATCTCTCCCATCGCTCTTTCAGTGTTTGTTCTAGTGGTTCCTCCTCTACTGCTATCCTGCTCTTAGTTGCTGTACCCCAAGGGTCTGTTCTGGGCCCTTTCCTTTTCTCTCTCTATACCCTGTCCCTTAGTGCTCTTATCTCCTCCCATGGCTTTCAGTACCATTTTTACATTGATGACTCTCAAATCTCTCTCTCTCTCTACATCTGATATTTCTCCAACACTCCAAGCCTGAATCTCTGCCTGCCTTTCTGACATCGCTGCCAGGATGTCTCACTGCTGTTTGAAATTGAACATGGCCAAAACAGAACTTTTTTCCCCCTTTTTCTATCTCTGTAGATAACATTCTTATACTTCCTGTTTCCTCAGCCCACAACCTTGGGGTCATCTTTGACTTCTCCCTCTCCTGCTCCACACACATCCAACTGATTGCTGAAACTTGTAATTTCTTATCTCCCCGATGGGAAGGAGAATGTTGCTCGCCCTCAGATCCCTAAGACAGACTTTTTTCCTGTGCTTATGGAGTTTGCATGTACTAAATAAAAACAGAATTTTTGCTGACAAGTAACTGTGATCTGAGTTTCTTTTGTTTTGTTTCTTCTGGTGCACGGATCCCATGTGCCCAGACAATCTTGGTAAATGTTAAGGATGCTTTTGTAGGTAAGAACCCACCTACATACCGCATTTGGACAGGCGGTACGCTATACCGCCACCAGCGGCCCCGTCAGACCTGTAATGAACCGCCGGGCTAGTCACATGGTGCCTGTCACCAGAGTTGAACCAATTCCGGCCATGTTGGCCTTGCTGTTCGTCCATTTTGGCTACCCTGTTAATATTCATCAATGTCGACTATGTTAGCTGAAATCAATTTGAAGTTGTAGCCGTAACTGTTTACATTTACACTGTTCCCTGCTGTGACATGAAAATAAACATGAAACAGTTTTTAAGTTGTATGCACTGTTTCCGGTTTGACATGAAAATAAACACTCTTGACCTCTCCTAGCCTTGACCTCCCTCTCCACGGCCACCTCGCGCTATTGCGCAGCTAGGGAGGCACCAGGTGTGGCTGATGAATCCTGCTTGTGCAAGGAGAAAACAGGGTTACTTACCTGTAACGGGAGTTCTCCGTGGACAGCAGGATAAGTCAGCCACACAATCCCCCCCACCTCCCCAGGCCAAGGTAGGCCTCCACACGCCCCTAGCCACAGCCTCGCCGGGCACAGCTAGACACTCACTGGCTCGTGGGTTGGGCCTCTGGCACATGCTCAGAAAGGTTTGAGCTCTAGAGAGCATTTCCGTGTATGGCGCCGTCGGAGGACGTCACCAGGTGTGGCTGACTTATCCTGCTGTCCACGGAGAACTCCCATTACAGGTAAGTAACCCTGTTTTCTCCAGCCAGTGTAAGTTACTCCCTCCAGAGTTTAAAGTAAAAGAAATAAACCCTAATCAGCTCTTCTTGAGAGCTCAAGTCTTTACTCCCTCCCAAAATGTTTATCAGTTATCTCTGGAAGACAGTGCAGAGGATTCAGTCCTAGTTTTCCTTTCGTAGTCTAGTTTTTGTCCCCTGGCTGTAGCTTCTGCTGCTTGACTCTGGCTCTATTTTACAACTTGTAACTTTAGCCAGGGTCCCAGTGAGACAATCCTTCTCTCTATTGGTAATTCAGTTCTCAGAATTACAGGATAGTCTTTATAAACACTCAGCAATTACTCCACAGTCTTCATACTGGCTTATTGCTGGTAACCACAAGTCCTTAACCAGCCTTTTGCTGCTCTGCCTCTCTGCTAATTAAGTTTAGCAGGGAGGACAGCCACCACCCTCTGGCAAGCAAGATCTCACCTTTTGGAGCTTTCTTCTGCTTGCCTGCTCATAAACTGTCCTAAAACAGAGAAGCTTTATACAACTAAGATTCCTTTCATTCAGTCATACCCCCAGTATCTCTCCTACTTACAGAGCAGTCCATGTGCTCAATACCTGGTGGCACCAGTTCTATTGATGCAGCCTCAGTTTCTATCGATCCTACACCACCAAGATCCTCTTCAGTCATGGATCCCTCAGGCTCAGGTGTTGCAAAGAAAGTGAAATCACCCAAGTACTGGACATGGGAACTCTTCCCTTCCTCCCAGCCTTTCCTGATTTATTTCTGCAATCCAGGGTCTAAGAAGGGGAGTGAATATTGCTGGTGAAGCCCTGTTCCTAAAGGAACCCTCTCATTTTCCTCAGGGTCTACCTCTAGCACTCCCTTTCTCTCCATGCTGTGGCTTTCCTGGAAAGCGTAGTTACTCACCTGTAACAGGTGATCTCTGGGAACAGCAGGAATTTAGTATTCACATATGGGTATCGTCGGTACTGACAGAGCCTGCGCGGGAACGCTCCCCAGCATCCAATAGGAACGCTTTTGGGAGCATCCCTCAGCATATGTGTGCTGCCTTCCCGCCTTTCCAACTGTCCCTCTTCAGTTAAGTTTGTAGCTGAGTGAAAGGATAGAGGGAGAGGAAAGAGACAAAGAGATAGAGAGACAACTCCTAGGGGAGGTGAGTGGGTTGTGAAGACTAAATTCCTGCTGTTCCCGGAGATCACCTGTTATAGGTGAGTAACTACGCTATCTCCAGGAACAAGCAGGAATGTACTCTTCACATATGGGGACTCCCTAGCTGAAGATGCCAGGGAGATAGCCGCAGGAAGGTGCCAACCCAGAAAGATAGGCATCCTTCCTCCCATGGATCTCTGGCATTCCAACAGGGTTGGTGGGTAGGAGTTGAATTAGGTCTAAAAGAGATTTCGAAGAACAGCTTGGCCAAAGAAGGCATCCCAATGGGAGGTTTTAGACAGGCAGTAGTGGGCTGTGAAGGTGTGTACCAAAGCCCATGTGGCTGCTCGACAAATGTCATTGATAGACACCGAGTGGAGATTAGCCGTGGAAGTAGCCATGGCTCTCACATTATGAGCTGTGACATGGTCCTGAAGAGGAAGACCCTTACTCTCAAAAGCAAAGGATATGCATTGGGCAATCCATTTAGATAAAGTTCTTTTGGAGACTGGAAGTCCCAAATGACTAGGGTCAAAAGCTATAAAATGTTGCGAGGACTTTCTATGTTGTTGTGTTCTTTGTATGTAAAAAGCTAAGGCCCTTTTACAATCCAAAGTATGAAGGTTTCTTTCTGCATTAGAGGCATGAGGCCTCGGGAAAAAATACAGGAAGATAAATTGATTGATTCAAATGAAAAGGTGAAACCACCTTTGGCATAAAGTTTGGATGAGTGCTAAGAACAACCTTATCATGATGAAACCTCGTATAAGGAGGATTAGCCACTAAAGCTTGCAATTCACTAATGCGACTTGCAGAGGTGATTGCAATTAGGAAGATGACCTTCCAGGTCAAAAACCTAAGGGCTGTAGTGGCTAAAGGCTCAAAAGGTGGCTTCATAAGCTGCCCGAGAACTAGATTTAGATCCCATGCCACTGGTGGTGGCTTGATGGGAGGTTTGGTTAATAGAAGACCTCTCATAAATCCTTGATATGAGTGGATGAGAGGAAATTGGATGTCCATTCAGAGGCTTATAAGAAGCTGCAATTGCACTAAAATGGACTCTTATTAAATTGGTCTTTAAACCAGAATTTGATAAGTGAAGGAGATACTCTAGTATCGATTCTAAGGGTATGCCAAGGGGGTTTAATCCCTTCTTGGAGCACCATATAGTAAAACGTTTCCACTTGAAGGCATAAGATCTTCTTATAGAAAGTTTCCTAGAAGCCTGAAGGATATCCTTTACCTGTTGGGACAGGTTGAAATCCTGGAGGTCTAAGCCTTCAGCAACCAGGCCGTGAGGTGCAGAGACTGGGGATTCGGGTGCCATAGCGTCCCGTTCTCTTGAGAAAGGAGATCTGGAGCATGCCCTAACTCCAGAGGTGCTGCTTGAGAGAGATGTAGAAGCAGCTTATACCACGTTTGGCGTGGCCATGGTGGTGCTATGAGAATCATGCGACCCCCGTCTCTCTGAAGCTTGAAGAGTGTTTTGGGGTTGAGGGGAAAGAGTGGGAAGGCATAAAGTAAGTCCTGACCCCAGTGAAGGAGGAAGGCATCCCTTGCCTGAAAATTGTGAGCCAGAATCCTGGAACAGAACCAGGGAAGTTTGACATTCAGTGGACTTGCAAAAGAGGTCTATGTCTGGAGTGCCCCAGAGATGAAATATCTTTGCTACCTGGTCTGGTGGAGGGACCACTCGTGAGGCAGCAGTACTTGACTGAGTCTGTCTACCAAAAGGTTTTGAATGCCTGGAAGATATACCACTAGAAGGTGAATTTGATGCTCTCTGGCGAGGGCCCACAGTCGTAAAGCGTCGTTGTATAATGACAGAGAGCCTGTTCCACCCTGCTTGTTCACATAGAACATGGCTACTTGATTGTCCGTCTGGACTAGGACTGTCTTGTAGCTGAGCTGGGCGTGGAATACTTGAAGAGCTAAATAGATTGCTCTTAATTCCAGGAGGTTTATGTGTAAACCAGCCTCCTGTGGAGTCCAGGTTCCCTGGGTAGAGAGATGATTCAGGTGTGCTCCCCAACCCACCTGTGATGCATCTGTTGTTAGGGTGGCCTGAAAAAGGGGTTGATGAAAGGGAGACCCCACTGTCAGGTTTTCTAGTGATTGCCACCATTGGAGGGACAAAATTAGTTGTTTAGAGTTTATTATTTTGTCCGACAAATGACCTGTGGCCTGTGTCCACTGTGTGGAAAGAGTCCAGAGAGCTGCTCACATGTGGAGGCGAGCATATGGGACTATATGAACTGTGGATGCCATATGTGTGGAGGAGTGGAGGAGTGGCCTAGTGGTTGGGGCAAGGTACTTCAGGCCGGAAGGTCGGGGGTTCAAATCCCACTAGAGGACAGCAACCTTGGGCTGGAAGGACTGGGGTTTCTAGTCCCACAGGTGCTCCTTGTGGTCTTGGGCAAGCCACTTAACCCTCCATAGCCCATGTTCCCTGTAAAATAGTTCTCTGTGTGCTGTGCTTTCCTGTCTAATCAATGTGTTTATACCTCAAAAATCTCCTGTCATGATTTGACAATTTCCAATCTGTAATCAAACTGCTGCTGATCGCTGGAAGTAGCGGTATACAAAATGTATACTAAATAAATAAATAAATAAATAAATATGTCCCAGTAACTGTAGTAGCTCTCGAGCAGTGAGGGAGGATTTTCCTGCTGCTTGAGAAGCTAGTTGTATTATGCGAAGACACCAGGCCTATAGAAGGAAAGCCCTTGCATGTCTGGTATCTAGACAGGCTCCTATGAATTCCAGGCATTGGGAAGGAACAAGTTGGGATTTTGGGAAGTTTATTACCAATCCCAAGTATTGGAGGATTCACATTGTACGGGACAGTGCAGTGCTGGCCTCTGCAACTCTAGGGGCTTGAATGAGCCAGTCATCTAAGTAAGGGAAGACGAATATCCCCAGGGTTCATAGAAATGCCACTACTACTGCCATGCATTTCATGAATACCCTTGGTGCTGAAGCCAGACCAAATGGAAGAACCCTGTACTGGAAATGTTTTCCCCTGAAAAGGAAACGTGAGAATTTCCTGTGATCAGGATGGATGACAATGTGAGTGTATGCATCCTTTAAGTCTAGAAAGCAAAGCCAAACCTGGCTTTGAAGGTATGGCAGAAGAGTTCCTAGAGAAATCATTTTGAACTTCTCTCGAAACAGATATTTATTCAATTCTCTGAGGTCCAGAATGGGTTTGTGTCCTCCTGTTTTCTTTGGAATAAGAAAATAGGGGGGAGTAGAACCCTGCACCCCGTTGAAGAATGGGTACTTCCTCTATTGCCCCTTGGGCAAGAAGTGTCGAGACCTCGTGATGTAGCAGATTGTCTGCGGAGGTTTGAGAATTGAATTGCTTTAGAATTGTAGGAGGGGGCATGCTGTGAAAATGAAGCTTGTACCCTTCTCCTACAATGGACAAAGTCCAATCTTCTGCTGTTATCTGATGCCATCTGTTGGCAAAGTGTCATAACCTGCCCAGGATATTGGGGGGTTGTGGACCCCTCAGAGGCAGGAAGGCAAATCTCTCTAGGAAGGAGTCAAAGCCCTTGAGGGGGCTGAACCTGGAGAGCTGGTGGGGCTTTGGGGCCTTTTGGCTTCTTTTGCTGTCTAGTTTGTCCCTTTTGGGCAACCTGACCTTGAGTTTGACTCTGCTGGGTATAGGAAGGATAAAACTTCCTCTTTTTGCTGAAAGAGGGTTTTTTATAAGGCTTCTTTTTGGCTGGAGTGGCTGTAGATTTTGACAATCTATCTAGAGTAGTATTGTCAGCATCTAACTCGTTAGCCTTTTCTTGCCAGTTCTTGCCAAAGAGATTCTCCCCCGTGCAAGGAATGTTGCCTAACTTGTCCTGTACCCAGGTCTCCAAGTCTGATGCCTGTAGCCAGGCAATCCGTCGTGCACCAATGGCAATAGCAGAGGTTCTGCTGATGCATTCAAAGCAGTCAAAGGCTGCACGATTAACAAACTTGGAGAAATCTTGAGCATGCTTAACTAGAGCAAGAAAATCTTGTCTCGTCATCTGGGAGAAATGGGCTCATAAGTTCCTTGA
Organism: Ichthyophis bannanicus; assembly: GCA_033557465.1. Lineage (NCBI taxonomy): Eukaryota > Metazoa > Chordata > Amphibia > Gymnophiona > Ichthyophiidae > Ichthyophis > Ichthyophis bannanicus. The sequence goes on along the minus strand of CM066040.1, from coordinate 222,499,231 downwards.
GGAACATTCCCATATATAGAATATATGAACTGATCCTAGCTGAAAGCATGGAAGCTTGAAAAGTTCGGCGCCCAAAAGCATCCAGAGTCCTGCATTCACGACCTGGAGGATTGGATGCATGACTCTTTGCACTTTTCATCCTACGCATGGCTGATTCCACTACCATTGAATGGTGTGGCAGCTGAGATTTTTGAAATCCAGGACATGGGGTAACTCGATACATAGTATCAAGTCTCCTAGAGTGAGGAGAAGTAGTCAGAGGTGTCTCCCACATTCTGAGCATCAAATTATGCAGAATTTCATGGATAGGCAGAGTGGCTGCCTCCTTAGGAGCTTTAGGATATTGGAGAATTTCCAATTCCTTTGCTCTGGGTTCCTCTTCAGGAGCTACTGTGATTGAAAGACCTTTGGCCATATCACGGATAAAATCCTGAAAAGACATGTCCTCTGGAGGTGGCATTCTGCGTTAGGGAGAAGAGGGATCTTCTGGGAGAAACCCTCTAGTACCAGCAGAATTGTCAGAGTCTTCGGAATCGGAGGAATCGAAGTATTCCTGACCCTGATGCTCCTGCAAAGCACAGTCCCGGTATCGAACGAAGTCGGTACCAAGTTGGCCTGATACCGGTCTGTCGATTCCAGCCAGAGATGACATGGGAAGAGTTCCCACCGAGGCCGGTATCATCGGTTCCGGTATTGTCGGTACTGGTACCGGTGTCTGTACCAGCATCGGTGTCGATGTCGGTACCAGTGCCCATTGGACCAACAGTACCACAGCTGAAAGAAGAGCTGCGATGCTGCGTTCGATTGCGAGGAACCTCTGGTCTATCGATGCTGCCGATGCCTGGGTGTCGGTACCGGTAAAAACGGCCGGAACCCCTGAGCATGGCACAGGTAGTTCTTGCGAGGTTGGGGCCTCGAGAACATCCTTAAGCCCCATCGATGCTTTGGAAGCCAAAGCCTCCCACCGGGGATGTTTTGCCGGTGTGGTTCCCTCAAGGGCAATGCCAATGGCCTCTCGATGCTTAGCAGGAGAGCTACCCTTTGAGGACCGGCTTTTATGTTTTGTTACCTGAGATCCATGGAAGGAAGAAGAGGCCCTTGACGATGTCGATGCAATGGATATGGCATCCGAAGAAAAGAGGGTACCGAGCTTTGCAGCCCGGTTATGTCTTCCTCTTTTAGTCATCCCCATACAGGAGAGACATTCAGTTGGAGAATGTTCAGGCCCTAAACATTTAAGACACCAATCATGGGTGTCAGTGACAGAAATAGTACCGCCACACTTAGTACATTTTTTAAAACCACTAGTTGGTTTTTCCATGTTTTAGGAATATGGGGCCTAGTGCCCAAAATGGCGCCTAGGACCAAAAGAGAAAAGTTTCTGAAGAGAAACAGTTTAAAGCATAAGTTTTGTTTTTGTTTTGTTTTTTTAAGAAAAGAACCGGCGGTACCGGTAAGCGTCGTGCGGTAGGCAAACGCGACCACAAGAAAACAAATTTAAAGACGGAATTTTTTGTGGTGACAGGGAATAGATCCTGTCGGCTCCGCAGAAAACGAAGAACTGAAGAGGGACAGTTGGAAAGGCGGGAAGGCAGCGCGCATTTGCTGAGGGATGCTCCCAAAAGCGTTTCTATTGGACACTGGGGAGTGTTCCCGCGCAGGCTCTGTCAGGACCAACGATACCCATATGTGAAGACTACATTCCTGCTTGTTCCTGAGATGGGGAGATATAGCTATGGTTCTGCCCACTGTGAACATGAAGAGTCACACTGCAAAGCAAGTTCAAAGAACAAATTAGTAAAATGAAAAAGAAAAATGCTAGAACATTGGGAACCATTTGTTTAAAATGAGCACGAAGCAAGCTTCTTTTGGTAATGCACAGTGGACACCATATTTGGTTCCTGTTCAATGTCTTCTGTAGGGAATTACAACTCAGCTGCTGCAATCTTGTCTTTTGCAAGCTACACCAACCATATGAGAGCATGCAGAACAGAATCAGCACAATTCAGCTCAGTCATGGCGTTTTGATTGCTAATATCTTTTCATATTGGTTTTGCATGAATATCAAGGCCTTCACCCATAGAATGCTATTTAACATGCATTCTACAATTAAGCTCATAGTCCCCTCTCTCGCATTGCTGAAATCTTTATCTGTGTTTTAGAAATCACATCTCATGATGCACGGTTTATAAACACCTAACTGTGACAAGTTTAACTCACCACTCATTTGATTGCCCCACTTCAGCCAGCCTCTTCTACATAGCAACATTAGACTCCAGAGCGATGGCAAAACATATTAACTCGTCCACGCAGCAATGCCCATTACTTTACAATTCAATTAAACCAATACCTTGACCTTCTCAGATTGGCTTCACACACGACTAGATGGTAACATCCTAGCCATACCAGTAAAACCACTTTGCTTCTTTGACCTGCAGTAGCACCAAGCTAAAAGTAAATTTATCAGAGCCTTTAGGAAACTTACATCTGCCCATGGTCATAATGCCCATGCTGCTAGAGTCCACGGTTTATGTTTCCTTCCCATCCCACCCCCAAACCACTCTGGGGAGCCTAAAGGTGATGAGTTGTCACTTCCTCATCTGAACACCACCTACAGCTGTGACAAGCTCCCTCAACACTTTATTTTCTTTACCACCAACCCATATTACTGGCCTAAGGCCATAAACTGCGAGATGGGTAGGTGGGATGATGCCACCAGCACAGCCTCTGCCCACCAGAACATTTTTACCGCCACCCCCAAAACTATTTCAGCTATGGTTCCTGAGCCCACCCACTTTACTCCTTTCCTACTCTCGCCTCCCCAAACTCTTATAATATGGATGGGGGCTCAGCCATATTACCTGCCCCCTCCCAATTCCTTTGCAGGACGTGGGCGTTATTTATCTGAAATATTGTAATGACAAACTTAAATAATACATGGACTCGAAAGCAAAGTAAAACTACCTTTTCTTCAAAGTTTGTTTGTAGCCATTTCTCTCCTCATCGTGTCCTACAACATGCGTACACCCAATACATTCAGTTATCTGTATCTTCTTCTGTGGCAATGGCTCTGAGCTCAGGGTGCCCTTGGACAGACAGGCTTTCAGCATATCCACAATATAATGGAGGCAGTGCACACATATCTCTCTCATGCATATCCGTTCTGGATATCCCAAATTCTGATTAGCTGGATTCAACTGGGGAAACACTACTTGACATGACAGCAGTGAAACATGAAGTCAGCAACACAAACAACAAAGAATGGCCAGTCTCACAATACGGTCTTATGCACGCCTCCAAATAAAAGACAATTCTAGAAATACCCAGCAATCACAAGGCTATCACAGTATATTATTCTCTTTAATTCCTTTCTATCCTAGCCAGTAAACATTAAGATAACCTAATGAAGTATTTCCTCTAAAATTAATCAAACTTCTATTAAGACAATTTCTCAGCACTGCCAATAAACAAATCTGCTTTTCAACTCCCTATATCCTTCTCAACTTTTAATTGCTTCTGTGGAGTTTGTCCATCACATTGTCCCAGACCCTTGATTTGCTGCCAATAAAGTCTGTGGCAGCTACGAAAATTTCTTCATTTTAAGGTTCCAAAACAAACATCCATAAATCAATAGATACAACGAAGCAAATAAGGAACATATTGAAACAGCATGGAACACATTATAAATAGCAAAACACAAATGTGAAATTTCTGAACAAGTGCTGCAAGTTCAAAAGGCTGTTTTCAGAAACTGTCAACTGAGCCAAGAGTTGATTATCAAAGAAAAGGTCATGTTTTGACAATGAGCAAATAATGAGCTTAAAATGCTTTTTAATACATCCAGTGAAGTGTAAATAACACCTTTTCCTCTTTAGTGATGAATAAGGTTGCCACCAAACCAAACAACTTAATGTGAGGCAATATTAAAACACTGCACTCCATAAAAAAAAGAAACCCGTTGTAACACAGCAACGTAGGAGATGATGGCAGATACAGCTCAAAGTGGGCCATTCTGTCTGCCCAGTCATATCCGATATTCCACATTAACCAGAGCTTGCACAATCCTGTCACTCTGAGCAGGTTCTATTTAGGGTTCTATTTAGGCTTCTATTTAGGGTTATAATTGCAGGTCATCCCCATGCATTCCTAGAAGTCTAATGCAGTCCTTCTACTGGTTTTGGCAGAACTAGAACTCCCCATTACTTTAGTTTATATTCTCTTTCCATTAAGGGATCCTCTTTATTCATCTCAACCCTTTTTGAATTCCCTTTTTGTTGCCACCACATCCTCCAGAAGAATATTTCAGGCATCCATCACTCTTTCCATGAAAATATCTTTCCTGATATTGTTCCCATTTCTAACTCCTTATAATTCATATCATCATAACCCATAGCCTTACAACTTATTTTGCTTCGAAACAGGTTTATTTCTTATCCATGAATACTTTACAGGCATTCAGATATCCTTATCATACTCCTCCTCTACCCCTCATCTCCTCTAGGATATACTAAAACAACTCCGCCCTCTTCTTCAGCCGCAAGACTTTAGATCAGTTATAAAAGCAAAGATAAAACCACACCTCAATTTTGCAAATTCTGTACTGCAAGGCATCACTAAACAAGACTTAAAATGCCTCCAACTACCTCAAAATGTTGCAGCAAGAATTGTCATGAACACCAACCCCACCGAACACATCACACCAACACTCCATGCACTACACTGGCTACGAATACAAAGTCGTATAAGATACAAAAACCTTGTCACCTCTTTCAAATTACTTAACCACATTTCCCCATCGTACCTAGCCACACTTATCACCAAAGAAAATAATCATCGCAACCAGCGCAAGGGAAACAAAAACAAGCTGATGATTCTAAGTGATTTCAGGAAAGCCAAACAAATAACCAGTAACAAGGCCTTCTCTCACGTGGCCCTGTACCTCTGGAACACCCTCCCTGACCACCTCAGAAATCAAAATGTTACCCATGACTGAAGTGGTATTTAAAGGTGCGGAAGAATTGAAGGAAATATCGATACATCGGGAAGATGTATTACAACTATTAGATAAACTGAAGAGTAGCAAATCACCTGGGTCGGATGGTATACATCCAAGGCTGTTGAAAGAACTGAAATATGAGATTGCAGACCTGCTATTAGTAATCTGTGAATTTTCATTAAAATCATCTGTAATACCTGAAGATTGGAGGATCACCAATGTAACACCAATTTTTAAAAAGGGTTCGAGGGGTGATCCGGGAAAAAACAGACCAGTGAGCCTGACATCAGTACCGGGAAAAATGGTAGAAACCATCATAGAGAAAAAAATTACTCAGCATGTAGATAGTCATGGCCTAATGGGAGACAGCCAACATGGCTTTAGACAAGGAAGATCTTGTCTTACTAATCTGTTATGTTTTTTTGAAGGTGTAAATAAACAGGTGGACAAAGGTGAGTCAGTTGATATATGGTATCTGGACTTTCAGAAAGCCTTTGACAAGGTCCCTCATCAGAGACTTTTGGCAAAACTAAAGAGTCATGGGATAGGAGGCAGTGTACTATTGTGGATCAGGAACTGGTTAAAAGATAGAAAGCAGAGGGTAGAGCTAAATGGCCAATTTTCCCAATGGAGAAAGGTGAATAGTGGTGTACCCCAGGGATCTGTGCTGGGTCCACTGCTTTTTGACATATTCATTAATGACCTGGAAAAGGGAATAACGAGTGAGGTTATCAAATTTGCAGATGATACAAAACAATTTAAAGTTGTTAAAACCCAAGAAAATTGTGGAAAATTGCAAGAGGATCTTGATAAATTGGAAGACTGGCCATCAAAATGGCAGATGAAATTTAATGTGGACAAGTGCAAAGTTATGCACCTAGGGAAGAACAACCCAAACTATGGTTACACGATGCAAGGTTCCATATTAGGAACCACCACCCAGGAAAAAGATTTAGGCGTCATTGTGGATAACATGTTAAAACCCTCGGCCCAGTGTGCAGCGGCAGCCAAGAGAGCAAATAGAATGCTAGGTATCATTAGGAAAGGAATGGAAAATAAAACAAAGATATTATAATGCTTCTATATTGTTCCATGGTGAGACCGCACCTTGAATATTGTGTGCAATTCTGGTCGCCGTATCTTAAAAAGGATATAGCGTTATTAGAAAAGATTCAGAGAAGAGCCACCAAAATGGTAAAGGGGATGGAAGGATACTCCTATGAAGAAAGGCTAAAAAGGTTAGGGCTCTTTAACCTGGAAAAGAGATGGCTGAGGGGGGATATGATAGAAGTCTATAAATTAATGAACGGAGTGGAATGGGCAAACGTAAATTGATTGTTTACGTTATCAGAATATAGAAAGACTAGGGGAAATGCAATGAAGCTACAGGGTAAACTATTTAAGACTAATAAGAGAAAGCGTAGTTACTCACCTGTAACAGGTGATCTCCGGGAACAGCAGGAATTTAATCTTCACATATGGGGTATCGTCGGTACCGACAGAGCCTGCGTGGGAATGCTCCCCAGGGTCCAATAGGAACGCTTTTGGGAGCATCCCTCAGCACATGTGTGCTGCCTTCCCGCCTTTCCAACTGTCCCTCTTCAGTTAAGTTTGTAGCTGAGTGAAAGGATAGAGGGAGAGAGGGAAGAGACAAAGAGATAGAGAGACAACTCCTAGGGGAGGTGGGTGGGTTATAAAGACTAAATTCCTGCTGTTTCCGGAGATCACCTGTTACAGGTGAGTAACTACGCTATCTCCAGGAACAAGCAGGAATGTAGTCTTCACATATGGGGACTCCATAGCTGAAGATGCCAGGGAGGTGCCACCCTAGAAAGGTGGGAATCCTTCCTCCCATGGATCTCTGGCATTCCAGCAGGGTTGGTGGGTAGAAGTTGAATTAGGTCTGAAAGAGATTTTGAAGAACAGCTTGGCCAAAGAAGGCATCCCGATGGGAGGCTTTATCCAGGCAGTAGTGGGCTGTGAAGGTGTGTACCGAAGCCCAGGTGGCTGCTCGACAAATGTCATCAATAGACACAGAGTGGAGATTAGCCATGGAAGTTGCCATGGCTCTCACGTTATGAGCTGGGACATGGTCCTGAAGAGGAAGACCCTTACTCTCATAAGTAAAGGATATGCATTGGGCAATCTATCTAGATAAAGTTCTTTTGGAGACCGGTTGTCCCAAATGGCTAGGGTCAAAAGCTATAAAAGGTTGCGAGGACTTTCTATGTTGCTGTGTTCTCTGTAGGTAAAAGGATAAGGCTCTTTTACAATCCAAAGTATGAAGGTTTCTTTCTGCATTAGAGGCGTGAGGCCACAGAAAAAAGATAAATTGATTGATTTAAATGAGAAGGCAAAACCACCTTAGGCATAAAGTGTGGATGAGTTCTAAGAATGACCTTATCATGGTGAAACCTAGTATAAGGAAGGATTAGCCACTAAAGCTTGCAGTTCTCTAATGCGACATGCAGAGGTGATTGCAATTAGGAAGATGACCTTCCAGGTCAAAACGTAAGGGTTGTAGTGGCTAAAGGCTCAAAAGGCGGCTTCTTAAGCTGCCCGAGAACTAGATTTAGATCCCATGCCACCGGTGGTGGCTTAATGGGAGGTTTGGTTAATAGAAGACCTCTCATAAATCCTTGATATGAGTGGATGAGAGGAAATTGGTTGTCCATTCAGAGGCTTATAAGAAGCTGCAATTGCACTAAGATGGACTCTTACCAAATTGGTCTTTAGACCAGAATTCAATAAGTGAAGGAGATATTCTAGTATTGATTCTAAGGGTATGCCAAGGGGGTTTAATCCCTTCTTGGAGCACCATATAGTAAAACGTTTCCACTTGAAGGCATAAGATCTTCTTGTGGAAAGTTTCCTAGAAGCCTGAAGGATATCCTTTACCTGTTGGGACAGGTTGAAATCCTGGAGGTCTAAGCCTTCAGCAACCAGGCCGTGAGATGCTGGTACTGGGGATTCGGGTGCCATAGTGTCCCGTTCTCTTGGAAAGGCGATCTTGAGCATGCCCTAACTCCAGAGGTGCAGCTTGAGAGAGATGTAGAAGTAGAGGATACCACGCTTGGTGTGGCCATCGTGGTGGTATGAGAATCATGTGACCCCCGTCTCTCTGAAGCTTGAAGAGTGTTTTGGGGATGAGGGGAATGGGTGGGAAGGCATAAAGGAAGCCCTGACCCCAGTGAAGGAGGAAGGCATCCCTTGTCTGACAATTGTGAACCGGAATCCTGAAAGAACCAAGGAAGTTTGGCATTCAGTGGACTTGCAAAGAGGTCTATGTCTGGAGTGCCCCAGAGATGAAATATTTTTGCCACCTGGTCTAGGTAGAGTGACCACTCGTGAGGTAGCAATACTTGACTGAGTTTGTCTGCCCAAAGGTTTTGAATGCCTGGAAGATATACCACTAGAAGTTGAATTTGATACTCTCTGGCGAAGGCCCACAGTCATAAAGCTTTGTTGCTTAATGACAGAGAGCCTGTCTGCCTTGCTTGTTCACATAGAACATAGCTACTTGATTGTCCATCTGGACTAGGATTGTCTTATAGCTGAGCTGGGCGTGGAATACTCGAAGAGCTAAATAGATTGCTCTTAATTCCAGGAGGTTTATGTGCAGACCAGCCTCCTGTGGAGTCCAGGTTTCCTGTGTAGAGAGATGATTCAGGTGTGCTCCCCAACCCACCTGTGATGCATCCGTTGTTAGGGTGGCCTGAAAGAGGGGTTGATGAAAAGGAGACCCCATAGTCAAATTTTCTAGTGATTGCCACCATTGGAGGGACATAATTAGCCGTTGAGAGTTTATTATTTTGTCTGATAAGTGTCCTGTGGCCTGTGTCCACTGTGTGGATAGGCTCCACTGAGCTGCTCGCATGTGGAGGCGAGCATATGGGACTACATGAACTGTGGATGCCATATGTCCCAGTAACTGTAGCAGCTCCTGAGCAGTTAGGGAAGATTTTCCTACTGCTTGAGAAGCTAGTTGCATTATGCGAAGACACCTGGCCTGTGGAAGGAAGGCCTTTGCCTGTTTGGTATCTAGACAGGCCCCTATGAATTCCAGGCATTGGGAAGGAACAAGTTGGGATTTTGGGAAGTTTATTACCAACCCCAAGGATTGGAGGATTCGCATTGTGCGAGACAGTGCAGTGCTGGCCTCTGCAACTGTAGGGGCTCGAATGAGCCCAGTTGTCTAAGTAAGGGAAGATGAATATCCCCAGGGTTCAGAGAAATACAGCTACTACTGCCATGCATTTCGTGAATACTCTTGGTGCTGAAGCCAGACCAAAGGGAAGAACCCTGTACTGGAAATGTTGTCCCTTGAAAAGGAATCGCAAGAATTTCCTGTGATCTGGATGTGAGTGTATGCATCCTTTAAGTCTAGAGAGCAAAGCCAATCCTGGCCTTGAAGATATGGCAGAAAGGTTCCTAGAGAAATCATTTTGAACATCTCTCAGAACAGGTATTTGTTCAATTCTCTTGAGGTCTAGAATGGGTCTGTGTCCTCCTGTTTTCTTTGCAATAAGAAAATAGGGGGAGTAGAACCCTGCACCCCATTGAAGAATGGGTACCTCTTCTATTGCCCCTTGGGCAAGAAGTGTTGAGACCTCGTGATCTAGCAGATTGTCTGCGGAGGTTCGAGAATTTAATTGCCTTAGAACTGTAGGAGGGGGCATGCTATGAAAATGAAGCTTGTACCCTTCTCCTACAATGGACAGAGTCTAATCTTCTGCTGTTATTTGATGCCATCTTTTGGCAAAGTGGCATAACCTGCCTGGGATATTGGGGGGTTGGGGACTCCTCAGAGGCAGGAAGGCTAAGCTCTCTAAGAAGGAGTCAAAGCCCTTGAGGGGGCTGAACCTGCAGAGCTGGTTGGGCTCTGGGCCCTTTTGGCTTCTTTTGCTGTCTAGTTTGTCCCTTTTTGGGCAACCTGACCCTGAGATTGACTCTGCTGGGTATAGGAAGGATAAAATGATCTCTTTTTGCTGAAAGATGTTTTTTTCTAAGACTTCTTTTTGGCTGGAGTGGCTGTAGATTTCGACAATCTATCAAGAGTAGTATTGTCAGCATCTAACTCATTAGCCTTTTCCTGCCAGTTCTTGCCGAAGAGATTCTCTCCCATGCAAGGAATGTTGCCTAACTTGTCCTGTACCCAAGTCTCCAAATCTGATGCCTGAAGCCAGGCAATCTGTCGTGCGCCAATGGCAATAGCAGAGGTTCTGCTGATGCATTCAAAGCAGTCAAAGGCTGCATGATTTACAAACTTGGAGACATCTTGAGCATGCTTAACTAGAGCAAGAATGTCTTGTCTCTTGTCATCTGGGAGAAATGGTCTCATAAGCTCCAAATCTCCTGTAACTTCCTTGAGGAACATTCCCATATACAGTATATATGAACTGATCCCAGTTGAAAGCATGGAAGCCTGAAAAGTTTGGCGCCCAAAAGTATCCAGAGTCCTGAATTCACGACCTGGAGGACTGGACGCATGCCTCTTTGCACTTTTCATCCTACGTATGGCTGACTCCACCACCATTGAATGGTGTGGCAGCTGAGTCTTTTGAAATCCAGGACATGGCGGAACTCGATACATAGTATCAAGTCTCCTAGAGTGAGGAGATGTAGTCAGAGGTGTCTCCCACATTCTGAGCATCAAGTTATGCAGAATTTCATAGATGGGCAGAGTGGCTGCCTCCTTTGGAGCTTTAGGATACTGCAGAATTTCCAATTCCTTTGCTCTGGGTTCCTCTTCAGGAGCCACTGTGATTGAAAGGCCCTTGGCCATATCACGAATAAAATCCTAAAAAGACATGTCCTCTGGAGGTGACATTCTGCGTTGGGGAGAAGAGGGATCTTCTGGGAGAAACCCTCTAGTACCAGCAGAATTGTCAGAGTCTTCGGAATCGGAGGATTCGAAGTATTCCTGACTAAGATGTTCATGCAAAGCACGGTCCCGGAATCGATCCAAGTCAGTACTGAGTTGATCCGGTACCGATCTGTCGATTCCAGCCAAAGATGGGGCAGGAAGAATCCCCACCGGGCCGGTACCGTCGGTACCAGTACCGGTGTAGGTACCAGTATCGGTGCCGATGTCGGTACCAGTGCCTGTTGGACCAACGGTACTGCAGCTGAGAGAAGAGCTGCAATGCTGCGTTCAATAGCGAGGAACCTCTGGTCTATCGACGCTGCCGATGCCTGGGTGTCGGTACCGGTGAGGACGGCCGGGACCCCTGATCATGGCACAGGTAGTTCTTGCGAGGTCGGGGCCTCAAGAACATCCTGGAGCCCCCTTGATGCTTTGAAGCTGAAACCTCCCGCCGGGGCTGCTTTGCCGGTTTGGTACCATCAAGGGCAATGCCAATGGCCTCTCGATGCTTAGCAGGAGAGCTACCCTTTGAGGACCGGCTTTTATGTTTAGTTACCTGAGATCCACGGGAGGAAGAGGAGGCCCTTGAAGATGTCGATGCAATGCCTCTCTTTCTAGATCCCACCCTATCACAACATTTTGCTAAATTAATTTTGTCAGATGTCTCCCTCCCCCCCCCCCCCCCAGTCTCTCTCCTGGTCAGTGCATATCAGTCATTCATCTGCTATCAGAGAGCTACTCTGAATTTCTACCTTTTTGCACTGAAGCTTAACTACCAAATATTCAGCCAAGCAGTAACAGCTACTTTATAATAAGTAAAGTTTCTTGCAGCAATCACTTGAGTATTGTTGAAGGATTTCGTATATATTTGCAGTGTAATGTCTGGAGCTATTAGTGGACAGGCTCTGCCGAATCAAGCAACCTAATGGGCACTTATGCATGTGCTTTAGGTGGTTGTTATTCTGTAAGCGCATGCGTAAGTTCCAGCTCATGTGAATTGGATTGCCTGATACAGAAATTATAAGATAAGCATTGCTACTTTCGAAACATGGTGCCATGTTGATAATTGCTAACAAATTATGTTGATGTTATGCAGCTTGATGAAGATTAGGATGGATGTTTTAACTAAGAACATAAGAAGTGCCATACCGGGTTAGGTCTATCAAGCCCAGTATCATGTTTCCAACAGTGGCCAATCCAGGTCACAAGTACCTGGCAGGTTCCCAAACAGGTACACAGGTTTAACAATGCTTGTCCCAGAGTAAGCAGTGGATATCCCAGGTCCTCTTTAATAATGGTTTATGGACCTTTCCTTCAGGAACTTATCCAAACCCTTTTTAAAACAAGACACTAACAGTTTTAACTACATCCTCCAGTAACGAATTCCAGAAGTTGATTACGCATTGAGAGAATATTTTTTCACTCATTAGTCTTAAATAGGTTACCCTGTAGCTTCATTGCATGTCCCCTAGTTTTTCTACTTTTTGATAGAGTAAACAACCGATCTACGTTTACCCACTCCACTCCTTTCATTAATTTATAGAAATCTATCATATCTCTCCTCAGCCGTCTTTTTCCAAGTTGACGAAACCTAACCTTCTAAGTCTTTCCTCATAGGGGTAAAGTTCAATCCCCTTTACCATTTTGGTGGCTCTTCTCTGTACCTTTTCTAATTCCACTATATCCTTTTTAAGATACGACTAAAAACGTTTTGAAATTTGTTTTATATTATAAGATATTTTTGATTTTGGTGGGCACTAAGCGCATTGAGATGGTTGAGGATAATTATATGAATAGATGATGAGGTAAAATAAATGTGTTACTGAATTTGGCCTATAGCTGTTAAGTATGGCCAACAACAACCAGCTGCTTTGGCATATTATTTACCATCATGAGGGATTTGTTTGAATAGAAGGGGAGGAAGATAGAAATTTGTGAAAGAAGAGATGAGGCTTGGAATGGATGTGGGTGGGTGGGTGGGGGAGGTGGTTGGGTAGTAGTTATGGGGACAGAAAGAAATAGAAAGAGGAATAATATGGCAAGGGAGAAAGAGAATAATGATCAAATATGGGGCGAAGGGGAGAGCAAGGCTGGGATAGAAAGAGGATAGGGATGTGTGGGGGAGCAAACCTAGGGGAGAGAGGGCATGGGGATGTGATGAGGAGCAGGGCTGGGGCCAAGGAAGCTTCACCTTCCTCTTCTCTCTCTGGGTCACAGAACCACTTTTCTGCCTCTGGATCCTTCCCCAAGACCCCGAACCTCTCCCCTTGCCAAGATCCTAGAGCCTGTTCCCTTTCCTTTCTTCCCCTCTCGCTCTTTCCTCCTTTCCAATCTCCCATCTTTTCTTTTCCTCCTGCTCCATCCATTCCGTATATCTATCCTCCCTTCCTTTCTCTTACACATCCCTGGGATCTCTTCTTCTTCGTCTCATCCCCCTGATAGACATCTGAAATTCCCCACTAGAAAACTCTCAAAAGAACATCAGACATTTTTCAGACGGAGCAAGTTTGTCAAACTACTTCATTTTTCTGATGCAAAATTAATATGCAGTATTTAAAGTGCAGAATAATTTACATGTATGTATGAGTCATGTGCCATACTAGTGACACAAAATTGCTAAACCTTTGTTGCAGAATGTTCTCTCTTGCCAGAATATCTACTCTGAGATGCCAGAGGAAACTGAGGCTATTACTGTAATGGGAAAAGCTGTTACAGACAAAAGACATTTTTATTCATCAACTGTACTATATTTAGTTAAATATAAAAGCTTGTTATTTTAGAAATCCATAGTGCAATACACAATATAAAATAGTTAACAATTAATGAACATGCAACAAAAGATGCAGATACGATCAAGCAAATTAAGCTATAGGAGTCTAATTCCATTAAGCTGACAGCAAAAAACAGACTGAAAGATCTTAATAGTTCTCCCAAGCAACATGTCCTTAAGACTTTGTGTCTTGGGAATCAGTTGCATCTTAAGACTTTCCTAGTGGAATGGTTACCATATTGATTCTTTGGGATGCACGCTACATAAATATGTTAGAACATTCTCCTTATGTTTCTAAGAGCCGCATTAGTGATTCACAGGAAATATAAAGCACATACAATATAACCCTGGAGAACAAAAGACACACTGGGGTAAACACGCCAACTGCATTGTTAAATATAATGTTTGTTCTTGTTTCTATAAAAATGCTCCAGAAAAATTATACACTATTTTGTTCCCCTAATAACATCTGCAAAACCAAATTTCTGCCTTTGCACGACAAAGTAAAAAATAATGTAGGAACCACAGCAAATCTATTCTCCTGCTCCCATATTAAATTTGACAACCCAAGTGCAGTGCATACTAAGTCTAATAACAAATGACTTTTTGACTTTTTGAGATGTTCAATTGAACATTTAAAAGGTTTTGTCTCATATCAGGCCTGAAAAGCACCCCTGGGGCAGGCTTAAGTAACTATGCCATTAGGCACTCAGCTGCAAATTGCCTATTAAATTTGACTGAAACTGTAAAATTGCTTTTCACAATGCAAATTAATGTAAATAAGAACAATTGGTTACACATATCACAGGCTATCAAATTGTCGACAGATGATGCCCAGTGTTTTCCCCCTGAATTAACTATACTTTATGGTTTTATTCAGCACATGTTTAAAAGATTAGAATGCTCCTCTGATAAGTTGAGCACGTCTATTACTGTATTCTATGCAGCTCACGTGTACTAACTCATGTCCTCTGTCATACATATGTACGTATTCATTATAGCACATATAACACAAAACTGGCACATCTGTGTTTATTAGTATACTACAGGGTTCAGAGAACGAGAATCATTTCTCTCTCCCGACATCCAGAACAAACAAAGAAAATAAAATGATATGACCTGACTGAAGAGCCACTTGCCTCTAACCGTTTCAGCATTCAGGTTGATAATAATCTAGCATCCATGCTAAAATGCTTCTTAATGTGTAATGCTATACATTTTAGCACTTGTATGATAAAAATATCCCTTGATGGTGTGCTCATGCTATTCACATATGACTTGACCTGAAAATGCAATCACTAAATTGAGCGACAATGTTTAGGAGAAATGAGAGAGCAACTTTACTCCAGAAGAACAGGTTAAAGGAGAACAGAGTTGTAGAAGATGACACAAACGTCTGTGTGTGTTTCTGCGTCCGTAAGGGTCTTCAAAAACATGGCATTAGGGGAGATGGTTGGTAAGAGAAGGGAGCATAGACACAAGAATGTCTCCTTAATAAGAAGGACACAGTCATCGGACCATTTCCAGTGCTACAAAATCCCTCGCTTTGCATTGGATATTTAGATAGGAATTGGGAAGTTTGGGAGGTCCAAGTCAGGCTTTTCCCAGTTCCCCAGGTATTTTACCAAAGGCTCTGCTGAACAGAGACTTTTGTAAAATTAGTATAAAAATGCCAGCAAATACACTAGCTTTTACCAACATGTCCATCCGTAACAACCATTTCAGAAGAAAAACACATTTTAAAAAAAGCAGCATCACTCAGCGCTCTACGTGCATCAGTACCGGTAGCTACAGTACACGTGTAAGAATCATCTTACAACATGCAGTATGTATTTGCTGCCAAGTGCACTTGCAAGTGCCAGATTTTACAAAATTCCATGTATATGAGAAGCCAATTCAGGGACCAAGTGAAATACCTTTGGGTTTTTTTGTACCTTTTGAGGTGGTGTTATCTGCCACTGAGATAAGTACAATTTCTCTTTCATTCACTAGTGCAATCACACAGTCCAAACAAACAGGTAGCTAATATGCCTGCCTCGGAGCAGGTGTAAACACAGACAGGGAAATGCTTTAATATATGGGCCCGATATTTGAAAGGCATTTGCATGGTTAGTGCTGCTGAATATCCCCAATTGTCTCCTCTACATGCCCCAATGCTAATCGCTTAGCATTGGAGCATGTTATGGGAATTCTGGGGCAGAGCAGACGTGGCAACAGCTGCTAACTGGCCAGCGGTGATATTACACCGCTATCTGGTTAGCGACCTGTGGGTAAAACTAGATGAAGCTAACCGGGCATTGGTGCAATATTGCCCCTATCCAGTTAGCTTCTGCAACTCTGGGGCATGTGTGGTGATCCTGGATATTCAATGCTAGGGCTACATATGACCCCAGCATTGAATATCCGGGGTTAGAGGTCAGCAGGGACAGCTATGTGCCATAATAGCGCATAGTCGACTCAATTCAACATTGGGCCTACATCTATTCCAGTGGTTCTCAACCTTTTTTGTACCATGACCCCTTTTACCGTTGGTCAACTTGTGGTGACCCCCAATGAAAAAATCAAATGCGTCTCTCTTCCTTTTCCGTTAACACATTGTCGCTGTAATCATTTGTTGAATTATTAATATATTATAGGCCTTTGCAATATGTTTTTATTTATAAAATACTTATTTAAAACCACAATAATTAATCACAATAACAAGTAACAATATTTGATTTCAAAATTATGATGATTTTGTAGTCAAATCACTAATATGAAATAAAATTATTTTTTCTACCTTTGTTGTCTGACCAATTTATTCTCTGATCATGCTGGTCCCGATCTGAGGCTTCTGCTTTCCTGTCTTCTCTTAGCTCTCTTTCTGTGGTCTATGGTCCATCTGCCATTTCTTATCTCTTCTTTCATTTTCTTCACTTTCCATCAGCCTATTTCCAGTCCCAGTAACCCTTCCCATTATCAGCCCCTTTCCAGTCCTCACTCTCAGTACCTTCCAATGTCAACTTGCATTCCCATGACTGCCACTGGTGTCCGTTCCCTTCCAGTCCCCCTCCTTCCCCACTGACCAGTCCCTTCTAGTACAAATACCATGGCAGCCCCTCTCAGATCCACTCCCTTCCAGTTCCATTCTCCCATCCCCTCGTATCAGCCCATTTGTAGCCTTAGCCCCCAGTTTTTTTCCAGGGCCAGCAGCTCTATCTGCCCCTCTCCACAATCAGCCCATTCCCATTTGAAGCCCCCAAATCAGCTCACTTCCAGTGCTAGTCCCTCCTCAACCCCATTACCAGTGCTAGACTCCCCTAATCAGCCCATTACCAGTCCTACCCTCCCCCCCATCAGCCCATTACCAGTTATAGCCTCCTCTTATCAGCCCATTTCCAGTCCTAAGCTCCCCGATCAGCTCATTTCCAATGCTAGCCCCCCATCAGTCCATTACCAGTCCTACCCCCCTATCAGCACATTACCAGTCCCAACCCCCCTTGATAAGTTCATTCCCAGTCCTAGCCTTCCCTAATCAACCCATTACCAGTCCTAGCCCCCCCATCTGCCCATTATAATCCTAACCCTCACTTTCTCTCCCCTCTGTCCAGCATTTATCCCCTGTCTGTTCAGTATGTCCCCCTGTCTCTTCCCTTTGACCATGTCAGCCCCCCTCCCTCCCTCCATCCCTCCATGTCAGCCCCCTCTGTCCATGTCAGCCCCCCTCCCTCCCTCCATCCATCCATCCCTCCCTCCATGTCAGTCCCCCCCTCTGTCCGTCAGCCCTCCCTCCCTCCATGTCAGCCTCCTCTGTCCATCCATCCATCCATGTCAACCCCCTCCCTCCATGTCGCCCCCCCTCTGTCCATGTCAGCCCCGTTGCAGGTTCCCTGCTCCCCTCTCCCCATGTCTGCCTCCTTCTGCAGCCGCGGCCCCCTGCCTCTTAGGGAACCGCGGCTATGGCTGTAAAACCGTTGCAGAGCCTTTCTGTCTCTAAAAGGGCTCCATGCAGCATTGTCCCGCCTCCAAAGGATGTGGTAAAGAACTTCCTTTGGAGGTGGGACAATGCTGCATGGAGCCCGTCGAGAGGCAGGAAGGCTCCGCAACGGTTTTACAGCCATAGCCGCGGCTCCCTAAGAGACAGGGAGTCGCGGCTGCAATAGGAGGAAACGGTGAGTTTGCCGCTGCCGAGAAGCGGACTCAGCAGCAGCAGCAACTTGTGCGCTTTTTTTTTTTAAACGGCAGGATGAGGCGACCCCTGCAAAATCCTGTGGCGATCCCCGCGGGGGTCGCAACCCACAGGTTGAGAACCGCTGATCTTTTCCCATTATAAACCAATAATACACTTTGAGGTAGATTCCATATAGGCCAGTTATCTATGACTGACATTTAAATTGGGCACGGGTGTGATTCCATACTAATTAAGCATCTGTGGGTACAGATGCATCTGCGTTTCTGGGATCGGCTCAGACATGTCCGGAGTGGCATGTCCAACATGCTGTTCAGCCAGCTTGTGCATGTATTCACAGTGAGAACCGCAAACGAGTGCAGGCACAGGTCATGCAGTGAAGCAGAGAAACACATCCTTTGCTAATATTATAGGACAAGGGCAAATGCTGAAATGATTTTGTACATTCCCACACTCAACATATTCTGGACAATTGCCCGTTTCCGATCATGCCTATCTCTGTGACAGCCACACCGCCTCAGTTAAAACGTGCATCTCCTAAGCTGTTCTCACTGACAATATTTTGCTGATCCACTAGACATAAATACTGATGATAAACAAATGCTGATGCAAACTAGACTATATAGAATAATCTTTTTCATGCCCAGAAAAGAGCACTCAAATATATTAGAAGATAAAGTAAATATTAACCTTATCATGATATATCTTGCATCAAAAATTACTTGGCAGTATAAAAATGCTTCAGTTATTCTTGCATTAGTCATCTCTAAAAAACACTCTTTAAAATGCTAAGTATGGACCTTTACCAGATTCACAACAACCTAAACTTACTTTGGAATTCCTCAAAGGATACATAACATTGCTGAGCCACAGAAGTATGCTCTTTTAATAACTATGGCTTTCTGGCTATGGCATCTGTTTCCTGCATATCTCGGTACTGGCATTTCTCATAGCAGCTCCCTACATGTGGCTACAGCTGTCCCATAAAATGTCCACACACTGTCTTATTTTGGTCTCTAAATATCTGCTATCTGTGGGGCAACCCTGTCTGCCTTCACACAGTCTGCTTTGTGGCAATGCTCCCCTGGTTAGGCCTGTGTGGGTAGCCAGCTCCAGATATATCATCACTCTTGCAGCCTGCATAGATTCTGGACTGGGTAAGGATGTAGGCCTCATGGCACAATCTGGGAAATGTTGGCACAACATCAGTCATGTTTCCCAGTGCTTGGCACAGCTGATGTATGGCTGCCCTATGACAGTAGAACCTGGTGACACTGTAGTCATCCATAAGGTCCAGGAACTGGCCAGGCTTTCATGTTCTCCCTGAATTGTAGATCTGCACACCAGATCCTCCCGTGCCACACTCAAACCATATACACACGCACACTCACTCACTTGCAGGGATGAACTGTAGAATACAGCAGAAAATTTTCTTCTCCTGTCCTTATTCCACATCTCCGGGAAAGGCTGTAAATGTACAGAGAGCTTATACAGTATACATGTCTCCAGTGCTGGCCGCACCCCCTTCCACTCCCTCAGGGTAACAATGGGATTTAAATACATGGATCATAATAATTAGAATAAAATGGACTGCTAGAAAACATGTAGTACTCTATTTGCATTAGGAGTCTGATAAAAAAATATATTTTGTGCTGAAACAACAGGTTTTGATGGCTTCACTCAAATTCAGCTTTGCTTCTTGAGATTTCAAGAGCATTCACATGAAAAAATTAACAGATGATCTAAAGTAAGTGCTAAGTTTTTAACTTTAGTGAGTGCACGCTAAATAGCATGTGGAAAAGCACATTGTCACATATTTTCCATGCACATGCTACAGCCCCCTTTGTATACATACACTAAATGCAAATTTTAGTATGCACACATTACCATCTTTTGATCTTGCATTAGCATGTACACAAGCCAATATTGAATAGCAAACTACTGTAGTACGGTATATACTAAATTGTTTAGTATTCATACTAAGGTTTACTTCATAGATAACTGCAGGGTTTGCCTTTCATGAAATTAAACAAGCACAAAATTAAGAATTCAAATCAAGCAGCCACATCTTACGGTACATAGTAACAGAGGCCTATTCCATTCAGGCCATCCAACCCCTGTACATCCAGGCAGAATTGGGCCATGCAAAGTTAGACCCAATTCTGATCCTGTGGCTCCCGCGGTATCAGAATCGGATCTAGCGCCTAGATGCGCAGGCCGGGACCCAATTCTGACCGGCCGAACGCCCAGCCACAACCCGATAAATGCATGGAGCCCAGAATGGAAGCCCAGAATGGAGCCCAGAGCCATGGCATCTCATCACTATGGCACTGTAGTTCCTGAATAGATCCACGAATGCTGATCGCTGCAGAGATCTTCCTTTCCCCGCAGCCTGACCCTCGATCCAGCCTCCCATGTCCAGGATCTGGCTGCGGGGAACGTCTTGCACCCTTACCTCATCTGTCTTTGCAGGCCGCCACTGAAATGCTGCAACCAGGGGGACTTATTCCACCTCTGAGCTGGAATAAGTCCCCTGTCTATTTCCGAGGCCCAGAATGTACAGGCCAACCTCTCAATTGGCCCTGTACATCCGGGGTTCTGCCTGCCGATATCCCTGCCCTTGCTCTGCCTCAAAAATGCCCTCTCTTGCCCCCATCTAGGCCTCCCAGTACAAACCCACTGTTCGTATGGGGAGGCTTTTGCTGGGGCCAGCATGGGGGCGAATAGCAGAGATGGATGTCCCAACAGGACGTCCATGCTATTCACGGGATGGAATAAGCCCAATAGTGAATGATGGCAGCAAAAAGACCAACATGGTCCATGTAGTCTGCCCAGTAAAGTGGATGGAGTTGTGAAGTTGTACCTGCTGATCCAAGCAGGTTACCCCTCTCTATTTAGAAGATATTCATGTTTGCTTTGATTCCATCCTCTTGCTATGTAGTGATCCTGTGTGTCTGTCCCATGGATGCTGCGCTCTTTTAAAAATAAGTGCCAGAAGAAGCATAACATGCTACCTACTCCCTAAAATCCATACATTTACCATCAGCAAGAGATGGCATTGACCAACCTGACAACATTGCTCCATGTATGTCTGAGACAGGGACAGCAGAACATCATTTTGGTTTGAGGGGCTAAACAAACCAATCATCGGCCTTGCCTCCAAGTTCTCTAATTGTTGACACTGTGTTGGGCAAATATTGGTAAGGACATGCCCCCTGGGCCCATCCCATTCCACTGCCTATCGTCTGAGATGTTCTATTTCTGACATATTTTTGAGCAGTACAAAGACTATTGTTTTCATTTGTGACTTAAATTTGAGTGGTATGTATTTCTCTTAAGCACTGTATTCAATCTATTTGCTTGAAAATGCAAGTAATATCTTTGTGCTCAAGACATGGAGTTGGTGCTTCTTCAGATCTAATTATCTGGACTTTTGCCTATAAAACCCCAACAACAGTTTCACTAAATTTGAATCCAGCCCAGTTTCATCTCTCTTAATATTATGATGACAATCCAATTCAGACCAGCAGCAAAAGTTCCAAGAATACTTTCAGTCAATAGATAAGCTTTTCAAGCTCCTGTTCCTTCTCTCTGTCTCTCATATCGAGAACTATATTAAACGCACAGCATGTACTTGCTGTTCTCAACTATTTTATGCAGAAGAACAACCAGCTCTCATCTTCCAAGCACAGATAAGAACTTTGATGCACAGATACAGGAAACAATAAGCTGCAAGATTTTTCTTAAGAAGCCATCTCCAAATGCTGCTATTTATGAAATGAAAATAAGTTAGGAAACAACTTATATATTATGTGGAACTCTTTATTGTCCCCTCTTTATAATCGAGACATCGGACAAAGCATGCAATCAGGTATAATCCATAACATGGGCAGTAGGGTGGTCCACTGCCATAGGGGAAAAAATAAAAGTAGGAATTTCTTTGCTCCTGGCCTGATTCTGGTTCCATTTATGTAGAAAACAATGTGTGCAAAGTTTGAAGCCAATCAAATAATATTTAGGGGTGGCTCAAGGTCCCTATCTATCAGGCCCCTGGATCCCCCCCAGGGTTCGTCAGACCACTGGATATTATCCGCTCATAGATGGGGGTATCATGCTTGCCAAGCACTCAGTGTGGTCCAGATGCTAGTAAGGACTTTGACGATGTGGGGAACATCTTACGGTGTTGCGAGACAACACCCATAAGGAACTGGAGTTGCTCTTCTTTTGTGGTGTGTCGGCCGTTGAACTCCTCAATGAGTTTGACCCCTTGCTCAGCCACATCGTTGATCACTGGAAGATTTTTTACTTTCTTCAGACCGTCTTTGAATGATGCATTCTCTTCCCAGTCTTCTGGGTCTGCATTAAGAAAATCACTGTTGATGTCGAGGTGTTTCAGGAAACGGATTGACTTGCGAGTTGCAAAAGATTCAAGTGGTGGAATCATGGAACTTTTCAATTCGACCCGCTTTGGGGGATCTTCATCTTCGTCATCATCCTCATCGCTTTCATCTGATTCTGCCAGGATCATGGCCGACACTATGGCCTGCTTTGTCGGTGCTGAAACAGCTTCATCGAACAGTGACAGTGCCACAAGCTCCTCTGACACATACCACAGATGCTGTTGCAGTTTGTCTCTGGCCGCTCTTCCAACACGGTCATTGTGGTAAGAGTGTAGCTTCTTCAGCATCTCCAAATCTGTTCGAGGAGCAACTGCGGCATCAGGGGCAGAAAACCAGGCTTCCACATGAATCAGGATGGAGAAAATGCTCACATCACGAACACAGGACTCCTCCCGTTGGGTAAGATCTTTGAGTTGTCCTCGGAACATCCAAATCTTGAGACAGTACAAGACTTTTGCCATCCATCTGGCATGATGGAAAGCTCCGGGTTTCTTGAAATTGAAACTAGGAAGATTCCTTCCAAGGCAGACAATCGTTAACTCCAAGAATTCCAGGTAATCATCTCGGTGATTGCCCTGTGCCAACTTGGATTCCGCAAACTTCCTGATGCGATCCCTGTCAGGTTGCAGCACCTCCAAGTCTTTTCCAGTTTGATAGTTGGACTTGTCAAGGGAGCCCCAATTCTTTTGGAATCGGCGAAAGAGTTGGACATCGGGACCCGATGAAGCTCCAGAGCATGTAGAGAATACTGCACCAAGAATTATTTCGTAAATGTGATGGCGGCATGCCAAATGAAGGACTGTGCGACGGAGTCTCTGTTCTAGAATAATGCACACTCCTGATTGACGTCCCGTGTTCGATGCAGTTGTATCAAAGCAGAAGCCTGCAACCTTTTCATCCAAACACCATTCCTGTAACAGTTCATAAACTGCTGCAGCTTGATTCTCGCCCGTTCCTGATGTCAGTTTTGGTACACCAAGAAGTTGTGTTTCTCCAGTGGAGACAGCCGTTATTAAAACTGGAAGGCGGTCAACGGATGTGGTTGAACAGAGGAGAGATGGCAATAACTTGCTATCCCAATGCACAATGCATGTTTTGCCTTCGGCTTTGAATGCGTTGTGCAGGTCCGTCCATTGTTGCTGACGGTGCTTTTCTCTATGGCGCTTGACGCTGGAGCGGCTGATATTGAGCTCCCCAGGATAATGTCCCAGACTTCTGGCAGTTTCAGCTACCACAGACAGAGCATTGTGATCCGTTGTCCCTGTCCGATCCAGGGCTGCTGTAAGCTCTGGGGTCCAGACATTGTTAGGTCGAAACTGCTTCGTTTGTGGAGTTGCTTTCTTCTGTCCGTTATCTGAATCCGCAGATGTCGACGAGTCTTCAGCTGACTCTGCTGAGGAAGAAGATCCTTCCAGCTGAACTTGGCTTGTAGTTGCCTCGGCTTCGGCAACATGTTTTTGTCTGCGCCTTTTCAGTTCTTCTTCTCGCTGTTGCGATCTTGCTTCCGTGTTGGCCAGTTTCTTGTCCATCGCGCACATTGAGCCGCGGCGCCCTGGTTCTCGTTGCGCTATTAAGAATTCTTTGTCTTCTTGAATATGAATTAAAGACATTGCATTGGCATGCGCCACATCGAATAGGTTTTTCATTGCAACCTGGAATTCTTTTTCATTTGCCTCTTGTTTCCCTCCTCTCCCTTTGTTTTTCTTCAAATGTTTCCACTGATTGAACAATTTCTTTACTTTTTCTTGAATTTTGTCATTTCTTTGAACAGGAAGCCTGGCCTTTTCCCAGTAAGCTTCTACTTCACTTGTTACAATAGATGCACTTTCACTAACGCCTTTGTTTAATGTCATATGGTGATGTAAAAATACACTTAACACTTGCTCCTTGCTGGGGAGCTTGGCCCCCAGAATTGTGGTGGACATTTCTTCAATGAGATAAAAACCACGTTTTTTCGCCATCTGAAAAGAATAAAGATACAAAGATAATAGTACAATGTCTTTGCCACCTCTCAGAGACAAGATTAGTTCAAATATGACGCAATCAAATGTAATCAGCGTGGAACTGAGTGGATGATACAAGATGATGCAACATTTCGTCATCTGCTCCCAGGGGGAAATCTCAAGACTTGTTGAGCCACCCCTAAATATTACTTGATTGGCTTCAAACTTTGTACACAGTGTTTTCTACCTAAATGGAACCAGAATCAGGCCAGGAAGTAAAGGAATTCAGGAATTCATTTTTATGGACCACCCTAATGGGCAGACTCAGCAAATACCCAACACATGAACACTGAAAAAACATGAAATAGGTTAAGGCTGCAGCTGTATTACACCTATTAAGCAGACCCTTATAAAAACAGAACCAAACATTTCAACAACTTAACCACCCCCAGTACCGTTTTCCAACATTCCCTAGCATGTGGGTTTCCCAACTGTCACCACTCAGCAGTGGACTATCTACATCCCCCACAAGTTTCAAGCACATCAAACAATCACCGCCACCATCCTCATGGGGAAATTTAAGCTTCCTTTGCTACATCCATCACTCTGGAAGTGAACCTCAGCTCCTTTGGACCTCTCCTCCCACCAAATTCACACATCTTACAAAATCACAAGCTATAGTGTCACACAGTCTAGGTTCAGGTTTCTGCCACCGCAACAAATATGCAGATACTTAAATTTTAACAACATGCTTAGAGGAAGAGAGGGACGATCTTGGGGGCAGGCTAGAGAGATCTGTACTTAAAAACCCAGGTGGATCAATCCACTCCCAATGGCCCCACTTTGGTCCAGCCAAAAAAAGGCTCAAGTGAGCCACATGTTTTAAAATTAGGGTAAATGGAAGGAAGGGAGGAGTACTCCCTTCCCCTCTATACTCACTCTTTCTCCAGAACAGCCTAGTACCTAGTAGGGCTGTGTATTCATTTCAAACAACATGGTAAATATAACACCATTCCCCATGTGTTTTTATTTTATTGGTTTTCAATTGAAACAGTGGGGAAAAACTAAATTCTTTTTTCCCCAGTATTGCTAATAGTTGTTATGGATTGGCCTCAAACTGGTGACCCTTGGGTTACTTACTGATTGGCCCAAAGCGTCCTTGCTTGCTAAGCTTGATGGAAAACCCATTGTGGTGTGTTTGCCTTGTGAATCTATTGACTCCTGCTCTACAGAATAACCTCCATAAGTGCCCTACAAATTTGATTACCTCACTAGTTATTCCCATTTCACGGTCATTTATGAATATCTTAAAAAAAACAGTGGATCCAGCACAGATCCCTGGGGTACTCCACTATTCACCTTTCTCCATTGGGCTAAATTGGCCATTTAGTCCTACCCTCTGGTTTCTATCTTTTAACCAGTTCCTGATCCACAATAGTACACTGCCTCCTCTCCCATGACTTTTTAATTTTACCAAACGTTGCTCATGAGGGACCTTGTCAAAAGCTTTCTGAAAGTCCAGATACCCTATAATCAACTGACTGACCTTTGTCTACCTGTTTATACACACCTTCAAAAAAAGACAAGACCTTCCTTGGCTAAAACCATGTTGGCTGTCTCCCATTAAGCCATGACTATATACATGTCCAATCATTTTGTTCTTTATAATGGTTTCTACCATTTTTCCCAGTACTGACATCAGGCTCACCAATCTGTAGCAGAGAAATAGATTTGAGAGAGTCATCAGCATAAAAGTCGTACTGAAAGTTATGAGAGGAGATGACTGGGTATAGAGAGAGAAAAGGAGTGGGCCCAAGAGAGACCCTTGGGTATACAAGCTGAGAGTGAGATAGCAGTAGAGGAGGATCCACTAGAAAAAAACACTGAAATAGCAATGGGAGAGATAAAAAGAGAACCAGACTAGCACAAGGCAAGTGAGGACAAAGTGTCGAGGAGAAGGTAGTGGTCAACCATGTCAAAAGCAGCAGAAAGGTCAAGGATGGGGATTGAGTAAAGGCCTTTGGAATTTGTCAGGAACAGGTCGCTGGAGACTTTGGAAAGAGCCATTTCAGTAGAATGTAAAGGACAAAAGCCAGATTGCAGTGGATCCAGAAGGGCTTGAGAAGAGAGAAAGGTCAAGGCAATAGCATTAAACCACATGTTCAAGTATTTTAAAAATGAATGGGAGAAGGAAGATGTGTCTATAATTAGGAAAGATAGGATCTAGTGAAGGTGTCTTGGGACAGTTGCAGAGGGGAGCCAAAGGTTGAGAATATGAGAGATGGAAGGGATAACAGTGGTGGAGATGGTGTTAAGGAGATGGGTGGGGATAGGATCAGAGGAACAGATAGTAAGTTTAGAGAAAGAGAGAAGACAAGAGGTTTCCTCAATGGAGATATTAGAATAGGAAGAATGAGTAACAGAGGTTGAGGGGAAGAGCCAGGAGTGAAGAAGGGGAAGAGGGAATGGAGCTGATTTTATGAGGAATTTGAGTGTAATCTTACGGACTTTGTCATGGAAGTAGTCAGCCAGGGTTGGGGCAGAGAGGGAAGGATGGGTCAGAGGCAGAGGTGCCTTAAGGAGATAGTTCAGAGTTTTAAAAAGTCAGAGGCAAGAGAGTTAGTCAGATGGATATAGTAGTTTTACTTGGCAAGTGCTAAGGCTGACTGGAAAGAGGCAAGCATGAACTTAGAAGTGTAAAATTCAGCAAGGGTGTGGAATTTGAGAAAAATTCATTCAGGTGAGCGGGCCCAGGAACACAGATAATGGGTAGTCGAAGACAACCAGGACTGAGGTACAGTGCACCTCACAGGATGTAGCAAGGGCAGAGCAAGAGCATCCAGAACAGAGGAAAGTACAGTGTTATAGGAACCTACTGCCTTATCAACAGACTTAGATGACACAGTGGAGGAAAGAGGAGATGAGACAATAGTGTAGAGATCCAATAAGTTGATAGCATGAAGATTTTTAAAGAGGGTTGGAGGAAACTGTGCAAGATTAGACAGGGAGTGATGAAGAGTGAAGCTTGGCAGATGATGATCAGATAAGAGAAGAACAGAGGTACAGAAATTAAAGGTAAACAATTAGAGAAGAAAACAAGATCAAGGCAGTGACCACAGTGGTGAGTGGGGGCAGTAGAACAAAGTTGGAGGTTGAATGAGAAGATAAGGGAAAGAAGCTTTAAAGCATAAGTGTCAGAGGGGTTATCAACATGAATGTTAAAATCACCAAGAATAAGGGAGGGAGAAGATGAATCTAGAAAGAAGTAAAGCCACCAGTCAAAGTCAGCGAGAAAGGTAGAGGTGGACTTATCTGGTAGTCAATAAATAGCAGCTATCCGGAGAGGTAATGGTTTAAAAGGTGGATGGAGTGGACTTCAAAGGAGGGAAAGGAGAGACTGAGGCAGGAATGAGAAAGAAGTTTTTTAAGTTGTTTTTAAGTTGTTTTAACTATATTGTAAACCGCTCAGGTGCTACCAGTGTTGGGCGGTATAAAAAGTTTTAATAAACATAAACATAAAGAAGGAACCCAACACCACCACCACCACAGCCAGTGGGGTGAGCTATGTGGGAGACTTGGTAGCCACTGTGACAGAGGGCAGTGAGAAGCCAGGTCTCAGTTAGAGCTGGAAGATAGAAAGAATTAGAGATAAAGAGATCATGAGTAAATACAAGTTTATTAGAGATATGGACTGTGCGTTCCAAAAGGGGCATGAGAAAGGGAGAGAGGAGGGAGAAAAGAGAGGGATATGAATGAGATTGGAGCAGTTGCGTGAGGAACTGTCCTGGAAGTGAGAGAAAAAAGTCTAGAGGGGCCAGGATTGGGATGAATATCTCAAGATGATAGAAGGACAAGGAGCAGAAGAGCACGGGGTAGAGAGGAGACAGTACGGCAAAAACGAGAGAGAGGTTCTTTCAGTGAGAGAGGAGATGGGTGAATGAGAGGAAGAAAAAAGGTGAAGCGCAAGAGCTGATGAAAGGATGGATGACAATATGAGGAAGAAATGAAGATGGTAGAGAAGGTGTGATAAGGAGGGGGTTTGGCATAGAAGGTAGAAGGGAAGAAGATTTGGGAGTGTGAATAATAGGAAGAAAAAGTGATGTGGAGCTATAAGAAAGAGACAGCAGAACTCAAAAGAATAATTGAAGGAAGGTAGAAGAGAGATCGAGGGAATTAGGGTATCTGGGAGTAATTGTGGCAAAATTCATCTTAAAGATGTAGCTGTATAGGAGGATGAGGTTCTATCAGAGAGAGAGGAGGGGATGACGGCAAAGTTTAGCTAGTATGTAAAAAAATTAAGCATCAATCTAAAATTCAGTTGAAAAAAATGGAGAAGCATGGCAATATGTCAATTTGCTTAGAAAAGAAGGTACCTCAAAGGTGCAGTCGCCATTGGCTCTAATATAATAATAATAATAATAATAATAATAATAATTAATTGTACTATTAATTTATATAAATTTCTATAAAATTCCTGCTCTCTACACAGGCAAACTGTTCTGCTCTTGAATCCATTTAGTTGCCTGTTGCTCTATAAAATGGCACCATATGTTTCTTAAATGGAGTAGGTGGTCTTGCAGGTCCTCAGGGATGAGGGGGCCAGAAAAGAGGTGAACTTCCCACAAATGGTTCCCGAGTCTAGCATAGAGGGAGGCCACTAATACAGTTCTGTTGGTGCTGGATACCTGTTGCCTATGAGTAGATGTGCAGAGCTAGTCTCAGAGGCTCCTTTTTATTAGTTCCCTCTCAGATGTTGCAGATCTTGTTGTCTCCCACCCAGGCACTCGTATCTGCGGAGCGCACTCTGGAGCGGTGGCACAGGCTGATGGCGGTGGCCTCTAGCTTGGCCACAAAGTACGCAAGGGCCGATGGAGGAGGTGCAAGTCCAGCAGTGGGTAGCAGATGAGACAAGGTGATCAAGATTGTTGAAGGTCACCAGGCTGTTGAGGTCAGTGTGGTAGAAGGTGGTCTCAAGGTAAGGCACACACTGCAGGCATACAAGTCTGCGTTGGTTACTGGCAGAAACCTTTACGTTTTTAAGTTTAAGTTTCTAGAGCAGTTTGTGGGAGATGATCGGGGCTTACACAGTGCTGGCGGCAGTTCAAGGAGTTTTCTGCTCTAAATTTAAGGCTTGGTTGAAATGGGGCGTGTTGTCATTCACATCCAGCATGCGCACATGCACCTCCAGGTGGCCAATGCGAGGCGATCTGTGCGAGGTGAGGAGTCAGTGCCTCAATCAGAAGCTGGTGATCATTTAAGCTAATGCGAAATGGCATGCCTACCAGTTTCCAGATCACAAACGACTGCAGAAGTGCGGCAGAGAACAAGCAGCATGGATACGGCAGTCATTTAAATACTTAAGGGATATTAATGAACAAACAAACTTCTTCCAAAGACGGGGAAGTTATAAAACTAGAGGACATAACATGAAGCTGCAAGGAGGTAAACTGAAAGGCAATGTCAGGAAAAATATTTTTCACTGAATGGGTGGTGGATGCTTGGAATTCCCTCCCAATGGAAGTGGTGGGGGCAAATACAGTGACAAAATTCAAAATGTCATGGGATAGACACAGTGGATCCCATTATAGCAAGAGGATAAAATCAAAATAACTATCTTCTATACTTCAACAAATAAACCTATTCTAGCCACCGTACTGGACAGACTAGATGATCCATACTGGTCTTTATCTGCTGTCATATATTGTGTTACTATGTTATATTAGATGACTGAATGAATGATCATTTGAATTCTTCACAGAAACAATGGCAGTTTCAAATTTGGCTCATGTAAAGTATAGTTTAGTCATTTATTTTTCACTATAATTCTAGACGCATATTATAAATGAACATCGGATTTCGCATTATTTTTGTGCAGATTAAATGTAACTGTTTCCTCATTTATCTACCACATACTAATAGGTTGTTACCTTTCTGAATAAATATTCACTAGTTTTAAGTATTTACATAGAAAATTTTGCATTATAATGTGTTGCAAATGATTTTTGTGAAAAAATACATGATACCAAAATTTCACAAAATGATTTGTGAAAGAGATATATTTTTTATTAATATGAACTGATAGCACAGTTACTTACCTGTAACAGGTGATCTCTGGGAACAGTAGGAATAAGTCTTCACATATGGGTACGTCGGTACCGACGGAGCCTGCGCGGGAACGCTCCCCAGCGTCCAATCAGAAAGCTTTTGGGAGCATCCCTCAGCGCCTGCGTGCTGCCTTCCCGCCTTTCCAACTGTCTCTCCTCAGTTGAGTTTCATAGCTGAGACAAAGGGAGAGAAAGAGGAAAGAAAGATAGAGAGAGAGAGACAACTCCTAGGGGAGGTGGGTGGGTTGTGAAGACTTATTCCTGCTGTTCCCAGAGATCACCTGTTACAGGAAAGTAACTGTGCTATCTCCAGGAACAAGCAGGAATGAGTCTTCACATATGGGGACTCCCTAGCTGTAGATGCCAGGGGGAGATCCCATAAAATGCGTGTCCCTGGAACAGGACTGCACTTCCCACCCATGGATCTCTGGCATCCCATGAGGGATGGTGGGTAGGAGTTGAAAAGAGAGGAGCTGTAGGAAAAACAGCTAACCTAAGGACTACAAGGGAGGAGTCCTTGGTATGTATGATAAGTACCATTAAAAATATTGAATAAGCAATCACAATATGGACGTTACCTACTGGATTGCAGGAAGTAGAGAGCTTGATGGAGTCTACTGGAGATTCAGTAGAGGAATCCTCAAGGTGACCTCACGGCAGCGAAGGTGAAGGTCCAAATTTGGAATTGGCAGGTGACCCAGGCGTCAACTGGGGTAGTATAAAACGGCAGGTCTTCAGTGGAAAGCTTTATGGAAAAAAGCTGAAAATTCTTTTAGCTACAGAGGCATTAACATTTAGGAGTAAAAGAGGAAGACTGACCGATTTGGACAACTAGCCCAGTCCTGGAGGGAAGAAGGGGTATGGAAAAAAGCCCGTATTCCCAAGGAGGACAGTTGTGTGAAGGGCTGAAACCTCAAAACTACTGAAGATCTACGCTGTCTTTCCTAGCTGGTGAGAGATAGGAAAGATATTGAAGCATGGTGCTTCAAGGATAGCGAGAGCTAGAGTAAAGTGGGAGCTGTTAGTACCACAGTAGTGGTTGTGTGCATAATACCCCCGACCTACTGAGGGACAGTATGAACATATGCAAGCCCACTGTCTGGAACCTCCAGGAAGGTAAAACCTTTATAGGATAGACAGTTAGGGAGATAAGTATGTAAATACATATCTACTTATAAGGAGCATCTCGAAAGATACACAAATATATATATATAGGGGCATAATGTATGCACACACAGCTTACAAACATAGGTATCTATAGAAGTATATAGAGATATATACATACATGAACATGTATGTTTGAGGATACATGTCTGCAACTAAGCAGATAGAGATATGCCCATAAGAACATTCACATGGGAGATGTGAAGGAAAAGCACAGTTACTTACCTGTAACAGGTGATCTCTGGGAACAGCAGGAATTAGTCCTCACATATGGGTACGTCGGTACCGACGGAGCCCGTGCGGGAAAGCTCCCCAGCTTCTTAGAATAGAAGCTTTTGGGACCTCCCACTGCACATGCGCACTGCCTTCCCGCCTTCCTGAACAGCTCTCCTCAGTTTCGAGTTTATAGCTGAGTCAACAGAGAGAGGACAGGAAGATAGATAGATAAAAGATACAACTCCTAGGGGAGGTGGGTGGGTTGTGAGG
The DNA here is from genome assembly GCA_033557465.1 of Ichthyophis bannanicus. Taxonomy (NCBI): domain Eukaryota; kingdom Metazoa; phylum Chordata; class Amphibia; order Gymnophiona; family Ichthyophiidae; genus Ichthyophis; species Ichthyophis bannanicus. The sequence continues at coordinate 222,467,334 of CM066040.1, read as the reverse complement.
ACTAATTCCTGCTGTTCCCAGAGATCACCTGTTACAGGTAAGTAACTGTGCTATCTCCAGGAACAAGCAGGAATAAGTCCTCACATATGGGGACTCCCTAGCTTAGATGCATGGGATCCCCTGTAAAGGTTCGCCATCTTCGTATGGATCTCAGGCATCCATTCTGGGAAGGTGGGCAGGAGTTGTTTAGGAATGGAACAGGTGCTTGAGGACAGCCTGGCCAAACAAGGCATCCCGGCGGGAGTCCTTGTCCAAACAGTAATGGGCTGTGAAGGTATGAACCGAGGCCCAGGTAGCGGCTCGACAGATCTGATCTATGGAAACAGAGTGCAGATGAGCCATAGAAGTTGCCATGGCCCTCACATTGTGAGCAGTGACATGGCCTTCCAGAGAAATGTTTTTGCTCTGGTAAGCAAAAGAAATACACTGAGCAATCCAATTGGAAAGTGTACGCTTGGAGACTGGAAGTCCCAAATGGGAAGGATCAAAGGCCACAAAAAGTTGAGAAGACTTTCGATGTGGCTGAGTCCTATTAAGGTAAAAAGCGAGAGCTCTTTTACAATCCAGAGTATGAAGGTTCCTCTCTGCATTGGATGCATGAGGAGCTGGAAAAAAGACAGGTAGATATACCTCTTGATTAAGATGAAAAGGCGAGACCACTTTAGGCATAAAGTGGGGATTCGTCCTAAGGACCACCTTATCATGATGAAATCTTGTGTAAGGTGGATTAGCCACTAAAGCCTGCAGCTCACTGATGCGGCGAGCCGAAGTGACTGCAATGAGGAAGATGACCTTCCAGGAAAGAAATTTCAAGGAGGTGGAAAACATTGGCTCAAAAGGTGGCTTCATAAGTTGACCGAGCACTAGATTCAAATCCCATGCGACCGGGGGTGGTCTGATGGGAGGTTTAGTGAGAGTCAGGCCTCTCATGAATCTTGCAACAAGAGGATGAGAGGAGATAGGTTGTCCATTTATATGTTGCAAGGATGCTGCAATAGCACTTAAATGGACTCTTACCGAATTCGTCTTGAGGCCTGCATTGGATAGATGCAGGAGATAATCAAGAAGAGAATTCAAAGGAAGTGCCAGAGGGTCAAGACCCTGCTGAGCACACCAAATGGAAAAACGTTTCCATTTGAAAGCATAGGAACGCCTGGTAGAGGGTTTCCTAGAGGCAGAAAGGATATCTTTCACTGGTTGGGAAAGATGAAAGTCTTGAAGGCTTAAGCCTTCAGTAACCAAGCACTGAGGTGAAGGGATTTGGGGTTTGGGTGCCACAAAGTCCCCTCCTCCTGAGACAGGAGGTCTGGCGCAGCTCCCAGATCCAAGTAGGATCCCTGGGAGAGCTGTAGAAGTAGAGGGAACCACACTTGGCGTGGCCAGCGTGGAGCTATGAGGATCATAGTTCCATGATCCCTCTGGAGTTTGAACAGAGTCTTGGGAATCAAAGGAATGGGTGGAAAGGCATATAGGAATGCCTGACTCCAATTCAGGAGAAAGGCGTCCGTAGCCTGAGCTCCCTGACACGGAGTTCTGGAACAGAACCGGGGAAGTTTGGCATTCCACGGACTTGCAAAGAGGTCTATGTCCGGGGTCCCCCATTCCTGAAAGATTCGGTTTATTTGGTCCAAATGTAGGGACCATTCGTGTGGCAGCAGAACTCGACTGAGCCTGTCTGCCCGAGAGTTTTGAACTCCTGGGAGATACACTGCTAGCAGGTGAATCTGATGCTCTCTGGCGAAGGCCCATAGTCTTAGAGCTTCGTTGCAAAGCGACAGAGAGCCCGTCCCTCCTTGTTTGTTTATGTAAAACATGGCCACCTGATTGTCCGTCTGAACTAGGACAGTGAGGTTGGCTAGGAGGGAGTGGAAGACCTTGAGGGCAAGGTAAATTGCTCGCAGTTCCAGAAGATTGATATGAAGGGTGGTCTCCTGTAGAGACCAAGTGCCCTGAGTGGAGAGAGTTTGCAGATGGGCTCCCCACCCTGTTTGGGAGGCATCTGTTGTGAGGGTTGCTTGGGGTAGCAATGGTTGAAATGGAGCCCCCAACAACAGATTCTTGGTGGAAGTCCACCAGTGGAGGGACCAAAACAGACGATCGGAGGTTTGTATTTGGTCTGAGAGCGCTCCTGACGCCTGAGTCCACTGAGTGGCCAGGGTCCATTGAGCTGCTCTCATATGAAGACGAGCATAGGGCACCACATGCACTGTGGAGGCCATATGACCCAGTAGGCGTAGCATTTCCCTGGCTGTCAAGTGAGTGCTGGACTGAGCTTGGGAGGCCAAACTCAGGAGGCGCTGGCCTCGAACATGTGGAAGGTAGGCCCTTGCAGTGATGGTGTCCAACTGGGCCCCTATGAATTCTAGAGATTGAGTAGGGATGAGTTGGGACTTGGGAAGGTTTACTACCAGTCCCAGATACTGCAAAAGGCTCCTTGTGTGGTCCAGGGAAATCTGGGCCTGTGACTGAGTTGGAGCTCGGATGAGCCAGTCGTCCAGATATGGGAAGACAAAGATTCCCATGCCTCTTAGAAATGCGGCTACGACTGCCATGCATTTTGTGAATACTCTTGGAGCAGAGGCTAGACCGAAGGGGAGTACTCTGTATTGGAAATGTTTTCCCTGAAACAGAAAGCGAAGATACTTTCTGTGGGATGGATGGATGAGTATATGTGTATACGCATCCTGTAGGTCTAGAGAACAAAGCCAGTCCTGACCCTGGAGGTAAGGAAGGAGAATGCCGAGAGACAGCATTTTGAATTTCTCCTTGAAGAGAAATTTGTTCAATTCTCTCAGATCTAGGATTGGTCTGAATCCCCCTGTCTTCTTTGGAATGAGAAAATAAGGGGAGTAGAAACCGGACCCTTGTTGAGGAAGAGGAACCTCTTCTATGGCCCCTTGGGCAAGAAGAGAGGAAACCTCTTGACCCAACAGGGTTAGGAGAGATGGGGGAGAATTGAATGGTCTCACCATATGATGGGGAGGAAGGCTGGAGAAATGAAGTTTGTAACCCTCTCGAATGATAGAGAGGGTCCATTGTTCTGTTGTGATTTGTTCCCATCTGGGAGCAAAGTGAACCAACCTTCCGGGTATGGTGAGAGGTTCTGGTTGTGTTAGAACCAGAAGTGGCAAGTTCCCTAGGAGCAAGTCAAAACCCCTGAGGGGTTGGAGCCTGCTGAGCTACAGTAGCTGCTGCAGGCTTAGCTCGTGCTTGTTTGGATTGCTGACGCTTAGCAGTATAGCGAGGTTGAGAAGACTGCTGGCCAGTATTTGAAGCAACTCTGGCCTTCTTATAGTAAGGCCTTTTAAAAGACTTTTTCTTAGTAGGAATTGAAGTGGACTTTGAAAGTCTTTCCAAGGTGGCATTTTCAGCATCCATCTGGGTGGCTTTGATTTGCCACTCTTCCCCAAATAAGTTCTCACCTGTACAGGGCAGATTCCGTAAGCCATCTAGAACCCAAGGTTCCAGATCAGAGGCCTGGAGCCAAGCAAGACGTCGGGCTGCAATAGCAATGCCCGAAGCCCTACTGGCTCCCTCAAAGGAATCATATGCTGCCCTATTAGAGAACTTAGAAACCTCTAAGAGTTGTTTCACTAGGGAAAGGAATCCCTGCTTTTTATCCTCAGGGATAAAGGGGGCAAAATGCCGCACCTTTTTGGCAAGTTCCTCCAGGAACATGCCCATATAGAGACTGTAGGAATTAATCCTGGCTATAAGCATACTAGCCTGGAAAATTTTCCTACCAAAAGAGTCCAAAGTCTTACATTCCCGTCCTGGAGGGGTGGAAGAGTGCCTTTTGGTACTCCTAATCTTCTTCATTGCAGACTTCACCACAATAGAGTGGTGGGGCAATTGAGTCTTTTGGAAACCAGGAGAAGGAGGGACCCTATACATGGTGTCCAACCTACGGGAATAAGGAGACAAAGTCAAAGGATTTTCCCAGAAATCCATCAGTTGTTCTTGAAGGATTTCATGGATAGGCAGGGTAACTGCCTCCTTAGGGGCCTTTGAGTATCCCAAAATATCCAGTTTTTTGGATCTGGGTTCCTTTTCAGAGGATGTGGTAATAGAAAGGGCTGTAGCCATATCTAAAACAAAGTCCTGGAAGGACAAATCCTCTGGAGGGGACATTCTCCTTTTAGGAGAAGAGGGCTCCTCAGGTAAGTTGAGTGAAAACTCAGCAGAATCATCAGAGGAGTGAAAATCCTCAGAGGAATCGGTGCTTTCCTCTAACGCACGATACGCGTACCGATCGGTATCGATATCGGGCGTATCGGGTATGGAACCGGTATGGAGCGAAAGCCCATACGGTACCGACTTGCGTTTAGAGGTGGACGGCCTCGATACCGGCATGGCGGACGATACCGGTATCGGGCCCGGAACCGCTGAAAGCGGAACCGATGGCGTTGCAGCTTTAATGAAAGCCATGACGGCCTGCTGCATGGACTGTACAGTATCGCCCATGGACGCCATAGCTGCCTGGATGTCGGTACCGGAGTGACCCGGTACCCCAGAGCAGGCTAACAGGTGATCTGTCGAGGCCGTAGCATCGATATCAACCTGAGACCCCTGAATTGGCGTTTTTGGAAGTTGGACTTCCCGCCGGGGTTGTTTGGCTGGGGCAGGGTCCTCAAGTTCTAAGCTAAGAGCCTCTCGATGCTTTGAAGGAGATTTGCTCTTTGAGGACTTGCCCACAGAAGGTTTGGTTACCTGAGATCCATCCGGAGAAGAAGAATTATAATTTTTTAAAGAAAGAAAGAAAAGACCGGCGATACCGGTATCGGTATGGGGAAGGCAGGTACGCGGTCTAAAGAAACAAATAAAATAACAATTTCTTCAGCGGTGACAGGAACACGACCTGCTGGCTCCGCGGAAAAAGAGAAACTGAGGAGAGCTGTTCAGGAAGGCGGGAAGGCAGTGCGCATGTGCAGTGGGAGGTCCCAAAAGCTTCTATTCTAAGAAGCTGGGGAGCTTTCCCGCACGGGCTCCGTCGGTACCGACGTACCCATATGTGAGGACTTATTCCTGCTTGTTCCTGGAGATAAGATTCATCTAAGAACAAGAAGGTGGAACCTACTTGAGAAAATATATAGAGAATCTATTCCTCCTGGCTAAGATGGTGCAGGAATGCTATCCAGTGAAATAACCAGGATGGTAGAGTGAAAAAACAGAGGATAATATCAGTCTGTAAATAGGAAGTCCTGAGTCTTGAAGAACTCTGACATGGTAAATGGACAGAAAACACATAGGAGGAGATACCAGGTTGACCCATTGGAGGGACACAAGGGGTATCATGCGTTGCTAATAGAATATGTGCTGTCCATAAAGGAATAGGATACCATGAGAACTAACTGCAAGGAAAAAAAAGAGTATATTCCTGCAGGACTGGAAATCTTTTTGGACATTCACGCAGAAAGGCTTATATCCTGTATTATAACAGGGGATAACAGGGTGTGGAGAACCCTCACAGTCATGGAGAATGACTGAGGAGCCTTTCCCAACCATATAGAATAGTCATTAGAGACAAAACCCCATGCTCTCTAGCAAAGGCCCATAGTGGAAAGCTTCTCTGAAGATTGCAGAGAGCATTATGCAGGGGAATTAGGAAATAAAACTGACTGTAGGTCAGCTGTGCTGCCAAATCCAAGAAAGTGGAGATGGCAAGAAAAGAAGATAGTGAGAAGCCTGAAGTGATTAGGATTATCCAAGATAGATGAAAGCACTATCTTGGAATCACTACTAAGGCCAGGCAAAAAGTAGTGAAAGACAGACTGGAAACTTGTGGAAAGGTACCAGTAGCCTAATCACTGTAACTCCTGCATGGGCAGCTGCTGAATGAGACAGCAGAGAGAATCTCCCTGTGTAAAACAGAGAGAACAGACAAAAGGAGAGGAGAGATTCCTGTCCCTGTCTGACCCAGAGAAAAGAAGGGATTTATTCAAGGGACAAAACTCTACACTGGAATGAAAGGCTAGAGAAGCTGTGGAGTGATATGATACCACTCATTCAGGGGAAACCCTGGATGAGAGGGTAGAAACTGAAGGGTGACCTACCGTATGGTAAGTCTGCGGAAGGAAAAAACGTTCATGTTGGGACAGAAAACTATCATGGGATAGTTGTTAACTTCTCTTCTTGGTGGGAAGAAGAGGAGAAACCTGTGACCCATAGACATGAATGTCCTGACAGCTCAGCATATCTAGGAAGAAAAGTAAGGAATCCATGTGTAGAGTTTTGAAGGAAAAAACAGTGAAAAAACTTCTGCTAAAAAGAAGTTAACTGTAGGATGTAACCTTCAGGAACCTATGGTTGCTGGGTTTGTTCAGCCTGGCTAGAGTTTGGATTCTTCAGACTAGGACGAGGTTTCCCCTGCTTGGAAACATCCGTATAATGGGCAGGAGAAGAGTGAAACCTTCTTTTCCTAGGAAAAGAAGGTTTGGTAGGACATTTCCTACCCACTGGGGAAGGAGAAGGGAAGTCAGTGGAGCAATGAGCAACCTGACGTAAAGCCTCCCTATTGAAGAGATTTTCTCCAGTACAAGGAGTATTACCCAGTCTTTGTTGTACCCATCTGTTCAAGTCTGAAGCCTGGCTCTACGTCGTGCTCCTATGGCTATAGCAGAGGTTCTGCTAACAGACTCAAAAGAGTCTAGAGAAGCACGAGAAAGAAACCAAGAGATATTTTGGCTATGACTAAGAAGTAAGGAATAGTCTGCAGCCTTGGGTTCTGATAGAAAAGGAGTCAAAAGAGATAATTTCTTTGTGATCTCCTGGGAGATAGACTCATATAAAAAATATAAGAGATAATCCTTGTTGCCAGCATGGATGTTTGGAAGGTTTGACGTCCAAAGGCATTAAGTGCTCTAGATGCACGACCTGGCGGATAAGAAGAATGCTTCTTCTTGCTTTTTACCTTCCTCATCGTTGATTCCACTACAATGGAATGATGGGGAAGTTGAGTCCTTTGAAACCCTGGAGAGGGGGGCACCTGATACAGATCATTAGTTGCTGTAGAAGGTGAGGAAACCCTTAAAGGTGTTTCCCATATGGTCAGAAGAAGATCCTGCAAAGAATGATGTAAAGGAAGCATTATATTTTCCTTTTCCGCAGGAGAGTCTTGAGTGGGATCATAGCCAGGGATAGGAATAGCAAGGAATGTTGCCATGTCAAGGAGAAATTTCTGAAAAGAAGGATCTCTTGACATCTTGGGATACACCCAATTGGTACAAGAACCCACACACTCAAAGGGTAACATTCTCGACCTCATATTCGCCCCACAAGCAGTGCTTCAGCAATCACAAAACATCACACTTTCATTAACAGCAGTACCATGGTCTGACCACAAGCTCATTACTTTCCAGATACCTACCCTCCTCAAGTCACAAAGACCCAATGAGTATTCAAGCAAGAACTCTAACCCAACTGCCAGATGTTTTCACCCGTTCAACAGAGAACGTATACTAGCTGAAACGAACACACTCCTTGATAAGACCTCACTAGATCTAGAGGAACTGATCTCCACCTGGAACAGCAAACTCAGCGCAATCGCAATCCGTCCCCCAACAACTAAAGCCCCAAACAGAAAATTGTCAGCACCATGGTTCACTGCTGACTTAAGGGCATCACTAACCCTCCTACGGAGACTAGAAAAGCATTGGAGAAAGTCACATACTAGCAGTGACCAAGCAGCATATACCCAGCATCTACACACACATCGAAACGCCGTCATAGCCAAAATGAAGCAACACCACACAGACACCCTGAAAAGGTCATTAAATAAGCCGCACGACCTCTTCAACTTAGTTAAATCCCTTGCTAAGGAACCCACCCTGGAGCACCCTGGAGGTATACACCCGCAGGACTATGCCATCTTTATGCAATCTAAACTATGCAAGACTGACAAAATGGAGATACCAAACCCCCCCAACGTTCAAGAATTCTCAGCATCTCTAACTACCTTTGTTATACCTTCAAAGAGAATTATAGAAGACACCATCTCAACTCTAAATACCTCCACTGCATACTCGGACCCCTGTCCAGCATTCTGGATAAGGGATTTGCGATGTGACCTCGCCCCGATCTTAGCTAATATGATAGGCCTATCCTTTAACACTGGGTCTTTCCCCTCTACTCTCAAACAAACCTCCGTTAGACCTCTATTGAAGAACTCCAAATTAGACCCACAAAAGGTGGAGTCATACAGGCCCATTTCCAGCATTCCGATGCTTGCCAAAATCATTGAAAAGATAGTCTACAAACAGTTACAAGATCATATCGATACCAACGCCCTCCTAGATTCATCACAACATGGTTTCAGAGAATCACACGGAGTGGAAACTCTTCTCACAACACTCTTCAACACCATAATTTCAGGCATCGACAACATACATCAAGGTTTCGCACTCATCTTCTTAGATATAGCGGCAGCCTTTGACTCGGTCTGCCACGAAATTCTCCTTTGTAGGCTGAGAGAAAAAGGCATCAGTGGAACAGCTCTTGAATGGTGCAGATCCTACCTGTCTGGAAGATGGCAATACGTTCGAGCAAATGGGTCCACATCTGAACCATTCCTACAATGTCAAGGAGTTCCTCAAGGATCCTCACTATCATCACTTATGTTTAACATCTATATCTAACCCATCTGTAACATCATCAGATCGTTCAATGTGAGTTGCATGATATACGCCGACAATGTCCTACTTTACCTGCCAATATCCCTGGACTGCCCAGACCTTACCCCTCTAAGTGCTTCAACACAATATCCGAATGGCTCCTATCTCAAAATCTGCGCATCCAACACAAGAAAACAGAGGTCTTGTTCATCTCCAGAAATCCAGAGTTCACACCACCCAGCCACTTGAAAATGAACAACGCCGAGTTGCAAGTAAAATCAGCTATACGCTATCTCGGAGTCACACTGGATCAGAATCTCAACATGAAGCAACACATAGCCAACACCGTCAGAGCGATCTACTTCAAGATCAGATCCCTTAGACACCTACGCCCATTACTTGAACCAAGCGACTTCCGCACCATCTATCAGGCCCTCACTATTCCACACTTTGATTATGCAAACGCCATCCTACAAGGACTCCCTCAGGCCACCTTGAACCCCCTACAACATGCCATGAATAGTGCTGCGCGGATTCTGTTTGGAGCTCTGAGAAGAGAGCATATCACACCCCTCCTAAAGCAGCTTCACTGGCTCCCCATTCAAGCCAGGATCAGTTACAAGATCTTAGTGATGACTTTCAAGGCCACCAAGGGGCTCTCCTCCTCTTCACTAAGTGACATCATCCATCCACCCACACCTAACAGGCTAAGGAGATCCTCAGCAGCCAACATCCTAGTTATACCGAGAGACATGACAAAATGCACCAAAGCAACATCGAATAGAGCCTTCAGACTATGCGCCCCAAGTCTCTGGAACTCCCTACCACCATACATCAGGACAATCCCCAACTTGAGCCAGTTCAGGAAGGCCTTGAAACACTTTCTCTTTATTAAATACCTCACTGACTCCCCTGAACCCTAGCCATCATTATTAGGGCACCCCCAATTATAACCAATACCTAATAATTTCATTTGTACATGTATATAATTTACCTTACTCAACGTATCGCAGATACTCAACGTATCGCAGATGTATATAGTTTACCCTGTTGTCCAAGTTACTTGTTCCTGTTCAATGTAATGACCTGACTTTTGTATATTGTCGGATACTGTTTGTTCTATGTAAACCGCGCTGATCGCAAATAGTGCGGTATATAAGAAATGCAAATAAATAAATAAATCTCCAATGGGAACCATCCCTGGATAGGGTAAAGTTGAAGCGGTAGCCTGGACACCGGAGGAGGTACTGGTCCGGTGCAGAAAAAGAGCCCCACTAGATGGATACTGGTACTGGCAGTTACGACTTGAGACAGTCAGTACTGCATCGTCCATGCCTGGAATCGACTCCAAACTAGGTATAGAAAGGAGCGATTCTGGTGAAAAAGGCATGGAAGTGGCTGGTCCCGATGTTACTGCAGGAACCGGCATCGATACCGATACCGGTAGCTGTGCCGGAATCGGAGGCGATAACGCCATCGAAGCAGTCATTGGAGGCTGTTCAAGCAGTACCGAAGCAACCAAAAACCCTTGGTGAGTATCCTCGGTACTACGCATCCGGAATCGATAAGCGTCGGTTCTGAGACGCGTCGGTGCCCAGTCTTCTAGACTAGATATTGATTCCAGACTCGGCATCGAAGGGAGCGAGTCTATCGATGCTTGTCTAGAGGGTACCGACGTCGGTGGTGGTATCGGCAATGCTGCCGATACTGGAAAGTCAGTCTGGGACGTATCGATCGGTCCCGAAGGTACCGAGGACACCAGATGACGGATCCCTGGCGAAGAGTGAAATCACTCAACACCGGTGCCGATGTCGGGGTATCGGTACCGCTCGAAGCGGATGCCACCACCGAGCATGGCTGAGATACTGGAAAGTCAATCTGGGACGTATCGATCGGTCCCGAAGGTACCGAGGATGCCCGATGACGATCCTTGGCGAAGAGTGGATCACTCGACACCAGTGCAAATGCCGGGGAATCGGTACCGCTCAAAGCGGATGCCACCACCGAGCATGGCTCAGGTATGTTCTGTGAGGGGTGAGCCCCAGGAACAACCTGAAACCCCTGAAAGGCTTTAGAGACCGAAGACTCCCGCCGGGGTTTTGAAGCCAATAGGGTCTTGAGGGCAAGGCCGGAGCCGTCATCATGCTTGGCATGAGACCTACCACTCAAGGATTGGCTAGTCTTAACAGACTGTTTGTGGGTTACCTGATCCTGTAGAGAAGAATTGGTCGGTGCCCTGACACTGGAAGGGAACCCGGTATCGAGGGAAACTCGAAATGGAAAATTTCTTCTCATAAAATTGTAGCCTAATGGCTCCGGAGGAAAAGGGTCAGGACCCAAACAGGTTAGACACCAGTTATTGGAGTCTAAAAAGAAAACTGTATTTCCACAGTTGAGGCACTTCTTAGGAGAAGAAGGCTCCATGATGGAGAGGCCTTACAGGCCCAAAATTTTAAGACAGAAACTGAGGGAAAAACTCTCCCTAAGTTTGAGAAAAAGAAAAGAAAAAAAGCCACCGGTGGTACCGGTGGAGGCGGGAAAAACAGCCGCGACCACAAGAAAAAAAAAGAAATTAAAGAATTAAAGAAAAAAATTTCTGCGATGACAGGAGGACGTCCTGCCAGCTCCGTGGAAAAACGAAAACTGAGGAGAGACAGTTGGATAGGCGGGAAGGCAGCACGCAGGCACTGAGGGATGCTCCCAAAAGCTTTCTGATTGGACGCTGGGGAGCGTTCCCGCGCAGGCTCCGTCGGTACCGACGTACCCATATGTGAAGACTCATTCCTGCTTGTTCCTGGAGATGGGTCTATTCACTAGGCATGTGCAGGACCGAAATAAAAGTTCATTTAACATGAAAATGAACCCATTTTTTTTTAAATATTCAGCATAACTGAGTACCTTCCATATGTACTACAGTTTTTATGTGCATGCAAATCAATTGTGTGCCATGTCACTCCATGGGTATATGTGCAGACACACATTATTCATTTGTTGGCTCCCAAATGAAATACACATGCTTACCATTTACTAAGTTATATTAGCAGTTTAGGGCATTGTGATTCACTTGGTAGGGTGTGTAATTCTCATGTTAAATACAGAGGACCCGATATTCAAAGCACTAGGCGTCAGATGTGTGGCAGGAAGGCATAATTCCGCCATAACTGTGTAGCTCGGATCGCCATATGACTGCCCATAAACCAATATTGCCATTCCATGGATAGCGCTAACTGCCTAGCACCGAGAGTGTAATGGGGAATGCCATGAGCGGGGACGCTGGTCAAACCATGTAAGAGATATCTAATGTGTATATCAGCCGTCATCTGATGTCACAAACCGTGTAGTACTAAGCAAGGTTTCAGGGTACCTAGGAGCTGAGGAATGGTTGCGGCAAACCCAGGTAGTGGCACATATTCATGTGTGCACAGCTTTGAGGAAATGTGGGGAGTGCTGTGGCTACTACAGAGGTGACACCGGACCCGACGAGCCTGGGCATAGAGGAGGGGATGGCAAGCTGGCCAGGCATCACAGCAGCCAGGCAACCAGCATCAGAGGTGCAGGTACCATGTTCCCCGAGTGCACATGCCCATGGTAACTTACCTCCAGTTAATGAAGGAGGAGGTCTAGCAGTTCTACAGACCAAAAAGGGCAATCACAGAGCTCTGTGCCCTCCTCAGCCAGGATGTGGAGCCAGCCACTGTGAGAAGCCAGGTACTGCCAGTAGTGGTTCGGGTCACCACCACCCTTGCATTTCTCACCATAGGGAGTTTCGAACATGTTGTGGGGGCAACGATAGGGATCACCCAGTCTGCCACCATTCACTGCATTGCTGATGTCACCAGGGACATCCTACAACACCTAGGGCATCTCATAACCTTTCCGACACCAGAGGAGTGCCAGGAGACAATGCAGGGGTTTTATGATATCACTGGATTCTCCTCTGTGCTTGGTGCATTGGATTGCACAAACGTTGCCTTGAGGGCACCCAGACAGGAACAGTGGGCCTACAGAAATTAGCTTGGCTACCCCTCCCTCAGTATGCAGGTGGTGGTGAATGTAGAGATGTGCATCATTGATCTATGTGCCAGGTTCCCCGGATCATGTCATGATACACCAGCCCTGACTGTGCAAGGATGAAGGTAACAAAAGTACAAAACAACAAATAGTTACACTAGGCACTGGAATCCATCCCAAAAGACTCAAGTAGAGCAAAAATGACCTCAGTGGATAATATCAACCAAGCCAATGCAATGGCACTATGTCAGCGTAGCTTAAAACAAATATGCACCATATGCTACGCGACCACACCATTGTAGGTCAGAAAAAAACTCCACTCTTACATTCAATATGGTCTCATATTACCCCTCATAGATGATAGAGTGGTAAAAGGGGCACTAAGAAGTGACAAGGCCATAGCAGAGAGACTGAATGAATTCTTTGATTCAGTCTTTACTGAGGAAGATGTAGGGATGTTACCCATGACTGAAAGGGTATTTAAAGGTGATGCTGCAGAAGAATTGAAAGAAATAGCAAAACACCGGGAAGATGTATTACAACTATTTGATAAACTGAAGAGTACCAAATCACCTGGACTGGATGGTATACATCCAAGGGTGTTGAAAAAACTGAAATATGTGATTACTAATAGTAGGTCTGCAATCTGTGAACTATCATTAAAATCATCTGTAATACCTGAAGATTGGAGGGTGACCAGTGTAATGCCAATTTTTAAAAAGGGTTCCAGGAGAGATCCGGGAAACTACAAACCAATGAGCCTGAAGTCAGTACCGGGAAAAATGGTAGAAACCATTATAAAGAACTAAATTACTGAACATGTAGATTCTCATGGCTTAATGGGAGACAGCCAACAGGGCATTAGCCAAGGAAGTCTTGTCTTACTAATCGGTTATGTTTTATTGAAGTGTGAATAAACAGGTAGACAAAGGTCAGTCAGTTGATATAGTATATCTGGAATTTCAGAAAGCCTTTGACAACGTCCCTCATGAGCGACTTTTGTCAAAATTAAAAAGTCATGGGATAGGAGGCAGTGTACTATTGTGGAACACGGAACTGGTTAAATGATTGAAAGCAGAGGATAGGGCCAATCTAACCCAATGGAGAAAGGTGAATAATGGAGTACCCCAGGGGTCTGTGCTAGGTCCACTGCTTTTTAACATATTCGTAAATGACCTGAAATGGGAATAATGAGTTAGGTAATCAAAATTTGCAGATGACACAAAATTATTCAAAGCTGTTAAAACCCATGAGGATTGTGGAAAATTGCAAGAGGACCATGATAAATTGGAAGACTGGGCATCCAAATGGCAGATGAAATTTAATGTGGACACGTGTAAAGTTATGCACCAAGGAAAGACCAACCCAAACTATGGTTACATGATGCAAGGTTCCACATTGGAAACCACAACTCAGGAAAATGATTCAGGCGTCATCGTGGATAACATGTTAAAACCCTCTGCTGGAGTAAAATCTGTTAGTGTAGCTGGATTTAAAAAAGTTTCGATAAGTTCCTAGAAGAAAGGTCCATAAACCATTATTAAAGGGGACTGGGGATATCCACTGCTTGACCCAATACAAGCATTGTGAACCTGTGTCTTTTGGGGAAACTGCTAGGTACTTGTAACCTAGATTGGCCACTGTTAGAAACTGGATACTGGGCTTGATGGACCTTGGTCTGACCCAGTATGGCATATCTTATATTCTTATGTTCTTAAATATTTTCATGGCATAAATGCACAGGAGGAGAGCTTCTTTCAATTGAAAGCAAGCTCTGCTATGAGAGGACATAGGATGAGGATGAGAGGGGATAGATTCAGGAGTAATATGCATAAATATTTCTTTGTGGAAAGAGTGGTAGATGTGTGGAATAGTCTTCTGGTGGAGGTAGTAAAGATGAGGACAGTATCTAAATTCAAAATACATGGGACAAACACAGAGGCTCTCTAAAGAAAAAGAGGACTCTTGTAGTGGGTGATATGGAAGGACAGACTTGATAGGCCATGTGGTCTTTTTCTGCAGTCATGTTTCTGTGCTATACTGTAGTACATATATGTCAATGTAAGGAGCACTATTGGTTATTGTTTATGCCACAAGTTCTATGTATACCGTGTTGCCTTGTAGAGACACAGTATAGAAAGGCTGTTAAATACATGAATACATATATGTGACTGCCGTACTTGTAACCTGCACAGCCTGAACCATGCTCCAATTGGATCATGGGGCCCTGGCCCTGTTGTGCACGCACACTCCCATTTCAGTGTAGGTATGTCTCACAGGCACCCTCAATGAAACCCACTTGTGGCTATGCATGACTCTAGGGGTGTCCAACCACCTATCTCCTGTGGCAACAACGGTCCATGTGCACTGGTGATGGACAGGAGCAGCATAGTGCTGCCACGGTGACAGCAGTTTGGGACACCCACAGCACCTCACTGTACCCACAGCATGTGCGTGGCGGTTCCTACTTACTCCACTGTGGGTCAGACGCTAACTGTCATACCCTGACAAACCACAGATGGTAACATCATCTATGTACAGAAGAACCTGTTCCTCAAGGGGGGATAACTTTTGCTGGTAGCCTGGGGGCAGCTTGTTGTTTGCTGCCCTCTTCTCCTTCGCCACCTGCTGCACCACCCATCACTTCTTCTTGATGTCCTCGACATCCCTGTTGTGGTAGTGCACTGCGTTCACTCTTCTCACAATGTCCTGACATGCCCTATGTTGTGTGCTGCTATCCTCTGCTCCAAAGAGGGTGGCATGGTTCCATAGGACCAGCCCCATGGCCATAGAGATCTGAGGGGCCGGAATTAAACTTCCTGGCATGCTTCTGCCTGTATCCCACTGCCTGTGCCATGCGGTAGATAAGCAACCATGGTGGGATGGCAATACACGAGTACAGAATTTTGAATTAGGCAGTTATAATGCTGATGCAGGTCCCGCCCCACTCAAAACACACCTATGTTAGCCATGTACAGTCTTCCATGGTGAGGGCCTGAATGTCTGCATAAGCAGTAGGTGCAGGTCGCTGCCATACATGCGGAACAGCACAGAGCTATAATATATTCCATTGATACACAGATAGTGAAGACTACATGGATACACATTATATTGTGCTGCGTGCAAAGTTCTGCAATACTCAGGTGGTTACAATATTGCCCTATACGGTTATGACCTCCAGTTTTCGATTGGCATATCTAGTACCCATGGGGGACGGATGCCCACATCCTACACATGTGGGGCATCAGGCATGGGCTATACAAAGGTGCCTTGGGACCATGTCAATCCCTCACAGTAACATAGTGTGACAGTCCATGGGCATCACCCCTGAAGCTGTTGACGGGATCTGATGCATGGTCCAGCTAGGCCGATGTCTATGTGAGGCACTGTGGGGGGTGCCAGCCATCCTGTTGAACAGGCATTGCACCTCAAACTGATGGGTCGTTTGGAGGTCAGCGAGGCTCCTAGTGTGCATGATGCCATCCCAACACAGCCCAGAGGTGGTGGTGGCACAGTCAATGCACACAGTGTTTCCCAGACCCAGGTGTGGGCAGGTGTCAGATATGAGCCATGGTGTGTGCAGCCTCTGTATTTACACAGGCCTCTTGCAGTGTGCCCAGTGCCTGCATGTTGTGCGTGTGGCAGACTTTGCAGCTGGCCTGCATGGCTGTGCCCTGAGGGGGCCAGCTATCACAAGACCCATCAACATCAGGGGGCACCCCTACCAAACAGTGCTGCAGCCACAGCTATGCACAACACAGCACAATCTTCTGTGGGGTTTGTGTACGGTGGCCACCAGGTGAGGCAGGGGTGCCCTACCCCTCCCCCCAAGTCACAGCCAGTGCTGAAGGGGCCAGCTGCACCATGTCCCTCCAGACCCAGGCACCCAGGTATGCCTGCCCACACCCATCACCATCATAAGTGTATGGGCGCAATTCACCCATACCCACTCTGGGGATGACTGCCTGGTACCGGGCTGCACCTGGGCCCATGAGGTGCTTCCAGCAGTGCCCCTTGCTGTATTTGGCATACTGTTGGTGGCTGTATTTGACATAGTATGGTGGCATGGCCACATATGAGTTCACGCATGCTGCACGGTGTGGGCCCAGGTACAGTCCATTGCCAGCCACACCATTACTGGTCAGGTGTATGTGGCAGTTCCCCAACCCAAATAGAAAAACACATTGGATACGGTCATCAGATAAGCTTATTTAAACAACCAAGTAATACTTTTATTATACTGTAACAATATGTACATATATAAAGCATTGTCATCCCAACCCTCATGCATATCGAGGAGTACTGCACAACACTGCCACCTCGTGTGCCATCCCTGCTCTCTCACTGACTGCAACAGGCAGCACAGCTGGCTATTGCACATGTCCACAGCCCTGTACAGGCCCCAGATCAGTTCTCCCTACCTATCTGTCTGTCACTGTGGGCCTGGGGTTGGCACAGTCTTGGCCACAAGTGCAGCCACTCTGACCTTTAAGCCCTCCACTATCTCCTGGGTATGGTGGTGCAGCTCCTGGGAGAGGAGTTGCACCTCTACTCACAGCCTGTTGTCCCCTGCTACCCCTGCATGTGGCACACCTCTGTCATGGCTGGGGCTCTGTGCTGTCCCCACCGGGTGCTGTAGCATTGCTGCTGTGGCCACTCCTGGCTACCCGTGTGGCACAGGGACCACCGTGCCTGCCATGCCTTCAGCCATCTTGGGTCTTTACTGTGCTGAGGGCACATCCCCACCCTGTGGATGCACATCTGTGAGAGGTTTTGGAGCATCGCTGACACTAGCAGCCTCTCCTGGGGCTCCACCTTCACCTGGGCTGGCGGATTTGTGGTTACCTCACCAGATGACCATGGCCACCTGTAGACTGCAGGTCCATCCTGCTCTCCAACCCCTCTGTCTCCCTTGAGCCTCCCTTCCCATCAGAGTCCATTGCAGATGCTGTGTCTGTGGTCCCCTCACCCACCCTTTCCCCTGACTCCCCCTCTGATATCTCAACTGCTGCAGCCTTACCCATGCCTGTCCTGCTGCCCAGTCACATACCCCTCCCCTCGACCCCCCCCACTATCCACTATCTCCCTGTCCATTACACCCCTCCCCTCCCCCTCCATGCCTCTCCACCACCTCCACCCCTCCCCCACAGCCTCCTCCATCTAGTCTACCTCCCCCTCCAGGTGCTGTAGCGGGGGGGGGGAGGGGATCACAGACACACGTCCACAATTGGCTCTGTGGTCTGCTCCCCTTCCCCCATCTCCCCTCTTCTTCTTGCCCCTCCCCCTCCTCGCTGTTATATGTAGTGCTTGGGGTGCTGGCATGGGGACAGGTGCTCGACAGTGCTGCTGCCCCCCTGGATGCTCCTCCACATCACTGCTAGGCATAGTGTCAGTTCTGAACACGATCTGTGGGAAGAGTTAGAACAGGCAGTTACATGGCTGTCAGCCCCACCTGCATGCCCATGTGGCTATGTGGTCTACTAGTGGCCCCACAACGCATAGGCGGACACACATACAACTCCCCCTGGACTGCCTGCATTCAGTGTTGCACATTCCCATGCATAGCCACTCACAGGTATATCTGGCCATTTCTGCACATACCTGGATCTGCTGCCACTCGATCCCGTAGTTGCTGCATGATGACAGGACGTTGCTGCTGCATGGCCCTGAAGCGGCACTTCAGAGCTTTGAGTGTGTGCCATACACCAAATTCACTGTGGGGTAGAGGCAACATCTCACATTACTCCTCATATCTGTGACCCTGTATCCTGACTCCTACCTCCTCAGACCACATATGGGCCATTTGCCCCACGCTATCCTGCCTAGCCTGGTATATACACATCAGAATCATGCTGGTGTGGGGTGGGAATATGCCCTCTTTGGGACTGCATAGGTCACTGGTGTATTGTGTGCTGTTGCTGTTTGGGTTGGGCCCTTCTACACCCTCGCAAACTGTACACAGTGGGTTTCACCATGTGCTGTATATTCCTGTGGGGTGTGCTGTGCTCCAGTTCAGTGGCGACATGGCTAGCATCTTGTTGGCAGCTGCATCAGACATGGTGCCTGCCTGTGACTGGTGTGCACCACAATGTTATGCCCCATGGCCACCAATCCCTGCTTGACACCTCCAGGCACTGCAGGGCCACTGTGCCCCATGACATGTTGGCACACATATCCCACCTCCCATCCTCATGTCCCTTGCACACCTCACTCTGGTGGATCTCCTCTCTCACCATTATCACATGCCACCTTACTCCTTGCTGTTCTGTACCATTACCCACCTCACATTGTACCCCACTGTGTGGCAAGCTGTCAGGGGGTATTGTCTATGTGCGGACAGGGCATTCTGCAGCTTCCAACTGCCTCATCCTTGGACTGCATGCCTTTTGGCCTCACACTCCACATGCGCCAAGCTGTTGCTGGCCATAGCTCACAGCAGCTTTGTCATGTTCCTAATCATCACTCAATGCCTTTGTTGTCCTTCATCCAGCAGGGGGTGCACTCAGTATACCACACATTGGGTGCTCTTGTTGTACTGTGTTTTTTTCCCCAGGAATGACAGATGGTGCCCTGTGGACAGGATGGGGTCTCGTGCAGGACCTCATGCCTGTGCTCTGACCATCAGCTGTACGTGCATGCACATGCCCTCTGCTGGCCCCTCTCTATGTCTTAGCTGAGGCCTTCATCACCTCCCATCCCCCTTTACTGTACTCCCTATCCCCCTGGCTACTCACCTCCACAGGCTGAGCTGTATTCCCCTCCAGAGCACTGTATAGAGGTGCAGAGTGGCTCTCTTGTTCCCTCTGGGGTATAGCACCCCCTCAAAATGAAGGACCATCATGGCCAGGGCTTCATCCTCGATGGAGCTGAAGTTTTCTGTCCTGCATGCAGACATGTTGCTGTATGCTATCTATCTGCCAGGCCAGAGGGGGCTCCTTTACAGGCAAGGCAGACACTCTTCCTCCTATCCAGGTATGTTGGCCCTGCCACATCCACGTGGGCTGCCATGGCCTCATGCACATCTCTCATTGCATGTGCACCATGTTTGAGCCAGAGTTTTGGTGTCACCTGCGACCCCTTGTTGAGCATTGCATGAGTAACTGCAGTTGGGCGTGTTGCGCGCTGCCACCCTGCATGCGCATTGCACGGTTAGTCTGCCTTTAGGGTGTTGGTAGTGGTCTCTGCTCTCGCTGTTACTTGGTTATTCTCTTCCAGGCACACAGCTCGATATCCACCAGCACTACCTGATGCTTAGCATCGTTTACCCGTGTAGCGCGGAGATTGTACTTGCTCGTATATTCCACACTTGTGCGCCTGCCCACCGCCTTACTCAAGATTCAAGCCCTTTTGCTGCAGGGTACATTTCATTGCATAATGGCTTCCTAGGAGCCTCATGCAATATCGGGCCCAGAGTTGTTAAATTACCCAGTTCCAGGAGTGAGACTTTTTGGCCAGTTCTAGTTTTAAACTTGCATTGTTTTACAGTATGGTATTTGTATTCCTTGATTTTATGCATTGAAATCATTGCTGCAAGTCCCATAATGCATCAGGATGAGATTGTCAGAAATCCAAGACTGGTTTAAAATCTCCTCTTAGGTAACTTGGCAGCTCTATAAACAGCTAATGGGGAAGCAGATGGGGAATGAGGGGAATGGTCAGAGATGACACCTATAAATATCAAGAAAACCCTCACAAGAAGCCAAAAATATATCAAAAATCAACCACAAAACTCCTTAACTAGCTAGACACAACTTCAAAACCAAAATCCTCATAGCCTAATCCTGACACAACACAAAAGTACAAAATTTAAGACAGCACCCTACCAGACACATACAAGAGAAGAAAAAAGGCCTCAATAACTCTCCAATCTCAACCCTGCCCCAATGTCTTAGACGGCGAGTCTGATCAGAGCACAAACAACTTTAACTGGTGCAAACTCGATACATCAAAGGTCAAGATAAAAAACCTTTCTATAGGGTCTTGACAGAATAACCCAAAAATGCAGTTTCACAATTAAATACTTTTGTACATAGTCCCCCTCCTTGCTCTTAAACTCAGTTTGCCCATCCCAATATATCCAATGTGTACTGTTCAACTGTTATAAGCTTGAATCCAATATCATCATGAGACACTGTAAAGGCTATCAAAATGTCACTATTTCCAGTAGATGTAGAAATACTGTTGCAAACAAAGTCCAGTGTATGATGACCAACTGTTTTAAAACACAATGCAATAACTTCATGGGGCACTATGAAGGTTTCAAAGTGTCAAATACAATTATCACAGTGCTACTCCAATGTCCTTCATGCTCAAGTACAAATGCCCAAATCACAGTTCACAGCTCACAGTCCATGTCTTAGAGCTAGAGCATTCTATTAATGTAATCTAATACACGTACCATACATGTTTCAACATAAAGAAGGTACAAGAAGAAACATCACAGTATGGAAATTAGAAAATGTAGAGGGACAGACAGTGCAAGAACATGAAAAATGACTATATCAAAATTGTCGCTAGGGCTCCAGCAGCGGTGCTCACACATACACAAAAGCTCGCACGAAGCCACTGTTAACAAATCACAGCTGAATAAATGAGTAGAGCTGCTGTAAGGAGAGCTATCATCACCTCAAAAAAGAGCCAAACACAAAAGCAGCAATATCTTTTGCAAAACTCAAACTTAACTCGGATGATGTGATGAAATCAAGCCAAACACTGCTTTCCTCAGCATGTCTATAGGTCAGTCAGATCCCCTCTCAATGCCCGACACCGGGTGTTTTGTAATAACCAGCTTCTTCAGGGGACTAAAATCAAAGAAACCATCTGCAAAAGACATCCAGCCAAATCAAAATACTGCTCCATATATAATTAAGACCGTTGATATGGCTAATGCAACGGCTATATGAACTGCCACACTTACTTAATTGAAGGAAGGCGATCCTTTGTACCAGTGCTGCTGTGGTGGTTCATCTTAAACAGACATTGAGCGCCGAGCCCCGCCAGCACTAAAAGGAGGCTCTCGATGACATCAGTGTCCAAAATGAGGCCTCGTGCCCCCGTCATAAAACTACTTCACCAAAACTCTCCGACGAAGCCAACCAGCAGCTGCATTTGGCCGGACCAGAGCTAGGACCCCCAAACCCTCAAATTCTAGCACCAGAAGCCAGAAAATGCAACTATATACAAACCCCAGCACCAAAACAGTGATGTGCTCTAACCGCACCTAATTGCCAGCACCAAGTCTGAAAAATTGCTTTATGTGCAGTGTATGCAAAATATACCCAAAACACAAACAAAATGCAAAGAATGCAAAACCCAAGACCAGCCCTCCCAGACCTGCTCAGAAACAGGCCTTCCATTTAATCTGATTATTCAAATGGTAGAGTTCCAAAGTGTTCAAATGAAAAATCCAGCTGCAACAATTTCTTGTCCCAGTCTTCCCCATAAACAGAAGGCAATATCTGAGTAATTGCAGTACAGCGCAGATCCTCAAAACAGTGATTAAACATCTGGCAGTGCCCCACCAAAGGAGTACCCTCTACCCCATTACGAAGCTTGCTACGGTGCTCGGTAAGATGCACTCAAAGTGACCCATGAGTCTTACCTATATAACTTAACCCACATGGTAATATATTTAGATCTTTGCCTCCCACGCTTTCACGGGTAGCGATCTGTCTTAACTTATAGGACTGCCCGGCACAAAAGGTCTTTCAAATTCTTATTCCTGGTATATACTGAGCACACATTCAATTCTTGCAATCCAGGAATCAATTTGAAAATGTGTGAGTGTCTTTGAATAATCGTCACCAGTCTGTAACTGCAGGGGTTAAAACAAGTCACAAAATTCACTATATGATCATCTGCAGAAGATGTGTCAACAGCCAAGATCTATCATTATAATGTGCCCTCATGTTGGCCTAATGAAAAAACCGGGTGGGGGAGGGACTGCGTTGTGAAAACAAAGACTCCAAAAATTGGGCTTGTTATTTGTAATCAGCAACAGAAGAACAATCCCGATGGTAACAAAGGAATTGAACCAAAGGAAAGCTGTGCTTCAATCTCAGCGGATGCATGCTGGAAAAATGCAGAAAGGCTGAATGGTGTGCAGATTTACGATACACCGTGGTATGTAGGCAGTCTTCTCGGCGAATCAGTAAAACATCCAAAAACAGAAGCCTCTCTGGATGGAAATCTATCAAAAATTTTATGTTCTCATCACAACGATTGAGCCAGCTCGAAAAATCTATCAACATTTGGACCGGACCCCTCCATAACATAAAAATGTCATCAATGCACCTGAGCCAAAGCCGAATGTTGGCCTGAAATGGACAGGTGTGCAATCATGACCTCTCAAAACTACATATGTACAGATTGGCAATAGAGGGGGCCAAGGTGGTCCCCATAGCTACACCTTTAATTTGTTGAAAAAAAATCTGCCATTAAAGCAGAAAAAGTTTCTAGTCATAGCCAGCTCCATCAACAGTAAAATGAAAACAATCAGTCCTTTACATAAATTGTATCTATTTTCCAAGGACCACTGCTATTGCCCCATCCTGAGGTATGCTTATGTACAGGGACGTTACATCCAGAGTCACTAATAACAGATCACCAGGAAAATTAACATCATGGCCATCAGCCAAGATCTGTAGGAAATGCATCGTATCACGTACTACGTACAGAAGCATTTAATTGTGAAACTGCATTTTTGTATAATTCTGCCGAGACCCTGTAAAGAGGATTTTTTCTTGATCTTTGATATATCGAGTTTGTACCGGTCAGAGTTGGTGTTTGTGTTCTGGTCAGACTCGCCCTCTAAGACATTGGGGCAGTGGTTGAGCCCGGAGGGTTACTGGGGTCTTTTTTCCTCTCTTGTATGTGGGTCTGATAGGGTGCTGTCTTATGTTTGTACCTTTGTGTTGTGTCAGTATTAGACTATGAGGATTTTGGTTTTGAAGTTGTGTCTAGTTAAGGAGTTTGTGGTTGATTTTTGACAGGAATGACATATGACAGTTAACATTGAGGCAGTTATTCTCTAACGCTTAATGAGACAGACAGTGCAGAGCAGTTAATACCACCTTACAATATTTGCCATGCAACAGATGACACATTGTAAGAGTGGAGGAGTTGCCTAAGAACCAGTGAAGCCAGTCCCACTGTTTCTCCTCATGATCTTCAGCGAGTCTTTTAACTCTCCATTGCCTCAGGTACAAACTTAGACTGCAAGCCCTCTGGGGATAGGAAAATACCTACTACACCCAAGCGTAAGTCACCTTGAGCTACTCCTGAAAAAGGTATGAGCAAAGTCCTATCTCTTCCCCTTCCTCTGTGTTAACTGAAGGGGGAAATGGTGGTAATGCCCTTAACAGTTAACACAGGGTTAAGTGTGCCATGCTTTTGTTTTTGAAATTACTTCATGGTAACTAGAAAACCTTACTGCACTTTAGTAAATAGGCCCCTGAGATAGCTAGTATTGCCCAATAGGTCTTTGCCAGTACACTTCTTAATAAAGAAAATCTGGACAAGAATAATGTCCAACATCTCTGCATAATGTATAAACACAGCACAAAGCACTACTGTACTTTCTTGAATCTATTAAAATAAATGCTAACAAGCCATCTGCTTCCTGGCACTTGTCTTCGTTAATGTCAAAGAACTTTATGGAATTATAAGATTCTACAATAAAGAAAAACCTCCAGCAGAAAGGGATATCACTTTCTTTTTTTCGTTCCTTCTTTATATATATAATTAATTATAAATACTTATATTCTGCCTTCCTGAAAAAAATCAACCATAGAGAGTGACCCGAAGAGGCGCTAAGGTCTAATGGGGAAAAGTTATAGGGTGTGAAAAAAGCTCTGAATATGCTGGCATTTTCACAAGGGATGTTTATATCCAAGTGCGACAGTCCAGGTTATATTTTGCAAGGAAAACTAGATAGTAAGCTTATATATATAGAAAAAGCTCTCAGTTTAGTCCAGGTCACTTACGTTTGTGAATAACTTGACATGAAGTATAATTGTTAAGGTTATATCCTGTAAAGAACAACAAAACAAAGCTTATTCTCACAGGAAGTTTGTAATGACTAAGACATGACCAATACGTTTATGCATAGTTTGGTGTGCAATGTGTAGATATTGTTAATGATTAAGGCAAAAAGCATGATACAGATTTATAAGACAAAATTGTGTATAATGTGGCAGTTTTTCCTAAATAAAAGTAGATGCTGCAACCAAGTAAATTAAGGGAGTTACAGGTTTGCAGGCCCATGGACTGTCTTCCTAAAGGTTTAGCAGATTTTGTTATGGTACAACTCTTGTGTGTGTTATGTTTTCATTTCTTCTCACTTGCTTCTGGGACCAGATAGGAAATCAAGGGCAGAGGAAGGATTCCAGTGGTTGTTGCCCCCAGCCATGCAGTCAGGAACAGAGGACACAGACAGTTGGTGACCGTGAGAAATTCTGATTCTTTCTCTGGCTCCGAGGCAAGTCAGAAGTTTATCAGAACTGTGAGTACGATGGGTAATTTGTTCAGCTGCAAGCAGAACAAAACTAAGTTGTATGAGTGTCAAGAAAAAGGATGAGTTTTAGCATTTAAGAAATGCAGCCCATCTTATTGTATGCACATTAAACATGGTGGTCTTGCTATAAACCCTGTTGCACAATGGTACTCAATGACTAGTGGGAATGAAGCACTACAGTTTCCTTTGGGGTGAACTTTCTCAGAACTGCGGTGCACGAAGAATGAAATGGCGATCAATGATTTAGGGAGACTGCACACTAGTTGTGAGTGGGACGTCCATATATGGTGGGAGATGATGGCACTTGAAAAGTCTCAAGAAAAATAAAAAGATGAGGTCTAAGACTTTAAATATAAGTTGTTTGTATTAGAAGAGAAAGTGTATGATGATTCATTTCTTTGCTTTCCTTACGCTGGGCTTTAAAAAGGATAACATATTCCGGTTATAAAAGATTTGAACAGTCTGGCTCTAACATGGTAATTAGTTATTAGTTTTTTTCTTATGCTGATTTTCTCCATTAGTAGGTCAAAGCCTTATTTCACCAGACTTAAAAGTTCATATTTGAAATATCTATTTTCTTTTTTTTTTTAATGCTTTATTTTCGTTTTATAACAACAAAGGAAAGGAAGACATACAGCTAAAAGACAGATACATACATAGAATGTGATACATACACCAAAGTAAACCCCTGCCACCCCCCTCCCCCCTGCTTCTTCTCTAGAAACTAATCATTCCCGAGAACGGGCGTGTACTGACATTAGTATGGTACAAAACCTAACGGTGATCTGAAACATGATGAGTATACATTAAACAGACATGACAGAGCAATGAGCAGATTGTACATAATCATTGAGCATCTGCCATTTAGACAAGCGAGAGTGAGTTTGGATATGGGGAATAGCTCTCCGAGATATCTGCTCATATTTACTATATAAGCAGACGAGGTTCCACCATTCATTGGCAGTAATTCGAGAGCTATCCTTCCAATTCCTCGTGATTAAACATATGGCTATACCCAGCATGAAATCAAGGAGAAAGCGACCCTTCTTAGGAAGAGAGGGGACCTCCGCAACTGAGCGGAGTCCCACAATCTTCCAAGAAAGAGGCTCGTGGAGGTGTAAGATGGATTGAATACGACCCCAGACCCGCCCCCAGTAAACCTGCAGTTGAGGACATTCATAAAGAACATGAGCGAGGGTTCCCACAGCAGTATGGCAAGACCAACACTGGTCCCTAGCAGTTGTGTTCCATTTGGCTATTCTTTCTGGAGTATAAAAGCATCTATGTGCAAAAAAGAAGAGAGTTTGGGTAACAGAGGCAGATCGGGAAACCCGCACTACTTTGCTCCAGAAAACGCTCCATTGCACAGGGGTTAAAGTGGTTTGCAGTTCGCGTTCCCAGGCTTGTTGAGCTCTACAAGTAGCAGTATCGGTACCCTGACATAATAATTTATAAAAGTTAGAGGCTACCCCATGTGTACTACTAATAGAGTGAATTAGTTCTAATAGCCCGTCCTCAGTAGGGGCAGAGGGCGGCAGGATTTGAGCACTTTTGAGGCAGTGTTGAAGCTGCATCAATTGAAAATAATGCTTCGCTGGTAACGCAAATTCCTTTTGTAAATCAGAAAAGGTCTTCCAACGAGCTGCAGAGAAGAGTTGTTGGGGTGTCCAGATCCCCCTAGAGTACCAGGGTTTCCATGCGATCGTTTTATTTAGGACTTGAATTCTGGAGTTATTCCACAGCGGGAGTCCGTCCTGAGGACATACGTTTGGGCCCAGTGACAGAATGAGAGTGTTAAAGGCCGCAAGAGTATCGACAATCATTGGGGGATGGCGGGCGTCTACTTGATGGGACATACCGGGGAGATGGATCAACGGAATTGGGCTACTTAGCTCCTCTTCAATGTCAAGCCAAACTGGTCTGTTGTCTGTTGAGGCAGCTAGCCATCGGGCACCTTGTTTAAGTAGGAAGGCTTGATGATATCTAAGAAAATCAGGAAAGCGGGTACCCCCTAGTTCCTTCGCAGACTGTAGTTTTTGTTTAGCTACCCTTGGTGGTTTTCCCTGCCAGAGATAACGGACGAGAAGGCCCTCAATGTCTTTGTAGGTGTGTAGCGGGAGGAAGCAGGGCAGCATTTCTAATATATAGTTCACTTTGGGGACTATCATCATTTTCACGGTTTCTAGGCGGCCCCACCATGTAAGGGATAAGGGAGACCAACGATTTGTGAGCTCACGGACTTTGGAGACTACCTCCTTGGCATTAAAACTAATAGTGTCTTCTAAAGGAGAACAGTAGTAGACGCCAAGATATTTCACCATG
Source organism: Ichthyophis bannanicus (assembly GCA_033557465.1). Classification (NCBI taxonomy): domain Eukaryota; kingdom Metazoa; phylum Chordata; class Amphibia; order Gymnophiona; family Ichthyophiidae; genus Ichthyophis; species Ichthyophis bannanicus. The sequence goes on along the minus strand of CM066040.1, from coordinate 222,439,878 downwards.
CGGGATTGCCAAAGGAAAGGAAAGGCCTGCATGTCAGCCTCATGTACCCAGCGGTTCAGTGGGAATGCTACAGATTTGGTCCAGTTTATTTTATAGCCCGATAATTGCGAGTATCCATCAATCAGGTCCAAGACAGCTGGGACCGAATCAAGGGATACGAAGAGCATAAGGTCATCTGCATATGCAGAGAGTTTAATCTCTCTGTGACTGAAGGGGACACCTCGAATACGTGCGGACTGTCTAATAAGGAGGGCGAGGGGTTCAAGAGCTAGATCAAAGAGCATTGGTGATAGGGGGCAACCTTGACGCGTGCCTCTTTGGAGATTAAAAGGCCGAGACTTAATGGCATTTACACAAATACTGGCAACGGGTTGAGAATACATGACTTGGAGGTATCGGAGGAAGCCCTCCCCAAAGCCATACCATCGGAGAACTGCAAATAAGAAGGGCCATTCTAGGCGATCAAAGGCTTTTTCAGCATCTAGGGAAAGACCCACCCATGGATGGTCTAAATTGGCAGCACTGGATAGCACATGGCACAAGGTCCGAGCATTGTCAGCGGTGGAGCGGCCGGGTATAAAACCGCATTGGTCGGGATGGACTAAGGTGGCCATCCTGTCAGATAGCCGGGTGGCCAAGATCGTTGCGAAGATCTTATAATCGGCATTAAGTAGGGAGATTGGACGGTAGTTGGCGGTTAGCAGCGGGTCTCTGCCTTCTTTCTCAAAAACTACCACATTAGCTGCAGAAAAGGATCCCAAAGAGGATGTATCTACCGCAAGGGCAGTAAAGTAAAGTTTTAAGTAGGGAACTAAATCTGCACTGAACGTTCTGTAGAATTCTGTCGGGAGACCATCAGCCCGGCGGCTCGACCCGAGGCTGTTCGTTTTAGGGCAGAATGGATCTCTGAAGTAGAGAAGGGTTCATCCAGTGCATCCCTATCAGCTTCAGAAAGGGTCGGCCGCTGAATACCAGAAAACAAGCGCTCGAAGGTCTCGGGTGAGAACTCACATTCAGATTGATATAAACGGGTATAGAAATCCCGAAAGAGTTCTACGATATCGGAGTCTGTGGTCAGTATGCCCCCTCCCTGTGGGGCGCGAAGGGCCGCTACGCGTTTGGCTTCTTTTTGACCTTTCAAGGCGTTGGCTAAAAGTCGACCGGCTCGGTTGCTTTCACGGTAGTATGTCCCTTGTTGAAGTGCAATACTCTGAGAAGCTGCAGTTGAAAGGATTGCATTATATTGAAAACGGAGACGCTGTAAGCGAACTAAGACGCATGGATCAGTACGTGAAGTTAGAACTCGTTCGCCTGCTTTGATTTGTTGATCTAGTATAAGGAGCTGCTGTTTGCGTTGTTTCCGCAGGCGAATTTGATAACTAGTGATCGTTGCACGAATGGCCGCTTTAAAACCCTCCCACCAAGCCCAATTTGCAGTGTCCTGGGGTAAATTAAAGTGAAAGTAATCTTGTATGGCTGCTCGAATTTCTAACTGGAACTCTGGTTGAGTTAATAGGGCTCTATCAAAGAACCAGGCCCCCGAATTCCCTTGGAGCGCAGTGGTGTGTAATTGAAAAGAAATAGCAGCGTGATCTGAGATATGTTGGGAGTGAATCTTTGCAGTGTCCACCTGAGGAACTAACAGTTTTGATATTAGAAAGAAATCTATGCGAGACTGGGATTTATGAGGGGAAGAGAAGAAGGTAAAGTCAAGCTCATTGGGGTGTAGTAACCTCCATAGATCGACTAAAGCAAGATCTTTGATCATAGAGGTAAGCGTGGTGTGACTCTTGGGGGGACCACTCGTCCTAGGCGGCTGTTTGTCAATCAGGGGATCAAGAACTAAATTGAAATCCCCCCCAATTATCAATGAAGTATTAGCAGAGGCCTGCGCAACCTGAGCAATGGTAGCAAAAAAGGCAGGGTCATCTACATTAGGAGCATAAAGGCATATACATGTAACTTCAAGGTTACCTATCTTGAGGTGAGCCCTAGACCATCTGCCTGCTGTATCTGAGCTAGTCGCAATAATAGTAGCATGCAGAGATTTCCTAACCAGTATGGCAACCCCACATTTCTTAGAAACAGCTGGGGAATAGGCGGCCACCATGTAAGGTTTAATATTGAGTTTAAGAGTTTCCTTCGAATTTAAATGCGTTTCTTGGAGGAAAATCAGGTCCGCAGCTTCATGACTTAGATAGCTCAGGATTTTCTTCCGTTTTATCGGATTATTGATGCCTTTTACGTTCAATGATAAAATCTTACATGGTGCCATCAATCGGTAATAGACATTTTAGGTAAGGGCGCTTGAAAACATACAACATAAGCAGAATCTGTACAACAATGACATAATCACCGAGTATGCTGGCTAATACACCCCATATTGAAAAGCATGTACCAAAGTAATTTAGAGAAGAAGCAAAACCCCCAATGAATATGGCGACCATATGTCTGCGGGAGGAGGCCCTAGAGAGGAGGATAGAAACATGAAAAAAAAAGGAAAAGAAACACCAGAGTCCATAATTAACACTGTCTCTGATATTCATCGAGGCTACTCTGGGTAAATGGAGTCGGGTCACAAATATCATCAAAATAATTTGATTGATAATCAAATAATAATTTGATTGAATCCAACAAATGTCTACCTAAGCTACCTACTCTACTACTCCTGTATATAGTTGTTTACAATTAATAATATAGTTACTCACAATCATGTTGAATGTCAATAATTTAAAAACTGTTGATTTAAAAGTTGATTTGTAAATAATTTAAAAATCTGTTCTATGTAAAACCTGTTCATGTTACACTTGTTATATGTAAACCGCTTTTTATTTAAAAGTTGATTTGTAAATAATTTAAAAATCTGTTCTATGTAAAACCTGTTCTTGTTACACTTGTTATATGTAAACCGCCTTTGATCTATGGAAGAGGCGGTATATAAGAAAGTTTTAAATAAATAAAATAAAATAAGGCAACAAACCGCCCTCGACAGACTCTTTGCTGAACCGTGGCAAATCCAAGATGGCAGGTACAGCGGATATGAGAACACTGGTAGGAAAACTCTGGAAGTCAGCGCATCAAGTCGGCTTCTTTAGCATCCAAAAACTCCGCTAGTAGATCAGGGTCCTCAAATGTTCTTGTCTGATTGTGAAGCGTGACTCGGAGCTTGGCCGGGTACATCAGGCCATAGCGTGCTTGTAATTGTTGAAGCCTCGGCCGGAATTCCAGAAAGCGCTTTCGGCGATCAACCGTGGGTTTAGCCAAGTCAGGATAGAAGGAGATCTTGTGGCTTTCAAACTCCATATGGCCCTTTGCCCGAGAGGCGCTGAGAATTTGCTCCACATGTTGATATCTCAAAAGTCGAAAGATGATAGGCCGCGGGGTCTTCCTGTTGAGCGTTATGTTTGTGGGTACACGATGAGCGCGATCGATCTCCAATTCTTTGGTAAAGGTGATTTGGAGCAGAGAAGGGAGGATTTTATATAAAAACTCCTTCATGTCTCCCGATTCCGCTCCCTCCGGTATGCCCACTAGTCGTAGGTTGTTGCGGCGAGCTCTATTATTGCCATCTTCCACTTCTTTCTGCAAGGCCCGCACCTGACGTTCAACTTTGTCAAGTTTGGACAGCCGGACCACATGGGAGTCTAATATGCTCTCCATTTTGTCCTGACGCGAGGAGAGTCCCTCTAGCCTGCCTTGCAATACACCAAGGTCTTCCCGCAGCGCTCGGAGTGCTTCCCCGTTTGACTGCACGAGGTCTTTCACCCCTCTGATCTCTGCGAGGATTTCCTGCTGCATTTCGGGGCCCTCGCGTAGAGCCAGCCCCTTCTGCGGGGACGGGGGTTCAGTTTTGGAGCGTTTGCCGTGAGAAGCCGCTGGAGATCCAAATTCCAGGCGCGTAGGTTTGGTCCCCGCCATCTCACCAGTGTGCCCCGGTAAGATCAGAGCAGAAATTCAAGTATGTCCGGTGTTAATTCAGGATTCTGAGTAGGCCTCTCGGGAGCCTCAGCGTTATGCGACCATCCCGCTGGACATCGGGCTCCGCCCCCCCGAAATATCTATTTTCTTATCACCGCTGGTCAGTAATGTTCAAAGGTAACAGTTCGCACATGTGGAGCCCGATTCACGAAGGGCACATCCAGGCCATCCAGACATCCCCGAGCAAGACAGGCCCATTAGGACCTAATTCTGGACCATGGGAACAAAACGTTCCTGCGGTACACAGAATTGGGCCTGACGATGGCCCAGCATGCCCCTGCCTGCCTAGGGGGATGTCCTCCCTGCATGCACCCCTGGCTCATGTGGCTAAGATTCCCCTTTTCCCCACTGCCTGACCCACAGCTGGCCAGTTGAGGCCTGGATCGGGAAGTGGGGTCCCCTCCACATCCATCCCCAATCCCTGGGGAGGGGGATCCCTGGGCCCGATTGCCCCACCGGTGCTAATTATTCCTTCTTCAAGGTGGAATAGTCAGCACATCCCCTCTGACCCAGCAGGACATACACAGCCATGACCTGAATCAAAGTAGCAAAATTCCAGATACGTTCAATTATAACATAGTGAGAAAAGTAGAGCTTTCAGTCAGGAAAACAACTGCACTCTCTATTTCATTCAGTAAGCGAAACAAGGTCTCAGACTTATGTGGCACTCAGTCTGGACTTTCATCTGTTCATGTAGTGCCTTATTTGCATCAATAACCTTCAAAATATACAAAGTTTCGCTACTGTTCAAAATTGTACTCGATATACAAGGACTTAGCTGTGCTGCCCCACCGAACCTTCAACAACATTCAAGGCGGATCTCGACACACCATTCGGGTGCCATAAGGCGTTTCAAAAACTAAATTTCATCAGGAGATCCGTTACAGCCACCGTTCCCATGTTCTAAAATACAAAAAACACAAAATAGTCCACGTGCCTCTCCCTTCAATGGGCGCAATGTCTTACCGACGTACATCAGTCCACACGGACATTGAATACTATACACAACTGCCTCCGATTCACATATGGTATGGGACTGAAGACCATAGCAAATGCCCCAATGCACAAACTGAGATAACTCTAACATGATACCACACATATCACAGCCACCACACTTTTTGTGACTACCGTCATGTATCTTCGGCTCTAAAGCAGGAAGCACTGTAGGGCTTAAATGTTCTTTCAAATTCCGCCCTCGCTGCCGTGTGGACTGATGTATGTCGGTAAGACATTGCGCCCATTGAAGGTGAGATTAAGAGAGCATAAGAGTCGATTAAAATGTCGTCGACTAGAGGCACCGATAGTTGCACACTGTTTGTCAATGGGACACACGTTTGAGCAACTGCGTAGTTTTGTTATTGAACAAGTAGCAGAGGCTGTGGGGGGTAAGACACTAGATGAAACTCTTTTGACAAGAGAACAGAGATGGATATATAGATTGGGCACGGTTTTCCCCAAGGGGTTGAATATGACCATTGATTGGTTAGTTTGTACTTGAATGATCTAGTCAGTATGGGGAAAGAGATCGATAATACATGACCATAGGGGATACCTTAGTATAAGTTCATTGTAGGGGTAGGTTCATCGTAAGGGTTGGCTCCCAGTTGAACGTTTAGGTATACTAGTTTCCTGTATGACATATGCTGGATGGATTATAGTTAGCACGGGTGGATAGTGGTGGGGCACAGTAGTATGGAAGAGGGACAGGTGCATGTGATTGTGTTCTAATGGGTAAGGGTTTTAAATGTTAGTGGAGAGTTCCATCCCGCATGCGCGGTGTCTTCGGTATGGATACACGGAAGTTGATTGCAGTGATTTCAATGTGTGAATGAAGACGCGGGCAGCATCGTTTATAGTGAGTATGAAAGTTTTAATGGTTTTATAAAATGTTTTATGTAGTAGGGAGAGGCACGTGGACTATTTTGTGTTTTTTGTATTTTAGAACACGGGAACGGTGGCTGTAACGGATCTCCTGATGGAATTTAGTTTTTGAAACGCCTTATGGCACCCGAATAGTGTGTCGAGATCCGCCTTGAATGTTGTTGAAGGTTCGGTGGGGCAGCACAGCTAAGTCCTTGTATATCGAGTACAATTTTGAACAGTAGCGAAAGTTTGTATATTTTGAAGGTCATTGATGCAAATAAGGCACTACATGAACAGACGAAAGTCCAGACTGAGTGCCACATAAGTCTGAGACCTTGTTTCGCTTACCGAACGAAATAGAGAGTGCAGTTGTTTTCCTGACTGAAAGCTCTATTTTTCTCACTATGTTATAATTGAACGTATCTGGAATTTTGCTACTTTGAAACATGTTCAGTAATTGACCGAATAGCTTTATGACCTGAATCAGCCCTGTACATCCTGCTGTCGCTCCACCCAGATCCCGCCCCCCACTAGCTCTCCCTGTCCTGTGGCTCCAGCCAGGCAGGGAGAGCAGGAGGGGATTAGGGTCCAGATGGCTTGTGGGGCTGCATTTCCCGCCGGGATGCACAGCCCCACAGTCCATGACTCTGAATTGGGCCCATAGTCTTTGAGTTGTTATATTTTAATACTGAATGTATAGTAATTCCTTTGCATTGTTTGCTAAGGTCCATATCCATTTTTAAAAAAAAGTATTTGCATCCCGTTTCCTTTCATGACTGTGGATGCTATTTTTTTGTGACTGATGAACTGGACAGCAACAACATAGGAGTTGACTACACAAATTTGTCTAGGTTTGTATGTTTTGCTCTTGGGTCTTAAGGTAATTTCAATTGTTTTTCTGTATTTTGAATTATATGTTTTGGTTTCCAGATTAGAAGTGCACTTTGTTTTGAAAGCGTTCCTGATTTCAGGGGAACTACTGAGACAAACAGATATATGTTGTAACAGTGTGAGATATTAATACTATTTAGTTTATGTCACTGAATGTGCTCTTTACATTACTGGATTAAGTAGATATCTATTATAAAGACAGCAGTACGTGCTGATTTTTGTTTTTGTTTTAGACACTAAAGGCCCGATCTAAAGGCATTTACATGGTTTACTGACCTGTAAACCTTGTAAATGCTGCTGAATGGGATATTCAATGGCACTAACACAGTTAATTGGGGATATTCAACTGTACTAACGGCAATATATGCCCCGATGCTAAACACTTAGCATCGGGGTGTGTTGTGGTCATTCCAGGGCATGTCGTGGGTGGTGAAAGTCACTAACTGGGTAGCAGTGATATTGCAGCACTTACTGGTTAATGAGCTTTGGGTAAAACTAGGCAAAGAAAAAGCTGACCTAGTTTTACCCGCAGGAGCTAACTGACTATCGGTGCAATATCTTTGCTACCCGGATAGCTTTTGCGGCATCAGAGGCTGTACAGTGATCGGATATTCAATGCCAGGGTTGTATATGACCCAACATTGACTATCAGGAGGTTAGAGGTTGGTGGTGATAGCTATGCACTTTGGCACATAGCCTTCCCATTTGAATATTGAGCCCTAATAACCTAAGTCTTAAACACCCCTTAGTTTAAGTAATCATTTCAACATTTTGATTTTCTTAAGTTATCTAATATTACCAGTGCCCAATTTGTTGTACTTATTGTCCTTCCTAAACCCTGATTCTGGACTGCAAAAACAAAATATTCCCGTGGTGCACAGAATCAGGCCCATGGATGGCCCAGCATACCCCTGCCACCTGTGGGGATGAGCTCGCCAACAGGCCCCCCCTCATCCCAGCCATCCAATCCACGGCTGGCCTTCAAGGGCCTGGATCAGGCGGTGGGGATCTCCCTGCACCTGGCCCGGGGGGGGGGAGGGGGATCTCCAGGACCAATCACCAGGTCAGTGCTCCTTATTCCACCTTCAAGGTGGAATAAGGAGCACGTCTCCTTTTACCCAGCAGGAAGTACAGGGCTGTGACTCTTCACCCAGATCTCACCCCCTCCTGACTCTCCCTGTCAGGACATATAGGGACAGCCAGAGGGGGAAATCAGGCCCGGATGGTTTGCAGGGCTGCACATTCTATTAGGACGTGCAGCCCCGCAACCAGTGTTCCAGAATAGGGCACTTAGGGCCGTATTCTGTCACAGACATAGATCCCCTCTGTATGTCCAGTCTGAACCGGACATACAGAGAGGATTGCGATTCTGATCCCGTGGGGCACGTCTAGCCTCGTAGGATCAGAATCACAAACAGTCCTGCATGTGTAGGCCGGGACTGCTATTCTGACTGGCCTGCACATGCAGGACTGCCCCCCAGCTAACTCAGTCAGGGCTTTTAAATGGAACCGCAGCACCATGGCGTCATGTTGCCATGGCACCATGGTTCCATTTAAAAGCCTTGATGTCGGCCGCCTGAAAAAGGGGTTTATTCCCCATAGCCCAACCCCCGATCTGACCTCCAAAGGCCAGGGTCGGGCTGTAGGGAATGTTCCATGGCCACTCCTTGCCCCATCTGAGCCCCGGTCACTTAAAAAAAAAAATCAGGTCCAGAGAAGTTATTCCACCTCAGAGGTGAAATAACTTTCCTGCACATGTCGCAAGCTCTGGATGTACAGGGCCAACATTAGAATTGGCCCTTTACATCCAGGGCCAGCAACCGCCCACTGCCCACCCAGACTCCACCGCCGATACACCCATTCCCCACCTCCATCTAACTTCCCCACACAAATGGCGGGGAAGTTAGTCAGGGGCAGGAGCTGGCACAAATAGCGGGGATGGCTGTCCATGGCTCAGAATAACCCCCTTAGTTTATAGAGTCTAGATATGCCTGGGGAATACTTCTTCCTATTGAGATGTTTATAAAATGTTTTTAAAGAGTAATGTTCATGTCAGAAGGACTCTAGTTTTATTAAATATTTCATGCTAATTAAGATGTGTAGAGAATAGTTATGTGGAATGAACACATGTCCACCTGTTACTAGACGAATTAAGTTTTAGTGGGAAAAAGGCATTGTTACTTACAAAGGGCCCGATTCTGTCCTGGACGTCGATCCCCTCTATACGTCCGGCCTGAACCATGGCACCACGTATTGAAGAGCTACGATGCCAGCCGCCAGAAATTAAAGCTAATTCCCTGAAGCCTGATCCCCGATCTGGCCTCCTACAACCAGGGTCAGGCTGCGAGGAATGTCTTCCGGCCCCCCTGCCCCATCCATGCACCGGCATTTAATAAATGTCATGTCCAGGGAAGTTATTCTACCTCGGAGGTGGAATAACTTCCCTGCACATGTCGCCGGCCCTGGACATACAGGGACAACATTAGAATCATCCCTGTACATCCAGGGCCGGCAATTGCCCAGACTCCACCCTTGAGCCGCCCCTTCCCCGTCCCCTCTAACTTCCCTGCACAACCAGCGGGGAGGTTAGTCGCGGCCAGGTGAAGGCACGAATAGGCCCCAATGTTCTGTCTGTCATTAAGAATATAAATTTATATCTTCTACCTACAGTTCACTTAAAAGCAGCACAAAGTTGTAATAGTTGTTTGATGTTTCTAGAAGTTTTAGTCCATAAGGGTATATTAGTATGGTATGTACGTAGTTAGTGGTATGATGCAAATGATGAGAAGAGTTGCAAGAAGTAAGGTGGGATATTAATAATGAAAAAGGAGGACTCTGACGGACAGTAAACTGGTGAAAGTAATCTAATAAATAACAATAAACTACAACAAAACTGAAGCTCTATTCATCACAAGGAACCCCACATTTTCACCCTCAACTACCATCAAATTGAATCACATCACAATACCAGTAAGACAAAAAGTAAAATACCTGGGGGTAACGCTCGACAAGGACCTTAGCCTTCAACCCCACATTGCTAAAACCACAAAGAGCACCTACATCAAAATGAGAACCATCGGAAGGCTCAAACCCATCCTCTCACAGGAGCATTTTCGAACAGTCTGTCAAGCCCTTATCATTCCCACACTAGACTACTGTAACCCCATCTATCAGGGGCTACCATAACAGACTCTAAAACCTCTACAGCTAGCACAGAACACCGCCGCACGCATCATAACAGACTGCACAGGTCACAACCACATTACTCCCATACTGTACCACCTTCACTGGCTCCCAATCAGCTCTCAAATCCGCTTCAAAGTACTTATAAACATTTTCAAAATAATACACAACCTCTCAGCTAACAGCCTACAACCAATCATTAAAACCGACCACAGCACAAGACCAAGAAGAAAGGGAACCTCTGACACCATCAGCACACCAAAGGAATTCGCCAAAACAAATCAGGCCACATCAAGAAGGGCACTCTCTCTGGCAGAGCCCACACTATGGAACTCTCTCCCCGACCACCTAAGAGCAACCAAAGACCTTAAGGACTTCAGAAAGCTACTTAAAACAAATCTATTTACAGAATACTACAAGGACTTCACCTGAACTGACTCCTATGTGCAGTATCTACAACGCTATACAGGTCCGGATCTTAGATCACCTTTACACATGGCTCTTATCTTGTATATATGTATATTGCTCACTTTGTATATAGGTCACCGATAAAATCTAGCACTCTGCACCCCACATCACTCTTCTTGATCTCCCACTGCATGCTACTGACCACACAATTACCTTGATTGTTTAATGTGCTAAACCGCTTTGATTTAATGATAAAGCGGTATACTAAATCCGTCTAAATAAATTTAATGAAGTGAAGTGATGTGTTAGTTTAATGAATATGTAAAGGGAAAATGAGATTCTGCGATTGATCTGCAGCTGTATTGTGCACAGCTAGTGCTTTTTCTCCTACCTTCTGTATGAGTTTGCCTGTAGCTTGAAATGGATTCTCTGATTCAATGAATTGGGAATATACACTGCTGTAAAAGTTGATAGAAGCAGACAGCACAGATAACAAATGGAAGAAACAAATAAGGTAGGGCTGTGTGTTTAAACTGAGGGACTGTCTTATCTGTGTTTGTACAGCGCTGTGTATTTATTTATTTATTTACATTCTCTTATATACTGTGCTATTCTGCATCAGTGTGTTTTACATTGAACAAACTGAAATTACATTGAACAGGGCATTATAACTTGGAGATAACTATTTTACAGGGAACATGGGCTATGGAGGGTTAAGTGGCTTGCCCAAGACCACAAGGAGCACCTGTGGGACTAGAAACCCCAGTCCTTCCGGCCCAAGGTTGCTGTCCTCTAGTGGGATTTGAACCCCCGACCTTCTGGCCTGAAGTACCTTGCCCCAAGCACTAGGCCACTCCTCCACTCCAAGTGTTATGCCTTGTAACGCTTTATAAATGTTTAATAGTAGTAGTAGTAGATAATTTCAGAGTTCTGAAGGGTATAAGGAAATGACTTCTTGCCAGATACCAACATGCCTTGTTAAAGAAGTTACTTTTAAAGTTTATAGGGAGGATGTCTTAGCCACTGCTATGTATTAATTAGCGAAGTGCAAGGGGATTGTACTTTGTTTCCAAGCTACCTGACAACTAAAACTAAATTAATTTAATATCAAAATAGAGCATAGTTAAAAGTATAGCATGAATCTTGCTAATTCTTTTTCCCATTGATATATAAAAGGAACAACCTCTAGGTCCAATTGACAGCAGTATTATTAAGCGTTAAATCTGCATGATCATGATTTCATTATATTACATTTAAGACTATTTTACTTCAGTGGTTCTCAACCCAGTCCTCTGGGACCCCTAGTCCAGTTGGGTTTTCAGGGCATCCATAATGAATATGCATAAGATCTGCATGCACTGTTTCCATTGTATGCAGATCTATCTCATGCATATTCATTGTGGATACCCTGAAAACCTGACTGGTCTGGGGGTACCAGAGGACTATGTTGAGAACCACTGTTTTTACAGGGATCCTGTATTTGGCAATTGTGATGGAGGAAGGACAAATTATTTAACAGGTTTTATATACTGCTTTATCATTTCAATCAAAGCGGTTTGCGTTGGAACTTAAACTTGGTAATATACATTAAACAGGGACATTGATAACGTGGATTTTTCTGAGGTAATGTGGGGGTTAAGTGACTTGCCCAAGGCCATAAGGAGTGCTAGTGGGAATCGAACCCTGGTCTCTGGGTTACCAAGCCAGTATTCTTAACCATTAAGCTACTCTTTCACTCTGATGTGGAAAAACCCCAAAACTATTAACCGCCACTTTACTTGCATTTGTAAATAAGTTTAATCCATGATATGCAAGTTTTGTTTTCTAGGTTTCACGGGTCCAAACTTATCCTGGTTAAGAGACTTTCATTCCATGTGTAAAAATACAAATGTTGATATGTTCATTACAATTAGTACCTCCCAGAGCTTCTTATAACTGCAGATTAGAACCTTTGGAGAATGGTTAAGCACATATTCTCCTGTTTTATCTATGATTAATTTGTAGTTGTGCATAAGTGAATGGGAAGAGTTTCCATGTACTGTAGGCTGTTTTTGGTGTACTTAGAATCTTAAAAGCTGTGTGAATTTGCATGATATAACAAAGACTAAAAAGAAAATGCTAAGGAATTGACTGACTACAGAACAATTATGAAGGCGTTTAAAGGAAAAGATACAAGTTAGCAGCTTTAGTGAAAATTGAATTGCTTGTCAAAGTCAAAGCAAGTATATTTGATTAAAGGGAATTGTAAAAAGAGTAAAAAGAGAAAGAAAAGGGGAAAAAAGGTGAAACAACCAACATGATTGTATACAATGGATTCAGTCTGGATGCTGGCCTTGTGAAGGAGTCAGAGTACAGATTGTCTGTCATGTGCATTTGTTTCATGTTGCTTGTCCTAGGGATTTGATTATTTGTTTTCATTTTGTGATTTATGGCCCAAATATTACTGATACCCCTCTTTTTATTTCTTATTACACAAGAAGCATAGTGATACATGTTATATAAAAGAAAATATTTTGGCTAAATTCCTAATCTAACATATTTTACAAGTCACAAATAATGACTACTACAATTTCATCCTAAACAAGTAAATTAAGCAATTAAATCAAGGTGGTAAACATGGGTTATAATGTTTTATTCTTTATGTTAATAGATTAACTGAAAATCCCAAACTATCATGTGCAAACAGCATTCATGAAAGTGTAAGAGACTACAGAATAGCAATGTAAGAGAATGCTGACAGCTCTCCCATCTGTTTTAAACTATCCCTGTGCATCATCGAAACATGGCTCTCTGACTCAGACAACGTTATTATAAACCAAATTACCTCTCAACAATACACAATACATAACTCCACAAGGCATTCACAAAGAGGTGGAGGAGATCTAATCATAGCAAAGGTACACCTAAACTTCACCACAAACTCCTCCTTTCACTCAAAAGGAAGCAACATAATAATTTCAAATAGGCAGCTAGCAGTATGCCTCATATACAGAGTCCCAAGTTCTGACGAAGAAGAACTTTCAACCATCCTAGAGCTAGTGTGCTCCCATACTACATAGAACAAACCTCTCTTCATCCTAGGAGACCCTAACCTCCCATCACTGCCAGCATGACACAGCTACCATTTTGGAAGCAATGAAGGATCTACACTAAACCCAAATGGTAAACATTCCAACCCACAAGAAAGGCGGAACCCTTGACCTCATCTTTGCACACAACCAGCATATTACCCAAAACCTATTAAACACAGCTAACAATCACACTAATCCCATGATCAGACCACCACATAGTCACCTTCTCCATTAATGCACCCGTAATGGAAAGAACAACCAACCACCCTGAAGGAAAGAAGGAGATTTCAGACCTTCAACAAGGAAAAATTCCTAGAGCAAGTATTACCAGAGCTTGAGCAAAATACAACAAACCTCAACTCCATCACCACCAACTGGAACAAAACACTCCACAATGCATCAATAGCACCAACCAAACTATTCCAAGAAACCAGAAGAAAACACAACACTCCATGGTTCTCGAGTGAAATCAACAAACAAAAGAAACAACTAAGGAAACTGGAGAGACTGGCATTGAACCAAGTACCAACAACATCTCACAAAATACAACGAAATGCAAGCCATATACCACAACATGATAAACAACTGTAAGAAGGAATACCAAACAAACCTAACAATGAAATCTCTTAATAAGCCAAGAGAACTATTCAACATAGTAAACAGGTTAACTAAAGAACCAAGAGAACAAGAGAACACAAACTCTCTAACCCTACAAGACCTGGCAGACTACCTACAGATAAAATACACAAATAAGCCGTCCTGTAAACTGACCCAACCAGACATACGACATCCTTAGCACATCAACGGAGAAACGTGGGATTCATTCCACATCCCCTCAGAGAAGCAACTTGAATCTATTATAACCAGTATTAATACAACTACCTCACCCATCAACCCTTGGCCAGTTAATTGGATTAAACATACAAGAGAATACTTAACACCTTATCTACTAAAGGTCACCCATTCATCGCTCACACAAGAATACCTTCCCTCACAACTAAAACAAACATCCATAAGACTTATTCTGAAAGGCAAGAACCTCGATACCAAAGACCCAAGCTCCTTTCGACCAATTTCAAGCCTATCTTTCATAACCAAGGTAATTGAAAAAATAGTCCAGCAACAACTTCAGGATCACATGGACAACCATGCCCCTCTAGATCTACACCAGTACGGATTTAAAAAGAATCACAGTGTGGAAACACTAATCACATCACTTATGGACACCCTTATAACAGGCATAGATAACATACGAAAAGACTTTGTACTATTCTTCAATCGACCTCACTGCAGCCTTTGACTCCGTTAACCATAATACCCTACCACAAAGGCTTCAAGAAATAGGGATCCAGGGTACAGTGATGGAATGGTTTGTATCATACCTATCCCACCAAAACCAGCAAGTGAGAGCTGGAAACCAACAGTCAAGACCTTTCACCCAACAAGGTGTTCCGCAGGGCTCAGCTCTCTCAGCACTGCTTTTCAATATATGCTTACAACCACTATGCATCATCATAAAACAGCACAACATTCAATACAGGATATATGCAGACGACATAATGGTGTTTACCCCTATAAACATCGAACATTCAGATTATTCACAGATCACCACATGCCTCGAAATGACGACAAGATGGCTCGAAGAACAAAACCTCTCTATAAACTTAAAAAATATCAGAAATTCTACACATCATCAGGAATACTATATTCTCCACACCAAACTGAATACAGATCCTAGACTATACCCTAACAACTAAGCAAGAAGTCAAACACCTTGGAGTTACGTTCGACCAACAACTCAGCTTCCAACCACACATAAAAAGACCAACCAGGACAGCCTAGCACAAATTAAGAAAAGTACACAAACTCAAGCCTCTTCTCAGTGACTGTTACTTCCAAACAGTATGTCAAGTCATAATAACACCTATATTAGACTACTGAAACAATCTACCAGGGCCTTCCCAAGAAAAACAATACTCCCTCTACAATTGGTGCAAAATACTGCAGCCCAAATAATTACTGGAACAGCAAGATACAGCCATATAAACCCCACACTACAACAGCTGCACTGGCTCCCAGTCACCATACGATCCAAATACAAGACCTTAATAATAATCTTCAGGATAATCCACAACCTATAACCTCCTGTCCTTCAACCAATGATCAGGGAAACACCGCAAAGCAGAGCAAGAAGAGCATCTAACACCACCTTGGAGATCCCTACAAACATGATGAAAGCCAAACAATCAACTTGCAAAAAAGCTCTCTCTATATACACCCCCCCCCCCCCTTACTATGGAATGAGCTACCCACCACAATACAAGCCATCAAGGACCTATCAGATTACAAGAAAGCTATAAAGATTCATCTCTTTATGGAACACTACAGCTACAATCTCAGTTAACTCCCTCGCCCCCCCCCCCTTGGACTGTACCTGCAACTCATATATAACTACTTTATATATAAAGTTTACTAAACCTTTTAAACATGAAAGCCCACGTAAATAATACCGTCAAAGCAATATACCACAAAATTAGGACGGTCCGGCATCTTAGACCACTATTGGCGCCGGAGGATTTTCGGACAGTCTACCAAGCCTTAGTAACTCCCCATTTCGACTACGCCAACTCAATTCTACAAGGTCTCCCAAAAACCTCACTGAACCCGTTGCAGCTCACAATGAATGCCGCCGCCAGAATATTACACGGAGCCTCCAGGAGTGACCATATAACTCCAATCCTGAAACATCTACATTGGCTGCCGGTCTACTGCAGACTTGCCTTCAAAGTTTTACTGATGACTTTCAAGGCCATCCACGGCATCACTTCCACCTCCATCATGGACCTCGTCCTCCCCACCCCCTGAAACAGAGTCAGAAGGTTCGCCGCTGTCAACACACTGAACATTCCCAGCAAGATCACAAAGTGCTTGCAAGCAACAAGAAACAGGGCCTTCGTGTACTACGCACCCACATGCTGGAATACTCTCCCACCAGAGGTCCGTTCCATACCTGACCTTGCCCAATTCAGAAAGGCTCTGAAACACCACCTGTTCCTCCCGAACTACTCCCACAATGGAGATTCACAATGTCCAGCCTCACGCAACCACCAACAACAACCATGCAGTCACACCGCAGCCCAGCAACGTGGCCAGGCACCTGGCAAGCAATTGTATATAGTGCACAATCTTGTATGTAACACACAAGCTTGTAAACAGCCACCATACTGTCATGTCCCCACCCTTCTTCACTGAACTGGCCGTTCTGCCTGTATATAGCATAGTTACTCACCTGTAACAGGTGATCTCTGGGAACAGCAGGAATTTAGTCCTCACATATGGGTATCGTTGGTACCAACGGAGCCTGCATGGGAATGCTCCCCAGCGTCCAATAGGAACGCTTTTGGAAGCATCACTCAGCACATGGGCACTGCCTTCCCGCCTTTCCAACTGTCCCTCTTCAGTTAAGTTTGTAGCCGAGTGAAAGGATAGAGGGAGAGAGGAAAGAGACAAAGAGAGAGAGACAACTCCTAGGGGAGGTGGGTGGGTTGTGAGGACTAAATTCCTGCTGTTCCCGGAGATCACCTGTTACAGATGAGTAACTAAGCTATCTCCAGGAACAAGCAGGAATGTAGTCCTCACATATGGGGATTCCCTAGCTGAAGATGCCAGGAAGGTGCCACCATCGAAGGTGAGAGTCCTTCCTCCCATGGATCTCTGGCATCCCACCAGAGTTGGTGGGCAGAAGTTGGTTTAGGTTTGAAAGAGATTTTGAATAACAGCTTGGCCAAAGAAGGCATCCTGATGAGAGGCTTTATCTAGGCAGTAGTGGGCTGTGAAGGTGTGTTCTGAAGCCCAGATGGCTGCTCGACAAATGCCATTGATAGACACAGAGTGGAGATTAGCCATGGAAGCTGCCATGGCTCTCACATTATGAGCTGTGACATGGTCATGAAGAGGAAGACCCTTACTCTCATAAGCAAAGGATATGCATTGGGCAATCCATTTAGATAAAGTTCTTTTGGAGACTGGAAGTCCCAAATGACTAGGTCAAAAGCTATAAAAAGTTGTGGGGACATTCCATGTTGCTGTGTTCTTTGTATGTAAAAGGCCAAGGCCCTTTTACAATCCAAAGTATGAAGGTTTCTTTCTGCATTAGAGGTGTGAGGCCTCGGAAAAAATACAGGAAGGTAAATTGATTGATTTAAATGAAAAGGCGAAACCACCATTGGCATAAAATGTGGGTGAGTTCGAAGAACAACCTTATCATGATGAAACCTAGTATAAGAGGATCAGCCACTAAACCTTGCAATTCACTAATGCGACGGGCAGAGGTGATTGTAATTAGGAAGATGACCTTCCAGATCTAAAACTTAAGGGCTGCAGTGGCTAAAGGCTCAAAAGGCGGCTTCAAAAGTTGCCCGAGAACTAGATTTAGATCCCATGCCACCGGTGGTGGCTTGATGGGAGGTTTAGTTAATAAAAGGCCTCTCATAAATCTTGATGGGAGTGGATGAGAGGAAATTGGTTGTCCATTTAGAGACTTATAAGAAGACGAAGACAAACCACCCATCTGGGCAGCAGCAGAATGGGATAGTGTTGACGGCGGAGGATCACATTTCTGTGACAACGGCAACAACACCAAACTTAAACTGCGCGGAAGGAAGGCCCGGCAATCTACTTCTGTATCTTGCCATGAAAACCCAATGGATAGTTACAACAAAACAAATTGTGCTATGGTGCTGGAAGATGAGACTCCCAGGTCAGAAGGCACTCAACTAGCTACTGGGGAAGAGCTGAAGACTTTTCAGAGTAAAGCCAGCATTTATGATGTGGTTGGATCAAAGCCCTCGGGAAGTCTGACTGCTGATGTAGCTGCGCATGAAATGAGAGTCAGAAGCTGTAAAGATGTCTTACACATTGGAACATGGAACGTACGAAGCATGAACCAAGGGAAGTTGGAGGTGGTCAAGAATGAAATGGAACGTGTACAACTTGATCTGTTGGGTGTCAGCGAACTGAAATGGACTGGCATCGGGCACTTTGCATCAGATGATCACATGGTCTACTATGCTGGAAATGAAAGACAAAGAAGAAATGGTGTTGCATTTATAATAAAGAAGAAACTTGCAAGAACTGTAATGAAATACAATGCAGTCAGCGAACGCTTAATCTCTATTCGTCTACGAGGAATGCCTATCAACACAACTATAATTCAAGTATATGCCCCAACAACAGCTGCAGAAGAGAATGAAATTGAAGAGTTCTATGAACAAGTACAAGCTGAAATTGACAGAACATGCAAACAGGATATCCTGATAGTCATGGGTGACTGGAACGCAAAAGTTGGCAACAAAGAAGAAGGCAAAGTAGTTGGAAAATATGGACTTGGCAACAGAAATGAAGCTGGAGAAAGATTGATAGAATTCTGCAAGACCAATGATCTATTCATCTCAAACACCTTCTTCCAGCAACACAAGCGGCGACTGTACACATGGACTTCACCCAATGGATTGTATAAAAATCAAATTGACTACATCTGTGGAAGTCAACGATGGAAAAGCTCTGTAACATCAACAAAGACAAAACCTGGAGCTGACTGTGGTACAGATCATCAACTACTAGTATGCAAACTCAAGCTAAAGTTGAAAAAGAGCAAACCACTCATGAATGCAGCAAAATATGATCTTGAGAATATACCACTGGAATTTAAAGACTGCCTGCAAAATCGATTTGCTGCTTTAGATACAAATGACAGAGCTCCGGAAGAGTTATGGAATGACGTCAAGAAGGTTGTGCTGGAAGAAAGCGAGAAGTCTCTACAAAAGGTGAAAAAGCAAAAACGGCCAAAATGGATGACGGAAGAAACTCTGAAAATTGCCCAGAAACGCAGAGAAGCTAAAGCCAAAGGAGAAAGAAAGACAATCTCAGAACTCAACAGAGATTTCCAACGTGCAGCAAGACAGGACAAGGAAAAGTACTACAATGACACTTGCAAGGAAATAGAAGCAGAAACTATTAGAGGAAGAACAAGATCGGCTTTCCTAAAGCTGCGAGAGCTAAAGAAAAAGTTCCAGCCTCGAATTGGAATGTTACAAGATGCTCAAGGTTCTATGTTGAATGATGCTGAGAAGATCAAGAAAAGGTGGAAGGAATATACAGAGTTTTTATATGATAAAGATCAAGTGGACCAACAGCCGTTTCAACCTATACCTTATGATCAGGAACCATTGGTGATGAAAGAAGAAGTTGAAGCAGCATTGAAAGCCTTATCAAAGAACAAAGCACCAGGCATTGATGGCATTCCCATAGAAGTACTGCAGCAATCTGATGCAGCTGTTACCGTACTTACAAGGCTCTGCCAAGAAATATGGAAGACAACATCATGGCCAACTGACTGGAAAAGATCTGTGTTTATACCAATACTAAAGAAAGGTGATCCAACTGACTGTGGAAATTATCGCACAATCGCTCTGATCCCACATGCCAGCAAGATTCTACTGAAGATTATTCAAAAGAGACTACAGCCATACCTAGAACAAGAACTACCTGAAGTGCAAGCAGGGTTCAGGAAAGGACGAGGAACGAGAGACATCATTGCGGATGTGAGATGGATCCTTGAAAAGACTAAAGAATACCAAAAGGATATCTATTTGTGCTTTATCGACTATAGCAAGGCTTTTGACTGTGTAAACCATGAGAAACTCTGGGCCACGTTAAGAAGCATGGGTATACCAGAACACCTGATCGTTCTCTTGCGCAATCTGTACATTGATCAAGAAGCAACAGTTCGAACGGAACAAGGAGAAACAGAATGGTTTAAAATAAGCAAAGGTGTAAGACAAGGCTGCATACTTTCCCCCTACCTGTTTAATTTATATGCAGAACAAATCATCAGAGAAGCAGGACTGTATGAAGACCACAGAGGTGTGAAGATTGGTGGAAGACTCATCAACAACCTTCGCTATGCTGATGATACCACATTACTGGCTGAAAGTGAAGATGATCTGAAACATTTGCTTCTCACAATCAAAGAACATAGTCTCAAAATGGGCCTGCACCTTAATGTAAAGAAGACAAAGATCATGACAACTGGCATAATCAACAGGTTCATCGTTGAAGGAGAAGAAATTGAAATCGTGAACAACTTTAACCTACTTGGATCAACTATCAATAAAGAAGCAACAAGCAGTCAAGAAATCAGACGACGCATTGCTCTTGGCAGAATGGCTATGAAAGACCTAGATAAGATTCTCAAGAGCAGAGATGTCTCTCTCCATACAAAGATTCGACTTGTTCAAGCCATGGTATTTTCAATAACATCATATGGATGTGAAAGCTGGACAGTGAAAAAGACAGACAGAAAGAAAATTGATGCCTTTGAATTATGGTGCTGGCGGCGAATACTGTGTATACCATGGACTGCCCGAAGAACAAACCAGTCGGTACTAGAGGAGATCAAACCTAAGCTTTCTTTAGAAGCTCAGATGACAAGACTTCGACTTTCATACTTCGGACACATCATGCGAAGAGAGAGATCATTAGAGAAAGACATCATGCTTGGCAAGATAGAAGGTCAACGCAAAAGAGGAAGGCCAGCAATGAGATGGATCGCTACAATAACAGCAGCTACGGGTACCAGTCTGTCAACAATGAGCCGCCTGACTGAAGACCGAACACAATTTAGGATAGCTATCCAGAGGGTCGCCATGAGTCGACTCCGACTCGACGGCACTTAACAACAACAACAAGAAGCTGCAATTGCACTAAGATGGACTCTTACTGAATTGATCTTTAACCCTGAATTCGATAAGTGAAGGAGATACTCTAGTATTGATTCTAAGGGTATGACCAGGGGGTTTAATCCCCTCTTGGAGCACCATATAGTAAAACGTTTCCACTTGAAGGCATAAGATCTTCGTGTGGAAAGTTTCCTAGAAGCCTGAAGGATATCCTTTACCTGCTGGGACAGGTTGAAATCCTGGATGTCTAAGCCTTCAGCCACCAGGCCGTGAGGTGCAGGGACTGGGGATTCGGGTGCCATAGCGTCCCATTCTCCTGGGAAAGGAGATCTGGAGCATGCCCTAACTCCAGAGGTGCTGCTTGAGAGAGATGCAGAAGCAGGGAATACCACATTTGGCATGGCCATCGTGGTGCTACGAGAATCATGCGACCCCTGTCTCTCTGAAGCTTGAAGAGTGTTTTGGGGATGAGGGGAATGGGTGGGAAGGCATAAAGGAAGTCCTGACCCCAGTGAAGGAGGAAGGCATCCTTTGCCTGACAGTTGTGAGCCAGAATCCTGGAACAGAACCGGGGAAGTTTGGCATTCAGTGGACTTGCAAAAGAGGTCTATGTCTGGAGTGCCCCAGAGATTAAATATCTTTGCCACCTGGTCTAGGTGGAGTGACCACTCGTGAGGTAGCAGTACTTGACTGAGTTTGTCTGCCCAAAGGTTTTGAATGCCTGAAAGATATACCACTAGAAGGTGAATTTAATGCTCTCTGGTGAGGGCCCATAGTCATAAAGCTTCGTTGCATAACGACAGAGAGTCCGTTCCACCCTGCTTGTTCACATAGAACATGGCTACCTGATTGTCCATCTGGACTAGGACTGTCTTGTAGCTGAGCTGGGCGTGGAACACTCGAAGAGCTAAATAAATTGCTCTCAATTCCAGGAGGTTTATGTGTAAACCAACATCCTGTGGAGTCCAGGTGCCCTGGGTAGAGAGATGATTCAGGTGTGCTCCCCAACCCACCTGTGATGCATCTGTTGTTATGGTGGCCTGAAAGATGGGTTGATTTAAAGGAGACCCCACTGTCAGATTTTCTAGTGATTGCCACCATTGGAGGGACAAAATTAGTCATTGAGAGATTGTTATTTTGTCCGACAAATGACCCGTGGCCTGTGTCCACTGTGTGGAGAGGGTCCACTGAGCTGCTCGCATGTGGAGGCGAGCATATGGGACTACATGAACTGTGGATGCCATGTGTCCCAGTAACTGCAGTAGCTCCCGAGCAGTGAGGGAGGATTTGCTTATTGGTTGGGAGGCTAGCTGCATTATGCGAAGACACCGGGCTTGTGAAAGGAAAGCCCTTGCCTGTCTGGTATCCAGACAGGCTCCTATGAATTCTAGGCATTGGGAAGGAACTAATTGAGATTTCTGGAAGTTTATTACCAATCCCAAGTATTGGAGGATTCGCATTGTACGGGACAGTGCAGTGCTGGCCTCTGCAACTGTGGAGGTTCGAATGAGGCAGTCGTCTAAGTAAGGGAAGACGAAAATCCCCAGGGTTCATAGAAATGCAGCTACTACTGCCATGCATTTTGTGAATACCCTTGGTGCTGAAGCCAGACCAAAAGGAAGAACCCTGTACTGGAAATGTCTTCCCTTGAAAAGGAAACGTAAAGATTTCCTGTGATCTGGATGGATGAGAATGTGAGTGTATGCATCCTTTAAGTCTACAGATCAAAGCCAGTCCTGGCTTTGAAGGTATGGCAGAAGAGTTCCCAGAGAAATCATTTTTAATTTCTCACAAAACAAATATTTGTTCAATTCCCTTGAGGTCTAGAATAGGTCTGTGTCCTCCTGTTTTCTTTGGAATAAGAAAATAGGGGGAGTAGAACCCTGCACCCTGTTGAAGAATGTGTACTTCCTCTATTGCCCCTTGGGCAAGAAGTGTGGAGACCTCGTGATCTAGCAGATTGTCTGCAGAGGTTTGTGAATTGAATTGCTTTAGAATTGTAGGAGGGGTTATGCTGTGAAAATGAAGTTTGTACCCCTCTCCTACAATGGACAAAGTCCAATCATCTGCTGTTATCTGATGCCATCTGTTGACAAAGTGGCATAATCTGCCCGGAATATTGGGGGGTTGGGGACCCCTCAGAGGCAGGAAGGCAAAGCTCTCTAGGAAGGAGTCAAAGCCCTTGAGGGGGCTGAACCTGGAGAGCTGGTTGGGCTCTCAGGCCTTTTGGTTTCTTTTGCTGTCTAGTTTGTCCCTTTTGGGCAACCTGACCTGGAGTCTGATTCTGCTGGGTATAGGAAGGATAAAACTTCCTCTTTTTGCTTAAAGAGGGTTTTTTTTATAAGGCTTCCTTTTGGCTGGAGTGGCTGTAGACTTTGACAATCTATCTAAGGTAGAATTGTCAGCATCTAACTCGTTAGCCTTTTCCTGCCAGTTCTTGCCGAAGAGATTCTCCCTCATGCAAGGAATGTTGCCTAACTTGTCCTGTACCCAAGTCTCCAAGTCTGATGCCTGTAGCCAGGCAATCCGTTGTGCGCCAATGGCAATAGCAGAAGTTATGCTGATGTATTCGAAGCAGTCAAAGGCTGCACCTTTGGCCATATCACGGATGAAATCCTGAAATGACATGTCCTCTGGAGGTGACATTCTGTGTTGGGGAGAAGAGGGATCTTCTAAGAGAAACCCTCTAGTGCCAGCAGAATTGTCAGAGTCTTCGGAATCTGAGTAATCAAAGTATTCCTGACCCCGATGCTCTTGCAAGGCACGATCCCGGTACCGATCGAAGTCCCGCTTTGTCCACTCCAGCCAGAGATGACATGGGAAGAGTTCCCACTGGAGCCGGTACTGTCAGTACCGGCATCGGTGGTGTCGGTACCGGTGTCGCTACCGACATCGGTGTCGATGTCGGCACCGGTGCCCTTGGGACCACCAGTACCGCAGCTGAAAGAAGAGCTGCGATACTGCGCTCGATAGCAAGAAACCTCTGGTCTATCGACGCTGCCAATGCCTGGCTGTCGGTATCGGTAAGAACGGCCGGAACCCACGAGTATGGCACAGGTAGTTCTTGCAAGGTTGAGGCCTCGAGAACATCCTGAAGCCCCATCGATGCTTTGAAAGCCGAAGCCTCCTGCTGGGGCTGTTTTGCCGGTGTGGTTCCCTCAAGGGCAATGCCCAAGTTCTCTCGATGCTTAGCAGGAGAGCTACCCTTTGAGGACCGGCTTTTATGTTTAGTTACCTGAGATCCATGGGAGGAAGAAGAGGCCCTTGACGATGTTGATGCAATGGATCTGGCATCTGAAGAAAAGAGGGTACCGAGCTTTGCAGCCCTGTTCTGTCTTCCTCTTTTGGTCATTCCCATGCAGGAGAGACATTCAGTTGGAGAATGATCAGGTCCTAAACATTTTAGACACCAATCATGGGTGTCAGTGATGGAAATGGTACCGCCACACTTAGTACATCTTTTAAAACCACTAGTTGGTTTTTCCATGATTTAGGAAAAATGGGGGGGCCTAATGCCCAAAATGGCGCCTAGTACCAAAGAGGAAAGTTTCTGAAAAGAAACAGTCTAAGTTTAAGGGTTGTTGGGGGTTTTTTTAATGAAAAGAAAAGAACCGGCGGTACCGGTAGGCATCGTGCGGTAGGCAAATGCGACTACAAGAAAGAAATTTAAAGACGGAATTTTCTGCGGTGACAGGGAATAGGTCCTGTCGGCTCCGCGGAAAACGAAGAACTGAAGAGGGACAGTTGGAAAGGTGGGAAGGCAGCGCGCATGTGCTGAGGGATGCTCCCAAAAGTGTTCCTATTGGACGCTGGGGAGTATTCCCATGCAGGCTCCGTCAGTACCGATGATACTGATTGTCCTCAGTGGTGGGTTCCTTACCTTACTCCATTGCTGTTAAAGTTTTAAGGTTTTAAACTTTCTCTTAACCTATCTGCAGGGGCTACTCCTCCCCCACCCCCTGCAGAGTTACTGTTGTAAACCTCCATTTTTCTGAGCTGCACGTGGGTTTGCTTACATTGCCTTCTGTTCTGTAAGAGGAGAAGTGCTGTTTTAGAGCTCTCCCAAAAGGAGATTTTTGCTGTGTTTGCTGCATAACTGAGTCTGTCTCCAAATAATTGTGAGTCTGTCTCCCCATATTTGTCTTTTTTTCTAATTGTCCTCAGTGGTGGGTTCCTTACCTTACTCCATTGCTGTTAAAGTTTTAAGGTTTTAAACTTTCTCTTAACCTATCTGCAGGGGCTAACCCTCCCCCAACCCATTCAGAGTAACTGTTGTAAACCTCCATTTTTCTGAGCTGCACTTGGGTTTGCTTACATTGCCTTCTGTTCTGTAAGAGGAGAAGTGCTGTTTTAGAGCTCTCCCAAAAGGAGATTTTTGCTGTGTTTGCTGCATAACTGAGTCTGTCTCCAAATAATTGTGAGTCTGTCTCCCCATATTTGTCTTTTTTTCTGATTGTCCTCAGTGGTGGGTTCCTTACCTTACTCCATTGCTGTTAAAGTTTTAAGGTTTTAAACTTTCTCTTAACCTATCTGCAGGGGCTACCCCTCCCCCACCCCCTGCAGAGTTACTGTTGTAAACCTCCATTTTTCTGAGCTGCACGTGGGTTTGCTTACATTGCCTTCTGTTCTGTAAGAGGAGAAGTGCTGTTTTAGAGCTCTCCCAAAAGGAGATTTTTGCTGTGTTTGCTGCATAACTGAGTCTGTCTCCAAATAATTGTGAGTCTGTCTCCCCATATTTGTCTTTTTTTCTAATTGTCCTCAGTGGTGGGTTCCTTACCTTACTCCATTGTGTGTGCCAATAGTTCAGGAACAGCCTACTAGCTAGTGACACTTAGGTTCCCGCCCACCCTACCCCTCACCCCACCCACCCCAGGGGCTACATTGCCTATATAGTGGTCACAGACGTGCCATCTATCATTCCAAACTTGGGTTAGAGGCCACATCGTATTCTTCTTTTCTTCTTCTTCCTCTTCTGGGACTGCATAAACATGTCGTGTATTCAGTGCAATAACTGCGGTACGTTCATTCAAAGACAAATCATTTGGAAACTAAGAGCTTGTCCTATATGTCTAAAGTCAGCTGCCATGCATGAAGAACTAACTCTACTAAGGAAAGACCTAGCTGCCATGCATATAGAAGTATCTCTACTGAGGGAGGAACTGGCTGCAATGAAGCGCACCTCTCCTAGGATACAAACTGAACAAACTCCACCACCGCTCCCACAAAGAACCAAACGCCCCAGGAACAAATGGATCACAGTGGGTTCTGGTAGATTGCGACCTGTAACACAAAGACATCCTATACATCAAGAGATATCCCTGCACAATGCCTTCTCTGCCTTGGCTAATGAGGATGCCCAATTCAAAGAACCTGAAGGGCCTTTAAATGAGTCAGACAATGCCCAATCCCCTGCTAAAGCACTAAATATGAAGAAAACCTCATCAAACAGAAAACTACTACTAATTGGAGATCCCATCATCAGAGGCACCAACTTGGGAACACAGTTCAAAGGAGAGAAGATAGTCATGTGCCTACCAGGCTCTTCAGCCAGCAGGAATACAAACCAAGTTGTTGAATTACTTAGTGCAAAAAGTGAACATTCCAAACTTGATGTTATTATCCACCTAGGCACAAACGACTTGGCTAGGAACAGTGCCTCTACAGCCCAAAAGGACTTCCAATCTCTGAGGGAGAAACTCAAGCACGTTGTTAACACTGTTGCATTCTCAGAAGTTCTACCTGTTCTTGGTAAGGGGACAAAAAGACTGCATCACATTAACAGCTTTAATACATGGCTCCAGACCTGGTGCAGAAAAGAAGGATTCAGATTTATTGGCAACTGGGACAACACATGGATCAACAAAAGACTATACTGTGCTGATGGACTACATCTCTCTTCCACAGGGAAAAGAATCCTAAGTGAAAAATTCAGGCAGTATGTGGACATGAATTTAAACTAGGAAAAGGGGGTGACGGATGTGGAAGGTCAACATCTGCATGCCACCCCCAACAAAAGCAGAACAACATCAGAAACAGCCACACTTTTAAACCACACATCAAAAACATGTGGGAGGAAGTGGGCAGAACAAAATCAATGCAAAATACACACAAGCCAGGAAAGTGCTGGAAAGCAATGAGCACAAATGCTCGAAGCTTAGCCAACAAAATTCCAGACCTGGAAGCCCTAACGGTGGAAACAGACTTGGACATTGTGGCCATTACAGAAACATGGTTTAATGAATCACATGATTGGGATATAGCCATAGCTGGCTATAATCTATTCAGGAGGGACCGAGAAAATGGAAAAGGAGGAGGAGTAGCCTTGTATGTCAAAAGCAATATTAAAGCTACTGAAATGCAGGGGACATGGGGAAAAGAAGAAGCGCTCTGGATTGCGTTGGAGAGAGGAGATGGCACTGTCATCCATATTGCTGTAGTCTATAGACCTCCGACTCAAATTGAAGAGAGAGACAATGAATTGATTAGAGATATTGCCAAGATAGCATCAAAGGGGGAAGCAATCATATTGGGTGACTTTAATCTACCTGATGTGGAATGGATTACTCCTTCTGCACATCTGGAAAGAAGCAAAAGAATTGTGGATGCTCTCCAAGATGCATTATTTAGACAAATGGTGATGGAACCAACCAGGGAAAGCTCAACGCTGGATGTAGTGCTCACCAACGGTGATAGTGTGTCAAATGTCTGCGTGAGTGCCCCTGTGAGCAACAGCGACCATCACACGGTGTGGTTTGAAATAAAAGCCATGGCACAGGCCAATCATAGCAAGCTCAGAGTCCTAAACTTCAAATACACTAACTTCAATCAAATGGCAGAGTATGTAAAGGAGGGGATGACGGGGTGGGAAAAGATAAAGGAAGTGGAATTGCAATGGGCTAAACTAAAGGAGGCATTGAAAGAAGCAACAGATAAATATGTAAGGAAAGTAAATAAAAGCAAGAGGAGAAGGAAACCTATTTGGTTTTCCAAAGAGGTGGCTGCTCATATAAAGGCAAAAAACACAACTTTTGCAAAATTCAAAAGCTTGCAGACCGAAGAAAACAGAAATGAATACAGGATCAAACTCAAAGAGACAAAACGAGAAATAAGGATAGCAAAATCAAAGGCAGAGGAAAAGATGGCTAAAGATGTTAAGGGTGGCAACAAAAATTTCTTCAGGTATATTCGGGAAAGGAAAAAGATCAGAGTTGGAATTGCAGGACTCAGAAGTGCTGGGAAAGGACTCGTGGAAAGTGACACTGAAAAAGCAGAATTGCTAAACAATTACTTCTGCTCTGTGTTTACTAAAGAAGATCCTGGGGATGGACCAGCTGTGACTCCCAAATATAAAAATGGGAATGAAGTAGATACCACACCATTCACAGCAGAAGAGGTGTTAGAACAACTTGCTAAACTGAAAGTGGACAAAGCCATGGGACCGGATGGGATACATCCCAGGATACTGAAAGAGCTCAGAGAGGTTCTTGCAGGACCGTTAAAGGATGTCTTCAACAGATCCTTGGAAACAGGAGAGGTTCCTCAGGACTGGAGAATGGCTGATGTCGTACCTCTACACAAAAGTGGTGACAGGGAAGAAGTGTCAAACTACAGACCCGTGAGCCTTACCTCGGTGGCAGGAAAAGTAATGGAGGCGCTCCTGAAAGAGCGAATAGTGAACTTTCTGAAAACCAACAGCTTGCAAGACCAGAGGCAACATGGTTTTACCGAAGGACGATCTTGCCAGACAAATCTGATCGAGTTCTTTGACTGCGTGACGAGGGAACTAGATCAGGGGCATGCAATGGATGTCATCTACCTGGATTTCAGCAAAGCCTTTGATACTGTTCCTCATAGGAGGCTTATCAACAAACTCAGTAGCTTGGGGATGGGTCCCAAGATGGTAAACTGGATTAGAAATTGGCTGACTGACAGACGACAGAAGGTGATTGTACATGGAGCTCACTCGGATGAGAGGAAGGTGATTAGCGGGGTGCCCCAGGGTTCGGTCCTGGGCCCGGCACTGTTCAATGTATTTGTGAGTGATATTGCTGAAGGACTGAATGGAAAAGTCTGTCTTTTTGCAGACGACACAAAAATTTGCAACAGAGTGGACTCCCCTGAGGGAGTGGTTAACATGAAGAAAGATCTACAAAAGCTGGAAGACTGGTCTAAAGCTTGGCAACTACAATTTAATGCCAAAAAGTGCAGTGTCATGCACTTGGGTAGCAGAAATCCAACAGAAATGTACAAGATAGGGGGAGAAAGGTTGGTATGCACAGTTCAGGAAAAAGACCTTGGTGTGATTATCTCTGCTGATCTCAAGGTGGCAAAACAGTGCGACAAGGCGGTGGCAAAAGCCAGGAGGATGTTGGGCTGCATACAAAGAGGGATTACCAGCAGAAAAGAAGAGGTACTTATGCCACTGTATAGGTCACTGGTGAGGCCTCACTTGGAATACTGCGTTCAGTTTTGGAGACCATATCTTGCAAAGGATGTAAAAAGACTGGAGACTGTTCAGAGGAAGGCGACCAAAATGATTTGGAGCCTGCGTCAGAAGCCTTATGAGAAGAGACTTGAAGACCTAAATATGTATACCTTGGAGGAAAGGAGGCACAGGGGAGATATGATTCAGACCTTTAAATACTTAAAGAGAAATGATGAACAAACAAACCTCTTCCAAAGACGGGGAACCTGTAAAACTAGAGGGCATAACATGAAACTGCAAGGGGGTAAATTGAAAGGCAATGTCAGGAAATATTTTTTCACTGAAAGGGTGGTGGATGCTTGGAATGCCCTCCCGATGGAAGTGGTAGGGGCGAACACGGTGACGGAATTCAAAAAGGCATGGGACAAACACAGAGGATCCCTTTACAGAAATAGGAAAAAAAACAAAATAAACAGTACCATCTAACTTCCGAACCATATAACGTCTCAACAAATAGGGGTGTCCTATATGGAGTGGTGGGTTTACCCCTGAACAAGGATATGGAGAGGGGTGGCCTGCGCGGAGCGACAGGTGCACCTACTCTTGCCATCTCGCTGGGCAGACTGGATGGACCATGCTGGTCTTTATCTGCCGTCAACTACTATGTTACTATGTTACTATGATACCCATATGTGAGGACTACATTCCTGCTTGTTCCTGGAGATAGTCATTTAACTAAGTAGCCTGCTGCTATGTAGCCTGTACATAGTTACCCCAGTTAGCCAAGTTGTAAACCCTATTTCTTGTAAGTACAGTTCAGATGCTGTCTGCACTGTACAAAAGTGTTCTAATGTAAACCGAGCTGATTTTAAAGAGCACGGTATAGAAAAACCTAATATAAATATATAAATACTGCCTTCATGTAAATAGTTGTTAATTAGCACACCCCTTGAACCCCATATAATCATCCAAGTTCAGCACCCTGTTCTATGTAAAAGTTGGTTTTGTTGATATGTTTTCAGTAAACCACTCAATTAATGATAGGGCAGTACAAAATATCAAAAAAAACCACCCGAACAAACACCAGCAACAACATTTACTGAAATGTGCACTTATAAATGCTAGGTCTATACGCCCAAAATGGCCAGCAATTACTGACCTTATAACATTCCACGACCTTGACCTGTTAATGGTCACTGAGACATGGTTATCCGACTGTGATAATGCGATCATCAATCAAATGACCCCAGATGGTTTCTCACCATACACTTGCCATAGAGCTAAACAGAAAGGAGGAGGGGTTCTCATCCTCGCAAAAACAGAATTGAAATTTAAACTAAATGACGCCTCTACCTCAGCGCACCTTGACACTATTACAATATCGAACGACCAATGCACAATCAATGTACTCTACAGAGCCCCAACATCTTCCTCTGACGACCTACCAGCAATCATCAACCTTGCATGCAGCTCAAATAACCCACGATCCTCAAATTGGCTAATGGGAGACCTCAACCTCCCCTCCCTGCCTGAAGCACAAGCAAGAGCCTTCCTTGAAGCTCTATGTGACCTGGATTACAAGCAAATTGTCGACTCTCCTACGCATGCAAAGGGTATACTTGACCTTATTTTTGCCCCTCAGTCTGTAGCCGACACCTCTCCTCAGCTGTTGACCTCTATATCTCCAGAACCTTGTTCTGATCATAATCTCCTCAAATTCTACATACCTATCACCTGCTATTCCAAGAACAGTGACAGGACCAACACCCCCGATCCCAGAATACTAACAACACGATTCCGTCCACTCAACAAGGAGGATGTACTTGTCAAGCTACTTCCTCACCTAGATGTTTCAACCCTCGACCCCGACGAACTTGTAGAGAATTGGAACAATAGCATCAGAGCTATTGCCTGTATCCCATCCACCAACAAGGTACCCAGAAAACGTGAGCATGCCCCATGGTATTCTAAAGACCTTCGAGCATCCCTCTTACATCTACGTAAGCTCGAAAGACGATGGCGCAGAAATCAGACTATATGTAGCTTACCACACCTATAACTCATATTTAGCATTACACAGAGAGAAAATAAGTGAAAAAAGGAAACAACATCACTCAACTATTCTAAAACGGTCATTAAATAAGTCACACGACCTATTTAATATAGTAAAATCGTTAACAGGGGATCCAACACCAGCAAGCCCACTCATGCCTCAACCCCAGGACTATTCGAACTACCTGCAATCAAAAATGATCCAATCCAGTAAGACTTCAACCACCTGTAATTTAACCAATGCACACAGTGCACCAAAGCCTACCCTACTGCTCAAATTCTGTGCAGTATCTACTAAAGAAATTGAAGACACCATTGCTTCCATCAATCTCACTACGGCACCTAACGACCCTTGTCCAGCAAGCTGGATAAAAGAACTTCGACATGAACTAAGCCATTCATTATGCAATATAACCAACCAATCATTATTAATGGGTATTTTCCCGCAAAGCTTAAAATATACGTCAATCAGGACTCTACTAAAGAATAGTCACCTTGACCCATCCAAAGTTGAATCGTACAGACCAATATCGAGTATTCCCCTGCTTGCTAAGATCATCAAGAAAATAGTCCAGCGACAGATCCATCAGCATGTTGATGCCGAGACACCTCTCGATCCAGCTCAACATGGCTTCAGAGAATCGCACGGTGTGGACACCATCTTAACTACCCTTTTCGAGAAACTAATTACAGGAATTGACAATATACACCGAGGATTCGTCCTTATCTTTCTCGACATTGCAGCCGCCTTTGATTCTGTGAATCATAAGATACTATTACAACGTCTCCAGGAAAAAGGGATACAGGGCACTGCACTACAATGGTGCGAATCATATCTAACTAATAGATGGCAGCAAGTAAAAACAGGCAATATGACCTCCGAGCCTTTCCTACAGAAGCAGGGAGTACCCCAGGGATCATCCCTGTCTGCTTTGTTATTTAACATTTATATGCAGCCCATCTGCTCTCTGATCCGCTCCCTAAATGTAGAATGTCTCGTTTATGCTGATAACATACTGCTATACATCCCATTCACTATCGAACAGCCCGATTTCTCCCCTATCATCAGATGCTTTGATGAAATTGCTGAATGGCTTCTCACACAAAACCTGAGGATCAACCACAGCAAGACTGATGTCCTCTTTGTCACAAGGAATCAGAAGTTCATCCCACCACCCTACCTGCAAGTTAATAACGCTGAACTCAAAACAAGAGATACAATTCGATACCTAGGCATCACCCTAGATCAGCGATTAGATATGACAACCCACGTAAAGACCGTTACAAGATCAGTGTACCACAAGATACGAACCCTACGCCACCTCCGCCCACTACTCGACTTTTCGGACTATCGGACGATATTTCAGGCCCTAGTGATCCCACACCTGGATATCGCGAACACCATCCTTCATGGCCTTCCACAAGCAACCCTCAGCCCGCTTCGGCTGGCCATGAACTCAGAGGCTAGATTTCTTACAGGTGTATCAAGATCGGAACATATAACTCCAGTAATGAAAGATCTACACTGGCTTCCACTACAAGCCCAAATTCAATACAAGGTACTAGTCATGACTTTCAAGGCACTGAAGAATCAGTCTCCCACACCAATCAGCAAACTAATTAACAACATCCCCGACAACAGAATCAGAAGACCTGCACGACTGAATATGTTGATAGTACCTAAGTTTACCACAAAGTGCACAAAAACAACTACCAACAGAGCCTTCTCGATTTATGCTCCGATAGCCTGGAATGATCTTCCCACCAATATTCGATCCATATCGAGCCTCACCACATTCAGAAAAGCAATAAAACACCATTCTGTTTCAAATTCACTATCCTGAAACCAGCCCTGAAAAACACAAGTCACACGCACTCACCCCCCACTTTATCTATCCCAACGCCCTAACCCAGCATGAGAATGGTTAGTCGCCCCTCTCCCTATAGATGTATCCAGGGTTCTCACTTGATCTAGCTATGCTCACCCCGAAGATCATAAGTATTAGTGTATATAGCTCTCTGTAAATATTGTGTAAATATTGTTGTAAATAGTTTCCCCAGTTCTCTCCCTCAAGATTGTCTCCCTGTTCTATGTAAGCACATTGTGATGTTAACGCATTGTTGCACTGTTCAGTTATAATGTAAACCGCGCTGATTTTAATAGCACGGTATATAAGAAATGAAAATAAATAAATAAAATAAAAAACCCTGTTAATTAAATAAATAAATTATATATATATATATATATATATATATATATATATATTAATAAATAAAATCCTACAGGAGTCTATTGGAGGAGTAATCTTAAATTCTCAAGTTGTGTATTTCAGTTGTTCTTAAAGAATGACCCTTGCAAAACTGACATTACATTGGAAGTATGAAGCAAACATCTTCTTGCTAGAGAAGTAGATGAAGCAGTTTACAAAACAAAACTCTACAGCCATTAAGGACTTAATAGAACATAAAAACAAACAAAGATGAATCGCAACCTCCTCCAGAAAAAAAAAAAAGCTATTCAGTGAACCATCAGCCCCTCAAAACTGGCAACTACTAAACAGAAGCGTTTTGAACATTCTTTAAAAAGACAATAATGTCTTATTTCTTCATATGTCCTCAGTTAAATGGTTCCAAAACAATGGAACCATGGTAAGAAAAGCTCGACTTTGAAAAGTAGATTTATTCATCCTCTTCACAGATGGTAAAACCTACAATCTGCCACCACCCAACCATACAGACATTGTAACATGGTAAAGGATGGCAGATAAAGACCAGCATGGTCCATCTTGTCTGCTCAGTAAGGTGGCTAGAATTGTAGAGTTGCATCTGCCATTCTGTATAAGTAACTCCCCATCCATGCCTTTGCTTAAGGTTGTATCTGCTGCTCCAGACATGTTACCCCTCTCTATTTATGAAATTATTTACATTAGCTTTGAATCCATCCTGTAGCTATGCAGTGGATCCTCTGTATCTGTCCCATGCCTTGTTGAATTTCATCACTGTTTTTCCAGGCATCCGCCACCCTTTCTATGAAAAAGTATTTCTTAATGTTGCTTTTAAATTTACCTTCTTATAACTTTATTTCATGTCCTCTAATTCTAGAGCTTCCCTGTCTTTGAAAAATGTTTGTTCCTTCATACCCTTTAAATATTTAAAGATTTGTATCATATTCCTACTGCCTTCAAGTCTTTTCTCATATGCTTTCTGGCGCAGGCCCCATCTCATCTTGGTCACCATCCTCTGAACCATTTCAAGTATTTTTATATCTTTTGTAAAGTACAACCACCAAAACTGAACACAATACTCCAAGTGAGGCCTCACAAATTACCTGGTCATGGGGTACTAATACCTCCTTCTTGCTGCTTATTCCTCTGTATGTGTAGCCTAACATGCTTCTGCCTTTGGCCACTACCTTGTCACACCGCTTCAACTCCTTGAGATCCTCTGACACTATCACTCCGAGGGCCCTCTTTTTATCCATACATACCAGCCTCTCATCTCCTAGCAGGCATGTACCATTCTTACTTCTCCAATAAAAAAAAGCTGGTTGTAAGTTAGTGAGTACCTTAAGTGCCATAGTCATCAATTTAAAATGAAAGTTTCTCTTACTGGCAGCCATTGGAGGGCACACAAAGCTGACTGAGAACTCTCTCAGCAAGATGAGAATATCTAGCAAGATTCTTGCATCCATATTCTGGATGACCAACAACCTCCATGTAATTTTTGCTGATAACCCAAAATAATTACAGCAGTCCAACACACCTCCAACCAACATCTGCATCACAACCCAGAATGTGGAAACATCCAGATATGGCTTGAGTTGTTTCACAAGTCTCTATTTATAAAAAGCAGATTGTATCAATTTTGCAAAATGAGGTAGCATTTACACTCACCATCTAGCAGGACCCTAAAATTTCTAACGGTCTTTTTAAAAGGGATATGAGCACCCTCTGTATAAGTCTTTGGTGCAACATCATTTGGAGTATTGTGTGCAATTCTGGAGACCGTACCTTCAAAAGGACATAAACAGGTTGAAATAGGTGCAGAGGGTGGGGCTAAAATGGTTAAATGGTCTTCATTATAAAGTATATGAAGGATAGAGGAAAGGTGAGACAGAGGTGATATGACTGAGTCGTTTAAATACCTTTGTGGCATAAATGCACAAGAGGAGAATCTCTTTTGATTGAAAGCGAGCTCTGCTACAAGGGGACATAGGATGAGTGTGAAAGGGGATAGACTCAGGAGTAATATGCAGAATTATCTTTTTTTACGGAAAGAGTGGTAGATGCATGGAATAGTCTCTCAGTGGAGGAGGTAGAGATGAGGACAGTATCTAAATTCAAAAAAGCATGGGACAAACACAGAGGCTCTCTAAAGGAAAAAAAAAAGAGGACTCTTGTAGTGGTCAATATGGAAGGACAGACTAGATAGAAACATGATGGCAGAAAAAGACCATATGGCCTATGTACCCCACCCCCTCTCCCTGATCTGGGGCTTCTGCAACTATGCATTCCATTGGAGTTCCCCAAATTACAGCATGTATTTTATAACTAATTTATGTTAGATAGGATTATAGCTTTTTATGTAAAATCAATTCAAGTCAATATTCAATAAAATGTATAATCTAAAAAACATTTCAAAATCATTCCTATATTCAGTGGCACTATATGTATATCTAGTCCTATTGAATGTATTAGTATAAATTATATAAATAAGTATATGTACATTTATATGTAGAAGCACATCAAACATCAGCATGGTGCCAAATGTCTAAGTTTTTTAAATATTGAATTATATTTTGTAAATCAATATGTAATCATGATACTCAAAAATATTTTGCTATCATTCCACTGCACTGACCATTCAATTCTTTATTATCACAGTCCTGCATTTTCTACATATCATGTTCAGCAGATGCAAACTCTGCTGTGGGAAGAGGAGTAGAAAGTACCTATGCACTCACTGAGAAGAGGTAGGGGCATTCCCCGAGAAGCATCTACAGCAGAAGATGAACCTTGATGAAATATCATTTGAAGCCTCTAAGATGGAAAACGTCAGTAGAGGGGAAGGTGAAAACAGACTGCAAGTTGACAGCTGTATATACAGATTACCAAAGCTAGTAAATTGCACCTTTACTTAAGTTGAATCATAGATATGTAACACTGGATGTGGAAGCAGAGAAGAGAGCTGAGGATGAGAAGAAACCGAAATTGATAAACCCTAATGCTACAGGATCATCAAGCATTGTGCCTTAGGAGTGAAGGGCAGTGGTGGTTGGTGACTCCCTTCTGAGGACAACGAAGATGTCTATCTGTCAACTAGATAGGATGACCCAAGAACTGTGCTGGGTGCCAAAATCTGAGATTTTGTCAAGACTCATCAAATCAAAACATTCCAGTCACTGTTGTGTATGTCTGGTAGCACTAAAGAAATGGTAAGTAATAGTAGTAGAAGTCTTCAGTGCAAGAAATTATTCTTTCATCTTTGGGTTCATTATGGTTTCTGATGCTTCAAATTGGGACAATGTCAGAATCATGCAAAGATTTTTCAGTAGGTGAGCATTAGTGTTAAGACCTACCCTTGCTGAGAGCATTAATGGAGAAGCTAGACCCAGAGCAGTATAGGCACCAGGCAAGATCAGGAAGCAGGAACCTTTAGCAGGGAGCAGGTCTGGATCAGAAACCAGACAAGGGTCAGGAACCAGAAGTCTTGGTAGTGAGCAGGAGCAAGAAGCAGGTGAAAGCTCAGATAGAAACACTCCATCAGGGGAATGAAAGGGACTGAACTGGCAGTAGATGCAGAATAGGCCCATCAAAAACTGGACCAGAAAGGGTGTGTCTGCCTGGCTCTCCTGCAGTTGCTCACTTTTCCCTTAGACCGTTGCAGATTAGTCAAAATGCTGCTGCACAACTCTTGACAGGTATAGCAAGGTTTGAGTTTATTAACACTAGCTACCAGTTGAGGTGCAAATACATTTTAAGGTGATTTGGTTCTTGTTCAAAGTTTGGATACACTATTGCAGGTTGTTGAAGCAACAAGATCATTGTCATTCCAAACTCAAGGGCGAATAGTAATTTTCTCACTCATCTGGGCTAAGAATTTGAAAACTTGGAAATGGTACATTTCGTCTGCCAGTCAATACTATGGAATTTGTTGCCAGTCATGTCACGATTAAATTTCAATATTTGTGATTTTAGAAAGAAAGTGAAGTCATTTTATTTCATGGAAGCTTTTAACGATGTATCTTGAACTATTGATGAATGTTAAGAGTATCAGTAATTCGTGTAGTATTGAAAAGTCTTTTGTATGTTATTTATTATGTATGTTTTTTGGAACTCAACAAGGACATTGGATCAACAAGTAATAAATGATTTTTAATAAATAGATAAATATGGTAACTAATAGGACACATTTTTTACTGGTCCAATGTACCTTTTGGGGCGGCCTCTAGGTATGATTCATTGGGTTTCAGGCTATGTGGCTACAATGGCAAACCACTGGCCTCTTGTCTCCATAGTTAAATGTTTGATTCCACGTTGGCCTTACAGTTAGAGATTACATTGGTCCGGTTTTTTTTTTAACCTTGATTCAAAGGGTATGTGGCATGTCAATAAATTACATAATATGGCTACTACATGTTCAATATGTTGTTTTAAAAAGGGACCTGGGAAATTTCAACTAGAAAATGAGATCACAAGTATTGGTACTGAGTTATTAGTGATAGTCTGGTGAGCTGTAAGGTTTCTTCCATATAAAACTTCCTATAATGAGATAATCCTGATGTCAGTACCTGACTATAATACAATCTGATCACACTACAGAAATTCATGACTCAAGGGCTATATTATTATTGTCCTCAATTTTCCACATTTAAAAGGTATCATAAATCAAAACGTGTCAAGGGACTGTGAGCCATCTTTGAGAGTGTGACCTTTAATGTTAAGGCTGTCAGTTCAAATTGGGTGTTACTTGCTGCTAGTGACTGAAAGCCATTCATTTGTTATGCTTGTTGAACAACCTGTCTGCAATGAGTTAGTTGTCACGTTCAGGATCTAATGGACATTTGGACAGACATCTGTCTCAGCCAAGAGGATAGTAGTTGATAGTCTTAGCAGAAACATCAAAGACTGAAAAAGCATAGAGGCTGAAGGAGCCCCCAAAAGAGAATTGAGACATATTGGTGTGGCAGAGTAAGAGATTGTTACTGACTGTATCAGATAGAAAAATGAACTTCATTACTGTCAACCAAGTTTGTTTTACGAGCAGTACATTCACTTAAAAATAATTTTAAAATATGACATTTTAGGCAGTTTTCATTCTAAACCTTCTCTCTCAACAAATTTGATACTTAACTCATGCACGTGAAGCCCCATTTAGCATAGAGGCTGAATGTAGGAAACAGAACTTTCAGGTCAGGAAGCTCAAATTTCCCTGGCATTTTACAAAAGGTTCTGCCAAAGACACATCTTTTGTAAAATACATATAAGGCTGCTGACAAACACATGTAATGCAAGAGCAGCAATTTCTCACAAATAAGCATAGAAAAGAGCAGCTTCTTAGTGTCGAGACTGTATGAAGTTACCAATATTGTAAACTGCCATATGGTCTAATATATTGCTCAAATACCAGTATATCAAATTTCCATTGCTAAATATATACATAAATAATACAATCCCCAGTCAGCCTCTACATATAAGAGCCAGAACTTATTTATACACAGTAACGATCACTGATTTCACATCCTTCACATGTTATGTTTTACTTTAAATGCAAAAATAATACATAGGGGATAAATGCCTTCATTCCCTCATGTTAAGTCCTGAACAAAACAAGCACTTGTATAAAAGTTGTGCTCACTTCAGAGCAAATGAAAAAGTCAATCAGGAAATGTATTGGAACATACACACATATACCCCCCCTTTAAATCTTGGCATCCCGACCATCCCGTTTATAGTTTAGTTTAGTTTATTGAAATGTTTGATATATCGTAATAAGGATGCTGCCAAATGGTTTACAATATAAAATTAAAGAAAGAAAGAAGTTACAAAATACCTCAGAGCTAAAAGAGAGAGTAGTAATAATCTTGACATTCTCCTCAGTTCCCCCACGAGCAGGCCTTCGTGACTGCCTATAGGCCAATGTACACAGGTATGGCTTTAGTGCAATTTGAAATTCAGCATGATCACGTTCTCTTAAGTTATGTGGTAAAGAATTCCAATATAATGGGCCATAGTAGGAAAAGGAAGACCTTCTTGTGTAGAGATGACTAGAGGGACATGGAAGCGTTAACAGCTTAACATTTTCGGAACATACTGGGCATGACTAACTGTGAGGTATTGGAGGGACCCCTGTGCAGGGGCGGCCCAAGGGGGGTGCGGGGCCATGTGCGGAGACTCGGTGCGGGGCCTCATTTGCATAAGGGGCCTCATTTGCATAAATATTTGCATAATGTTACCATACACGAACTTTTAGTAAACATGCCTCTTAATGAGTGTATGAATAAAGAAAGACTAAAAGACTTCTACATTACTATAATCCAATACCAACCGCCAGGCACATTAGGAACTACTACAAACACTGCCCATTTAGAACCCATAGCAAACCCGCCGTATCCTAACAGCACTACCAGGACTCATAAAGCACCATACCCTAACTATCAAAAGGAAACGCTGCAAATATTAAACCAATACATTTCAGAGAACAACAATACATGACCTACTGGGGAAAGAGAACAAGTGGCAATGTCAAATAGGAATTACATAAACAGAATACCTCAGCTCAGTTACACATGCAGAACATAGACCATCACCAAACAAGGAATCACAATTTAGAAACAGGAAGACAATAATTAAACTGGGAATCCCAAAAGCCAAACTTGGAATGTACAACACTGTAGAAATAAAACTATACATTAATTTGCTCTTGTACTAAACAAAGCGCAGACGTTAATGATGCACATTTCCCAGAGCTGACATATTCCAATTAATAAATTCAAAATAAAGAGATATTTTTCTACCTTTTGTGCATTTTTTTTCAGCTGCAATTGCTCCAGCCACTTTCTTCTGGTTTCTTCGTGTCTTCCGCTAATTCTTCGTCGTCTGCTGTCCATTTGTCTTTTCTTCTCTCTTCTAGTTTTTTTCCATTCTCTCTCTACATCTGCTTTAACATACTAATCTTTCTCCTTTTTGCTCTTTCCTCATTCCTATTTCATCCACTCAAATTTTACCCCTCCATCCTCAATCCCCACCTACTCTCCCAATATCCGGACAATTGTAGATTTGTCTTCCCTCCCACACAAAATATTTTTTCCCTCTCCATTTCACTCTCCCAGCTCCATCCCATTCTAATCCTCCCCCAACATCAGCTCCATTCTAGTTCCAGTCCCACCCAGCATCCGCTCCCTTCTAGTCCCCGCATCAGCCCATTTCCAGTCCTAGCCCCCCATAAGCCCATTTCCAGTCCTAGCTCCCCCATCTATTTGCAGTCCCATCCAAGTCCCTCCATCAGCTCATTTCCAATCCCAGCCCCCCATGAGCCCATTTCTAGTCCTTTCCTAGCCCCACCATCAGCCCATGTCAAATCCTAGCTCCCCTCCACTCAGCCCATTTCCAATCCAAGCCCCCATGAGCCTACTTCCAGTTCTAGCCCCTTCATGAGTCCATTTCAATCCAAACCCCCACCACAGCCCATTTCCAATCTTAGCACCCCCCAACAGCCAATTTCCAGTCCTATTCTAGCCCATCAGCCCATTTCCTGTCCTAGCCCCCCCCCTCACCCATTTCCAGTCCTAGCTCCCTCCCCCTCACAACCCATTTCCATTCCAAGCCCCCGTCCCCATCAGCTATTTGCAGTTCAAGCCCTCCTTCGTCTCAGCCCATTTGCAGTGCGCGCCTCCTCATAGCCCTTTACTTGTCCTAACCCCCCATCAGCCCATTACGTCCTAACCCCCCATCACCCTATTTCCAGTCCTAGCCCCCCATCAGCCTATTTCCAGTCTTAGCCCCCCTCCCATAGCCAATTACCAGTCCTACCCCCCCATCAGCCCATTTCCAGTCTTAGCCCCCCATAGCCCATTACCAGTCCTAACCCCCCCATCACCCTATTTCCAGTCCTAGCCCCCCCATC
Source organism: Ichthyophis bannanicus (assembly GCA_033557465.1). Classification (NCBI taxonomy): domain Eukaryota; kingdom Metazoa; phylum Chordata; class Amphibia; order Gymnophiona; family Ichthyophiidae; genus Ichthyophis; species Ichthyophis bannanicus. The sequence continues at coordinate 222,398,143 of CM066040.1, read as the reverse complement.
AGCCCATTTCCAGTCTTAGCCCCCCATAGCCCATTACCAGTCCTAACCCCCCCATCACCCTATTTCCAGTCCTAGCCCCCCCATCAGCCTATTTCCAGTCTTAGCCCCCCCCATAGCCAATTACCAGTCCTACCCCCCCCCATCAGCCCACTTCCAGTCTTAGCCTCCCCCCCCCATGGCCCATTACATTTACTAACGATGCCGCCCCCTCATCCCATGACCTGTCCTAGCCTCCCCCCCCCATGGCCCATTACCAGTCCTAACACCCCCCCCATGGCCCATTACCAGTCCTAACACCCCCCCCCCCCATGGCCCATTACCAGTCCTAACCCCCCCCGGCCCATTACCAGTCCTAACACCCCCCCCATCAGCCCACTTCCAGTCTTAGCCCCCCCATAGCCCATTACCAGTCCTAACCCCCCCATCAGCCCATTTCCAGTCCTACCCCCCACTTCCAGCCTTAGCCCCCTCCCCATAGTCAATTACCAGTTCTAACCCCCCCCATCAGCCAATTTCCAGTCCTACCCCCCCACTTCCAGCCTTAGCCCCCTCCCCATAGCCCATTACCAGTCCAAACCCCCCCATCAGCCCACTTAGCCCCCCCATAGCCCATTACCAGTCCTAACCCCCCCATCAGCCCACTTAGCCCCCCCATAGCCCATTACCAGTCCTAACCCCCCCCCATCAGCCCACTTAGCCCCCCCCCATAGCCCATTACCAGTCCTAACCCCCCCAACAGCCCACTTAGCCCCCCCCCATGGCCCATTACCAGTCCTAACCCCCCCCCCCCCCCGGCCCATTACCAGTCCTAACCACCCCACCCCCTGGCCCATTACCAGTCCTCACCACCCCCCCCCCCATCAGCCCACTTCCAGTTTAGCCCCCCCCTCCCATCAGCCTCCTTCCAGTTTAGCCTCCCCCCCTCCCATAGCCCATTACCAGTCCTAACCACCCCCCCCCCCTATCATTCCAAATTAAAATTAAAAAAAAACCCAAACCGGCTGCTTCTGCCGCGGCAGCTTCAAGAGCTCTGCCGCGGCAGCATCAAGAGCTCTGCCGCGGGGCCCCCCCCCCTGCCCGGCAGAGCCTCCGTGCATCTTCAGCTCTTCACGTCCAAAACGCGGGCTTTTTTCAGAGCCGCGAGAGTTTCTTTCCTCGCGGCTCTGTTAATCCCGCCGAGGGTGATGGGAAATCCCATCAGCCCCGCGGGATTAAGAGAGCCGCGAGAAAAGAAACTCTCGCGGCTCTGAAAAAAGCCCGCGTTTTGGACGTGAAGAGCTGAAGATGCACGGAGGCTCTGCCGGGCAGGGGGGGCCCCGCGGCAGAGCTCTTGATGCTGCCGCGGCAGAGCTCTTGAAGCTGCCGCGGCAGAAGCAGCCGGTTTGTTTGTTTTTTTTTTTTAACTTGGGATGCTTAAGAATGTTTTTTGCGCGGGGCCCCCTGAAACGCGGGGCCCTGTGCAAAAAACATTCTTGCTCAATGGACGGGCCGGCCCTGCCCCTGTGTGCATTACTTTGTGTATTAACAACAACATTTCCACAGCAGGAATGATGTGATCAAATCTACGGGTTCTTGCAAGAAGTCTCGCAGCCATATTCTATAGTAGGTGTAGTCAGTGAATAGTTCACTGGTTCAGTCTATTGTAGCGATAATTATAGTAGCCCAATGATTCAGAATTAAGGTATAATGTTTTTAGATCATGATGAGAAAGAAATTGGTTTACCATATGCATTGACCTAAAGACAAAAAGTGAAGATTTGAGAAATGATATACAGTAATTTGCGACTCAACTGTAACACATTCATATAGCAGCTGAAGATTAACATGTCAGTGAGATATCTGGAAAAGTTGGTCACAAGTAATCTACATGGCATGAAGCTAAACCCCACAAAATCAAAAGCAAAGTTCAAAAGGGTAAGGTCTGATGTGGACTGTTCCATGAAGTGATCAATCTGAATGTTATCAGGAAAGATGTATCAACTGGGTCTTAAGCTATAGATAATAGTAGTCAAGGGAGACAGAACTAACTTTGCCAAGATGGGCCAATACCTCAGGGAGTCATTAGCAGGATGGGAAGAGCTGGGGGATGTAGAAAAACAGTGGGCAAAACTGAAAGGGGATATTTTAAAGGGCAACCAACCTTTTTGTTAAAATGGTAAATAAAGGTAAAAGGAAAAGGGGACCGCTATGGTTTTCAAAAGAAGTAGCTGAAAAGGTGAATAAAAAGAGGGAGGCCTTCATGAAATACAAGAGATCACAGAGAGAGGAAGAAAGGCATCAATATTTGGAAAAACTTAGAGAGCTAGCAAAGTAGTCAGGAAAGGAAAGATTCAAAAAGAAGAGGAAATAGCCAATGCAATAAAATGGGGGGATAAGACATTTTTCAGATATGTTAGTGAGAAGAGGAAGGGCAAAAGTGGTATTGTCAGAGTCAAGGGTGAAGAGAAGGAATATGTAGAAGGTGATGAGGATAACGCGGAATATTTCTGTTCTGTGTTCACAGATGAAGAACCAGGAGCAGGACCTCAGAAAAACACCCACAAACAGGAATAGAAGCAAGGGGCATCTTGAACAATTTTCAGAAGACCGTGTTCATGAGGAACTAGCTAAAATTAAAGTAGACAAAGCGAAGGGACCAGATGGGATACACCCGAGAATACCGAGGGAACTTGGGGACATTCTCGCAGCTCCACTGACTGACCTTTTCAATGCCTTGTTGGAGTCGGGATAATGCCAGTGGAAGTAAGGACGTGGTTGAAAACTACAGGCACGTTAGTTTAACCTCGGTTGCAAGCAAATTATTGGAAGTATTGCTGAAAGAGAAAATAGTGAGGTTTCTGGAGTCCAACGGATTACCGGATCCGAGGCAGAATGAATTCACCAGAGGCAAGTCTTGTCAGACAAATCTGATTGATTTCTTTGACTGGGTGACCAGGGAGTTGGACAGAGGGAGAGCCCTATTTATTTTATTTTATTTAAATGGATTTGTATCCCGCCTTATCCTAAAATCAAGGCGGCTTTCACATCAAATGATTTAGATTTGTGGTGGGGGGGGTGTCGGCATGCAGTGGTTGAGTAGAAGTGTTTGTGAGGGGGAGGACCTGTAGAGTTTAATCAATACATGCAATATATACAGTGTGTGCTATTTACAATGTACTATACACAGTAGTGGGGAGGGGGGTTGGAGAGAAATATTTCCGCATATTACCCGAGTCTATCCCCTCTATCCCCAGTCCACAGCCCTAGATGTGGTGTATTTAGATTTCAGTAAAGCCTTTGACACTGTTCCTCACAGGCAACTTATAAACAAACTGAGCACCCTAGGGATGGACCCAGGGGCGGCCCAAGGGGGGGTGCGGGGCCATGTGCGGAGACTCGGTGCGGGGCCTCATTTGCATAAGGGGCCTCATTTGCATACATATTTGCATAACGTTACCATACACTAACTTTTAGTAAGCATGCCTCTTAATGAGTATATGGATAAAGAAAGACTAAAATATTTCTACATTACTATAATCCACTGCCAACCGCCAGGTACATTAGGAACTACTACAAACACTGCCCATTTAGAACCCATAGCAAACCCGCCATATCCTAACAGCACTACTAGGACTCACAAAGCACCATACCCTACCTATCAAAAGGCAACACTGCAAATATTAAACCAATACATTTCAGAGAATAACAATACATGACCTACTGGGGAAAGGGAACAAGTGGCAATGTCAAATAGGAATTACATAAACAGAATACCTCAGCTCAGTTACACATGCAGAACACAGACCATCACCAAACAAGGAATCACAATTTAGAAACAGGAAGACAAACTTGGAACCCCAAAAGCCAAACTTGGAATATACAACAACACTGTAGAAATAAAACTATAAATTAATTTCCTCTTGTACTAAACAAAGTGCAGACGTTAATGATGCACATTTCCCAGAGCTGACATATTCCAGGAAATAAATTCAAAATAAAGAGATATCTTTCTACCTTTTGTGCATTTTTTCAGTTGCAATTGCTCCAGCCACTTTCTTCTGGTTTCTTTGTGTTTTCTGCTAACTCTCCATCGTCTCCATTTGTCCTTTTTTTTCTCTCTTCTAGTTTTTTTCCATTCTCTCTCTACATCTGCTTTAACATACTAATCTTTCTCCTTTTGCTCTTTCCTCATTCCTATTTCATCCACTCAAATGTTACCCCTCCATCCTCAATCCCCACTTACTCTCCCAATACCCAGCCAATTGTAGATTTTTCTTCCGTCCCACACAAAATATTTTATCCCCTCTCCATTTCACTCTCCCAGCTCCATCCCATTCTAATCTCCCCCAACATCAGCTCCCTTCTAGTTCCAGCCCCACCCAGTATCCATTCCCTTCTAGTCCCCGCATCAGTCCATTTCCAGTCCTAGCCCCTCCCCCATCAGCCCATTTCAAGTCTTAGCTCCCCCATCCATTTCCAGTCCTATCCAAGTCCCTCCATCAGCTCATTTCCAATCCAAGCCCCCCATCAGCCCATTTCTAGTGCTTTCCTAGCCCCACCATCAGCCCATGTCAAATCCTAGCTCCCCTCCACTCAGCCCATTTCCAATCCAAGCCCCCCATGAGCCTACTTCCAGTTCTAGCCCCTCCATAAGTCTATTTCAATCCAAGCCCCCACCACAGCCCATTTCCAATCTTAGCTCCCCCCAACACCCAATTCCCAGTCCTATCCTAGCCCCCTTCATCAGCCCATTTCCTGTCCTAGCTCCCTCCCCTCACAACCCATTTCCATTCCAAGCCCCCCTCCCCATCAGCTATTTGCAGTTCAGGCCCCACTTCCACTCAGCCCATTTCCATTCCAAGCCCCCCTCCCCATCAGCTATTTGCAGTTCAAGCCCCCCTTCCCCTCATTCCATTTCCAGTCCTAGGAACCCCCCAACCCATTACCAGTCCTAAACCCCCATTAGCCTACTCCCAGTCTTAACCCCCATCACCCAATTTTCAGTTTAAGGCCCCCCTCCCCATAGTCCATTACTAGTCCTAAACCCCCATCAGCTCACTTCCAGTCCTAACCCCCATCACCCCATTTCCAGACTTAGCTCCCCATAGCCCCAGTCCTAACCCCCTATCAGCCCTCTTCCAGTCCTAACCCCATTAGCCCATTTCCAGTCCTAACTCCCACCCCAACAGCCCAGGGAAATTCTAAAATTAAAAAAAAGCTGTCTGCTGCCACTGCCACCGCGGCGGCAACGGCAGAATCACATATCCTGTGGGCCCCCCCCCCCCCAACAGAGCCTGCTCTCCCTGCATCAGCTCCATCGGCTTTCAGAGCGCGAAAGGAGAGTTTCTCCTGCGCGGCTCTGTTAAGCCCGCGGGGGCTGATGGGAAAGTCCCATCAGCCCCTGCAGGCTTAACAGAGCCACGGAAGGGAAACTAGTCTCCCTTCGAACTCTGAAAGCCGACGGAGCTGATGCAGGGAGAGCAGGCTCTGTCGGGGGGGCCCTGCGGGATATGCAATTCTGCCATTGCCGCCACGGTGGCAGCAGCAGCAGCAGCAGCAGACAGCTTTTTTTTTTTAATTTTAAAATTTACTTTGCAAGCAGAATGTTCTTTGCGCGGGGCCCCCTGAAATGTGGGGCCCTGTGCAAAAAACATTCTTGCTCAATGGACGGGCCGGTCCTGGATGGACCCTAAAGTTACTGCTTGGGTTAGAAATTGGTTGAGTGGGAGGCAACAGAGGATACAGGTAGATGGAGCTCATTCTGAGGAGGTGGTGGTTACCTTTGGTGTGCCCCAGGGATCAGTCCTTGATCCGATTCTTTTTAACATCTTTGTTAGTGATATTGCAGAAGGGCTGTTGGGTAAGGTTTGCTTCTTTGCAGATGATACCTTTGCAAGAGAGTAGACAGCCAGGAAGGTGTAGATAACATGGAGGAGGGATCTAGCTAAGCTTAAAGAATGGTCTAGAATTTGTCAGCTGAGATTTAATGTTAAAAAATACAAGGTCTTGCATTTGGGCTGTAGCAATCCAAGGGCACAGTACAGTATAGGGGGTGACGAACCTCTGTCAAGGAAAGAACGGAACCTGGGCATGATTGTGTTGATGATATTAAAGTAGCTAAAACAAGCAAGAAGAATGCTTGGGTGCATAGGGAGAGGAATGGCCAGCAGAAGAAATAAGGCAACAGTGCCTCTGTATAAGTCTTTGGTGCAACCTCATTTGGAATATTGTGTGCAACTCTGGAGACTGCACTTTCAAAAGGATATAAGCAGGTTGGAGTCGGTACAGAGGGTGGCTACTAAAATGGTTAGTAGTCTTTGTTATAAAGCATATGAGGACAGACTTAAGGATATTAATATGTATAATTTAGAGGAAAGTCGGGATATTGGTGATATGATTAAGATGTGTAAATACCTCCATGACATAAATGCCCAGGAGGAGAGCCTTTTTCGATTGAAAGCAAGCTCTGCTATGAGTGGACATAGGATGAAGGTGAAAGGGGATAGGCTCAGGAGTAATATGCGGAAATATTTCTTTATGGAAAGAGTGCTAGATGCATGGAATAGTCTCCCAGTGGAGGTGGTAGAGAAGAGGACAGTATCACAATTCAAAAAAGCATGAGAGAAACACAGAGGATCTTTAAAGGAAAACAGGGGACTGTTGTATTGGTTGATATGGAAGGACAGACTAGATAGGCCATATAGTCTTTTTTGCCGTCATGTTTCTAAATTGAAAAGGATAAAAGGAGAGGATTGTACCTTGAGGACTCCAAAGGGCAATATATGTCATAGGCGCATAAGAACTCCCTTATGGGGTTAGACCAAAAGGTCCATCAAGCCTAGTATCCCATTTCCAACAGTGGCTAATCCAGATCACAAGTATCTGGTATATACCAAAAGATCGAAGCAAAGAAGTCAAACTATATATTGTGGTGGCGAGGATGTAGGGGGAGCAGAAACAAAAAGGAAAAAAACAGGTATTTTCCTCTGAAAAAAGAATTAGCTCCAGGAGTTTAGGGGTTAAAACTCCAGCTTTAGAAAAAAACTCCCTGCAGAAAGTAAGTGATAGGGAGCCATGACCTAGCTCCATGGTAACCAGGCATGATCACGAGGATCATGGGGGGGTGGAGCTGGGGAACAGAAGGAAAATCCCCACATATAAGCTGAAGGAAGCGAGAGGAAGAGGGGAGGAAAGGGCTGGAACTGCTAGAACTGCGAGAACTGCTGGAACTGCTGGGACTGCTGAAACTTCTGAGGTTTCCGGAGAGGCTTCCGGGGAAGTAAGAGACAAGCAAGCTCCCAGGGCAGTAAGAAGTTCCTGGGGGAGTTTCCAGAGAGGTTCCAAGGGAGAGTTGTCTTCTTGGAGGAAGGTAGAGTTTGCCAGAGAAGCAGAAGCTGCCAGGAAGGCAGGGACTGTGAGAGAGGCAGAGCCTTCCAGGGGTAAAGAAGTTATCCACGAGCCCTGTAAGGAACACAAGAGGAACCTGGTGAGAGAGAGTTTACCAGGGGGAGAAGCCTGACTATGAGAATGGCAGAGAGGTGTCTCTAGGAGAGCCGATGGAAACAGAACCTTCTTCAGTAAAGTCTGGAAAGAGCTTCGATCCAAAGAGAGAGGTGAGCACCTTGAAATCCTCCCAGAGTGTATTAAGAGATAAGAAACTCCATACTCCCTCTAGTAAGCCTCAGCAGAGAGAGGAATCGGTATTGAGGAGAGTTTTAAGAGTTTTAGAGAAACTGAAGCCTGCCATTTCTGATACAGAGTTGAATCAGTTACAAACGGACTCTGATATTGAGAGCATGGAAATGGAAGAGTATTTGCCAGATGAGGTTTGCTCAGACAATGAAATGGATTGCTTTCTAGTTGTATCTCAGAACTAAAAATCTATAAGGTTTTAAAGAGTAGGAAAACCTGGAAGCTTAGTTAACAGAAGTGCAGTGCTGTGAATTATGCAAATGAGTTGCTAGTCTCCTGGGCTTGTTCCGGTGTTTCAAAAAGAACTGTTTGAATAAGGGAAGCCAGGGTGTGTGCAATATAGCAACTGAGAAAAAGCAAAGAGTGCCAGAGATAAAACAGCTTGCAGTGAAGAAGCCAAGGCTGTGTATAGCTTAGAGGATATAAAACTTTTGTTTTAAACTAAGCTAAAGAGCCCAAAGCTGATGTTTGGCGCAGGAAAGTTGCTGACTGTTTTCAAGTGAAGAAACGCTGCTGTTTTTATACTCTAGCAAGTTTACCTGAGAAGCATCTATTCTTTTGTTTCACTGGAGAAAATAATCCAAATTTATGTTATGATATTTTGAACTACTAGAAAGAAAAGTTCACTGGGCTGAAGTAAAAAAATAATAAATAATCCTGTTTGCCTATGGAAACCTTCTCGGCTGATTTTTTTCAACTACACGACTACATTACCCAGCAGGCCAAGTGCTGGGAACATAGGTGATTAAACAAGGGACATTTAAAGAGGTCACGTCCCCTGCTCCTAGGCTACCACCTAGCGAGTAGGGGGCATGACAATATCCATTAAAAAAACCAGCAAAACTATAAAAAAGCCAAAAATTGTCTGGACGACAATTGGAAAACTATTAAAGAACTCTATAAATAGGAATAAAAATAAAGTTGTAATATTTAGGATTAAATATTTTTAATACAGATTAAATAAGAAAAATGTATTTTAAAAAATATCCCAGAAGTAAACATATTCCATGCTACTTATCCCCAAGGATAAGCAATGGCTTTCCTCTTGATCTACCTTAATAACAGTTTATGGACTTTCTCCAGGAATTTCTCCAAACCTTTTTTTAAATCCAGTGCATATATGCAAACTTTATATTACACTTGCACATGCTCATCCCCATTTCTGGAAATGGGTCCCTGAACTCTGGACTGCCGTATTTTCCATATGCCACATGTATGGTTGCCAGTCGTACACTTACTTCCAAATCCCCAGACGTCTGAGTGGGGATTTCAGATGGAGTCTGTACATTCACAGGCCTGGTTCTAAAATCAGCTCCATTAGCAATATGCCCCTGTTTGTACATTCCACCCCCCCCCCCCACCCCCTCTATCCCGCTGCTGGTACATTCTTTCTAAAGTCCCACTTTACTCAAGGTGTGGTCATACTATGCAATTATTCTCAATTCCTTCCCTAATCATTTCTACATTCTGTTGGCTTTTTTTGGATGTAGCTACACACTGAACAGATTTGAACACATTGTCCACAATGATGCCTAGATCCATCCCTAGCATTGTGTAAATGTAATTTGGACATTTAAGAACATATGAGAACACAAGATCTGACCCAATGTGGCATATCAAAGATTCATCAAGTCCAGTCACCTGTTTCCAACAGTGGCCAATCTAGGTTACAAGTACCTGTCAGGTTCCCAAAAGATAGACAGATTTCATGCTGCTTATCCCAGCGGTAAGCAATGGATTTCCCTAGTCCACTTTAATAATGAGTAATGGATTTTTCCTCCAGAAAACCTGTCCAATCCTCTTTTAAACCCAGGTATACTAACAGCTTGTACTACATCCTCTGGCAATGAATTCCAGAGTTTGATTATGCAATGAGTGACAATTTTTTTTCTCAGATTACTCTTAAAATGTGCTATTTTGTAGCTTCATTGCATGTTCCCTGGTCTTTCTACTTCTTGAAGGAGTAAACAACCAATCCACATTTACCCGTTCCACTCCACACATTATTTTATAGACCTCTATCAAATCTCTCTTCAGCCATCTCGTTTCCAAGCTGAAGAGACCTAACCTTTTAAGCCTTTCCTCATAGGAATATCCTTCCATCCTCTTTATCATGGTGGTTGCTCTTCTCTGTACCTTTTCTAATTCTGTTATATCCTTTTTAAAAGATGGCAACCAGAATTGTACACAGTATTTGAGGTGAAGTTGCGTAACAGACTGCTAGAGAGGCATTATAATATCCTTGGTTTTATTCTCCATTCCTTTCCTTCTGAATCCTAGCAGTCTACTTGTTTTCTTGGCCGCTGCTGCACACTGGGCAGAGAGTTTCTACATATTATCCGCAATGACGCCCGGATCCTTTTCCTGGTTGGTGATTCATAATGCGGAACCTTGCATCATGTAACTGTAATTTGTGTTGTTCTTCCTTAAGTGCACAACTTTGCACTTGTCCAGATTAAATTTAATCTGCCATTTGGACACCCAGTCTCCCAATTTCTCAAGGTCCTTTTGCAATTTTCCACAATCCTCTTTTAACAGCTTTGAATAATTTTGTGTCATCTGCAAATCTGATCACCTTACTCATTTTCCATGTCATTTATGAATATGTTAAAAAGCAGCAGGCCCAGCACAGATCCCTGGGGTACTCCACCATTCACCTTTCTCCTGTTTCTAAAATGAAGAGGAATTGGAGGGGGCTGAAGCACCACCGCAGTGCCAGAGGAAAAGGTAACTCCGGCATTTTGGTGCCATTTTAAAAGTATTGCCACAACTACATGTCCTGGAGAGAGCCAGCAGCAGCTGCAATGGGAGCCCTCCGACCATTAGAGCTGTAGGCAACTGCCTAGTTTATCTAATGGTCATACCATCCCTGGAATGTCTGACCATTAACCACATGTTTATTCGTGCCTTAAAAGAAATGTAACAGATTGGTGAGGCAAGACTTTCCTTGGTAAAATCCATATTGACTTTTACTCATTAAACCATGTCTGTCAAATGTGTTCAGTAATTTTGTTCCTTATTATAGTTTCTACCAGTTTGCCCAGCACTGATGCCAGGTTCACTGTTCCGTGGTTTCCTGGATCACCCCTGGAGCTGTACCAATCTTTACTGTAAAAGCACAGGCATGGAGGTAAGAAGAAAACCAATTAAGTACTATATCCCTGATAAGTTCTACCATCCAAATGATAATGAAAGAAGGGTTACCTAAGGTGAAGGCAGCGTTGAGATCTAAGGAAATAATTGCTGCTTGATCGAGTACACCCAAGTTCATTCATAAGACAGAGAAGAAGGGTTTATGTACATTGTCATGGATGGAATCCTGACTACTTTTGGAGAAGATAAATTTTTATTAAGATTAAAGTTGCAAATTAACTATTTTGGGAGTGAATGGAAAGTTCAAAATAAGGTGAAAATGTACTATATCTGGGGAGTCTAAAGACGACTGCTTAAGCACAGTGCATTTTCACAAAGAGGGAAAGTTCCATTTGCCAGGCTATTATTAATTGACAGAAGGAAAAAGAAAAGCCCTAAGTGTGGACTTTTTATGTGTTGCCAATCTGCATGTGTAAATGCCACTGTTTACATTCGTGGAAGCTTCTAAATGACCTTCTTAGTGTTAAACTCAGTATTACAAACACATTAGTATTATTTGGACATTTGAGAAAGTTATAGTCAGATCAAAATTAGAATTCTGGTTGGTATGCACTTGGTATTGCCATTTGCGACTTGTTTTACAAAAAACTGTGAAAACATGTTTCATATACATTTGTGGTCAAGATGATAGGCCAAGATTTTAGGTATGTTATGTACAATATCTTGAGAAATAATTGGAAATATTCCATCTGTATGTTATCATAATATTAGAATAGTATGTTCAAAGATATACAACAAAAAAGATGTCTGTGCAACTTAGACATAACAATGTCTGAGAAAAAACACAAAATATGGCTTGGGCAGGATTAATGTCACTCTTCACTAATATTTGGTTGCACAACTCTAGACAGTGATGACAGCCTCCAGAGATTTCTTATAGCAATCTATAAGTTTCGTACATCCGTCTGCTGGTAGTTTCTCCCACTCTTCAACTTGATATGTTCCAGCTCATGAATGTTTCCAGGATTCCTCTTACCAATGGCAGATTTGAGCTCTTTCCAAAGGTTCCCAATTGAACTGAGATCAGGTCTCATTGCTGGCCAGTTTAAAACAGTTTCTTTGTTTCTTGTTAAGCATTCTTTTGTACATTTAGATATAGGTTTTGGGCCATTGTCCTGCTGGAGTACCCATGACCTTTGACCCAGACCTAGCTTTCTGACACTAAGTAGCGCATTTCATTCCAAAATACCTTGGTAGTCCTCTGACTTCATGATTCCTTTAATACATTCCAGGCCTCCAGTTCCTGAGATAGCAAAACAGCCCCAAAACATTATGGAACCTCTACCACATTTAACTGTAGGAAGGATATTTTTTCCCTTATAAATTTTATTTCTCCACCTGTAAATGTATCAGTGGGCTGCATTGCCAAAGAGCTCAAGGTAGGTTTCATCTGTCCACGGAACATTTTCTCAGGATTGTGGTTTCTCAAGTTGGGTTTGGGCAAAGAGCAGGCGTGTTTTTATATCTGTTTTTGAGCTTTTGCCCATGAAGTCCTTCTGTGTTTAGTGTGTGGCGTATAGTGTGGGTTGAAACCACCACTCCAGATTGCTCCTGGTCACTCTTAAGCTCTTTGGATGTTGTATGTGGTGTTTTTCCAAAGGTTTGCACTAACCTTCGAAGAGTTCTTGGATTAATTTTCCTCTTCACACTATATCCTGGGAGGTTCTTGACAGCTCCTTGAGCAGAAAAGTTCTCAATAGCATTGTGAACCATAGACAGGAATCCCAAGATCTTTGGAGATGGCCTTGTACCCCCTTTGAAGTTTGATGATAATGGCTTTTCTGATGTGTCTTTACCATTGTGAAAATGGAACAGGGAGTGAATGTGGCCATTTTAAACACAGAGAGCAGTCATTCATTGGTTGATTCAAATCAAGTTAGTACTGACAAGTGATCACAACTGTATCTAAATTTTACTGTAATGGGAATGTGGTTCTCTTGTTCAAACTGATTTGAATTGTTTATAAAGGTGTCAATCATTTCCTGGCAATGTCCCAGTTTTTCTACTATTTCCTACTATTTTCTATTTTAATTGGTCTTGTTTTATTTGATTCTTATTTAACGATGTTTATATACCGCTTTTCTACGAGTCAAGGCGGTTTACAATTAGCAGTGAGTAAGTGTACAGATATCAACTCCTAAGGTACATTGTAGGTCTTACATAGAACTAATACATGAACTAATAATATGAACAGATGAACAGCTAACAACAACTCCTCTTAGGGTACATGGTAAGTCTACATGAAATGGATGATAAAACTAATAACTTGTAAAGGCGTCAGTGCTGAAATGGCTTCACTGAGATCTTATTATTTACAGAAGGAATATTAATGATTATCTGAGGGCTTATTATGTCCAGAAAGCAGTATTACAGTCTGAGAATCAGGAACTATTGGAATCGGAAAGTGCCTTCTGGAGAGGATGCATGTGGGAGCTGTTCAGAGGTGGTGGTAGCATGTTGGACCTCAGTGAATAGTGGGCAGTCATACACTTGATCTGAGTTTAGGCCAAAGGATTCCAGGAAGAGGTGGGTCTTTATCTTTTTCTGGAATTCTGTTAGCTTTTGTATGGCCCTGAACTCTGCTGGAAGGGAGTTCCAGATGGCTGGGGTATAGAGTGTGAAGGCACAGTTGCATGCTGCCTGGTTGATCTCGATTCTGTAGGGTGGTATGGTGAGAAGCCCCCCTCCACTCAGCCCATTTCCAATCCTAGCCCATCAGCCCATTTCCAGTCCTATCCTAGCCCCACCATCAGCCCATTTCCAATCCAAGCCCCCCCCCATGAGCCTATTTCCAGTCCTAGCCCCTCCATTAGACCATTTCAATCCAAGCTCCCCCCCAACAGACCATTTCCAATCCTAGCCACCCCTACAGCCCATGTTCAGTCCTATCCTAGCCCCCCCCCCACTCAGCCCATTTGCAGTCCTAGCCCCCCCCCCACTCAGCCCATTTCCAGTCCAAGCCCCAATCCCCATCAGCTATTTCCAGTCCTAGCTCCCTCCCCCAGCCCATTTCCAGTCCAAGCCCCCCTCCCCTCCCCTTCCCTCCTGAAGAGCCCCGCGTCTATCTAAAATACCTTAGAGGGAGTCGGAGAGGCCTTGGCTCACTTCTAACAGCTGCTGAAGTGAAGTGTGCCTTTTTCCTTCACTTCAAGCAGCTGTACTGAAGATTAGAATGCTGCCGTGCTGAGGTTAAAAGGGACTTCCTGTTTCCTGGCGCTCAGTGTGGCAGCGTTCTAAACTTCAGCACAGCTGCCAAAGTGAAGGAAAAAGGCACGCTTCACTTCGGCAGCTGTTAGAGGTGAGCCAGGGCCTCTCCAGTTCCCTCTAAAGTCGCCCTGCCTGCCATTCAATGCGGGATGTTTGGCGCGGGGCCCCCTGAAGCATAGGACCCTGTGCGAACAACATTCTCGCACAATGGACGGGCTGGCCCTGGGAACATGACAGCTGTAGGAAAATGTTGAACAGGAGGACTGAGAGGGAGGAGCCTTGAGGCACTCCTTGTTGTAGGGTGAAGGGGTGGGATATCTTGGGTCCAATTTTTGTGTGTCAAAAATGTGTGCATATATAGCCCAAAAACATTTCACTGGCCAATTTTTTTTTATTTTTTTTTAGTTTTTTTTAGTTTTTGGACATTTAGGGGTTGAACTGCAAGGGTGCCTATAATGTTGACCATAACTGCATTTTCCCGAGGTTCATTTTCACCATCAAATCTAAGATTTGCTATAGAATGTTAGCTGTTCAGGTTTCACTTTCTAATAATGTTTACAGCTGAGCTCCCAGGCTTAAATGTATCTGCAATAATGAAAAACAAAACTACTGAAAGCAGTTAAACAACTTGCTAATCAGTCTGTTAACTGCGGCTATCTGCTCTGCAATATACAAACACAAATTAAACAAGTTTCTATGGTTTCCAGAAAACATCTGCTGAACCAAGTCAAAATTAATGATAAATAAAATTGGGTTTCCTTTGTGGTTCATTTATCACCCAGCTGCACCTATAAAAGTGTTATCAAAGAAAGTTACTCACTATTTGACAATTCATCGTTAAATAGAAACATGAGCTAAATCCTTAATCCATCAACATGTTTCTAACATCTTAATTAGAAAAAAACATAGCAAAAAAAAAAACGTCAGTTCTTAGAGGAGATCATATAAAGAGTTTTCAAAAAGATACTCTAGAAGTAAATGAGAGTTTACCAATGGAGATGGTTCACTGTAAAAACTGTCCTATCCCTCTCCAGGGAAAGGCATGTGTGCTGTCAATAGCACATGTATTTTTCAGTGTGGGCTAAAGACAAAGTCAGAGATGGGCCACAGGCCGGCTAACTCAGGGATGCCCAGAAATTTCATTTGGGTATCCAAGAAGGTTATTTAAACCTCAAACCTTGTGTCTGTAACGGGCACCTTGCAGGATTTCCAAAGGGAAATGCCATGGGGGTTTTCACTTTGAAAATTAGCTGGCAGGTTTCAGAAAATGCAGATAGTTTGTACCTACAGACCTGCAAGCTCCCATATTTTCTGAAAATTCTTCTCAGCGTGTATAGAAGTCTACTGTTGGGACAAGTGTAGAGAGCGTGCATGCAGAGGAAGTGGCAAGGCTAAGACGCATGTACGACAATCAGGACTACATTGATGAAATGCTTCTTGAAATATCCAAGATAAAAAGCTTCAGCAGAGGGGAAAGTGAAACTAGACCAGACGATGACAGCTGGACACAGATTAATAATGCCATTAGAATCTCCGATTCCACCTTTACTCAAGTTGAATAACTAGTATATAGTCCTTCAAGATCAAGAGGAGAAACCATTACAGGAAAAGAAAGATCTGGAACTCGTAAATGCCAAAGCTCAAGGATCATCAAGTTCTATGCCTAGGAACCAAAGATTTGGTTGGTGGAAGAAGTAGTGTTGGTTGACGACTCCCTTCTGTCTTCAGGGGTTTGGTATCTGGTGGATGCCAAAATCCAGGATAATATGGAGAAGTTGCTAAGACTCATATGGAGTAATTCTATAAAGCTATTTTGCACTTGCAGCAATTAACATGTGTAAAATGGCTTTTATAAAATTGCACGGGGTGTAAAAGTCTGTGTGATGGCATGGCCTGAGTCTAGGCATTGCCAGGGGCATGATCTGGACACAGCATGGGCAGAGGCACAAACTATGAGTGTGCTTCAATATCTATGTGCGAACATTTACAGCTCTTCTTGAGTAAGTATAATATCTGTGCCTGCAAAATAAAATAGGCATCTTTTAGTCCATTTAATCTAGGCACCCTGTTGTAAAATTATCCTCACAAAGATTTCAGTAAAGCTTTTGTAACTGTTCCATACAGGCGACTTACAGAAATTGAGCACCCTAGAAATGGATCCTAAAGTGACTGTGTTAGAAATTGGTTGAGTTGGAGGCAACAAAGGGTACAGGTAAATGGAGCTCACTCTGGGGAGAAGGTGGTGGTGTGCCACAAGGATTTGTCCTTAGTCTGATTCTTTTTAACATCTTTGTTAGTGATATTGTAGAAGGGCTTTCTGGTAAGGTTTGCCTCTTTGTGGATGATACCAAAATCTGCAAAGAGTAGACATCTAGAAAGGAGTAGATAAATTGAGGAGGTATCTAACTAAGCTTGAAGAATGGTCAAGAATTTGGCAACTGCGATTTAATGCTAAAAAATGCAGGGTCATGCATTTGGGCTTCAACAATCCAAGAGAACTGTACAGTGTAGGGGTCAAAGTACTTCTGTCCAGAAAAGAAGAGCGGGACCTTTGCTTGATTGTGTCTGACGATCTTAAAGTAGCAAAACAGGTATAAAAAGACAATGACGAAAGTCGGAAGGATGCTTGGGTACATAAGGAAAGAAATGACCAGCAGAAAAAAGGAGGCGATAGTGCCTCTGTATAAGTCTCTGGTGCAACTTCATTTGGAGTATTGTGTGCACTTCTGGAGACCACACCTTCAAAAGGATATAAACAGGATGGAGTCGGTGCAGAGGGTGGCTACTAAAATGGTTAGTGGTCATCATTATAAAGCATATGGAGACACACTTAAAGATCTTAATATGTATACTTTAGAAGAAAGGCAGGGTAGAGGAGACATTTAAATACCTCCGTGGCATAAATGCACAAGAGAAGAGCCTCTTTTGATTGAAAGCAAGCTCTGCTACTAGGAGACATAGAAGGAGGGTGAAAGGGGATAGACTTAGGAGTAATATGCAGAAATATTTTTTTACAGAAAGACTGGTAGGTGCATGGAATAGTCTCCGAATGGGAGTATTAGAGATGAGGACAGTATCTGAATTCAAGAAGGCATGGGACAAAAATAGAGAATATCTAAAGGAAAAAAAAAAGGGGATTGTTGTAGTAGTTGATATGGAAGGGCAGACTAGATAGGCCATGTGGTCTTTTTCTTCCATCATGTTTCTGTATCTCTAAAGCCTGCTGACTATTGTCCAATGCAACTCATCTACATCAGCACAAATGATATTGCTAGGTATGCCCCCAAATGTATCAATGAGCCATATCATCAGATAAAGAGAATACTCCTATGAAGAAAGGCTAGAAAGGTTAGGGCTCTTTAACCTGGAAAAGAGACAGCTGAGGGGAGATATGATAGAAGTCTATAAATTAATGAATGGAGTGGAACGGGTAAATGTAGATCGATTGTTTACGTTATCAGAATATAGAAAGACTAGGGGACATGCAATGAAGCTACAGGGTAAACTATTTAAAACTAATAAAAGAAAATATTTCTTCACTCAACGTGTAATCAAACTCTGGAATTTGTTACCGGAGGATGTAATAAAGGCTGTTAGTGTAGCTGGGTTTAAAAAAGGTTTGGACAAGTTCCTAGAGGAAAGGTCCATAAACCATTATTAAGAAGGGACCTAGGATATCAATGCTTGACCCAGTACAAGCATTGCGGAACCTGTGTCTTTTGGGGAAACTGCTAGGTACGTATGACCTAGATTGGACACTGTTGGAAACAGGATACTGGGCTTGATGGACCTTGGTCTGACCCAGTACGGCATATCTTATGTTCTTATGCTACCTGTGCACCTAATTCTCTTGTCTTAAGATGAATGTATGGCTGCATAGATGGTATCTATATTAACATTTCAGCTTCTTAGACCATGGGATGATATTCCAAGGGCTATTGAGCAAAGCATCTTCCAGAACAGACTGGCTGACCTATTGAGTGGGGATTGCCAGAGATGGATGAGGAAAGTTCTCTGGTAAATAAAACATTAAACATTTGCATAGAAAAGATGAAAAGGGCAACATCTGGAAAACTATGAATAGTAATGGCCACAGTATGGAAAATAGAGAGTAACATCTAGGGGTGGTCATGAAAGAGGTCAACTTGGATTTGGTGGCCATCTTATTCAAGAAGGGCAGAGTAGGAAGTAAAGAGAGACAAGACCTTACACAATTCAGGAAAGCAATCAAGCATCACCTATTCCTCCTATACTTCTCGCAACCAAACAACTCCTCCCCACTTAACACACCCCAATCCTTTCAAGCAGTGCTTGACACTACATAAACAAACTAGGACAAACTTAATAGCAGAACTATCCATTGGTATGCGCAACAATACCAGTCTGAGGTGTATATATTAGATCAATGATGGAATACCACATTTTAGGTCCAATACGTAAATAGTTTACCCAGTTAATGCTCCAAGTTAACTATCCTGTTAAAATGTAAGCACAAGACAGTTTTGACTGAATTGAGCAACAATTGTTAATTGTAAACCGCACTGATAATAAAGAGCGCGGTATATAAAAGCTATTAAATAAATAAATAAATAAATATACAATATTAACAATTATATTAAAGCAAAATAATTGAAGGACTTATGAGGTAAAAAGGAGTCACTGTGGATTATTCTATTCATATTGGTGGATATAGAGACCTCCTTTGGAAATACAAGAGAAATTTGATAGAAAACATTCACAAAATTGCTATGAAAAGGAGACTGATATTGCTATTGGATTACAATCTTCTGTGGTTCTGCCTAGAAGCTAAGAGATCCAGGATATTCTACAGGGAAAACAGCTCCAGTAATTTTTTATAGAACAGACACAGAAGAGTGCATCAATGGAAGGGAGGAGGTCCAAAAAAAGAACATATGCTCCCAGAACATTTTATCCCCAAAAAAGAACGTGGTCTAGGGAGGGGCACATTCTGATACAGACCGTCACATCACAAGTGGAGGCTAATATTTTTAACTTATCTACTTATGCTCTGAGTGAGGTTGAAGAACATGTCCTTCCTAAAGGACTGTCATTCATCTCCTCAAGAGGCATGATCCTTTCAATACACAAGTAGAACTTTTTTTAATATTTTAGAAAACTGCGCACTAGAGACCTTTTTGCTTCTCGTCAGTTCAAAGCAAGACCTTTTATGAGCATCAAGATGGGGATCCTACCAATGCTATGAAAACCAATATACATAATTTACTTATAACCGGCCGGGATATTGTTTTTTTGACATCTCATGAATTCAACTTCTTGACAGTGACACATCCAGTTAGCCCCACTATTTTTATACTGCCTAAGATTCACAAATCACTTGTTAATTCCTCCTGGTCAGCCAATTATTATGGCCATTGGATCATTACTTGAACAAAATTTCTTGACATCTTTTTGTCATTCAGGCACCTTCTACGTCAGAGAAACTACACATTTTATACATCTCTTAGATGAGTTTGTGGGTTACCATGATCAATTAATCATGGTGACTTTGGATGCAGCTTCATTATATACTAACGTTCTGCAACAGGCCGCATTGGACATCATGATGGATATACTTTTGAACAGTCCACAACCCACTCGCATTCCTACTCATTTCTTGATTACTTCGACTCCCTTAGCCCTGTAAGAGAACTTTTTCATCTTCAGGGGTTTGGTATATAAACAAGCCAAAGGAGTTGACATGGGGCCCTTGATGTGGAAAACCTGTATGTCTCAGATTTTGATAAGAGACATTTAGCCAACCACCCTTTTGTTCCCAATGTGTTTATGTGGAAATGACATATCAATGATATATTTATGATTTGGAATGGGTATCTAGAGACGTTACAGGATTTCCACATATGGTTGAATTCATGTGATCAGAATTTACAATTTGAAATGACCTATAGTTAAAGCAAGATCTCCTATTTAGATGTGTTGATCAAAAAGGGCCCTACAGGTTTCGAGACTGATCTTTTTAGGAAACCCACTGATTGTAATAAATTATTACACTATAGTAGTTTTCACAACAAATCATTGAAACAGAACTTACCTATTAGTCGGTTTCTAAAAATTAGAAGAATTTGCTCAAAAGAAACCAACTTTGATCTCCATGCCTCGGACATGGCACACCAGTTTAAAGAAAGGGGGTATCCGGAGGAATGTATTCAACAAGCTTGCTCACGGGCCAAGAAGACTGGGCATGCTCGATTGCTTGATAAGATGATAAACCAGAGCATTTTATATGCACTTTGACCTTTTCTAACTTGGCTTGTGATATACAGAAGATATTGCGGGAGGAGTGGTACATATTGACTACTGTTCCCTCCTTAGCTAACAAGAAGTTGACAGTAGCATATAAGAAAAATCAGAATTTGGCCAAGTACTTGTTCCCCCAGCTCTGATGGTTTGTCGCCCACGTAAGAAGGTCATGGGCCATTTTAAATGTGGCCGGCGTTCGCTTGCGACATATTTTGGTGTCTAAAAACAGCTTTACTCTCCCTATACGGCAACACAAATTAAAATTGACTACTCAAATTGTGAAACCACTCATGTAATCTACTTGGTTGTTTGCCCTTGTGGGTTAATATATGTAGGTAAGATCAAGCATATGGTGCGCACCAGAATCATAGAGCACTGTAGCTGCATAAGGCACAAGATTTTAGACAAGCCACTAGTCGCATTGGGTTGAGGCAGGACATGCCATTAAGGATTTGAAGTTCGTGGTTATCAGAGTAGTCTGACCACACTGGAGGGGAGGAGATTTGGAGAACTTGATACGATTGGAATAGCGATATATTTTTGAGTCGAATATGATGATCCATAATGGTCTAAATGAAAACCAGGATTTCACTATATTTCTAGGAGATTAAGGTTCCGTGGCTTCTATTATCCCCCCTTTTTCTTTCTTCATAGTATCTGAAGGATTTGATAAAGTTGGAATTGTCCCGCCCTTTAACTTTCCCCTCCTCCTTCCCTCTTCCTCCAATGAACTAAGTTATTTCAATAAATAGGTTGGTTTTGGTTTGAATTACAAAACAATTCACATGCTTTTATTATTTGGTGTGAAACGCTTTTTGGATGTCTAATTTTAGCCACATTGACTGTGTTTTCACTACCATTCAATGAATCCTTTATTAGTTTAGCTTGTCATTATACTGTGAGTGTGTTTATGATTTTTAATGCAGGTCACACTGTATGCCCTATACTAGGTGGATTTTTTCCTTTGTAGTCCAATTTTGAGTGTTTACTTGGTCTGTCAGTGATGTTCATTATGACACACGACTGGGTCACCAAGTTCTTTCATTTGAGGTTGCTTGATTGGCCCGCAATTTTGTCGGCTTTTTTAAAAAGATCTTTTATAAAGAAGGGTTCAAGGGTCAGCATCTAATTTAATCAGTGCACAATTCTGTTGCACTCTGCTGCTGATGTTTTCAGGCAAGTCTTTCTGTTATATATCCGGAACAGCCACGAAAAAATGTCTGCTTCAAAATATGCATCAAGCATTCATTTGCTGTGGACTTCATATGTTGCAATCCCATCATTTTTTGTTGGGCCAATATGTTTCTTGCGACAGCTTATTGTTTCAGTAGCCTTTATGTTGGCTTAGTTGGGAAAGAAGCTTGCGGTGGTGTCAATGTTCCCCCTTTTTTCTTTTTCTTTTTTTTTATGTGTGCTGTGTAGGGCGTTCACGGGATGTTCATTTGTGGTTTTAAAACTGGATTTTTTTTTCTCCCCTTGTTTTGCAAACTGACAACTAAACATTATTCGGGGCCTTGGGATTACACATTCTCTAAGGTTGTTTAATATTGTTTCTTCACTCTGCGAGTGCTTTTGGCCAGACTGAAAGTATATTTGGTTGCACTTTAGTGATAAGGCACTCATGCACTGCAATACTTTATAAAATAGTTTTATTATGGGTGTTCTATATCTGCAGCAATTGTTGGGCAATTATACAATGATGCAATGAATACGTTAAAATTTCCCCCCTTTTCTAATTATGAATAAGGTTCGGAGGATTTCTGTTATATCAAGTTATTATGCAACATATCTATCTGATTGTCCCGAGACTTCAACAGTCTATAAAGCATTTAAACAAACAAACAATCTTTAGCTTTGCTTTGAAGTCTTGGTGAATTTAGAAATTAATCTACCTGATGATTCATAGTAATGGCTTGGGAGTTTAAGCTATTTTAGCCTAATTCCATGCCTGCTGGTTTTACATCTTTGTTGATTGTCTTTGTTGGATTTTGGCTTCCTTATCAAGACCATTTGATTTTTATTACTCTTCATGTGTTTTATCTTGGCTTGACACTGTTCTTCAACCGGTCATATTATATATATTTTATAGTCTCATTCAGTCATCTAAATGGCAGTTTTTCACTCCTCTTTTGTTCCCCGTTCAACTGTTTGATATTGAAAGGTCTTATCCCTCTTTAAAAAAAAAAAAAAAAACTAGTCTCATCATGCCATTTTTTATAGAGAATTGTCTCAAGTATACAAACTTAAAGTGACTATGAGTAAGTTCATTTGTTGCCCCTCTCCTTCCTTGCACTTGATCACTTGTGGTGTTGCAATAATTGGATATATGTTGTCACAAAGTAGGTTTAACAGAGCCCATGGAAATAGGCAAAGATGCAGGCAGTGAAACTGATTCTGACATTTCAGAGGAGCACATGTCAGGATGTTGCTATAGGCAACCCAAACAAATCAGGTCACGAGCTAGAGAAACACGCCCAAGCAGCAGAAAGGCTGAGGGATCAGTAACTGATGAAAGCCAGCTGGGAGTGGGTGGAGCTGACACACACTCAGATAAACTCAATGCACATGGAGTTAGAGGGAGAAGCAGAACAGAACCCGGAAGGAACACGGGAACAGGCAGTCGTGAGTGTTCAGAGAGCCAAGGACGTGCTGGGAGAAGCTCAGGTTGGAATGAAGCCGGTGGAAAAGCTGTAAAAGCTAAAAAGTTTTATTCCAAGGGAGAGAGTGAGAACCCAGGTGCCTGTGGTGGAAGGCAGAGCACAGAAGCGTCAGAGCTCGGCAGAAGTTATCTGAAAGGTAACGGAGAGTTCAATTGGGAAAATAGTTGGAGGAAGCCTGAGGAAACTATTTACCCTAGTAATTGGCACAGGAAAAGTAAAGCTTTTGTACCTGAAGATAATCTTGTATCTGGGAGAAGGACAAAAGGCAGGAGCCGTGGAAAGCTTCCACTTGACGTTACTCCGGTGTCTGCAGCAGCAGAGAGAAGCCCGAGTCAGAGACTGCCAAGAGGTAAACCAATTGTAGCTAATAGAGGGAAAGGTGAATGTTGTAATTTCCCCTATGGTCCTCAGCATTTGGAAGGCTCCCAAATTAAGTACTCCAGTGAATGTGGTAGTAGCCTGTCACACATTCTCACAGAGAGAGAAAGAGAATCTCTGAATAACAAAGAGAGACTGTTTAATAATGTGCCGAACTGTGCAAGAGAGGAATTGTTAAAGGCAGAAGAAGAGGATATGCAGTGTGAGGTACAGGGGGACACAACGTGTAATGAATACATGGACTGTACGCTTACAATTTCTGATAATATATCTTCTTTGCGGTGAACAAGATATGATACTTGCCAAGCCTTAAAGCTACAAAGAAAAGGGTTTTTGTGTGCTGGAAAAGGGCTGTTTAACTACTTTTGTTTGCATGTTAAAAGCTGAAGATAAGCATTTTTCTGTTCCCATTTTGTTTCTTTGTTTGTGCCCAAAGTGGGGCTGTTTACCTTTTTGTTTTGACCACTGAAAGAATCCTCCCGAAAGGGGAATAAAACCTGTTTAAGCCTTACCTCGTTTCCACAACTTATTCTTTTGACTGGCCTAAGAAAAACTACATATCCCAGAGTGCCAAGCAAGGTCTCTGGGCTGGTTAAACACAAGGCCTCAGCTTAATACCCCGCCTTAGCTTGAAGGGACAAGCAACGGTGTGACAATGTACAGATTGTGATGCGCTTTACCTTCCTTCTACTTTATGAGTGTTTTTAACTTTGTGTCCTTTTATATTAGTACTTCCTGTTTGTTCATTTAAGGTGTATACAGTTACATATAATTATGTCTGTGTTTTATTATTGATTGATTATTTATCACTTGTTTGATTAAGTTTTGATTCTCTCTCTGTTTGGTATGTCTATTTTTAATACTATTAATATTCTATGTGTTGAGATTATTTCTAATTTATTTAATTTATTTATATTCTCTTATATACCGTGATATTCTGCATTAGTGCGGTTTACATTGAACAAACTGAAATTACATTGAACAGGGCATTATAACTTGGAGATGACTATTTTACAGGGAACATGGGCTATGGAGGGTTAGGTGGCTTGCCCAAGACCACAAGGAGCACCTGTGGAACTAGAAACCCCAGTCTTTCTGGCCCAAGGTTGCTGTCCTCTAGTGGGATTTGAACCCCTGACCTTCCGGCCTGAAGTACCTTGCCCCAACCACTAGGCCACTCCTCCACCCCACTCCTCCACTCCACTCACTAATGATCAATTATTGATGTGTGCACTATTACTCTCTTTGAGGTACCCCCTGAGGAAGACTACGCCCAAACATGGCCGTGTAGGGGTGTGTCAAAGTACTTCTTTTACCTGTTCGCCCTTGTCTGCCTTGTGCTTGTAGAAAAACAGGATGTGTGTTTGCTTTGTGGACTGCATCAATGGACCTCTTGCGCACAAATGGGAAGAGTGTTTCTAAGATCTTATTTGAATGGCTCCATATGAAGAAATAAAACTAGACTGGATTGTATTGCATTTCATGTCATAGCGTGGTCTGGGATCCAGTGGTCACCAAATAAGGTGGTGCAGTATTAGAACACAGGTTCATTCAAAGGTGAGGGACCTAGACTTCAGGGAAACTAACTTTGGTAGGGTGCATCAAGGAGCTGTTAGATGGGTAAATCTAGGGGAAATAGAAGACTAGGGCAAAAATGAAAGGAGATCATTTAACATGGTAGTAAATCATTTGTTAGGAAAGTAAATGCAAGGTAAGAAAAAGAGGTCATTATGGCTTTCTAAAAAAGTAGCTGAAACGGTAAGGAAAAAAGGTTACTGATGACATTATAAACCACGAGACTGCAGGAAAAAAAATGGGCAGCAATTCTGGAAGAGCTAAGAGAAGCTGGGAAAGCAGTCACACGTGAAAGAAAACATAGCTATCAAAATGAAATGGGGGAAGAAGACTTTGTAAGATACGTTAGTGGTAGAAATATGTACAGTATAAAAATGGCATTATGAGACTCAAAGGGGAAGGGGAGGAAAATCTAGAATCTGGTTTGGAAAAAGCAGAATTGCTTAGCAAATAGTTCTGCTTGTCGTTCATAGAGGAAGGTCCAGGAATGGGACTACAGAAAACCGACACAAATGGGAGTGGAATTGAGCTAGACCTCAATAGGGATGTGCAAACCAAAAATGTTTGTTTTGTTTCCCCTATATTTTTCATTTTATTTGGGTTTTTTTGTTCATATCAGAGGCAATGTCATCAATAGTGGGGCATGTTTGCTAAGCCTTGCACCAGCAACACGCACGTGTGCTTCCACCTCCCTGCAGTTGGTACAGGCCTAGCCACTGACACCATGGAAGCCATAACATGGGCACAACTAACGCCACCCATTTAGGTGGCATTAGTTGCCCTCATGCTACCTGTGTCAAGCACTAGCTGCAATGTGTGGGAAATGCCCATGCCCCACCCAGCGCTCTACCTGGGTAGCATGAGGTTTTTAGCCCACGGGCCTGTGCTACGTTTTAGCATCATGCCCCAAATATGCAATAACCCTACGCTATCTTGATAGCATGGTTTAGTAAACATGCCCCCGTATGCATTACTGCTCAAATAGTGCTCCCAGTTGCTCAACAGTGTGCACTTCTGCATACTAGCATGTTTATTGATAGTGTGCACTCTTAACAAAAAGGATGCGCCTACTGACAACCCAAAATGTTTTTTATCCTATTATTTTGGATTAAAAACTATATAAAACAAGAGAAATGTCTTTTCAAATGAATGCACATCCCTAGATCACAAGTAGTTTTCAGAAGATTCCATTTGTGAGGAGCTAGCTAAACTAAAAGTAGACAAAGCAATAGGGTCAGACGAGACACCACTAAGACTATTAAAGGAAAATAGGGAAGTTCGGGTAGCTCCACTGGTTGGCCTGTTCAACTCTTCTTTAGAATCAGGAGAAATCGGGGGGCGGAGCCTGATGTCCAGCAGGATAGTCGCATAGCGCTGAGGCTCCCGAGAGGCCTACCAAGACTCCTGAATTTTGAACCGTTTTAATTCTGAATATTGCTTTGACTCTACCGGGGTACCTTGGGGTGAAGGCGGAGACCAAACCAGCACGTCTAGATTTCGGGACCCCAACGAATTCCCATGGTAAACGCTCCAAAACCGAGCCCCCGTCTCCGCAGAAGCAGCCCGCACCTCGGGAAGGTCCCGAGATGCAGCAGGAGATCCTCACTGAAATACGAGGGGTAAAAGACCTTGTGCAATCCAACGGGGAGTCACTCCGAGCGCTGCGTGAAGATTTCGGCATGCTGCAAAGCAAACTTGAAGGGCTTTCCCTACGACAAGACAAAATGGAAGGCATGTTCTCTTTCAGCAGAGACATTATCCTTACGGAAACGCAACAACTCATTAGCGAAACCACCTCGAACCTTGATGACCTGATTAATCACTGGAACAACTGCCTCAGTGCAATCGCCCTACGCACACCAACCAACAAGCCCCCAGGGAAAAGAACGAGTGCTCCATGGTACACAGCCGATCTGAGAAATTCTCTTACCCAATTACGGAAACTCGAGAAGCGCTGGCGCCGATCCCACTCTTCAACTGACCAGACAGCATACAACTGTCATCTGGCTGCACACCGCAAGGCAACCACTGATGCAATGAAACAATATTACTCAGAGACCTTAAAGAGGTCACTTAGTAAACCCCACGATCTTTTTGACCTAGTCAAGACTCTATCAAAGGAACCAACCCCCGGACCTCAATTTGAGATTCACCCACAAGATTTTGCCAACTATGCACAATCCAAGATATGCCAGACTATCAATATCATGACTACAACCACCAACCCGGAACGTGATTGCCCTACAGCTCTAACCGTATTCTCTACCCCTACCAAGAAAAGAATTGAAGACACTATTATGGCCCTTAACACCACCACATCTCAGTCCGATCCATGCCCAGCCTTCTGGATTAAGGAGCTCCGTTGCCATTTCAGCCCAATACTATCCAATATAATGAAGCTCTCCTTCACAACAGGTTCCTTCCCCTCAGCTCTTAAACGCACCTCTATCAGACCTCTTCTAAAAAACTGCAAACTCGATCCCCAAAAAGTAGATTCATACAGACCGATATCCAGTATACCTCTACTTGCGAAGATCATTGAAAAAGAGGTACAACGACAATTGCAAGATCACGTTGACGCTGTCGCACCATTAGACCCCTGCCAACATGGTTTTAGGGAATCCCACGGAGTGGAAACTCTTCTTACCACCCTCTTTTGCAAGATAATCACTGGCATTGATGACATCCATCAAGGATTTGCTCTCATCTTTCTGGACATCGCCGCAGCTTTTGATTCAGTAAGTCATGAGCTTCTCTTAGGTCGACTAATTGAGAAAGGCATTGCTGGTAGAGCGCTTGATTGGTGCAGATCTTACCTGTCCGAAAGATGGCAGCATGTGCGTTCTGGAGGGATGACCTCGGAACCTTTCCACCAAAGCCAGGGAGTCCCACAAGGTTCCTCCCTTTCAGCCCTCCTGTTTAACATATACATGCAGCCAATTTGCAAGATCATCCGATCCTTCAATGTTGACTGCATGTTATACGCTGACGATGTCCTGCTATACATACCCTTCTCTACGGAACATCTCGACCTCTCTCCACTGACAAGCTGTTTCAATGCAATATCCGACTGGCTTTTCTCCCAAAACCTCCGAATACAACATAAGAAAACGGAAGTACTCTTCATTACGAGGAACCCTAACTTCACCCCACCACAATTCCTTAAAGTCAAAGAGGCAGAGTTACAATCTAAACCATCAATACGCTACCTGGGTGTCACCTTGGATCAACGCCTGGACATGAAAGCCCACATAGGGAACACAGTCAGAGCAGTATACTACAAGATCCGCTCACTTAGGCATTTACGATCCATACTGGAACCAAATGACTTTAGGACTATATATCAGGCGTTGATCATACCTCATTTTGATTACGCCAATGCCATCCTTCAAGGCCTGCCCCTATCCACCTTGCAACCACTACAGCTCGCCATGAACGCGGCAGCAAGGGTCATCCATGGAGCCTCCAGAAGTGACCACGTGACACCCCTGCTGATACAGTTACATTGGCTACCTATCCAGGCTAGAATCGCTTTCAAGATTCTGCTATTCACTTTTAAAGCTATTAACAAGCTCTCCTCTGAATCAATAAATGCCCTAATCCATACCACATCCCCTAATAGAGCGAGGAGATCCACAACTACAAACACCCTAAAAGTCCCGAAAGCATTAACAGATTGCACCACATCCACAGCCAATAGGGCGTTTAGTATCAGTGCGCCAAGATGTTGGAACGCACTACCTCCAGATATCCGGGCTATTAAGAGCCTTACACAGTTTAGGAAAGCCCTCAAATACCACCTCTTCAATAAGTACCTCATAGAACCCAACCTCACCCACTGAGACTGAGATGTAAGCCGCTAGGCTAATATATGGTTTCCCAACAACATGTCAAGAAAGATTCTCTATCCTTAGTGGTGCAGTTGTTTCAATGGAATTCATGATTATACGACTCGATGTAGCAATATTTGTAAAAAGTTTACCACTGTTATCCAAGTTTATGTAGTAAGTTTGTAAATAGTTACCCTTGTTATCCAAGTTATTTGCCTTGTTACCTGTGAACTCATACGTGTTAATCTGTACTGAGCATTTCTGTTCCATGTAAACCGCGCTGATGCCGAATAGTGCGGTATATAAGAGACTTTAAATAAATAAATAAATAAATAAATAAATACTGGACTCACACACGGTCCGGTTGGCGAAACTTGACAAAGTAGAGCGCCAGATACGGGCCCTTCAGAAAGAAGTGGAAGATGGCAACAATCGGGCCCGCCGCAATAACATACGGCTCGTGGGCATACCGGAGGGAGCTGAGTCTGGAGACATGAAGGAGTTTCTTTGTAAGGCGCTTCCTTCCCTACTTCGGATCACATTTGCTAAAGACCTGGAGATTGACCGGGCTCATCGAGTGCCCTCAAATATGGCGCTCAATCGGAAGACCCCGCGGCCTATTATCTTTCGGCTCTTAAGATACCAACATGTTGAGCAAATTCTGAATGCCGCTCGCGCAAAAGGCCCCATCGAGTTTGAGGGCCACCGGCTATCCTTCTTTCCTGATTTGGCTAAGCCTACGGTTGATCGTAGAAAGCGATTCCTGGAATTTCGACCGAGGCTACAACAACTGCAAGCTCGCTATGGCCTGATGTACCCGGCTAAACTCAGGGTAACGCTGCACAACCAGACCAGAACATTTGATGATCCTGAATTACTTGCGGAATTTTTGGAGTCCAAAGAGGCAGATCAGATGCGTTGATCCAAGGAACACTTAGCTAATTGACCTTATATTGGTAAAACCCGCCATATTGTTTTCGGACGCTCTCTACCTTAGAGACTGCCTTGGCAATTCACAGCCTTGGCTTTCACTAGCCTTGATGGCCCTGCTCTATCATGCCCACAGCTACTTCGGTGGAGATCGGAGACTATAATAACAGAAGGGTTCAAACATTACAATCGCACTCTCTTGGGCCTCCTCCCGCAGACATATGGTCGCCATTTATATTTGGGGTTATGCTTCTTCTCTGGGGCACTTCGGTGCTTGTTTTCTCATATGGGGTGTATCTGGTATCTTAATTGATGTGTATGATATAGATGTACAGATGTGGTATATATTCCATACTCGCCTGCGCTTTTACTTCAAATGTATGACAATGTCTTATGGCCCTATGTAAGGTTTTTTCATTGAACATAAAGGGAATCAACCACCCGATTAAAAGAAAGAAAATCCTTAGTTATTTGAGTCATGAAAAGGCGGATCTGGTTTTTCTTCAGGAAACGCACTTAAATTCTACCGAAACTCTGAAACTCAATATTAAACCTTACATGGTAGCTGCCTACTCTCCGGCTGTTTCTAAGAAATGTGGGGTAGCTATTCTGGTGAGGAAATCCTTGCCTGTCACCATTATTGCCACTAGCTCTGACACGGAGGGCAGATGGTCCCGCGTCCATCTTAAAATTGGACACCTTGAACTAACATGTATATGTATATATGCCCCCAATGTGGATAATCCTGCCTTTTTTGCTACCATTGCTCAGGTTGCGCAGGCCTCTGCTAGCACCTCACTGATAATAGGTGGCGACTTTAATCAAGTCGTCGATCCTCTGATAGACAGGCAACCGTCTAGAACGAGTGGCCTGCCCAAGAGCTCCCTCACACTCACCTCCTTGATCAAAGATCTCGCTTTAGTGGATCTTTGGAGATTGTTGCATCCTGCTGAACTGGAATTTACTTTCTATTCTCCCCCCCATCTATCACAGTCCAGAATAGATTTTTTCCTAATATCTAAAGTGCTGGTATCTCAGGTAGACACAGCGATGATTCACCCATTACATATCTCAGACCATGCTGCCATTTCCTTCCAGTTGCACGCTAACCTGCCCAGTGGGAATCCGGGAAATTGGTTTTTTGATAGGACCCTGCTAGAGCAACAAGAGTTTCAGTTAGACATTCGGGCCGCCATTCAGGACTATTTCCATTTTAACTTACCACATGATACCATGAGCTGGGCTTGGTGGGAGGGCTTTAAAGCTGCCATTCGTGCAACCATTACTAGCTATCAAATTCGCTTGGGGAAACAGCGTAAGCAACAGTTATTAATATTAGAGCAACAAATTAAAACTGGGGAACGGGTTCTTACTTCCCGCACTGATCCTTGTGTGTTGTTACGATTGCAACGCCTACGCTTTCAATATAACTCAATCCTGTCTGCTGCAGCTTCTAAAAATATCGCATCGCAGCAAGGGATGTACTATCGGGAAAGCAACCGTGCTGGTAGACTCTTAGCTAATGCCTTGAAAGGTCAAAAAGAAGCCAAACGGGTAGCGGCTCTCCGAAACCCGGTAGGAGGGGACATAGTGACAAATAATACAGAGATAGTAGAGCTTTTCCGGGATTTTTATACTCGTCTTTATAAATCAGAATGTGACTTCACGTCAGAGGCTTTTGAGCGATTATTATCCGGAATCCAACGGCCGACCCTCTCTGAAGAGGATAGGGTTGCGATGGATAAACCCTTCTCTACTAATGAAATTCACTCTGCCCTTAAACGTGTGGCCTCGGGACGCGCCGCAGGCCCTGACGGTCTTCCGGCCGAATTTTATAAAACGTTCAGTGCTGATCTGGCCCCCCACCTAAAACTCTATTTCACTGCTCTGGCTGAAGACACATCTTGCTTGGGATCCTTTTCGGCGGCGAATGTGGTAGTATTTGAAAAAGAAGGGAGGGATCCGCTGTTAACAGCTAACTACCGCCCAATCTCCCTTCTTAACGCAGACTATAACATTTTTGCGACTATCTTAGCCTCTCGACTATCTGACCAAATGTCTACACTAATCCACCCTGATCAATGTGGTTTTATACCCGGAAGATCCACTGCCGACAACGCTAGGACTTTATGTCATGTTTTGACTAATGCTGCAAGCCTAGATCTACCACTAGTTGGCCTCTCCCTAGACGCCGAGAAAGCCTTCGACCGTCTAGAATGGCCCTTCTTATTTGCTGTTCTCTGTTGGTACGGCTTTGGGGAGGGCTTTCTCCGGTTTCTTCAAGTCATGTATGCCGAACCCACAGCCAGTATATGTGTGAATGCCATCAAATCTCAGCCATTCAGCCTTCAAAGAGGTACACGCCAAGGGTGCCCCCTATCTCCTCTGCTCTTTGACTTAGCGCTTGAACCTCTAGCCCTGTTACTTAGGCAGTCCGCAGACATCCGAGGTGCCCCCTTTAGACACAGAGAGATCAACTCTCCGCTTATGCAGATGATCTTATGCTTTTTATAACTTTGGACTCGGTCCCAGTAGTCTTAGAATTACTAGACAGGTATTCGCAGCTCTCGGGCTATAAGATCAACTGGACCAAATCGGTTGCTTTCCCACTTAACCACCGGGTACATGCGGCCGACATGCAAGCCTTTCCCTTTCTCTGGCAGCATAGTATGGTGAAATATCTCGGGGTCTATTATTGCTATCCTTTAGAGGACACTATTAGTTTCAACGCCAAGGCGATAATCTCCAAAGTCCGTGAACTTACCAATCGGTGGTCTCCACTAACCCTTACATGGTGGGGCCGCTTGGAAACAGTGAAAATGATGATAGTTCCTAAAGTGAACTACATTCTCGAAATGCTACCATGTTTACTGCCCCGACACATCTACAAAGATATAGAAGGCCTTCTTATCCGTTATTTATGGCAGGGTAAAACACCCAGGATAGCTAAACAACACTTGCAATCTGATAAAGCGAGAGGAGGAGCTAGATTTCCAGATTTTCTCAAATATCATAAAGCCTTCCTCTTAAAGCAAGGTGCCCGTTGGTTGGATACCCCGGCAGCAGGCCGCCCGGTGTGGCTAGATATTGAAGAAGAGCTTAGTGGACCAGTTCCGCTGGCCTACTTCCCCGGAATGTGCCATCATTCAGACTCCCGCCATTCACCAATGGTTGTAGACACTCTAGTGGCCTTTAATGCCCTCATTCAATCTCTGGGTCCGCAGGCGTGCCCCCTGGACCATCTCCCGATATGGCATAACTCTCGATTTCAAATTAACAAAAAAACGATAGCATGGAGACCCTGGTACTCCAGGGGGATTTGGACACCTAAGCAGCTGTTTGCTGGGGATCGCTGGAAAACCTTTAATGCTTTACAAACGGAATTTGGTCTACCAGCGAAATATTACTTTCAATGGATGCAGCTCCAACATTGCCTTAAAGGCGCTCGGGTCATTCCGCGCTCTGATACTAGCGTGGAAGGGCTGTCTGAGGTGATCCGTTGTATCGGGAGTCTACCAGGGGTGGCATCTAACTTTTATAAAATACTCACTCAAAGTCCAGGCAGGGACACCCCTAGGGCCCAGCAGGCATGGGAGCGCGAATTGCACATCACTTTAACTCCCCAGCAATGGAAGATAGTCTGGAGCAAAGTGGTGCGGGTCTCTAGATCCGCCTCTGTCACTCAAACGCTCTTCTATTTTGCCCACAGATGCTTTTATACTCCTGAGAAGATGGCCAAATGGAATGTCAATACAAGCTATCGATGTTGGTCATGCCATACAGCGGTGGGTACCTTCGCCCATGTTATCTATGAATGTCCAGCACTACAGCAATATTGGGGGCGGGTTTGGGACCGGATACAAAGTATCCTACACTTCCGGGAGCCCCTTTCTTGGAAGATTGTGGGACTCCGCTCTGTGGCGGGGATCCCCTCTCTTCCCAGGACAGGCCGCTTCCTCCTGGATTTTACGTTGGGTATGGCTGTATGCTTAGTCACGAAAAATTGGAAGAATGGCTCCCGCCTAACTTTTACCGAATGGTGGAATTCTGTCTGCTTATATAGTACATATGAGCAGATACCTCGTCGGATGGCATTCCAGGTTCAGGACTGCTCTCACTTGTCTAAGTGGCAGATGCTTAATGACTATGTTCAGATTGCCAGATGCTCCAATATAGCCGTATAGTTACACTCATCATGTTGCAGATAATTATATTATCACGAAAGATAATAATGTGTATATACACCCGATACTGGATTGTTACGTATCCCAGAGAAGAAGCAGGGGGGGAGGGGGTGGTGGGGGTTTACTGTCCGTGATTGTATAATATTATTTGTTCATGTCTTCTATTCTGTATGTCCTTTTGTTTCGATGTTCCAAAATGAAAATAAAAGTTTAAAAAAAAAAAAGAATCAGGAGAAATCCCTCAGGACAAGTGATAGGCAGAAGTAAGGAGGAGGCTGAGAACTACATGAAGATTAGTCTGGCTCACTTGAGTAAATTAATGAAAATTACTGCTAAAACAGAGAATAGTATAGTTTAAAATCAGATTGCAGTATCTAAAACAACAGGCTTTACTAGTGGTAAGTCTTGTCAGTGAAATATCATCAATTTCTTGATGAACAGATAGTTGGATCAAGGGAGAGAATTGAATATGGCATACTTGGGCTTCAATAATGCTATTGACATGGTTCCATATGGGCAGCTTATAAATAAAATGAGCACCCTATGCATGGGCTCCTCTGACTTATTACATTACACACTGTTGGGAAGAAGGAAGCTAACAAATGTTAATAGGAAATGGAATTCATTCCAAGGAAAGGGATGCTACAAGTGGTGTGCCACAGAGGTCAATTCTTGATCCAGTTCTCTTCAACATTTTCACAAACAATATTACAAAATGGTTATCTGGAAAAGTTTGCATTTTTTGCAGATGAAATCAAAATCCACAGCAAGATAGATACCCTCGGAAGTGTGGAAAACATGAAGAAGGATCTACCTAAACTTAGTGAATGGTCCAGAGACTGGCAGTGAAGATTTAATGAAAAACATGAGAGCCAGTTAGGTTTTCAGGATATCCACAATGAATATGCATGAGAGAGATTTATATAAAATGGAGGAAATACATGCAAATCTCTTCGTGCATATTCACTGTGAATAACCTGAAAACCTTAGAGGTTTGGTGACGTTCTTCTGAGAAAAGAAGCAGAGCAGGACCTAGGGATGATCATAACTGATCTTTAGGTGGCCAAATGGGTAAAGGCAAAAGCAAATTCCAGAAAGGTTTTTAGGTGCAAAAGGAAAGTAATGGCCAGCAGGAAAAAAGAGGCGATATTGCTTCTCTATGGTCACAATGTATTAACCCACAAAATCTCCTGTGGGTTATTACCTGTTTATGCAAAATTTAGCTCTCAGATCCAAAATAAGCTCTCAGTTTGTTTACATCCTTAGCTTATTCTTATACCTTTAGTGCAGAATTTCTCATGCATTGCTAAAGCCTCTTTGACTAGCAGCTAGTGAAAATTAAACAGCCCAATGGCCCAGATTGTAGCCCCCCCCCCCCCTGCAGATCCAGCACAAGGCTAAAATGTTAGAAACCCCCTCCCTGAAGTTCTGCCCCTTACATTGATAATTATGAGGGCTAGTTGGCTGCCTGCCCTCCCCTCCTACCTTTCCCCAGGACTCCAACTCATCCTAAGGGGTTAAAGGGCATTACAGAGGGCAAGAGGGATCCCTACTTGCTCCTGCCCCAGCAGCTGCCTCTTTAAAAATGAGATGCTTGACCACTAACAGTAGTATCGTGGAACCCTTAGTTTTCAGTCTGACCTCAAGTGACAATACAGAGAGACTATTACTAGGGGTAAAATGTCCCCATTTTGAAGGAGAGAGCTGCTGGAGAAGGAGCAAGTGGAGATAAGGGTGGGGAGGGGGGAGGCCAGTTGGCCAGCCAGCCTCATACTTATCAATGTAAGGGATGGGGTGGCATGGGTTGCCATGATGAAGAGAATGCTTTTCAAACCTGGCCAATCAACTTATTTATTTTATTTAAACATATTTTTATACAGCCTACCATTCAAAGAGGTTCACAAATAACCAAAAAGCTTAACAGAGCATTGACTTGCAGACTGCTGTACAGAGAACCAGTAACTAACAATACAATCAGCATATCCCATCAGTCAAATATGTATTAACAAGAGCATTATACAACACTTTGGTAACTCCGACAGCATCACCTAGACAGTATCACGTGACCCTATAGCCTATCAATCCAACGCTGCCTAACCAATCCCCTATGATAACTCCCCACCTCATCCAACTATCCCCTTTAGGGCCTGTATCATAAACTCAGATATGATGCAATCCCCTTTTGTATATAATGTACAAAGTTCTCCTGTTATCCTTGTTTAAATCTCCCTATTATTTATTATGTATAAAGTTCACCTGTTATCCATGTTTAAATTCCCTGTTCTATGTAAGTTCAATGTACGGCGGTTCCTCATTGTTCAAACCTGTTCCTTGTAAACCGCGCTGATGCCGAATAATGCGGTATAGAAAAGTGTTAAATAAATAAATAAAATAAATGCCAAATGTAAACTGCTTGTAGCAGTGAGCCAAGACTTTAAAATAAGTTCCTTAGGTGTAAAATGATTAGCAAACCTCTGGCAATCAATCCGTGGGATTTGAACAATATTCGATTCCTTAATGGCAGAACATAGCTACCAAGGCCGATTAGATGACAACTCAATCCTTAGAGAAAAGTACAGGTTAATTTTGAACTACAGTGACCAGCATTATTTTTTAAACACCAGCCACCACTGCTAAAATTAGTCTAGATATTCAGTGGTGATACCCAGATAATGGTTGGCACTGAATATCTAGATGGAGTGACAAGCATCATCACTATCTGGATAGCAGCGATATATAGTCTACTATCCAGATAGCACATTAGGATGGCTCTATTCTGTCCTAAGCCTAAGTTAACCAGACTGTTATCCATACAGCCACACTGAATATCATCTCTATGTTGAAAATTGCCAGTGCTACTCCCACTTAGGGCGCCTTAGGCAGAAACCCTGGCCTTGCCACCCCCCCCCCCCCCCTCAGCTGCTGCCACTGATTCCATCTTGGTTGGGGGAGGTGGGCAGCGGCAGTATTTCAAAAAGTGGCAACTTTTTGATGCCACCTTAAAGCAGTGGAAAAAGCAGCCTATCCCTCAAATGGAATATGCGGCAGCTGGGGAGGGGGGCAGGTGGCACAGTCAGTTGTATGTGCCACTGATGCCACCCATCTGGGCCAGCATCCTAGCTTGACTAGTGGATGGGCTGACCCTGCTCTCAGTCCACCCATAGACCACCCTGGTGCTATCCAGATAACATCATGGTGGTCTGTTGGAATATTCAGCAATACTGATCCCATAGTGCGAGGTCACTTCTTCAGTAAGCAGTTGTTATTTTTTCCCATCTGCCTTCTCTACTGTGGCTCTCAAGGAATGCTTGACAGTCAAATGTTCTTTTGAGAACAGAGGAGTAGACGTTGTAATGTTAACCATATGACGTGAACCTTTTTTAGGCTGGCAAATGTTTATGTTTATTCAAAATTTAGCATGCTACTTTCCATTCACATATTAGAGTGGTTTACAATATACGATAAATATAAAGTAAAAAAAAAAATAGAAAAGTTCACAAAAGAAAAAAAAAAGTAACAGAAACCCCCCAAAACAACAATAAATTAAAGATTGAAATGTTTACATTAGGAACCTCTACCCGGGAAAAGGATTTAGGTATCATCATGGATAATATGTTGAAATCCTCCGCCCAGTGTGCAACGGCAGCAAAGCAAACAGAATGTTTTGAATCATTAGGAAAAGAATAGAGAACAAAAACCAAGGATATTATAATGCCTCTGTATTGTTCCATATTGCGACCATACTTTGAATATTGTGTGCAATTCTGGTCACCATATCTTAAAAAGGATATAGCTGAATTAGAAAAGGTACAGAGAAGAGCAACAAAAACGATAAAAGGGATGGAAGATTACCCCTATGAGGAGAGGCTTAAAGGTTGGGGATCTTCAACTTAGAAAAGAGACTGCTGAGGGAGGATATGATAAAAGGACTATAAATTAATGAATGGAGTGGAACGGGTAAATGCAAATCAGTTGTTTACGCCCTTAAAAAGTAGAAAGACTAGAGGACACATGAAGATACAACGTAACCCATTTAAGACTAATAATTTTTTTTTTTACTCAGACACATAAGCAAACTCTGGAATTCGTTATCGGGCGATGTGGTAAAAGTTGTTAGTGTAACTGGGTTTAAAAAAGGTTTAGATAAGTTCCTGGAGGAAAGGTCCATAAACCATTAAAGAGGACCTGGGAAATACATTGCTTACCCTGGAATGAGCATTGTGAAACCTGTGTGCCTTTTTGGGAACCTGCCAGGTACTTGTGACCTGGATTGGCCACTGTTGGAAACAGGATACTGGGCTTGATGTACCTTGGTCTGACCCAATATGGCATTTCTTATGTTGTTATCTCACTTGTTTTCTTTTTTGTTGTTGTTTCCTTTGTAATAAAGTGGAACTGTTGTTTCAGGGACTTGGTCTCTTGCCTTCTAAATTCTAAATTTCTTCAAAGTAGATCAGGAAAATCCATTGTCTTGCAATGAGATAAACAGCATGGAATCTGTCTACCTTTTTGGGATCTGGCCAGGTACTTGTAGTTTGGCTTGGCCATTGTTGTAAACAGGATATTGGGCTTGATGGAGCATTGGTATGACCCAGTATGATAGATCTTATGTTCTTAAGCAAGAGAGATGAAGCCTGAGGCGCTGCCAATATAGCATCCGCATATGCCAACAACGCACCATACTGGCCCGGGTTGTAATGCCCACACACACTCGCTAATCTTAAAAAAGCCCTACTCCAAATTCAAGGTATTGCGGGAAACCTTCCGCACCCTACCCATCTTCTCATCCTCTTTGCGCTTCTTCCTGCTCTCACCCGAGCACTTTCTCCCATCTAAAAGCCAAAATTTATCAATGTACCTATGCTTCCTGATCCTACGCCTCAATTTTCGCGGAACGCCCTCCCACAATTCTGCACAACGAACACCCGAAGGGGCTGCCCAATCGCCCTTACCGACAGCTGCCTCTGCTGAACCCGCCGAGGAACTCCCCGAAGAAGTGCAGGACGATGATGACGAACTACGACAACAGCGACGCCCATGTTTAGACTTCGCCTTGACCTTGCGGCCAGCTGTAATCGCCTCTCCGACGGACGCCATCCCACCGCCGAGGCTACCCTCCTCCCCCACGCACTCACCATCCACAGCATTGCCAGTGGCTCGCTCACATGAGACTGGTGCTTCCAAAGCAGGACTGTACTGGCCCGGGATCCGCAACATCGAGGCTGCTCCTCCGGCCTGGCTTAGGTCAGCTATACCGGTCCTTGAGATTCCCCTCACCAGCATCCGCACAGGGAGAGAAGTACAAAGACCAGCAGCAACCGTCCCCCCTATCCCCCCCCCCCACTACCCCAATTCCATGCGGAAGTGCCCAAACCTCCCGCGGCCCACCCACCCCCCCACCCCCGCCGCTGGTACTTTAAAAATGCGTCTTCAGTGTCTAACCCTATTTCTGAATGTAGGTTTCAGATTCATTTATTCAGCTGGCAACCAATACTACAACTGATATAGTCAACTCTTCTATGCAGTCTCTTTATTCCCTACCTGCTCTTCTCAAGGATTTCTTACAGACTTACATGGTGTACTCCTGCTGAAATTCTGAAAACAAAATTCAAACATCTGTGCCAAAAGGTCTACATTATGCATAAATCTGCATGTTTTCTTTGTCAAAATAACAAAACATGTTGGACCAGATATTCATTTGGGCAGGCTATGCATTACTAAGGCGCATAGCTTTACCCACCAACCCTTAATCCTAGATATATTCAATGCTCGGGTCATATGTGGCTCCGGCATTGAATATCTAGGAATCGCTGCACATACCGGAGGCTACAGAAGCTAACCGGGTAACAGCGAAATTGCATGCTGCCCGGTTAGCTCCTGCATTGAAAAGATAGGCAAGATTTTTCCTTGCCTATCTTTTACGTGCAGGAACTAACCGGAGAGCATGTAATATCGCTGCTGTCTGGTTATCAATAGCATCAGGGCATGTTGGGGGCATTCCGGGGAGGAGGCGGAGGCTAAGCAATTAGCATGGGGGCGTGTAAGGGTCATAGTCAGGGATATTCAACGGGACTAACCGTGTTAGTGCCATTGAATATCCCTCTCGGCGGCAGTTGCATGGTTATCAGGCCCGTTGTTTTTGAGTGATACTTAATTTAAAATACAACACAGAAACCCCCCCCCCCCACCCCCAAAATTATGTGCAGAATTCCAGCAGCAGTAATGGTCTCCCCCTTCACTCCTTGTAATTCAGATTCAGCAAAAACTACCACCTCAAGTTCCTGCACGTCCATGGACTTGCTAAATCAGAGCTCACCCCTTTTGCTGCTGAATGTCCACTTGCATTTGTAGTGACTCCTCTAATAGCCACACCTGTGTATCAGTGTCAAGCTATTGAGTGGAAGCCCTGCCCTTCTTTTTCTCTGGATTTCCCCTTACGGCCCCTATTCCATCCCATAATTTCCTACGGGAATCCCCTGTGCCCCCCTAAGAATGTAATCTGTGGTTACTTTTCCTTTTGCCATGCGGACCACACTCTTTGAGCCTCCATGATATACAGGAGTTTTCCCCTTTGCGCTACAAATTACAGCCCAGAAAATAGAAGGGCTCAATAGCCTGAAGACAGCTGTGGCACTGGAGTTACAATATATAAAGAATGTCAGAAGATACAGTACAGAGCTCTTTAGCTTCCCCTTAAATGGGTTTCAAGTGCATTTCAGAGGCATTACAACTGCACTGGGGAGTAGCCTAATGGTTAGATCACTACGCTGTGAACCGGGGAAGCCAGGTTCAAATCTCACTGCTGCTCCTTGTGATCTTGGGCAAGTTACTTAACCCTCCTTGAACTCAGGCACAAAACTAGATTATGATCCTCCTGGGGCAGCAAAATACCTAAATGTAATACCTTGAACTTCTGAGAAAAGGCTTGAGCTAAATCCATATATGAAACTTCAGTTGTTTAAGAGCACCTTAGATTAATGGGACAAATTTGAGAATGGGCTTGCAATCCAATGAGGATATTGCCCCCAGGCTCAAATTTCAAAAGACAGCTCTTCATGGAGGTTTCCCTTTGAAAATCTAGTCATCTTCAGGAATGGGAATCCAATTCTGGCACATACATTGCCCCCTCCCTTC
Organism: Ichthyophis bannanicus; assembly: GCA_033557465.1. NCBI lineage: Eukaryota > Metazoa > Chordata > Amphibia > Gymnophiona > Ichthyophiidae > Ichthyophis > Ichthyophis bannanicus. The sequence continues at coordinate 222,357,142 of CM066040.1, read as the reverse complement.
CTGCTTTGAAGCAGAAGCAAATATACCCCCAGTAAGTACTCAAGGGGCTTTTAAAATAAAAGTCATGCCTATATTCTGCTTCCTCCTGACCCTTTGCCTCTACTCTACCTACTTTAACTCACTGAGGGCCATAATTTTCAAAGGGGATTATTCCAAGGGTAAACCCTTGTTTATCCATGGAAATTCCTTTGAACATTACCTCTACATGTAGTCTCTTTATAAGGGTAAAATGAACAGCAATAAGTTGCAGCCAGAACTAAAAGGCGACTACCTTCTTGGATGGACTCTGGTTATAATCTACACATATACATGGAAAAAGAAAAAAAAGAAATCCCACACCTCTATCAGATTCCTCATGTTCATGTCATGTCTTGAAAATCTGGAGTGGACAGAACACTATACAAAAACTTATAAGGATATGCATGTGCACACACAAAGCAGTCTCTTATGCATTCATTTCCTTCAGAAAAGTAAGCTAAAATTACTTTATAAAACACAATTTTCCTTTATTAAACTTTCATTAATATGCACAAATAATTTTAAAAATTTAAAAGCTAAAACAAACATGAATAGCATTTTTAAACAAGTGCCATAGACATTTGAAGAAAAAAAAAGATGTATGCCATGGTATACATTTAAAAATTATATTTCGTTTTCAGCATAAAATACAGCTTTTTCAAGTAGCATCTTTCATTAGTAAATATGTGAAAACTGAAGGTCTTGAAATGATGCCAAAACTCCAGAAGATGAAAGCTTGTAAGATGAAATCTGGTGCCAAACTCTTAAATAATGTAACCAAAGTTAAAGTAACCTTCTTATGATGTACTTTATTCTGTGGTTGTCTCAACAGTTCTTGACATACCACAAAATATATTCTACAAAGGCTGGATAAATTCAAACATCCATTCCAAAGAAGCATGCTTTTTGGTTGCTAACTCTAAGCCGAGGAAGGTTTTAACCTTGAAAAGCTAGTCTACAAATGTATTATTAGTCCAATAAAAAGGTATCACCTTATTTTCCTTTTTGTTTCTATAGGGCATGATTACCAATTTCTGATTGACTTCTGGGGATCAAATAGTAGGAAATATCTGGGTTTTAAATCAACAAGGGGAAAAAAAAACATAAGATACAAAAAAACCAAACGTTTGTCCATCAGGAAATATTATTATTCTTTGTTTGCCGAATAGCAGAAAATATTCAAAAAGGGGCAGGTTTACTAAAATGTGTTACATTAGTGTGTGTTGAGGCCTGTTTTTTTTTAGTATAGGGGCAGGGCCGGATCCATGCTAGCTGATGGAGGGGTGCCTAGCATGTCCCATGTAGTTAGTGTGGGGTTGGCTCGTCCCCCACACTAAGCCATTTGCCATGATTAACAGGGGTACACTTACCGGCACCTATTGAGATGGCAATATGTGCACCTATGTTAACTGTAACATTGCCCGTTAACGCACACCAAAGACACTCGCTGACTGCAATGCACACACCTCATCCCTGAACCATTCAGTCTCCACCCCAACCTGTATTAAGTAGTTAGCATGGGATTTTTATTTTGGTTTTAAAATTTATTTATAAAGGATTTTAACAATTTATGAGCATACGTTCAAATAAAGAAAATTAAGAGGTAGAGGGAAAACCAACATAACCTACAAGTAACATCGATAATACAAATGTAAACACAAGACCACCTCAAGTTGAACCATAATTAATCAGTGATAGAAGATGGAAAAGAGAAATAGTAAAAGGAAAAATTATAAAAAGAAAAACTGGTAATAGGCACAAAACTGCAACCATGTATCAAAGCCCACAATATAACAAGTCTGAGGATGCAGTAGTGGGAGTTTTACCATTTACAGAACGTAGCACAGAGATCTTACGGATCTGACATACACATTGGTCGGTGTTGCACCTTCATGATTGTTTTGATAAGCCACTATGAATAGCTTTTTCAAGGGGCCTTAATTTACGTGATCGGTTAGTGAAAATGACTCCAATGATCGATAGACCGGTATTACCGGTTGGGATTGTAGGCCATGGTCCCTGCAACAACTGTGATTATTGTTCTATGACAATTTCAGGACTGGTATTTATTTATTTATTTACAGTCTCTTATATACCGCACTATTCATCATCAGCGCGGTTCACATGGAACAAAATGCTCAGTACATATAACACGTATGAGTTTACAGGTAACAGGGTATAAATAACTTGGATAACCGGGGTAACTATTTACAAAACATACTACATGGAATCATATACACAGAAGATACATCCAAGTACACTTAGGGAATATGAGCGCCGATGGAATGCTACTTGTCTGTCATCTTATGTGGTTTATGTCCTACAATGCCCGTGTGGTTTACTATATATAGGCAGGACCATGCGCCCTATAAAGAAAAGATTGTCTGAACATGCTTCAAGGATATGACAGCAATTGCACTCAGCCCCGGTAGTGGATCATTGGGTGGATAACAACCACACTTTTGGAGGAATTGCGATGGACTGTTATTGATCATATACCTTTTGATCCACGTGGTGGGGATAGGATACAAAGACTTCAATGGCTGGAGCAATGATGGATTTTTCAATTGGATACTATTTCCCCTCACGGGTTGAACCGTGAGATTGATTGGATCAGTTTGATATGACGTTTTCGGGTCATCTGCCGTCAATAGCCAATCGTAGTAGGGATTCCCCTGATAGTGGGGAGTTTCCTGTTTTCTATTGGCCGGTTCTCCATTTAAAATGCATCCATTCAGCCTGATTAATGATTGACCCAGAGCCGCATGACGGCGTTTTCTGACACAGTTGCCAAATTCTTCTGATTGTGTGAAGCACTTGAAACAGGGATCATTCCCGAAACGTGCACGTCGTGTGAAGATTTAATGTTGAGAGCAAAGGTGTGACTGAGCATCTTTTTCAGAATTGGAGATAAGTGAAGACTTGGAATAAGTTTAATATGAATACATTTTTTCAGGTGGTGAACCTATTTGAATAAAAGAAGCCTGCCGTCAGGTGTGGGCTGGCAATTCAGTACCAGCCCTCCTCCGGCTCGCTCCGACAAAAAGAATCTGAAAACATAGATATAAGTTTTCTATAGAGGGAGTCTTGAATGGTGAATTTAGTAATTTTGACCCTAAAAAGGTAGGCATCCTGCCTCCCATGGATCTCTGGCATTCCACCAGGGTTGGTGGGTAGGAGTTGAATTAGGTCTGAAAGAGATTTTGAAGAACAGTTTAGCCAAAGAAGTCATCCCGACAGGAGGCTTTATCCAGGCAGTAGTGGGCTGTGAAGGTGTGTACCGAAGCCCAGGTGGCTGCTCGATAAATGTCATCGATAGACACAGAGTGGAGATTAGCCATAGAAGCTGCCATGGCTCTCACATTATGAGCTGTGACATGGTCATGAAGAGGAAGACCCTTACTCTCATAAGCAAAGGATATGCATTGGGCAATCCATTTAGATAAAGTTCTTTTGGAGACTGGAAGTCCCAAATGACTAGGGTCAAAAGCTATAAAAAGTTATGAGGACTTTCTATGTTGCTGTGTTCTTTGTATGTAAAAGGCTAAGGCCCTTTTACAATCCAAAGTATGAAGGTTTCTTTCTGCATTAGAGGCGTGAGGCCTCAGAAAAAATACAGGAAAATAAATTGATTGGTTTAAATGAAAAGGCAAAACCACCTTTGGCATAAAGTGTGGGTGAGTTTGAAGAAAAACCTTATCATGATGAAACCTAGTATAAGGAGGATCAGCCACTAAAGCTTGCAATTCACTAATGCGACGCGCAGAGGTGATTGAAATTAGGAAGATGACCTTCCAGGTCAAAATCTTAAGTGCTGTAGTGGCCAAAGGTTCAAAAGGCGGCTTCATGAGCTGCCCGAGAACAAGATTTAGATCCCATGCCACCAGTGGTGGCTTGATGGGAGGTTTAGTTAATAAAAGGCCTCTCATAAATCTTGGTAGGAGTGGATGAGAGGAAATTGGTTGTCCATTTAGAGGCTTATAAGAAGCTGAAATTGCACTAAGATGGACTCTTACCGAATTGGTCTTTAAACCAGAATTCGATAAATGAAGGAGATACTCTAGTATCGATTCTAAGGGTATGACCAGGGGGTTTAATCCCTTCTTGGAGCACCATATAGCAAAACGTTTCCACTTGAAGGCATAAGATCTTCTTGTGGAAAGTTTCCTAGAAGCCTGAAGGATATCCTTTACCTGCTGGGACAGGTTGAAATCTTGGAGGTCTAAGCCTTCAGCAACCAGGCAGTGAGGTGCAGGGACTGGGGATTCGGGTGCCATAGCGTCCCATTCTCCTGGGAAAGGAGATCTGGAGCATGCCCTAAATCCAGAGGTGTCGCTTGAGAGAGATGTAGAAGCAGGGAATACCACTTTTGGTGTGGCCATCATGGTGCTATGAGAATCATGCGACCCCTGTCTCTCTGAAGCTTGAAGAGTGTTTTGGGGATGAGTGGAATGGGTGGGAAGGCATAAAAGAAGTCCTGACCCCAGTGAAGGAGGAAGGCATCCCTTGCCTGACAGTTGTGAGCCAGAATCCTGGAACAGAACTGGGGAAGTTTGGCTTTTAGTGGACTTGCAAAGAGGTCTGTCTGGAGTGCCCTAGAGATGAATTATCTTTGCCACCTGGTCTAGGTGGAGGGACCACTCGTGAGGCAGCAGTACTCGACTGAGTTTGTCTGCCCAAAGGTTTTGAATGCCTGGAAGATATACCACTAGAAGGTGAATTTGATGCTCTCTGGCGAGGGCCCACAGTCATAAGGCTTCATTGCATAACAACAGAGAGCCTGTTCCACCCTGCTTGTTCACATAGAACATGGCTACTTGATTGTCCGTCTGGACTAGGACTGTCTTGTAGCTGAGCTGGGCGTAGAACACTTGAAGAGCTAAATAGATTGCTCTTAATTCCAGGAGGTTTATGTGTAAACCAACCTCCTGTGGCGTCCAGGTGCCCTGGTTAGAGAGATGATTCAGGTGTGCTCCCCAACCCACCTGTGATGCATCTGTTGTTAGGGTGGCATGAAAGAGGGGTTGATGGAAAGGAGACCCCACTGTCAGATTTTCTAGTGATTGCCACCATTGGAGGGACAAAATTAGTCATTGATTGTTATTTTGTCCGACAAATGACCTGTGTCCACTGTGTGAAGAGGGTACACTGAGCTGCTTGCATGTGGAGGAGAGCATATGGGACTACATGAACTGTGGATGCCATATGTCCCAGTAACTGCAGTAGCTCCCGAGCAGTGAGGGAGGATTTGCCTGCTGCTTGAGAAGCTCGTTGCATTATGCGTAGACACCAGGCTTGTGGAAGGAAAGCCCTTGCCTGTCTGGTATCCAGACAGGCTCCTAAGAATTCTAGGCATTGGGAAGGAACTAGTTGAGATTTTGGGATGTTTATTACCAATCCCAAGTATTGGAGGATTCACATTGTATGGGACAGTACAGTGCTGGTCTCTGCAACTGTAGGGGCTCGGATGAGCCAGTCATCTAAGTAGGGGAAGACGAAAATCCCCAGGGTTCGTAGAAATGCAGCTACTACTGCCATGCATTTTCGTGAATACCCTTGGTGCTGAAGCCAGACCAAAAGGCAGAACCCTGTACTGGAAATGTTTTCCCCTGAAAAGGAAACGTAAAAATTTCCTGTGATCTGGATTGATGAGAATGTGAGTGTATGCATCCTTTAAGTCTATCCTGGCTTTGAAGGTATGGCAGAAGAGTTCCTAGAGAAATCATTTTGAATTTCTCTCGAAACAGATATTTGTTCAATTCTCTGAGGTCTAGAATGGGTCTGTGTCCTCCTTTTTTCTTTGGAATAAGAAAATAGGGGGAGTAAGACCCTGCACCCTGTTGAAGAATGTGTACTTCCTCTATTGCCCCTTGGGCAAGAAGTGTGGAGACCTCGTGATCTAGCATATTGTCTGCAGAGGTTTGTGAATTGAATTGCTTTAGAATTGTAGGAGGGGGCATGCTTTGAAAATGAAGCTTCTACCCCTCCCCTACAATGGACAAAGTCCAATCATCTGCTGTTATCTGATGCAATCTGTTGACAAAGTGGCATAACCTGCCCGGAATATTGGGGGGTTGGGGACCCCTCAGAGGCAGGGAGGCAAAGCTCTCTAGGAAGGAGTCAAAGCCCTTGAGGGGGCTGAACCTGGAGAGCTGGTTGGGCTCTCGGGCCTTTTGGCTTCTTTTGCTGTCTAGTCTGTCCCTTTTGGGCAACCTGACCTGGAGTTTGACTCTGCTGGGTATAGGAAGGATATAAAGTTCCTCTTTTTGCTAAAAGAGGGTTTTTTTATAAGGCTTCCTTTTGGCTGGAGTGGCTGTAGACTTTGACAATCTATCTAAGGTAGAATTGTCAGCATCTAACTCGTTAGCTTTTTCCTGCCAGTTCTTGCCGAAGAGATTCGCATCCGTGCAAGGAATGTTGCCTAACTTGTCCTGTACCCAAGTCTCCAAGTCTGATGCCTGTAGCCAGGCAATCTGTTGTGCACCAATGGCAATAGCAGAGGTTCTGCTGATGCATTTGAAGCAGTCAAAGGCTGTACGATTGACAAACTTGCAAGTCTTTTGCATCTTGAGCATGCTTAACTAGAGCAAGAAAATCTTGTCTCTTATCATCTGGGAGAAATAGGCTCATAAGTTCCAAGTCTCCTGTGACTTCCTTGAGGAACATTCCCATATATAGGATATATGAACTGATCCTAGCTGAAAGCATAGAAGCTTGAAAAGTCCTGCGTCCAAAAGCATCCAGAGTCCTGCATTCATCATCTGGAGGATTGGATGCATGCCTCTTTACACTCTTCATCCTACGCATGGCTGATTCCACTACCATTGAATGGTGTGGCAGCTGAGTTTTCTGAAATCCAGGAAATGGCGGAACTCGAAACATAGTATCAAGTCTCCTAGAGTGAGGAGAGAGTAGTCAGAGGTGTCTCCCACATTCTGAGCATCAAGCTATGCAGAATTTCATGGATAGGCAGAGTGACTGCCTCCTTAGGAGCTTTAGGATATTGTAGAATTTCCAATTCCTTTGCTCTGGGTTCGTCTTCAGGAGCTACTGTGATTGAAAGACCTTTGGCCATATCACGGATGAAATCCTGAAATGACATGTCCTCTGGAGGTAACATTCTGCATTGTGGAGAAGAGGGATCTTCTAGGAGAAACCCTCTAGTGCCAGCAGAATTGTCAGTGTCTTCCGAATCAGAGGAATCAAAGTATTCCTGACCCCGATGCTCTTGCAAAGCACGATCCCAGTACCGATCGAAGTCGGTACCGAGCTGACCCGGTACCGCTTTGTCAATTCCAGCCGGAGATGGCATGGGAAGAGTTCCCACCGGGGCCGGTACTGTTGGTACCGGTATCGGTGTCGGTACCGGCATCGGTGTCAGTACCGGTGCCCATGGAACCACCGGTACCGCAGATGAAAGAAGAGCTGCGATGCTGCGCTCAATAGCAAGGAATCTCTGGTCTATCGACGCTGCCGATGCCTGGGTGTCGGTACCGGTAAGGACGGCCGGAACCCCTGAGCATGGCACAGGCAGTTCTTGCGAGGTTGAGGCCTCGAGAACATCTTGAAGCCCCATCGATGCTTCGGAAGCCGAAGCTTCCTGCCGGGGCTGTTTTTCTGGTGTGGTTCCCTCAAGGGCAACGCCAATGGCCTCTCGATGCTTAGCAGGAAAGCTACCCTTTGAGGACCAGCTTTTATGTTTAGTTACCTGAGATCCATGGGAGGAAGAAGAGGCCCTTGACGATGTTGATGCAATGTATCTGGCATCTGAAGAAAAGAGGGTACCGAGCTTTGCGGCCTGGTTCTGTCTTCCTCTTTTAGTCATCCCCATGCAGGAGAGACATTCAGTTGGAGAATGTTCAGGTCCTAAACATTTTAGACACCAATCATGGGTGTCAGTGACGGAAATGGTACCGCCACACTTAGTACATTTTTAAAACCACTAATTAGCCTTTCCATGATTTAGGAATATGGGGCCTAGTACCCAAAATGGCGCCTAGCACCAAAGAGAAACGTTTCTGAAAAGAAACAGTCTAAAGCTAAGGTTTTTGGTGTTTTTTGTATGAAAAGAAAAGAAAAGAACTGGCGGTACCGGTAGGCGTCGTGCGGTAGGCAAACGTGACCACAAAAAAAGAAATTTAAAAACGGAATTTTCTGCGGTGACAGGGAATAGATCCTGTCGGCTCCGCAGAAAATGAAGAACTGAAAAGGGACAGTTAGAAAGGCGGGAAGGCAGCGCGCATGTGCTGAGGCATGCTCCCAAAAGCGTTCCTATTGGACGCTGGGGAGCGTTCCCGCGCAGGCTCCGTTGGTACCGACGATACCCATATGTGAAGACTACATTCCTGCTTGTTCCTGGAGATAAAAGATAAGAACAAGGGCAAAGAGACAAGAGCAGGAGAGACAGGACAAAGGAAAGAGGTAAGAACAAGTGTAAGAGGAAGAAAGAAAGGGGAAATAAGAGGGGAAGGAAGGAGAACAGCAAAATCAAGAGCCAAAGGCAGAGGCGAGAAGATGAGCTTTTAACTTGAGTTTGAAGCGGGGCAAAGAAGATGCCTGATGTATAGACAAAGGAAGTTTATTCCAAGCGTAGGGAGCAGCAATGTCTCAGGCATATAACTAGGCGAAGCAGGCAGACCCTCCTGGTGCCTACATAGAATAAGTGAATGTTCTCTGTTTGTGTGGGAGTAAGCTCTGTGTGTGTTTGTTTATTTGTTTAACCAGTTTTATATACCACTTTATCCTTCAAAGTGGTCGACAATACAATGGAACTACATTGAATGAGAGAGGAGGGGCAACGGGATGTACATTCAGACTTCAGTCAATTGGTTCTTATTCTCCTCTATGCATGTCAGTGGGGTATAGGCATTCTACGTTACATGTAAAAAGTGTTCCATGAACAGGAGGGTTTTGAGTTGTTTAGGGCTTGTAGTTCATCTGGGAGGGAGTTCCATAGGGCTGGCGCCGAGAAAGATAAAGCTCTGTTGGATGTAGTTTGTTTTGTCTTCTGGTATCCGGTGGGAGTGCGCAGTCTGTTGATGCCGTTGGCTCATCTAGGCCTGCTGGTTGTTTCTCTGATCAATGTGTTGTGCAGGACATTTGCTGAGCATTGATGTATGATTTTGAAAATGTTTAGGGTTATTTTGAATCTTGCCCGTACTGTTATAGTGGAGTTGCTGCAGTACAGGTGTGATATGTTCATGTTTTGCTGTGCCCGTGATAATGTGTGCTGCAGTGTTTTGCACCATTTGAAGTGGGTGGGTGGATTGCTTGGGCATTCCTTGATATAATGAGTTTCCATAGTCCAGTATAGGAGTGATTACTGCCTGACACACGGTGCGGAAGTTGTCCTGATTGAGGAGTGGTCGGAGCCACCTGATGATTTTTAAACGGTGGTATGCCTTCGCTGCGGTTTTATTTATATGTGATTATAAGTTCAAATTCTTGTCCAGGATGATGCCTAGGTATTTCACCTCGTCCCTTGTAGATATTGTTTTGTTTAGGACATTGATGGCTTGGGGTGGGTTGAAGGTGGGGTTCCTGGAGATGAACAAAGCCTCAGTTTTGTTAAAGTTAATTTTCAGGTTATTGTCGGCGATCCAGTTGTTCTTGTCCTTAAGGCCCTTGGTCATACGGATCGTATCAGGTGCCATCGTGTCTATTGGGGCATACACCATGATGTCATCAGCATATAGGTGATAATGTAATCCTTGGCATTGGATAATGTTACAGATGGGTTGTTTGTATATATTGAATAGGATGGATGATAGTGCTGATCCTTGGGGTATCCCCTGGGTGATGGTGAACTGTGTTAATTTAATTTGGTCGCATTTGACTTGCTGTGTTCTATTGGTCAGGTATGAGGTGAACCATCTTATAGTATTGTTGCGCTGCCCGATCTCCCGCAGGCGGATTAGCATTATGGAGTGGGACACCGTGTTAAAGGCCGCTGAAATGTCTATAAAGACTAGCATGAATCTATTTCTCATGCTGTCTAATCCTTTCAGAAGGTTGTCGAAGAGGGATGTAAGCAGGGTCTCTTCGTTGTGCTGCGGCTTGAAGCCATGTTGATGCTGGTCTAACGGGGCGTGAAGGTCAATGTGATCCTGCAGTTTTCTCTGTACTACTTTTTCAATGATCTTTGCTATAAATGGAAGGCTTGAGATGGGGCGGTAGGATTTTAGGTCAAAGGAGTTCAATCTTGGATTCTTGAGGATGGGTCGGATCATCGCTTGCTTGAGTGCTTGTGGCATGTGTCCTTGTTGGAGGGATTCCTTCACCACTTTGTGAATGTGGTGGCTTAGTTTGTCCTTGGTGTCCTTAATCCATTCCACTGGGCATGGGTCAGAAGGTGAGGTCATATTTAGGGTGCCTATGATGTCCTCTATTTGTTGGGTTGTTGGCACACTAATGTCATCCCAGGCATGATGTGTTTCTGCCCAAGTTGGTGGGCATGTTGTGGTGAGGTGAGTTTACTCATTATGTAGGTTGTGTATTCTTGGGGGTCTAGTTGATGGGTGTTTTACTTGACTTTATGATTCCTTACTGTCGTCTTTCATCTCCCCTATCAACCTTTTGGAGTTCTTTTCACAACTGTGTGTTATTTTTAACCTGCAAACCACTTTGTATGACTAGAAAAAGGTGATATATCAAATAAAATAAACCATAAACCATATATAACTTAAAAGTTTCCAGAGCCGAAAGTCCGGAGACCTTTGCAAAATTCAGAGATTCAAACGCCATAATTGATTCTCAAATCTTTCCAAATGTTGGCATATAACAATCTTATCTTTCACCAGGGTGTCTAAAAACTCCCTACAGTCATCAATTCTCTTTTCCAAAGATGAAGTTTTCTCCTGGAACTCTTTGGCTAGTTGCAGGTGATCTTGAATCAAAGTGCCCACTGTTTGCACTAAGGAGTTTATTTCCTTGGAGCATTTACAGACAGAGGCATCTAATTTCAACAACATGTCCCAAATAGATTGAAGCATTACCTCCATGGTATGCTGTTCCATGTTGGGGGATGACCCCAAAACCTCAAACCAGGCAGAGCTGTCCATCACCTCTTCCAGAGATATTCCCAGTGCACCTGAGGGAACTGGAAGTTGTTCTTTCCCTCATGGATCTCCATGCCCGAGAGCTGCTTCCACCTGCACTCTCTCCCCCATGGGCTTGCCTACCGAACTTTAAATCATGGCAGCCCTGCTGCTGGAAACCTGCAGACTCCGAAGCGGTTTCAGCTCTCTACTCTCCTTCACTGCAGTGGAAGCGTTGCCCACAGAGCCTTTAGGTATGGGGGTAAGTTGCAGTATCTCATTCAGCTTCCCTGCTGTGAAGCAGCGCAGAAGTCTTGGCCGGAGGCTTGTTTCATTTTTTTGAAAACAGAGCAAGGAAACAAAGTGCAGAGAGATCAGCCCGGATGCTGCCATCTTGGCTCCTCCCCTCCCCCTTTCTGCTTGGCATGAGATTTTTAGTTGCATTTTTAGCACATGGTAATGGTTATCGCAGCATGCGCTAAACACCATGCTAATCATTAACGCACTTTAGTAAAAATGCCCCAAAGTATTCTGCAAAAATAAAAACATGTCATCGCCTGACAAAGATATTCATGCGCATGAGGAAAAGTCTCCATAGATGTCCTTCTTAAGGCTAGCACACCTCCAGCAAGAAACAGCCGAAACAATAACTTTGGGCCCGAGCACTGCCATAGCTGGGCAAGTCTCATTGCTTCCTGTGTGGTCAAATTATTTGCATTTTTTAAGCTTGGGAAAAAATATGGAAGATAATGAAATAAATCTTTTCTTAATATTTCACAAAATACGAAAAAAAGTGTTTTAAGAATTTTCACAGTTTTAAATTTCACTAAACATTTCACATGCAAAAGGGTCACTACCAGCTTTTTAATTGGCACTCATCTTTTAAGTACTTTGTCAGCCCTTATGTCTACGTCACCTTAGATTCAATTCATCTGTCTCATTCTAGAGCTTCTTCGTATCATTCAAAAATTATGCAGCTTCTCAATCTCACATTTACAGAAATATAACCATTTCTAAATATCAGTTATAATTTTTAAAAAATTAATAAATTCTGCTAACTAAAAAAAAAAAAAAGAATTGTACAACCCAAGAATACCAGAAAATGACCTCTCTTGTGATTATATCAGACAGCTATCCACATTCCTTCTGATTTTACAGTAAGAAAATGTAACCACTGAACAGAAGGGGAATGAAAGCATCACTGCTCTGCCAGAACCTCCTCTGATCTCATGAAAACCACACAAGCACAAACAGGAAGAAGGTTTTATAGAACAGTCTCTTGGATAGTTCAGATCTTCAACAAATTAGATCAAAGTTTGATACTGACCATATGAAGTTTCTGGTACATGCTTTTGTTTTGTCACAATTAGACAATTGTAACATCATTTATTTAGGTATTGTTAAGACATATACGGTGCATCTACAAGTGTTGCAAAATATGACAGCTAAGCTCATTTTAAAAGTAAAAAAAATATGATAAGGTGTAGCCCTATCTCATGCAATTACACTGGTTGCCAATAACAGCCAAGATTACTTCTAAATTGCTGTTTTGTTTTTAAGATTGTACATGGCTTTGTTCTGGCATACATGGGTGATACAGTATTGCTTAATACTTCTTTTAGAATGTCTCAGTTAGTGAAGCATTTTTCTCCAGCTATTCTGTCAAAGAAATACAATTTTAAGCCGATATTGGATAGATTATTATTTGCTTCTGTTGATGCTATGGTTTGCCAATGGAGATTAGAAAACTCCTATACTATATGGAGTTTCAGCAGTCACTCAAAACTAACTCTTTAAGGCAATTTCTGTTAGATAACACAGGTACACTAAAATTTTTTTTTTAAACTGCCTCTAATGTTTCGATTGATTTTTACGTTTTTTGGTGCGCTGAATCCAAATCTGGTAACCAATTTGCTCCATCACGTACAGATTTTTTGCTACATTGGGTTAGCAGTTTGAGGTGAACGTTTCAGATTGAGTGCGATCAAGATAAAAGTTTCTTGGATGAATTCTTTATACTAATTGTTTAGTAGTTATTCAAATAAGAATAAAGAAAATTGTAACAAGGCAGCACATAAGAATAGAGTAATGTCAACAAAACACACTGTGATGGTAGCAAAATTGTCTGCACTTAAAACAGCCACATACATGTGCACAAACATTGAGCATATAAGAGCGAGGTTAGACACAAAGCAAAGCAAAGAAATGTGCAAAAAATGTTGTACAGGTATGTATGTAAGAATAGAAAACGCAAACCACACCATTGCAATACATGAAGACAAACACCCGATGGTGTGAAAATAAAATTCTAATAAATGAGATCCGACACTGTGGTAATAACTAGCAAATTTTTATTTCAAAGTTTAGTAAAAACACGATATTTGTCAACACAGTTTAGATTTTAAAGTCATTCTTGGGTCAATCAATCTCCTGGTGGGCCCGTTTCTTCTTCCCCCGAATGCTTCTCTTGGTTCGCTGCTTGGCGTATTTTTCATCTGGGGTTTCCCGCAGCAGCAACCAGCAGAAATCAGCCATCATAGTGGTGTTCCATCTTCCTTGGTACCTTCTCTCTGCGTCCTTGATGTCCTGGTGAAACCTTTCACCTTGTTCTTCACTGTACGCCCCCATGTTTTCGGGAAAGTAGTTCACATGGGAGTGCAAGAAATGGACTTTCAGGCTCATGTTACAGCCTTGTTCTTTGAAGGCATTGAGCATCCTGGCAACAATATCCTTATAGTTCTCATCCCGCCTGTTCCCCAAGAATTTGAGAACAACATCCTTGAAGGAATCCCAGGCTTATTTTCCTTCTCAGACATCGTTTCAGCGAATGCTCCATCTGAAATGAGTTTCCTTATATCAGGGCCAACAAACACTCCTTCCTTTAGCTTTGCTTCAGAAAGTCGGGGGAACTTTGAGCAAAGGTACCGAAAGCACTCACCATCTTTGGAAGGGACTTGATGAATTGCTTAATGAGACCCAACTTAATGTGGAGAGGTGGTAATAGAATTTTATCACGAGGTACCAAGCTCTCATGAAGAACATTTTTCTCACCGGGTCTCAAATACTCCCGAATTGGCCAGTCTTTTTTCCCCCAGTGTAGGTCGCGGGCCCGGCTATCCCACAAGCAAAGGAAGCAGGGATATTTGGTGAAACCGGATTGCTGCCCTAATAGCATGGATAGAATTTTAAAGTCTCCACAAATCATCCACTTATGCTCATCATAACGAATCTTCTGAAGAATCAGGGCCAAATTCTCGTATTTTTCTTGGAGAATAACAGAGTGAGCAATAGGAACTGAAGCGAATGTGTTGCCATTATGAAGAAGAACACCTTTTATGCTGTCTTTTGACGAATCAATGAACAGCTGCCATTCAGCAGGATCATACTTGAGTTTAAACTTTTCCATCACTCCGTATATATCGTTGCAAAATACCAAATCTTCCTCTTTGCTGAAATACTTCAAAAATTGTGTCTCGCGGTTGCGGTACCAATAAAAAGTTGTTCCTGGTGACAATAGATTTTTCTGTTTAAGCCGAGAACCTAGCAGTTGGGCAGCATCTTTTGGGAGTCCTAAATCCCGGACTAAATCATTCAATGCAGCTTGAGAGAAAAGTTCAGGTTTCGGATCTGGTTCAGTTTCAAACTCGGAAGTACTGGACTCATCGGGAAAAGCCATCTGATGAGTCTCATCATGATCAGAACCGTCCACACAAATATGATCCAAAGATTTTGGTGGTTCAGGCACAGGTACTTCGTTGCAATGAGGCATAGGCCTAATTGCTGAGGGAAGGTTGGGGTAACTTATTACGTTCTTATTTTTTAAGTTGTATCCCTTCACAATGCAAGAGCAAAAATAGCAGTCACTGCTGTGGTCTCTTTGTTCACGCCACATCATAGGTATTCCGAAACGAATGCTTCTTTTTTACCTTTCATCCATAAGCATAGATCTTCCTCACATGTCTTGCACACTTTGTGAGGAGCCCACGGTTTGTCTTGATCGCCTAACTTCAAACCGAAATAGGCGAAATATACTTTTTTAATAAATGCAGAAATGTTCCTCTGCCGCTTTTTCACGGTATATTCCCCACAAATAAAACAAAAACTGTCCGGAGAGTTGACGCAACCTCTGGCTCTGTGAGCCATCACAAATACACAGCACTGCAAACTACAACTGTAGTGAACCACTTCGGAATAAAGCTGGATTACGACTGAGCAAACAAAAGGTAATAATGAACTTGCAAGAAACTGAAATTTGACAGGAATGTTCATGTCGCAACCACCGTGTTTGAGCGAGCGAACGAGGCGAGGCGAACAGGAAAGAACATGCGCCAGCGCGAGTACTGGATTTAGCCCCCCGCCTCCCAATTGTCCTGTTAATGTATAAAATGAATACTGTACAAAACACTCTAAAATATCATGAGGGAGTGTTTCTAGTTAGTTAACCATTACAACCTCTATTTTGGGCCAAGAAAATAAACTGCAGTCGGCTAAAAAGAAATTATGTGAACATTCCTTATATGGGTAAGAAATCTAATTTTGCAAGAAAACGTGACGTGATGGAACATTTTGGCTATTTTTCCTGGATTCAGCACCCCAAAATCTATAGGAATCAGTTGCAAAACTGGAGGCAGTTTTTTGGTAGTGTACCTGTGTAATAATTCTGACTAAAATTATGCAATCCAACTGTAAAAGATTGTATTATGGAAGAAGTGATTTTTGTTAATTGCTGTATCCCTCCTAGAACCTGGAGGTATAGGCGAGCTATAAATTGATGCATTAAATTAAATCAAGTAAGGTAACTTCAAAAAAGGTTTTCTGGATTTAATCATACATATCACTAGGTGCTAGAAATAAAAATGGTCCTAAGGATTTATGAGCACAAACAATATTATTGAGTATGATATATAGGAAAGAAAGTTGGACACAATGCTAAATTGGTTTTTGTGATGGGTTGTTAACCCAGGAAATGTTTTCTCTTCTGCAGTATCATATAAAAATATTACACATAATCCACAGGCTCAATGAAATTATAAACATCAAATTGGATAAACAAAAGTCAAAATTTCACATCAGAAAAAGACATAATAAATGCAGCACAAATATGACCATCAGCTTGGACATATAGGAGGCTAGTTACTAGGCCTTGGTAATATTTCTCATTTTACAGCAGCTTAATTATCACAGAAGTCACTAGCCTGTGGAAACTGAGTCCTGCAAGTTAGTGACTCCTGTGGTAAAGAATTATTTTTTTCAGTGCCATCAAGTCAATGCTGGCTTCCTGCAACCCAGCAGCCCCTGGGTTTTCTTGGCAAGGTATGACCAGAAGTAGATTGTCAGGAGTTTTCTTCTGAGGCAATGAAAGGTAAAGTTATATGCCTAAGGTCGCAAGGAATGCTAGTGGGAATTGAACCTGGATCTCTTGGGTACTAGGTGGCTGTTGCTCTAACCCCCAGGCTACTTCTTAAAGCTGAAGTTAATTTCCCCTCCCAGGAGCATGAGGCCACTAACATTTGGCCCAGGTGCCATTTTAAAGGGTCCAGTGTATGTAAGTGGACAACCACCAGTGGTCTGCAAATCCCCTCTACTGGGACCTGGTAATAGTCAGAGGCCCCCCAAAGATGCCTCCCTTGGGCCCCAAGACAGGCAACTCCTACTCCAGAATTCCAATTTCTACCCATTCCCATGTCTGGTCTAGGGGAAGGCCAGCAAGAAAAACCTACTACTACTACTCAGCATTTGTATATCGCTACCAGTCGTACGTAGCGCTGCACAGACATATAAGAGACAATCCCTGCTCATCGGAGTTTACAATTTAATCAAAACAAAACACAGAAGGTGTAAGCAGGGGTAAGACAAGGGAAGGAAAGGAGATTAGGTGAGTCAAGATCGAAAAGAGTCAGCGAAGAGGTGAGCTTCAACCTGGATTTGAAGAGGGTTAGAGAAGGTGCCTGGCGTACAGACACAGGTAGTTTGTTCCAGGCGTAAGGTGCAGCAAGGTGAAAGGAGCGAAGTCTGGAGTTAGCAGTAGGAGAGAAGGGCACAGATAGAAGCAGTTGGCTAGAAGAGCAGAGTTCCCGAGGGGGGTTGTAAGGGGAGATAAGAGAAAAAAGGTAGTGAGGAGCCGCAGACAAAATGCATTTATAGGTCAGCAGGAGAAGTTTGAACTGGATGCGGAAACGGATAGGGAGCCAGTGAAGTGACTTGAGAAGAGGAGTAATATGGGCATGACGAGGCTGGCGGAAGATTAGCCGAGCAGCGGAGTGTTGAATAGATTGAAGCGGAGAGAGATGATTCAAAGGGAGACCAGCAAGGAGTAGGTTACAGTAGTCAAAACAGGAGGTGATTAAGGAGTGGATTAGCGTTTTAGTAGTGTGTTCAGAGATGAAGGGGCGGATTTTGTTAATGTGATAGAGAAAGAAATGGCAGATCTTAGCTACAAGATGGATATGTGTGGAGAAAGAGAGAGAGGAGTCAAAGATAACCCCCAGATTGTGGGCCGAGGAAACACGAAGGAGTACAGAGCTATCCACAGAGACTGAGAAAGGAGGAAGAGGAGGGGAGTTATTAGGGGGAAAGATAAGTTGTTCAGTCTTGGCCCCCTCTTTCTTCTTCTGGCACCAGCAGCAGAGTCAAAATGGTGCTCGTGACCCCTACCACTAGGGTCAAATCTGCCAGATTTGGGCAAAAGGCCCTTATATAGCGGAATTACCCTTAATGGTAGCAATGCCAGAATACTGCCTGGGACTGCAGGTTCCATTTTGAACCTAGCACTGGCAGAAGCAATAGGGGTATCGCATCTGTGCTTGGGAGGGGGTTTGCTTATCATTGGAGGTGACCTTAAAAAGACCTGGAATACGGCGCAGGACTACATGGGAGGGGAAGGTGGGGGGGGGGCAGGGATGACCGTGCAGCATTTATGGCCCTTTTTCAACGGTTCATATGGGCACAAGCCGTAACGGACATCTGGCATCTTCTTTACCCGGGAAAATGCCAGTTTTCATACTACTCCTCTGTACATGGTTCTTGCTCCCAAATCAACATGTTTTGAGTTGGGAAGGAAGGGGCAGTGCAGATACCGACACTATTACCTGGTCCAATCATGCCCCAGTTGAGGTGCAGCTAGAGCTGCACCAAAGAGACAGTGGGGTGCAATTCCTGCAGTTAAATGAGTCGCTCTTGGAAGATGCCTGAGTGGTGCAGGATGTGGAGGGTCTCATTAAGGAATATTTTGCTTTAAATGATAATAGGGAAGTGGGATGGAGCACAGTATGGGATGGGTTTAAGGCCACTTTGAGAGGGTACTTCATTAAATGGGGGGGGGGGGGGGTCCAGACCAAACGAGAGAGAGGGAGGGGCAGTGCCTACATCTTAGACAACAGCTGCTGGCCTTAACAGAAGCTGATGTGAGAGACAGGCATGGGCGTTCTGTGTGCAGTTGAATAAGCTTCATGCTGAGCAAATACATTTCCACATGCAACAGAGGCGGCGAGCCTTTTTAGGTGGGAACGAGGCAGGTAGGTATCTTGCTTGGCAGTTGCAGTCCCATATTCTTGCAATCTGAGGGTTGGAGGCAACGATTCAAGTTCATGAAGACCAGATAAGAGCGGAGTTTGTGCAATTTTACAAGAACTTGTACAAGGCTCTACCGGCTCCACTGGGTGAGGATATTATGAGTTATTTTGACTCCATACTGCTCCTGAAATTGGAGCACGAGCTGCAGCTGGGATTAGACAGGGAGACTGGAGGGAAAGAAGTGACACGAGCAATTCGGGCCTTGAAAATGGATAAAGCTCTAGGCTTGGATGACCTCATGACCTGTTTCTATCTGAGGTTTGGACAGTTCCTCCTGGGGCTCCTGACCACTTGTTCAACCTCCCAAGAGCTGGTGGAGACTGTGGGGTGGGCAGTTATCTCTTTGATACCTAAGGAGGGGAAAGATCCCCAGGCCTGTGCTTCCTATCGTCCCATCTCTCTTCTGAACTTAGATGCAAAATTGCTGGTGAAAAGTTTGGCCACATGCTTGAATAAGATGCTCCTGATGCTTATCCATTGAGACCAGGCCAGGTTTATCCAGGGTAGACGGGCAACAGATGACATTTGGAAGAATCTTAACATCATCTGGGCAGCTCAACAGGGGCAGGAACTGGCCCTCCTCCTAGCACTGGACACCCGGAAGGCGTTTGACCACATGTCATGGGGCTTTATGTTTTGGGACTCAGAAAATATTGGGTTCAGGAAGGGATTTCTGGATTGGATCCAAGCACTTTATCATAATCCACGTGCCTGCATGAAGGTTAATGGGGAGGTACTCCCCCCCTTCCCCCCCCCCAATTAGCTGGGGCACGAAACAGATGTTCCCTGTCACCCCTGCTATTTGCTCTGGCATTGGAGTCTCTGGTCCAGGGTATAGATGAGCAGGGACTTGAGGGAGATTCAAGTGGAGGACAGCAGATGATCTTTTTACCCATCATTATGTGGAAATTGTGAGAGAACGGGTGGCTGTCCGGGTTCTGCCTGAACTAGAACAAGTCTGAAATTATCAAATCTCAGAATCCCAGATAGGCTTCCATTTTGATGGGCAGGTAGGAATAGCCGATATTTGGGCATTTTAGATGGGTCATAATCTGGCCAATCTTTATATGGCAAACTATAATAAACTGCTTGGGGAACTGGATAGTTTGTTTCATAGGTGGGGGCAGGGCTACTTGTCCTGGATGGGGAGAATAGCGGCAATAAAGATGATGCTTCTGCCTCGCTTTCTATACCTTTCCTTGGTTCCCCCCCCCCCCCCCGTGGAAATCCAAGAGAGCATGCTGTGCATGATCCAACAGAAGGTGGAGTGCTTTATATGACTCAGCTGAGCACCAAGGGTCATGAGGATGGAACTCTTGAGATGACAGGGAATCTCAACCCCCCTCCCCGAGTTCAAAAAATATTACATAGCGGACCAGCTGATGGAGGTCTATTCATGGCACTGAGAGTGCAGTAAACAGTGGGTGGTGCTGGAGGAGGCCTTGGCAGCGAGGCCGTCGCTAATGGCTAGGGTGTGGAGCGAAGGGGGGAGGAATAGAACCCCCCTTTATTCAACACATGCTGGAGCACTGGTGGAGGCACCATCGGGACCTCATGGGAGGGAAGCGTGCCTCCTCTATGATGCCTCTGGTGGCATGTTTTGGGTGAGATGAAAGACCAGGCTCCCAAATGTTGCATCATTTGGAGAACCAAGGGCTAGGGCAGATAGACTCCCGATGACAAAGGTGGGCATTCTCGCCTTTAACAGGCTGCAATATCTATATGGTCTAGACCAGGGGTCTGCAACCTTTAAGATGTAAAGAGCCACTTGGACCCGTTTCCGAAGGGAAAAAAAAAACTGGGAGCCGCAAAACCATAGCGACATTTAAAACAAATCTAACACTGCATATATTGTTTCTTACCTTAATGCTATATACGACCCCCTACTTTTCCTGTTAAAATATAGGTGTTTGGCCTATACTCGCCGTATAAGACTACCCCTCTTCCTTCACACACCAAAAAAAAAAACGCCAGAAAATATCACAACAACAAGTAACAATATTTGATTTCAAAATTATGATGATTTTGTAGTCAAATCACTAATATGAAATAAAATTATTTTTTCTACCTTTGTTGTCTGACCAATTTATTCTTTGATCATGCTGGTCCCGATCTGAGGCTTCTGCTTTCCTGTCTTCTCTTAGCTCTCTTTCTGTGGTCTATGGTCCATCTGCCATTTCTTATCTCTTCTTTCGTTTTCTTCACTTCTTTCCATCAGCCTATTTCCAGTCCCAGTAACCCTCCCCAATATCAGCCCTTTCCAGTCCTCACTCCCAGTACCTTCCAGTGCTAATCCCCCCTCAACCCCATTACCAGTGCTAGCCTCCCCTAATCAGCCCAATACCAGTCCTACCCCCCATCAGCTCATTACCAGTCCTAGCCTCCCCTAATCAGCTCATTTCCAGTGCTCGTCCCCTCAACCCCATTACCAGTGCTCCATCCCTCCATGTCAGCCCCCTCCCTCCCTCCATCCATATCAGCTCCCTCCCTCCATGTCAGCCCCCTCCATCCCTCCATGTCAGCCCCCCTCCCTCCATCCATATCAGCTCCCTCCCTCCATGTCCCCCTCCATCCCTCCATGTAAGCCCCCTCCCTCCCTCCATCCATATCAGCTCCCTCCCTCCATGTCAGCCCCCTCCCTCCATCCATCCATATCAGCTCCCTCCCTCCATGTCAGCCACCCTCCCTCCATCCATCCATATCTGCTCCCTCCCTCCATGTCAGCCCCCCTCCCTCCATCCATCCATATCTGCTCCCTCCCTCCATGTCAGCCCCCCTCCCTCCATCCATATCAGCTCCCTCCCTCCATGTCAGCCCCCTCCCTCCATCCATCCATATCAGCTCCCTCCCTCCATCCATATCAGCTCCCTCCCTCCATGTCAGCCCCCCTCCCACCATCCATCCATCCATATCTGCTCCCTCCCTCCATGTCAGCCCCCTCCTCCCTCCATGTCAGCCCCCCTCCCTCCCTCCATCCATATCTGCTCCCTCCCTCCATGTCAGCCCCTCCCACCATCCATATCAGCTCCCTCCCTCCAAGTCAGCCCCCCTCCCGCCATCCATCCATATCTGCTCCCTCCCTCCATGTCAGCCCCCCTCCCTCCATGTCAGCCCCCTCCCTCCATCCATCCATATCTGCTCCCTCCCTCCATGTCAGCCCCTCCCTCCATCCATATCAGCTCCCTCCCTCCCTCCATGTCAGCCCCCCTCCCTCCATCCATCCATATCTGCTCCCTCCCTCCATGTCAGCCCCCCTCCCTCCATCCATCCATATCTGCTCCCTCCCTCCATGTCAGCCCCCCTCCCTCCATCCATCCATATCTGCTCCCTCCCTCCATGTCAGCCCCCCTCCCTCCATGTCAGCCCCCTCCCTCCATCCATCCATATCTGCTCCCTCCCTCCATGTCAGCCCCCCTCCCTCCATCCATCCATATCAGCTCCCTCCCTCCATGTCAGCCCCCCTCCCTCCATCCATCCATATCAGCTCCCTCCCTCCATCCATATCAGCTCCCTCCCTCCATGTCAGCCCCCTACCTCCATCCATCCATATCAGCTCCCTCCCTCCATGTCAGCCCCCTCCATCCCTCCATGTCAGCCCCCCTCCCTCCATCCATATCAGCTCCCTCCCTCCATGTCAGCCCCTCCTCCCTCCATCCATCCATGTCAGCCCCCCTCCCTCCATCCATAATCAGCTCCCTCCCTCCATGACAGCCCCCCTCCCTCCATCCATCCATATCAGCTCCCTCCCTCCATGTCAGCCCCCCTCCCTCCATGTCAGCCCCCTCCATCCCTCCATGTCAGCCCCCCTCCCTCCATCCATATCTGCTCCCTCCCTCCATGTCAGCTCCCCTCCCTTCTGCTGCAGCCGCGGCTCCCTGCCTCTTACGGACCCGCGGCTGTGCTGTTAAAATCATCTCGTTGCCCTTCCTGTCGTGACGGGCTCCGTGCCGCATGGGCCCGCCCCCAACCTCCCTTTAGCGGCGGGACAATGCTGCACGGAGCCCGTCAAGACAGGAAGGGCTCCGAGATGATTTTAAAAGCACAGCCGCGGTTCCCTAAGAGGCAGGGAGCCGCGGCTGCAGAAGAAGGGAGGGAGCCCATAACGCCATAAATACCGGGCGGGCAGTGTGCTCCGGAGCCGCGGCAAAGGTGAGAAAGAGCCGCATGCGGCTCCGGAGCCGCGGGTTGCCGACCCCTGGTCTAGACAATAAAGACTTTTATGGATACCTCCAATTGCAACACTTTCTCACACAGAGGGCGGATAGGATGGACCTCCAGAGAGAAAACTTGGTTTGAAACACTGTGCATGGACCTTGGGAACAAAGGGGTTCCTATAGAAAATGCACTGAGATATGATTACTGGAGCGCCTGGGAAGCAACCATATATGCAAAAGTGGGAAAGAGAGATCTGGGGATAGTGTGGAGGGAAGCAGACTGAGAAGTTATCACCCAACGTATTGCTAAGTTGTCTATTATAGCTTATGTATTGAAGAATGGGTATAAAGTGTTGGTGCGGCCCCTTGGCCCCTCCTCCTCTCAGCCAAATCACATTCATCCCACCCTTCCACCCAGACACTACAAAGGCACCCCCCCAATCACCCTTTCACCAACACCCACAACCGCCTACTACCCCCACACCTTCAAACCTTCAACATCTACCTACTCAGTTTCCATCCAACTGCTACTTCTCGACCATCCCCCCAACCACCTGAGCACCAGAACACCCTCTCTCATCACCTCTGATGTGTAACACAGAACCAATAAGGAAAAACAACCACCATATTCCAAGGGGTTCAGGTCTTAAGCAGGATCTTTGGGCCCTCATTGCTGTCCTGGTCTGCAGATTGCCGCTGAAGGTGTCATAGTCCATAATTCACTTTTTGCCAATGGGGGCATTTCTCTCTCCACAGGAGTCCTGGTGCAACCTCAGCCACCAGACCAGGCAGCACAGCAGAAAATGGAGAGTTAGAAGACACAAAGAAACCATTCCGTTTGTTCAATGTAAACTGCACTGATGCAGAATAGCGCGGTATATAAGAGAATGTAAATAAATAAAAATAAATAAATAGAAAATAACTGGAGCAACAGGGCGCAAAGGCTTAAGGTGCGCATTTTAACTTTCTTCCGTTGCCTGCCGCCGCCACTTTTTCTTCTCTCAGTGGTGGCAGGCAACGTAAGAAAGCTAAAATGCGCCCCTTAAACCTTCCGCCAGCATGCTAAGCAGATCTTTCCCTCCAGAGCCGGCAATTTGCACATCGGGCGCACCTCTTCTCTCCCGCCGCAGGGGGGGGGGGGCATGCACCCGATATGCAAGTCGCACAGGGCGCGATCTTCCCTCGGTACGGCCCTGCCCTGAATACTTTTATACTTTTATATAACAGAGCGAATAAAAGAGGAGGAGGTGTTGCCATTATAGCAAAGACTGACCTCCAATATCGTACAATCACAACCAAGAGCACAAAACAATTAGACGTTATCTCAATATACAACAACCACAATACCATCAACCTTATATATATTACACCGAACTCAACATCAGAAGAACTTTCCAGCGTAATTGACCTAGCCTGCAACCCAGTACACCCAGATAAACCTAACTGGCTAATGGGCGACTTCAACCTCCCTTCCATACAAACTGCCCTTTCTAACTCATTCTTAGATGCAATGAAAAACCTCAACTACAATCAACTCATAAATCAACCCACTCATCAACGTGGCAATATGCTCGACCTTGTCTTCGCTCCACCCACCTACACGTCCACAAATGATGATTTCGACCTATCCATCACTCCGGTCCCATGGTCAGACCATAGCCTAATAACACTCACAATACCAGCACACAAGGACCCATCAACGGACACAACTAAACGGTCACCAACAAACTCCACACGCTTCAGACCTCTCAACGAAGAGGAAATCAAGAAACATATACTTCCAATACTCAATCAACCCTCTACCAACATCAATGACATGGTCACCACATGGAATGAAACCATCAACCAATACGCCATACTACCACCAGCCCATAAAAACCCAACAACAAAGAATAATGTAGTGAAAAAAACAATCTGCACCATGGTTCTCCCAAGATCTAAGGAAGTCTCTTACTATCTTGAGGAAGCTCGAAAGAAAATGGCGTAAATCTCATAATTTAACAGTTCAACAAACATACTTATCCCACCTGCGAGCCCATCGTGAAGCAATATGGAACACAAGAAAAACCTACCACTCTGAACTCCTCAACCGCTCCCTAAATAAACCTCGTGAACTCTTCAATCTAGTAAAGTCACTAACTACAGAACCATCACCACCTCAACAGGAACCCATACACCCGCAGAAATATGCCAACTTTATACAATCCAAAGCGATCAGAACAACAACTTCTTCATCTCCAAGTCCCCCCCAGCAACACGTACGAGTTCTCCCACTACTGAAGCTCTCATCACCCTCAGCTAAATACGTGGAAGACATTATAGTCAAAATGAATACCACCACAGCTCCTAACGACCCCTGCCCAGCGCACTGGATAAGAACTATGCGATCCGACTTTAGCCCAGTCATAGCAGAAATAATAAAGATGTCCTTCTCAACTGGCATCTTCCCATCGGCACTAAAACAGACTTCCATAAGACCGTTGCTAAAGAACAACCAACTAGACCCAACAAAGGAAGAATCATACCGCCCGATATCTAGTATACCGCTGCTATCCAAAATAATTGAGAAAGTAACCAACAGTCAGATACAACAACACATAGACACCTCCTCCCCCCTCGACCCCAGTCAGCACGGATTCAGGGAAGCCCACGGAGTAGAGACACTGCTAACCACATTAACCAACACACTCATCAGTGGATTAGACGACATTAAAAAAGGCTTTGCCCTAATATTTCTCGACATATCTGCAGCATTCGACTCGGTGGACCATGAAATACTACTAACCCGTCTATATGACAAAGGAATCCACGGGCTAGCATGGCAATGGTGCAAATCATATCTCGAAGATCGCTTACAACACGTCAGGACTGTTACAGGTACCTCACAATCTTTCCAGTTAAAACAAGGAGTACCTCAGGGATCATCCCTATCCGCGCTGCTATTTAATATTTACATGCAGCCTATATGCGACATCACTCGGTCCTTTGGCATATCCTCGTTGTTCTACGCTGACGATGTGCTAATATTCACACCAATCAATGTCAAGCTCCCAGACTACACAACACTAGTAGATTGCTTTAACGCAATAGCAGACTGGCTCCTAACCCAGAATATGCGAATAAACTATAAAAAAACCGAGGTACTGATAGTCACTAAAAACAGAGAATTCTCACCCCCTGAGACCCTAAAAGTACGAGACGCAGACCTCCCAATCAAGCCCTCCATAAAATACCTTGGAGTAATACTGGACCATCGCCTGGACTTTAAAGAACATATCAACCGCACGGTGAAAACCATTTATTTCAAGATAAGGACCCTACGCCATCTGAAAAACATGCTTGAACCAGACAGCTTCAGAACTATATTCCAAACCATAGTCACACACCCCACTTCGACTATGCGAACATAATACTCCATGGTCTTCCTAAAAACACCCTAAATACTTTACAACTTGCCATGAATGCCGCAGCCCGGGTACTATATGGTGCTTCAAAGAGCGAACATATAACACCCATCCTAATGGAGATTCACTGGCTCCCCATATACTGCAGAATAGCATATAAAGCTCTTCTCATGACATTTAAAGTGATAAATACTATAGCTCCTTCTTCAATGTCAAAACTCCTCCATCCCACCCCCGACATCAGATCCAGGAGGTCAGCAGCGACAAACACCCTAGCTACACCACCTGAGGCCACAAAATGCAAACGTTCAACTACAGACAGGGCCTTTGCATACTACGCACCTAGATGTTGGAACAACCTACCCCCCAACATAAGAGCTATTACTGACCTCAAGCATTTCAGAAAAGCCATAAAGCACCACCTCTTCATTCTGCATTTCCAAAGCACATTATCATCCCTCTAAAATGCACAGTAAAATTGTAAATACCTTAGTTACTCAAGAAGTTACTAAGAAATTCTATCCTTTGTATATAGGTTCTTCTTTACAAATATGTACAAAGTTTCTCAAAGTATATAGGTTCTTTACAAATATGTACTAAGTTTTACAAAGTTTTTACAAATATGTACAAAGTTTCCCATGGTTAAATTCCCAGTTGTATTCTCCTGTTATATGTAAACTCATCACAGTCTGTTGCTTGCAATGAGTATTCTGTTTAATGTAAACCGCGCTGATGAAAAAGAGTGCGGTATAAAAGAACTATAAATAAATAAATAAATAAATATGTAACACGTTTGTTCTATGTAAAGTGCCCTTGATCTCTGGAAGGGGCAATATTAAAAAGTGTAACAAATAAAAATAAATAAAATAGACAGACTTAGGCAGGATGAAGGAAAAACAACTCCATTCCTAGTGTCCCTAAGTCTCAAGGAAAAGAATGCCAATTAGTACATTTCACCTGGTCACATGTCAGGAAAAGCTTAACAACCTCGGACCACGGCAGAATGGAGAAGGGATAAACACAGGAAGAAGGAGGAAGCACCGAGTTATAGAAATTCCCCAGTATACGAGTATGCCCAAACTCGTTATAATTCCTCTTTATTTGTGAAGATAGGTCACAACTGTGCTAAGGGAACAAATTCCACAAGCCTATCACAGAGATGAGGATCCGCAACATACTAAGCTCCCTCTTTCAGTTACACATTGGAACGATCCAACAGTCCACACTCTGGACTACAATGAAAACCAGCTGAAACTGCCCTAGAGGGAACTCAACTAAACCCAAAACAAGCAAATAAGAAAATATGTGAATTTTTTTTCCACTTACCCTACACCAATGGTTAGTACATGTTAGTAAACATGAACCTCTGTGTATCTAATTGTGATCCACCTAGAAAATTTGAATAGGGTGGAATACAAATCTTTCAAATAAATAAACACAAAAGGGGGTCATTCTGAGGCACGAATAGCGGGGATGGACATCCCCTGCCCCTATATAATTTCCCCGCCGGTTGTGTGGGGAGGTTTTACAGGGGCAGTGAAGGGGTGGAATAACTTCCCTGGACATTTCAATTTGCTGCTCCAGGGCGCGGAAGGTGCTCGGGGGGGGGGGGGGGGTAGTTTTAATTCCCCACAGCCTGACCCAGGCCTTGGGAGGCTAGATAGGGGGGGGGGGTCGGGCTGCGAGGAATTAACATTTTGGGTAGGCTGTCGGCATCACGGCTTTTAAATGGAGCTACGGTGACATGGCAACATGATGCCATGGCACCGTGGCTCCATTTTAAAGCCAGCTGGGCAATGCCTATACATGTAGGCTGGGACTGAATCGCAGTCCCAGTCTGCACGTTCACGTTTGTTCATGATTCTGATTCCGCAGGGCTAGACATGTCTTACGGAATCAGAATCACGATCTCCTTTGTACGTCCGGGTCAGTCTGGGACATACAAAGGAGATATACGTCGGGATCAGAATCGGGCCCAAACTGCATTCTGGAGTTCCTTCAGCGGCTCCATGCTTGACATATTCAGGTCTTTGCTTCAAATTCACGTCAAATTCTTTGCCGGTGCAATTTGGTTTATGTGGGGCACATGACCCGTATGGTCCGGACTTGATTGGCGGAACATGCCTCTCGGTTACATACAGCTACCATTTCAGCCCCTTTAGTTGAACATTGTTTACAATTTCATCATTCCTTTGATCAATTGTTTTGGCATGTTATTGATTTTGTTCCTTTGGATCCAGGTGGCGGTGACCGCGTTTCTAAACTGCAATGGAGGGAGCAGGAATGGATTTTTAAACTTGGCTCTCTGTTCCCCTCTGGTTTAAATCTTGAAATTGATTGGTCTAGTCTTTTTTAGCATAATCAATCCTATTAGGGTTTTCCCTATCATATGGTTTTCCCCTTTGTGACTGGATTGGCCGTTTATGCTTTATAACTAACAACACTATAAAGCCAATATCGAGGCCTCCAAATGATACTTCAAAAAATTAAATGGTAAGTGTTGGGATCTTGTTGCAGTATGTTTCTGGAGTTGTTTTATGGGATGCGGCATTGGATTAAGCCCTGTTTTTTTATCTTTTTATTTTGTAGTGTTGGACCCCCTTGAAACAGCTGTAGCGAAACGCTCACATGAGATGTCTAGAAAAGGCGTTGGGGCATTCACATTCCATCCTGTTACATGATTAACGTATCTGTTGATATTTGTTGATAATTGTGCAAATTTCTGTTAACTGGAATTGCTTGTAAATGTGTGGATATCATGTATCTTGGATGGTGGTTGTAGGCGAGTGAGAGCCATTGATGTTATTTTAACTCCTAAACGTGGTCTGTTTAGTGAGTTAATTCTGAGGCTTTCACTTGTGGGTTATGTTTAAAGTGCTGTGCAGTTTGGTTAGATTGAGTGAGGTCTCTCGTTTATGCTTTATGACATCAGACACTTGCCTTTGCTATCAGGCGCCATTTTTCATTCATTTTTGTCAGCTTATGCTTTTTGCAGGAAGTTTCTCCTTACAAAGCCTGAGGCAGAGTCTTTCAAAGTCTTCGGACTTGAAACGTGTCACGTTGCATTTTGGGACTTCCTTGCTATACCTCGTTCAGATAAAGCACAGTTACTTACCTGTAACAGGTGATCTCTGGGAACAGCAGGAATAAGTCTTCACATATGGGTACGTCGGTACCGACGGAGCCTGCGCGGCAACGCTCCCCAGCATCCAATCAGAAAGCTTTTGGGAGCATCCCTCAGCGCCTGCGTGCTGCCTTCCCGCCTTTCCAACTGTCTCTCCTCAGTTGAGTTTTATAGCTGAGACAAAAGAGAGAAAGAGGAAAGGAAGAGAGATAGAGAGATACAACTCATAGGGAGTGGGGTGGGTTGTGAAGACTTATTCCTGCTGTTCCCAGAGATCACCTGTTACAGGTAAGTAACTGTGCTATCTCCAGGAACAAGCAGGAATGAGTCTTCACATATGGGGACTCCCAAGCTAAGATGCCTGGAGCCCTAGCATGTTGGTGATTGAAACATGCTCCACCTCATATGCCCAGGCATCCCGAGGATGGAGGGTACGAGTTGAAGAAGAGAGGAGCTGTAGGAGACAGCTGACCTAAAATAGGACTACAGACAAGGAGTCCCTGTATATATGATAAGTATCATGAAATGTATTGAAATGAACAAACACCATATGGACCTCACCTACTAGATTGCAGGAAGTAGAGAGGCTGATGGAATCTACTGGGGATCCAGTAGAGGAATCTTCAAGATAACCTCACAGAAGTGAGTTGAAGGTCAAAAACTGGAACTGACAGGTGACCCCAGGATTCAACTGGGGAAGAACAAAAACGGTAGGTCTTTTGTTGTTGTTAAGTGCCGTCGAGTCGGAGTCGACTCATGGCGACCCTCTGGATAGCTATCCTAAATTGTGTTCGGTCTCCAGTCAGGCGGCTCATTGTTGACAGACTGGTACCCGTAACTGCTGTTATTGTATCGATCCATCTCATTGCTGGCCTTCCTCTTTTGCGTTGACCTTCTATCTTGCCAAGCATAATGTCTTTCTCTAATGATCTCTCTCTTCGCATGATGTGTCCGAAGTATGAAAGTCGAAGTCTTGTCATCTGAGCTTCTAAAGAAAGCTTAGGTTTGATCTCCTCTAGTACCGACTGGTTTGTTCTTCGAGCAGTCCATGGTATACACAGTATTCGCCGCCAGCACCATAATTCAAAGGCATCAATTTTCTTCCTGTCTGCCTTTTTCACTGTCCAGCTTTCACATCCATATGATGTTATTGAAAAAACCATGGCTTGAACAAGTCGAATCTTTGTATGGAGAGAGACATCTCTGCTCTTGAGAATCTTATCTAGGTCTTTCATAGCCATTCTGCCAAGAGCAATGCGTCGTCTGATTTCTTGACTGCTTGTTGCTTCTTTATTGATAGTTGATCCAAGTAGGTTAAAGTTGTTCACAATTTCAATTTCTTCTCCTTCAACGACGAACCTGTTGATTATGCCAGTTGTCATGATCTTTGTCTTCTTTACATTAAGGTGCAGGCCCATTTTGAGACTATGTTCTTTGATTGTGAGAAGCAAATGTTTCAGATCATCTTCACTTTCAGCCAGTAATGTGGTATCATCAGCATAGCGAAGGTTGTTGATGACTCTTCCACCAATCTCACACCTCTGTTGTCTTCATACAATCCTGCTTCTCTGATGATTTGTTCTGCATACAAATTAAACAGGTAGGGGGAAAGTATGCAGCCTTGTCTTACACCTTTGCTTATTTTAAACCATTCTGTTTCTCCTTGTTCCGTTCGAACTGTTGCTTCTTGATCAATGTACAGATTGCGCAAGAGAACGATCAGGTGTTCTGGTATACCCATGCTTCTTAATGTGGCCCAGAGTTTCTCATGGTTTACACAGTCAAAAGCCTTGCTATAGTCGATAAAGCACAAATAGATATCCTTTTGGTATTCTTTAGTCTTTTCAAGGATCCATCTCACATCCGCAATGATGTCTCTCGTTCCTCGCCCTTTCCTGAACCCTGCTTGCACTTCAGGTAGTTCTTGTTCCAGGTATGGTTGTAATCTCTTTTGAATAATCTTCAGAAGAATCTTGCTGGCATGTGGGATCAGAGCGATTGTGAGATAATTTCCACAGTCAGTTGGATCACCTTTCTTTAGTATTGGTATAAACACAGATCTTTTCCAGTCAGTTGGCCATGATGTTGTCTTCCATATTTCTTGGCAGA
Organism: Ichthyophis bannanicus; assembly: GCA_033557465.1. Taxonomy (NCBI): domain Eukaryota; kingdom Metazoa; phylum Chordata; class Amphibia; order Gymnophiona; family Ichthyophiidae; genus Ichthyophis; species Ichthyophis bannanicus. The sequence continues at coordinate 222,325,725 of CM066040.1, read as the reverse complement.
GTCTTGTGAGTACGGTAACAGCTGCATCAGATTGCTGCAATACCTCTATGGGAATGCTATCAATGCCTGGTGCTTTGTTCTTTGATAAGGCTTTCAATGCTGCTTCAACTTCTTCTTTCATCACCAATGGTTCCCGATCATAAGGTACAGGTTGAAAGGGCTGTTGGTCCACTTGATCTTTATCATATAAAAACTCTGTATATTCCTTCCACCTTTTCTTGATCTTCTCAGCATCATTCAACATAGAACCTTGAGCATCTTGTAACATTCCAATTCGAGGCTGGAACTTTTTCTTTAACTCTCGTAGCTTTAGGAAAGCCGATCTTGTTCTTCCTCTGATAGTTTCTGCTTCTATTTCCTTGCAAGTGTCATTGTAGTACTTTTCCTTGTCCTGTCTTGCTGCACGTTGGAAATCTCTGTTGAGTTCTGTGATTGTCTTTCTTTCTCCTCTGGCTTTAGCTTCTCTGAATTTCTGGGCAATTTTCAGAGTTTCTTTCTTCCGTCATCCATTTTGGCCGTTTTTGCTTTTTCACCTTTTGTAGAGACTTCTCGCTTTCTTCCAACACAACCTTCTTGATGTCATTCCATAACTCTTCCGGAGCTCTGTCATTTGTATCTAAAGCAGCAAATCTATTTTTCAGGCAGTCTTTAAATTCCAGTGGTATATTCTCAAGGTCATATTTTGCTGCATTCATGAGTGGTTTGCTCTTTTTCAACTTTAGCTTGAGTTTGCATACTAGTAGTTGATGATCTGTACCACAGTCAGCTCCAGGTTTTGTCTTTGTTGATGTTACAGAGCTTTTCCATTGTTGACTTCCACATATGTAGTCAATTTGATTTTTATATAATCCATTCGGTGTGAAGTCCATGTGTACAGTCGCCGCTTGTGTTGCTGGAAGAAGGTGTTTGAGATGAATAGATCATTGGTCTTGCAGAATTCTATCAGTCTTTCTCCAGCTTCATTTCTGTTGCCAAGTCCATATTTTCCAACTACTTTGCCTTCTTCTTTGTTGCCAACTTTTGCGTTCCAGTCACCCATGACTATCAGGATATCCTGTTTGCATGTTCTGTCAATTTCAGCTTGTACTTGTTCATAGAACTCTTCAATTTCATTCTCTTCTGCAGCTGTTGTTGGGGCATATACTTGAATTATAGTTGTGTTGATAGGCAATCCTCGCAGACGAATAGAGATTAAGCGTTCGCTGACTGCATTGTATTTCATTACAGTTCTTGCAAGTTTCTTCTTTATTATAAATGCAACACCATTTCTTCTTTGTCTTTCATTTCCAGCATAGTAGACCATGTGATCATCTGATGCAAAGTGCCCCATGCCAGTCCATTTCAATTCGCTGACACCCAACAGATCAAGTTGTACACGTTCCATTTCATTCTTGACCACCTCCAACTTCCCTTGGTTCATGCTTCGTACGTTCCAAGTTCCAATGTGTAAGACATCTTTACAGCTTCTGATTCTCATTTCAAGCGCAGCTACATCAGCAGTCAGACTTCCCGAGGGCTTTGATCCAACCACATCATAAATGCTGGCTTTACTCTGAAAAGTCTTCAGCTCTTCCCCAGTAGCTAGTTGAGTGCCTTCTGACCTGGGGGTCTCATCTTCCAGCACCATAGCACAATTTGTTTTGTTGTAACTATCCATTGGGTTTTCATGGCAAGATACAGAAGTAGATTGCCGGGCCTTTCTTCCGCGCAGTTTAAGTTTGATGTTGTTGCCGTTGTCACAAAAATGTGATCCTCCGCTGTCAACACTGTCCCATTCTGCTGCTGCCCAGATGGGTGGTTTGTCTTGGTCTGGCACCTCAGCTGAGACCTGACCATCTTGGGAGACCCTGCCAGTAGTTAAACTACCGATAGTTTAGCTCTCAGTATCACTGATGCACGCAAGCCCTCACAGCACGACAAGCTGCAAACCAAGTGAGAGGGTAGGTCTTTAGTAGAAAGCTTTATGGAAAAAGCTGAAAACTCTTTTGGCTACAGAGTTAATTATAGTTAGGAGCAAAAGAGGAAGACTGACCGAGTTGGACAAAATTGGCTTAGTCCTTGAGGGAAGAAGGGGTATGGAGAAAAACCCCGTAATCCCAAGGAAGGACAGATGTCTGAGGAGTTGGAAACCTCAGAGCTACTGAAGATCCCCCATGTCTGTCCTAAGTGACGAGAGGTAGGAAGATAAAGGAATAGGGAGCTTCTGGGATACCTGAACCTAAGGTTATGGTAAAAGCTGTCAGTACCACAGCAGTGGTTGTGTGCATAAAACCGAAACATACTGTGAAATAGTATGAACATGTGCAAACCCACTGTCTGGAACAGATAGGAAGGAGAAAATACCTTTATGAGCACAGACAGAGAGATAAGTATGTGAATACATATCTACCTAAAAGAAGTATCTCGACAGAGAAACACACACACATATAGATATAGATATATGCGTAGATATATATAGATATAGATATGTTTATGGCGAGATCCAGGGGGTATAGTTTATGCACACATGGCTGACAGACATATGCATCTAAAGAAAGCATATAGACATATGAACCTATATGAATATATATATATACATATATATATATACATATATATATACATACATATACATACATATATATATATATATATATATATACATATATATATATATATATATATTTATATACAGATAGATAGATAGATAGATAGATAGGTCTAAAGAGAAATGTCTGCAATTAAGCAGAAAGAGATATGTCTACAGGAATCTTCACATGGAAGATGTGAAGAGGAATGATTCATCTCATAACAAGAAGGTGGAACCTACTTGAGAAGATATAGAGAATCTATTCCCTCTAGTTAAGATGGAGTAGAATGCTATCCAGTAAAATAACCAGGCTGGTTGCGAGAACACAGAGGATAATATTAGTCTGTAAACAGCAAGTCCTGAGTCCAGTAGAACTCTAACATGGTGAAGTGGCAGAATACGCATAGGAAGACTCTTGGATATCAACAACTAATCTTGGAGCCCACTCACATCAAAGGAAACATCCTTGACATGGTCTTCGCACCACAATCGGCTTCTGCACAAAGCAGTAACATTATAAAATCTATCAATGATGTGCCATGGTCAGACCATAAACTAATAATCCTACAAATTCCTTTGGACAACACTCATTCTTTAAACAACAGAAACCTTGACAACACACTAAGAGCCCCATCAAGAGGCTTTCGGCCCTTCAATAAGGATGTTATAATGACAAACACCCAACCACTCCTCAGCAATACAACACTTAACCTGGAAGAAGCAATTGAAGCCTGGAATAACAGCCTCAAAACCATTGCTATGCTACCACACAAAAACACATCAAGGAAAAGACCCTCAGCTCCATGGTTCTCGCCCGATCTGCGATCTTCTCTTATGCACCTCAGAAGACTCGAAAAACGCTGGCGCCGATCACTGGCCATTGATGATCGTACAGCCTACAATCTCTATTTAGCAACTCACCGTGAAGCAATCACAAACAAAAGGAAGCAGTATCACACAGATTTGCTCAAAAGATCACTAAACAAACCTCGTGATCTGTTCAACCTAGTAAAATCTTTATCCAATGAACCATCTTCAGAACAAAAATGTGATATTCACCCACAAGAATTTGCCGATTACTTGCAATCTAAACTCCTACAGACAGATGAGCTACAGAATACAGTTATTCAAGAATCAACTTGCCAAAATACTTTATCTTCACTGTCTGCACCCTCAGCTAAACAAATTGAAGACACAATCTCCTCACTCAATACCTCCACCGCTCAAACCGATCCTTGCCCAGCCTTCTGGATAAAGGACCTTAGAAGTGTATTCAGCCCATTCATTGCAAGAATCATGAACCTTTCTTTCTCAACTGGATCATTCCCATCTGCTCTAAAGCTCACATCCATCAGACCATTACTAAAAAATTCCAAATTAGACCCTAAAAGGGCTGACTCATACAGACCTATCGCTAGCATTCCCCTCCTAGCAAAAATTTTTGAAAAAGAGGTGCAACGCCAAATTCAAGACCACATAGACTCCACAGCTCCTCTCGACCACTTTCAACATGGCTTCAGAGAACACCATGGAGTTGAAACACTCCTCACCACCCTCCTCAATAACATACTCACCAATATAGACAACATCCACCAAGGCGTCGTGCTAATCTTCTTAGATATTGCAGCAGCGTTTGATTCGGTAAATCACGAGATACTCATTACACGATTGAAGGAAAAAGGCATCGGTAGTTCAGCGCTGGAATGGTGCAAATCTTACCTGGACACCAGAATGCAATATGTAAAATCTACAACAGGAGAATCAAACCTTTTCCACCAAAAACAAGGAGTACCACAAGGGTCATCTCTTTCATCTCTCATGTTTAACATCTACATGCAGCCCATCTGCAATATCATCAGATCTTTCAACGTGGAAGGTATGATATATGCAGACGACATCCTACTTTATATGCCATTTTCTACAATGCAATTGGATCTACTTCCCATAATAAATTGCTTCAATGCCGTATCAGAGTGGCTCCTCTCACAGAACCTCCGCATCCAACATAAGAAAACTGAAGTTCTCTTTGTTACAAGAGACCCTAACTTCATACCACCAGCACAAATAAGCGTCAAAGGAGCTGATCTATCCACCAAGGAAGCAATAAGATACCTTGGAGTCACACTGGACCACCGTCTCAATATGAAATCACACGTTAACAATATAACAAAGGCTGTATACTTCAAGATACGCACACTCAGGCATCTACGCTCATTACTGGACCCAGACGATTTTAGAACCATCTTCCAAGCACTCATCCTACCACATTTCGATTTCGCAAATTCAATTCTACAAGGTCTCCCACAATCCACCCTAAGTTCTCTTCAACTTGCCATGAACACTGCTGCAAGGGTTCTACAAGGAGCATCCAGGAGTAGTCACGTGACACCAATTCTCAAACATCTTCACTGGCTCCCGATACAAGGCAGAATCATATTCAAAACCCTAATTCTCACATACAAGGCCATACATGGTTTATCTGCAAACTCTCTAACTGATCTCACACAAGTTTTACCTCCAACTAGAACCAGAAGAAAAATAGCGACAAACACCCTAATAATGCCGAAGGCCATAACAACCTGTAGCCAAGCAACAGCGAACAGAGCCTTCATGTTTTGCGCACCAAAACATTGGAATTCCCTACCACCCGAAATTCGTGCCATAACCGGCATAGTCCAATTCAGAAAGGCCCTCAAACATAACTTATTCATCAAATACTACCCCACATAATGTACATAATATTGCACCACAAACTTAACAGACTCACCTCCTTTTCCAAACATTATTGATAATATTACTTAAATACTTCTCTCATGTGATCGAATTAGCAGATCAATATTCTATGTATATAGTTCAATGTATATAGTTTTACCCCCATATTATCCATGTTTATCTTATCCAAATTTATTTTCCTGTTTTATGTAATACCGAACAGCCTGTTGTTCTGGTCTTTGGTTCTCTGTAAACCGCGCTGATTGTAAATAGCGCGGTATATAAAAAATTGAAATAAATAAATAAATAAATAAATAAAGAGACACCAGGTAGACCCACTTGAGGGACAAGGGGTGGGGTATCATGCGTTATGTAGTTAAATATGTGCTGTCCATGAAGGATTAGGATACCATGAGGACGAGCTGCAAGGAAGAAGAGCATATTTCCTGTAGGAATTTGGTAACTCTTTAGACTGTCACGTAGGAAAGGCTTATGTCCTTTATTAAAAGGAAACAGAAGGGTGTAAGAACCCTCACAGTCATGGGAGGTGACTGGGGAAGCCCTTTTCAACCATATAGGATAGTCATTAGAGAAAAAACCCTCATGTGCTCTAGCAAGGGCCCATAGTGGAAAGCTTCTCTGTAAGATTGCAGAGAGCATTAAGCAGGAGAGTTGGGAAAGAAAACTGGCTGTTGGAGACAACCAGCTGCCAGCTCAACTATGCTGTCAACTCCAAGGATTTGGAGATGGCAGAAAAGAAGTTATAAGGATTATCCAAGATAGATGAGCACTATCTTGGAAGCACTACTAAGGTTAGATAAAAGTAGTGGAAGACAATACTGGAACTTATAGAAAAGTACAAGTAGACCAATCACTGAAGCTCCTGCATGGGCAGCTGCTGAATGGCAGAGCAGAAAGATCTTTCTGTTTTTAACAGAGAGAACAGACAGAACAAGAGGAGAATATCCCGTCCCTGTCTGACAAGCTGCCCAGATGAGGAAAAAAGGGGTTTACTCAAGAAAAAGAACTCTACACTGGAATGGAAAGGAAGACTGGAAAGGCTAAGAAAGCCTTCCATTGGTATGATACCACTCTTACAAGGGAACCCTGGAAAAGAAGGTAAAGAAAAAATAGGAGCTGAGGTGAGACTTGCCATACGGTAAGTCTGTGTAAGGAAAACTTCATGGTGGTACAGAAAAACTATCATGAGATAGTTGGCAAACCTCTCTTCAGTGTAGGAAGAGGAGGAAAATCCTGTGACCCATAGACATGAATATCCTGACAGCTCAGCATACCTAAAAACAAGTGGATGTCCTGGAAACAGGAATCCAAGTGTAGAGATTTAAATGAAAAAACAGTGAAAAAACTTCTAATGAGAAGAAGTGGACTGTATGTTATAACAGATTAATTGGAACCCTATTGAGGGTTAATTTTCCTGGCTTGAGTTTGGATTCTTCAGACCAGGGCGAGGTTTCCCCTGTTTGGGAACATCTGCATGATGGGCAGGAGAAGAATGAAACCTTCTTCTTTTAGGAAAAGGAGGTTTGGTAGGGCATTTCTTACCTGCTGGGGAAGGAGAAGGTTTAGGATGGCCCTCAGAAGCAGGGAAGTCAGTGGAGCAATGAGCAACCTGACGCAAAGACTCCTTGTTGAAGAGATTTTCTCCAGTACAAGGAGTGTTACCCAGTCTTTGTTGTGCCCATCTGCTCAAGTCTGAAGCTTGGAGCCAGGCTCTACGTCGTGCTCCTATGGCTATAGCAGAGGTTCTGCTAACAGACTCAAAGGAGTCTAGGGAAGCACAAGAAAGAAACCTAGAGATATTCTGGCTATGACTAAGAAGCAAGGAATAGTCTGCAGCCTTGGGCTCTGAAAGAAAAGGAGTCAAAAGAGATAATTTCTCTGTGACCTCCTGAAGGGATAGACTCATATAAAAAATATATGAGAGAATCCTTGTTGCCAGCATAGATGTTTGGAAGGTTTGACGTCCAAAGGCATCTAGTGTTCTAGATGCACGACCTGGCGGGAAAGAAGAATGCTTCTTCTTGCTTTTTACCTTCCTCATTGCTGATTCCACTACAATGGAATGATGGGGAAGTTGAGTCTTTTGAAACCCTGGAGAGGGGGGCACCTGATACAGAAGAGCAGTTGCTGTAGAAGGTGAGGAAGTCCTTAAATGTGTTTCCCATATTTTCAGAAGAAGATCCTGTAAAGAATGATGTAAAGGAAGCATTATATTTTCCTTTTCCCCAGAAAAGCCTTGTGTAGGACCATAGCCAGGGATAGGAATAGCCAGGAATGTTGCCATGTCAAGGAGAAATTTCTGAAAAGAAGGATCTCCAATGGGAACAATCCCTAGACAGGCTAAACTCGAAGAACTAGGCTGGGCACCAGTACTTGTCCGGTGCAAAACAGGATCTCTAATGAATGGATACTTGGACTGGCGGGTATGACCTGAAACCGTCAGTACTGTATCGTCCATGCTAGGTATCGACTCCAAACTAAGTATAGAAAGGAGCGATCCTGGTGAAAAAAAGCATGGATGGAGCTGGTCCCGATGTTCCTGCAGGTACCAGCATCGACACCGATACCGGTAGCTGAGCCGGAATCGGAGGCGATACCGACATCAACACAGTCATCGGAGGCTGCTCAAACGGTACCGAGGAAACTCGAAAGTCTGGGTGAATATCCTCGGTACCGCGCATCCGGAATCGGTGTGTGTCGGTTCCGAGATGCGTCGGTACCCAGTCTTCCAGACTAGATATCGATTCTAGACTCAGCATCGAAGGAAGCGAATCTATCGATGCATGTCTAGATGGTACCGACGTCAGAGGTCGTATCAACGGAGCTGCCGATACTGGAAAGTCAATCTGGGTATCGATCGGTCCCGAAGGCACCAAGTACACCAGATGACAATCCCTGGTGAGGAGTGGATCGCTCAACACCAGTGCCGATGCCGGGGTATCGGTACCGCTCGAAGCGGATGCCACCCCCGAGCATGGCTCAGGTATGTTCTGTGAGGGGTGAGCCCCAGGAACAACCTGAAACCCCTGAAAGGCTTTGGAGACCGAAGACTCCCGCCGGGGTTTTGAAGCCAATGAGGTCTTGAGGGCAAGGCCGGAGCCGTCATCATGCTTGGCATGAGACCTACCACCCAAGAATTGGCTAGTCTTAACAGACTGTTTGTGGGTTACCTGATCCTGTAGAGAAGAAATGGTCGGTGCCCTTACACTGGAAGGGAAAACTGCATCGAGGGAAACTCGAAATGGAGAATTTCTTCTCATAAAATTGTAGACTGATGGCTCTGGAGGAAAGGGGTCAGGACCCAAACAGGTTAGACACCAGTTACTGGAGTCTAAAAAGAAAACTGTATTTGCATAGTTAAGGCACTTCTTAGGAGAAGAAGGCTCCATAATGGAGAGGCCTTACAGGCCCAAAAATTCAAGACAGAAACAGAGGGAAAAAAACTCCCTGAGTTTTAGGAAAAAGAAAAGAAAAAACCACCGGCAGTACCGGTGGAGTCGGGGAAACAGCCGCGACCACAAGAAAACAAAAAGTAAAAGATTTAAAGAAAAAATTTTCTGCGGTGACAGAAAGACGTCCTGCCGGCTCCGCGGAAAAACGAAAACTGAGGAGAGACAGTTGGAAAGGCAGGAAGGCAGCACGCAGGCGCTGAGGGATGCTCCCAAAAGCTTTCTGATTGGACGCTGGGGAGCGTTCCCGCGCAGGCTCCGTCGGTACCGACGTACCCATATGTGAAGACTCATTCCTGCTTGTTCCTGGAGATGTACCGAAACTTTGAGCATTGAAAAATGACAATATTCAAAAGCAATTATAGATTTTGATAATTCAATAAAATGATTAAAATGAAGCAAGGAATTATGTGAACAGAAGCATTTTTCTTCTTTTCAACCTTTTCAGCGCTCTGACAATTTATGATTACTCTGGCCTTTTTTTTTTTTTTTTTTTTTTTTTTACACCTATGGTCTTTTTGTGTAGGGAGGAGAGGCCTAGTGGTTAGAACATTGTACCTTAGGCCGGATGGACTAGGGTTTCTAGTCCTATACAGGGCCGGATTTACCTTGAGTGAGGCCCTACGCCAACAAAAATTGTGGGCCCCCAGCAGGGGCGGCCCAAGGGGGGTGTGGGCCTCATTTGCATAAGGGGCCTCATTTGCATAAATATTTGCATAATGTTACCATATACTAACTTTTAGTAAACGTGCCTCTTAATGAGTGTATGGATAAAGAAAGACTAAAAGATTTCTACATTACTATAATCCAGTGCCAACTGCCAGACACATTAGGAACTACTACAAACACTGCCCATTTAGAACCCATAGCAAACCCGCCGTATCCTAACAGCACTACCAGGACTCACAAAGCACCATACTCTACCAATCAAAAGGCAACACTGCAAATATTAAACCAATACATTTCAGAGAACAACAATACATGACCTACTGGGGAAAGAGAACAAGTGGCAATGTCAAATAGGAATTATATAAACAGAACACCTCAGCTCAGTTACACATGCAGAACATAGACCATCACCAAACAAGTAATCACATTTTAGAAACAGGAAGACAATAATTAAACTGGGAATCCCAAAAGCCAAACTTGGAATGTACAACACTGTAGAAATAAAACTATACATTAATTTGCTCTTGTACTAAACAAAGCGCAGACGTTAATGATGCACATTTACCAGAGCTGACATATTCCAATTAATAAATTCAAAATAAAGAGATATTTTTCTACCTTTTGTGCATTTTTTTTCAGCTGCAATTGCTCCAGCCACTTTCTTCTGGTTTCTTCGTGTCTTCTGCTAACTCTCCATCGTCTGCTGTCCATTTGTCCTTTCTTCTCTCTTCTAGTTTTTTTCCATTCTCTCTCTACATCTGCTTTAACATACTAATCTTTCTCCTTTTGCTCTTTCCTCATTCCTATTTTATCCACTCAAATTTTACCCCTCCATCCTCAATCCCCACTTACTCTCCCAATACCCGGCCAATTGTAGATTTTTTATCCCTCCCACACAAAATATTTTTCCCTTCTCCATTTTACTCTTCCAGCCCCATCCCATTCTAATCCTCCCCCAACATCAGCTCCCTTCTAGTTCCAGCCTCACCCAGCATCCATTCCCTTCTAGTCCCTGCATCAGCCCATTTCCAGTCCTAGCCACCCATCAGCCCATTTCCAGTCCTAGCAACCCCCAACCCAATACCAGTCCTAGCCCCCCATCAACCCACTTACAGTCCTAACCCCCCATCACCCATTTTCAGTTTAAGCCCCCCCCTATAACCCATTACCAGTCCTAACCCCACCCCCATCAGCCCACTTCCAGTCCTAACCCCATCAACCCATTTCCAGTCAGCCCCCCATAACCCATTACCAGTCCTAACCCCCCATCAGCCCACGTCCAGTCCTAACCCCAGCAACCCATTTCCAGTCAGCCCCCCATAGCCCATTGCCAGTCCTACCCCCCCCCCATCAGCCCACAGCCCATTACCAGTCCTAACCCCATCAGCCCACCTCCAGTCTTAACCCCCCAGCCCATTTCCAGTCCTAGCCCCCCCCATAGCCCATTACCAGACAGCCCCCATCAGCCCACAGCCCTTTACCAGTCTTAACCCCCCAGAAAGCCCATTACCAGTTCGAAACCCCCCCAACAGCCCATTATCAGTCCTAACCCCATCAGCCCACCTCCAGTCTTAACCCCCCCAGCCCATTTCCAGTCCTAGCCCCCCCATAGCCCATTACCAGACAGCCCCCATCAGCCCACAGCCCATTACCAGTCTTAACCCCCCAACGCCCATTACCAGTTCTAACCCCCCCAACAGCCCACAGCCCATTACCAGTTCTAACCTCATCAGCCCACCTCCAGCCTTAATCCCCCAACCCATTTCCAGTCCCAGCCCCCCCAATAGCCCATTACCAGTCCTACCCTCCCCCTCCCCGGCCTAAAGTAAAATTTAATTTAAAAAAAAAACCTGCTGGCTGCCGCCACGGGGCCCCCTCTGCTCTGCTGCCGCGGCAGCATGGACTGACCCGCGGGGGCCCCCTCTGCATGCTCGATCCCTCCCTCCGTGCCTCCCTCCGTGCAGGCTGTGAGAGGCGCAAAGGCAGACTGTCTCCCTCGCGTCTCTGTTAAGCCCGCAGGGGCTGATGGGAAATGTCCCATCAGCCCCTGCGGGCTTAACAGAGACGCGAAGGAGACAGTCTGCCTTCGCGTCTCTCACAGCCTGCACGGAGGGAGGGAGGGATCGAGCTTGCTGAGGGGGCCCCCGCGGGTCAGTCCATGCTGCCGCGGCAGCAGAGGGGGCCCCGCGGCGGCAGCCAGCAGGTTTTTTTTAAAATTTTATTTTTAAAAAAAAGCCTAACTTGTTCCTTTTTTGTGGGCCCTTCCCAGCTGTGGGCCCTACACCATGACGTACATGGCATATACGTAAATCCGGCCCTGGTCCTATAGGTACTCCTTGTGGCCTTGGGCAAGTCAATTAACCCTCCATTGCCTCAGGTACACAGATTGTGAGCCCTTTGGGGACAAGGGAACGTACCAAGTACCTGTTTGTAGTGATTACATAATGTAAACCGCTTTGATTGAAGGATAAGGCGGTATAGAAAACCAAATAAACAAACAAATACATCTTTTGGCCTCCCAGTTTTTCTATGGGTCTTTTCTTCAAATTCATTTCATACAAAAGAAAGAGCTTCATCCAAAAGAGTATTCAGGTCAATTCAACTGCTGTGATTACACAAGATGGCCTCTAATTTATTACAGTTTGTTAAGGCAGTTTTTGGAAACAGAGCTAATCTGGATTTGTTATGACAAAGGGTGTACTGACTTAGGTAATGAAGGCTTTTTGTTTTCTTATCCTTATTTACTTTTTGCATGTTTCAGTATTTGTTTTTTTCACATTGGTAATGTGGAGTATGCTGTGTCGATCAGTGAAAGAAAATCCTAATTTTGAATTGTATATTTTGAATAGCAGGATGTGTTAAATGTACAGGGATTTGAAGACTTTTACAAAGCACTGAACTTCAATCAACTTCACCTACAAACTAGCTGACAACTAACTTGCATTTACTTGCCTGCTTAATCTTATTGCTGATTGTTTGGAACTAACGTGCTATTTTCTAATGTACTTCATTATGACATTTATCTTAATATTCCCATGGTCCACTACAGCATTTCCAGATTTGGCAGTTCTTATCAGCTATGGTACAATTCTCTGTAGTTAATAATGTATTTCTCTGTTTAACAGCCACGTTCACAGGTTTTGTTGTTATCTGTTTCTTCCTGAAATCCCTTTCCAGAACACTCTAGCACTAAATGCTTTATATCTCACATATTTTGCAATCACTCTTAATTAGTTCTCTGACTTTCTTCTTAATGAGCCTTTATTGCTTTTGTTACACTTATTGCTAGACAGCATGCATCATCTATCAATCTATCTTTGAATACTTGCTATTTTTTGATTGCAGTTCTTATACCTCATTGAGATACTCACTTTCTACATCTCCATATACCAAATTAGTAATCCCCACACTCCTCTCTCTATATATTTTTAATTAGGTCCTCAGTTTCTCAGAACTACAGTATTGAATAACTTCATCACTAAGAAGAACAATATTGTGTTCAAGTTGACTTCAATGTCTGTTCCTAACAAACCATCTCTATAAGGAAGGAGGCGCTTTTAATTTTGATAACAAAAATAATTCTGCATTTAAAATATAATGGCAAAGTAATTTTGCAGGAAAACATATGCACAGTAGTCTGCTAGTCTTACTAATTTAAAATGTGCAAATTTAAAGTGAAAACTCACAAAAATTCTCTAAAAGGAACAATGTGCTTCCCTACCCATTCAAATTGTATTCCTGTCTCTAATTACCCATTCCACTCCTCCAACTCCTTGTATCTGAAGCCTTTCAGGACCCCAACCACTTGGGACCACCTGCAGGCTGAGGCCCAAGGCACCAGTTCTGTTTGCACTCCCAACATTGGTTTTGCCTTTCTGGTCAGACGACATGTACAGAAATTCCTGTCCCATTACCTTACCAGCAGCAGCAGCACCGACTCCTTATTTGGCTGTAAGCTATATCATACCAAGGTGTATATAACATAAGAAATGCCATACTGGAACAGACTAAGGTCCATCAAGCCCAGTATCCTGTTTCCAACAGTGGCCAATCCAAGTCACAAGTACCTCACAGGTTCCCAAAGGTCACAGGTTCCACAATGCTCATCCTGTGGTAAACAGTGGATTTCCCATGTCCTCTTTAATAATAGCTTATGGATCTTTCCTTCAGGAACTTATCCAAACCTTTTCTAAATCCAGCTACACTAACAGCTTTTACTACATCCTCCGGTAACGAATTACAAAGTTTGATTACACGGTGAGTGAAAAAATATTTTCTCTTATTAGTCTTAAATGGGTAACATTGTAGCTTCATTGCGTGTCCTCTAGTCTTTCTACTTTTTTGATGGCAAAAACAACTATCTACTTTAACCTGTTCCACTCTATTCATTAATTTATAGATCTCTATCTTATTTATTTATTTATTTATTTGGTTTTATATACCTCACTATTTAGGATCAGTGTGGTTTACAATATAACAACTAGTCAGTGGCGTAGCGTGAGTTGTCAGCACCCGGGGCAAGGCAAGTAATTTGCACCCCCTAACCCGTGGATTTTAGCCGCCGGGGAGCTTCTTTGCGCGGGGGAGCCGACCGTGATCCTACCCCGGGAGGGAGCGATCGTCAGCACTGAGCCGGAGTCCAGGGAAACGAACAGCACAGCAGCAAGAGCCTGACAAGCATGGTTAAACGCCCAACAGCAGGGAAGAGGAGGAGATCCGGAACCAGAAACTCGCGATGCCGCCCTGCAGCTCCGTCTTCTCGAGCGCACAGGGCGATCCGACCCCAACCCCAGCTTTACATTGAGATCGAGCTTGTGTGAAATAGCTACCTAGAGGGGGTCAATCGCATCGCCTGCGCTTTGTTGCCGAGGGTTTGCCAAGAACAATGCGACTCCCAGGACTGCGGGCTCGAGGGCTATAGCGCAAACCTCTTTGCAGTGCCACCACCAGATGGCGTACGCGCCAACATGTATCATAGGGACCTGCCTTTCCCCCTCATCGGCAACAGAGAGCTGCGAGTGCGAGCGCCCCCCCCCCCATGTTGCGCCCGGTGCGGCCGGCCCCCCCTGCACCCCCCACGCTACGCCTCTGCAACTAGTACATAGAACAAGATTGCATTGAACAGTATTATATTACATTACATTGAACAAGTAACAGATCTAACAAAGCTAAATAACTGAACAGAATACATCATCATATCAAATGGACAGACTGCATGGGGGAGTTTGTACTAGACAGAGGCATTTATAATATCCTTGGTTTTATTAATTCCTTTCCTTATGATTCCTAGCATTTTATTTGCCTTTTTGGCCATCGCTGCACACTGGGCGGAGGGTTTCAACATGTTATCCTGATGACGCCTAAATCTTTTTCCTGGGTGGTGGTTCCTTATGTGGAACCTTGCATCATTTAACCATAGTTTAAGTTGTTCTTTCCTAGGTGCATAACTTTGCACTTATCCACATTAAATTTCATCTGCCATTTGAATGTCCAGTCTTCCAAATTTATGACGGGTCCTCTTGCAATTTTTCACGATCCTCTTGTGTTTTAACAACTTTGAATAATTTTGTGTCATCAGCAAGTTTGATCACCTTACTCATTATTCCCATATCCAAGTAATTTCTGAATATGTTAAAAATCAGTGGGTCCAGCACCTATCCCTTTAGTACTCCACTATTTACTTTTGTCTATTGAGAAATTTGGCCATTTAGCCCTACTGTCTGCTTTCTATCTTTTAATCAGTTCCTGATCCACAATACTGCACTGCCTCCAATCCCTTGAGTTTTTAATTTGGGCAAGAGTCTCTCATAAGGGACCTTGTCAAAGGCTTTCTGAAAATCCAGATACACTATATACTACTAGTGCTACTACTGAGCATTTGTATGGCACTACAGGCCATACGTGGCGCTGCACATACATGTGAGAGACAGTCCCTGCTCATCAGAACTTACAATCTAGTCAAGACAGACAACACAGAAGGCGTAGACAGGGATAAAAAGGGGAAAAGGTAAAGAAACAAGGAGATTGGGTGAGTCAAGATCCAAAAGCAGCAGTGAAGAGGTGAGTTTTCAGCCTGGATTTGAAAAGTGTCAGAGAAGGTGCCTGGCGTACAGACACAGGTAGTTTGTTCCAGGTGTAAGGTGCAGCAAGATGAAAGGAGTGAAGTCTGGAGTTAGCAATAGAAGAGAAGGGCACAGATAGAAGCAATTTGCCAGAAGAGCAGTTTTCCCAAGTTGGGGGGGGAGGGGGGTTTAAAGAGAGATAAGAGAAGAAAGGTAGTGAGGAGCTGAAGAGTGAATGCACTTATAGGTCAGCAGAAGTTGGAACTGGATGTGGAAACAGACAGGGAGCCAATGAAGTGACCAGTTCACCTTTGTCTACCTGCTTATTCACACCTTCAAAAATATAAAATAGATTAGTAAGACAAGGCTTTCCTTGACTAAATCCATGTTGGCTTTCTCCCATTAAACCATGACTATATACATGATCAGTAATTTTATTCTTTATAATGGTTTCTACCATTTTGCCTGGGACTGATATCAGACTCACTGATCTGTAACTTGCGCTGTTCTAGTGACTTCTGGATCACAGAAGTCACTAGAACAGCGCAAGGAGGACACGGCCACACCTCTTTAAAAACAAAGAAACCTTTTATTTCGTAAAACCTTCAAAAGGTACAGACCCGACTTGGCCAAGTTTCGGCAATCAGCCAATTAAGATGCAATTGCATATATATTCCAATGGCAGTCAGGACATTGTAACAAGAGCCAGTAGTTGAAAGCTCAAAAAGCGCTTTTCAGGTATGCCTTTGGCATCTACTGAGAAAGTGAAAGTAAAAAATCACTAGAGCACATGACCTCGGTGTTTCCTGGATCACCCCTGGTACCCTTTTTAAATATTGATGTTACATTGGCCATTCTCCACCCTTCAGGTACTCGGATGATATTAATGATAGTTCAGAGATTACTAATAGTAGGTCTGCAATCTCATAATTCACTTCTTTTAAACACCCTCGGATATATACCATCCAGTACAGATGATTTGCTACTCTTCATTTTATGAAATATTTGTAGCACATCTTCCCAGTTTATCAATATTTCTTTCAATTCTTCTGATACATCACCTTTATATACCATTTCAGGCATGGATAATTTCCCTACATCTTCCTTCAGTAAAGAGCGAAGCAAAGAATTCATTCAGTCTCTCAGCTATGGCCTTGTCCTCGCTTGAGTCAAACACAAAGAGGAGCAGAACCGCTCTTGCTAGGACAGTCAAGGTAACACAGAAAGCAGGAGACGTGTAGTGGTCTCTGGATACTTTATTTAGGTACCCCAACACGTTTCAGCGAATGCCTTCCTCAGGGGGTATGCAGCTTACATGAATAAAACAAGATAAAGTACAAATAAAAATCAACACAATTATGTTAATACAAATTAAAGGTTAAAAATATAGTTCTTATTTTGTGTCTGTTACTTTTTTAGTTCATATTTATTCATCACAGGATTAATACACATGCAAAGGACACCACGCTGTAATTTAGTGAGTATAGTTCTAAGGCCCTATATTGGCATAATTTTTTCATGTATATTTTCCTTTATTTATTAATTCATCATAATAGCATACAGTAAATAGCCTCTTTGTGTTCCTGTCCCACACAGCCCTGTGTTTCGACGGTTATCGGATATATGTTAACATGTTTTTTTAAATGTCTGCAATGCCTACATGTATTGTGATTATCATTTTTACACACACTATAACTGTACATGTATTCTATTCTTTTATGTTGATTTACAATGCAATATATGCATCATAATTATATGGTTTGACATTAATCATCATCTTTTGTTTTATAATTTGTTTTTTTAAATGTTTTTAACTATATTTTTAACCTTTAATTTGCACACGGTATTAACATAATTGTATTGATTTTTATTTGTACTTTGTCTTGTTTTATTCATGTAAGCTGCATACCCCCTGAGGAAGGCGTTCGCCGAAACGCATTAGGGTACCTAAATAAAGTATCCAGAGACCACTACACATCTCCTGCTTTCTTGTCCTCGCTTGACACTGCTTTTACTCCTCTATTATGGAGTGGAGGAGTGGCCTAGTGGTTGGGGCAAGGTACTTCAGGTCGGAAGGTCGGGGGTTCAAATCCCACTAGAGGACAGCAACCTTGGGCCGGAAGGACTGGGGTTTCTAGTCCCACAGGTGCTCCTTGTGGTCTTGGGCAAGCCACTTAACCCTCCATAGCCCATGTTCCTTGTAAAATAGTTATCTCCAAGTTATAATGCCCTGTTCAATGTAATTTCAGTTTGTTCAATGTAAACCGCACTGATGCATAATAGCGCGGTATATAAGAGAATATAAATAAATCATTCAGTGATCCAACTGGCTCTCACAGGTTTTTCGCTACAAATGTACTTAAAGTTTTTATTATGCATTTTTGTTTCCATGACTAGCTTTTTTTTTTTTTTTAATTCTCTTTTTGCCTGCCTTATCAATGCCTTGCATCTAATTTGGCTATGCTTATGTTGTTTCCCGTTTTCGTCATTTGGCTCCTTTTTCCATCTCCTGAAAGATGCTTTTTTGGCAGCAACAGCCTCTCTGACCATGCCTTTATATTTTACTTTTAAGACCTGCTTAAGATCCCATAGACTCTGCTTCCATTGTCTATTAGCACAAAGCTGCACCATCCTCTTCTCTTGTTGGTTAGAGGGTGAAGCAGAAAAGGGCCACACTGGCCACTTCTGTTGTTGACAGCAGAGTATAGTGTGCTGTTCACAGAAAATGTTCCTTCCATTGCCCTCAGGCAGTGTAGAGGGAGAATACAGTGGTACTTTTACTTTTCAGTAAGCCTGGGTCACACAAAACTCTTCTAATTTTGTCAACCAGCAGGGATCGGCTTATAAATAGCCACTTCCTTCTCTTGTGGGCCATGAGGCGCTATAGCAATCTCTTCTTCTATTGCTGGCAGGCAGGGAAGACTGCAGCAGACGCTTCATTTCCGGTGGCATCAGTTTTCACAGGATACAACTGTGCAGTAGTTTGTCATTTAATGCTGTAAGAGTCACAGCACAGAGCTTTCTTTTCACTTCACTGTTTGAGTATGTATGTTACATTTTTGGAGAAAACATTGTGAGAGGCCAATATTCAGCCAGGTACATATCATATGTGTTTTGTTTTTTAGTCCACCTCACCAATGCAGATAACTTTGGTTGTTTAAAATTTCTAAATGGGCAAAGTCATCCATTTAAAAAATGGCATGCAGTTAGGGGAGTTCTGAGTCTGGCCTAAAAGTTATGCTTTTAAGCAATGACATTTAGCCACTAGATGGGTAACCTATCCATTTAACTGACTGTGGTAGTGTGGCATGCGGTGTGAAGGGGTTTTCTTTAAAACACAGAATAGACAGCAGTTCAGCAAAAACAAAATCAGTTTTTATTCTGTCCCAACTTGTTAAACCTCCACAAAGCTGGTTCTTCTGGCCCCTCCTCCAGCCTAGTTAAGTTCCTACCTCAGAACTCCTTTGCATAGCTTGCCTTGGAAGGACATCTGGCTCCATGGGCTTTTCTCCTTCCTGCAGCCTGCTGGGTTCTTAACGTCTCCCTGTGAGCCACACCCTCCTTGCCCTGAACTCTGGGCTGCAGAATCTCTTAAAGGGGACTGTTGATAATCCCTTTGGAGAGGGATAGGTAACATTCTACATACCCCATCAATGTGACACTGCAGAAATGGCAGGTATAAAGTTAAACACATATCTGAACTTTAAACTTTATTCAGAGATTTTTAGTGGTATCACTTAAAAGAATAGAGCTGCTGAAAATCACTTAAATAGATAAGATGTCCACTTAAATTATTCATGGAGTTGACCACCACCAAAAAGAGCCTTCTATGTTTCTATGACAATACGTGTTTTCTTTATTAGACACTGCGGCCATGGGTCTAGCATATAGTGTGGTGGGTTAACATCATCTTTACACAAAATGTTAAAAAATTCTATTATATACAGATTTAGAGACTGAACACTTCTTTAGTGTGCTTGGTATGCTTATTGGACTTTCAATTTTAAAATTCAAATGACTACCTTTTGTCATTTTTTAAATCAGAAGCAGCTGAAATGAAATCAGAGAGCCAATTCTGCCACATAGTATCTACACTCATTTTATAATTAAAAAACAAACTATCCTACAAAACAAAGGGGCTTAGTAATTTGTTATAGTGAAATTACATTGCAAAAGTGTTCAGCATTGTAAACTGGGTACTGTATTAACATGACAGAAACATATTGGATACTCAGCTAACTGTGGGTTTTATTAACTCGCCTATGCACACCAAAACTCTAATGGCTGCACTAGAGAAAGGATGTCAAGAAACTTCTAGGAGAGATCTCCAGTCTACATTAAGAGACATGGAGCCTATTATTAAAGATTTTGCTCTTACCATACCTTAACTACAAAATTTAAGATCTGCTAGATGCATACACTGTTATAAATGCAGGGGGTGTATCCATCATCTGCTGCGAGTTTACCTTGCAGGGCAGACACTTACCACACAGGCCCCATGTTACATGCAGTGACTGAGGCATGTAACATGAGGCCGCAGCAACAAAAAAACAAAAAAGAAGCTACTGTCCCAGTGGTGCTCCCTATCCCTCCCCTCCCCCCCAGCAAAACACTCACATGGTTCTGATCCCCCACCTCAAGGAACCCGTATTCAATCCCTACCAGGCCTCCCTCTTCCGACCTGCCCCTCCCCCCTTCAGAACCATGTAGCAAGACAGCACTTGCCTCTAAGAACCAGTGGGCTCCTGGCATGTGACATGCTCCCGTCCTAGTTGGTGGCCTCTTCCAAAATGGCAGCAGCAACCCCTAGCAGTAGTCTTACAAGGGGTATTGAATGGGGAGAGCTTGAGGTGGAGGATCAGAACCAGAGGGGAAATGCAGGAGAACTGTGATTTGTCATGCACATCTTGAGGGCAGCAGCCATACTACAGGATTGAGGTGACATTAAGCGTAGCTGCAGGGGCGGCCCAAGGGGGGTGCGGGGCCATGTGCGGAGACTCGGTGCGGGGCCTCATTTGCATAAGTGGCATTATTTGCATAAATATTTGCATAATGCTAACATACACTAACTTTTAGTAAACATGTCTCTTAATGAGTGTATGGATAAAGACAGACTAAAAGATTTCTACATTACTATAATCCAGTGCCAACCGCCAGGCACATTAGGAACTACTACAAACACTGCCCATTTAGAACCCATAGCAAACCCGCCGTATCCTAACAGCACTACCAGGACTCACAAAGCACCATACCCTACCTATCAAAAGGCAACACTGCAAATATTAAACCAACACATTTCAGAGAACAACAATACATGACCTACTGGGGAAAGAGAACAAGTAGCAATGTCAAATAGGAATTACATAAATAGAATACCTCAGCTCAGTTACACATGCAGAACATAGACCATCACCAAACAAGGAATCACAATTTAGAAACAGGAAGGCAATAATTAAACTGGGAACCCCAAAAGCCAAACTTGGAATGTACAACAACACTGTAGAAATAAAACTATAAATTAATTTCCTCTTGTACCAAACAAAGCGCAGACGTTAATGATGCACATTTCCCAGAGCTTTCATATTCCAGTTAATAAATTCAAAATAAAGAGATATCTTTCTACCTTTTGTGCATTTTTTTTCAGTTGCAATTGCTCCAGCCACTTTCTTCTGGTTTCTTCATGTTTTCTGCTAACTCTCCATCATCTGCTGTCCATTTGTCCTTTCTTCTCTCTTCTAGTTTTTTTTTCCATTCTCTCTCTCTACATCTGCTTTAACATACTAATCTTTCTCCTTTTGCTCTTTCCTCATTCCTATTTCATCCACTCAAATTTTACCCCTCCATCCTCAATCCCAACTTACTCTCCCAATACCCGGCCAATTGTAGATTTTTTATCCCTCCCACACAAAATATTTTTCCCCTCTCCATTTTACTCTCCCAGCCCCATCCCATTCTAATCCTCCCCCAACATCAGCTCCCTTCTAGTTCCAGCCTCACCCAGCATCCGCTCCCTTCTAGTCCCTGCATCAGCCCATTTCCAGTCCTAGCCCCCCATCAGCCTATTTCCAGTCCTAGCAACCCCCCAACCCAATACCAGTCCTAGCCCCCCCCCCATCAACCCACTTTCAGTCCTAACCCCATCAACCCATTTCCAGTCAGCCCCCCATAGCCCATTGCCAGTCCTAAACCCCCCATCATCCCACAGCCCATTACCAGTCCTAACCCTATCAGCCCACCTCAAGTCCTAACCCCTCCCCATCAGCCCATTTCCTGTCCTAGCCCCCCCCATAGCCCATTAAAAGTCCTAACCCCCCCATAGCCCATTACCAGACAGCCCCCATCAGCCAACAGCCCATTACCAGTCTTAACCCCCCCAGAGCCCATTACCAGTTATAACCCCCCCAACAGCCCACAGCCCATTACCAGTCCTAACCCCCTCAGCCCACCTCAAGTCCTTAACCCTCCCCCTCTGCCCATTTCCTGTCCTAGCCCCCCCATCAGCCCATTAAAAGTCCTAACCCCCCCATAGCCCATTACCAGACAGCCCCCATCAGCCAACAGCCCATTACCAGTCTTAACCCCCCCATAGCCCATTACCAGTTATAACCCCCCCAACAGCCCACAGCCCATTACCAGTCCTAACCCCATCAGCCCACCTCAAGTCCTAACCCCTCCCCATCAGCCCATTTCCTGTCCTAGCCCCCCCATAGCCCATTATCAGTCCTAACCCCCCCCCATAGCCCATTACCAGTCCTAACCCCCCATCAGCCCACAGCCCATTACCAGTCCTAACCCCATCAGCCCACCTCCAGTGTTAACCCCCCATCAGCCCATTTCCAGTCCTAATCCCCATCACCCAATTTTCTGTTTAAGCCCCCCCCCCATACCCCATTACCAGTCCTAACCTCCCCATCAGCCCACTCCCAGTCCTAATCCCACCAGCCCATTTCCAGTCCTAATCCCCCATCACCCAATTTTTAGTTTAAGCCCCCCATAGCCCGTTACCAATCCTAACCCCCCCATCAACCCACTTCCAGTCCTAATTCCATCAGCCCATATACAGACTTAGCCCCCCCATAGCCCATCACCACTACTAACCCCCCAGCCCCCCCATAGCCCATCACCACTCCTAACCCCCCCAGCCCATCACCACTCCTAACCCCCCCAGCCCCCCATAGCCCACCACCACTCCTAACCCCCCCCAGCCCACCACCACTCCTAACCACCCCAGCCCCCCATAGCCCATCAACACTCCTACCCCCCCCAGCCCATCACCACTCCTAACCCCCCGCAGCCCCCCATAGCCCATCACCACTCCTAATCCCCCCCCAGCCCATCACCACTCCTAATCCCCCCCCAGCCCAGCCCAGTCCAGCCCAGCCCAGCCTAGGGAAAAAAATTTTTTTAAAAAGCTGTCTTCTCCCGCTGCCGGGGCCGCCGCGGCAGAATCGAGTGTGCCGCTGGGCCCCCCCTGCCCAGCAGAGCCTGCCCTCCCCTGTATCTGCTCTCTCTTCGCAGCTTCAGTCACACGCGCCGGCTTTCAGAGCGCGAAGGGACTAGTTTCCCTTTCGCGGCTCTGTTAAGCCCACGGGGGCTGATGGGAACTTCCCATCAGCCCCCGCGGGCTTAACAGAGCAGCGAAGGAGAAACTCTCCCCTCGCGCTCTGAAAACCGGCGCGTGTGACTGAAGCTGCGAAGAGAGAGCGGATACAGGGGAGGGCAGGCTCTGCTGGGCAGGGGGGGGCCCGCGGCACACTCGATTTTGCCGCGGCGGCCCGGACAGCGGGAGAAGACAGCTTTTTTTTTTTTTAATTTTAACTTTAGGATCAGAATGTTTTTTGCGCGGGGCCCTGTGCAAAAAACATTTTCGCTCAATGGACGGGCCGGCCCTGCGTAGCTGTACTATCAGCAGTCATGACAGCTAGCTACCACCTGCTACCATGCATATTCTCAATCTCAAACCTTCTCTGTTCCCACCCAAACCCACACTAAACACCTAGCATGGGCTTTTTACTGCAGCGGTGTTTTCATATTGTAACTGTTAGTATTGGCCCATGCTAACCATTACCGCATGGTAAACCCCGTGTTAAGGTGCTTACTGCACATTAGTAAACATGCCCCTCAATAACTGTGGTCCACCTTAACAGCAACTTAGCTGAGGGAGTCAGAGCAGAGGGTAATTCCAAAAAGGACTGTGTGAAGAATGGAGACTCAGCCAAGGTGAAGGAACCTGTAGGGGAATGTTTGAACTGTTTGTGAGTATTTTTGAACCTTTTTCCTTCTGAAAGCTGCAAAGATAAGCCAGGTACTGCATATGCATTGGCTCTTTAGTAGAGTTTTGTGCACTGGTAACTGGACTCAGCCTGTTTGCTGTCACAAGGTGCTTCACCACACATTCCGGAACCCAGCTGCTCACTATCACTTATTATGGCAGTGGTGGGATGTTTGTCATCCTCATTATTGGCTACAGACCTGAACTACTGCCTTGAGCGTAACTAGGGCTAGCGGCAGCCGCAGTATCTGTTTGTTTGGGCTAAAGAGCTTAGATTTGCCCAACTAAAGAGGAAAGTCTTGGATTTTTTTTCTTGTTCTTTGAAAAAAAAAACACAAATTTTTTAAATTATTGGTGGTTATTATGCTCAGTCTACCTCTTCCCTTCAAAAATAATGAATAAGACTGTAGCAGCAGATAAGCATGCAATAAATAAATCCAGGAGTCTTTTCAAGGATCCAAGCCAGTTTAATGTGCACATGGCTCAAGCAATAAGCAATTTCAAAATGGCTGAGCAATGGCTTCTAGTAAAACAACAACTTTTATAGCTTTCTTGTCCATTCTAAGCATAGGCAAACTTTTCATTGGTCCCAGTACCCCTCTCACCCATCTATTGGTCCCGGTACTGATATGGCTACCCAATCGGGACTCTGGTCTGGGCTCAGCACCTGGTTGCCCCCCTTCTAGTCCCAATTACAATGGTCAGTGTCTCTAACTTGTTACATCTCTCCTCCAAGGTCGCTTAGCTTGTTAAAACATATGGGAAGCAGGGCACTGTAACCTTGCTTTTTGCAGAGTTAATTAATTCCATAGAAGCATAGCACACCTTATCAGTACCAATTAAACTTGTTTTTCTATATTTTCTAAGTTTCGTTTCTGCTTAGCTATGTTCAGTTAAACTGAGTTAAGTTTCAATTCTATGGTGTCATCATTCAGGGGGGTTTTCATTCCTCTGGGCCTAACTACAGGCTTCAGTTACAGGTCAAGCTGCTCAGGCCTGTCTGCTTAGTTCAATTAGCATGGATCATAGGCCGTCGCCTACCACATTCCCCCCTTTGATTATTCTCACCCGCATGTTAATAAGGTGTGAGAATCAAATCACATAATACTAGGTAAAGGTATCACTCTGTGGTATAGGGTAGTAAGTTCACATAGCTAATATCTTTGTAGCTGCCTTATGCTCTACAGTGTTATTAATAACTGAAGTTATCATTCGCAAGCAAAGTAGCAAGAAACAAGGGAGCAACAAGCAGATAGTCAAAGTCCATAGTTTGGCAAGAGTGGGAAAAAGAACTAAAGGATTAGAAGGTTCGGTTGCATCTTTGTTGTGCTGTCGTAAAGCTTCTGATTTAGACAGACCAGCTGTCCATCCTTCGTAGTAGATTGTGGTCCAGTCCGAACAAAACACAAACTGTCAACAATGGGGTGGGCCAATACCCACTCACTAGTAGTATTATGTAAATCAGTCTGATTGTATAGGATAGAATAGTTCAGTTCTTGCGTCTCCCAGGGCCACTGATCTCCCATCTTAGTTCCTCCACAATAGAAACAGTCAGAAGTGTGGAGACTAGATGCTATTGCTCCAGCAAGTTCAAGAAACAAGTTCTGGTGGTGGTATGAGGAATTGCAACGGTGGCTTGCATAGCCTTGTAGAAAGTCAAGATCTAGAACAACTTTTGGATTGGAGAGTATACCAATGCAAGTATAGGGAGAATGATAAATCAAGGTCTGAGTGACCTTCGGTCCAGTTCATGTTGTACTTATACAGGCTGCCCAGGGAGATAAGGCAAAAGTCATTTCAAAGCACTCCAAGGCTGCTGCCAAAATAAAGCAATAATAATAATTCATAATGGGCATAGTCTCTGGACAATTGGTGGAACTGTCGACTTCCACAACAGATAACAGATGTAGGGTTGATTGTAGATCCTCAAGCTTCTGCCGTACGTAGACCTACCAGCTTTTTGGCAGGAGTAGGGCTGTAGATTCCAAAGTATCACTGTCCTCTGGGATGTCTCAATTTCTTAAAATATCATAGCATAGTCTCTTAGGCTATTATTGCTTCCTTAGAGCAGTTCACTCTTTAGGAGATCAAAACAGTCTTTTCAGAGTATTTAAACACAGTCTCTTAGAAGATTCAATTTCTTAACACAACACAGTCTCTTTCTGATGATTGCAGGTTTTTTCAGATGCGAGGCTTACCTTCAGATAAACATACAGTCTTGAAATAGTGCAGTTTCTGAGGGACCAATAAGTCTTAGGTCCGTGGTTGTTGTTGTAGGGTGAGGTGCAATGGAGTCTCAGGATGCTATACAGTAGTCCAGTGATCAGGTTCAAGAGCAGCTGCTGGCTTCCCTTGATTATGATGGATCCAAGGTTCAAATTCTGCGACTTTTACTGCAGTTGGAGTTGTTGACAGGATGACGACATAGGGTCCCCTCCAATGCAGGGCTAACAGTATCTTTCTCCACTCTTTGATCCACACCGAGACTCCAGGCTTGAAAGGATGCAGGGGTTGCAGGCAAATTGATGAGTAATCGATTCTGTACTCAGGTATGAAGACTTCTGCAAAACAGAACTTAAAACCAATAGTTCATGTCTAATAATTTCAGATCCTATCTGTCTCATATCTCCTTTTATTTCCTATACAATAGGCAGGGGTTGCCCATACAGAATCTCAAAAGGGGAAACTCCTAAAGACTTAGCAGGGGCTAAGTATATCCTAAGAAGGGCTATGGGAAGAACCTGGGGCCACTTCAGGTAAACCTCTTGGCAAAGTTTAGACAACTGAGATTTCAGGGTTCTATTCATACATTCTACTTTTCCTAAATTCTGAGATCTATAGGCAGTATGTATCTATTAATATCAATATCTTGGGGCTATACTTAATGGACTTGCTTCCTAGGGTTATCCACCCTCATTCTTTGTACAGGGCCCCATATGCATGCAAGGTTGTAAGGGTATACTTGAAATCTGGGTACACATTTAGACAGGGCTCTTTTCCTATTGTTAGTGCTCTAGTGAGGACTATCAGTTCAGCTTTCTGTGGTGAAGTTTCTGGGGCCAGGGCTGAGGACTCAACTACCAAATCAGGGGTCACCACTGCATATCTAGCACAACAATGTCCATTGATGATGAAACTGCCTTCAGCCACAAAGAAAGTCTGTTCAGGGTTCTCCAGAGGGACATCAGTCAAATCCAGGTGGCTTGAGAATACAGTGTCCATAATCTCTAAACAGTCATGATCAGGGGATCAAGACTAACTGATAACATAGCAGGATTGAAAGCTTGACTGACCCTTCAGTTGTATCTGGGGTTTTCACACAACATACTCTAATATTTCAACATTCATAGATTTGTTAGCTAGTAATTTCCTTTGTGTTTCATAATGGTTAGAACAGAGTGTGGTACAGTAACTTGAAGATCCTGTCTCAAAGGGATTTTTCTTTTAGTTTTTGCTTACTAGGAAGGCTGTAGCTGTAACAGCTTCTCAAATAAGGTCCAAGAGATTGAGTCAACACTCCCAGAACATTTGCTTGCGACTCATGAACATAGAGACTGCAAGGTTTTCTGGACATCGGGTAGACCCAGAACTGGTGATAACATCAGAGCGGTTTTCAAAGATCAAAAGACTGCATTCCTATTCAAGTCCCCATTCCAATGGAGACTTTTTCATTCCTTTGGTAGCTTGATACAATGTGATACAATGGTTTTGCTAGCAGCGCAAAATTGGGGATCCATATACAACAGTACCCTGTGGCACCCAAGAAGGCTCTCACTTGCCTCCTGGTGGTTGGAGTAGGAATACTGCATACAGCTGCTTTGCGTTCTGGTAAGGGTTCCAGGCGTTGAATTCCGCTGGACAACTGGAATCCTAGGTATTTAACTTGTTTGACATAATTATGCTTTGGCTCTTGAGACTTTGTATCCAGCCTCATTAAAAAGGTGCAAGAGTTCACTGGTGGCTGGTGGACATTCACTTTCTGAGTTGGTGGTTATGAGCAAGTTGTCCACATATTGAAGTAGAATTTTTTCTTTTTTTTTTCTGGAGTTTCTGGATAACTTGTCAAATCTTTTGCTGAGTGAGGCGAGTTCTTGAATTCTTGAGGTAATCTTGTCCAGATGAGTTGGCCCCGCCTCCTTGTAGTGGGGTCTTGGGCTAAGCGTATGCAGAAAAAAACATCTTTTTAAGTCCAGAATGATGAAATGTATAGCTTCAGCAGAGATCAGTTCCAAGAGAATATAAGGATTTTGGTACCACTGGTTGTATAGTTTCAGCTGCATCATTCATTCTTCTTAGATCCTGCACTGGGCGGTAATCACCTGTCCCAGGCTTCTTGACTGGCTTGAGGGTGACAATGGCAGGGGCTATGTTCTTCGCTAGGCCAGGTGGATTATCTTCTGCCCATCCTCCAGGTGGGGCTATGAGGTTGGTAAGTGTACAGCTTGTTGCTTTGGATGCAGGTGAATAGAACCGCCATTCTTCTTCTTGGGGACAGTTTGAGTTTCATTTTTTTCTTCCTTCAACAGAGGATATCTGTGCTTGAAGCTTTGCAAGCAGATCTCGGCTCCAAAAATGGAATAGGGCATTCAGGCATATACAGGAACTGGTACATTATTATTTTTTTTTTTTTTCTAGTTCACACATGTGGTTCTGCAGAAAAGGCTTTGCGAGAAAAAAACAGGGGCTACTGGCTTTAGTATTCTGCTCCTGTATCCCCCATAAAAGTCCATATATTGGTCCCCTATTTTTCAGACTGACTCCTGGGGACCCAGGGAAACTGGAGAGTCCGGTCTGGCCTAGTCTTCATCCATGCTGTAGCCCTCTCAGGCTGCCACTCACGCTATAGCTGCTCCACTCTCGTGCTGAAACACTGTGCTTGGTTTTATTCTGTCTATGATTCTACAATCAAGTACTCCCTCCTGGGGTGGAGTCAAGATACGGGCATTCACTTCTCTAATGTCCTTCTTTTTCTATAATGGGCGTACTCACACCCAGTTTTTCACTTCCTCTGTTCCTTCGATTAGGATAACCTCCTCACATCATTCAACTAAAATATCATTCACTTTCTCTGTTACATTTATTTTCACAATTCACACACCCTCTGATTAACTTTCATTTAACCATTATGCCCGCAAATTCATCCAGTTCTTTGCAATTTCCGTTCATTAGTTCAATCAAGTCCTAAAACTTCTCAGTGTATAATGCAGTTTTTTTTTTTCAGTTCTAAACAAGTCTGGTCAGCTGACTTTCACTTCTAGTCCGGAGGGGGTGGACATTCCCCTGTTGCAGAGGTGGCTAGCAAACTACTTGGGAATCTGTAGGGAGAAGTCATCCCCCCTCCGCCCCCCCCCCCCTTGTTCCAGGCTCTGCCCGGGATGATGGCAGAGCTGAGGGAAATAAACAGGCAGGATTTTTTTTTTTTTTTTTTTTAAACATTTAACCAAGAATCCTATGTAGGGGAACTATTCTCTGTACAATCTGATAAACACGGGAAACTACGGGGCCATGAAGTAACTCTGGAATCTGCATGGACTCTGACCCCCCTTCCTCCCCCCATGGTGACGTAGTTAACAACAGACAGAAGGCGGTCTGTCAGGCTGCATTTTCCTGTGACTAGGCATAATAATCTCATTCTAAATAAGTACAATTTAGATAAATTCCTTCAAATATAAAACTATTTTTTTGCAACATGTTATAAACAACAATCCCAACAGAGAGAACTATTACGTATGGCTGGAAGAAACTAGCTGCCAGCCGTAATCTGCACTTAAGGTGAATAACGTCTCTGCAAAAGATTACAGTTTAGGAAGGAGATATTCAAAAGACATTCCGGATACTTTTTTCAATAAAGCGGGTGGACATCTAGAACACAAATACACATTTTCCTTCCTAGTTCATTTTATTAACAATAAACATGTCTTCTATGAGGCGCTTGCTGTATCAGGAACGAAAAACTCATACACGATTAACCCCTCATTCACTCAGGATTCAAAGCACTTTTTAAGTTGCGATCTGCAAAGTCCTGTCAGTGTTCTTAACCATGGCTTTGTAGGGCAAAGGGAAAATACAAACATCCTTTCCTATTGAAACCGGAGACCTACATGATTTCTGCTCGCTTGATCTGTACAGGAATTCGAGCAGGAATTTAACCCTTTCCCGGCTAAGTACAATTTAAAGCAATCACTAGAAAACTAATTATAAATTCATCTCCTATCACACTTTAATGAATCCTTTATTTTAAACAAGCAAGAAACTTTTCAATCGGGAACTGCGGTTTCATATTTTTTTTTCTTTTTTTTTTTTTTTTGTCCTCTTGCTGTGTGGCTCGTTGGAAACAGCTTAGCTGTTCACACACACACACACACACACACACACACACACACACACAGAGAGACAGAGACATGCCGGCATTCCAGGCTAAGCCCCAAAACTATCGGGACCCACAATCCTGACTAAACATTCTTATTAAATGATATATAAATGATATATATTACATAACCACAGCAGAAGGAACATTATTATTAAACTAACAGCATTGAGATTTAAACCTGAACAGAGTTAGAAAGACACTGCACATTCTTTCCTTCAGACACGCCCCCTGTCAGTTTTTCACACTGTGCAGTAGGAAGGCAAACTGGGTCAGACCAGCTTTTGGATTTTTAAAATAACTCTAGATGTTTGCGTCTTCTTTCTGCTTTACTAATACAATTTCTTAATCAGTGACCTGTCACAAATTACTCAACAGAATACTCTCACATTTATAACAGAAGGGAAACTCGTGGTTTCAACAGAGAACAAAAAACATACAGGCAGACAATACACAAACGCTTCACAATCATGCTAGCAACGTATCTTAGAATGCATTCCTTTCTATCTATTCTGACTAGTCTTTTTCCCAATTACAAAAAGGATGAGGGTTTCACCCGGCGAATTCCCACGCGGGGTTACTCGGCCCTTCCTTGAGAGCTCTCTTACCAATTCCCAATATCTCGAGATTACAAATTCCAAGTTCCACTGGCAGTACTGCTCTTTCTATTTCTGTCTAGACATACCAAAAACCCAGTCCTGTCTGCTCTGACCAGGCTGAATCATGATTACCAAAGTTTTCAAACTGCAGTTCTAACTCATCTGTCTAGACAGGTTTTCAAAACTATACTTACCAGATCTGGTTCCCAAGCTTCTGAGTTGGATCCTGGACTCCCCCGGGTCGGAAGTGTTGGCCAGCTGGACTCAGTGCCTGCCGAGGCCAGGCAGAACTCCCTCCGATACAAGAGGATCGGTGGGCCCAGGGAAATTCCCCTGCGTCGGATTGGCATGGTTCCAACTGGACCAAACCTCAAGGCGAATTACGTGGATTTATTCACTTGAACACTATCCACCACTCGCACTTCCCGGCCAACGCACCAAGAATGTAGCAGCAGATAAGCATGCAATAAATAAATCCAGGAGTCTTTTCAAGGATCCAAGCCAGTTTAATGTGCACATGGCTCAAGCAATAAGCAATTTCAAAATGGCTGAGCAATGGCTTCTAGTAAAACAACAACTTTTATAGCTTTCTTGTCCATTCTAAGCATAGGCAAACTTTTCATTGGTCCCAGTACCCCTCTCACCCATCTATTGGTCCCGGTACTGATATGGCTACCCAATCGGGACTCTGGTCTGGGCTCAGCACCTGGTTGCCCCCCTTCTAGTCCCAATTACAATGGTCAGTGTCTCTAACTTGTTACATCTCTCCTCCAAGGTCGCTTAGCTTGTTAAAACATATGGGAAGCAGGGCACTGTAACCTTGCTTTTTGCAGAGTTAATTAATTCCATAGAAGCATAGCACACCTTATCAGTACCAATTAAACTTGTTTTTCTATATTTTCTAAGTTTCGTTTCTGCTTAGCTATGTTCAGTTAAACTGAGTTAAGTTTCAATTCTATGGTGTCATCATTCAGGGGGGTTTTCATTCCTCTGGGCCTAACTACAGGCTTCAGTTACAGGTCAAGCTGCTCAGGCCTGTCTGCTTAGTTCAATTAGCATGGATCATAGGCCGTCGCCTACCACAAGACTAGGGGTGAATGAAGATGTATCCAAGTGTCTCCATTGGCAGGTTTGCTAGGGAGATTATGACAGCAAGAGCCTACTTTTTGTTGCATTGGAAAAAAACATCACAAAAAAGGACTTAAAACCTCTAGGTGGAAAGAAAGATTGGAATACAGCCTATCAGTACTGTTCCTCTTTCACAAAGTAGGGACTGGTCAATAGTAACTCCTACTGCTTCTGGGACAATATGATAGACTTCCTCTTTGTTCTAGCTTTCCTGATGCTGCTACTTGGAGTAGTCTAGTGTCAGCACCTTCCCCTGAAACCATCTCTAGCCAGTGTCATTTGTGTAAATGATGGCGTATGCCACCATAGAAAAGGTGGCCCAGTACCTTCCTCTATTGATGGCCGTCTGATAGTATATTCATTGTATGAAACTCTGATCCTCAGGCACTGTAAAATGCCTCCACATCTCAGATTTTAGTGGACCCCCTCTCTGATTCCCGAGGGGGGGGCGACTGCTGCTACTGGAACTCATGCCGAGACTGGACACCTGAAGATGAAAATGTCAGTGGCATCCTTTACATTCTCCATTATCTGCTTTTCCTGGGAGGATGCTCTTTGTCCTGGACATATCATTTCCTACTTCCTGTGGCTGCTCACCACCTATCACAACAGCAACTAGTTTATCTAGTCTTCCTCAGCCACAAACTTTCACTCTTTTCTGATTCTGGAAATTCCTCACTTGATGATTCATCTGATTTAGTATATTCTCAACTTGCTGCATACACCTCTCTGGAGGGTGTAGGATACATCCATTATTGCACTCTGCTGGCTATAAGTGCTGGCCTCTAGCTGCTCCTCCCTTCCCCTCCTTCCTTCTTTTGTTCCTGTTTGGAGAAGTGAACAGGCAACAAGTATTCCTCATTGTCCATAACAGACTAGTCCAAACCAATAGGTTATTTCCTCCTACCAGCAGCAGATGAAGACAAAACTCTTGGCCTCAATATATAGTCTGATGCAGCCCAGAGGTTTCTCAGTATTCTCTGTCTCTGGAGACACACAGCCTGGGGCAGCTCCTCTAAATTAATAATACTATATCTGCTTGGTTTAGCTAATCTCTGGTAACCCTTAGAATGTTCAGGGGTTCAAATTAAAAAGGAAACAATGGTGATAATTAAGCTATAGATTTACTCCTAAGGCACCATTTGGAGTCCTCCTCCATTCTGTTAGCCAGAGGCTCATGGAAGTTCCCAGCCTGAGTAATTCTAAGGGGAAAGAAATAGGCCTTTGTAACCTCAAATATCAAAATTTCAGATTCACAGTGTGGTAATATGGTTCTAGCCTTTGGTGAAGTTATTAGTACAGTACCTTCAGACTGCCATAGTAATTTAGGTCTAATAAACTGTAGAAAGAAGACTTACTTTTAGATGCAGAGGTATTTTCCCTTGCTTCACATTCACGCATGCTAACCTTTTGGTGAGTAATGCTCCTAATTGGAACCAAGTGGCAAATGAGCTCCACCTGGTTGTTGCCAATCAGAGCTCTCAAGACTATGGCTAGCAGCATCCCTTAACTTTTTTTCTTCCTGGAGTTAATAAGGAAGTTCCTAGATGCCAGTGAAGGAGTAGCCTAATGGTTAGAGCCCTGGCTTGGGAACCAGGAAACCAGAGTTAAGTTCCCACCCACACTCCTTGTAGCCTTGAGCAAGTCACCTAACCCTCCGTTGCCTCAGGAAAGATCCAAGTTATCAATGTCCCTGTTTAATATACATTGCCAAGTTGAAGTTACAATGTAAACCACCTTGACTAAAGTGGTATATAAAACCTGTTAAAATAAATATTAGGTGGAACCATCCCAAGGAAGGACTTGCTACTCTGGAGAACAAGCTTTTCAAATGGAAGGGCAGAACATAATCTTTGGTTTGCAGCCTCTGAAAGGATACAGACTGTGAAGGTATTATGGTTAAATCCTCTGGGTTGAAAACTGCTCTCCACTCAGTGGCTAAAAGTACATCCATAAGGAAAGAAGATAGACAGGTAAGTGAGCTAGGATTTCTTCCTACTGGCTGGGCTCCTTGTTTTTTGTCTCCTTTAGGTTTGTTTCTCATGGAAACAGTGCTCAAGATCAGTGCATTGGCATAGATCCTATAATGCCTGATAGAAGGTGCTCGAGGACTGTGAGAGTGAAAGCCTTCACATGAATGTAACACGCTCCTAATGGTTGAGACTGAGCATCTCTGATTTCTTGCGATAGGCTATGCATTCCAGGCTGGTACAGACATCTCTGCTGTGTAAAAACAAACACAGTAATAATAATCATAAAAATAATGGTAATAACAGTAGCAGTACTTCAGTGGGTAACTGTGATGTGGTGCCACCCTGGTATAAAAAAGCTACTGTGAGGGAGAATATAGTCAGTCCAAATATTTCTTGTCAGTGGCTTAGATTGATTGATTGGACCAGTGGAGCCAGGGTATGGTTCCCACTGATGCTTCCAGTGACCTTGTGGAGGTCACTACCCCTGTTGGTTAAGAGGGACTCTCTCACCAGAACCATCGCCAAGGTATTGATAGGGAAATTACAGGAGGATCTGTGATGAGAACTTGCTAACCTTGAGGGGTCCAAGATGCACCAAAGGGACTACACTAGATAGATACCAGTGCTAGTCCAGTCTGTCTTTATTAAGTGGTCATTGAGGATGACTAAGCTAGTGAAGACTAGCATGCATGGGGCTGTGTATACCAGTTAAACATCAGCATCTCCCAAGGATGCTGTGCTGAGTGGAATCCAATATGTGCTCTTTATGTCTGTGCTGGTGAACTCTGATGCTCATCAATGATGCCAGCACTGTAAATCTAGTGCTCACCTCTGACACCAGATCTATGTGCAGTCTGATGCTGCCTGCACTGGTACAGTCCATCACTGCCTGTGCTGGGTGCTTTTACTAAAGTCAAAGTCATTGAATACTCTGGCCAGTAGCTACCACCAGCCCGGTATAAACTCCGAACTCAGTTTTTTTGTCGGGAACAATCGGTTGGAGAGGAAGGGGACAGCCTTTCCCCTCATTACCGAGAGAACCCTTTTTAATCAAATGGGCCACAGCGCGCCCAATAGTTTATATGCTCCAAACCAAAGGTATTTGCAAAGAAAATCAGCACTTTCCTGTAAGAGCAACAAAAGATGCTTCTCCCAGGCAAATGCAGTAATCCAAATCCTACTCGTGCCACTACCACAACATGATATGCATGTTTCGGACCACTACAGGCCTGTATCAAGTGGTGGCTCGCCCGATTTTTCGCCCACAAAAACGCTGTGAGCCAACAGTTCTTTTTGTAGCTAGAGCAACTTGCTGATTGGCTAAGAATCCGTGTGTCAAAACTGAGGCGTTTTCTATAAGGAAACTCCACCCATATCACTCTCCACCATGATCTTCAATGGATGGGTCATTGAAAACCCCAAAAACTTCACAGATTAGCAATCCTGAAAGTCAAAAGAGACTCCACCAATCCTGCTCCATATTCAAACCCGATGGAATCACATTCTGTAGCTTGTAAATCCAGTGCTGTTCCCTCCACTGGAGGCGTTGTCCAAGATCGCCCCCCCGGGAGGTCGCCAGGACCCAATCAATCACTCTCCATTGCAATTCAGAAAAAGTGTGATCCCACTGAACACAGTGTTCCACCACCGTCTTTTGAAAACACTCTCGTGCCTGTAAAACCCCCCAATGTTTCTTAAGCAGTCGAGACACCTCCGCTGAATGCATCATGAAGGGTAAAACCCCAGTGATAATATCATCAGTCTCCCCTAAGGTGGAACTTTCCCCCGAGTTGGAAATGTCCGGTGAGCCTAAAGGGCGTAAAAGCAATTCCCAATGGGAGAACCGGGCCCTGACATAAGCCCGCCAAATTGCCCTACAGGGATATCCCCACTCCATAAGACGGTCCTTCAGAAGTCGTGCCTGTGACTTAAATTACAGTAAGGAAGAACAAATCCTTCTAAGACGAAGGAACTGGCCCACCGGAAGATTATTTCGTAAAGAAAAAGGGTGATGACTATGATAACAAAGTAAACTATTCCGCTGACTTGGTTTACTAAACAAGGTTGTAAAAAATTTTCCATCTTGTATCCGTACCAGTACATCCAAAAACTCAATACTATGGTCATCTATATGCACGGTAAATTGGATGTTCTCCTTAAGCGAATTCAACCAAGCCACAAACTCAAGTAAATCCTCTCGTGTGGACGTCCATAAAAAGGATCGTTTTTATTTACAATGCCAAGGAATAGCAATGAGTGCCACAGTGGCTCCCTCCATTGCCACTTTATATCTAGCGGCAATGGAGGATCGACACAATTATCCTGCTCAGGCTTTTCAACACACTCGCCTGTGGTTGCGATTTCTGGACGATATTTTCTTTTTATGGACGTCCACGAGAGGATTTACTTGAGTTTGTGGCTTGGTTGAATTCGCTTAAGAAGAACATCCAATTTACCGCGCCTATAGATGACCATAGTATTGAGGTTTTGGATGTACTGGTACGGATACAAGATGGAAAAATTTTTATAACCTTGTTTCGTAAACCAAGTCAGCGGAATAGTTTACTTTGTTATCATAGTAATCACCCTTTTTCTTTATGAAATAATCTTCCGGTGGGCCAGTTCCTTCATCTTAGAAGGATTTGTTCTTCTTTACTGGAATTTAAGTCACAGGCACGACTTCTGATGGACCGTCTTTTGGAGCAGGGATATCCCTGTAGGGCAATTTGGCGGGCTTATGTCAGGGCCCGGTTCTCCCATCGGGAATGGCTTTTACGCCCTTTAGGCTCACCGGACATTTCCAACTCGGGGGAAAGTTCCACCTTAGGGGAAACTGATATTATCACTGGGGTTTTACCCTTCATGATGCATTCAGCGGAGGTGTCTCGGCTGCTTAAGAAACATTGGGGGGGTTTACAGGCACGAGAGTGTTTTCAAAAGACGGTATGTTTTGCTTACACCAGAGGTTCTAATCTTAGGGATCGTTTAGTCCATGTGAGTCCTGATCTCGCCCTGCAAGGGGGTTTAATCGAGACACCGGGTCACTGGGCTTATCATCAATGTAAGTATTGTAGCAACACCATGGAGGGCGTTCAATGGTGTCATTATACGGGGAAGTCCTACTCCTTTCTTGGGCGCTCGACGTGTCAGACGTGTTTTGTAGTGTACATCATAAGGTGCCCCTGTAATTTGGTTTATGTGGGACACACTATATGCCTGGTTAGAATTCGAATGAGTGAGCATGCTTGCCGTATTCGACTGAAAGTTCTTTCGGCCCCCTTGGTGGAACACTGTGTTCAGTGGGATCACACTTTTTCTGAATTGCAATGGAGAGTGATTGATTGGGTCCCGGCGACCTCCTGGGGGGGGGGGGGCGATTGTGAACAATGCTTCTAGTGGAGGGAACAGCACTGGATTTACAAGCTACAGACTGTGATTCCATCGGGTTTGAATATGGAGCAGGATTGGTGGAATCTCTTTTGACTTTCAGGATTGTTAACCTGTGAAGTTTTGGGGGTTTTCAATGACCCCTCCATTGAAGATCATTGTGGAGAGTGATATGGGCGGAGTTTCCTTAAAGACCACGCCTCAGTTTTGACACACGGATTCTTAGCCAATCAGCAAGTTGCTCTAGCTACAAAAAGAACTGTTGGCTCACAGCGTTTTTGAGAGTGAAAAATCGTGCGAGCCACCACTTGATACAGGGCCTGTAGTGGTCCGAAACATGCATGTCATGTTGTGGTAGTGGCATGAGTAGGATTTGGATTACTGCATTTGCCTGGGAGAAGCATCTTTTGTTGCTCTTACAGATAAGTGCTGATTTTCTTTGCAAAAACCTTTGGTTTGGAGTATATAAACTATTGGGCGCACTGTGGCCCATTTGATTAAAAAGGGTTCTCTCGGTAATGAGGGGAAAGGCTGTCCCCTTCCTCTCCAACCGATTGTTCCCGACAAAAAAACTGAGTTCGGAGTTTATACCGGGCTGGTGGTAGCTACTGGCCAGAGTATTCAATGACTTTGACTTTGGTATTTGCACAATTTTGTCATTGAATCTGCAAGGGGTTCTTTTGTTTTGGGGTGCTTTTACTGGCAAGAAATGTCTATTATTAACACCGGTGCTAAGTAAGGGATAGCGCTGCAACTCAGCATAGTGTTCAGTGTGCCACTCAGTGAGGGGCCACCATTTAGAGAGGGACTCCTGTTCTAGGGTCAGGTACTGTTCATCAATGCCCATGAGATCAGGTAAGCCGAGTGCTCACCAGTGCTATTGGTGACAGGTAAAGTTGTTGTTCTTCGAGATCAGCCCTTCTTAGGGTTCTGTGTTTTAGGGGAACCAGTATTTATCAATGCTATTGCTCCTAGGAAGACACCAACTACATCCTGCATATTTCATTATGCTTCACTGGTGGTTAGGATGGGCTAAAATAAAAGGCAGCAACACTTGTCCTGCTGGACCAAGGGCTTGCCTTGCT
Source organism: Ichthyophis bannanicus (assembly GCA_033557465.1). Classification (NCBI taxonomy): domain Eukaryota; kingdom Metazoa; phylum Chordata; class Amphibia; order Gymnophiona; family Ichthyophiidae; genus Ichthyophis; species Ichthyophis bannanicus. The sequence goes on along the minus strand of CM066040.1, from coordinate 222,287,432 downwards.
ATGCTAAAGTGGGCATTCAACAAATGCTGGTTAGGTCAAGGCTAGCATGCATCAATCTTACCCTGCTGGCCTAAAGGCTTGTCTTGCTTGCTAAAGAAGGCATACAGCCCAGTTAGGCCAAGTTTAGGATTCAACAATGCTTGTCCTGATGGACTAAGGGCTTGTCTTGCTACACTAAGGTGGCATTCAGAAAGCCTGGCTCTTCTAGGTGAAGATGAGCATGTCGCCATGATTGCTTTGCTAGGCTAAAACAGTACGTGGTCACATTCAATTTTCTAGGCAAAGATTAGTCTACAGCAAAACTTCCTTTACTGGACGAAGATGAGCACGCAGCCCTGCTTGCTTTGCTAGGTGAAGGTTAGCTTGCAGCAAGGCTTGCTTTGCTAGACAAAGGTTAGTACACAATTACACCTACCAACCCTAGGGCCATTGCAAAGTACCATTATCCCTCTGGGCTATGGCCAGCACTAGACAGTGCTTGTCCGTTGGCTATGCTCCAGAGCCTTTCAAGGATGGCTACACTGGGTAGATATGAATGCTCATTAAATTGCACAAGTTTGGAGTAGGATATCTACCAGGATTCAGGAAAGCTGGTCATGCTAGATGGAGTTATCATGTAGGGATGATCATCAAAAGGTATGTTAACCCTCATCACTATAAGATACAGGCAGAATCCAGCAGCCAGCAAGGTCTTAGCCAGCAGGCAAGAGGAGGAATATTGCTGAAGGAGAACAATGGTTGCAGATCACTGATGACACTGGGTACCCAATTCTGTGCTTCACAGCAGACTCAGGGGATGCAGTCCTGGCACCATCAGTGCCTATGGAAGGTATGAAGAATCACTGGATCATCACAGTTGTTAGTAACTCTGGCCTTTTCCTACCCAGCATGAAGGGATGCTTTGGTACATCACACTGATCTGGACTGACCTGTCATGGATGATAAAGAAATGTCAACTATTTTTACCTGTTAATTGAAGTTCCTAGAGTACCAATAGAACAGTCGAGGTTCTCACCCCAGAAGGCCATGACCCCTAAAAAAAAAGAGGGTGAGATAGTAAACAGTCTATGGTGCATTGGTATATTGCAAAGTGCTTTACTTGGGTAAATTATTATAAGCTTAAGGCTATTTTGGGTTGAGTTATTAGAGATATGTTTTGGAGTCCAGGAGCATATAGGGGAAATATGGCTGGATAAATGTCAGGGTGTCCTATAAAAAGAATTTGAGAAAGTTTGGGATATCTTAGTAATGGTGTATCTTGCTTAAGCATTCTATGGCAATATTGTTATAAGTGAATAGCTGTGTCTTTTGTAAGACAGGATATTGCAGGCAGTACTGAAGCTGGTCCTTCATCTTACAGGGAATACTAAGGGATCTCTGGGCTGCACTAGGCTATATACTGAAGACAAGTGTTTTGGCTCTGTATCAATCTCTTGGTGAGAGGACAAGATTGATCTGAACTGGTCTGTCAGGGCTCAAGGAATTTCATTTACCATGTAAGCATAATTGACATATTGCAAGTTTCACAGAATCCTACATCTGTAGCTACTGGTGATGTCTTTTTTATCTTGGCTGGTAGATGGCTGGTGGGCTACACAGGTTATGAGATCCAAGTTTCTAATCATCATCATTAGTGCTGCTGCTACCTTTGGGTCTCTCTGGAAGATCATCTACATTTCCTCATTTGCTTCTCCAACCATTCCCATGTCTTCCTCTAGCAAGCATTGACATAATTCATGAGAGAAAAACAGTTTCTATATATGTGTAATAGGCATGTGCATTAGTTTTTATATGAATGGAAAATGATGAAAATCATCAAATTTAGTTAGTTCTGGTCCAACTAACCAACTGTGTATGTTCAGCAAATTTCCCCCACTCGCCAATCATGAACTTCATTCTTGTCAAGCATATGTGTACATGGTCAGACACACTGGAGCCAATCTAGGAGAGGTATAAGGTCAAGGAGAAATGGCCAGTAGGCAATATGAGGTACTTCAGCCAGTCATGCTGCAAATGCTTGACAAGAAGCCATAGAAGCATCTCCCTGCCTGAGTTTTGCAAATCCCATGGGTTATGATGTCACATCAGGGCTGCAAGACATAGCCCAACCCAAGCCTCTGAGAACCATTTTGTGTCTGACTTTCAGGGGTACTAGGGCTTAGGATTTTAGAGCAGAAAAAAAGAGTGAAAAATAAATAGCTTGACGTTTGAATTTTCGGAACAAGGAAGGGTACTGTGGCTTACCAGCTAAAAACACAAAAAAATAAAATTGAAAAAAGGAACAGTTTTAAGAGATCAGAGTGTTCCTGCTGCCCTATTTTAATCTTAGGAATGCCACTGTGTCACTGTCTGGTTTTAAAACTAGGAGTTTGAAAGATTTGCAGGGCTTTTTACCACCTACCTGCTCCTGCAAGGAGTATCTTTCTAGGGTGGGGAAAGGAGATCAGGAAAGTCAATGAAAAACTGTAAAAGCAGAACTTTCCTAGCCTATCAGTTGTTAATTGCTTACTGTCCTAAGAATTGGTGGTGCATTAGAACACACAGATCATTCATATACTTCCAAGGCAGGAAGTGGCACTGGGGAAGAACAGTTTACCATTCGGGGGGGGGGGGGGAGGGCAGGAGAAAAGCAGCAGGTAAAGACAGCTGAACAAAGCTGCAGACACTCTGTATTCCTACATGAAAGGTGTATAGAAGTGGGTTTCACAGATACAGAATCTGAGGAATCTACAGAGGGCAAGATTTGCATCTGAATCATCAGATATTGTAAGTTTACTGACTGAAGAGAGTTGAAGAAGCTGTTGTTAGCATGCTAACTGGTGACATGGGAGAAACTGACACTAGCAGTACCACAGCCAGGAACATCGCATTGGTAGAAGGGACACTACGGAGTGGGAAGGATACCACTGTCCTTGCATACTCTCAATGTCCCCAGCCACAGATCCAGAAGCAGCACCAAGAGTAGCACCACCCCAAACTCCAAGGAAGTACAGTAGAGGGGAAGTCTCATAAACCCTCACAAGTATTATTTATTTATTTTAATGCATATTTTAAAGTGCTTGAGGACCCGCAGAATGCAATTACTGAAAAAAGCTTACCATCCTCCGTCCAGGCCTGATTAGTTTCCACCCATTCCTCTGCTTTCTATTTCCTACGGTATTCTCTACCCTCCCTCATACATCTGGAACCTTCCCTTCCCCCCTTCAAAACTCTCCTAAAGACTCATTTATTTAATATTGCCTTTGATTTGCCTCTTCCCTGAATGTCCTTTTGTTAGCTTTGTGCCTCTCTCCCTGCCTTCCCCTTCCCTTGTTGTCTGAATGGATTTACCTTTCCTTTTTTATCATTGGAATTCCTTTCTATTTATTGTTTTTACTGTATTTATTTGATTTTTATTGTACACCGCTCTGTTAAGCTCCCTTGAAAGGTGGTTTATCAAATATAATAAACCATAAGCCATTAGAGGAAAGCTGATGGGCCGTTAACAGTGGCATGCAGCATCATTTGTTAAAGCAACCCCCTTTCCAGCTCAGTACAAAGAGTACTAATCCTAGACTGGGAACTTAATCTAGGAGTGGTGGAAAAGTTACGTAAAAATCAAAACCTTTCCCAAGCGGAGCCCCTAGCCTCTTCCCCCAGTCAGGATGCATGGCAGCAGGCCGAACCACATCAAAGCTAACCGCCATGGAAGAGGTGGGGTGGTGTTTGACAGCACTATCAGGAGTCAAATGGCAGGCATCCTGATGCATAGGCAGATGAGGGCCCTGGATGACCATCTTCTTAAACTGGTTGACAAGTTGGGATTTAAGAGGCTGCTGAACCTCTTAGCATCTGATTACCAAGTGCCCTGTAGGACAACTTTCAGTAGGCAGGTGATCCCCAGCCTATATAGTTAGTTGAGTTGCCAGCTGCAGGCAGAACTAGCAAAGACAGAAGTTGGTAGTAGAATGTATTTTACCACTGACATGTGGACTTTCCAGAATGCTGCACACACCTACAGTACCTCTCTCTGACAGCACACCGCTGGCAGCTGGAAGAGGCAGGAACAGACTGGAGTTATAAGAGGAACAACAGGAAGACGTTACCGGTAGGCTGTGCTGAAAAGCCAGGGGATAGATGATAGCTATACTTGGACCCATTTCTTAGGAGAAATAATGGCAATACTATGAGGCTTTACAAATCCAACAAGGGTCACCTTATTCAGAGCCGTATATTATGTCTACGTAATAAAACAATCACTCTGATATGAATCTACAAGTGTGTTATATCTCTTGTCACTCACATTAACCATGTAATCTTACTAAAGAGCACGCAGGTCTCAGACTGATTGGGCGTTATAAACTTTCAGACTTATAAGCATTCTCTGAAAAGTGCCCCAATTTGCATCAATGACCGCTGCTCAGTATGTCCTTTGTATTCTCTTATGCACTCAGTCAATTACAAACTTGAAATTGTGCTGAACTAGGAAAAGCTAAAGATCATCCGTTGTTGTTCATTAACCACCACACTTTCATAAATAATCAATTGAAATTTTTTTTTTAAATGTGCTTATCTGAACAGAACTTGAAAACATGCTTAGCTTTTCCAATAGCGTCCCCGTGCTTAGCCTCTTCAGTAGCGTCCCCAACTCCACCATCTGCGCTATATTAGCGTTTCACCATACTCCGGTTTCATCAGGGGGTTATATTGTAGGCGCTACAAGTAAAATGATAATCGTGCTCCCAAAGTATACACACTTCATAAAATGAAAAGACTCTTAAACAATGCGAGCAAGGAAAACACCTACCCCAATTTCAATCATATTGTGTATTAACTTATCTCATGAATTTTTTCAGCGTTCTCGTGCTGGCCAAGTTTCTTGTTCAACTCGCTTCATTCATCAAAAACCGAAATCTGCCAGCTAGCAAGAACGCCACGCATGCGTGCACGCTTTAAATACTACTTCGACCACACCGTCTTCCTCTCCTATTGGTGGAAACGTAGTTACTTAAAACTCTGTATAATCCTCACATCAAAGTAGACAACTGTTGGTAGTGTGAATGGTCATGTGCATGCTTCCCATTCAATACGGGCATTCAAGCCCCCGGGGGTTACTGAATGTAATCTATAGACCCAGCGTTGTTCGTGCCAGACTAAAGTCTGTTCTCTGGACTTACCCCTTTGACCAGTCATAATTTTAAAAATGCAAAAGCATCGAAGCTCATCAAATGAATGATTTTGATCAAGGCAATGTTCTACAATAGGAGCTTCACGTCGTCGACATTTTAATTTACTTTTATGCTCACCAATACGCACTTTAAATTCTCTTATGGTTTTTCCCACATACAACAGCCCACAAGGGCATTGGATACAATATACTACGTGTGTTGATGTGCACGAAGTATGACAGCCTATCCGATAGGATATGCCATGGTAGACAAACTCATCTACTTCTAAAGTGATACTACAAATGGCAACAGTTCTTTTAAATTATGGCTCCGTTGCCATACACAGCGAACATGTTTATTTTCCAAACAAGGAATGCTGTGCAATACATTGGCATGTCGTTTGATAATTCGTTTAAGATGGTAACTAAACGGAGAGTATTGAGTGACTAGATTGATACTGGATACAGTGCTTTCATCCCTCCTTGTATCCTCCGATCTATTATTCTCTCGCGGGTGCACCAACAATTCGCGATTACTGTACAGGGCTCATTTGTATGCCCTGTCAATTACAGCGGTTGGGTAGCCCCGAGAACGGAAATTACTCTTCAAAATTCGAGATTGCATTTTGAAATCTTGAATTTCGGTGCAGTTGCGTCGATAGCGTATGAACTGTGACACAGGTAAACTATCCTTCAATTGAAACGGGTGGGCACTACTATAGTGTAGAAATGTATTTCTATCGGTGCTCTTCCGAAATACCGTAGTGTTCCAATCATTTATACCTTTTTTGATGGTCACTTCTAAAAAAGTAATCTGATCCATGTGGTATGTGCAAGTGAACTTTAAGTGTTGGTTCCTACTGTTGATCCACTCCACAAACGTACATAAGCTCTCCTCAGTGCCTTCCCATAGCAAAAAAATATCATCTATATACCTCTTCCATAGTCTCAGATGTAATGGAGGCATTGTGTCTATCCATTCTTCTTCAAAACGCTGCATGTAAAAATTAGCGATGGAAGGGGCACATGTAGCGCCCATCGCTACCCCTGATCGTTATAACGCCCAATCAGTCTGAGACCTGCGTGCTCTTTGAAAAAGGGGACGCTACTGAAGAGGCTAAGCACGGGGACGCTATTGGAAAAGCTAAGCATGTTTACAAAGGACATACTGAGCAGTGGTTATTGATGCAAATTGGGGTGCTTTTCAGAGAATGCTTTATAAGTCTGAAAGTTTATAACGCCCAATCAGTCTGAGACCTGCGTACTCTTTAGTAAGATTACATGGTTAATGTGAGTGACAAGAGATATAACACACTTGTAGATTCATATCAGAGTGATTGTTTTATTACATAGACATAATACTATGAGGCTGACAAATAGGGCACAAAAAGAGCATTTTGCTTCTATGTTTCTTTGTGACAGATGGTGGAATGACCTACGGGTAAGGCAGGTAAGGAGGGGGCTTTCATGGAATCAGATGCTTTGTACGCTTGTTGCATATGGTCGTCAGAGACTCCCTAGGCCTGGGGACCAAGGGAAGCAACAGCTCTGTCCCGAGGCAACTGATCGAGAAATGTCAAAAAATAGCACAGTATTTTCACTGGAGTGTGAAAGGTTGGCGTGAGCTGCCTGAGAAGTAGGAGGCAACAGGGGCACCTGTGCACCAGCTCAAGCAGGTCGTTGCCAGTAGATAAAACTTCACTTATGAAATTCTGGAGAGTCTAGTTGTGTAATTGATATGTGCTTAATAAACCTCAGTATTTATATGGTCCTTTTTAATAATACATTTAAAAATATTGCATATGTTGCAAAAGCTGATTGATCTGGACCATTATCCAATAGATGCGTGACACAATGCCACATACCTAAAACTAGCTGATCTGCCTTGTTCTGCTTCAGGGGATAACCATTGCTGCTACCTGCTGTACATACAAAAACTATGGCTGGAATTCCCTCTTGCTCCAGCCATAATTTTTGAAGGTGCAGCAGGCAGCCCTGTGTGTGTTCTTTGCATTATTTCTTTCTTTATGCCTAATAGTTTTTACCGTTATTCCCTCTGAAACCTACACGTCCCTAGCACAAGCTTTTCTCCTTCTGAAACTAAGATAAAAATGGCAAGAAACTGGTACTGCTCTCAGATTCATTATTACATCACCGGCCATGGATTTGGAAGAAGTGAGGCTAGAATTGACTTTTTTGGCTGATTGTCTGAAGGTTTCAGCATGGTAGGTCAAGTGGCTCCTGCTTTTTCCTTGTCCCTCCCCAAAATGATTGTCAGACTCACTAGGGATCAAACTCTAGAGACTAGAAACTTATAGGAGCTGCAGAGTCCATGCAAAAAACAATCAGTAGTTATCCTCTGGGCAGCATAAGGAGAGACTGCAGATAAAACCCTTTCTACTATCAGGCCGTTTGAGAATTCCACTTAATCTTGTTCTTTTAGCAAACGATAAAGGGTAAACCTCATGTATTTCTGCTGTTTACTAAAGATTTTTGCGTGCTCAGAACTTGGACTTTGCCTGCTTATTGTACCATAAGTTCCAGAACTCAGGAAATTGCAAGAATAAAAAATAAATGAATCCATATTCAGAAGCACTTATTCAGATAACAGCACCTATATGGATAGTGCCACTGAACAGCCCTACAGTTCACCTAGCACTATCCAGATAGTGGAGGAAGATAGTGGGTGGTACCAGGGTGAAGCAGCAAATTACCCATATAGTAGTGATACTACATGCCGCTATCTGGAAAATGATCTGTATCACTTAGGACAGCAAAAAGGCTGTCCTAAACTATCCGGACAGCAGCACTGCATATCGCTGCTACTCAGCTAGTGCTTGCGCCGACTACCCCATCTGGATATTGAGCGCCAGCTGCTAGCCAGATACTAGTGCTCAGTATTCAGATTTTGTTTTGCCACCAGCACCACCAGCAACGCTCCTGTGAAGCTGCATAGAATTCCTCCACTCGTGTTGCTGCCAGAGGGAGGAGGTGCCTAAACATTGTGGTTTTAGTCGTAAAGAGTGCGCAGCTTTCAGCTTTGAGCTGGTGTTATTTTTCTAGGAATAATGCAGTTCACGAAGCTCAAGGCAAGCTGCATTACTCGAGTTCTATAAATAGAGGTCTTTCGCCTGCATTTTCATGCTTTGTATCTCATTATTACGCAATGCATGTTACAGTAAACTAATATGGTAAAATAACACGATTTTGCCATGTTAAGCACGTTGAACAAAATTTGTGCGCTATTCCCTTAGTGCACATTAGTAACTACCCATCTTAGCTGCAGATGTTGGAATTACTGAATAAAAATATTTTAAGCTATAGTCACTACAGAAGTAGAACAACACTGATTGCTACAACTTTGTGAAACCCGTAGTATGAAATCTATTAACGTCAACATGTACCATTACATAGGATATCATATAAGAAAGAACTAATGCTAAAAAACCCTCTACTTTTTAGAAGGCACTTTTGATATTCTTGATGAACCAAAATACTGAATAACATTTGAGGACAAGATAGTAAGCTGCAACTGGTTTTCATAGAAAGCAGCCTACACAACTTAAAATAAGCAAAATAGCCTAAAATGCACAAAAAGTCAGTATTTTGAGGCCGATTTGCAAAAGTATTCACAAAATTTAAGCCCTTGGTGTAATAAACCTTGGTGCAAAGCCCGCTATGCATAAAAGTTTCTTTAAAAATTCATTGTTAAATGAACTGCTGCAATGTAAAACCATAAAAAACAGATGATTCTTAATGAATTTTGCAAAACCAAACACGTGAAGAAAAGCTTTGCAGCTCCGTTTTCACAAAAGGAAAAGCTTTCTTTTTTTCCGATGTATTCAGAGCTCAACTTTATGCGAAATTATACTACCCAGCTCATTTGCATGGGTTGCAAAATTTTGTGTGAATGAGGCTGCTAACACATGAAAAATCATGTGAGTTAGTCCATTGGCTTCTACTGTAGGTTATAGAAGTGGACTCCAACAGTAGTTATTCACGATTCACAAAAGGTGATATGAGAACTAGGAATAAAAATAAAGGATGGTTGAAGAAAAATCATCTCAGCGAGGGCAAGAAATATTTAAGACAGATCCCGAGGACTGAAGAAAGATAGAGTGATTACATTATCTGGAAAATGATACCAGGGGAATAATCTATAGTAGAAGATTGGCAGTTATAGTCTTCTCTTGCTTCCTAATGCATGCTCCTTCTATAGGGATTTGCTTTAGAGAAATAATTCATATTATGTTGCAAAATCACCCCTACTCTTTTTGAATGCCTCACAGTCCAAAGCATTGTTTATGCATTATTAAATTCTTTGTTTTCTAGCCATGTACAGGGCAATTGAAAGTCAGCAGGAAAAACATACAAAATGTAAGTATTTTTTTAAAATACGAAACAATAGTTTTACCTATATCTTTTTAGTATAAATACATAGAACTCACTTTAGCACAGAAGAAAATGTTGGTTGAAGCATTATTATGACTAAGATGCTGTATCTTAGAATATATTTACTCTGGACAGAACAAACTGTGTGGCATTTCTTATGAGATTTACTCTTACAACCAGCAGACGACTAATTTGATGAATGTACAGTAAGAGATGGGAGCTATGTTCCATTGTTCATGTCTATCTGAATCTGCTAATAATTGTAGTCATTAAAACATAGGAGATAACGGCAGACAGAGAGTAATGTTATAGAAGGGCACCCAGGCAGGAAAGGTATAAAGGGAAAACACATACGCCTTATCTTCTAAAGGCAACATACACATCTATGTGCTGGGGATGTGCACAGAGAAAACATTGGTTCATTTTTGTGCCCTAGTCAGATTTTATCCTGACTTTTTAGAGATTTTTCTTCAGTTCATTTCAGACATCTGTTTTAATAAACAATTTTTTACATTTAGAACTTTTTAACCTGCATTAAGCAACTTACTATGTGCTAATTCCTAGATGAATACATGTTAAATTGATCTAGCCTGCACATGGAGGCACATTCCAAATGGGACGTCCAAGTGCAATCTGAGACGTCAAAGCCAGAACATCTGAAAAGAAAGGCAAGTTCAGGCACAGTTCCAGAAATGTGGATGGGCCCAATATGCACATGCATCAAATGTCTACCAGGAGAGTATTTTATAACCAAAATGTCTAAGAGCATAATGGTTAGAGAAGTGACTTACATTGTAACCTAAAACTAGTCACTTAATTCTCTATTTTCACTACACTTTCAGGATGTTTTAATGCTTCTGGGATAGTTTAAGTCCATTGCCCTTCCCCAGACCTGCCTCTGCCACACCTCCCCCCCCCCCCCCCCCCGCCTACCTGAACGTCTTCCTACTGGAAACATCTGCAAACGGCATTTGTGGAATGGTTATGGAGACATATTCATGATTTTCACGTCCAAACCATGACTAAACCTCTTAGAATGAGCCTCTAAGGGTCATTTTTGCTAAGCTGGGCTAATAGTTAGCATAGGCTGTTTGTCCTGTGCTAACTGTGCTCTGAGGCAGATATAATTGTGTGCATGCATATTCCAGTATGAAAAGGTACATATACACATGGAGGCCAATTCTGATCCGAGGCCATCTGGAATTCCAAAATCTGGACAACCCAGAGCTGGTCCCGATTCTGCACATACGGGAGCTAACCATTCCCATGGGAGCAGAATTGGGGCACTTGGACATCCTGGACATGCCCCAGTTCAGGCCCGCTGCACATTCAGAACCCTCCTGCATGGAGTGTTGGTGTGTTTATAAATTTATTTATTTATTAGCTTTTTTATACCGCACTATTTAGTATCAGCGCGGTTTACAAGAAACGGGAACAGTCAAGCAACTTTACATAGAACAGGTATAACATCAAAACCATCAACTACAGTATACAAGGAACAGGCATAAACAGCAAAACTAGTTAACAGAGACAGGTAACTCCTACAAGCAACTGCATCAATAAAGGGGAAGGTGGGAAGGGAGAACTAAGTACAAATAGTGGAATCAAAGGTCCAGTCTGAGTGAGTGGGGAGGTCAGCATGAGTGTAGCATTATGAGAGTCCTTATTATGTTATGTGGTTGCTATGTATATAAGCTCACACCTTTCCACCAGTTCTTACCATGTTGCTGTTCTTATGTTCAATGTAATTAGTTCTTATGTTATAGAATAATGTTGATGTTACTCTGTGAACCGCTTTGATTACCCGAGGTGTATAAAAAAACCCCTTAAATGAAAATAAATAAATAAGTGACAGCAATCACACCTTCAGTTAAGGCACAGATATTTACACCAGCCCTAGAGCTAGTAGTATACATGCACAAGCTATAGTTCTCCAAGAGCACAGCTAAGTTCTAGTATTTGATACACAATGCACATACTACTGCGCTCTGCCCACGATCTTCCAAAACTGCGCTCATACATACAACCTCCAGCAAAGTTTGTGCCAGCATGCCGCAGGTATACCTTTACGCTGCTTTGTAGTGTATCAGAGGTCATTAGCATGTATATGTCGCCACAGACGACTAAAAGAACCCCAAAGTAAGTGCATATGTTGTGAATAAAGTATGTGTCTCCTTCCAAAATTATCCCTATATTGCATAAGAGGTTCCATTTTCAGTAAATCTACTTTCTACGTAGTATACCTCTGGGCAGTTTTGTAAGATTCTACTTGAATGCACAAATATTGTTCTATATGCTCAAGTTCCTTATAAAATTATCTCCATAAAGACCATAAGATCCATTTCCCTTCCTGCCATATACCACCAAACCCTTGAGCTCCACGTTTTCCTGTTGATCCTTTGTAACTATCTTACGCTGTCTTAAATTCTATGAATGCTTTTCTCTTCCCCATGGAATTACCATACTTTCTGTGAAAAAATATTTCTCGATGTTTTCATCCTTAGAGCCAGTCTAATTTTAGAACTTCCTTTCCACTGAAAAATGCTTGCCTCATGTGCTTCAATCAACAGTTTAAGGTTAATTTCTAATTCATTTAAACAGTTGAAGGCATGTTTCATTCTTTACAAAAGTACCTATTAGCTTTGGTAGGTCAGTCACGCTACCCATTCATAACCACCTCTGTGGCATGCTATACTTGAATGGAGTTACATAGATTTCAGTAAGACAAAGTATCAGGAGAATGTGAAACCATATTGAGATCATTCATGTTTAAACAATGTACTCAGGGAGGATAATTTTCAAAGCAATTTCTGCAGGGAAAACAATCCTTTACCTGTAGAAACTGGCTTTTATAAAAGTCGCCCACCGTTTAATGACTACAGTTATGCATGTAGATCCATTTTGTGCAGTTTTCCCAGCTATATGGGAAGGTGTTTCTGGGGGTAGGGCTGAGGCAGAATTGGGAACCATGCGCATAGTTCTGAATTTTCAAACGTATGTGCATTATTTGACTCTGAAAAAGTACCTGCAAAAATTTGCAAGTGTAAATGTGGGCAAGTACTTTTATTTGGGATCATTTTCAAAATGAAAGTATACTTCTATTTTTACTTTGAAAATCCTGCAAAGTGTAGGGTGAAAAGTATGAACTTGATTTTTACCAATGTGAGTAGTTATAGAATTACTTCCAAAATGATCGTTTCTGTGTTTAGATTTTGCATACGTCAAGAAGTGCGTGTACTGGACCTGTTAACTTTCATTGTTCCTCGAGGCTGCTTACTCCCTGTTAAAGACCGTATTTTCCCCTCAGTTCAGGCAGGGACCAAGCCCAAGCCACACAGACTGTCTGAGTGTATGTACAAGAGGACAAGAGTCTAAGAAACGCCATGCTGAAGCAGACCAATGTCTAATCTAGCCCAGTATGCTGTCTCTGACAGTAGCTAGTCTGGGTCACTTGGAAGAACCCAGTAGATCCTAACAGGAAAGCCCATACAGAAATATTTCTCATCATACTGGGTGCCACAGGCTTGATAAACAGGAATTTTCAAACATGCCTTGATAGGTTGTCTGTGCATGCTGCATCCTAAGTGGAATTTTTAGAAAGGATGTCCTGATGCAATCTGAGATGTAGAGGGTGAAATGTGCAAAAAAATGTTGGGGGCATCCCTCATGTGGACATCTGCAGTCCCATCTACATAAGCATCCCAGCTGCAGAGTAGTGTGGTGGGAATGTCCAGCGGTGTGACAAACTGGAAATATGAGCCCCTATTCCCTGGCAGAGTTTGTCGTCAACACAGGAAACATATGGGATAGGAGTTTATCTCCTTCTCCACATGATCTGGATGTTTGGCAAGCAAAACCAGCACTTTTCTGCTGCCTATTTGTGCCTGTAGCATGTATAAACACAGACATGGCACAGACGTCAGGGCATTTCTGCAATCGGATGAGGACATCCAGGTTCTTGATAACGTCCAACATGCATACACCATGCCATACCATTACCTCACACTGGAGAAATCCACGGAACCAGCTTCTAAAATGGCTCTAGGGACAGCTCCAAGTTTGGATATCTGAAATGGGCATAGAGATGTCCAAAGTATGAATAGGGTTTCTAAAATAACCACCCTTATGAATTCCAGAAGGAAGATCTTTGACACAATGCAAGTATTATAGCGAACTTTAGCAATACATTTCAGAGCTCATACCCTGGTTTAGGAGTGAGACCAACCCAATCTGGAACATTTCCCCCGAGAAAGCCCATTCTTTTATTAATCACTTCTAGAAATATGAAATGGAGACAGATCTGTCCGTTAAGAGGTTGACATTCACAATAATTTATGCAGTTAGCTTGAAAATTAACCACAGCATTTGAATTAAAATTTTAGGTCTGATGACTGCATGTCTTTTGGTCAGATATCTCACTGTCCAGACAAATTGTATCCATTTGAAAGGAGGAGTTTCGAGAGACATTCTAGGGGTGGGACCAAAAGCGAACCAGACAAAATAGATATTCGGTGCTATCTAGTTAAATTTACATGATCAAGTCAGATTGCATAAAAGGCTGTCCCGACTTAACCAGATAATTAATTACTTTAAATATAGGACTTCATATTCAACAATTTAACTTGACCACATAACGAGGCTGAGAAATCCACTTAAAGTTCACCAGTTACCTGAGATTCTCATCAGGGGAGGGATATTCACAGATCCACACATGCAGCTGCCACCTAGACATGCCCCCTCCTAACCCATCCATTAGCCTTGACCACGTTATCCAGCAATAAATTCCACAGCCCACTCTTTACTGAATGAAAAAATGTTTCATGAAATGTCTTCAGTCATTGAATTGTTAGATAGGTTAAAGAAATGTTCCCTATCATGCCCCTTCTCAGCCATGTTTTCAAAGCTGAAGAGCCCTAACCTATTGAGTCTCTCTTCATGAGCGAGCCATTCCGTCCCAGTTGTTTTTGTCTGAAGTATTCTGGAATTGTCAAATCTTTGAGACATGGCAACCAGAACTGCACACAATACTTAAGGTACAATCACACCATGGATCAATACAGAGGTGTTATTATAGTCTCTACTTTATTTTCTACTCCTTTCCACATAGTTCCTGACATTTTGTTTCCTTTTTTGGTTGCTGATGCATGCTGAGCTGAGAATTTTAATGCGTTCTCAACAAGGATACCAAGATTGTTTGGCTGAGTGGTAACTCCTAATATGAAACCCAGCTTTAAAGAACAGAGCAAGGACCATTTATGGGGAGAGTGTGTCTATCCTTCTGGGTGTAGATCAGAATGATACACAAACACGTATGAGAGATGCTGGGGATGAGAAGCTGTGAGATTTAGTATGTAGCTGAACAGGACGAAGGAGGCAGATCTGAGAATGAATAGAGCTAACAAATTAACGAAATCTGCATATAACTATTCGCAGTCAAATTTAACTATAACCCTCTCCCAGGAATGCACAGTGATGCAGAGGCCACATTAGTGGATGAGAGGATTTGCTCATTCAGCCTTACAGGTGAGGTGGACCAGTAAACGGATGCCGAGTGTGAGCATTTCCCCCAAACTGCTTGTATTAAATATCATTTTAACAGCCTAGCCCTCATCATTGCTCTTGTATGCAAATGACATATTCCATAAATAATACAATTTATGGGTGTACAAGAAAAACAGATTATTATGTAGCTAGTCCAACACTGTTTGTTTTTCTTTTTTATATGGTTACATTTTGTTAAAATATAACACCTATGTATTATTAATAATACATAGGGGCCCTCTTACTAAAGTGTGTTAAATTTCTCAGTCATTGCATGGTAAGGGGGTCATTCTGCTCCACGAATAGAGGGGATGTACGTCTTAGAACATAAGAACATAAGATATGCCATACTGGGTCAGACCAAGGTCCATCAAGCCCAGTATTCTGTTTCCAACAGTGGCCAATCTAGGTCATACGTACCTAGCAGTTTCCCCAAGGGACACAGGTTCCACAATGCTTGTATTGGTTCAAGCATTGATATCCTGGGTCCCTTCTTAATAATGGTTAATAACACTTATTAAAAGAGGGCTGCTACACAGTACCCTGTCTTGTGCTGCTGAGGTATGCTATATTCTGATTTGATTTAAATTATAGCTCTTAGCTGCTGCTAGGCTCTAATTTCTTATGAAATTTAAACTACAAGCTCTCTGCTGGGTTCCAAATGTAACCAGAAAGCTCTCTTCTGTGTTTTAAATTTAAACTAAAAGTACTTTGCTGTTACTAGGCCCTGAGTGACTATTAAATTTAAACTACAAGCTCTCTGCTGGGTATGAAATGTAAGACCAAAATGAAAGTACCCCGGCTCACAAGAAACCGTAAAGTTAAATCAAAATGCGAAATTTGTGCAATCAACACATTCTTTTTTTGTCGGAATAACCAAGCAAAAGGAGGCAGGAAGTGTACCCACCCCTCGCCGTGGTCGGTCCTTTTTAATAATTTTAAATGCTCAAAACTTATCTCATTCTTTTTACTCAGCCAGCTTGGAATTCAGAAGACACAACGTGCCACGTTTCGGGCCATCCACATCAACCGTGGCCCTGCATCAGGTGAAGTATATGGAATCCCAGAAAGTCAGCTTATGAGAAATATCCGACGGTCAAACTCTTTTATAGAAAACGGCGCATGACGTCACCGCAAACACGGAAGAAAAGCAGCCAATAGGCCCCCTACATGTAGCAAGCTTTAAAAAAGAGCATTTAAAGAAAGGGAAAACCCATTGTGAGGGAGTCCCAATGTAAAATGATGACACATATGCAGAATGGAATCACAATATGGTATGCCATTCCACAGAGGCATTTAATCCATGAGGGGAAACCGTGCCCAAATGAAATATCCAACGTTGTTCTGTACGCTGTAGTCGTCCAATTCTGTCACCTCCCCGAGGATCAATAGGAATGTGGTCCAATACTCGCCAGCGTAGCTGACTAAAAAAGTGATTTTCTTGAAGACAATGAGGTACCATAGGCGCCGAAACCGTTTTCGATCGCAACCGGGAAGCGTGCTCCCCAAGACGGATCTTAACTGGACGAGTGGTACGGCCCACGTAAAAAAGTCCACACGGGCAGATGATTAAATAGACCACGTAGGATGAAGTGCAGGTAGTGTGCCACCGAGCCTTATGTATGATGGAAGTAGAAGTGTTCTGCCACGTCGGTCCATTAATTGCAATATCACAGAAATCACATGAACCACATGGGTAATGTCCAGGGTTGAGATGAAGAACAGGGGGGCGATCTGAAGGCCAAGAAGACTTGACAATCCTATCTCGGAGGTTCGGTGCCCTTGAAAAGGCCACCCGTAGATGCTTGCCAGAAAAAAATGTAACCAGAAAGTTCTCCTCTGTGTTTTAAATTTAAACTTAAACTGCTGCTACTAGGCCCTGACTGATTTAACAAAAAAACAGTGGATTCACAGATTAATTAGCTTTAATACAAAGAATTCCTTTTAGAAAATTACCAGAAGTATATACTCACAGTTGCAGATCTCTCTCCAAAAGTAACAGTCCCTTTTTCTAGTCCTTGTCAGGATGTACATCCCCACTATTCATCCCCCTGCAGATCCCGGTGCAAACGAACCCCATACAGCGGTATTGTATGGGGAGACTGTGACGGGGGTGGTCTGGAGGCAGAGTGAGGATATGGGCATGGGCGGGTCATGACCCTGGACATACAGGGCCAATTCTGAGATCGGTCCTGTATGTCAGGGCTCAGCCTGTTAGACGAGAGACTTATTCCACCTCAGCCTGACCCACGATCCGCCCTCCCATGACTCTGGCCATGGGAGGGCGGATCATGGGTCAGGCTGTGGGGAAATGAGGTTTTCGGTGGCAGCCAGCGATCACGGCTCCATTCAGGAGTCTGACTGAATTAGACGGGCTTGTGGCTGAATGTCTGGGGTGCAAGAATCGGGCCACCCCCTAGATGTCCAGCCACTGTGCTGTGATTCTGCTCCTGCGGGGATGTCCAGACCCTACAGGAGCAGAATTGGGTGCATCCCCTGGCCATTCGGATGTTTGAATATCTGAATGGCCTGGGGAGGCACAAAGCATAATTGGCCTATGTTCAAATTAGCATGAGGTAGCTCCAAAACCTCTGCACTAACTGTTAACCATTTCAGCATCTGCCCATACAGTTAACACAGAGAATATATAATTAACAGGCATTAACTGCGCTGCAAATGCTCACTTGCACTTAATGGGGGTAGTCCTGCTGGCAATCCAGGCCCAGATCTCTCCCTGCCTATCTGACATTGCTGTCAGATGTCTCACCACTGTTTGAAACTGAACATTGCCAAAACGGATCTTCTTATTTTTCCCCCTAAACCTACATCCCCCCTTCCTGCTTTCTGAATCTCTGTGGAAAACGTTCTTCTCCCTGTTTCCTCAGGCTGCAACCTTGGGGTCATCTTTGACTCCTCCCTCTCCTTCTCTGCACACATCCAAATGATAGCTAAAAACTGTCTTTTCTTTCTCTTTAACATCAGCAAAATTTGCCCTTTCCTTTCTGAACACACTACTAAGACACGTATGCACTCTTTAGTCACCTCCCTTCTAGACTATTGCAACCTCCTCCTTGCTGGTGTCCCTCTGAATCATCTCTCTCCCCTTCAATCTGTTCAAAACTCAGCTGCGCAGCTAACCTTCTGCCTTCCTCGATATGCTCAAATAACACCCCTTCTCGTATCACTTCACTGGCTCCCCATCCATATCCTATTCAAACTTCTCCTACTGAGCTATAAATATACTCGTTCTGCTGCTCCTCACTATCTTTCCTCTCTCATCTCTCCCTACACCCCTCCTCGGGAACTCTCCTCTTCTGGTGGATTGCTTCTCTCTTTGTCCTTTTCTTCCACTGCCAACTCCAGACTTCCATCCTTTCACCTTGCTGCTCCTTATGCCTGGAACAAACTACTTGAGTCTGTACATCAGGCTTCATCTCTGCCTCTTTTCAAACCCATGCTAAATGCTCATCTCTTTGAGGTTGCTTTTGGATCCTGATCCACTTAGTCTCCTATGTGTCTCCTTACCATTCCCTAGATGTATGCTTGTCCTCAACTCTTGTGCTGTCTGCCTTGACTAGATTGTAAGCTCCGAAGAGCAGGGACCATCTTTTACATGTACCTTTGCGGCGCTATGTATGCTATATAAATGATCAGTAGTCGTAGTAACTTTCTAATAGGGCAGGGGGACGCCTATTTTATAAAAACATAGGCATCTATGTGTCTTTATAAAATAATAGCACAAATCCTGCAGAAACTGTGCCTAAATTGATGGTGTGGACACTATGCCTGCTCAAGAACAAGCAGAAATGTTAGCACATAAAGCACACCTGGACATGTATATTTTATAAAATATATTTGTGCAAATTTTGATTCTGCCCATGCTCTGCCCCAATTCCACCCGGGGACGTTTCCTGTACAATTTCACATTGACTTGCACCATGCATACTTTTAGGTGTAGCCTAGTTTTATAAGAGCCATTTCCACACGTGAAATGACATTTTATGCATTAAAACAGTTTATAAAATCGCCCTCAATGTCACCTATTAAGGTGGCATTACATGTTTTGTGTTTGTGTTGTGTTAACAGTTAGCCCCCTATAAGTTACTATGCATTAAATACAAGGCATAGTCCTCCCCCATTACTCATGCAATTCACGCAATGTATTTATTTATGTATTTGGTATACTGCCATTCGGCAAGAAACTTCATGGCAGTTTACAGGGTAGAAAGGGGAGAAAACCCCATGCGGTTTATAAATGTAACAAAAAACCCCAGAGAAAACCAGACATGACGGAGAGTCAATTTAGGAGGGAAGTGAATAGCACAACAAAGTCTATTCCAAAAAAATGATGAAATTAGCATATACTAAGTGTCAAGCTGCTGCATTAACCATTAGTGTCGCCATGCACTCATACTGCATACTAATTCTCATCTTACCTGCTTAATGCTCTTTAGTAAAGATAGTTCTTAACTGCAAAATTTAATTTTGGAGATACTGGTTAAAAGAGTATTAGGATGTCATTAAATCTTGCCAATCACCCCTGCAGTATCAGTCTCTCCCAACCTCCAATTACCCCCCCCCCTCCCCCCAAAGGAAAGACCCCCAGTATCAAGTACCTCCTGATCCATGCCCTTACAGTCCTCCCCCATCCCTGACCCCCCTGAGTACTCACTATTAATCTGTCCCTGGTATTTAGTGGTCAGAACAGGAGCAGTCCCCCTTCACTCCTACTCTGTTGTTTCCCAGGTTCAAAATGCTGGATCTGGCCCCTAGTGGTAATTTTACAGTACTGCTGCTAAGGTCAATCTTTTTGGCAGTGCCATTAGATTAGCACTAGGGGTCAGATCCACCCTTTTTAACCAAGCCGACATCAGAGCAGGAGTAAAGGGGGGATGTTTCTGCTTTGACCAATAGGGCAGCTTTGTAGTGAGTACTAGGGAGGGGCTAAGGGGATTGGGAAATAGGGACAACCAGAGTGGTGGCGTTAGGGGCAGGGAGGCATGGATTGGAAGTACCTGATGCTTTGGGGGGTCTTCTTTGGAGGGATTAGATACTGGAAGGGCTGATGCTGCAGTGGCAGGGTCAGCCCAAGGGTTTCCATCACCTTAGGCAGGCACATGGTAAAACCTGTGCCACCCCCCTCCCCCAACCTGCCACACTGCTATGCTGCTCCCCCCCCCCCCCAGCCTGCCAGCCCACCATGCTGCTGCCACCACTGCTGTGCAACCCCCTCCCCCACCTCAGCTTCCATCTTCTCAGCTGAGGGAAGAAGGCAGCATGGTGAGTTCTCCCTTCGTTATAAGCACAAGGAGGAGCAGCTGCTCTTGCAACAATCACAGGAGAACACAAGAAGCAAGAGTCGTAGATGGGTGTAAAGGTTTAATGGAACCCCTACGCGTTTCGGCCATAGCCTTCTTCAGGGGGCACACAGATATGTGACACTGAAGAAATTCTGCAGATGCAAATGCGCGTGTAGGAGGAGTGATTGTGGAAAAAATATATACCGGAAAGGGGACGCACTCGTCACTAACCCCTAACTCCGGATATTCTATGCCGCAGCAACAGCGTTGAACATCTGGGTTTGGTGCACAGAAGTCACAGCCGCAGAGCCTAACTGGGTAGCGGTGATATTGCACCGCTACCCAGTTAGCATCAGTGGCCAAAACTAGGCGAGCCTAAAGTTGGCCTAGTTTTAGTCATGAATCGCTAACTGGATAGCAGTGCAATATCGCTGCTACCCAGTTAGTGGCTGTCTCTGCCTCTGCTCCTCCCGGAATGCTCCAACATACCCCAATGCTAACGAGATAGCACCGGGGACTTAGAAGGGGATATTCAATGTCACTAACCCTGTAAGTGCATGGAACATCCTCTTTTAAGGCATTAAAAGCTTTTGATGTCGGCAGAAGTTCATCTTTTAAAGCAGCTTATCTTTTGAAGATCTTATAGTGTATCCTCACATTGTGACGAGTGTGTCCCCTTTCCGGTATATATTTTTTCCACAATCACTCCTCCTACACGTGCATTTGCATCTGCAGAATTTCTTCAGTGTCACATATCTGTGTGCCCCCTGAAGAAGGCTACGGCCGAAACGCGTAGGGGTTCCATTAAACCTTTACACCCATCTATGACTCTTGCTTCTTGTGTTCTCGAGTTCTCCCTTCTTTGCCATGGTGAGCCTTAAGGTAGCCGCATGTATGCTCACAGCCTTATGCTTCTGCCCCACTCTGACGCAGCGTCCTGTGCAGCAGGGTCTGATTCTGAGCGTGTTGTGTTTGGGAAGAAGGGATTGCTGCTTTTGTAATGGGCAGAATCCGTGCTATTGAGCTGTAGTTAATGCCACCTCTTGAGCTAGTTTTACCTGCAGTACTATCTATCAGCAGTCATGACAGCTAGTACACAACAATATCCAGCCTGCACACCTCCACCCCCACCCTCACCCTGTCATGCTCAGAGCAGTTAGTGCAAGATGTTAACCTGGCTGGCTGCTCTTAGCATGCAATAGTGATTAATAGAGGCCGCTAACATGGCAAAACCTGCCATAGCCATTACCACACTTTAGTAAAAGGGCCCCGTGTGTGTGTACTGAACTGAAACTACCTCATTCTATGTACCTCATTTTGTTGTTAGATTGCACGTATCTTCCATAGATACAGAAAAATTATTTTGAACACCAATGAACATGTTTCTGAGGGAGCAGAATACTTGATGAGTGCTGCTCCCAAAATTAAGAAACAAATAACTATAAATGTGATTTGTGCACCTGGGCCTGTGGATAAAGGTAGTAGAAGAGTTACTGAAGGTAAGACAGCTTAAGTGTCAGTTTCAAAGCGTTTTAGCCAAGGTGCAGACCTGTTAACTGGGTAAAAAAATAGTCACTGCAATATTCAGCTTCACTAATTGGTTAGTGCCACTGAATAGCCCCACAGACCTCTGCAAAAATGCCCAGTTAAAACCAGGATGGTCTGTGAGTGGATTGGGGGTGGTGACAGTCGCTATCTGGTTAGCTTAAGCAGTTAAAGTTAGGATAGCTGAAAGGCTGTCCTAACTTTAACAGGCTAGTGCTATGTGGTTAGTAGCTGAATAACATTGTTAACCGGATAGCAGTGCTGGTGACTGAGCAGCCCAGATATTCAGCGGTGGAAGCCAGATATGGTCTGCCACTGAATATCTGGTTTTAAATAAAGTGGTGGCAGCTAAGTGCTTTATTTAGCATAGTCACCTCTGCTGAATAGGACTCCCCAGTAAATCTGAGAGATCCAACAACAGCTAAAACTCAACATCAATAGTGAACATGAGAACAATTAAACTAATCAGATTTGCAAATGATATCAAATCATTCACATTTGTTAAATTGCATGTGGATTATGAGAACTTCCAGGAAGAACTGCAAGACTGGAAGAGTGAACATCCAAATGCCGGTGGAATTTAATGCAAAAGGATCTAGGTGTCACGGTGGATAATGTCTTTAAATCTGCTCAGTGTCTGGCAGCAGCCAAAAAAGGAAAGAGAGTTTTGGGAATTATTAGGAAAAAGAATATGATAAGGCCTCTAAATTGTTCCATGGTGTGACTTCACCTGAAGTATAGCGTGTAATTCTGGCCTCCGCATCTCAAAGACGTTACGGCAAAATTAGCAAACATACAAAGTTGGGCAACCAAAATGATAAAGTGAGTGAAATTACTTCCCTATGAGGAAAGGCTAAAGAGGTAGTGCTCTTCGGCTTGGTGAAGAGATGGCTGAGGAATGATATTATAGCGGTCTGTAAAATCCCAAGCAGAGAGTTTGTTACCCTTTTAAAAAAATACAAAGGCTAGGGGGTAGACCACAAAATTACTAAATACTGCATTTAAAACAAATAGTTTCACCCAATGCATAATTAAGCTCTGAAATTCATTACCAGAGAATGTGGTAAAAGCAGCATAGCTGATTTAAAAAAGATTTAGAGAATGTCCTGGAGGAAAAGTCCGTAAGTCATTATAAAGCTAGATTTTTGAGAAAGTCTTTGCTCATCCCTTGGGGGGTAAACAGCATGGAATCTTGCTACTTTTGGGAATCCTTCTATGTACTTTTGACCTAAAGTGGCCACCATTGGAAGCTTGATGGACTTTCGGTCTGAGCTAGAATGGCAATTTATGTTCTTGTATTATCTGCAAGGCATAGTCCACAGCTACTGTATGTCCACCCTATTCCCAAACCCATTCAAAGCTATTCAATTAGGGGTAGATTCTGATAACCCAAAAGCAGGATTGGACATCCTCGTTGGACATACAACACATGCACAGCCACTGCTACTGATTCCATCCCCTTTGCTCCCCACACATACAAGGCATTTCTGTGGGGAGCACTGGACAGGGATGGGAGGGGGGGGGGCACAGAGGCGGAGCGGAGGTGGACCAAAAAAGCCTGGCATACAGAAGCCATTCTAGTCAAGGCTCTGTATGTCCGCGCCATCTACTTGTACGCCCAGCTTATTCCACTTTGCAGGTGGATAAAGTGCTGAGTGCACAGCTATGCACTTAAAGTTACTGTGCACTAATTCACATGTAAACTGTTTAAAACATTTTAGTAAAAGGATTGTCTCTAGGTTTTAATGAAATCAGTGTGCCTTTGCTTTATAAGATTCAGGCATGTATGTTTGAAGCTTAAATGTTTTCTACAGGAAACTTTATATAAAACCTATTATTAAAAATTAGATGTTTCATTTCTCATAAGTTTATACTAAGCAGCAGAAGGCAAAAGGAATTAACCTTGCTGTAACTGTGTCAAGATTCCAGACAGAAGTGTGTCAAGGTTTTCAAC
This sequence comes from Ichthyophis bannanicus, assembly GCA_033557465.1. Lineage (NCBI taxonomy): Eukaryota > Metazoa > Chordata > Amphibia > Gymnophiona > Ichthyophiidae > Ichthyophis > Ichthyophis bannanicus. The sequence goes on along the minus strand of CM066040.1, from coordinate 222,263,554 downwards.
TGCAGAAAATCAAATAAGTAGAATATTAAGTAAGTAGCCCACCCTCTACAGCTTATTTGGGACTCCAGGCAATGATACTTTCATTATAGAAGGTACAGCAGCACTGCTCTCATATTACAAGGAGAACAGAAAATAATTCATAGTACTCAGGTTACAAATAGCAATCTGTGAATAATATGAAACCTCTGTTATGACTATCTTTTAAATTTTGTTAGATGCCTATTCAAGGCAATACTTTGTTGCATTTCAATGGATGCTAATTACCAATACCTACTGCTGAAATGAGAACAAATCTTGATGATGATTTGTGTCACTTGAAGTTTAATGAACTGGTATAATAATTGCATAGTTGCACGGTGTCTTGAAATAACCATTTAAAAAATAAATTAAATTTGAAAATAAAAACCAGTTTTACATCTGTTTAGTTCCAAACAGCAATAATCATGACCACAGAGTTATATCAGTGGCCAGATAATGACTCCATAAGAACGTGGTGATCGGGCATTATGTACTCTAGACCAACACTTAATATTATACAATGTCTCTTAGTCAGCTTGGCGGTAATTTTATAAACTTTTTCTCACATGTCAAAGTGCTTGTATAAACTTACAGCACGGGTCACATTTATAAGACTACATGTGATGTCATGAAGGTGCATACTTTTACATGAACCACGTGTAGGCATGTTCTGGGGCAGAGTTTCACTGGAACTTGGGTGGAGTCAAAGTTATGAACCTACTTTATAAAATATGCCTGCTTCGAACAGGCATAAACATCCACAGCTTCAATCTAGCCACTATTTCTCCAGGTTAACTCCTGGATTTGTATAAAGACATATAGGTAACTACTGTACATGTCTTTATAAAATAGGCTTAAAATAGGTGCCAACTTGACCTTCACACATAGGCGACCTGTTATAAAATTACATTCATACTGCATAAAAGCATGCACAAAGCTCAACACCATGTATTTTTATGCATAAATAACCCAGAGCAAACTGTAAGTGCCCATTTCAGCAGAGATTACAACCATATCTGTAACGAGAACTGCCGGAAGTGCAAGCGGGGTTCAAGAAAGGGCAAGACACAAGAGAAAGAGACATCGCAGATGTGAGATGGATCCTTGAAAACATAAAAGAAAACCAAAGGGATATCCATATGTGTTTTATTGACTACAGCAAGGCTTTTGACTGTACAAACCATGAGAAATTCTGGGCCACATTAAAAAGCACAGGTATACCAGAACACCTGACCATTCTCTTGCACAACCTTTATATTGAACAAGAAGCAGCAGCTCGAATGGAACAAGAAGAAACAAAATGGTTTAAAATCAGCAATGGTGTATGGTATGGCTGCATACCTTTCCCCCTACTTGTTTTTTTTTTTTTTTTAAACTTTTATTTTCATTTTGCAACAAACAAAAGAAACAACACACCAAGAGAGACAAAACAAGTATACAATAAGGAAAAGTAAACCCATTACCCCCCACCCCGGTGCTTCTTCTCTACCCGTTTGTATCAGCATGTGAGCGCTTCCAATTAACAGTGATTATACATCAAACGATCAAAAAAGTATCCACAATACAGCATGATCATGAGACAGAGATATATACAAAGTTAGACAGTCAGATGAGAGCATTTAGCAAAATGTACATATTCATTGAGCATCTTCCATTGAGACCAATGAGAAGGAGTCTGAACGGAGGAAGCGAACAGACGAGGTATTTGTTCGTATTTACTGTAGAGACAGGCATGATTCCACCATTCATTGAGGCTCAGGTGGGAACTAATTTCCCAGTATTACTTAATTAGGGAAATAGCAATGCCAAGCATAAAGTTCAAAAGGAGATAAGCCATTTTTGGGAGAGAGGGGATCCCCGCAACTGGGCGAAGTCCCACTATCCTCCAAGAAAGGGACTCCTGAGAGTGCGATATAGACTAAATACGACCCCAGACCCGACGCCAGTAATACTGTAGTGCGGGATATTCATGCATAACATGAAGTAATAAACCAATGGCCGCAGGACGTGTCCAGCAACCATTACCCTGAGTAGTGTTCCATTTGTCTAATCTGTGAGGAGTGTAAAAACACCGGTGGGCTAGAAAGAAGAGGGTCTGAGTGAGTGAGGCGGGTCGGGAACCCGTGTCCCTCTGCTCCAGATAAGGCTCTATTGCTCCGAGGTTAAAGTCACATGCAGGTTAAAGTCACATGCAATTCTCTCTCCCATACTTTCTGCGCTATAGAGGTATCTCTAGTGATAGCATTACATAAGGTTTAGTAAAATTGGATGCTACACCCGGTGAACTACCGAGAGATCGGAAGTCTCCAATCAACCTTATGCAGAGAGTGCCGATGGCGGGAGTACTCTAGTGCTCCGAATGCAATGCTGAAGTTGCACTGACCAGAGTCGGGAGTCGAAAGGTTGCATAAGAGTATTAAAGGCACCTAAAGTGTCGAAAAGCATTGGTGGATAGTGGGAGTCTAATGGGAGAGTCATACCAGGGAGTAAGGTAAGAGGAATCGGTGAGCAAAGGCCCGCTACGATATCTAGCCACACAGGTCTGCTCGGTACTGGATCTTCCAACCAACGAGCACCTTGTTTGAGAAGAAAAGATTGAGGGAACACTTGAGTAAAATCGCCACCAAGTATTAATGGAGCATTGGCGGAGGCCGAGGCCAACTGCGCAAAACTTGCATAGTAAGTAGGGTTGTCCACATTCGGGGCATAGTGCAAATACACGTGAATTCACTATCTCCAACCTCAAGGTGTACACGGGCCCATCTACCCTCCATGTCAGCGCTAATATCAGGTACAGTAGCGTGCAAAGACTTCGTAACCAGAATGGCTATCCCGTACCATTTGGAAACGGTGGGAGAATAGGCAGCTACCATGTGAGGCCTAGCATTGAGTTTCAGTGTTTCAGCAGAGTGTAATGCGTTTCCTGAAGAAACACCAAATCAACATGCTCGTGGCTAAGATAGCTAAGGATTTTCTTTCCTTTGAGTGGACCAGTAATGCCTTTGACGATGAATAATAAGATTTTACATAAGGCCATTCAGAAAAGTTAAAATTCTGAGCATGATAGCACACATAATTTCACTGTGTCCCTCAAACTGACTGTATCTGGCTGTACACATGACATAGGAAAAATAAGCTAATATAATACAATGAAGCGCCCCACATTAACAAAGAAAACCGCAGTACGGTAGAGGAGAAGCAAAACCCCAAAATTACTGGCGACCATGTGTCTGCGGGGAGAAACCCCAGAGAAGGCCGAAATTGAAAAAACATATAACCTGTAGGACTGTGCGTGCTCCGAATCCGACCGAGGCACACATCATGAAGGGATAGGAGACCAAAGACAAAAGTCATACAGAGAAAGAAAGAAAGTCCAGACTATTTCTGTGCTGGGCTATGACCGCCGCATCGGGCCCTTCAAAATGGCGGACAGAGCCGGCAGATAAGAGTCCAAGATTTGGGATTAGCGCATCTGCTCTGCTTCTTTGGAGTCCAAAAATGTTGATAGTAGATCAGGATCCTCGAACGTCCTGGTCTGGTTGTGGAGAGTCACTCGGAGCTTCGCTGGATACAACAGGCCAAAGCGAGCCTGTAGCTGTTGAAGTCGAGGGCGAAGAGCAAGGAGTTTCTTCCGACGGTCAACGGTAGGCTTTGCCAAATCGGGAAAGAAGGAGACCTTACGACCTTCAAATTCCAAATGATGATTCGCTCGGGCAGCATGTAAAATTTGTTCCACTTGTTGATATCGTAGCAAGCTAAAGATAATAGGCCGGGGGGTCGTGCGGTTGAGCGCCATGCGGGCAGGAACACGGTGTGCTCGATCGATTTCCAGTTCTCTGTGAAAAGTGATCTTCAGCAAGGAGGGAAGAGTTTTGAGCAAGAATTCTCTTATATCTCCTGCTTCCACCCCCTCCGGCATTCCGAGGAGCCTCACATTGTTGCGACGGGCTCGATTATTGCTATCTTCCAACTCCTTTTGAAGATTCTGTATCTGGCGCTCAGCCTTGTCCAGTTTGCCCAAGCGCACCTCGTGCGAGTCGAGGACCCCCGCCATATTGTCCTGCCGTAATGAAAGACCTTCAAGTCGGTCCTGGAGCACTCCAAAGTCTTCTCGCATGGCTCGAAGCGCTTCTCCATTGGACTGCACCAATTCCTTCACGCCGCGTATTTCCTCCAAAATCTCCAGGTGCATTGCGGGGTTTTCACGAAATGGAACCATCTTCTGTGGGGAGGACACCTCTGTTTTGGAGCGTTTTCCGTGAGAAGAAGAAGGAGACCCGAAGTCCAAGCGCGCTGGTTTATGGGCCGCCATCCCCCCCGAGGTGCCCCGGTCAGCTCGGAGCGAAATAGTAAATTTATATAGGTATTAAGTCAGGATTCTGAGTAGGCCTCTCGGGAGCTTCAACGCAAAGCGTCCTACCCGCTGGACATCAGGCTCCGCCCCCCCCCCTACTTGTTTAATTTATGTGCAGAAGATTCACCAACAGCCTCCATTATGCTGATGATACCACACTACTGACTGAAAGTGAATATGATCTGAAACATATGCTTCTCAAAATCCAGGAACATAGTCTTAAAATCAGCCTGCACCTTAATGTAAAGAAGACAAAGATCCAGACAACTGGAAAAATCAATAACTTCATTGTTGATGGAAAAGAAATGTAAATAGTGGACAACTTTAACCTGCTAGGTACACTAAAAAAATTTTTTTTTAAACTGCCTCTAATGTTTCGATTGATTTTTACGTTTTTTGGTGCGCTGAATCCAAATCTGGTAACCAATTTGCTCCATCACGTACAGATTTTTTGCTACATTGGGTTAGCAGTTTGAGGTGAACGTTTCAGATTGAGTGCGATCGAGATAAAAGTTTCTTGGATGAATTCTTTATACTAATTGTTTAGTAGTTATTCAAATAAGAATAAAGAAAATTGTAACAAGGCAGCACATAAGAATAGAGTAATGTCAACAAAACACACTGTGATGGTAGCAAAATTGTCTGCACTTAAAACAGCCACATACATGTGCACAAACATTGAGCATATAAGAGCGAGGTTAGACACAAAGCAAAGCAAAGAAATGTGCAAAAAATGTTGTACAGGTATGTATGTAAGAATAGAAAACGCAAACCGCACCATTGCAATACATGAAGACAAACACCCGATGGTGTGAAAATAAAATTCTAATAAATGAGATCCGACACTGTGGTAATAACTAGCAAATTTTTATTTCAAAGTTTAGTAAAAACACGATATTTGTCAACACAGTTTAGATTTTAAAGTCATTCTTGGGTCAATCAATCTCCTGGTGGGCCCGTTTCTTCTTCCCCCGAATGCTTCTCTTGGTGCGCTGCTTGGCGTATTTTTCATCTGGGGTTTCCCGCAGCAGCAACCAGCAGAAATCAGCCATCATAGTGGTGTTCCATCTTCCTTGGTACCTTCTCTCTGCGTCCTTGATGTCCTGGTGAAACCTTTCACCTTGTTCTTCACTGTACGCGCCCAAGTTTTCGGGAAAGTAGTTCACATGGGAGTGCAAGAAATGGACTTTTAGGCTCATGTTACAGCCTTGTTCTTTGAAGGCATTAAGCATCCTGGCAACAATATCCTTATAGTTCTCATCCCGCCTGTTCCCCAAGAATTTGAGAACAACATCCTTGAAGGAATCCAAGGCTTCTTTTTCCTTCTCAGACATCGTTTCAGTGAATGCTCCATCTGAAATGAGTTTCCTTATATCAGGGCCAACAAACACTCCTTCCTTTAGCTTTGCTTCAGAAAGTCGGGGGAACTTTGAGCAAAGGTACCGAAAGCACTCACCATCTTTTGGAAGGGACTTGATGAATTGCTTAATGAGACCCAACTTAATGTGGAGAGGTGGTAATAGAATTTTATCACGAGGTACCAAGCTCTCATGAAGAACATTTTTCTCACCGGGTCTCAAATACTCCCGAATTGGCCAGTCTTTTTTCCCCCAGTGTAGGTCGCGGGCCCGGCTATCCCACAAGCAAAGGAAGCAGGGATATTTGGTGAAACCGGATTGCTGCCCTAATAGCATGGATAGAATTTTAAAGTCTCCACAAATCATCCACTTATGCTCATCATAACGAATCTTCTGAAGAATCAGGGCCAAATTCTCGTATTTTTCTTGGAGAATAACAGAGTGAGCAATAGGAACTGAAGCGAATGTGTTGCCATTATGAAGAAGAACACCTTTTATGCTGTCTTTTGACGAATCAATGAACAGCCGCCATTCAGCAGGATCATACTTGAGTTTAAACTTTTCCATCACTCCGTATATATCGTTGCAAAATACCAAATCTTCCTCTTTGCTGAAATACTTCAAAAATTGTGTCTCGCGGTTGCGGTACCAATAAAAAGTTGTTCCTGGTGACAATAGATTTTTCTGTTTAAGCTGAGAACCTAGCAGTTGGGCAGCATCTTTTAGGAGTCCTAAATCCCGGACTAAATCATTCAATTCAGCTTGAGAGAAAAGTTCAGGTTTCGGATCTGGTTCAGTTTCAAACTCGGAAGTACTGGACTCATCGGGAAAAGCCATCTGATGAGTCTCATCATGATCAGAACCGTCCACACAAATATGATCCAAAGATTTTGGTGGTTCAGGCACAGGTACTTCGTTGCTATGAGGCATAGGCCTAATTGCTGAGGGAAGGTTGGGGTAACTTATTACGTTCTTATTTTTTAAGTTGTATCCCTTCACAATGCAAGAGCAAAAATAGCAGTCACTGCTGTGGTCTCTTTGTTCACGCCACATCATAGGTATTCCGAAACGAAATGCTTGTTTTTTACCTTTCATCCATAAGCGTAGATCTTCCTCACATGTCTTGCACACTTTGTGAGGAGCCCACGGTTTGTCTTGATCGCCTAACTTCAAACCGAAATAGGCGAAATATACTTTTTTAATAAATGCAGAAATGTTCCTCTGCCGCTTTTTCACGGTATATTCCCCACAAATACAACAAAAACTGTCTGGAGAGTTGACGCAACCTCTGGCTCTGTGAGCCATCACAAATGCACAGCACTGCAAACTACAACTGTAGTGAACCACTTCGGAATAAAGCTGGATTACGACTGAGCAAACAAAAGGTAATAATGAACTTGCAAGAAACTGAAATTTGACAGGAACGTTCATGTCGCAACCACCGTGTTTGAGCGAGCGAACGAGGCGAGGCGAACAGGAAAGAACATGCGCCAGCGCGAGTACTGGATTTAGCCCCCCGCCTCCCAATTGTCCTGTTAATGTATAAAATGAATACAAAACACTCTAAAATATCATGAGGGAGTGTTTCTAGTTAGTTAACCATTACAACCTCTATTTTGGGCCAAGAAAATAAACTGCAGTCGGCTAAAAAGAAATTATGTGAACATTCCTTATATGGGTAAGAAATCTAATTTTGCAAGAAAACATGACGCGATGGAACATTTTGGCTATTTTTCCTGGATTCAGCACCCCAAAATCTATAGGAATCAGTTGCAAAACTGGAGGCAGTTTTTTGGTAGTGTACCTGTGTAATCAACAAAGAAATAACATGCAATCAAGAAATCCGACAATGTATTGCTCTTGGCAGAATGCTTATGAAGGACCTAGACAAGCTTCTCAAGAGCTGAGATGTCTCTCTCCATACAAAGATTTGATCTGTCACAAGCCATAGTATTTTCAGTAACATCATATGGATGCAAAAGTTGAAGAGTGAAAAAGATAGACAGGAAGAAAATTGATGCCTTTGAATAATGGTGCTGGCAAAGAATACGATGTATACAATGGACTTCCCAAAGAACAAACCAGTCAGTACTAGAGGAGATCAAACCTAAGCTTTCTTTAGAAGCTCAGATGACAAGACTTCGACTTTCATACTTTGGACACATCATGTGAATAGAGAAACCATTATAAAAAGACATCATGCTTGGCATGGTTGAAGGTCAATGTAAAAGACGAAGGACTGATACAATAACAGCAGCTATGAATGCCACTCCATCAACCCTGAGCTGCCTGACTGAAGACCGAACACAGTTTAGGACAACTACCCAGAGGGTCTCCATGAGTCAGCACAGACTCGACAGTACTTAACAACAACAACGTTTCTGTATGTAAATTACTGGTTCACATGCCAAAAAGGCATATACTGGTATGTTCCTATGAAAGCACAAATCCAACCCACATGTGTTCAATGACAGCATCAGACTTATGCTGCACGCCAGGTAGTTTTCAGAAACATCTTTATTCAATTAGCATTGTTCATCACAGAGTTTCAAGTCCAGATTAACGGTCAGTTTGAGTCTGGTGAGCCTTAACTAGCCTTGGTACAGTTCTAACCCCACTCCTGGTGATGTCATCAGGGTGCCCAGCAAAAAGAGGGGAAGTCTACACATGGTGCCTGCACTCTGGAGGGCATTCTTTGGTATACTCCTTAGTATGGGCTCAGGGCCAGTAATTATCTTTGAAGTGCATGAACTGATGTTTTGTTTTTAATTTTGGCTAGGAATTGTGATGTTTAGTGCTAAAGGGAGAGATCACATTGATTTTGGGGTGGGTTTTTTTGCTATTATAACAGGGCTTTTAAGTGAAAATAGCCACATGAATATTACTGACGCCAGAAGAGGGCGTGGGGGAACAATATTTCAAGATATTCAAAATGAGTAAATTGTTGGTTGTGTAATATTAAATAATAATCTATTTTAGCACAAGCTGTTAAGCTTTTGACTATTATGATGCATGGGGCACTGGTTAATATATATTCTGTGATGAATAAATGATGCTTAATGCAGAAGGTTTTACAGGATGATGGCTTAGATTGTATCTTTTTGACAGATACTTGGTTAATAAAAAGATGGGCCTTCTTCCCCCAGAATATTAAGGCCTGCATGTGCCATGAGGGGATGGAGTGGCTCTTGCATTTAAGAATTAGTTGCCTTTTGTGGAATTTTTAGTGGATTACTCAGTAGGTTGTGAATGTCTGGGAATTAAATTGAGTGGTGGTAATATGGTTGGAATTTTGCTATTTTATTATCCCCCAGGATTAAATAAAATAACTTGGGAAGCTTTGATCGATTACATTTTAACTGTATACTTGAGTTTTGAGGAACTGGTGGTACTAAGGGATTTCAATTCACATGTGGATGTAGGAACAGATAAGGCTCGAGCATTATCATCTTCACTGAAAGCAGCAGGTTTAGAGCAAATAATTCTTCTATTCATCAGGGTGGATATACTCTGTATTTAATTTCTGGAGGATTTAGGAGGGACTGGAAGACTGAGATCATAGAACAAAGATTAGTGCCTTGGTCAGATCATCATGTGATTATTTTTGATTGGGAGACTGGTGGCAAGGATAATAAGTAAGCAAGAAGAACTAGAGTAAAAACTGATGAAGAGTGTTGGGAAGAAAACAGAGAAGGATACTGTGGATGTACAGTTGAATAAATAGTAATTGCTCGTGATGCAGGTGGAAGGCAATTCCAAAAATGTGCACATCTGGGCAGCAGGCACATCCAAATGGAAACGTGCAGAAATAGCGCCAGACTCTGCAACATGTGGTGATAGATATAGCCACATTCACAGAATCACTCGCATAGACGCGCTAGGTGTGGTGCGCACACAGTGCTCCACTGTTTGAAGACGGGTATATGCCAACAAGGGCATTATACGTCCCCACACTCACCGTATTACGAAAAGATGTACATCTGCGACCCTGCCTGTCTCCATGACACCCCTGCAAAAGGCCACGCCCCCTTACAAAACGGGCAGCTGTGAAGCTACTGTGGGCACAGACAGTGTTGTTCTGAGGCTGAATGACAATGTAAGTTGACAGTACCCATTGGAGGATGCAGGTTAGATGATAGAAACTAGTCTCTGGCATGCCCAGAACACCACAAAGCAATCACAGTGCACTGTAATGTGTCAGGAAAACAGGTAGAGAGTGATTCATCTGGCACAAGAAGCAGTGCAGCACTACATACTTGGCAGTAGACGACATCCCTAGGTATGTATGGTATGGACATCTCAGGAACACGTCTGTACAATGCTAAGTAAGTACATGAACCCCCCATAGCGAACCAGCCAAACATTTCCTTATCACTAATAAAGGGCTAGTGGAATGACAACAATTAGCAGTGCAAGCACCACACAGACATGCCCAGAGACACCAACGTTGCTCCTTACAACTATGCAATTCTGGTTCACCTTAGCATGTTCCACTCCCTCCTGCTGAGGTCCCCTTATTAGTGACAGGGAAGTGTATGGACAGGTATGTGAATGCAGACCTGTCCTGCTTACTCCTCCCTCTTCTCACTTGCACCTGGTGATGCTGCAGTTAACCCTATGGTCCAGGTACCTACCAGGCATCTCCCCCCCCCCCCTCCCAGATATGTGGATGAGCAATCTAGATCTCCCCATGCAGCCCTCCAGCCACACACACACGCACTCTCACTTACAGTCCCACAGAAGCAGATGTCTGCCAACAGCATGCCCTGCACTGAATAACAGATGATGGAATGGAAACCCTGGATAATCAGTACCTCCAACCCATCATCGTACCTGATCACTACATTTCAAAATACATACAGACATACACAAGTGGTCCTCAAACAGTCACAGAGCTGCTTTAGGCCAAAAGAGCCCATCAGGTATATCAGCCTCAAGGGTCAGACCTCGTATGCGCATTGCAAATCATAAGCCCACATATGTAACCAACTGCAACAGTGACCTGTGCACATGATATGTGTCATAGGACCACTGGCATAGATTTTCCCCATTATTATGTTCCAATAGTTTACATCTGATCTTCTCTGCATCCAGGGACTGTACACATTGCATAGGGCATACTGTCAAGGTCCGCTGTGTGGAGCACAACACTCCAGCTAGCAGGGTGCTGCAGATGGCACCGATGGCTGGGCTTACATTTTCACATGGAGTCCTAGGGCTCCATCCCCAGTATCATTTTGAGGATGTGGGCATTGTTAGGGGACCTACGCTTTGTCCCTTTAGCTCACTCAGCAAATGCCAGCATAGCCGGTAAGCACACCTGTGCTCTTCTCCATACATTTGTGGGGGGGTGTTTTTTTTGGTTACTGCAGCCTCAAACCTCCTTGTCCTCTGCTTTCTGTTCAGGAACACTGCATGCTGTGGTTTCCCAGCCTGCAGACACAGCAGTGCACAGCATAGGTTACACATCCATTCACCACTATGGGCTGCATTGAGATGCAGGGCAGAAATATGTCTTAAGTCCTACCTTTATTCCACCTTTCAGCAGGTATAACCTGGATGTCTGTGGGAACTACTGTGGATGTACATAGGTAGCACTGGAATATGCTTTATATGTCTCCGTGGCTGGCCATGCCCCCATTACGCCCCCTCCCGCCCACATTCTGGGATCCCCGTTTATGTGCCATGTATGTACAGGATTGCAAATGAGCAGAATACAGTTTTAGACATTTTTGTGAGACACACATACATCCCACATGTACAGGCGGCTTATTCAGGGTTCAGAATGACCCCCATATAATCCTCATCTCTGCTACCTCCATTGAGAAATTATTCCAAGCATCTACCTCTTTTTCTGTAAAGAAATATTTCCTCAGATTACTCCTAAATCTATCTCCTTTCACCTTCATACTATGCCCCCTTGCTGCAGAGCTTTCTTTCGGTTGAAAGAGGCTCTCCTCCTGTGCATTTATGCCATAGAGGTATCTAAACATTTTTTATCACATCTCTTCTTTCCCACTTTTTTTTATAAAGTATTCATAATGAGATTTTTGTCTGTCCCCATATGCCTTATGACAAAAAACCATGGCCATTTTGGTAGCTGCCCTCTGCACAGACTCCATCCTATCTATATCCTTTTAAAGGTGTGGTCTCCAGAATTGCACAGAGTACTCTAAATGAGGTCTCACAGAGGCACTATCACCTCCTTCTTCCTGCTGCTCATTCCTCTTACTCTGCTTCCAGGCATCCGTCTGGCTTTTGCTGTCACCTTTTCTACCTGTTTAGCCACCTTAAGATCTTCAGAAACAATCACCCTTAAGCCCCACACTTTCATGGACAGAAGTACATCACCTCCTATACTGTAACATTCCTTGGATTTTTTCCCTCAAAATGCATGACTGTGCATTTTTTAACATTAAATTGCAGCTGTCAAATTCTCAAGCATCCTTCAAGCTTCGCTAAATCCCTCATTATGTTATCTACATTTTCTTGGATGTCTACCTTATTGCAGATTGATGTCATCTGGAAAAAGGCAAACTTTATGCTTCTGCAATATCATTTAAAAATATGCTAAAAAGAATCGGACCAAGGGAAGATCCCTGTGGCACACTGCTGGTAATTTCTTCTCTTCAGTTGTTAAGTGCCGTCGAGTCAGTATCAACTCATGGTGACCCTCTGGATAGTTGTCCTAAATTGTGTTCAATCTTCAGTCAGGTGGCTCATTGTTGCTCATTGTTGACAGATTGGCACCCATAGCTGCATTTATTGTATTGATCCATCTCACTGCTGGCCTTCCTCTTTTGCATTGACCTTCTTCTACTTTGCCAAGCATGATGTCTTTCTCTAATGATCTCTCTCTTTGCATGATGTGTCCAAAGTATGAAAGTCGAAGTCTTGTTATCTGAGCTTCTAAAGAAAGCTTAGCTTTGATCTCCTCTAGTACTGACTGGTTTGTTCTTCGGGCAGTCTATGGTAAATACCGTATTCACCGCCAGCACCATAATTCAAAGGCATCAATTTTCTTCCTGTCTATCTTTCACTGTCCAACTTTTGCAACCATATGATGTTATTGAAAATACAATGGCTTGAATGAGTCGAATCTTTGTATGGAGAGAGACATCTCTGCTCTTGAAAATCTTGCTTAGGTCTTTCATAGCCATTCTGCCAAGATCAATGCATTGTTGAATTTCTTGACTGCTTGTTGCTTCTTTATTGATAGTCGAACCAAGTTGGTTAAAGTTGTCCACGATTTCAATGTCTTCTCCATCAACGAAGAACTTATTGATTTTGCCAGTTGTCATGATCTTTACATTAACGTGCAAGCCCATTTTAAGACTATGTTCCTTGATCTTGAGAAACAAATATTCCAGATCATCTTCACTTTCAGCCAGTAATGTGGTATCATCAGCATAGCGAAGGTTCTTGATGAGTCTTCCACCAATCTTCACACCTCTGTTGTCTTCATACAATCCTACTTTTCTGATGATTTGTTCTGCATATCAATTAAACAGGTAGGAGGAAGTATGAAGCCTTGTTGTACACGTTTGCTGATTTTAAACCATTCTGTTTCTCCTTGTTCCATTTGAACTGTTGCTTCTTGCTCAATGTATAGACTGTGCAAGAGAATGATCAGGTGTTCTGGTATACAATGTTCCCTCTAATTTTCTGTAAGCTGTGTGCGCATAAAATATCAGCTGTGCAGCTTATGAAGGAAGGTTAAATTTTTGTGCACCACATAACGACACTCGGAGTTATATACTTTAAAATTTGACTACACGTCAGAATACAGTATGTACACCACATTTTTAAATGAAAATAGATGATTACTAAATGAAGCGGAAAATTTCTAGTAATTACAATCACAACTTTTAAATTTTAAGATGTCTGTGTTGTTTTCTATCAGAATCAGAACCGTAATTTTTGTGCGTTCTGCTGTAAAGTATGTGCGCTCGCTCGGCGAGGTGTGTGTGCGCACACACGCGCACAGCTTAGAGGGAACAGTGCTGGTCTACACATGCTTTCTTAATGTGGCCCAGAGTTTCTCATGGGTTACACAGTCAAATGCCTTGCTGTAGTCAATAAAGCAGAAATAGATATCCTTTTGGTATTCTTTAGTCTTTTCAAGGTTCCATCTCACATACGCAAAGATGTCTCTTGTTCCTCGCCCTTTCCTGAACCCTGCTTGCACTTCAGGTAGTTCTTGTTCCAGGTATGGTTGTAGTCTCTGTTGCATAATCTTCAGTAGAATCTTGCTGGCATGTGGGATCAGAGTGATTGTGTGATAATTTCCACAGTCAGTTGGATCAGCTTTCTTCAGTATTGGTATAAACACAGAATCTTTCCAGTCAGTTGGCCATGATGTTGTCTTCCAAATTTTACTTAGTTAAACTACTGATAGCTTAGCCTTCATCATCACTGATGCACACAAGCCCTCACGCATGACAAGCTACAAACCAAGTGAGGGCTTCTCCTCAGAGTGACCTCTACAAAGTGCAGGTAAATAGAGGTCACTCTTCTCCTCAGATTGACCTCTATTTACCTGCACTTTGTTACCTCCCACTCAACTAGTTTCTAGCCCATTCAGTCACTTTAGGGTCCATCAATAGAGTTCTCAATTTATTTATAAGTCACCTATGTGGAACAGTGTTAAAAGCTTTACTGAAATCTATGTATACCACATCAAGCTCTTTACCACGGTCCAACTCACTGCTCATCAAGTAAAAGAAATTAATCATATTTGCCTGATTAAGACCTGTTTCAAGTAGAACCAAGCTGGCCCAGACCCTGCAATCCACTGGATTCCAAAAACTTCACTATCCTCTGTTTTAGTGTGCTTCCATTAGTTTACTCATCACAGAGGTCAGACTTCCCAACTTATGCTGTATTTCCTCTTTTGTGTAGAGAGACCACTTTTTTATTTCTCTGGGACCACTCCTGACTCTAAAGATGCATTGAAAAGGTCAGATAGCAGAGCTGCTAGAATTTCCCTAACTTCCTTCAAAACTCTAGGATGTAGCCCATTAGGCCCTTCACTTTGAGCACGATTCAGGTAAGGGCATGTCCGGGCCGTCCAGATGGCCCCAAGCAAGATGGGCCCATTTGGAGCTGATTCTGGACAGCGGAAATAAAATGTTCCCACGGTAATCAGAATTGGGCCTAAGGATGGCCCAGCATGCCCCTACCACCTGTGGGGACATCCTCCCCACAGGCGCCCCCGACTCCCATGGCTTCAGCCCCCCCGTTTTTCCCGCCACCCAACCCACAGTGGATCCCTGTACCTGATAGCCAGTTTTGTGTGGGGAGCCAGAGGGGGAATTGGATTCAGATGGCTTGCAGGACTGCATATCCCACTGGGACGTGCAGCCCCGCAATCTGCGTCCCAGAATCAGGCCCTTTGTCTACTTTTAGTTTAGCAACTTCTCATGAAAACAGTCTTCTGAAAGTTGTTCAAGATGCACTTCTCTTCTGCATTTGAGTGTTTTTTTGAGAGCCTACTGACAGTCCTTTATCCTTCATCTGTCAACACAGAACAGAAATAGTTGTTAAGCAACTCTGTTATATTTTCATCAGCTTCTACATATTCCTCCCCTTCACCCTTGAGTCTGACATTACTACTTTTGCACGTCTCCCTATGCATATCTGAAAAATGTTTTGTCCCCTCATTTTACTGCATTGGCTACTTTTTCCTCCTTGTATCTTTGCTTTATTTATTTGACTGTTTTTTATACCATTTTTCACTGGGCAAAGCAGTGTACATTACAGCAACAGAATGTTATAATGAACAGTGAAACTTATATACAATATGGCTGACATGCAGAGTGCACACTAGTGGTGTTGGACATCCGGGGTAGTCATCCAACCCCTTCTAGCCACCAGGAAACAATTCCAGGTCCAAAGCTCCCCGCACGTTCAGGGCCACTGTGTGGGGAGCACTGAACAGGGGTGGGAGGGGCAGCGACAGAGAGGAGAATGGGTGGTGTGGAGGTGGCCCTTTGACCCCGGATGTGCAGGGCTGATTCCAGTCACGGCCCTGTATGTCTGGCAGTACAGAAAATGGCCAACGAATTTTGGTGATCGGGGCACGCAGAATGGCCAAAGACACAGGACAGCTGGAGGTAGGTCCCTACCACCCGATCCTGGCCCCAGCATCCCCTGCTGAGGTCCAGGCAGCGGGGAATGAAGAGCAGGGTGGCAGCAGCCCTACCTGAGCTCATGTGTCATGGCGAAAGGATGCCACAGCACTGGGTCTCCTGCAGGAGGATGGGGAGGCCTGGCTGGGGAGGGGGATGGACGTCCAGGCCCTTGGGATTGGGGCATGACTAGCCCATCTAGTTCCTGATTCAGCACCCACGGAACCATCTGGCAGACGTACCCCTTTCAGCATCGGACTCTATGAATCACATGAGTAATAGGCATTTATATGATTATTAACATTATAACTTATGTACATGAACAGTTGTTACCTACATGAATTAGCTAGAAGGGAAGACGGATTATGTGACAGAACCAAAGTGTTCATTAAATAAATACATTTTGAGAAGTTTCCTAAATGTGGACAGGTCATTGGTAGATTGGAGATATCCAGGTAGAGAGTTCCTGTGAATTAGACCATATAGTTCAAATGCTCTATTACATGCATACTGAGTGCTTTTGATTTTCTCGTGTGGCATGTTCAGCATTTTTATTGTGTTTTGTCTTCTCATCCTGCCTGAATTGGTAGTACTTAGTAGTGTTGTATGCATGGCGAAGATTAGTTGTTGATGATTTTAAAGGTCAGGAGCAGAATTTTGTAGCATACTGCATGTGGCTGAGTAGTGGCAGCCAATGAAACTGTCTTAGGATGGGGGTCACATGGTCATACTTTGATGCTCCTTGAATTGTGTGTGTCACAGTGTGCAAGGTGGTGTGTGTAGGGGAAGCAGTGTGGATTTTGGCAAACCCTGATGGATGGAATTACAGTAGTCGAAGTGTGGTGAAATGACTGCCTGAAAAGCTGAGTGATAGTTGGATAGTTCCAATAGAGGTCGGAGGTGGTGAAGAGTTCTGATTTTGTGATATATTAACTTTGTTGCGGATTGGCATGTGGCATCAAGGTAAGTTGTTGACCTAGAGTAATGCCCAGGTACTTAACCTTTGGTTCTACATTTATATTTATGTCATTTAAAACTATGGATGTTGGTGCTTGGAAATTGCCATCCTTTGTTATAAATAGTATTTCAGTCTTCTTGTAGTTCATTTTTCATGAATTGTTTGCCAACCATAGGGAAATATCTGTGAAGCAACTTTTTATTCCTTGATATGATGGTTTGTTGAATGGTGCATAAATCATTATACAATACCGACACCACTTCCTTTCACCACCCTTACTTAACTCAATCCAGTCAAAGTATTAACAGTACAATTCAAAAGTATTCCTTGGGGTAGATATATACAGGCCTCAGTCAATGCTCACACCATTCATTTGGCGAACAGTGTCACCATAGGGTAGAGCTTCAAAATTTTCGCACATCACCGGCCTTCCCTCTATAATTTAATCAAATACAATTTAGAACGCTATTACTAAAAAAGTACTTTTTTAGGATTCGATATATCAATTTAAAATTTCCTTATTCTACAATGAGATTCCAAAGAAATTTAAATTATCCAGAACAATTTTTTAATTTTTTTTGGTTTATAATTTTCATTAAATTAAAAGATTTTAATTTCCATAAAGAATAGAATTTCCCAGAGTACGACCGCTTGCACCGAAACCAGTTAGTTGAACATCTAAAAAGAATAAAAATACTCTTAATAGTGCACAGTCACACAACTGAAAGAGTAATAATCCGTTACTTATCTTTTGGCGCTATAGCTATCACTTCAATGGGTATAGCTATCACTTCAATGGGCACTGCTTCAGAAACCCTACACCATTTTATCTGGTTCCAAGGGCTTCGAGCAGAATGCCGGATTTTTGCTGCATAATAGATCCGACAAAAGCTTTTGTTTCTCCCCACTGGGCTTCGTCAGGGATCCAGCATTTAATCCAGAACAGAGTAATAATCGTTTAAACTCCCTTAATCCCAACACCATAACCGCATGCCTGCCCACCCTCACACACGCCCCAAAGAAGACATAAAAGGAACTAAATTCCAGCACCTACACAAATACCCGCACTACACACCACACACTGTAAATATACATTTGTAAAAAAGTTTGATGTTTAAATTTTATTGTTCAATGTAAATAGTTAGTTTCTATTGTTCTATGTAAAGAATGTATACAAATGTGTACAAGACTGTTAACCTGTTATATGTAAACCGCCCTTGATCTCTGGAAGGGGCGGTATAAAAGAAATAGTTAAATAAAAAAATAAAATAAATAAAAAATTAAATTAAATTTGAGCCGCCATTTCGCTTCATGCCAGTTCAGCAGTTGATGTGATGGGAACGCTAGCAGGATACTGAAAAATGTCTTAGCAACTCCCCTGAAGAACCCTAAGTGGCGAAACGCCGAGCGCTGGGTAGCGTCGGGAGAACAAGACAGCAGCTGTGCAAATAAGATATCAGCTATGCTGTGCGATTGAAGTTGAAGCTCGATCATTCTAAGCTAAGCAAACCAATTTTTTGGACTATTTTCCTGTGGATGGAGGGAGCATTTTATCAATAATACATTTGAAAAATGGTAGCTTTATAGTGTGGTCATTGATGTAAAGCCTGTGACAGTGAATTTGAAGCGTTGTGTTCCTGTCTAACAATACTGAGACCACGTTAGCTTCCATTGTAGAATTGTGGCATATATTGATTTTTTCTGTTCTCTGGTCCATAAGTGAATGTGCCAGACTTTCATACTACATTACAGAGTTTTGTTTTTTACTATTTATAGTTACTCTGTGCAAGTCGTGACCAAATTACAATTTGTGATGTTACCCATGACTGAAGTGGTATTTAAAGGTGCAGAAGAATGGAAGGAAATATCAATACACTGAAGAGTAGCAAATCACCTGGGCCGGAT
Organism: Ichthyophis bannanicus; assembly: GCA_033557465.1. NCBI lineage: Eukaryota > Metazoa > Chordata > Amphibia > Gymnophiona > Ichthyophiidae > Ichthyophis > Ichthyophis bannanicus. The sequence goes on along the minus strand of CM066040.1, from coordinate 222,244,831 downwards.
GGTATACATCCAAGGGTGTTGAAAGAACTGAAATATGAGATTGCAGACCTGCTATTAGTAATCTGTGAATTTTCATTAAAATCATCTGTAATACCTGAAGATTGGAGGATCGCCAATGTAACGCCAAAAAGGGTTCCAGGGGTGATCCAGGACACTACAGACCGGTTAGCCTGATGTCAGTACCAGGAAAAATGGTAGAAACCATCATAAAAAACAAAATTACTCAGCATGTAGATAGTCATGGCCTAATGGGGCCAGCTAACATGGCTTTAGACAAGAAAGACCTTGTCTTACTAATCTGTTATGTTTTTTTGAAGGTGTGAATAAACAGGTAGACAAAGGTGAGTCGGTTCATATAGTGTATCTGGACTTTCAGAAAGCCTTTGACAAGGTCCCTCATCAGAGACTTTTGGCAAAACTAAAGAGTCATGGGATAGGAGGCAGTGTATTATTGTGGATCAGGAACTTTTTAAAAGATAGAAAGCTAAATGGCCAATTTTCCCAATGGAGAAAGGTGAATAGTGGTGTACCCCAGGGATCTGTGCTGGGTCCGCTGCTTTTTGACATATTCATAAATGACCTGGAAAGGGGAACGACGAGTGAGGTTATCAAATTTGCAGATGACACAAAACTATTTATAGTTGTTAAAACCCAAGAGGATTGTGGAAAATTGCAAGAGGATCTTGATAAATTGGAAGACTGGGCATCAAAATGTGTGACGTAGAAGCCCACACAGAGCCTATGCAGATAGATAGAAAGGAGAAATTTACCTTAGAATCTGTTAGGCAGCCAGCATGTGCAGCTCAGGAGAAGCAAAGGAACAGAGGAGCAGAACTACCACACCCAAGCTATGACGTAGCAGAAAGCTTGGGGATTGATTATGATCACCTGTCCAAGAAAGCAGTCAGCTTACAGCGAACAGGGAGATAAAAGCTGGTTGGTTGTTCCAGCAAGGGAGAAGGAGGAGGAAGAGAAAGAGAAGCTGAAAGAGAAGGAGAGAGCAGAGGTCAGCAATCAGGGAGGCAGAGGTCACAGAGGGAGAAGCCTGCTGAACAGAGGAAGCACTGGGCGTGTCACTGGAACAGGAAGCAGCAGAGGCAAGGCTTCAGAGGAACGTGGCAGGGGAAGTGCTCAGACTGCCGGTAGCTGGAGGTCCTACGAGGAACCTGTTTACAGCCCAGGGAGAGAAGCCAGTGCTCCAGTGAGAAGGAGGGTACAACCTGGGGCTAGGAGGCTGCCTAGACCGAGTGAGCAGAAAAGTCCCCAGTCCTCACTGCCAGAGGAAAGACCTCAACAATTATACAGGTGGGAGCCTAGCACTGTGAGAGGGAAAGCTAGAAGCTCCATTCGGAACGGAGGGTCAGAGCAGTGCTCCAGACCAGAAATATCTGCATGAAGCTATAAAACAATCCCTATAAAAAAAGTCGTTCACTATCAATTCCAAAAGTATGTAGAGGAATAGTGCTCTTAAACTTTCACTGCAATCAAATCACTCAATTGTAAAACAAAGTCTCAGATTTAACAAGTGCTTCTTCCTGACATTCGTCTTGGAAGAAAAAGCACGTCAACACATCAATGACCTTGTATAAATTTACTTAGAGTGAGCCAGTCCTATAATTTGACATTTACTTCAACTCTTCACGCTAGAGAACTGGGCTAAACTTTATCATTGCACTGTGACTGTTTTACTAGTCTCATTTTCATCGGGTAAGCCAGTCCTGCTTCTCAATAAGCACAAAATAAATCATTCACATGAACTTTTCACTTGAAAAAGCTGGGCTGAACTTATCATTGCTCGGTAGTTGTTTTCCTGATCCCGACGCAATGATAAAGTTTAGCCCAGTTCTCTAGCGTGAAGAGTTGAAGTAAATGTCAAATTATAGGACTGGCTCACTCTAAGTAAATTTATACAAGGTCGTTGATGTGTTGACGTGCTTTTTCTTCCAAGACGAATGTCAGGAAGAAGCACTTGTTAAATCTGAGACTTTGTTTTACAATTGAGTGATTTGATTGCAGTGAAAGTTTAAGAGCACTATTCCTCTACATACTTTTGGAATTGATAGTGAACGACTTTTTTTATAGTGTGCATAAAATCGTTCCTAAGAAGACCGTGTTTTTTTTGTATAAAACAATCCCTAACAACTGAAGGGTGGAAAAGGAGAGCTGGAGAGGCAACCCTACAGATACAGGTACTCTTAAACATACTTGCACAGAACTGTGTCCCTGTACGCTATCTGAACTTTCAGAGAGGGGTTTTCATAAAAACAGCTGTGAAGGTTTAAACCCAAGCACAACGTACGCTGAAGGTGAGAAGATGCAATGGGAAAGTAACACCAGGGTTCCAGAACAGGCTCCTATGGATTGTACATTATGTCTTGCGGATGATATTGAGTCTTTGTGCTGAAGCCTGTAAATGGGGGCGCTGGTCGTGAATGTCCACAGTCGTGGCAAGGGCAAAATATTATTATGACTTGCAAAGGATTGTGGGGGATGTAGTTCATTCATACCAGAAACAGCCGTTCACAAAATAATGAGTTGTGATGCTCGAGTGTAAGCAAAGAAAAACAGATTTTATTCATGGGGTTAATTCTCCCACACAGATTTACTTGGTAACACAAAAGGACACTTGCTTCCATTATTGTACTCAGGAAAAACAAAACATGATATAAGGTAACTGAACTTCTTAAGCAATAAATCAATAAAGACCTTGATGGGAAACAGAAAAGGTCTTTTTGATGGCTCCTGCTAATGACCTTCTTAGCAGTGCTCCAAAAGGCAAAAACAAAACCCAAAAGTAACAAAAAAACTGCTCTTTATCAAGGATAACTTTCTTCTATTCACACACACAAAAATAAGTTTCCTTTCCAGAGCTCACGTGCACTTGTGCCTGGCTCAATTACCAATAATTAGCCAGCTGCAAACCCCTTTGCTGGTTCACTCTCTCTACGTGGCTCAATCCTACCCTAAAGCTTTCTTGCAGAGACTTTTCTGGGTAGATAAAAGAACAAGTTATAGTTCCTTTTGGTGGTTGTTGTATTAGTGAGAAACTACTTTAAAACAGCAGCCTAGACAGAGAGCAATCCATGTATTCATTCTGATCATTTGATATATCTCCTTCTTCCTCAAATATCATGGAATCAATATCATGGTCTGGCTCAGAGGAATTCCTTATTTGATCACTCTCAGGATAATATTTGTTTCCCTGCTGTCTTCCTGGAGAAGAGCTAGGGCATAGATCAAAGTTCATACCTGAGCTTCCTTTGCTGTTAGGTTTCCTCTCCAGGTATCCTGGCCAGTAAGTAGTCCAGCTTTTATGTCCAGCCTTCCAATCAAGATCCCTGGACACTGGGTCTCTCTTCACATACCTTCTTGCACCGGTCTTAGGGCCCCTTCCAAATGCAGCCGTCTCCTTCAAAGGTGCCGTCTGGGAATTCCTGGCTTTATAACCCCACTCCTCTGGCTTCCTCCAGTCCAATGGAGTATGCTTGCCTCTGGAATCACTCCTAACACACGTACTGCTGTGGGCTCCTTCTTTAGACCTCCAAGATGTCTTTCTCTTCTTCCTTCCACGTTGCTTCTGCTGTTGTAGTCCTCTCTCTTCTTTCTGTCTGCTCTCCTGGTTCTTTCTGTTCCGGTTCTGCCTGTTCTGTCTCTGTGTAGAATATCCTTTACTTTTAACGTGCTTAGAGGGACACTCCACCCTAGCACAGCCCAGGTGTGCTGAATCAAGCCCTGCCCTTGGAGATGAGTGATTGGGGATTACCTCATAGCTCTCCTGATTGAACACGTTTCCCCACTTCAGCTCTTCTAGAGGCTGTTTGAAAACTGGTGCATTCTGGGACTGGTAGTCTTTTATGAAAACATTCTGTTTTAGTATTTTTACCATCAAAGACAGGTTGCTTTTTCAGAGCCAATTCACCTCTTTTATAGCTCCCTCCTGAACTATGATAAGCTTCCTTATCACAAGCCCTATAAAAAGAGCAAAGAAAAAGATGATATTTTTCTTTGAGAGAAATGTTTTGTTTTCCCTGTTTTTGGTTATGCACATGATATCCTTGGGGGAAGGGGAATAAAGTCCTTGTTTTGTTTTGCCTTAACCACTCGACTTGAGACTATTTTTGACCACTAGAAGATAGCAAGGCAACTCCAACCTCGGGGCCCTAGGCGAAGGCCTGCAGCCCCGTGACAAATAGCAGATGAAATTTAATGTGGACAAGTGCAAAGTTATGCACCTAGGGAAGAACAACCCAAACTATGGTTACACGATGCAAGGTTCCACATTAGGAACCACCATTTAGGAAAAAGATTTAGGCGTCATTGTGGATAACATGTAAAAACCATCGGCCTGGTGTGCAGCAGCAGCCAAGAGAGCAAATAGAATGCTAGGTATGATAAGGAAAGGAATGGAAAATAAAACATAAGATATTATAATGCCTCTATATCGTTCCATGATGAGACCGCACCTCGAATATTGTGTGCAATTCTGGTCGCCGTATCTTAAAAAGGATATAGTGTTATTAGAAAAGGTTCAGAGAAGAGCCACCAAAATGGTAAAGGGGATGGAAGGATACTCCTATGAAGAAAGGCTAAAAAGGTTAGGGTTCTTTAACCTGGAAAAGAGACGGCTGAGGGGAGATATGATAGAAGTCTATAAATTAATGAACGGAGTGGAACTTAATTCTTATTGCAGGGAGGGCATGGCAGATGCAGATTAAAATGGGGAACGTGAAGAGCCAGGGAATGTGAAAGGGGTCGGGGCAATTTCTCCTAATAGGTTAGTTTTGTGCATAGGCAACGGAATGGGGTGGGCCACAGGAGCTATGGTCCTACCAATATTTTGCCCAACACGGCATCAGCAAATGGAGTTCATGGGGGCAGGGTGGAAGATTGCTTGGTTTGGCCCCTCCAACCAAAAATATGTTTTGCTGCCCTTGTTTTAATGCAATGAACCTCACTCATAAGTCAGGATATGTGGAATATGATCTCAGTCTCTCAAATTTTCTTCCATTGCTTGGCGTAGTATTTGCATTGTGCCAAGGAGAGCCTCCTTCTGGAATACGTAAGATATATCGTGTATAGGCAGTTTGCCAAGGTGTGCATATAGATTCCTCTTAATCAAGCTTGTGGCACCCAACATTACGGGAAATATGTCTGTATCTTTGTCACATTTTCTTGGTCTCTGACTGCATTTTTTGGTACTTGAGGATCTTCCTCTCAACACAATTTATGAATAATTGCTGGGAACTGACACATCTATAATCAATGCTGATCTGGTGTTTATCTCCTTTACCACTATGTCTGGTTTCATTGCATCCCGCCTGGCTATGGCTGGATGCAAATGTAGCACTTGCCAGTTTGACGACCTTTATTAACATCTCCTGAGAAATGCAAGGCATCTGATAGGATATGATCAGGCAAATAACTTTCTGCTGCAAATTTTTCAAAATTCCTGAACTCAGTAAAATGGAACCCGGAGAGTTTATTTGTTTAAGATAATATATTGTATATTTTAAAAAAAATGATATTTACTGCATTGTTTCAAATCTTATTTAGCTCATCATTTTAATATTGCCTGTCTATAGCATCTTATCTCAGATGCTATACAGGCAAAATCTGCTTTATCAGATTTTGGCTTTGCACAATCTGATAAAGCAGTGCTTCCCAACCCAGTCCTCGGGTACCCCCAAACCAAGTCAGGTTTTCAGAATATCCACAAATGAATATGCATGAGATAGATCTGCATACAATGGAAGCAGTGCATGCAGATCTATCTCATGCATATTCATTGTGGATATCCTGAAAACCTGACTGGCCTGGGGGTGCCCAAGGACTGGGTTGGGAACCACTGTGATTAAGGCTTCCTATGCCCATTTTCTCCTGTTTAGAGATGCTGCAAGACCATGGATTCAACCATCTAATATTTTATGACAAAATGCAGTTTCTCATTAGGCTATTACATCTACTTTATTTAAATCAAAACCCATTACCAGACCAAGATTTAGAGTATAAATCCCAAGCAGAAAAGCATAAGCTTTACTATAAGAAAGTATCACGTAGCATATTTTCAAATACTGATTTCCTAATAGTAGAGTACTAAATGAGTGATTTGTTTATTTTTGTAAATAATCTCCCCTTCATTTTAGAGTTTAAAATATTGACAGCTCTTAGTATGGGAAAAGTCTGATATTGGAAAATGAAAAATCTCCGTTATTCAGTTGATTTCCCATTGCTGTATAATGCAGAAACAGTTTTAATTACATATCTGATTCCTACTCACTTCCTTTGGCAGCTTTATTACATTTTGTGCAGGAAAAAAAAACAATGAAATAGTCTCCTTGGAAAAAAGGAAATAGTATTTATTGATTAGTAAGCTCCAGATGGTGGAATAGGTCTCTTTAATACGTAGCATGGTATCCTTTAATGTGATATATCTTAGATCATGTGAACACGTAGCCCATCTGAGTCTGGGTTTACAATTTTTCAGAAAACCAAGGTGAAGGTTTAGGTTCCAGGGAGAGGTTTTTCAAATATTTGCAGTTTGCAGGCACTCAGGTACAGTGAGCAAATTTTCATAAGGAAACCCCTTTTGTTATCCAGATAAAATAACAGTATAATTTTTACTTTTTTCTTGTTTATGGATAATACATGTTAATTTTTCCGATATCTTATGTCTCAAAACCATAGGAAATGGCAATTATGGCCCACAAACATTGCTTTTGGGACCAGAAAAGTGATATTTTGGAAAATTACCGATTTTGAAGAACATTCTAGATAGATTTAGTGCAAAGTAAACTCGGAGTACCTTTTGGAAAATTCTAGAACTTTCCAAGACTTTTGGAACTTTGTCTAACTTTTGAGAACTTTTAATAAAAGCCTTTTGGTGACTTTTATGTCACTTCTGCCTCGCGTCTATATAAGCAACAGATTTGCATGGAGTGAGCACAGTCTTTCAGCAGCCTCCTTAGTGACTGTAAACCTAGGAGCGAACACCACGTGTCTTAAGCTTACCAGTTTATATTCATTCTAGCTTTTTAAGTGGACTGACATGGCATGGCATCAAGAGGCTGTAAGCATCTGCCAGACGCATTTTGCTATACCTGTGGTGATTTTATCAAGACAAGAATGAAAAAGTACTCCGTGGAAGCATCTGCTAAGATGTGTGAAGCTTACAAGGCATATTTCGGCATGCCTGTTGGATCAAGACAAACCCGGGGTGCCTCGTTTCACTTGCGAGCACTGCAAGAAAACTCTGGAAGGTAAGATGGACAATTGATGCTGGCTTAGACTGTGGCATTTTATGTTATAAAATCTTTATTGTTACTTAATTTTTACATAATGTATGAAATATTTAGCAAGAGCATCATTAATATAAATTAATTTTATCATCATAATTATATATATACTGTATATATGTAGATATAATTATTTTTTATTTTCACATTTTTCTGTCTATGGCAAGATGGTTCAGAAGGGAAAAAGAGAGTCATGATGTTTGCTATCCCAAGAATTTGGTGGGAACCCTCTGACCACTTGAGCAATTGCTACTTCTACATGGTGGATCCTTCCAAAAATCGGACTGGCAAGAATGCACCTGTCTTGTATCCAAGCATTCCTTCATCCATTGTCCTGGTGCCACATTGGCCAGAGATCCCTGTACCCACTCCTCCATAGAGAAAGCAGCAGATCACAAAATGAAGGAGATGTCCTGTCATATAAATGGCGTTCTTTTCCTATTTCCTCGAATGATATAGCATTGTAAACCACTCTAATGCCTCTGGCCTGAGCGGTATATCAAATTCTAAATAAACATAAACATGTTGAAGATCTAGATTACAATATCAGAGGAAGAGCTGAGAAGAAAAACCCTTACTACCCAAACCAAAATGACATCAACAACTTGGTCAGAGATCTTGGTCTTACCAAGTCCAATGCTGAGCTTTTGAAGTCCAGGTTCAGCAGTGGAACTTGTTGGATGAAAGTGTGCAAGTCACAGGTCAGAGGAAGCGGACCACACCTTTTCTAGCTTCTTCACTAGTAAAGTTGGGCTTTGTTTTTGCCACAGTGTTATTGGTCTGTTCAACACGATTGGAATTGCATGTAACCTGAAGGAGTGGGGCCCGTTTGAGAGCTCTTCCAGGAGCCTCAAAGCTGTGCTGCTATATATCGGGAACAAGTACCCGTCTTTTCCCCTAGCTCACTCAGTGAGCCTCAAAGAAGATTACAGCAGTGTCAAGACCTTGCTAGAAGCTTTGAAGTATGCCGAGTACAGCTGGGAGGTTATCAGAGACTTTAACATGGTGGCATTTCTGATGAGTCTCCAAGTTTCCCTGCTATCTTTATTTTTGGGGCAGCAGAGACACCGTGGCGCACTACCACAGGCAGGACTGGCCACAGTGAACTGAATTTTCTATTGGGACAAAGAACGTGCAGTGGGAGCCACTGGTGGAACCACAGAAGGTGCTGATGCCACCACTACACATCAAATTGGGCCTTATAAAACAATTTGTCACAGCTCTTGAGAAAGTCAACAGCCATCAAATACCTTCAAGACTTCTTCCCTAAACTGTCTGAGGCAAAGGTCAAAGCTGTTTTTTTTTTGTTGGACCACAAATAAGAAAGATTCTTGAGTGCATGGAATTTCCCAAGCTGCTTAATAGGAAGAAGAAAGTGGCTTGGAACAGCTTTGTTGCAGTGGTTCGTGGCTTTTTGAGAAATCACAAGTTCAATGGTCTTTTTTGAATAACTTAAATTTAAGTAAATATTATATGTTATGTTTTTTTTATTTTATGTGAACAAAGAGACACAAGCAAGCCAGTTTTAACAATGGGAATACATAAATTTCACAAATATCAATCCCCTAGTCACAAAATAAAAGTTTAATGAGAATAATAACCATTTTACATACTTTTACGTTATAAGGAATTAGGAAATAGCAATTACTACCCAGGAACAAAAATTGTGTTACACAGTGTAATTTGAAAAATTGTTTTCTCCGTGTGCCATAAAGATGAACAAGTTCAGACATTGCCAGGTCAAGTCAAGTTGCCAAGCTCTGGAACAGCTTTGGACAGTCACCTACATTTCTTTGCTTCACTTATTCATGCTTCACCCGAAAAGCTACACAGAACAATTTACAAATATATTGAAAATACACAAACCAACAAATTATATCAAAATTAAAACTACGTCTGAAACCCAGATAAAGTTAAAACCACCACCCATTACCAGTTAACATTTTATATAACCTAACATTGAAAAAAGGATAATGCATAACACATTACTAAATAATAATAATAGCATTGCAAATACAAAAAGTGTATCAAATATCATTGCTACAAAGAGAAAATTACTCCTGCTGGAATTCTGCAGACAAAATTCAAATTTCTGTGTCAAAAGGTCTAAGTTATGCAAAATTCTGCTTGCTTTGTCAAAATAAAAGCATATTATTTTTTGAGTGATATTTAGAGGGTGTTTTACTAAAGGGGCACTAAGTTGGTGAATGTAACATGCCAATAGCAATGAAACCATGTTATGTTACATGCAACACCACCATGTTAACTGTTGGGGCAAAGAAAGCATGTCCCTGGGTAGTTAACATGGAGCCCCGTTCCCTAGAGCTTGCTGTCTTAGCGTGGGTGCGCTATAGAGGTAGCTTCAGGTGAACCCGTGCTAATGCAGTCAGCATGCAGTGTGAACACAGCACTAACTTTGCTGAGCTCACCACGCCCACTCTCTACCCCTAACCTGCCCACTGGTGACCCTAACGCGGGTTGTACAGTGCAGGAATCATCCTACACTAACTGTCATCCCAGCATGCCTTCAGCACACGTCAAAACATGCGCTGCCAGCTAGCATCCTAGTAAAAGACTCCCGTAATTTAAAATACAATACAGAAAAAAAAAATCACAAAATGTGCAAAAATCTGAATTACTGTGTGCAGAATTCCAGCAATAGAGAATGCAGAATTAAAAAGAAACGTTTTGCTAATACTCTGAAGATCCAAATGTAATTCACCTTACAGACAGAATTCAGTAGCAGATTCTAGAACATGGGTGCAACAGAGAAAAAGGACATTCCAATTTTCCCTCTCGATCTAATTAGATGTGAAGCTCCGTTTTGCATGGAACATTGAGGAAGGAATTGGAACAGCCAGGTTGGGGCATTCACAGTTCCTCCAGTGTTTTACAAAAGGCTCTGCTGAATGCAAAGCCTTTTGTTAAGTTCATATAAGGACACAGGCAAGTATATGTACTGTAGAAAGGGAATAGTCTTTTCACACCTTACATGTGCTCAGAAAGAGGACCACACTGGGCATATTCCACATACAAATGCCAGCGATTATAAGCTGAAATACCAGTTTTTGACACCTCCACATATATGTGACAGTAACCCTACATAGGGGCCCTGTTTCAGTAAAATATAGATTGAAGTGCACCATTTAAGGAATGGAGCCTCAAACGGTATAATTTAACATTTTGATCTCAAGGAAAAAACCCAGGAGGTTAAGCACAATTCGCCCTTCTAACACTCATTTCAAGACTTGGCTGAAAGAAATCTTTTGGCGAGCCCTATGCACGCCTTGCTACCGGTGCAAACGTCAGTGGGGAATTTTCCTTTAAAATATACATGCATTCCCATTGTCAAACGGAAACACCCATATACTTTTCTAGTCTTCTCAAATACACACCCTCTTGAAATCTCTGCATCCCAGCCATCTACACGTGTGAGCAGTGGCTTGCTGAAATAGCCATTTACACGCGGATGCAGTCTACACATGAAGATTCTGCACGTTGTACACATAGATGCTTCTAGAATGGCCTTCAGAGTTGGCAGTTGAATTCATCTCGTTCTTCAGAATGAACAAACTTTACTGGAAAATACTGGGCAAATAAACTAGTAGTACACCCCCCCCCCCCCCATTAAAAAAAATAAATTTAAAGCAAACATTAACAATTTAAATGCTATCTTTAAGGTGTTGAGGGCTAACCGGGTAGAATAAAAAATTGCTGCAGCCCTTTCCTCTGCCCCCACTCCACCCCTGAATGCCCCCAACACATCCCAATGCTAACCAGATAGCATTGGGTGGAGATTACCTACAGATAGACGAAGGCACTAACTGTGTAGGTGCCTTTGTCTATCCACGGTTAATGCATTTACACAGTTAATTAAGGCAGCTAACTGTGTAAATACCTTCGAAAATTGGGCCCATGATTACTAAATAGGCCCATTGACAATAAAGGGGATGCTGTTAAATAACATGCTTTAAATCACATAAATGTGCAATGTCATGCTTTATACCCTCTAGTACATCCAGCTCTAAATTTATCCTGGAATTCCTCATGGTGCCACTGTGTTAAGATTGCAAAATAGATAACAAGTGCTCAAACCTAGAGATATGCAGAAGAAGCCAGGCTATTAGATTCTATCCCTATCCCTATGTCAATGAAAGAAAGAATATTTAGGTATTCCAAGTCTATTCAGAGTGCATCAAAGTAAATAGTTCAGCCATTAATAATATAGAGGTTAATGTACTAAAGTGCAAAGTTACTTTCTGAGAGAACATTCTGCTAGGGATCAGGAGATATTCCTCAAAATGGCAGCTGTGGGGCAAAAGCAAACAGGGATCATATCTGTTGCCTACTGGAATCAGTCCTTTTGGTTAAGCCTCTGTCTAAAGGGGAAGGAGGGACCATGGGTGTCCTGGGGAGATACCCCTTGGATATCACCCAGCAGGAAGGGTGAGACTTCTAGGGGTCTGGATTTTTAAAAATTTGTCAAGGCATGGGGCTGGGAAGGACTGGGGGTGGACCACTGCCCCACCAAGGATCCCTAGGAGGGCTCCTCTGAACCAGGGTCAGCAGCTCCTTTAAAACCAAAGGTGCCACCACAGGAAGGGAACTTTTATTTCTTCCATATCACCACAGCTGGGAATGTATAAGAAAACGTCTCACTCATTTGCATTCCATAGCTAAACATTGCAAAAACAGTCACTATCGTTTCATGGGTTAATACATTGACCTAATAGGCAATTTTTGGTTGCAAATGAAACAAATATGTCTGCAACACTGTGGTTTCATTACCTCTGAATTCACTGGAACACCTAGAGGGCATGTCTACTAAACCACATTAACTGCTACCGCAGGGCTAATGTGGAATTAATCACCCAGCGGTTGCAGCAAACAGAGGCAAAATGCAGATATTGCAGATACCTAACTATGATGTCTGCACTTCGTGCAGTAGACCCATGGGGGAGGCAGAATTGGGTAGGGGAGGGGGAATTCCAATTTCTGGCAGCCACCATGCAAAACTATTTTGCACAATGTCAAAAATAACCTCATCGGGGGAGGGCACGGCCCAATATGGTGGATCTCAGACTCCTTCCTCTGTGTTGCTAGTTGCTATGGGCAAGAGGAAGGCAAAACCTGGTAAAAGAACCTCAATGTCCCAGTGAGAGTATCGGCTGCATCCTCTGTTCTTACTGGTCCAATGCATTCCTTTCTTCAGTGGCCCTTGCAGCAGCCAAGTTTGTCCGGAGTGGACCAGGCAAGTTTGATGCCGGAGTCGGGTGACTCAGTATCTTATTCAGGATGTGAGATCTCTTTATCCCCTGAAGAATGGATACACTGAAACTGCTGGAAGCTAATGTTTCCCCAGAGCTTCACCAAGTGGGTAGTCCACTGGTGAGCGGGAGTGCTGCTCTTAGTGGGGGGAGACCTCCTGGGTTGAGTATGGGGAGGTGAGTCACTCACATCAGAATTGCCGGCTGCAGGAGATCAGGTGCGGGGGTTTACTGCTGAGATCGCTGGAAGTGCTGTGACTTTACAATCTGGCAATGCAACAGTGTCTGCGCCTACTTCTTTGCCTGGGCTGGATCTCAAATACTGGCCTCCTTCTCCCTGACCAGGCCTACTCCTTTCAATATGGAAGCTATTTAGTCAGCCAAGCTTTGGAGGTCATTCACAAATTCCCTCCAGCTCTCCCAGTATGTCCTGTGTATCAGGATGGGGTGAGCTGGCAGGGAGTGGGTGAAAATGGGGCAGGGCAGGGGCTGATCAGCCTGGCAGCTCGTACAGGGCTGATTCAGGTCAAGGCCCTGTATGTGCTGCCAGGCCTGTGGGGATGTGTTGCTTATACCACCTCAAAGATGGTATAAGTAGCACGTTTGGCCCGATTGGGCCTGAAGATCCCCCCTCCCCCCCCCACCAGGGCTGGGTCCAAGTGCGGGAGGGGTCCCCACCACCTGATCTGGGCAGTAGCAGGCCAGCCATGGGTCGGGCAGCGGGGAAATGGGGGGCCGAATCCACAGATGTCGGAGGAGCCTGCAGGGAGGATGTCCCCGCAGGCAGATGGGGCATGCCGGGTCATCCTCAGGCCTGATTCTGGCTACCATGGGAACATTTTGTTCCCACGGACAAGAATCAGGTCCACACAGCCCCATCTTTAATCGGGGAAGTCCAGATGGCCCAGACATCCCCTTCCGTGAATTGGGCTCCACGATTCCTCAACTTCAAGTATTGTCAGTGCAGCTTCAGTATGACTTCTATTGCCAGTATGTAATACAAAAGGGCTAGCTTGTCTTCAGCAGCCCTTCCCAAAGTGGACTCTAGACATCATCGGGTTGAAAGTTTTATGATGTTTGTGAAAGATATATCCTTGGTGACATCTAAGATTGAGCAGCTGGAGAATTCGGTTCATTCTGCAAATTTGTAGTTGGTTAACTTTCTCGAGTCCTCTTTGGTTTCGCTTAGAGACATGTTCAAAAACTACCTGGTTGAAGTATTGGGAGTTCCACCGAAATCACATCCACCTTTGACACATCTGTATTACTTGCTTCCTGTTAAGAAGGACTCGGGTGGTCCTTCAGAGTCTGGTTTGAAGCAAATGGATGCATTGGATATCTCTGATATATTGGTAGCTTCTGAAACTGTGCTGTAGTTCCTGCTACCCTGATTCTTACGTTTGCTTTATCGGTTGATCGTGAGTGGCTACTTAGAATGTTTTTCAAGAAAAGAAATATTTCCTTTAAGGGACGAATGGTTCCAAATTTTTCTGATTTGGCCAGGCACATTCAGAGAAGGAGAGAATTCCTCCTTTTGAGACCTGGGGTGTTGCAGTTGGAGGGCTTACTTTTTCTTAAGTTTCCTTGTAAATGCTTGGTTAAGTTTCAATCGGTTAGTTATATTTCCTCTCAGCTGATTTCCTTTAATAGTGCACACAGGCCCATTGTTTCTCAGGTCGTTGGTATCGCTGTCTGTGATGTTTAGTAACTGGCTGTATGTTTCTCAGGTCGCCGATATCGCTGTCTGTGATGTTTAGTAACTGGCTGTATGTTTGAGCCTTTTTTCCTTCATTTTTCGCTTAATCTCGTTTTCAGCATATGAATCTCCCCCTATATCATGGGCTTGTTAAGAGGAGCTAAATAAGAGATATTGCTTCTTTTTGTAGCTTTCCTGTTTTGGGGTGGGGGGTTTGTTATTGTTCCTTATTGTTGTCATTTTTAGCACTTTTAGTGTTGCCATAGTTGTCCTATTGTCCTCCATTGCTTGTTCTTGGCATATGGTTTTATTATGGATTTGTCTCCCTGACACGAATACCTTTTTGTTTTTCTCCTTCCTCTTCTCCCCTCCCTCCATTCCCCCTCCCCTTTCTCTTCCCTCTCTCACCTCCCCCTCCCCTCTTGCCCCCTTTTAATTGTGGTATTATTCTCTTCTTTATGATTCTTGACTTCATCAATATGAAGACTTTTGCAGTGCACTAAGAGTTTTTGCTGCGCTTCCATTTCGAGTATTATGCGATAAAAGCTTTCACTTCATATCCGCACATGATACAACCATTTTCTCTCAGTAATGTTTATAGTTAAATTATCGTAACGCCTTATAGCATCGTATGTATCTCAGAGTATTTTTATTCATGGATGATAAATGGACTTGTATGTTTTACTATGACTTTTCCCTTTCTCTGCATAAAAGGTTTATTTATTTATTTATTTATTTAGTAAACACTTGTATACCGCTGCTTCCTACGATCAGCAGCGGTTTACTTTACAGAATCATAATGTATTGTACGGTACATTGAGATTTCAGTTTTACATTTTGATTAGTCAATGATTACGTAACACGGGACAAGCATTTGGATACGATACACATATATACAATTTGTACAGAATTAGTTGCCAAGGTGTACAGGCTATACATGGTTATATACAATTTGTACGGAATTAGTTGCCAAGGTTTATTAAATGCGGGTCATGCTTAAAACATTAATCCTCCATAGCTATATACATTCTGGCTTTGTGGGGATTCAATTGGATCGATAGTATTATAATTTAAAATCAAATAACCTGAAGTTTTATTTTTTTAAGGTCTACAGGTCCGATTTCACTTTGTAGCGTGTGACCTACCACGCTCTGTTCAAGATCCATCAATCTTATATGGATGTTTTTGTTTCTTTAAGTTCGTCCAAATTGTCCCCCTCTTTTAATTTTTTGATACTTTTTATATGTGGAGGTGTCCCCTGGATGTAGTTTTTAATTAGCAAGTGTGTTTTGTTTGCATTCCAAGGTAATCACCACGATCCTTGGTGCCAAAGCCCCTACTTTAAATGCCAGCGTCCTACTCATAACATTAATGATAGAGTTTGTACACACCAGGTAAGACAGTTTTATCATTTCAGTTTTTAGAGTGCTCACTGAGTCTGTTGCCCCCATATTGGGGACTCGATATACTCATTTTTAATAATCTTCCTTTCGTTTTGATTTTATTAAATGAAATATCAACTTCTTTTCATGCTCTATTCAGTTTACAATAACAATTTTAATGACATCCCTATCACTCTTAGCCTTATTAAATAAGTAACATTTTCTCCTTTTTGAGCTAACAGAAGTTTTATTAGAAATGACTTCATTGTATTCCTGATAGGACCTCCGCAGGAGCTAATGTCTTTACTATACCTCTACAGTTATGCGTTAATGTATCTGTGTTGCAATTGATGTCTGCCCTGTGTGGAAAATTTTTGATAATGGTTCTGCACTGTCTGTGGTACCTGGGCATACAGCTAAATACATTTTATTCTCTCCCCTATTCCTCTGAAATTCATTGTCCTACTTGATCTATTTAACCACTTAGGGCTCGATATTCGAAAGGTATTTACATGGTTTACAGCCCCGTAAACCTTGTAAATGCCTTAACAGGGGCTATTCAGCAGCACTTACATGGTTAGTGCCGTTGAATATCCCCTCCTAACTCTTACGCATCCTGATGCTATCTGGTTAGCATCACGATATATTGGGGGCGTTCCGGGGTGGAGCGGAGGCGGAGACTACCACTAACGGGTAGTGGTGATATTGCACCACTATCTGGTTAGCAATTTGCAGCTAAAACTAGGCCAGCTTTTGGCTTGCCTAGTTTTAGCAATGAAGGTTAACAGGGTAACAGTGCAATATCCTCGCTATTCGGTTAGGCTCTGCGGCAGCTTCCACTGTGCACCAAAGCCAGATAGTCAATGCCATCACCACGGCATTGAATATCCGGGGTTAGGGGTGAGCAGGCAGGGCTACGTGCCGTAGCGGTGTATAGTCTTACTAGTTGAATATCGGGCCCTCAGAGTCTATATGATGAGATTTCTATATATGCTACACTGCTTTACTTCATTTTATTTTATTCTACTCTATTTATTTTTCTCCTGGCAGCTTTATTTTTTTTAATTTTATTTTATATGTCATTTCCCTATGTATTAATATTCAATAAGGGATTCCACAGTCTTACTATATGTAAAATATGATATTAAAGCTATAGAATTACAAGGCTTAAAAGGGAGAGAGAAGGCACTTTGGGTTAAACTTTAAAGAGGAAGAGGGAAATCCTTTTGCATTGGAGTGATATTCAGACCCCCCTCACAGGGAGAAGAAGTGACGGAGATTTAATAGAAGACATACGCAGTATTGCCATGAAGTGCTACTGACAAGCGACTTCAATATGCCGGATGCTGATTGGAACATCCCTGCTGCGATGTTATCTAGAAGTAAGGAGATTCTAGATTCTCTACAGGGAGAACTATTCAGGCAACTGATAACAGAACCCACACATGATGGGGTCATACTGGACTTGGTGCTTACCAATGGGGAAAGATTTTCTGATGTTACAGTGGGAGAACATCTCGCATCCAGTGATCACCAGATGGTGTGCTTCAGTATTAGGACCAGGGCTGATAAAATCCATTCAAAAGCGAGGGTCTTAGACTTTAGGAAAACTAACTTTGCCAAAATGGGACAATACTTCAAGGAGTCGTTACTGGGATGGGAACAGCTGGGGAATGTGGAAAAAAAAGGGGATATTTTAAGGACAACAAAACCTTTTTTGTTAGAAAGGTAAATAAATGTAAAAGGAAAAGGAGGTCGCTATGGTTCTCAAAAGAAGTAGCTGAAAAGGTGCAGAAAAAGAGGGAGGCCTTCATAAAATACAAGAGATCACAGAGAGAGGAAGAAAGGCATCTATATTTGGAAAAAACGTAGAGAAGCTGGCAAAGTAGTTGAGACAGCAGAAAGAAGAAATATCCAGTGCAAGAAAATGGGGGCATAAGACATTTTTCAGATATGTTAGTGAGAGGAGGAAGTGCAAAAGTGGTATTACCAGACTCAAGGATGAAAGGGAGGAATATGTAGAAGCTGATGAGGATAAAGTGGAATTTCTTAACAAATAATTCTGTTCTGTGTTCACAGATGAAGGGCCAGGAGCAGGATCTCATAAAACACCCACAAATAGGAAGAGGTGATTGAGAGCTCAAATGATTTTCAAAAGACTGTTTGTGAGGAACTATCTAAACTAAAAGTGGACAAAGCGATGGGACCAGATGGGATACATCCAAGACTACTGAAAGAACTTGGGGATGTTCTAGCAGCTCCAGTGACTGACCTTATCAATGCTTCTTTGGAATCAGGAGTGGTCCCAGAGGACTGGAGAAAGGCACACATGGTCCCTTTACACAAAAGCGGAAGTAAGGATAAGGTTGAAACTATAGGCCAGTTAGTCTAACCTCTGCGGTAGGTAATTATTGGAAACTGCTAAAAGAGAGAATCACATCCAGACCTGATTGGCATCAGCAGAAGGAAGTCGGTAGGTAAACTCCTCCCTACTCCCCAACACCAAGACCAATTGGGCCTGCCACCACTCAGCTTTAAAAAGCAGCATGTTCAGCCGCCAGCCATCACATCCTGGCCCAATTGGCATCAGCAGAAGGGAGCGGGCAGGTAAACTCCTCTCCACTCCCCACTGCCAACACCAATCAGGCCCAACACTGCTCAGCCTTAAAAAGAAGCATGGTTAGGCACTGGCCATCACATCCCGACCTGATTGACATCAGCAGAAGGGAGTGGGAAGTTAAGCTCCTCCCTGCCCCCCACTGTCAAGACCAATCGAGCCTGCCACCGCTCAACTTTAAAAAGAAGTGCACTCAGGCTTGCCCATGCCTGGTGGGCCCACAACATAGGGCCTCACTAGAGGGCCCTTTGGCATGTTCAGAGGCTATGCTCTAACAAACTAAAACAATCATCCGATCCTGACCAGATGTGTCCAATAGACTCGAAGAAGCTGACACCAAGATCATAGCACCAACCCCAACACAATTCCACCGGCACCACCAGCCTGAAACTCTTCTCCACGCCCTGAATCCAGACTTTGACAACTCCTATAGCATCAACTGATAGAGAAGAGAGATACTGCCGCAGCCTCTACTCTAGTAGATCTGAGGAGGATCCCCCACTCCACCAATCATAAAGAACAATATTGCAGGAAAAGAAAACAGAAGAAGAACTGATCACTGAATAAGCAAGACCTCAGAGAATACAATACAGAAAAGCAAGCACCTCCATTCCCAGCAACGTCAGAGAGCTCAAACTCAATGCACTGAGGATGCACATGAGACTGGAATGGCCATCAGAGTTGCCTGAAAAGAAACAACCCATCTGAGAACAGTGATGCGACACAATCCACACAGCCACAAAAGCAAAAAGGCACATTGCCGCAGCCCACCCAATCTCATCAACTTCACAGAAAATGTAGACAAAACATACCATAATGACAAATATATGCAGCTTAGATGTGCATTTATCAACACGCGCTCTGCAAGAAACAAGATACCTATACTCACAGATTACATTAAGGACAGCAACCTGTGCATAATGGAATCATGGCTGTCCAAAGATGACACAGAATTAATAAACCAGCTAAAAATACCTGATTATGATATGCACCACTGTCCAAGAACCATCAGACAGGGCAGTGAAGTACTGGTAGTAGTAAAATCAAACCTTGGATTCCGAAGTGAAACTATCAACACAGCCACAAAAGACATACTAGTATTATTAAATAATTACACCACTACTATCACCTTAATATACAGAGCACCAACAAGAAAAACTGATGACCTCTCAACAATTTGAGACTGTCTAGAAAAACACATTAAGCACAAATACCTAATTCTACTTGGAGACTTCAATCTCTCAACTCACAGCAAAACAAGAGAACACATTCATAGACGCCATGGCTGCACTAGAATACCATCAAGCAGTAAACAAGCCAATACATAGGAAAGGAGGCAAACTTGACTTAATCCTCATCCCCAATGACATACTCCATCACGGTCTAACACCACAAATACAGTCAGTCCCTTGGTCTGACCACAGCATACTAAATTTTAAAATACTATTTCAATCTACCACAAGACCTGATCAAAACACCAGCTCATCCACCTGAAGATTCAAACACTTCAAACAATCCTTCCTAAATGAAATTAACCCACAACTTCACCAAGACACAACAAACCTTGACAGACTCACTTGCCACTTTTTGCCTCAACTACCATCTTTACCGAGATCTGATTCGCTCAGCCAAACTGTCTTATTACTCAAACCTCATTGCTTCCTCCTCTAACTCTTCCCACTAGTTTTACGTAACTCTGTTCCCTTTCTGCACCCCATTCTCTCTCTCCATCTGCATCTCTCTCTCTGGTAGATTGGACCCTGCCCTCCTCGCTACCTTCTTCTCCGAGAAAGTTTGCACCCTATGCCTCTCCTTGCCCTCCTGTCCCCCTCATCTGAGTGGAGGAGTAGCCTAGTGGTTGGGGCAAGGTACTTCAGGCCGGAAGGTCGGGGGTTCAAATCCCACTAGAGGACAGCAACCTTGGGCCGGAAGGACTGGGGTTTCTAGTCCCACAGGTGCTCCTTGTGGTCTTGGGCAAGCCACTTAACCCTCCATAGCCCATGTTCCCTGTAAAATAGTTATCTCCAAGTTATAATACCCTGTTCAATGTAATTTCAGTTTGTTCAATGTAAACCGCACTGATGCAGAACAGCGCGGTATATAAGAGAAATAAATAAATAAATCTCTCTTCATCTGTGTCCTCCCCCCCCCCATCTCCCCTCCTGTGCTCCCCCCAGGTCCCTCCTTGATGCACATCTGGAGTTCTTTCCATCTTGTTACTGCCACAGAACTCTCCAAGGCCCTCAGCTCCTCACAAAACCACTTGCCCTTCAGATCCCATTCCCTCCCAATGGGTATCGGAACCCTCTCTTGCTCTTCTCCCATACCTGCTATGTATGGTCAACTCAAGTCTTTCCTCCAGCTCCTTCCCACTGCTTGGAAACATGCGATTGTTTGTCCCATCTTAAAGAAACCTTCCCTAGATCCCTCTGTCCCCACAAACTGATGCCCTGTCTCTAATCTCCCTTTCCTGTCCAAGGTATTGGAGAAATTGGTTTTCTGGCAATTATTCACTCACATCGATGGCACCTCTGCTCTACATCCCTGCCAATCAATACCATAATACTGAAAACCATAGCACTGAAACCATCCTTCTTTCCCTTCTGAACGAACTTCATTTGGCACACGAACAGGGTGACTCCAAATCTGAAGTGTCCCTGGATCTCTTCTCAGCATTTGATCTTGTTGATCATTCCAGACTCCTCTCTTGCCTGCATGATTATGGGGTACACGGTACTGTACACAGGAGGTTCACGTCATTTCTTTCCTCCCTTTTCTGTTCAAGTGGGGCCTTCTACCTCCCCCACTACCCCCCCCTCCCATGCAAGGTCCCCCAGGGTTCTGTACTGGCACCCCTCCGCTTTAATCTTTTCCTTGCTCCTCTCACTTTACTTATCCAACAGCCTGGACTATCAACGTATTATGCTAATGACATTATTCTGTTATTCCGCACCAGCCCCCTCCTTCCTGACCTTATCCCTCTGAATTCCTGCCTTGCTCTTATCTCTTCATGGCTGTCCTCCAATTACTTGCATCTCAATCCCTCCAAATCGGCCGCTATATGGTTCACTTTCAGTGCCCTCTGTCCTGCGATAGCCCCTCTTTCTGACACTTGTATACCCTCACTTCTTCTCTTCGGTACCTCGGCGTCACTCCCAACTCTTCCCTCTTTCCATCAGCACATCTCTTCACTCATGCACCGCTCATTCATCACACTGTCAACTGTGGGCCACAACTTCACCAAGACACAACAAACTCTGACGCATTAGTAAGCACATGGAAGAAGGTCATGACCAAAGCAACATCTGCCTCCTCAGGAAAACACAAGCGGAAGCAATGGAACAAACAGAATGAAGCATGGTACACCAAAGAACTGAGGATCTTAAAACATGAACTCAAATTGAAAGGAAATGGAGACAAACAAAATCACCAAAAGACCAACTACAATATGTAAAGCAAGAGTATTGCAACCAAACCAACATGCAAAAGAAACATCCATACCAAAAGTATCCAAAGCTCCCTGAACTGTCCAAGGGAATTATTTGATATCATTCATTCACTCACAAAAGACTACAACAAAGTCAATTTAGACATTACACCCTCCCCACAGATCCTCAAACTTCTTCCAAAGCAAGTTCAAACTACACCAATAGCGGAGGTCATAAACATACAAAGCACACAATGGCACAAATTGACCAAATATCTATCCAAAACATTGAAGAAATAATAAATAGCCGAAACACCACTACATCTCCACTTGACCCCTGTGCAGTTTTCTGGTTAAAGCTAAGCAGAGCCGAACTGTCACCATGAATCCATAAGCTACCCAAATTATCTCTAGAGCAATGTCACCTTCCTGAACAATTCAAAACTGCATCTGTGCTTCCAATAGTAAAAAACAATGCTGCAGACAAAAATGCCCCAGTATCCTATAGACCAATAAGTAGCTTACCCTTCCTATCAAAACTCATCGAGAAGGTTATACAACAGCAGTTACAAAACCACCTGGACAATCATGCCCCATTCGATCACTAAAAAATTACACAGGTACACTAAAAAAATTTTTTTTTAAACTGCCTTTAATGTTTCGATTGATTTTTACGTTTTTTGGTGCGCTGAATCCAAATCTGGTAACCAATTTGCTCCATCACGTACAGATTTTTTGCTACATTGGGTTAGCAGTTTGAGGTGAACGTTTCAGATTGAGTGCGATCGAGATAAAAGTTTCTTGGATGAATTCTTTATACTAATTGTTTAGTAGTTATTCAAATAAGAATAAAGAAAATTGTAACAAGGCAGCACATAAGAATAGAGTAATGTCAACAAAACACACTGTGATGGTAGCAAAATTGTCTGCACTTAAAACAGCCACATACATGTGCACAAACATTGAGCATATAAGAGCGAGGTTAGACACAAAGCAAAGCAAAGAAATGTGCAAAAAATGTTGTACAGGTATGTATGTAAGAATAGAAAACGCAAACTGCACCATTGCAATACATGAAGACAAACACCCGATGGTGTGAAAATAAAATTCTAATAAATGAGATCCAACACTGTGGTAATAACTAGCAAATTTTTATTTCAAAGTTTAGTAAAAACACGATATTTGTCAACACACTTTAGATTTTAAAGTCATTCTTGGGTCAATCAATCTCCTGGTGGGCCCGTTTCTTCTTCCCCAGAATGCTTCTCTTGGTGCGCTGCTTGGCGTATTTTTCATCTGGGGTTTCCCGCAGCAGCAACCAGCAGAAATCAGCCATCATAGTGGTGTTCCATCTTCCTTGGTACCTTCTCTCTGCGTCCTTGATGTCCTGGTGAAACCTTTCACCTTGTTCTTCACTGTACGCCCCCAAGTTTTCGGGAAAGTAGTTCACATGGGAGTGCAAGAAATGGACTTTCAGGCTCATGTTACAGCCTTGTTCTTTGAAGGCATTGAGCATCCTGGCAACAATATCCTTATAGTTCTCATCCCGCCTGTTCCCCAAGAATTTGAGAACATCCTTGAAGGAATCCCAGGCTTCTTTTTCCTTCTCAGACATCGTTTCAGCGAATGCTCCATCTGAAATGAGTTTCCTTATATCAGGGCCAACAAACACTCCTTCCTTTAGCTTTGCTTCAGAAAGTCGGGGGAACTTTGAGCAAAGGTACCGAAAGCACTCACCATCTTTGGAAGGGACTTGATGAATTGCTTAATGAGACCCAACTTAATGTGGAGAGGTGGTAATAGAATTTTATCACGAGGTACCAAGCTCTCATGAAGAACATTTTTCTCACCGGGTCTCAAATACTCCCGAATTAGCCAGTCTTTTTTCCCCCAGTGTAGGTCGCGGGCCCGGCTATCCCACAAGCAAAGGAAGCAGGGATATTTGGTGAAACCGGATTGCTGCCCTAATAGCATGGATAGAATTTTAAAGTCTCCACAAATCATCCACTTATGCTCATCATAACGAAGTTTCTGAAGAATCAGGGCCAAATTCTCGTATTTTTCTTGGAGAATAACAGAGTGAGCAATAGGAACTGAAGCGAATGTGTTGCCATTATGAAGAAGAACACCTTTTATGCTGTCTTTTGATGAATCAATGAACAGCCGCCATTCAGCAGGATCATACTTGAGTTTAAACTTTTCCATCACTCCGTATATATCGTTGCAAAATACCAAATCTTCCTCTTTGCTGAAATACTTCAAAAATTGTGTCTCGCGGTTGCGGTACCAATAAAAAGTTGTTCCTGGTGACAATAGATTTTTCTGTTTAAGCCGAGAACCTAGCATTTGGGCAGCATCTTTTGGGAGTCCTAAGTCCCGGACTAAATCATTCAATTCAGCTTGAGAGAAAAGTTCAGGTTTCGGATCTGGTTCAGTTTCAAACTCGGAAGTACTGGACTCATCGGGAAAAGCCATCTGATGAGTCTCATCATGATCAGAACCATCCACACAAATATGATCCAAAGATTTTGGTGGTTCAGGCACAGGTACTTCGTTGCTATGAGGCATAGGCCTAATTGCTGAGGGAAGGTTGGGGTAACTTATTACGTTCTTATTTTTTAAGTTGTATCCCTTCACAATGCAAGGGCAAAAATAGCAGTCACTGCTGTGGTCTCTTTGTTCACGCCACATCATAGGTATTCCGAAACGAAATGCTTGTTTTTTACCTTTCATCCATAAGCGTAGATCTTCCTCACATGTCTTGCACACTTTGTGAGGAGCCCACGGTTTGTCTTGATCGCCTAACTTCAAACCGAAATAGGCGAAATATACTTTTTTAATAAATGCAGAAATGTTCCTCTGCCGCTTTTTCACGGTATATTCCCCACAAATAAAACAAAAACTGTCCGGAGAGTTGACGCAACCTCTGGCTCTGTGAGCCATCACAAATACACAGCACTGCAAACTACAACTGTAGTGAACCACTTCGGAATAAAGCTGGATTACGACTGAGCAAACAAAAGGTAATAATGAACTTGCAAGAAAGTGAAATTTGACAGGAACGTTCATTTCGCAACCACCGTGTTTGAGCGAGCGAACGAGGCGAGGCGAACAGGAAAGAACATGCGCCAGCGCGAGTACTGGATTTAGCCCCCCGCCTCCCAATTGTCCTGTTAATGTATAAAATGAATACAAAACACTCTAAAATATCATGAGGGAGTGTTTCTAGTTAGTTAACCATTACAACCTCTATTTTGGGCCAAGAAAATAAACTGCAGTCGGCTAAAAAGAAATTATGTGAACATTCCTTATATGGGTAAGAAATCTAATTTTGCAAGAAAACATGACGTGATGGAACATTTTGGCTATTTTTCCTGGATTCAGCACCCCAAAATCTATAGGAATCAGTTGCAAAACTGGAGGCAGTTTTTTGGTAGTGTACCTGTGTTATTACTCTAAGGAAACCTGCTACAATTCCAGAAATTGTTTAACAAACTTGCATGTTTCAACGCCCAAAATTATATGTAATTATTTTTATTATTATTAAGCGGGTCTCAGTATATTAGGGAGCTTTGGCATTAACTGTTTCGCCAATGACTGCTCCTGTTTTACATCAATGACCCTTTTTCTTGAAAAATTTTTATAAAAACCCGGTGTTGCTCATCCAAATACTTGGACGCACAGTTCAAAATCACTTTCATGTACACCCGAGGTTATTAATCCAAATATTTAGACGTGTGCTTCAAAATCATCAGCGTTCAAATACATAAAGTAAGGCTTATCTTAATACAGTTGGTCCCAATGCCAACACTCAGCGCTGTTGCGTTTCACGAACTGATGTTCGTTTCTTCAGGGGCTTATAAGCCTCTTCCTTATGGTATTTAACTTCCTGGGAAAAGAAGGCAAATGTTAAAGGCACTATTTTCGAAAGATTATTTATCAGTAGACATATCGGCCGGCGCTAACATTTCGAGAAAACAAATCTTACCACTTGTATTAACCAGAGACCTTTCTTTGCAAGATGTCAAAAAAACGCCGCGCATGCGGCTTATAATATAGGAGGAGACCTTTAAATAACCAGAGCGGTAATGTGTGTGGTGTGACGTGAGCCCGTCAGTCAAATTCATAGAGTCCAATCAATTTGAGTGTTTAACCCTCCCGGGATAACAGTTTGCAAATCAAAAATCCAACGTTGCTCATAGTATGTAAGGGTTTGATCTAATGATCGACCGCCCATCGCCTTACTAACTCTCTGTATACAAAAGCGTCGGAGATCAGTAAAGGTGTGTTGTAACATAAGGCAATGAGCCACTATAGGAGCTGTGGTGTTCTTACACGTCAGTCTACTTCGATGTTCTATCAATCGGGTCTTGAAAGACCGAAGAGTTTTGCCGATGTATAATAGCCGGCACGGGCATTGGATAGCGTATACTACCTGTGTGGTTTGACAATTAGTTGAATGTCTTAAATTATAACGTTTCCCTTTATATTCAAAAAACTGAATAGTTTGATTTACCCCACACATTATACAATCACCACAACTGGAATGTCCTGCTGAGTCACTAGAACTTTGTGAAATTGATGAAGGTAAGACAGTGGGACTAACCAGTTCCTTGAGATTTCTATTTCGAGTCCATACGCATCGGATGCATCAGGAACATCAGTTCGTGAAACGCAACAGCGCTGAGTGTTGGCGTTGGGACCAACTGTATTAAGATAAGCCTTACTTTATGTATTTGAACGCTGATGATTTTGAAGCACACGTCTAAATATTTGGATTAATAACCTCGGGTGTACATGAAAGTGATTTTGAACTGTGCGTCCAAGTATTTGGATGAGCAACACCGGGTTTTTATAAAAAATTTTCAAGAAAAAGGGTCATTGATGTAAAACAGGAGCAGTCATTGGCGAAACAGTTAATGCCAAAGCTCCCTAATATACTGAGACCCGCTTAATAATAATAAAAATAATTACATATAATTTTGGGCGTTGAAACATGCAAGTTTGTTAAACAATTTCTGGAATTGTAGCAGGTTTCCTTAGAGTAATAATTTTTTATTGGCTTAGCTGTACTATTACTCATAAGTTATCAGACCATAAAAGATTGTTCCATTCGATCACTAGCAGCATGGATTCAAACATCATGACTGTTCATTGTTTGCAAATAATTGGCCATTGGGATATCCATTCCCACTATTTGCCCCCCTGCCGG
This sequence comes from Ichthyophis bannanicus, assembly GCA_033557465.1. Classification (NCBI taxonomy): domain Eukaryota; kingdom Metazoa; phylum Chordata; class Amphibia; order Gymnophiona; family Ichthyophiidae; genus Ichthyophis; species Ichthyophis bannanicus. The sequence continues at coordinate 222,217,938 of CM066040.1, read as the reverse complement.
CTCTGGCAAAAGCCTCCGCATATGAACAACGCGTTTGTACAGGGAGGCTCAGACGGGGGCAGGAGGCTGTATTCTAGAGGCAGAGCAAGAGTGACCCTGGACGTACAGTGCCGATTCTGAGATTAGTCCTATAATCCAGGGCCGTGAACCTAGACGGGGGACTTATTTCAACACAGAGGGGATCCTGTTGCCAGGCTGCAATGGAAAGGTGCGGGGGGGGGGCTACAGGAAGTTCCCCGCAGCTGGACCCCGGCCATGGGAGGCTGGATCAAGGGTCTGGCTGCAGGAAATGAAGAATATTGGCAGCGGCTGGCATTCGCAGCTCCTGAATGGAGCCGTGGTGCCATGGTGATGGGACGCCATGGCACTACAGCTTCATTCATGAACTTGACTGAGATAGTTGGGCAAGTGGCTGTGCATGCAGATCATTTGGAATCAAGGCCCAGCCTGCACGTTCAGGCCCTAGACTCGAATCTGATCCCGCAGGCACATCTAACCCTCACGGGATCAGAATCAGGTCTACCTCTGGGTGTCCTGACTGATCAGACACACAGGGGCTTGGACAGCCACATTGGAATTTGCCTCCACATAAACAAGTAGCTCATAGGTTAACCAAGACCTCTCCTGTTCTATGTACTTGATGTTCTGTTCAATGTAAACCACTTTGACCCCATGAAAAGCAGTATATAAGCTTAGCTAAATAAATAAATTAAATAAATACATAAATCACAGTCGAAATGCTAATGACATCACTCTTAGACAACCTAATAAAAGGAACAGCCACCCCCAACCAGGGCTTCATTCTCATATTTATCGATATATCATCAGCATTTGACTCTATCCCTCATAACCTTCTCATAAACAGACTCACTTCCATTCAAGTTGGAGGAAAACCCCTCAAATGGCTTCGATCTTCCCTATCCAACCATTACCAACAAGTGAGAATAGGTTCAAGAAAATCTACACCATACAGGCAAAGTCAAGGAGTACTACAGGGATTTTTGATTTTTTATTTATTTACAGTCTCTTATATACCGCACTATTCATCATCAGCGCGGTTCACATGGAACAAAATGCTCAGTACATATAACACGTATGAGTTTACAGGTAACAGGGTATAAATAACTTGGATAACCGGGGTAACTATTTACAAAACATACTACATGGAATCATATACACAGAAGATACATAGAAAAACCAGCCCACTGTAGGAATGAATATCACACTTGGTGAGTTGTTGATATACCCTAGATTTATCTGGGACTGGTATCAGTGGGTGTTATTGGGCTCTAGGTGACGCCATTGGGTTCTATAAGGTATTTGTTGAAGAGGTGGCATTTGAGGGCTTTCCTAAACTGTGTCAGGCTCCTAATAGCCCGGATATCAGGGGGTAGTGCGTTCCAGCATATTGGGGCACTGAGACTGAAGGCTCTGTTGGCTGTCGATTTAGTGCAAGTGGTAAGTTCCTTCGGGATTTTGAGGGAGTTTATAGCCATGGATCTCCTTGTTCTATTAGGAGATGTGCTATGGATGAGTGAGGATAAGGATGCCGATGTGAGATTATTGACAGCTTTAAAAGTAATTATCAAGGTCTTGAAAACTATTCTAGCTTGAATAGGAAGCCAATGCAACTGTATCAGCAGGGGCGTAACGTGGTCGTACCTGGAGGCTCCATGGATGACTCTTGCAGCCGCGTTCATGGCTAGCTGAAGCGGGTTTAATGTAGATTGGGGAAGACCTTGTAATATGACGTTGGCGTAGTCGAAATGGGGTATAACCAACGCCTGGAAGATTGTCCGGAAATCGGTTGGATCAAGCATGGAACTTAGGTGTCTAAGTGAGCGGATCTTGTAGTAAACTGATCTGACTATGTTACCTATGTGGGCTTTCATGTCTAGGCGTTGATCTAGTGTGACTCCCAAATATCGTATTGAGGATTTAGATTGCAACTCCGCTTCTTTTACTTTAAGATATTTTGGGGGGGTAAAATTGGGATTCCTTGTTATGAAGAGTACTTCAGTTTTCTTATGTTGTATTCTGAGGTTTTGAGACAGGAGCCAGTCAGATATTGCATTGAAGCAACTCGTCAGTGGGGAGAGGTCCAGATGCTCGGTAGAGAAGGGGATGTAAAGCAGGACATCGTCTGCATATAACATGCAGTCAACCTTGAAAGACCGGATGATATTACAAATTGGCTGCATGTAAATATTGAAAAGGAGCGCAGAAAGGGAGGATCCTTGAGGTACTCCTTGGCTTTGGTGGAAAGGTTCAGACTTTATCCCTCCAGAACGAACATGCTGCCATCTTTCGGACAGGTAGGATCTGCACCATTCAAGCGCTTTTCCATTAATGCCTTTGTCAGTCAGACGTCCTAGTAGAAGCTCACGATTTACTGAGTCAAAAGCTGCAGCAATGTCCAGAAAGATGAGTGCAAATCCTTGACGGATGTCGTCGATGCCAGTGGTTATTTTGCAGAAGAGGGTGGTAAGGAGGGTTTCCACTCCATGGAATTCCCTAAAACCATGTTGGCAGGGGTCTAATGGTGCAGCGGAGTCAATGTGGTCCTGCAGTTGCTTTTGGGCCTCCTTTTCGATGATTTTCGCGAGTAGTGGAATACTAGATATGGGTCTGTAGGATTCCACCTGTTGGGGGTCAAGCTTGCAGTTTTTTAGCAGAGGTCTGATAGAGGTGTGCTTAAGGGCTGAAGGGAAGGAGCCAGTTGAGAAGGAGAGATTCGTTATTTTGGCCAGTACTGAGCTGAAGTGACTGCGAAGCTCCTTGATCCAGAAGGCTGGGCATGGATCGGTCTGAGCAGTACTGGTGTTAAGGGCTGCAATAGTTTCTTCAATTCCTCTCTTGGAGGGGGTGGAAAACATGGTTAGGGTTGTTTGGCAGTTTTGCTCCGTGGTAGAGGCTATAGTAGAGGTTTTGTTAGTCTGACATATCTTGGATTGTAAATAGTTTGCAAAATCTTGTGGGTGTAGCTCAAATGGAGGTCCAGAGGATGGTTCCTTGGATAAAGTCTTGACAAGGTCGAAGAGGTCATGTGGTTTATTAAGTGATCTCATTAAGGTGTCAGAGTAGTACTGCTTCATCGTGTTGGTGATTGTGTTGCGATGTGCAGCCAGATGACAGTTGTATGCTGACAGGTCATTTAAAGAGTGAGATCGGCGCCAGCGTTTCTCCAGTTTCCGTAAGTGGTTAAGTGATGCTTTAAGATCAGCTGAGTACCATGGGGCACTTACTCTTTTACCTGAAGGCCTGTTGGATGTTGTACGTAGGGCAATTGAGCTGAGGCAATTGTTCCATTGAGAAATTAGGTCGTCAAGGTTCTGGGTGGATTCAGAGATGAGTTGCTGCGTTTCAGCCAGGATAAGATCTCTGTTGTAAGGCTTGAAAGATCGAGAGGGCGGTCTTGCGGTGTTGCTTTGGATTTTGTTGGTTTTTGCGTAGGCTTTGTAAGAGGGAATCTGAATGATGATCAGTTTGTGATCTGACCAAGGAACAGAAGTTATGGAGGTTATGGGATCCTGGGCTGGGTTAAGAGAGGTTTGCGGGGCGAATACAAGGTCCAAGATATTTCCCTTATTATGGGTAGAATCATTAACTAGTTGCTTGAAGCCAAGATTTTCCAGGGCATCCAAGAAGGCTGTTGCTTGATGATCTTGCAATGTAGGCAGGTTGAAGTCGCCTAGGATCCAATTTGGGAGGCCTGGGTTATGAGTGTTGGATGCCAGATCAATGATAGCCGCGAGATCATCTGGGGAAGCTGAAGGTGCTCTGTAAAGCAGGTTGATTATGCAGCGTTTGTTGGAGATGGTGACGGTCTCAAGGTAGTTTGTATTGGTGGTGTGCACTGTTCGAAAATGGAGGTCTGTCCTGGTGAGGATGAGCACGCCACCTCCTCTTTTTTCTTGCCATTACTATCAGCACTATTATTCAACATATACATTCAACCCATATGCAGAATAGTCCAAAACACAATAAACTATTTAGCAATGCTTATATACCGCTTTTCACAGGGTCAAAGCGGTGTACATTCAGGAACAATATATATATCCCTTGTCCCCAAAGGGCTCACAATCTAGATTATGTATCTGAGGCAACTAAGGGTTAAGTGGCTTGCCCAAAGCCACAAGGAGTGCCTATGGGACTTGAAACCCCAGTCTCTCTGGCTTGAGGTTGCTGTCCTCCAGCAGGATTCGAACCCCTGACCTGAGGCAATGTGCCCCAACCATTAGGCTACTCCTCCTCCCTACCACATACACACCGACGACATCATGCTATATACCTGACACTGCCTAACCAACCCAGATCTGGGTAATATATTAAACTGCTTCAAAAAAATTATCCAATGATTAAACTAACCACATGCTCAAAATTAATCTAAATAAGACTGTAGTGCTCTACAGGAACAAAGCATACACGTCACCAAAAATTATTAGAATCAATTACGCAGACCTAGAGATCAAAAATGAGGTATGATACTTAGATATAACACTGGACCCACATTTAAGCTTCACATCGCACATCAACAAAACCACAAGAGCAATCTATCATAAAATAAGAGTCCTAAAGAATTTCTGACCTCTCAATAGTGAAGAAGACTTCATAATGGTATACCAGGCAGTGATCTAAATTTTTGTAACATACTTCAAGGTCTCCCCAAACATACACTACATCAGCTTCACCTAGCGCAACATGCAGCGCCAGAATTTTATTTTTATTTATTTAACATTTCTTTTATACCGCGCTATTCAGATCAGTGCGGTTCACATTGAACAAAATATATTACAATGCATAAAGCAACATTGCATTTACAATGAACAGGGTAGTAATTTGGGTATAACAGGGGAAACTATATACAGTTCGTTTAACAGTTGTATGAGTTCTTGGTTCTGGCGATTTGGGTCAGTGAGAAGTGAGCTGCCTAACCATTCTCTAGCAGGGTCTGAGTGCTCATTGTCTGCTTTCTGAGATTAGTATCAGGGTAGTGTTTTTGGAACAAATGATGTTTCAAAGCTTTTCTGAATATGGCCAAGTTTGTGATAGATCGAATAGTTGTAGGGAGGGCATTCCAGGCTCTAGGTGCATATATTGTGAAAGCCCTACTGGCTGTTGCCTTAGTACATTTTACCATTACTTTAGGGACCGCTAATGTATTCATCGTCGTGGATCGTCTGCTTCTATTGTCTGGTATGGTATGAACGATCTTGCTGATGGGTGTGGGAGGCTGACTATTTAGTGCTTTGAAAGCCAGGACTAGTATCTTGTAGTGGATTCTGGCCTGTATAGGTAACCAGTGAAGGTTCTTCAAAACTGGCGTTATGTGGTCTGTCCTTGATAACCCTACTAGGACTCTCGCAGCTGAGTTCATCGCAAGCTGGAGTGGACTTAGCGATGCCTGTGGGAGACCGTGAAGTATCACATTAGCGTAATCAAGGTGTGGGATCACTAATGCTTGGAAGATCGTTCGGTAGTTGGGGAGGTCAAGCAGTGGTCGTAGGTGCCGCAGTGTTCGTATCTTATGATATACTGCTTTTGCAGTGTTTCCTATATGGGTTTTCATGTCCAGCCGCTGGTCTAGTGTAATTCCCAAGTAACAAATTGACGATTTGTTTTTTAGTTCAGCATTGTTGACTTGTAATGATGGTGGTGGGGTAAAATCCTGGTTTCTCGTAATTAAGAGAACATAATGGGAGCAAAAAAAAAAAAAAACCAGACCATATCACACCTATACTAATACAGCTACACTGGCTCCCACTAGCAAGCCGGATAAGATACAAAGCAATAATAATAATATTCAAAATAATTCACAATATTTCAGTGCCCTGCCTGAGATCTACAATACACACAGCTGCAAGGGACAGAGAAACAAGGAAATGCCTGCAAAATAAGCTAGCTCTAGCAACCGAATTAACAAAGTGTAATCAGGAATCAGAAGTATTGTGTGCAATCCTGGAGACCGCACCTTCAAAAAGATAGAAACAGGTTGGAGTCTGTGCAGAGGGTGGTTACTAAAATAGTAAGTGGTCTTTGTTATAAAGGATATGAAGACAGATTTAAAGATCTTAATATATATATACTTTAGAGCATAGGTGTCAAACTCTGGCCCGCGGGCCAAATTTGGCCCGTAGTGTAATTATATTTGGCCCGCGAGGCTATACCAAATGACTACTAGAGCTAGCCCGCCGGTATTATACAGCGCATTCATTCATCACTAATACTACAAATCCCATAATGCCTTGCTGTTGTTTTGGCGCGTCAATCAGGACAGGTCCCAGAAACGCCCTCTCCTGTGTGACAGAAGTCATAGCGATCTCAAGCTACAACTGTCACTGTGGAACCCCTTCCCAAAAATGGCAAAAAGAAAGGCAGACAACAGGAACTTTCTGGACAGGTGGGAGACAGAATATTTGTTTACATATGTAAAAGACAGACCTGTTTGTCTGATTTGTGGAGTCAACGTGGCTATAACTAAGGAGTATAACATTCGACAACACTATGAAACAAAACACCATGACAAGTACAAGGACCTGGACATGACTCAAAGGAGCCAGAAAGTGGAGGAGATGAAAAGAAGTTTGGTTTCACAACAGAATATGTTCAAAAAAGCCACATCACAAAGTGAGGCTGCTGTAAAGGCTAGTTATATTGTGGCAGCAGAGATCGCAAAATCAGCCCGGCCCTTTAATGAGGGAGAGTTTGTGAAAAAGTGCATGTTGAAAGTTTGTGACATCGTGTGCCCAGAGAAAAAGCAAGCCTTTTCAAACGTGAGCCTGAGCAGAAACACAGTAGCTGATCGCACATGTGATCTTGCCACCAATCTGTATGACCAGCTTTTGGAAAAGGGAAAAGATTTCGTTGCATTCTCCCTTGCTGTGGATGAGAGCAGCGACGCATCTGATACTGCTCAGCTGTCAGTCTTCATCCGTGGAGTGGACTCAAATATGTGTGTTACGGAGGAGCTATTGGGATTCAAATCAATGCATGGCACAACCACAGGAAAGGAAATTTTTGAGGAGGTTTCCAAATGCGTAACTGAAATAAAGCTGCCGTGGGATTAACGACAGATGGTGCGCCAGCGATGTGCGGTAAAACAAGTGGACTGGTGGGCAGGGTCCGGGAGAAGATGCAGGAAGAGAACTGTGCAGGTGAACTAACTGTTTATCACTGCATCATACATCAGGAATCATTGTGTGGCAAAGCCCTAAAGATGGAACATGTTATGACCACAGTAACACAAGTAGTTAACTTTATAAGAGCCAAAGGTCTGAATCACCGCCAGTTTAAGTCTTTTCTGGAGGAGTGTGGTTCGGAATACGCAGACGTGCCGTATCACACAGAGGTGAGATGGTTAAGCCGAGGAAAAGTACTGAATAGATGTTTTGAGTTGCATGAGGAAATATGTCAGTTTCTGGAAAGCAAAGGGAAGGACACAGCAGAGCTTCGGGAGAAAAAGTTTCTGTGTGAGCTGGCCTTTCTGTGTGACATCTCGAGCCATCTCGATGCGCTGAACCTGCAGCTTCAGGGGCGGGGGCGCATCATCACAGACATGTACGCTGCAGTGAGGGCTTTTAAAACTAAACTGTGCCTGTGGGAGAATCAGATGCTGCAAGGAAACCTTGGCCATTTTCCCTGCTGCCAAACCATGAAAACGCAGTTCTTTACCAACTTGTTCCCATGCGCACAGTTTGCTGAAAAACTCAGTGTACTCGGCGCTGAGTTTAGCCGGCGATTTGCCGACTTTGATGTCCAGAAATGTAGGTTTGAACTGCTCAGTAATCCCTTTGCAGTTAATGTGGAAAACGCACCAACCAACCTCCAAATGGAGCTAATTGAACTCCAGTGTAATGACACACTGAAGTCAAAGTATGATGCTGTGGGCGCCGCCCAGTTTCCACAGTTCATCCCTGACACAATGCCTCAGCTCCGCACCCAAGCTGCTCAGATGCTCTCCATGTTCGGCAGCACTTATCTATGTGAGCAACTTTTCTCCTCGATGAAGATGACCAAAACATCTCACAGGAGACGTCTGACTGATGAACACCTTCGCTCGATACTGAGGATTTCCTCAGCTCAAAGCCTGAGCCCAGACATTGATGAACTATCATCCAAGAAGAGATGCCAGGTATCTGGCTTGGGCACATCAGATTAGATCAGTGTGCAGCAAACTGAGCAATAATTAACGTTTTCTTTATGCACTTTTTCTTGCTACTCCAAGACATGGGCTTGAATGGTTGATTAATTTTATTATTGTTATTTTATTTTAAAAATTATTATTTATTATTATTTAAATCTTATTTAATAAATGAATGTCATTGATGGTTTTTTTTATTTGAAATTGGTTTTTGCATATCTGAACTATTAAGTTATAAATTGTATAGTAATAAGTGTTGCTTCATATTCAATGTTAAAGCAAATCTTGTTTGGGTCCATATTAAAAGGTTCATTTGTTCAATGCTGGCCCGCGACTTTGTTCAAGTTTTACATTTTGGCCCACTGTGTATTTGAGTTTGACACCCCTGCTTTAGAGGAAAGACGGGATAGAGGAGATATGATAGAGTTGTTTAAATGCACAGAAAGAGAGCCTCTTTCGATTGAAAGCAAACTCTGCTACAAGGGGACATAGGATAAGGGTCAAAAGGGATAGACTCAGGAGTAATATGCAGAAATATTTCTTTACAGAAAGAGTGGTAGATACGTGGAATAGTTTCCCAGTGAAGGTGGTAGAGACAAAGACAGTATCTGAATTCAAAAAAGCATGGGACCAACACAGAGAATCTCTAAAGGTGAAAAGGATACTATTGTAGTTGATATGGAAGGGTGAGCTAGATAGATCATATGATCTTTTTCTGTCATCATGTTTCTATGTATACAAATGTGAAGCCACATGGCTGCATAATGAGATATTACACATTTTTTTAGTTTTCTTCCTGCACCTGGGTTCAATATACCTTCATGTAATCCTCTCACAACATTAACACATTTGCATGTGGTGTTATCATTTTTACTTCTGTTCCACTGGATAATTTATTTGTGTCAGATATGTGATGTTATTATAGCTGTTATTATGTTTTAATGCTTTTTATGTTCACTTATTTATTAGTTTACTCATGATTTTTAGATATGATTTTAATGGTTTTTATATTTTTATTTGTTGGAGGTTTTACCCCCTGAAGAAGGCAGTCTTGCTGAAACACTGCCAGTTTTGGGGTGGTTTAAATAAAAGCTGTTTCATCATTTTCAAAGAGTTGAGTTTTCTTTGCCTTGCTCCTGTTGCTGTTCTGTGCCTGTTTGTGAGTGCATGTGCCTTGTTTTGGAATCCCCAGATCCACGACACTGACAAGTTAAACAGAGTGGGCTTTCCTCCCCCCCCCCCCCTTCAGCATTGATCCCTCCCCCAGACAGCTCTTGATCCCCCTCAGGAATTTTCTAGGGGGAAAATTGGTGCATCCCCTGACAAAAAGGAAAGCCCTACTACTCAGCCCACTCCCAACCCCCTGTAATGGGGTCTATAGAATGTTATCCATCCCTCTCCAAAGGGATTATCAAGTCCCCTTTAGGACAGTCTGCAGCACAGAGTTCAGGACTGAGAAGGCGTGACTCACAGGGAGAGGTTAAGAACCAAGCAGGCTGTGGTGGGAGATAGTCCCGTGAGCCAGCAGTCTTTCCAAGGCAAGCTGTGCAAAGGAGTTCTGAGGTAGTCACTTTAAGTGGCGCTAGAGGAAGAGCCGGGAGAACCAGCTTTGTGGAGGTTCAACAAGCTGACACAGAATAAAGCTGGTTTTGTTTTCCCTGAATTGCTGCCTATTCTGTGTTTTAAAGAAAACCTCTTTCTACTGCATGCCATACTACCATACACACCTAGATGTATATACATCCCCGCATGATCAGAATCGGGTGTAACGGGCCTGGAAGGGCAGAATGTACCCAAATTCTGGCCTGCAGCATGTCCAAGTAGTTCCCCGGCTAGCTCAGCCTGAGCTCCTGCATGGAACCACAATGCCATGGCATCCCATGCAGGAGCCTTGATCGCCGGAGCTGCATTAAATGGCTTGTTCCCCACTGTCCGACCCCAGGATCTGGCTGTGGGGAACACCTTGCCCCTGCTCACATTCTCTCCTGGGCCCTCTGCTGACTGCCATGAAACTCGGGGGAACTTATTCCACCTCCAAAGTGGAATAAGTTCCCCCGTGTAAATGGCCAGTCCTGGACGTACAGGGCCAACACCGGAATCAGCCGTGTATGTCCAGGGTTGTGGTCAGGGTCACACCTCTAGCCTGCCCTCTCTCCTCCCTAGCTCCCACCCAGTCCCGCCCTCATACTGAGCTCCCCGCACATGTGGGGAGCTCATTTGCCGGCATATCTCCTGGGCATTTAGCAGGGAATGTACGTCCACCCTGGACATATATCCCTGCTAACATGGGTCAGAATGACCTCCACTATGAACACCAAATAGAAAAACAGTGCTGTTTTTAAGAGTAAGATCTCCTTGTTTTCAGTGGTTTTCTGGAGGTTCAGATGTTAAGGATATCTGCAGAAGAAGATAAGAAGATTACCAATCTGTTTTCTGTAGCCAAGTTGTTAGAGATAGAGAGCTGAGATTGGTATGCAGCAGAAAATTGATCTGTTGTGTCAGTATTGATATACAATTTAAATGAAGAGGTTGATTTTGGGCTAGAAACACCAGACATGGAAACCAGAGCTAATGATGCCAGTATGGGGCTACTAGGATGACATCTGCTCAGTCTTGCAGAATTTTCTGAATGACCCTCATTAATAACAATCTGTGTAAATGCAGAGAGGAAGTGCCATCGGCCGTGAATGTCTCTGCTGGTCTTCTAGAACAGAAGATGGGACATTTTTTGTTCTTTATTTATTTATCAGTTTCTTCTATACCGCCCCTTCCAGAGATCAAGGGCGGTTTACATTGAACAAGTAACAATTATGTATACATGGGTATACTTTACATGGAACAGTGTTTGAACTATGTACAGCTATGTACTATGTTCTTCTATGTGTCATAAAGAATGATTGGAGTTCCCAATGACTGAAAATGCTCAAAGTAGTTTGGTCATCAAGGGACCATTCACGGGAGTCTAAATGACAATTGAACCGGTCCGTCAACTCTTGTTCTGCCCTAGGAGCTTTTATTTTCTTTTAGTGCCATCAAGTCCGTGTTGACTCCTGGCGACCTGGCTGCCTCTGGGTTTTCTTGGTAATGTATCACCAGAAGTAGATTGCCAGGCCTTTTCTTCCAAGGCAATGGAGGGTAAAGTGACTTGCCCAAGGTCACAAGGAGTATCAATGGGAATCAAACCTTTGCTTTAAATTGGAGCAGCCAGTGAAAGAGTGAGATTCCAAATTTTGATTGCCTCTCGACACAAGACAAGATATTCCATGCCTCCCTGCTTGTTGATATAAAAGATCACCACCCGATTTTATGTTTCGAATTTGACAATTATGTTCTTGATCCATTGGATGAAAAGTCTTGAGGCCATGAAAAATTGCCTGAAGCTCCAGAAGACTGATATGAAGCTAACTTTCTGCCTTCATCCATCACCTCATGTTTGTAGGTAGAATAAATGGTCTGTCAATGTGAATCAGTGGTCCAAAAAAAGAAATGACTTGCTAAAGTTTATGATGAGTTATGCCCCTTTGAACTGTAAATCATGCCATGGAGTAAGGCTGGGCTTTTATAGATTTATGAGGAAATCCAGGCACTAATGAAAGGTTATTATTACTCTGGTTGAAGTCTCCACATCTTAGTGTGTCCAAGCCAAAATAAGAATGTTTTTCTAGAATCTTCTGTGCTTGAGACCCCAGATACTGTCAGGGATGCTGTCACCCATAAAATTGTTCTGACATATGTAAGAATAAAATAGATGCTAAAAAAAAATAGCACCTGCTTTTAAACAATATCCACACAGACAATCCCAGTGATGGAGAACTAGTAGAATGGGGGCATTAAGTGTTCACAGTCCTTTTATTTCTATGGACACAGTGACACTTAAACTACTTAAAAGCAAAGGCTCGCGCAAGGTCATTCCACTCCAGGACCTTGGTGAAAAATGATAGCTAGAGAAATCTAGGTTTTATGGTGGGGAGGGGCATCCCTTATGTCTTTCAGTCAAACATGAATTTCCTGATGCTCTGGTGGGTTAGTGGCCAATAAGTGAGGAGCCCTGTCTAAGGAGACTCCATGTGCTTTCAGAGAACTGCATGATTAGATCACATGCTTCACGGGGACAAGTCTCCACATGTTTTTGGGTGCTAATACATCTCTTCCAATTCCCCAAGTCATAGCATTAGAAAAAATATCTATATTGTATTCAGCTCCACCATATGGATAGGCATCAGCAGTGAAATTTGTTGGAGCGAGCTCACTGTTAGCACCTATGAGTTGATTTTTAAAATGGCTGATATTCAAACTCCTCAGCGATCAGCCATGTCATGGCGCTTAAACCCTGGCAGGATATTCAATGCAAATATCTGGAGAGGAGCTGCTGCTCAATATCTGGGCTGAGCAGTGCTATCCAGATAAGTGCAGACTTACCCAGAAACGTGCCTTATCCAGACAGTAGTGATTTTCAAATGACACTTAGCCAGATAGCGGGCCAGCTTTACCTAAGCCCGAGTTATCTGTAGAAGTGCCAACTGAAAATTGCCGGTATCTTGTTAAGCTGCATTTACCCGAATAGCACTGACACCGTCCCTCGCTCCATCCATGGATTGCTCCGACACCAACTGGATAATACCAGAGGGGTCTGTGGAGATATTTGGTGGCACTATCCAGATGGTGCTGCTGAATATCATGTTCTGCCACCTTAGCTGATCAGTGTCCCACTGGCTGGCCAGCTAAGGGCTTTAAATAACAGGCCCTGTACATATAGAGGAGATAGTTAGCTGTTATAATACAGTTGAGTGATTTCATTTAGGACAGTCTTTTGGCATGTCTAACTTACACTGCTCAACTATATGGATAGCTTCTGACTATCACTATTATATCACTTAACCCTCCATTGCCTCAGAAAATTCCAAATTATCAATGTCCCTGTTTAATGTACACTACCAAGTGTAAGTTAGTTTAAACCGCTTTGACTGATATGATAAAGTGATATTAAAAAAACCTGTTAAATAAATGTTAAATAAATTAAAAAGTAAATATGTATAGCTACAGCCCCAGCACTCTGTGGATAGTGGCATTACATTAGAGGGGATTTCTGGTAGCATTATCCATATATTGTCATTGAAAATTCAGTTAGGAGACTTATAGGTTTATGGTAAATGGCTAAACAAATACGTCTACTAGAATAGTGGACCTTGGTCTTTATCTCCTTTCATTTACTATGTTACTATGCCATAAAATTACAGTAATAAGGAATGAAAAAAAACCTTGTTGTCCATATCTACAATGAAAACCATAGCATTAATGTTTGACTTCATTGCAAACCAGCTAATGCGTTGCACAGCAGCAACGTCATTTCCACTGCTCCTAGGCAGGGCCATTTCTGCCATTAGGTGAACTAGGTGGTCACCGAGAGCGCAGGTCCTCCAGAGGTGTCCATTGCCACCACTGCCCCCCTTCTCCAGGGTCTGCAATAGCAGCAAGGACTCCCAAACCGCGACGCAGAACTTACCAATACACTCTGGTGCTGCATTGCGGTTCCTGTCTCATACTACATGCCGTTTCCACCCCCCTCCAAAGCAGAATTCCAGCTTATGTAAATTGTGATGGGCCACTGGAGGGAGAGGGGTTGCTGGCAGAATGGAGGACCCACCTAGGGCACCCCCAATTCTTGCACTGGCCCTGTTCATAGGTAATAAGATAGTGAATGGAGCAATTGCAACTGAAAAATAAAATGCCCAAACAAAAAAAAGTAGAAAAAAACCACACTTTATTTTGAATTTATTAATTGGAATATGTCAGCTCTAGGAAATGTGAATCACTAACTTCTTTGCGTTTTTGTTTAGTACAAGAGGAAATTAAATTATAGTTTTTTCTCCAGTGTTGTTGTACATTCCAAGTTTGACTTTTGGGGTTCCCAGTTTAATTTCTAAATTATGATCCCTTGTTCTTTGTTTGGTGATGGTCTATGTTCTGCATGTGTAACAGAGCTGAGGTATTCAGTTCTTATAGTTTTTGTTTGACAATGCCACTTGTTCTCTTTCCTCAGTAGGAGATGTATTGGTATTCTCTGAGATGTATTGGTTTAATGTTTGCAGTGTTGCCTTTTGTTGGCTAGGGTTTGGTGCTTTTATATTTTTTGGCTTGTTATAAACCATGTGGAGCAGATCTCCGATATGCAGTAAAATAGTATAAATAAATCAATTTCAGGAAGGGTTCAATTTACCAAGTTACATGAGGGTATGTCATGGTTAAGGAGTGGCCAGCATAGGCCAAAATCTACACATCCACGAAAAACCACACGTTTTATCTAGCTGAGACTCAGGAACCACACAAGAGCGAGAAGGTAAAAAAAGTCCTTTACCTTCTTGCCCTTGTGTGGTTCCAAAATCTACATATGTCTTCACAATTTCAAATAGGGAATACATATGTATGACTGCAAAAGCATATGTTGCGATTTATACCTGCACCCTCGACATGCAGGTTTTCCAAAAGGAGGAGTTATCCCCCTTAATCCCCCCTAATTTACTCATCACTCCAAACTGTATTTAGATGAAAATAGAGGCCACTGCCATTAAGCAGCAGCAGCAGTTACACATTTATGTTTGCAAAGTGGCTCAGCGGCCTGTATGAGTGTTGACATTTTTACATGCAAGTTGTGAAATGTTGGCACTCGCACGTGTAATTTGATAGGCTTCCGCAAATGATTTTTCCCGCATGTACAATTTTGAAAATGGTTCCTCCTGCTGCACATAGATAGGTATTTTAGAAACAGCTGTACGTTTAGTTGAGCCATTTCAAAAATACTGTCAGAACTGAGTATATCCTGCCTCATTGTCTCAATGCCGATCCACGTCCTATCTAAAATGTGCATTCAAAGGTCTATCATTAATATTTTCCATTGATGTGCATTGTAGTTTTAAGTGCTAGTGTAAAGTCATATTACCACAGACTGCACAATAATATGAACTGCACATTTCTAGGTAAATGTAGAGAGCATTTTCCACATGTAAAGAATGCTTAACACATTGAAAAGAGCTTTTATAAAATTCTGCAGCTAAACGCACACATATGCCAACAAGATGATGCAGACTTATATGCGTGTCCTATATAACATAAGAAATGCCATACTGGGTCTGACCAAGGTCCATCAAGCCCAGTATCCTGTTTCCAATAGTGGCCAATCCAGGTCACAAGTACCTCGCAGGTTCCCAAAAATATGCAGATTCTACATTGCTTATCCAGGCATAAGTAGTGGATTTCCCGGGTCCACTTTAATAATGGTTAAAGCACTTTTCCTCCAGGAAGTCCTCCGAAGCTTTTTTAAACCCAGCTACACTAACAGCTTTTATTACATCCTCCAGTAAACGGATTCCAGAGTTTCACTACGTGATGAGTAAAAAATATTTTCTCTGATTTGTCTTAAATGGGTTACCTAGTACTTTCATTGTGTGCTTGCTGGTCTTTCTACTTGTTGAAGGAGTTCGACCAATCTACATTTACCCGTTCCACTCCATTCATTTTTTTATAGGTGCTTTCAGGGCATAGTTGAGGTAAAGCAGGGGAGTAGTTGTGATGTGCACACGTATTTTTATAAACTATACTTCTACATGCACAGAGAACATGGGCAGGTTTACTCCTTTTTTACAGGATGTATAAATTAGTGCAAGAGGATGTTTGTGCTACCGTGGGTCATCATAGGAGCCTATTTTATAAAGCCACATTGACACTTATGTTGCTTCTATAAGTACATGCCTTTCTGGACTTTTTACATAGACACCTGTTATTAAATTATCTCCTTATTCTACTGAATACTACGATAATTGATTATCACCCATATTCCCATTCAACAAAAAGCCACAACTGCTCTGCAGTCACATGATAAAAAATATCTGTTAGAGAATCATCTTTGCAGTGCAGACGTATTGTTTAAAAGAAAAATGTATAGAGCGTAAAGGCATACAGTTCTTGCCAAGCCCCACAGATGCAGCTTTTGACAGATTCTTTGCGTATCACAGGACAAGCTAGCTCATTAATTTTCTTTGCTTGCTTTAGTCTATGCTTAGTTCTCATGAAAGGCCACGAGAGACTAATCTTCTGTTATTTCCCAGCTGCTTTTTCATCCTTATTACTACAGTACGCTTGACAACTGGTATGAAAAACTGATCTACAGTAGATACTGTGTACTTAACGTTGTATATAACAGCAACCTAGATCTTTTGGTGAGGTTACTCTTGCTTCAGAAGGCTGCATAAGATATAGAATGAATTCTTCACATGAGCAGTTAATTTGTAAGTGCAATATCCTAAGAACAGAAGATATGCCCTACTGGGTCAGACCAAGGTCCATCAAGCCCAACAGTGGCCAATCCAGGTCACAAGTACCTAGCAGGTTCCCAAAAATGCACACACGTTCCACAATGCTCTTCCCGGGGTAAGCAGTGGATTTCCTGGGTCCTCTTTAATAATGGTTTATGGATTTTTCATTCAGGAACTTGTCCAAATCTTTTTTTAAACCCAGCTACACTAACAGCTTTTTCTACATTCTCCGGTAACGAATTCCAGAGTTTGACTACGCATTGAGTAAAAAAAAGTATTTTCTCTTATTAGTCTCAAATGGACTGCATTGTAGCTTCATTGTATGTCCTCTAGTCTTTCTACTTTTTGATGACATAAACAACTGATCTATGTTTACCTGTTCCACTCCATTCATTAATTTATAGACCTCTATCATATCCTCCCTCAGCCATCTCTTTTCCAAGTTGAAGGGCCCTAACCTTTTAAACCTCTCCCCTCTTCTCATAAAGGTATCCTTCCATCCTCTTTACCATTTTTATGTTCTTCGCTGTACCTTTTCTAATTCTGTTATATCCTTTTTAAGATATGGCGACCAGAATTGCACACAATATTCAAGGTGCAGTCACACTATGGAACGATACAGAGGCATAATAATATCCTTTGTTTTATTCTCTATTTCTTTCCTTATGATTCCTAGCATTCTATTTGCTTTCTGGGCCCTCGCTGCACACTAGGCCGAGGGTTTCAACGTGTTATCCATGATGCCACCTACATTATTTTCCTGGGTGGTGGTTGCATCATGTTACCAAAGTTTGGGTTGTATTTTCCTAGGTGCATAACTTTGCATTTGTCCAAATTTCATCTGCCATTTGGACATCCAGTCTTCCAGTTTATCAAGGCCCTCTTGCTATTTTTCAGAATCCTCTTGTGTTTTTAACAACTTTGAATAATTTTGTGTCATCTGCAAATTTGATCACCTCACTCGTTATTCCCATTTCCAGGTCATTTGTGAAGATGTTAAAAAGCAGCGGGCCCAGCACAGATCCCTGGGGTACTCCATCATTCACGTTTCTCCATTGAGAAAATTGGCCATTTAGCCCTACCCTCTGCTTTCTATCTTATAACCAGTTTCTGATAGTACAGGCCTCCAATCCCATGACTTATTAATTTTGCCAAGAGTCTCTAATGATGAACCTTGTCAAAGGATTTTCTGAAAATCTAGATACACTATATCAACCGGCTCACCTTTGCTCGTATATCTGTTTATTCATATCTTCAAAAAATATAATAGATTAGTAAGAAAGGATTTTCCTTGGCTAAAGCCATGCTGGCTGTCTCCCATTAAGCCATGACTATCTACATGTTCAGTAATTTTGTTCTTTATAATGGTTTCTACTATTTTGCCCAGTACTGACATCAGGCTCACCGGTCTGTAGTTTCCAGTATCACCCTGGAAACCTTTTTAAAAATAGGCATTAGATTGGCCATTCTCCAATCTTCAGGTACTACAGATGATTTTAATGATAGCTCAGAGATTACTAATAATAGGTCTGCAATCTCATATTTCAGTTATCCCACAATTTATTCAAATTTATGATGTCTCTACTTTGTTTTGAAGACCAGCCTAAGGCTTAATTAAAGCTCAGTTACAATAACTACATTGTATATGAGCATAATACTGATAGATGAGTAGGAATGGGGAGTAGGATTTTATTTTATTTATATTCTCTTATATACCGCACTATTCTGCATCAGTGCGGTTTACATTGAACAAACTGAAATTACATTGAACAGGGCATTATAACTTGGAGATAACTATTTTACAGGGAACATGGGCTATGGAGGGTTAAGTGGCTTGCCCAAGACCACAAGGAGCACCTGTGGGACTAGAAACCCCAGTCCTTCCGGCCCAAGGTTGCTGTCCTCTAGTGGGATTTGAACCCCCGACCTTCTGGCCTGAAGTACCTTGCCCCAACCACTAGGCCACCCCTCCACTCCACTCAGGATAGTTAATTACAATATCTGGAAAAATACTTATTTGAGATTATCTTTCAAAAATTTAAGAGAGATTTCTTTTCAATCTAGTGAATGTGTGAAGGCACATTTTAGAGGTTGGATGACCTGCACGGAGCAGTGGGTATAACCCTAAATGCAGGCATAGAGGGGTGACCTGTATGGCGCGGCAGTTACAACCAATCTAGCCACCATACAGGGCAGACTAGATAGACCATACTGGTCTTTACCGGACATCATATATTATGTTACTATCTGATGTCTGGCTGAAAAATGGGACGTCAGAGATAAAACATGTGATATGCAGCTGGAGGGTCAGTCAAGAAGATGGTCACCTGTAAGAGCCTTGTAAAATCTGCCTTTCTCCACCCTGAAAAATATATGTCTGCCACATTATATATAAAATGGGGAATGCACAGAGTTATAGGCTAGCCACATATAGGAAGTCTCTGCATTTTGGAAACATGAATGTTTTGTATATGTTCATAGATAGGGCAGCATGTACACCTATGTGCCCTAGTCTATCACAGAATATGATTGTGGATCTCTTCTCCTTGCACACCCCTGCCTGCCGTTTTGCAAAGAGGGACATGTTGCTGCACGGCTTGCTGCAGAAATGTGTCCAATATACTTGTATTTTTGAAGGTGTGAAAAGAACTGACAGAGTGAACAGAGATTTCCCTCTTCATTGTTACATTGCTGAAACGAGCATCTTTATGAATCCTGTTCATGCCCTGGAGCAGGTATATCCGTGTATCTCCCCAATGGCAAAAGCAGACATATCGTGCTGGTCTGAAAGCCTCATTGCATGTGTATGTCTACAGCCCCACCTCTTCAATGTCCCCAAGCATGGCCGATTTGTGCATGATTGCACCTACGTGTATATCTTAGGGCCTTCTAAAATTGTTCCTGGGACGTCTTTGTGATTTCCATGTCTGAATGCCTGTTTTTAGATGTCCAAATCACGAATAGAGCTTCTAAAATAACCCTCATAGGGTCTATACTTTGTTCATCTATTTTACTTGATGTATATTGGACACTGTTGATGCCAATAGATAGTATGTGGAGATGGGGATGTACACAATTCTAGCAAAGACTCTGCCAAACATAGAACCTTTTCTAAGATGCATATAAAGGCACACAGTCATTTTGCAAATCTACTGGAGGGAAAACTTCCTGAAGGCAATATGACATCCTACAGTTTGAAGTGCCTGTACTTACATGTGTATGCGGTTCTTATTCAAACCTCTACATCTACATGCCACCAATAACTACAGAGGCTGCTGACTTTAATTCATTTCAAATTGGAGGGGGAAATAAACTGTGGGGGCTTAAAGAGAACAGCCTCCTTATTCACTCCTGTAAGGACTGGCTGAAATGGACAATTTTTAAAAACCTCAACATGGACAAATTAGGTCATACACGTTCATTCCCTATGGGGGTCATCCAGAACTGCAAATAGTGGGGATGGACGTCCAGCTTGGATGTCCAACCACCGCTATTCACAGGGACCTGATTCTGGACCTAGAACTCCCTGCATGTACAAGGCCTGGGGGCAGCAACAGGGCAGAGAGTGGGCAGAGCAGGGGTGGGACATACATCCCGATTCAGGTCACGGCCCTGTATGTCCTGTGTTGTCAGGATGGATGTGGGACTTATTCCACCTTGGAGGTGGAATAAGAACCATGAGTGGTGGGGATTGGGGTATGCAAGGCCACTGAAGACACAAGGCCACTAAAGGTAAGTCCCCGCCACCTAGTCCCAGCGAGGGCCGGGTGGTGGGGAAAGGAGAGTGGGGGGGCATCAGGCCATTTGGCGCTCCTGCATGGCATCCCGTGCCATGGCAATGATACACCACGGCAGCAGGGCTGCATGCAGGAGCAGAGGAAGGGTCAGCTGGGGAGAGCACTGCACATCTCGGCCATCAGAATTGGGGCACATCTGGCCCGTCCAAGTGCCCTGAATCTGCTCCTGCAGGAATGTCTAGCTCCCGTGGGTGCAGAATTGGGTGCAAATCCAGTCTGTCCATTTTTGGATGTCCAGACAGAATTGGCCTCCACATGAAATAGGACATATGTGAAAATTTTCAATCCGTCATAACCATGCCTCCTTGAAATTTCTACATATTACAGCCAGGTGTAAATTTAGCCCTTTCTAAAATTGCTATTTACTTGTGCATGCCATCTGCACACGTAAATGCTCAGTTTTCCATCTGAAAATTGTGAATAAGACTTTTAAATATATCCTTTAATCTCTCTTGTACATTGATTCTCAAAGAAAAAACTTTATACATCAAAAGGCTGTATTATAACTTCCAAAGTCTTATTTAATTAACTTTTATTTGTATCATTCCCACTATTGGTGATGATTACATTGTGTGACTTTTTTAAAAACTTTTGACTTTGTTAAGAAATTCACATTAGGTCAGACAGTAGTAGCTGTTCCAAAGGAAAAAAGAAAACAAAAAAAACCCCCTTCTTTTATGTTGACAATTGCACACACAGTAATTTAGCAGATGACGAATCAGTACATTCTATTCCTGAGGTTTCAAGTATGCTTCTAAGAGACATTTTATTAACATTGTACTCTCCCAAATACGTGAAGGCATATTTCCAAATACCATCCAAGTGCAATCTGGGACATCCAAGCCAGAATGTTTGAAAAATAAGCAGGCACTTCCAAGTGAAGGCACAGTTTCACAAACGTGGACATGCTCGATATGGACATCTCCAGGGCCATCTACATAGACATCCCCGGAATAGTATTCAAGACCAGGGACATCAACAAATAGCCTAGTGGTCAGAGTAGAGTGCTAAGGCCAGGATTAAAATCCCACTGCTGCTCCTTGTGTTTCTGGGCAAGTCACTTAACTCTCCATAACCTCAGGTACAAATGTAGGTAGTAAGACCTCTTATATACCCTCTGGATGCTTTACTGCCAAAATGAGCACATTCCCAATGCTTACTCATGCCTGGAGCAGGTCTAAACTTGGACAGGGTCACAGATGTCCCTGCTTGATTTCAGAAATGTCAGGGACATCTAAGTCCATTGCACAGCCCCAGACACCTCCATCATGCCCCCTGCCTACTTGGCCATCCCCGTACTGGAGACATCTTTAAAAGCAATTTGTAAAATGGTCCCAGGGACGTCTCTATGATTTGGAGTTCGCCTGCACATTTTTGGATGTCCAAATCGTGACTAAGGCTTTTAAAAAGACCACCATAGTCTTTGATAGACTGCTTTAAATACTAGAGGTGTAGGTAACCTCAGAGATGCTTAGAGGGCAATTTCTCCTAACTTGGCCATCAGATAGGTGCATAAGTTGTACCACTTTACAAAGGAAGAATTATTGCACGCATTCCTTTTGAAATTACTCCCCCGAAGTATATCCACATCCTTTGACTCCTGTTATTTAGGAACCCTTTTACTAAGATGTTGCATCAAATGTGACAATAGCACCTAAACTCTGGTGCATAAGGTTCAACACCACTGCGCTGTCAAGGGTGTGGAAGGAATTTCCCCAGCAGTTAACTCTAGCCCTGTCCCTTATTGTATGCCACATTAGCACAGGTATACTTTATTCCACCTATTAAGGTGACGTTAGGTGATCCCACACTAATGCAGTTAGTGTGCAGTGTGAACCCAACACTAACTGCATGGAGCACACTACGCCCACTCTCCGCCCCACCCCACAGCACGGGAATCATCCCACACTAACTGTCATGGCCCTTTGTGAGCTGGCAACTCATGTCCCAATGTACATTCAGTGTTCCAGAACATGTGCTGTCAGCTAATGCCCTGTAGTAAAAGACCCCTGGAGGCTGATTCCAAAAGGTGCATGCCTGGGCCATCTGCATACCAAAGATGTGGATGGGGCCAAGTTGGACCTGATTCCACAACCTTAGGATCTAGATGCCCCCGCGATTGCGGAATAGGGCAGATTGGACGGCGTGACCATATACCGATGTAGGAGATTTCTTTGCCCCTGCCTGTCCCCAGCACACAACGCATTAGCTGGTGTGCCGGTGCAGTGGTGTCCCATTGCCATGGCACAAACATGTCCAATCAGTATCATGGAATACCATGCCTGACACCGGCCCCTGTAGAATGCTGTCCATCAGTGGGGGTCCAAGAGGGCATGCTGGGCCGGCAGGCTCTGTCCTGATCCATTGCTGGAGTGTTTGGGTGGCTACAGCCTGCCAACTGAGCAGTGGCATGCACTTATTCCACCATCGGGGTAGAATAGGCTGGCTGTCCATGTCAGTGCCAGGGTACGTACAAAGGCCTTTCCTGAATAACCTCTATATGTCCTGGCGCCTGGTCACTCCCCACTCTGCCCCCGAAGAGGGGCAGGGGTAGAATGGAGGTATTTATTTTTTAGCTTACGCCTTTTCCAGGAAAGGTTCAAGGTGAGTTACATTCAGGTACAGTAGATATTTCCCAGTCCCCAGAGGGCTTATAATCTAACAGACCAATGCAGAAAGCCGGCACTGAAGTCACATTCTACCAGCTTTTTATGTCTGTTTGCAGCACACCGATAGCACATGTCTTCAGCATAACCATGCAGAAAGGGATGAGCATGCAAACTAGCCACGCATTAAACCATGTTCATGCAAATGAGCCACCCCTTAAGCGGGCCACAAATTGGCAGCGTTAAACTGGAAGAGCAAGCCAAATACATTTGACAAGAAGACAGCGCTAGTCTGGCATGCTCTCTAAGAGAAACAGGCACCATGTGGCAAATTTGCATATTGGCCCCGACAGTATTTTGACAGCATTGGGGGTGATCGCTGCATTGGGAAAAGCACCCGATGCCATCAAAATATTATCAGTTGGGGGGTGATTGGGCAGCTAGGCTAGCAGGGAATCACTTTCTGCCAGGCTTCCAATACCATCAAAACACTGTTGGAGCCCAGTACCCCAACAGAAAGTGACTCCCTGGAGGCCTAGTGGCCCAATCGCCCCACTTGACAATATTTTGATGGCATTGGGGGCAATCACAGCATTAGGAAAAGTCCCCGATGCCATCAAAACATTGTTGGGGGCCGGTGCCCCAACAGAAAGTGATTCCCTGGTGGTCTCACGGCCCCTGAACCCCCTACCCTCTTACCCAGTACCTTCTATGGGGGCAGTGCTGCCTATGCGCTCTTTCTCTCAGTCGCCATCTTGAAAAATGGTGGCATCTGGCCCCACATGGTGCATCCTGGGATGCACTGGGAGGGGTCAGACTGCCATATAAGGCAGAATAAGCCTTATATGGTAATCTGACCCCATCCAGTGCATTCCACGATGCACTACATGGGGCCAGACGCTGCCATTTTTCAAGATGGCAGACCAAGCAGGAGCACGTAGGCAGTGCTCCCGCTTTGAAAGATACCAGATGTGGGGGGGTGGGGATTCAGGAGCCACTAGACCTAAAGGTTAAATTTTTTTTTTAAAGTTGAGTGGGAGATTTGGGGGTTGCCCTGACATCAGACAGTCAATTTTGTCAGGGTACCAGCCTCTGATAGTATTTTGATGGCATCGGGGGCTTTTTACGATGCCACAATCAGTCCCGATGTCATCAAAATACTGTCGGTTGGAGGGGGGGGAGAATCGGGCTGCTAGGCCACCAAGGAGAATTTGAGAAGAAACTTGCTGTGGAGGCAAACACACATAATAAAGACTTTTTCAAATACATTCATAGCAAAAAACCTGTGAGAGTCAGTTGGTCCATTAGGTGATAGAGGGGTAAAAGGGGCTGTAAGAGGGGACAAGGCTATAGCGGAGAGACTGAATGAATTCTTTACTTCGGTCTTCACTTAGGAAGATGTAGGGATGATACCTATGAATGAAGTGGTATTTAAAGGTGATACTGCAGAAGAATTGAAAGAAATATCGCTACACCGGGATCATGTATTACAACTATTTGATAAACTGAAGAGTAGCAAATCACCTGGACCGGATGGTATACATCCAAGGGTGTTGAAAGAACTGAAATATGAGTTTGCAGACCTGCTATTAGTAATCTGTGAACTATCATTAAAATCATCTGTAATACCTGAAGATTGGAGGATCACCAATGTAACGCCAATTTTTAAAAAGGGTTCCAGGGGTGTTCCGGGAAACTACAGATCGGTGAGCCTGACATCAGTACTGAAAAAAATGGTAGAAACCATCATAAAGAACAAAATTACTCAGCATGTAGAATGTCATGACCTAATGGGAGACAGCCAACATGGCTTTAGACAAGGAAGATCTTGTCTTACTAATCTGTTATGTTTTTTTGAAGGTGTGAATAAACAGGTAGACAAAGGTGAGTTGGTTGATATAGTGTATTTGGACTTTCAGAAAGCCTTTGACAAAGTCCCTCATGAGAGACTTTTGGCAAAACTAAAGAGTCATGGGATAGGAGGCAGTGTACTGTTGTGGATCAGGAACTGGTTAAAAGATAGAAAGCAGAGTGTTGGGCTAAATGGCCAGTTTTTCCAAAGGAGAAAGGTGAATAGTGGTGTACCGCAGGGATATGTGCTGGGTCCGCTGCTTTTTGACATATTCATTAATGACCTGGAAAAGGGAATAACGAGTGAGGTTATCAAATTTGCAGATGACACAAAACTATCTAAAGTTGTTAAAACCCATCAGAATTGTGGACATTTGCAAGAGGATCTTGATAAATTGGATAAATTACAAAGATGGGGTTCCATATTTTGATGGCATCGGGGGATTTGCCCAATGCCTGGATCATCTGAGGGGAAGATGATACAGGAATTGGGGAAAGCAGTTGATGCCATCAAAATGCTGTCGGAGGCATGCACTAGAGGTTTAAGCTACCTCAGACCCAGGCGTAGAGATATTAGTGCTAAAGCTGGTTGCAAAATCCTCTACACCTGTCTCTGCATCAGGCACAGCCATTATTTGCACACCAGTTTAGTATATGCAGCTCATTTGCCTACATTAACTACTCTTGCCATTAATTGTACACTAGTTTTTCTGTCACTGTTTATGTGCGTGTCCATCTCTTTTCTGCATTTGACATTAGCTTAAGCATGCTTAAAGTGTGCTTAAACATGCTGTTTTCTGTGCTTAAAAGCTGCGCTAGTTTTCTGTATCAGCCTGTAAGTTGGTACCTGAGGTCAAGGCCACAAGGAGCAGCAGCGGAATTTGAACTCTGGTCCCTCCTGCTTTGATGGGTAATTTTATAACAGACTACCAAACTTGTCTAGGATTACAGTGATTTTAATAGGGAAGGTTTGCACAAACTTTCTCTTTCTAAATTACCTCATGGAAAGTACCTATGCATATTTACACTTGCTCTAAGACACACAAAAAGCAGTTTATTTTATTTTATAAAATATGTACTAAAGTGCAAATTCTACTCCCAGAAACACTTCCAATGAGGTTATGCAAACTCATGCATGCATGTAAGTTTAGGTGTCTATACCCTAGTGTGGAATAGCAGGCGAGTGTTCAAGCCCAAGGCTTCAGGTAGACCTTTAAACAACTTCAGGGACAAAAAAAAAACAAAAAAAACTTTACTCAGGACAGTGATTCAAAAAATAAGGAAACATCCTGCCCTACCTTGCAGGTGAAGTCCACAGAAGAGCAGCAAAGCATTCCTTACACATTGGTAGCGTGTACATAGTCTGGAGAGCAACTTGCTTCTGCCCTGAGCCTCATTGACTTTCTCCAGCCCAAAGTTTTTATACTTCCTGCTTAAACCCCACCTCCCAGGTTAGGTTCCCTTGTTTTGGCTATCTTTAAGGTGTTCTGGTGGAAGAACGTGTTTAAGGTGGGCTAGAGTTATCTTATACACTTGCTCATCCCCTTAGTGGGAAGCCAATAGGATCTCTACATAATTACTTTATATATTTAATTAGTTCAACAAGCTGATAAGCCGCCCTTCTTTGCCAGCTGATCTGTGCAGTTAACAATTATATTTTCATAATAAAACACTTTTACCGAACATAAAGACATCACTAAAATAATATACGTTCATTCTTCATCAGCCTGACACCCTAACTAACCCCATCAACAGTACCCACTTATCCATGCTTAAGATGCAGCTCTACTTTCTTAGGGAAATGAGAACAATATCTCCAGGCAAACTATAAGGTAAAACCAGGACTAGATTAATTTTTTGCAGATGATCAGGATGAACTGGCAACCCCATATCACCCCCTCTTTTCTTCCATCATGTATTTAATGCTTTCTTGATTATACCAGGTAGCTAACATGCACAGCTTGGGGGGGGGGGGGGGTTTGCAGGGGGGGGGGGGTTCATTTATTCCAACCCATAAGCTATCTGGATTTTTTTCTTCCCAAGCATGTGTTTAAGGTTTTTACTCAAAGCCTATGGTTAGTCATTTGTCTATTAAGAGGATCAATATTCACAAGATTGGTCCGGGTGATTTGTGGAGCTAACTGGACAATTCTTGTTTTTCTAATAACTTCCCCTCCTTTGATGATCTGACAGAATGTAGTCATTTAAAAAGAGGCAGGAACTCTCTATGTTCCATTCTTTCTACATATTGTTTCCATTATTCTGTATGAAACTGGAGATTGCCATTCACAAAAAAAGTATTCTTTTCTTGTATGCTCATTCTTAATCCTGCATCGGGCTATGTTTACTAATGACATTCACTTGCTCTAAGCCCTTAGGAATAAAATGTGCCATATGGAACTTAGCACATACTAATGTCCCTAAGCATGTGCTAAACTTTAGTAAGCGGTGAGACTGGTACCGGAAGGTGGAGAATTGGCTGAGCTGTTCTGTGCAGCTGCTGCTTGCTGCCTGAGGAGAGCAACTGCCTTGGTAGGAGAGCCACCAGTTACATCATCTGATGGCGGCCTCCCTGGAGGTACTTAAAATCCTTCCAGCCTTCCTGCTGACTGTGAGAATGGTACTGAGAGGTAGTGGTTTGGCTGAGCCATTCCGTGCAGCTGATGCTGCCTGAGGAGAGCAACTGCATTGGTGGGAGAGCCACTAGTTACATCATCGAACAACGGCCTCCCTGACGGTATTTAAAATCCTTCCAGTCTTTTACAGATGCGGATGCGGCCCGCAATCTTGTGCCTGAAGGGGCAGGTGACCAAAGGGGCTTGTCTCCTTTGGTGCCCCTTTGGAACAAATTCGAGGCCTGAGGGGCCCTTGGAGCTGTAGGAGATGCCCCATGGATCTGGGAAGAGGAAAGTGAAGGGTCCAAAACAAGTTAAGACAGCTACTGCATCAACACCAGTAAGTCAAAGTGGACCCATGGACAAACATATGCAGCCTTTGAATAAAGTAATGGACAAGCCACTGGTGGGAAGGGATTCCTTAGACTCGAATTCTATGGTGGCATCCTTAAGTCGAATAGTGAAAAGCCCCCACCCCCAATCCAGGCCTCCATCTGGCTACTGAGGTTGGGGACAAGTTCCCCTGAATGGACTCTGAAGAGGCTTTGGAATTAGCTTCTCCTGTTGGTTCACCATAGGCTTTATCATGAGTTTAGGCCCTTGGCAAAAAGCATGGGTGCACCTAATGCCATTTATTGAGGTGGTGGTAGGTGTACCCATGCTAAATGTAACATTGACGATTAGCACATGCTACTGATGTCTATGCTAACTGCAATGTGCAGTCAAAGCCCAGTCTATGCTCCCACCAAGCCCAGACCCCACCCCATTGCATGATGTGCAGTTAATGTTCATTTCAGTGTATGGTAATTGTCACACCTGTACAGTAAAAATTAACATCAGCCCACAGAAACAATTAATAAATCCTGAAACACACGTTAACCCCATAACACACTTTAGTAAAAAGGCATCTAACTGTAAAGTTCTGAGCATGCATTGCCCTTCCTATACACAGTAGTCTCCTCAGTACCTCAATTTTGTTTCTTCTGCTAGTCACAAGGTGCACACTTAAGAAAGTGTGTACTTACCTTACAAAATCATGAACTACTGAAAATTTTCCTCATGATGTTACCTGTTCCTTTATGCATTTTCCTTAAGCTTACCAGGCAGCTCCTATGGAGGCTCTTCATCTAGCATATTAAAGTCAAAGTCATGAAACACTTGGCTTGGCAATACTATCCTGATGTGTGTGAGGTTCTACCACCAGCTTACATGTGGCTCAGTGCCCAGGAGAACCTTGCCTGGATGAACTTCGGCCCTCCAGCCAGCAGGTGCCAGTAGGCTCCACTTGGCTGGCTGGCCACCTTAGCCTGCTCTATGCCTCATACTTTTTTTTTGGAGGCCATCTTGTTCTTGTTGGGGATCAGTATACAAACCCAACCCTGGCTAGACCTCTTTGCCAAAGCTTGGTCTACACCTTGACATCGCCTTGTGCTTATCTCCCTGCTACTCTTTGAATCCTGATTTGTCTTGTTGGATATTCCTATATCTTGCACCAGTGCCTGTTGGGCTTCAGTTTGACTCCTGCCTTTCTCCTCCTTGGTGAAGGCCCTGGTGCTTGTGCTTCCTGTCTCCTTTGGAGTTCTTCTATTCCTGGTTCTTACTTGGGTCCTGGATTCAGGCAGGGAAGATTTGTGGCTACCAGCACCAGAGAACTCAATCCAAATGGAAGGTGACTATTGCAGGCAGAAGACCCCTTCCAGCTACCCCCAGACCTAGGGTGCCCCATCCTGTGGGGAACTTGTCTGTGAACCTTGCCTGTTTACCATTCTTGTGTTTTTCCTACCTATAAGAATTGTCACATTTAGCACAAATGTGAAAAAAAACAGGAATGCTACTTCTTGTCAGTCATTAAACTTAATAGATGGGGTAGGTGAATTTCCTCACATTGTCAATCTGCACAGGTCTAAAGTACACGGGTACTTTTAACACACATAATTTAATAATTTTCAGAGAAATCACTGTGAGGAATACCTTTCTGAAAATTAGTACAAGCAGCCTGGTTCTTTGCAGCTGCTGTTTGACGTGGATACCTGAGAGGGGGAATATCGTGCATGAACTTGTGGAAAAATCATTTGCGTGAATTTTTTGTCCCTTCACCTAAACACACTCCATGATCGAGTTAAAAGCATGTGTGCGTCATGTGCATCTATATCTAGCTATCTGACTAGTTAGATTTAGCTATATATATTTCTCTGAATATATGCGTGTTTGCACATGTATTAAGCATCAAGTCTTTCCTTTTCCAGCATCTTTTGCCTGACTGTACTTTTGGCATCAACAAAACAAATTACAAAAGATTCAAATCACAGTCAAGCAGGTACCATGGAAACAAATATGCACATTGTTGCATTAAAATCATAAGCATCTTATGTGAAGAGAAACGGTACAATATTTACTGGAACTGATGAGCAAAACAATGGGGAAGCACCTATGCATCCTTTCAGGTTAAAGTGGATAGGTGATACAAGGATAGGAGGCGCCCTAGGCAGGCCTCCGTCTTGCCGCCCTCCTCCACTACCTCTCCGTCCCCATTACCACCGTTGTTGCCCGTCTCCGGGGCCTGCAATGGCCACAATGACTTGGAAACCGTGAGGCAGCGCTTACCTAAACTCTCCAGTGCTGCGACCTGGTTTCTCTCTTCTAGTATCTATTCCTTCCACCCCCCCCCCCCCCCCTCTGAGGAAGAGTTCCAGTTTATGCAAACTGGAAGCCTGCATTGGAGAGGGACAGAAATGACAGAGCAGAAGGCAGGAACCGTGACAAAGCGCTAGTGAGATTAGGGAAATGCTACATTGCAGTTTCCAAGTCATTGCTGCCATTGCAGGCCCCGGAGAGAGACGGCAGCAGGAGTAATGGGTGACCCTGTAGGGCTGTTGCTATAGGTGACTGCCTTGTTTTCCTACTGGTAGCACCGGCTCTAGGTTGGGGGAGCAAGACTTTGGGCATCAATGATCAAGTAGTTTTGACTTGCTGTATACATATTTATTGAATACTGATGCCTGACAAATATGTCATTTTCCAAAAATACTTCTGTTTTGATATTCAAAACATCATTTTGTGTATAAATTTTAATGTGTGCACTCAGAGTCATTGCTTTGATCTCTAGTAAGACATAAAGAAGGTAATTTCATAAGAGGGCGTCTTTATGACATATCTAAGAAAGTGCCTATATTATGCCTGCAGTCTCTTATAAAGGCAACATAAAGCACCTAAGCACCTTCATAAAATAGGCTTTCAGAACTCTCTGTTTTGTGGGTATACATGTATGTGATAAAATGCACGCATACATTGCAACTCCCCCAGCTCTCCCCAAACCACGCCCCTTGGAATGCTTGCACACATGATCTTGTCAGTATGTCTGCCCCTTGCCCAGTTCTACTACAGCCATTTTCTGCATCAAAAATATGCTTTGAAAGCAGGAATTACCCCCCTTCATGGACAAAGATTAATTAGCACTTTCTGCTACAGATCACTGACAGTATGGTTTCAACCAGAAATAGAAGTTGTTACAATGGAAGTGCTGCTAGGTCACTGAGGCATCCAGGTTTCTTTCTTCTGACAGCTTTCTTTTGAAGAAAGGATCGATGTAGCCATGAAATCTCATCTGCCATAACATCCTTTGATTATTCTTATATTGGTCCTATAAATGGTATCACGCCCTGCAAGTAATCCATTTTATTGTGGCAGATTGTGTGCATCCAGTCTCAAGAAGAGCCACAAAATAGCGGCTTGTCAGGATAGTCACAATTAATATTTATTAAATGTATTGCAAAGGTTAAAAATTATGTTGCTATCAACAATTTATATTGATCCTGCAACCTAAAAACATGCAGCAACCTACTACTTGATATATTTTCTAAATGCCTTGCATACATAGAAGAGATTTTTAGAAGTTCAGTCTGGGCATCCAAGCCAGAACTTCTCCTGTCTCCAAGGATCTATTAAAAACATCCTTTAAAGACCCTGCAAGAACCTCTCTGAGCTCTTTCGGTATGCTGGGGTGTATCCCATCTGGTCCCATTAACTTGTCCACTTTCAGTTTTGCAAGCTGTTCCAACACATCTTCTGTGAACGGTGTGGTATCTACTCCATTCCCATTTGTATATTTGTCAATCATAGGTGGTCGTTCTCCAGGATTTTCTCTAGTGAAAACAGAGCAGAAGTATTTGTTCAGCATTTTTGCTTTTTCAATGTCACTTTCCACAAATCCGTTCCCAGCACTTTTGAGTCCTGCATTCCACCTCTGATTTTCCTCCTCTCCCGAATATACCTGAAAAAGGTTTAGTTGCCACACTTCACATCTTTAGCTATCTTTTCTTCTGCCTTTGATTTTGCTATCCTTATTTCTCTTTTTGTCTCTTTCAGTTTGATCTTGTATTCTTTTCTGTGGTCCTCTGTTAGTGAGCTTCTGAATTTTGTGAAAGCTGTGTTTTTTGCCTTTATTTGTGCAGCCACTTCTTTGGAGAACCAAATAGATTTCCTTTTTCTCTTGTTTTTATTTACTTTCCTTACATATGTATCTGTTGCACCTTTTATTGCTTTCTTTAGTTTAGCCCATTGCAATTCCACTTCCCTTAACCCCTCCCATCCTACCAGCTCCTTCTTCAGGTACTTGGCCATTTTACTGAAGTCAGCATTTTTGAAGTCTAGGACTTGGAGTTTGCTATGATTGGATCCCACCTTGGCTTTTATCTCAAACCACACCGTGTGATGATCGCTGCTGCTCACATGGGCACTCACCTGGATAGTCGACATACTATCTCCATTGGTGAGTACTAAATCCAGCATGGAGTTCTCACTGGTCAGTTCCATCATCATTTGTTTAAGCAACGCATCTTGGAAGGCATCCACAATTATTTTACTTCTTTCCAGATTTGCAGAAAGAACACTCCAAACCACATTGGGTAGATTAAAGTCACCCAATATGATCACTTCCCCCTTCATGGCTATCTTTGTAATATCAACAATCAATTCGCTATCCATTTCTTCGCTTTGAGTTAGAGGCCTGTAGACTACACCAGTATGGATGACAGTGCCATCTCCTCTTTCCACCACAGTCCACAGCGCTTCTTCTTTTCCCCACGTCCCCTGCATTTCAGCAGCTTTAATATTGCTTTTGACATGCAGGACTACTTCTCCTCCTTTTCTACCCTTTCTCTCTCTCTCTTCTAAATAGATTTTTGCCGGTTATAGCTATATCCCATTCATGTGACTCATTAAACCTTGTTTCTGTGATGGCCACAATGCCCCAATCCATTTCCACCATTAGGGCTTCCAGTTCAGGAACTTTGTTAGCTAGGCTTCATGCATTTGTACTCATTGCTTTCCAGCATTTGTTGAATGGCTTGCCTGCCTTTTGCATGGGTTTTGTTCTACACGCCCCTTCCCGCTTGCCATTGATATGTTGTTCAAGTGTGTGGCTGTTTCCAATGTTGTTTTTCTTTTCTGGGAGTGACGTACTGAACTTGTCCTTCTCCATCCGTCACCCCCTTTCCCTAGTTTAAATGCTTGTCCTCATAATACCTGAATTTTTCACTTAGGATCCTTTTCCCTGCACAGTATAGTCTCTTGTTGATCCATATGTTTCCCCAGTTGCCTATATATCTAAATCCTTCTTGTTTGCACCAGGTTTGGAGCCATGTATTAAAGTTGTTTATGCGATGCAGCCTTTCTGCCCCCTTACCATGAACAGGTAGAGCTTCTGAGAATGCTAGTGTTAACAATGGGCTTGAGTTTCTCTCCCAGAGTCTGGAAGTCCCTTTGAACTGCAGAGGCACTGTTTCTAGCCAGGCCATTTGTACCCAAGTGGATGACAATATCAGTTTTGGAGTGCTCACTTTCTGCACTAACTATACCAACAATTTGTTTTGTACTCCTTCTGGCTGAAGAGCCTGGAAGACATTTGACCATCCTCTCTCCTTTGAGCTGTGTTCCCAATTTGGTGCCTCTGATGATGGAATCTCCAATGAGTAGTAGTTTTCTGTTTTGTGATTTTTTTTCTTCCTATTAGGAGCAGAGAATGGGTTTTGACTGCACATTGCAGTAATGTGGGGGTAATTAACATGCCCGTTGTAATGTCGTAGTTAGCGTGCATGCACTTAATGTCACTCATGAAAAGCACAATAAAATTACCCCAATGAGAGCAATTAAAATATGTGAAAAGACAAAAAAGGGGCTTATGTTATGAATATTTTATAAAGGAAACACTTTGTAAAAATGTCAGTCTAGACAGATATATGAAGAGTGATGGTGATACCAAGCTCTTCAAGTAGTCCAGAGCACCCTGCCAATAAATCTGAGTCTCATGGGAAGAGCCAAAAGAAACAGAACGCACCACTAGCTGCTGGTTAACTTCTGATTTGTATATTAGGAATGATTGATTGAACAGGATCATAAAAAATATAACTCCCTGAATATTAATCATACATTCACAGGGGGAACTGTAGTAGAAACTAAGCACCTAGAGCAATAGCTTTCTACATAACAAAAGAAAGTTTTGGCATCTCTCTTGAGTCGTCCAGGAGATATCCTGGAACATCCATATATTATGTCCCAAAAAAGGTTCCTCTTTATGGTGGAAATATGGTTTTGTCAAGAAAACAGCAGTCAATCAGTCAAAAATTCACATATAAAATTATACTCATGAAAATTTAGGAAACCTCATACAAAAGGGGTGCAAAGGGTACATTTATATCAACGTGCTACATTTTAATACTTGGTCTCACACTTTTTGTGGAAAACATATATACCTGATTGCCAACTCTAATGAACAATTTCCACAAAAAAAACCCTCTTAAACCAATATTATGTACCTCACCATACAAAAATGTATAACTGAAGCATTGATATTTCCCAATCCAATGAGGAAAACCCGCAACAATTCACAATTCTCAAAAAGACAGAAATACCAAGGGCCCGATATTCAAAGGCATTTACACGGTTTGTATATTTTTGTATATGGGAATTAGAATCCTTTTCTCAATGGATGAATTCTATTAATCCAAAGTTGTAGTTCGCAATT
This sequence comes from Ichthyophis bannanicus, assembly GCA_033557465.1. NCBI lineage: Eukaryota > Metazoa > Chordata > Amphibia > Gymnophiona > Ichthyophiidae > Ichthyophis > Ichthyophis bannanicus. The sequence continues at coordinate 222,183,599 of CM066040.1, read as the reverse complement.
AGAGATTGAATTTTTGGATGTATTGGTGAGGAAATCATATTCAAAATGATTTAATCAAAAGCTGGTAGAACGTAATCATTTTCTTTGTCACCATAGCTGTCAACCAATGAAACTCCTTAATAGTCTTCCACTTAGCCAATTACTGTGGATCAAACATATCTGTTCAACGATGGTCAAGTTTTGAAGCAGTTGAAAATGAATTTATTTATTTTAAAACATTTTGGACTCATCATGTGAAAACAACACTAATTCCCAGAACTCAAGCAGTAAGAATCCTAGCTATGAAAAGACATCAGTACAAATGTTATACCATTCTCTAGAACAGAATTATTATTCTTCCAAGCAGGGAAAATGAGTGGACTAATTTTTAATGCAATGGACTGAATAGAGAAACCAAGGTTTAAATTCCACTGACAGTCCTTTAACCTTTAGGAAATTGCTTTATATTCCATTGTCTCAGGTTTCAACTCAGATTGTAAGCTCTTTGGGGGAGACAAACTTAGGGGCATGTTTTGCTAAGCTGTGCTAAGGTTTTGCAGCTATTGGGCATTAAAGGTAGAAATCAATATGCAATGGGGTAGAATGTTAGGGTGCCAGTTCCACAAACAGAACTCCCCGCACCTACAGGCAAGATGTACGGAGAGCTCTGTTCCTCGGCGGGTGCAGGTAGGTCATAGGGGGAGCAAGGGTGGGGAGTGAGCAGGAACCTGACTCCGGATGTACAGGGCCAATTCCAGTGCCAGCACTGTATGTCTGGGGCAGGCAACCTAGATGGGGGACTTATTCCACCTCAGAGATGGAATATGTCTCCCTAGATGGCGGCAACGGACAGATCTAGGTCTGGACAAAGAGGTGAGGGGGTGTAGGGGGTTCCCCACAACCCAACCCTGGCCACGGTAGGCCCAATCAGGGGACAGGCAGCAGGGAAAGCAACTTCGCTGTGATTGCTAGGGATCATGGCTCTTCCAAGGAGCCGCAGTGCCATGGCAACGGGATGCCACAGCACCACAGCTCGGCAGGAGCCTGGCTGGGCTAGCCGGGGAAGTGCCTGGACATCCGGTGTGCCAGAAAAGGGGCATGTCCTGGACATCCAGGCCCTATGCTGTGATTCTGCTTCCGCGGGGCCATCTAACCCCCACGGGAACAGAATCGGGTGCATCTCTGAGCCATCCAGATTTCTGGACGTCCGGAACGCCAGGACATGCACCTACAGAATTGGCCTCAGTATGTGCAACAGTCATGTACCACGTATTGAGGGCATGTACAGCATGTCACCAACAGATACAGTACCACAATGATTCTACCCTAATGGAGACCATCAGCATTCACACATAATGCAAATGCACTTAATGCCACCTATTGAGGTAAGTGCACCGATGCTAACTACAACATTGATATTGATTTGGTTGGGTTTGGTTTATTTAGTCTTAATATACCACCCTTCGAACCAGCAACAGGGAAGTTTACAATAAACTCATTGGCTTGATAATAATATAAAGGAACTACATACAGTATCAAAAAGGAAAGAGATAGGGAGAGAAAAAGCAGGATTATATAGTTGACAATCAAAACTGCAAGCCACAGGCAAGGAGATCACTTGTTGCATATTGCAGGTGTTGGTTCACTATCACACTGTATATGTGACATCTTGAAATGCCTCATTAAACAAGTGTGTCTTTAGTGCAGGTTCCCCTTTCTTGGGTATAGGATTCCGAGCGATAAATGGTTCTCCTCCAGCCTTGTGTCCCATGTTTTGTTCTTTTGATTATATGTTTTTATGTTTTACTATTATATCCTTTATTTTCTCCATTTTATTCCCTATAGTCAGACTGTCTGTCTTTGGCTCCCTTTTAACACGTTGTTTGCATAGAGTGTTTCACAATCAGTAAGTAGCCCTGCTTTCACAAGGCACTGCCATTATATCTTTTATGACTCTTGGAATTGTTTGTTGGGTTCACGTGGAGCCTGATTCAGTTAGGGGGATATCCAGGCCATACAGATGTCCATGAGGAAGATGGGCCCGTTTGGACCCAATTCTGGAATACGGGAACAAAACGTTCCTGCATTGCACAGAATCGGGCTGTGAACAGCCCGTCATGCCCCTGCCGCCTGGGGTGATGTCCTCCCTGCAGATGCCCCCGACTCCCATGGCTTCAGACCCCTTTTCCCTGCTGCCCAATCCACAGCTGGTCTTCCAGATCCTGGATCGGGTGGTGGGAACCCCCTCCATACCAGGACCCAGCCCCGGGGGGGGGGATCCCCGGGCTCGATCGATGGATTTGTGCTGCTTATTTGAGGTGGAATAAGCAGCATGTTCCCTTTTTGACCCAGCAGGCCCATGACCTGAATTGGCACTGTACATCCTGCAGGGCTGCACCCATTCTCCTCCCAGATCCCACCCCCTACCACCTCCTTCCAGCTTTCACCATCCTGATGCTCAGGAAGTATGGGGAGAGCCGGAGGGGGAATCAGCCTGGGTTGCTTGTGGTGCTGCAAGTCCCAGCAGGACATGCAGCCCTGCAACCCACATCCCAGAATCGGGTCCATAATGTGTTTCCTGGTTTTACACTTACACAGTATTTATGCTCTTATTATTATCTCTCCTTTATCATTTTAATTGTCTTTTATCGAAATATGTATATTCTGTTTTATATGAAATTTATTTTCTTTTTTATATAGCTTTCTTTATGTACTTATCTTGTCTTATGGCTTGAAACATTATGTATTTTGCAGCACATTACATGCATGTCTTCCCTATTCCCTTGTGTTATTTTGGCAGTTTGATGTTATTTTAGTGTTTTTTATTGTTTTTAATATTAATAATTGTGTATGCTTTGATGTTCTTTACTTGAGGTCCAGAGCCCCTGATGAAGGCACTATTGCCAAAACACAAACGTTATGTAAGTATTCCACAGTGTGTTTTCTTACCTGCTCCCTTTTGGCTACTATAAGAGGCAGTGGAGACATCCAGTTGATTGTTGTGGATTGAGCGAAGAGCTCTGGCTGGGGCATGGAAAGAGATCAAGGAGAATAGGTAGGTGGAGGTGTCTGTGTATAGTACCTTGTGGTTCAGGGTAAGGATTTGTAGGTGATGCGATGTGTCACGCCACCACCACTCACCTCTAGGCTAGAGGGGCGTGGATTATTAGAGGAACTTTCTGCTGTGTGCTTTTTCAGCAACTATTTCCCTGCAGTGCCCTCTGGGAAATGTAGTCTTTATTCAGCTGTATGGGTGCATCATGCAGAAAGCTGTAGTCAGGCTCAAGTAGGTAAGGCAAATGACAGAAATTTATTATTTTTATATACACAATGGTTCAATCATACCACACATAGGATTGTTGGTTCAGGACTCTTGGAAGCAAAAATTGTCCAAAACATATCCAACCACAAAATACAGTTTTAAAGGTTCTCTCTATTGCAGGATACACAGTCTTTACCAGCAAGCCTATTGTATTCCCTTCTTAGCCTTGCTAGCTAAAGCACAAAACAAAAACACATTTAAAGTCTGTGGTAAACTTCCCCTTTATAAACACAAGGGAAACACAGCCACCCTGCTTGTGGAATAAGGGTACCCTTTTCCTGGATAACCTTCTTTCAGGACTGGCTTGCTTTCTCTACGTTTCCCAGGTTTATAGCTTGGTACAAGGAACAGTCCACGGGAGGGTCCTCCTCAATCAGCTTCACCTCGGGCTCTCCCGGCTGCATAGGCTCTGACTCCCCACCTTGCTCACAGTGCTCAGCTAACAGCCTCCCGGGGAATCCTGGAGTCTCTCTTGTTCCTGGCTCCAAACTCTCCTGCAGCCGTGCTACATGCCAAATAGCACTCTCTCCAGCTGGAAGCTCTGTCCCTCTGCTCAGCCTGGCTTCCTGCTTCTCCTCTCCTCTTCTCCAAGTCATACTCTGCTCTGGGTTTATACTTCCAGGGTTCTAGCTCCAACCCCACCCTACTCAGGTGACAGCAATCAGCCTGACTCTGGGCACCTGAGTGCTTGAAGCATTCACTGCCTAAAGGGTTCTGAGCCTTATATCCTCTCCCCTTCATTCCACTAGGGGGAGCATGAAATGTGGGCCATGTGGAAGTTTTCTGATTCCTGGAGGTGTTTATGGCTTTCGTACCCTGCCTTGGTAAAAGGGGGCCCTTTACTAGGGTGAATTCCCTGTCTCTTTGTCCTCCTCCGGACTCTGGATAGGCCTCCTTGCCACAGATGACAAATAGAAAGTCAGTGTTGTTGGAATAACAGCGGAGTAATATGATGAAATTTACTACCCTGACAGAGAATACAGATTGCAGTATGTTGTATAGTTTGTAATTACATATTACCAACCACTGAGCTAACCACAATGTAACATCACGCTTATTTTCTGCCCATTCCCCGCTCAATTTTCTCCCTGTTGCACACTAAACAGAAAGTGCAGAATTAACCACACACTGTGAGGCACATTCCAATCAGGCCATCCAGCCTCCTGTGTGGCCGATCAGAAGCGGGATGCCCAGAGGTAGACCCAATTCTGATCCTGCAGGGGCTAGATGTGCCCGCAGGATCAGAAATGGGTCTACAGCCTGAATGTGCAGGCTGGGCTCCAATTCTCATCAGCCTGCTCGTCTAGTCACATGCCCAGCTACCTCAGTCAGGCTCCTAAATGGAACCACAGTGCCATGGTGTCCCGAATGCTGGTCACTGCCAAAATCCTCCTTTTCCTACAAGCAGACCCTCGATCCAGCCTCCCGCGGCCAGGGTCCGGCTGCTGGGAACTTACTGCACCCCTTACCTGTTTTTGCAGGCCTAGCAGCATCATCCCTCAACGTCCATGGGGACTTATTACACCGCTGTGGTGGAATAAGTCCCCCGTCTAAGTTCACGGCCTCGGATGTACAGGGCCAACCTCTGAATCAGCCCTGTATGTCCAGGGACACAGCCCGCCCATACTCCGCCCTCCCTCTGCCTCCAGAACGCCCCCTTCTACCCCCATCTAGGCCTCCCCATACAAACGCACTGTTCGTATGGAGAGGCTTTAGCTGGGGCCAGCAGGGGGACTAATAGCAGGGATGGATGGCCAAAAAGGACGTCCATCCCTGCTATTGTGGGACAAAATGACCCCCTGTCTGTTTTTGCATTGCACTGTTAGCGTGGCTCTGCGCATGCTAATTAGCTCGCAATGAAGCAGACATTAACAGCGCAGCTTAGTAAACATGCCCCTTAGTGTAACTGCATTCTAAAATTTTTATTTTGCAGTGCACCTCCTACTCGGAAAACAGAATAGGTTCAACTATACTTTAGCAGAATACCTTGTGTTGGTCACTCACACAGAAGACTACAAAGAATCCCTCAACAAATAAATAAGTATAAAGACAAAAAAAATAAAATCTTGTCGATTCTGGACGACCTCCCCTGTTCCCTGCAGAACAGATGGTATGAAGAAAAAACAGGAAGGAAGGGATTGAGTTAGGGAATAGAGTGGCTCTTTTTTGTTGTCCATTCTATCCTCATTACCTTTCCCTTCTGTTCACTGTCTGGGAGGGGAGGGGTTACACCATAAAGCAGAGGGCTGTACATTTGCTTGATGTTTGGGGCTCTAGTTAATAGCCTCATCAGGCAGAGCTCTGTCTGTTCAGGCACAGCCTCTGGTGTCTCACCCAAACATACTGTGCTGTCGGCTGTATCTTCTGCAAAAACACACATTTATCCATTCCAAGTTTCTCAGTAATGCTCCCAATAAAATATATCGAAAAGGATCTCTGCTAGTACCAAGCTCTGGAGTAACCCATAAGATTAGTTTAATGATATTGCATTATATGAGTTTTCAAGAATACTAAATTCCCGTAGGGAGTATTCCAAAAACAGAAGGGAGGGATAAAAAATATTTTAGAAAATTTCACTTTTTGAAGTTAATCTCATGAAAAACATTGTAAGATTCCCACACTGAGATATATTTCTTTCAAAAATGGAAATATCACAGGAAGTTCAGATTTCTAGCTGTGATCCAGAGGCTGTACTCCCAAACAACCTGCCTCTAAGATGAACTAAACCTGTTGGGCAGGAAGCCACTACCCACTTAATACTATTCACAAGCAAATAGACCACACTTATTTACCTTTTAATTATTTCACACTCTCTTAAACTCTGTTTAAGGGAATATTAAGAGGAAAGGCCACCTCTATAGGTAAGTGAACATTGCTTTGCTGGAACATTTGGTGACTTAAAACTTGAGAGAGAAGAGATATTGTGGATGAGTTGAAAGATTTCAAATTCTCTTTAACTGCAAGCCATGTTGTAAACACAAACAATAAACACACCTTGAAATATCTGTATGTGAATGCTAGATGTCTAAAATAAGATGGGAGAATTTGAATATGTAGCACTGAATGAAGAGGTAGTTATAACTGGCATCTCATAGACCTGCTGGACGAATATGGGACATTAGAAAACCAAGGTACAAATTATATTATATTATATTATATTTACTCCCGTCTACTATGTTCTAATCTCCCCTGTTGTCATCCTTTCCATCTATCATATCCTCGACGTATCACTTTCCACAGCAACAGTTCCTGCTTTCAAACTCACTGTGGTTACACTGCTCTGCATAAAACCTTCACTGGACCCTACCCATCCTTCCATTTACCCTCCCTTTTACGTTCAAGCTAATTCAAATATGTAATTCGCTGCCATTGTCTTGACTTTCTTTCCTCCCAAGCCATCCTGGATCCACTGTAATCTGGCTTTCATCCTCTACATTCTACAGCAATGGTCCTTGTCAAAGTCTCCAATGACCTGTTCCTGGTCAAATCCAAAGGCCTTTACTCAGTCCTCATCCTGCTTGACCTTTCTACTACTTTTGACAATTTTGATCACCACCTTCTCCTTGATACCATGTTCTTGGTTGGATTTCAGAGCGCTCTTCTGTCTTTGGCTCTCTTCTTATCTCTCCAATCACATTTTTAGTGTATGTTCTGGCAGATCTTCCATAGCTCCAATCTCAGTTTCAGTCATTGTTCCTCAGGGCTCTGTCTTGAGATTCCTTCCCTTCTCTCTCTATACTCATTTGATTGTGCCTTGATCTCTTTCCATTATTTTAGGACCATCTTAACACTGACTCTCAGATTTATCTCTCTACATCAGAAATCTCTCCTGGAATCTAGGCCAAAATCTCAACCTGTTTGTCTGATGCTGTTGTGGATGGGTTGTGAAGACTAAATTCCTGCTGTTCCTGGAGATCACCTGTTACAGGTGAGTAACTATGCTATCTCCAGGAACAAGCAGGAATGTAGTCTTCACATATAGGACTCCCTAGCTTAAAGATGCCAGAGAGATGACCTCCGGGTGTGCTGTGGATTACAGGCAGAACTAAGTAGTTCATGTATCCTCCAAGGATGTCTGGTATCGAAACCCAGGATGGAGGGTAGGAGTTAGTCTAAGTCTGAAAGAGATGCTGGAGAATAGCTTGGCCAAACAAGGAATCTTGCAGGAGTCCTTGTCCAGGCAATAGTGGGCAGCAAAAGTGTGGACAGAAGATCAAGTTGCTGCTTTGCATATCTCATCAATCGCTACAGAGTGTAGATTTGCCATGGAGGCAGCCATGGCTCGAATATTATGTGCAGTGACGTGACCCTCAAGAGAGAGACCTGCACTTTCATAAGCAAAGGAGATGCAATCCGCAATCCACCTGGAGGGAGTTTGCTTAGATACTGGCAAACCCAGATGACTCGGTTTGAAAAGGTGATGAAAAGTTGGGAAGCTTTTCTGTGCTCTCGAGTTCTCTGGAGAAAGAAAGCCAAGGCATGTTTGCAATCCAGAGTATGAAGGGTTGCCTCTGCCCTAGAGGAATGAGGTGTAGGGAAAAAGACAGGAAGGTAGACTGACTGGTTTAAATGGAAGGGCAAGGCCACCTTTGGCATAAAGTGAGGAAGGGTATTAAGGACTACTTTATCAGGGTGGAATCGTGTATAAGGAGGGTCGGTCACCAAGGCTTGGAGCTTACTAATGTGTCTCGCTGAAGTGAGACCAATAAGGAAGGTAACTTTCCAGGTGAGAAACTCCAGAGAGGTGGTGGCTGGAGGTTCAAAAGGCGGCTTGAGAAGCTGACCTAGAACAACATTGAGATCCCATGCCACTGGAGGGGGTTTAATGGGAGGTTTGGTCAACAGAAGACCCCTCATGAAGCGTGCTACAAGTGGCTGAGATGGGTTGACCATCGAAGGGCATGTGGAGACTGCAATTGCACTGAGGTATACTCTTACTGAGTTGGTTTTAAGTCCAGAGGAAGACAGGTGGAGAAGATACTCAAGTAATGCATCCACAGAGCTGAGAAGGGGTTAAGTGCCCTCTGCAAACACCATAGAGAGAATCTATGCCATTTGAAGGCATAGGAATGCCTGCTGGAAGGCTTTCTGGATGCTAAAAGGATATCTTTGACCTGCTGAGAGAGGTTAATGTCCTGGAAGGCTATGCCTTCAGCAGCCATGCCGACAGATGGAGGGACCATGGATTGGGATGGAGCAGTGTCTCCTCCTCCTGAGAAAGATCTGGAGCAGATCCCAAATCTACGGGTTGAGCCTGAGACAGATGTAGAAGAGAGGATACCATGGTTGTTGTGGCCAGCATGGGGCTATGAGTATCATGAAGCCCCTGTCTCTCTGGAGTTTGAAAAGTGTCTTGGGAATGAGGGGAATGGGAGGGAAGGTATACAGGAAGCCCTGACCCCAATGGAGGTGAAAAGCATCCATCTGCTGGCTGTCCAGTGCAGGGGTCCTGGAGCAGAAGCGAGGAAGTTTGGCATTCTGAGGACTTGCGAAAAAGTCTATCTCTGGGGTCCCCCAAATCTGAAAGATGTAAACTACCCTGTCTGCATGGAGAGACCACTCATAGGGGAGAAGGACTCGACTGAGTTTGTCCACCAGGATATTGTGTTCACCCGGAAGATACACCGCAAGTAAGTGAATGTGATGCTGTATGGCAAAAGACCACAGATGCAGGGCCTCTCTGCAGAGGGTCCAAGAGCCTGTTCTGCCCTGCTTGTTCAAGTAGAACATGGCTACTTGATTGTCTGTCTAGACTAGAACTGAGCGGAATCGAAGATGGTCCTGGAAGACTTTGAGAGCATTGTGAATGGCTCTGAGCAGCAGATTTATGTGGAGTTGTGACTCTTGATGAGACCAAAGCCACTGAGTGGAGAGATTGTCCAGATGAGCTCCCCAGCCCAATTTGGACGCATCCATCATTAGGGTACATTGATGTGCTGGCATCTGAAAAGGTAACCCTACCAGGAGGTTTTCTGGGGATTGCCATCACTGGAGAGACAAGATTAGGCGGATAGAGACCATTATCTTGTCTCCCAGGTGACCCAATTTTTGAGACCACTGGGAAGCCAGTGTCCATTGAGCTGCGCACCTATGTAGATGAGCATATGGGACAGCATGCACTGTTGATTCCATATGAGCTAGCAGTTATAGTAGATCTCAAGCAGTGAGAAACCTCTTGAGGCTTGCTTGAGATGCTAACTGAATCGTGCGCAGCGGAGTTGAGGCAAAAATGCCTTTGCTTGCTGAGTGTCTAAAAGACTCCCTATGAACTCTAAAGTTTGAGAGGGAATGAGTTGGGACTTTGGAAGATTTATTACAAATCCCAAGTGTTGCAGCACCTGCATGGTGCATGAGAGAGAAAGACTGGCTTCTAGAGAGGTGTTTGCTCAAATGAACCAGTCGTCTAAGTAAGGGAAGACAAATATTCTGAGATTTCTCAAGAATGCGGCTATTACCGCCATGCACTTTGTGAAAACTCTTGGGGCAGAGGTGAGGCCGAAAGGCAGGACTCTGTATTAATAATGTCTCCCCTGAAACATGAAGCGCAGGAACTTTCTGTGCTGTGAGTGAATCAGAATATGAGTATATGACTCCTTGAGGTCCAGAGAACAGAGCCAGTCCTGACTCTGGAGATAGGGAAGAAGGGTACCTAGGGAGATAATTTTGAATTTCTCCCATACCAGGTGCTTGTTCAGTTCTCGGAGGTCCAGAATGGGCCTATATCCCACTGTTTTCTTTGGAATGAGGAAGAAGGGAGAATAAAAGCTCATTCCCTGCGGTGATAGTGGAACCTCCTCTATTGCTCCTTGAAGAAGGAGGGAGGTGATCTCTTGTAACAACAGAGCAAAAAAGAGGATCCTGAGAGCGGAACACTCTTGGAGGAGTCTGGGGGGGCAGACTTTGTAGATTAAGTTTGTAGCCCTCCCATACTATGTACGGTGTCCACTGCTCTGATGTGATTAGATGCCACCTGTGGGCAAAGTGACAAAGCCTGCCAGAGATGAGGGTAGGATTTGGAATCTCCAGAGGCAGAGCAGCTATGTTCTCTAGAAAGGAGTCAAAGACCCTGAGGAGGCTGGGTCTGTTGAGGTGGCTGTGACCTAGGAGTTTGAGCCTTCCTTTGCTGTTTTGGTGGCTGCTGCCCCTTCTGAGGAGGATGGTGTTGACACTGTACAGCAGGGGTATAAGAAGAATAGTACTTCTTCTTATTGAAAAAAGCTTTCTTTGCTGATTTCTTCTTAGCTGGGTTGGCCATAGACCTTGATAGTCTATTAAGTGTAGTGTTTTCAGATTCTAATTGAGAGGCCTTGTCAAAAAGGTTTTCACCAGTGTAAGGGATGTTACCCAGTTTGTCCTGAACCCATTGTTCAAGATCTGATGCTTGAAGCCAAGCAATTCTGTGTACCCTGATGCAGATAGATGAAATTCTGCTGATGCACTCAGTCAAACGTTGCCCTGTTAACAAACTTTGAAACATTTTGAGTATGTTTTACAAGGGCGAGATAATCTGCTCTCTTGTCATCGGGGAGAAGAGGAGCCATTAACTCCAAATCCCTAGCCACTTCTCTGAGGAATATACCCATATAGAGTATGTAGGAACTGATTCTAGCTGATAACATGGTGGCCTGAAAGCAATGCCGACCAAAGGCGTCGAGGTTTCTCGATTTCCTACCTGGAGGGTTCGAGGAATGTGTCTTAGCAATCTTTATTCGATGCATTGCCGATTCCGCTACCATGGAATGGTGTGGTAATTGTGTCTTTTGGAAACCAGGACACTCCGGTACCTGATACATGGTATCAAGTCATTGGGTATGTGGGGAAACGGTAAGGAGCGTTTCCCACACATGAAGCATAAGGTCATGAAGAATGCGATGAATAGGGAGAGTTGCAGCTTCCTTTGGGGCTGCAGGGTACTAAAGAATTTCAAGTTCTTCAGCTCTAGGCTCTTTCTCTGATATCACCGTTATGGAGAGACCCTGAGCAACATCGCGGATAAAGTCTCGGAAAGACATGCCCTCCGGAGGGGACATACAACATTGTAGGGATGGAGATTCACGCTGTACCCGTACCCAATACCGATCAAAATCAGTAGTTGAGGGTGGCTGTGCTGGAACCTCGGTACTGGAAATGAATTTGAAGGCCGGCATTGGCAGTAGCGTGGTAAGCGGCAAAAAAGTCAATGCAGGTTGTGTTGGTACCGGGACCGGTACCAGTGCCTGAGGGATCTACTGTAAAGGCTTTACCGGTATGGAGGCTGCCAGTAAGGCTGCTAAGCTACGCTCAATAGCCAGGATACATTGATCCATGGAACTTGCCGATGCTTGGATATCGGTACCAGAATTGCGGGCCATGGTCCCTGAGCATGGCACCAGGAGCTTTCCAGAGGTGGAGGCTTTGGAAGCATCCTGGGACCCCACTAAGGCTTTGGAGGCAAGGTCTTCCAGCCGGGGTTGTTTGGCCAAAGTATCCCCCTCCAAGGCAATGCCCAAGGCATTTCAATACTTAGAAGGAGATCTACCCTTGGAGGGCCGACCAGTCTTCGAAGAAGACCTAGGTTTCGATACCTGAGATCCTTGGGAGGAAGATGAAGTTCTCGATGACATCGATGCTAAAGATGCTGCATCAGAGGCAAAGTGGGTGCTTAGTTTTGCAGCTCGGTTTTGTAGGCTTCTCTTTGTCATCTTTCTGCAAAGAAGACACTGATGGTAGAAGATCTGGACCTAAACATTTTATAAACCAGTCATGGATGTCTGTGGCCAAAATGGTACTGCCACATTTTGAATACCTTTTAAAACCACTGGATGGTTTTTCCATTTTGTCTGTGACAAAAGGGAAGGCCTAGGCCTAAGATGGCGTCGATGCGCCTGAAGGAAGAAAAGAATTCCTTCCCTCACAGATTTTAATTTTTTTTTAGAAAGATAGAAGAAAAGAAAAAAGTACTGACAGGGGTCAGTACCAGCGTCAATGGGAAGGCAGATGTGACCACAAAAATAAGGAAAAAAACAAATTTTCTGCGGTGACAGGAATTGCTTCTTGTCAGCTCCATGGAAAATGAAGAACTGTTTGGTGTGATTGTCACTCCTGCTTCATTTACACATAGTTAGCATTTGCTTAGGTAGATAAAATTTTTGCTTAGATGGTTTTTTTCTTTTTTTTCCTTTTAGTTTACAAGCCATTAGAGAAGGGCTAGTCGAGAGGCAAGCTTCCAATTTGGTTCATAGTTGTAGTTTTTTATCTATATTTGTATTACAGATCACATCTCTTGTTTCCATTTTTTGTAACAATAACACTCTTCTTGTTTAGATATTTTATTTATGTGCGTATATATATTTTTATATTATATATTTCATTGTTTATTCATTTCATTACTTATTTATCTATTGCTTTTGTTTTTATTCTTTTTGAACTTTAGTTTTGGGACATTTGTTCACGTATAATCTTTTATTATATGTTTTGTATTTATGTGCAATGTTTAACTATGTATATATTGTGGCAAGGTCATCTATCCTGAGTATGGGGGAGGTGAGAAACGTAAAGAATTCACCCTAGTAAAGGGTCCCCTTTTAGGAGTGCAGGGTGAGAAAGTCACAGCCACACCTAAAAACCAGAAAAGCCCCAGCTGGAACAGGTTTCATGCAGTGTCTAATAGAGTAAGAGAGAGAGATTACGGGCACGAGGTCCAAAACCCTTACTTCAACAAGTTCCCTGATTACTCAAATACCAGAAGGCAGGGGGATTGCCAACACCTGGGAAGGAAGAAGGTGGGGCTAGAACCCTGGAGGTATAAGCCTATGCTAGAGTATACAGAGAGGAAGAAAGGAGGAGAGGGAGGAGAAGGCAGAGACCGGAGAAGAGAAGGAGGTAGAGAAGGTGCTGACTCATGCAGAAGAGACAAGCTACCAGGAGCTGAGAGGGCTGAATTCCCTGCAACAGGTTGGCAGCAGAGGTTGGAGCCAGGAAGTGGAGAAGCTCTCAGAGCACTGGAGAGGTTGTCAGCTGAGCAGTCTGATCGGGTGAGTGAGTCAGAACCCATGCAGCTGGGAAAGCCAGTGGCAGAGTTGGAGGAAGAAGACATCCTTATGGATTGCTCTCTGTGCCAAGCTTTAGACATGGAGTCTTGAGGAAGAGCCAGCCCTGAAAGAATTATCCTCCCTGAAAAGGTAGCCATAAGAAACAGGCAGTGTGGTGGTAAATTCCCATATGTTTTTAAAAGGGACGTTTTCTGAAATTTAAGGATAAGCAGGAAGCTGTGATTCATGCTTGTTATCCACCTGTGGTTTGAATTGTGAAACGGCAAGAAGCCCATTTACCTGCTAGAAGCGGTTTTCTTTGCTCCTCTGTTATGTGACAAGCCTGTTGAGAGTTTTTGATGGCAGTCTGAATGCTTGATTCTTGTTTTGAGTTCTGTTGTACCTGAAATGCAGCCTAGAAGGAACTGAGGATGATAGAAGCCAAACTGCCACAGAAGATTAAGCTTGTTTGGACTTTATGCTGTAATTAGCAAGGACTAAAAGGAAGGTGGCAGCCTTGCTATCAAAGGCTGTGCTTCTGAAAGTAAGAAGACTTTAAACAGCCATTTTTGGGTTCTTTTGTTTACTTTGCCAACCATCTGCTGTACTTTGAGAAAATCCTACAGAAATAATCCTGTATATGGTACTTTGAATCTTTTTGTGCGAAATAAATTTTCTGTTATATGCCTTACCTCGGTGGCCTTAACTACAACTTTCTACCTGAAGCACAAACACATCTTAGCAGTACTACATTTCCAAGAAGACACCACAAGGAAATAGGCTGCTAAGGCTGATAGGGGAAGGTTCCTCCAATAACCACGCCCCTCTAAAACTAGAGACGAGTGGTGAGGGCGTTTGACAATATTTTCTTTTATTTAGTTTTGATGGTTATTTATGATTTTAGCACACCAAAAGATCTCCTAAAGAAGGCATAGCCGAAACACAGCTTGTGTTGGGCTAAGGTTCGCCAGACATGCCCCTAGCGGAGATGTTTTCTACTCCTGGCTAAGAACTTGAAATAAAGGCTTTTTTTATGTTACCATGTCTGGACTGGGCCTCTAGCTCTATTGGCCTTTCTCCCTTCTGCAACCTGCTGGGTTTTTAAGATCTCCCTGGGAGCCATGTTGATAATCCCTTTGGAGAGGGATGGGCAATACTCCGTAGAGCCTGTCACACTATCGTACTTGCATTGTACCAAACAGAGCTTTCTTTTGGGGTTCATAAGAGGTAACACATACAGGCATTTTATCAAGGTGTGATTAGAAATTCCTCTTAATCAGGCCTGTGGCTCCCAGTATAATGGGAAATATTTCTGTCTTTCTACTGCATTTTCATGATCTCTGACTGCATTTCTTGGACCTTCAAGATCTCTCTCTCTACATGCTTCACAGAATAATCACTTGGAAACACCACCACTATTATCAATGCTCTGTGAAGATGGGACTATCTCTTATGTGTTTTTGTATAACACTACATATGCCTTGTAGCACTTTACAGATAATAAGCAATGGTAGTAGTAGTAGTAATACTACTAGTATTGCAATGATACATGTATCAATTTGGTGGAGGAGTGGCACTATATTTTAAGGAGAGCATTGAGTCAAACAGGCTAAAATGCTTTGTGAAGACTTAATGGATAGAAATTCTATTTGCGAAGGGAATAGTGATTATGGTATACAACCATCTATCGGGTCAGAATGAACAGAAAATGAAATGCTAACAGAAATTAGAGAAACTAATACATTTGGCAGCACAATAATAATGGGTGATTTCAATTATCAAAATATCAACTGGACATTACATGCTGGGGAGGTAAAATTTCTGGATGTAATTAAGAACTTCTTTATGGAGCAGCTAAACCAAGAATCAACGAGGAAGGAGCTATTTTAAACTTACTACTTCATTGAATGCAGGATTTGGTGTGAAAGGAAATGCTGTTGGGGTCACTTTGCAATAGTGATCATAACATAATCAAATGTGACTTAATAGCTTGAGGGGGAAAAACTAAAAAAGACTACTGTAGTAGCATGATTTTAAAAAAAGTAAAAGGACCAGTTGTAAAGGTTAAGATTTACTCCAGGCATGGACATAGAAAAATACCATCTTCGAAGCTCAGACCAGATGTATTCCACACATTAAAAAAAGGTGGGAAGAAGGCTAGTTAAAAGGAGAGATGAAAAAGGGTTTTTTATAGCCAAAAGATCATCTTTCAAAAAATAAAAAATGGATCCAAATAAAGAAAATAGAAAAAGCATAAACACTGGCAAGTCAAATATAAAACACTAATCAGGCAGGCACTAAAGAGAATTTGAAAAGGAGCTTGTCGTAAAGGCGAAAATTCATAATAACATTTTTAAGGTACATTTGAAGCAAGAAACGTGAGGGAGTCAGTTGGACCATTAGATGATTTAGGGGCAAAAGGAGCACTAAGAGAGGACAAGGTCATAGTTGTGAGACTAAATGACTAACTTTGGTCTTTGATGAGAAGGAAGAAAGAATGTTACTAATGCCAGTGATGAGTTGGAGGAACTGCCCTAGTTACCCGTGTAAATGTCTTATCCGGGATTTTTGAAAGGCACCTACACGGGTAGTGCCTTTCGAAAATCCAGGATATGTCCCTAACGCGCCCAGATGCTATGCGGTTAATATCGGGGCATGTTAGGGGTGTTCCGGGGCAGAGCAAGGGTGGAGGAAAAGGCTAAATGGGTAGCACCAATTTTCGGTGCTACCTGCTTAGTAGCCCTCTGTGCCTTAAAGATAGGTGAGGTTTTTCCTTGCCTAACTTTCAGGCGCAGGGGCTAGGCAGGTAGCATCGAAAATCAGTGCTACCCAGCTTAGCTCCTGCGGCTTCTGGGTTGTGTGGCAAGAACCAAATTTTCACTGCGGCCAACATATGACCCCCAGCATTGAAAATCCATGTTAGATGGATGGCAGGCAGGCTATGCGCTGACATGGCATATAGCACAGCCCAAATGAAAATCGGGCCCTATAAGTATATACCCCCAGAGTATGGAGAGCACTCCAAAATGATATTGCAAACCTACTATTAGTAGTTTATAACCTATTATTAAAATTGCCTATGGTACCTGAAGACTGGAGGGAGACCAACATAATACCAATCTTTAAAAGCATTCGATGTGATCTAGGAAACTACAGACCAGTGAGCCTGATGTCAGTACTGGGCAAAATGTTGGAAACTATTGTAAAAAAACAAAAACCTCAACATATTAGGTAGTCATGGGACAGAGTCAACATGGATTTAGCCAAGAAAAGTTCTCTCTCATTAATCCAGGGGTTCTCAGCCCAGTCCTCAGGACACAGCTACCCGGTCATGTTTCAGGATAACCTCAATGAATATTGTGGCGGTCGCGCCCCTACCAGGCGGTCGCCTAGTAGGGACGGGAAGCCTTCTTGAATTCCTCTTTACCAAGGATTGTAGTTGTGTATAGAGATAAATGAACCAAGTGGTTGTTTCAAGGCACACAGGAATTTTATTAGCTTCCTTGGCAAGTGGGTAACAAATCTTTAAAGCAGTTGTACACTCAAGTCAAAGAAAATAAAGGATAATCTTCTCCCATTAAAGCAAAACTTACAACCAGTGTTGTAGTAGAATTATTTATACAGGCTTTCTTTTCTTTTCCCTTTATGATGCTTCTCAATTCCGTAATCATAAAGCACATGTATTTACAATTCCTAACTTCTCACTGCTCTCAGGCTTTCATTACTTAGCCACAATGCACATATCACAGTCCATCTCAGAACAAGCTGAAGTCAGGTCACTTTCTTTACTTTCTACCTCCATGCTTTCTGCTGAGCTGTATCTTGGCAAAGTTTGAAAACGCTCTGGCACTTTATGCTTAATGTCCTTTAACAGGTTAAACAGCCTATTCCACTGAATGGCCCCTTCTCCTCTAGGTAGGACTTCTACGGGCTTCTCCTGTTCAGTTTCTCCTGAAAACCCCTTCTTCCTAATCCGGGTTTTCTCAGGCCTAAACCTCTCTTCAGAGTCAGAGCAAGAAACACAGGGTTTTGGTTTTACTGCTTTCTTTCTCCTACCTTGGAGTCTTGTTGCAGCCCCTTCCTGGCTGAGGCTTCTGTGGCTTGTAACTTTCTCTGCCTCTGAGCTAGACAGGGAATCAGGGTAAGATCTCCACTTCCCTTCCTGGGGCTTCTGCTGCCTGCAGATAGACCCTTCCTCAGAGAAGTCTAAGCACTCTTGCCTTAGCCTTCTCAAAGCCAACCTTTTCTCTCTCTCCCTCTTGCCAGTCTGTTTGGTCCTCTGCCTGGAACCTTCTCTGTAGCTTCCTTGGCTGCAGTGCTGGCTGCTCTTGTCTCTGCTGCTGCTCTCTTTGTGGCTGCTTCTCTCTTGGCTGCCTTTCCCTTGGCTGCCACCCTCTTGGCTGCTTCTCGCTTGGCTGCTTCTCTCAACTTTGTTTGTTCTCTCAAACTTAAACGTTGAGCAGGGCACCTCCCTCTCTGACTCCACCCACTTGTACCTCCTACTCTTACCTGGGGTTGTCATGGAGTCTGGGAGTGGCTTAACCCTAGCTTTACCCTCTTGGTTTCTCTCAGGGATTTTGCTGTGGTGTATGTGTTCTAGTGCACCCATCCCCCGAAAAGAAGAAAAAGTTCTTCTTTCTCTTTTATTTCCATGCTGAGCTGCACTCTCCTTACCACAATATGCATGATAAACATTTGCATACAATGAAAGCAATACATGCAAATCTCTCTCATCTATATTCACTGTGGTTATTCTGAAATCCAGACTGGCTAGGTTGTCCTGAGAACTGGATTGAAAACCCCTGCACTAATTTACTAAACCTTTCTGACGGCAAGAATACTGTAGGTGGATAAAGGCGAGCCCAGATGAGCTCTATAGAAATAGCCTAGTGGTTCATTTAGTGTGCTGACATCCTGAGAAGCCAGGGTTCAACCTCAGATACAAAATTAAATTGTAAGCTCTCTGAGGACAGGGAAATACCTATAGTACTTTAATGTAACTTGCTTTGAGCTACTACTGAAAAGACGTGAGCTAAATAAAATAAATATAAGAGATCCTTGCAAGGCTGGGAGATAGTCCTCCAGATGGTAGATTAAATTTAATGTGGATAAAGTGATGCTCATAGGGAAGAACAATCCAAACTATAGCTTACATGATGTTAGGTCCACTTTAGGATTCAGCACCCAGGAAAGGAACCTAGGCATTGTTGTAATCAATTCCTTGAAATGGCAAAAAGGCAAACAGAATGTTTGCCCATAATGGTACTCCCTGCCTGGGTGACAACCATGGTATGTCTGCTGTCTGTCTGTATGTTCTGATTGTACTCTATTACTGGTGTACTTGTTCATCCTCTTTCTTTTCTCATGCTTATGGAGTTCTGTTCACTTCCCTCCCATTAAGATTTTTGACTTTTGTAAACCGCTTTACCTAACAAGAAAGGTGGTATATAAAATACCTGATAAAGATAAAGGAATTGTTAGGAAAGGAATGGGAAATAAAACAGAGAATATTATAATGCCTCTGTATCACTCCATGGCGCTACAACACCTTAAATATTCATTTAGCATTTCTTATATACTGCCTTTCATGATATCAAGGTGGTTTATATTGAACAAACTGAAATTACATTGAACAGGGCATTATAACTTGGAGATAACTATTTTACAGGGAACATGGGCTATGGAGGGTTAAGTGGCTTGCCCAAGACCACAAGGAGCACCTGTGGGACTAGAAACCCCAGTCCTTCCGGCCCAAGGTTGCTGTCCTCTAGTGGGATTTGAACCCCTGACCTTCTGGCCTGAGGTAACTTGCCCCAACCACTAGGCCACTCTTCCCTAGTGCTGCTCACTGCATCTCAAAAAAGAAAAAGGAATTAGAAAATGTACGGAGCAGGGTGACCAAAATGCTAAGGTGAAGGAATGACTCT